>OW026413.1:1270000-2520000 GCA_932274075.1 Diarsia rubi
CCATTTCTTTCCACTCTACTCGATTGAGAGCCTTCCTTGTCCATAATTTTCCCGCTATTGCCTTAATCTCGTCTTCCCACCTTCGGATCTGTCTGCCTCGTTTCCTTTTCCTGTTTCTAGGGTACCAAAACACAATGTTTCTGTTCCACTTTTCTATGCCTCTTATTGTATGTCCTGTCCATTGCCATTTAAGTTTTCGTATTCTAGTTGTAACATTTTGTATTTTAGTATGGTTTCTAATGGTTTTGTTTCGGACCCTGTCTGATTTTCTTAGATTCAGCATGCATCTCTCCATTGCTGTCTGGCAAGTTTCTAATTTTTGCTCTGCGCTTTGGTGAGAGCCCAGGTTTGGCAGCCATAGGTTAGAACTGGTAGCACGCAGGTGTTGTACAGTTTTGATTTGACAGACATCTTGATTTGTTTGTTCTTCATAATTTCTTTTAGCCGCCAATAGCACTTCCATGCATTCCCAATTCTAGTATCTGCTTCCTTTGACATTATATCAGTCGTCGAAATTTGTTGGCCTAAGTAAGTATACTCTTTGACATACTCAATTGGTACGCCGTTTATGATGATGGGGTCTTCGGACGCATTTGTTAGTACCTTAGTTTTGGAGGCGTTCATCGTTATGCCTACCTTGCGGCTTTGTCTTTCCAAGTCTATAAGCATGTTTTGTAAGTTCTTCTTTGATTCGGCGAATAATATAATGTCGTCAGCAAACCGTAAGTGGGACAGTCTTTCCCTGTTGATGTTTAGCCCATAATGATCCCAATTTAATTTCCGGAAGATTTCTTGTAAGTCAGCTGTGAATAATTTAGGCGATAAGGGATCCCCTTGTCTTACACCTCTATTTATTTTTATTTCCTTTCCTTCTTTTTCTAACTTGATTTATACCCTCCATTCAATATTATTCAAGATTAAATAGTAGAAGAAAAAAATGTAACCCAGGCGAAAGTGAACTTGATCTCTTCAGTAAAAGATCATGGTGCATAATATGGTCTTATGATTGGTAACTAGAAAAAGAAAATAGACGCTACTTCTTTTTAGCAATCATCATTTTGTCATATGACACGACATAATAGTGTCTTTTAGATTATCTAAAAATATTAGTAACGTGTTTTTTGTTTTATCAAATTAAAACGTGTGAAAGATCACGAGTGGGGGTTTTTGACGTCACTTTGTGGACCCGCTTACTACTGTCTGCGCAGCCGACGATCAAACTAAATTGTGATTTAGTCGAAAGTTCTCGGAGGTCCATTTCGAGTGGGTCCGGTTGACCAAAGACTCCTTTGTATGTACTCAAAAATTCTAATGTTGTTTTGTTTACTATGTAACGAAATAATAATACTTATCTATCTCAATTTCCAGATCCAAGGCTCAAAAACACAAGCAGAAGAAGGCACCCTGATAATCCTGGCCGCGGGAGACAGGTCGCTGTTCGACGACTGCCAGTCCTGCTTCAAGGCTATGAGCAAGAACTCCTTTTACCTTGGTAGTAGTCAGCTGCTCCGGTTGCGGTCGCCCAGAACCTTGGACGTTGACATTTATGTTTGTTTTAGCCCGCGGTGGGGTAGACATGAGTTAGGATGACTTAAAAAATGAGATTCTAATTATCCGTCTGTTAGATTATCGAAAAATATTGGATACGTATTTTTTGTTTTATCAAATCAATAAAAATTGACGAAGATAAAACGCGTCAAAGATTCGAGAGGTGGTGACGTCACTGACCCCGAAAAAATGTCATACTAATGTGTTGGAGTATGACGTCACACGAGTTTTCAAAGCACCGTATCGTCTTCATTGTTAGTTTACGTGAATATAGAAAAAATACGTGTGCAATATTCTTTGGTAATCTTTATGACGGACTAATTAGATTTTTTTTTGTTAACTGCCCTATTTCTGGAGATGGAGTGACCATAGCTGCCTTGTTGATCTAGAGGTGGCAAGCGCGACTGCTGCTGGTTCTTGCGTTCAATTCAAGGGTCGCGCAAAGTATTCTTGGGTTTTTCCATCAGGAATTTCTTAGTAGCAGCCACAGAGTCTGGATTTGTGCCCAGTTGATGGCAATAGGCTCGCTTGGGACGGAAACATAACTGGCGAAAAGTAAATGTACTATTAGGTACAGCTCTGCCTATACCTTCGGGAATTACAGGTGTGATGTTACGTTATGTGTCCATAGTTAGCTATGATGGGTTTTAGATCTACTCACTAAATTGACTACAGTCAATATATCTCTACTCCGACGACCGTTTTTTTCGGTTTTTAAACATTTTTATTTTATTCCACTAAATAGGGGATCGGACAAAAAAATAATAATTAGTCCGTCTGTTAGATTTAAAAAAAATATTGGACACGTATTTTTTCTTTTTTCACATAAACAAAAAATGAAGACGATACAATGCTTCGAGAACTCGTGAATTCCTTGAAAACGTCACATGGTAGTACATTTTTCACCAACAAATGACGTCACAACCCCTTACTCATGATCTTTGACGCGTCTTATCTTCGTCAATTTTTATTAATTTGATAATAGAAAAAACACATATCCAATATTTTTCGATAATCTAACTGACGGACTAATTAGAATCATATTTTTTTGACCCAGTCCGATCCCCTATTGTTGAGAATGACATCGCGGGCTTTTGTAGTTATTTTTTTGCAATTTTTAAAGTTATTTATACGTTTTTATTTTTGTTTAACTGTCAACGTCTTAATCTGAGCGTCCTTTTTATAAAATAAGTTAGTTATGATATAGCAAGCACTGTCACTTCATTGCTTCATTGTTCTTTAAAGCATTTTACTCTGTAAATGCTTGCTATTTCACCATGCTTAGCAAACATAATCATAATGCTGTCATTATAAACATTCATCCACTAACAAATGAAATTATTTGAGTTTTTGTTACAGCGAGTACCGCTTGGTATCGGCATCTGATTCCAAAGTAAAGTTACCATACTTGTGCGCGGCGCTTATAGTAATATATTTCTGTCGGACTGTTGTTTCGGCAATAGTTGTATTTTTCAGCCAAAAAGGAGGTTTTCTGGTCTAATAGGCATGACGAAAGATTTTGAAATCCTCTTCCGTAATGTGGGTACATCTTTTTTATTTACGAAAAAACCTTTATTTCAGTAATAAAGTAAAGTTTAACGAAGATATAAGCCATTTTTGAAAAAAAAATTAAATAGAGCGCGAAAACAGCTCGCAGTGTCATGGCGTCGGGTCTGACGTCACGCCTATGTAAACACGGAAATGTCAAAGCGCAGCTAGAGGAAACTAAAACAAACATTACCATAATTCGTGTGTTAAAAATGAATGACAAAGTTTATAAGTGGTGTGCGGTGCCTCAGTGTAAAAACACATCAATAGCAATAGTTTTAGCATTACATTGAATGCCAAAAATGTTGTCCTCTGGACCTGCATAGCTGACCCGGTGATTATGATAGTAGGTTCTTACTATGAGAAAAGATACTAGTACATGCTTTGTAGTTACAGAAATTTACTCCTTTTGTTGGTTATTAACTCAGTAGCAAACTTTTATTACAAGTTGCGAAGGAGCTAACCTCAAAAATAAACTGACAAGTTTATTGTAAAAATAACATATGAAAGTGAAAATAAACTAAACTCCTACAAGCTCAAAACGAGTTTGTTGTATTTTTATAGTGTTAGATACTTACAAAATTTACTTACAAGGAGGTTTTCACATTTCGGAACTCGGACGAGCAAAATTCTTTATTTGACCCAAGGAAATCGCCCAACATCAGTAAATCTATCCTGGGCAAATTTGAACTGTTTGCTTTTACAAAGCCTGATTCCATTGCTAAAGATGTTCACAAAGTATTGTAGTAACAAAAAAAATATCCAAATGCGTAATCGGCAACAAAACAACACAGTGAGCTAGTGACAGCTAGTGATGTTTACATTGGCGTGACGTAGTGCGCTATGATTGGTGTTTCAATCAAAATGGCCGATATCAGTATTTTAATCTTTTATTTTATTAAAAATCTTACTAATCTTAATTTTTTAAATAAAACTAAATCAGTGTTTTAAATCCTTCTCGTATGTAATTTCCCCTAATATCATTAAATCATTGATTCTTTGACTATGTCGTCACGCCTATTGCAGGGCACAAGACTTTTTTCCATTGTCCTACTTAATCTAAATCTCTGTCTATTACTGTCTGTGGCCAACCTTTTATAGTTTAAAAAGAAGTCTTGTGCCCGCTTTCACCTGGGTCGCCTATCCAGGCCTCAGACTTTTATAATTGTATTGTTTATCGGATGTTCAAACAAAACTCGACATCAAAGGCATAAGGTCAACCCGTTGGGGCTGCGGGTTGTTCGGAAGAGATACCGCGGCCTCGACACAAAGGTCTAAGAAGTACCTAACATGTGTGGTTTTTAGTCAGTAGTAGTCTGTGTCTATTACGACACAAAGACTCTTGTCCTTCTTGAGGTATTTGTTTCTTCAATGAAAGGACTGTTATTTTGAAAATTACTTTTATATTTTTAGAAGACAAAAAAATAAATGGACCGCTCGCGCGGTTAACAAGTCACCGCTCTCACAGATAATAAATTCAGATATTCTCGCACGAAGTGTCATCACTAGCACAGATAATTTAATGTTCCGCCGATATTCGCGCACACCGCGGCGATGGTTGCGTTAAGGCGATGGGTGAGCCTAAACATCCTCCCACCTGTTGAAAGGCTTGTCTTTCAACAACAAATCTTCAGCAGTGGGCAGCGGACATAGTTTGATGATAGGCCGACGTAGAACGCCTCTAATGGTTTTCAAGTCAGCGACTCGCGAAACTCCATCCGGACCAGGGAATAATTTGGTAACCCGTCCGAGGCGCCAACACAATGGAGGGACATGGTCTTCGTGGATAAGCACGAGGTCTCCGATACGTAGGGATTTTGTGTTCGACTTCCACTTCAGACGTTGCTGCAGCTCGTGTATATATTCACGCTGCCAGCGTGACCAGAAGTGTTGGTGAATTTGTTGCAGCCGGGCATATCGTTGCAGGTGACTTTCCTTCAAGTTCTCTAAGCTAGGCTCTGGGAGTGCCTTCAGCGGCCTTCCAATAAGAAAGTGCCCCGGGGTCAAAGGAAGGTAGTCATCAGGAGAGGAGGATAAGGGACACAAGGGACGACTATTCAAAACGGCCTCCACTTGTGCGAAAAGTGTAGATATTTCTTCAAAGGTAAGATGGGAATTTCCCATGACTCTTTTTATATGGAATTTAGCAGATTTAACTCCGGCTTCCCAGATGCCGCCAAAGTGAGGAGCGTGAGCAGGTGAGAATACAAATTTTATATTTTCATGAGTTGCAAATTCAGTTAAGTCCCTATTGTGTAATTTAAAAAAAGCCCCTATATCTTTAGCAGCAGCCACAAAATTACCCCCGTTAACACAAAATATTTCATTGAGCTTGCCACGACGGGCAATAAATCTACGCAATGTCATTACGAATGCGTCCTTGGTAAGGTCACAGACCGCTTCCAAATGAACACACTTGTAACGCAAGCACACAAATATGCAAAGGTAACATTTGTTTACCCTTGCACCTCTACCTTTACGATTAATTATATAAAAAGGTCCAGCAAAATCTATGCCGACTGAATTGAATGGGAAATCTGCGCTCACACGTTGGGATGACATTTTGGACAAAGAGTTTTGCCTCGGACACGACAACATCTCACACAATTGTGAACTGTGCGCCGAGCCAACCTGCCATTTAGTGGCCATACTGATTCCCTTATCATTGATAGCAATAGCTGTGGGCCAGCATGCATGTGTCGTGAATGTTCTCTTTCAAATAAAAGTTTTGTTAAATGATGAGACGAATCGAGTAGTATTGGATGTTTTTTATCAAAACTATAAGGTGAAGCACTTATTCGTCCTCCAACTCTAATTAAATTGTTGTCATCTAAAAAAGGTGACAAAGACAACAATTTAGATTTAATATTCAAAGGTAAGTTCTTAGATAACGCCTTGTATTCAATGGGAAAACATTTAATCTGAGCAACACGACATAGATAAAGAAATGAGTCATCTAACTCATTAGCGCTGAGAGCTAGAACCGGTTTGTTATGCGGATTACGAATGTTAAAGCAAAATCTTTTTACCCATGCGACTATTCTAATGAGTTTGTTTAATTTGCTATATTTTTCAATTTCTATTATAGGTTGTAGTATGTCATTGTTGAGGTAAGTGTTTATTTCAAAGGTTTTATTGGGTGTAATTAGTGAATTTAGCGTTTTATGAGTTTTTGTGTCAGATGCCGACTGCTCTGCTTGCTTCGTCGGTGCCAAGCTTGAGACAGGCGGAGCAGATTGGACCATTTTGGGTAAGTATTTGGATTTTTTTGTAATTCTAGGTGTAGTTATAGATTTAGACGTAATTTTTGTTTCAGGTATACTATGGATATCTATGGAGTTTAGAACTGGCCAATCGCTTTCACTATTAACTAAATAATTTGGACCTGACCACCACATACTATTATTTATTATTTGATTTACATTTATACCCCTAGAAATGAGATCGGCTGGGTTCATGTCAGTGGGAACATATCGCCATGAGAATGCGTCCGTAAGCTCGGTTATTTCAACCACCGTGTTCGCAACAAATGTTTTGAGTTTGGTTGGATCACCTCTGAGCCATGCTAGCACTACGCTTGAATCGCACCAATGAACTATTCGTGAAGGTTTGTAACGGATAGACTCAAGGACACTTTTGCATAATTTAGCAGCTAACAATGCAGCGCAAAGTTCCAATCGCGGTATGGTCATAGGATTTATACGAGCTACCTTAGATTTGGCGGCTAACAGCCGGACCGTAAAATCACGGTTGTTTTCCGTGCTTCTCACGTACACGCATGCTCCGTATGCCTTCTGTGATGCGTCACTGAATGTGTGCAATTCTATTGAATTCGGTGAGTCGCACAGCACTCTCCTAGGTATCTGTAATTTTAATAGGCAGTTCAAGTTATCAGCGAATTCTAGCCATCTTTCTGCTATCTCATGAGGGATAGCTTGGTCCTAATCAATTTTTTGTTTCCATAAGTTTTGTAGGATTATTTTAGCTGTGATTATACACGGGCTTAGCAACCCTAAAGGATCGAATATTTTAAAAGCGCTGGATAGTATGCGTCTTTTTGTTATGTTATTCTGGTTGTGAAATGGTTGAACCGGAAACTTTAAATTGTCAGACTTGGGCTCCCACCCTAAACCCAGCGTACTTGACGCTTCACTGATGGTTAGTTTCTCTTGAGTGTTTATAGACGAATTTTTAAATAAGTTTTTGGAATTAGTTTTATACTTGCGTAAATTTAAGCAGGCTGACTTTAGAGCAGAAAAAATGGAATGTTGAATTTCGGATAGCTGTATTTCATCATCACAACCAGTAATTAGGTCATCGACATAGAAGTCGTGTTGTATTATGTTTTTTATAGTTTCGTCCCCACACTCCTCGCCCACCTGCCAGAGACATCGAGTACTTAAATAGCTCGCACTTGTGGTGCCATAAGTGAGAGTATTCATTTGCATCGTTCTGATGGGTAAGGACTCATCCTCTCTCCATAAAATTAATTGCAAGTTTCTACAGGATTCGTCTACTCTCAATTGTCTGTACATTTTTTCTATGTCACCAGTAATTAAATATTTGTATTGACGTGCTCTTATGAGTATGGAGAAAAGAGAATCCTGTATATTTGGGCCCACCATGAGAATGTCGTTGACAGATATTCCCGAGGAGGTAGGGACGGATCCATCAAAAACGACACGGACTTTGGTTGATTCGCTATTGTCTTTAAACAAAGCATGGTGGCTTAAGAAGTATGAGGGAAATGGTTTACTTTTAGGTGCTACAGACATGTGTCCTAGCTCTTCATATTCTTTCATGAAATCGACGTATTGTGATTTTACTATAGGATTTTTCCTAAAACGTGATTCTAAATTAAACAATCTTTTTTTTGCCGTATTATAGGATTCACCCAAGCTGTTTGGAGAACTATTAAGATGTAATTTAACATTAAATCGTCCGTCACTCAAACGGACCGTATTTTGCATAAAATGCTTTTCACAAGCCCTTTCCCTTTCGCTGATTGTTCTTCAATCTCCCAGAATTTTGTTAGTAATTTATCAATACAAGATTCTTGAGTCTTGTTATCCTTTGTAATTACGCTATGGTTGCAATATATGCCATTTAGATTATTTTTATTTATCGGACCGGCCACAAACCAGCCCAATTTGGAATTTCGTAACTTTAGGTTGTTTGAGCCTATAGAAATTTCTTCATTTCCTAGGATATCCCAGAACAGATCACATCCAATCAAGACATCAACTTGAGAGGGTTCATTAAAATTAGGATCAGCTAGTTTTATGTGTTTTGGTATTTTGAAATTAATATTAATGTGGTCTTTCGGCAAATACCCAGTTAAGTCATTCATGACAAGCATGTTATAGGTAACATCAAACTGTTTATTTACAGATTGCAATTTAACTATGCATGTTTCTTCCACCGTACTAGACAGGTGGTTTCCGATGCCTATTATGTTAATGCTAGTTAATGGAATGGAATCAAGTGACAGCTTATCCTTTAAAGACCTTGTAATAAAACTGCCTTGGCTTCCACAGTCGAGCAATGCACGCACTGTTTCATATTGATTGTTATTAGGATTATGAACTTGAATCAACGCAGTAGATAAGAGAACGTGATTGAATTGATATTCCGATGAATTAACATTTATAGATTCCGATTCTGAATGTGTATGATTATTATTAATCGCCTGGCTAGGGTTATGCAGGAGACGATTATGTTTTTGTTTGCAGTCAGGACACGGTCCAAATCCACACGCCTTTGCTGGATGACCCTGTTTAAGACAATTGGAGCAAAGTTTATATTTATTTACATCTGCCCATTTTTCTTGTATAGTTTTGTTCTTGAAAGTAGGGCACTCATATATTTTATGATTCTGACTGCAAATTATACATACAAATAAATAAAATAATAAATAATATTCCACAACTATCACACAACGCCATCTAGTCCCAAGCTAAGCAGAGCTTGTGTTATGGGTACTAGACAACTGATAAACATACTTATATATTTCTAAATACATACATATTATAGATAAATTACACCCAGACACAGAACAAATGATCGTGCTCATCACACAAACATTTGTCCTGGGTGGGAATCGAACCCACGACCTCCGGCCTAGCAGTCAGGGTCACTAACCACTAGACCAACAGGCCAGTCAACAAGTACGAGTAAGAGTAGGGTGAGTAGAGTAAGACAGTAAAATGAACTGGAAGTGTCCTTATTAGCAGCTGTTGCTGCCTTAATAAAGACCCTTTGGTATTTATCCGATTTGTTATTGTTATGTGTGTTACTATTTGAACGATTTTGATTATTTTGAACCTGAGAACCCTTTTGGTAGCTGTTATCTGTTTTATTCCTTTCTAAAGCTTCAAGCACATCAGCTCGATTTATCAGAACTTGTTTAAAGTTTTCCAAGGTTGGATTATTATTGCCAAGCTGGTTTCTAAATTCCTCCCATTTTAAAAGTGTATTTTGGTCTAATTTTGAAGTCAAATTAAATATGACGCACATATCCCAGTTATCTGTGGGCATCCCTAAGCTGGATAATGCTCTTAAGTTTTTAGTAACATGGTCTACTAAAAATCGTAATGACTTTACAGTTTCCCTGCTAATTGAATGTATGTTAAACAATGAATTCATGTGATGATCAATCAGAAGTCTTTTATTGTCGTAGCGATCACACAACAACTTCCAAGCTTCTTTGTAATTTTCAGATGATACCTCAAGATTGGAAATTATGCGTGCCGCATCTCCTTCAAGGTAAGAAATTAGGTAGTGAAATTTATGTACTGGCGAGAGTTGTTTATTGTGATCAACTAAGCTTAAAAAAGAATCTCTGAATTCCAGCCACTTAAAATATGCACCATCAAACCTTGCAATTTGTATACGTGGCAACCTGATATCAGAATCACGTGGTTCGGATCGGGATTCATTACATTAATGACTACACGATGGCACACAGCTGTCTAACAAGCCCTTTACAGTGGCAAGCCCACTGACTAAATCACTTTCAATTTTGTCCCGCTCCTCAAGCTCCAATGACAGGCTCCCACTATTTAGGACTTCAATTTGACTTTGCAACTCATCAAACCTAGCCGATAATTGTTCAAATCTACCAAGCTTTATCTTTAATTCAGCTATTTCCACATTTGTTAATGAGTCCTCGGACGACAATTTATTCACAAAATTATTAAACTTGGTAATTTGCCCTTTAATTGAGCTACGCTTGACAATCAATTCGCGTAATTTCTTTACATCGGCTTCTTGCGACATTTCCAAAATATTTGTAATGTATAAAATAAATAATCTCACGCTCCTCAACTTCGACGTCACCTGCCGACCAGGAACCGGATCTGCGTTGCCAATCACGGAGTACAAGCTCTGCTAGTACCAATGCCGATAGCGTGATGATCCGAGTTATCTGGAAAGTTCGGCGAACGATACAAGAAACTGATTGGGAACGTTACGTTATTTTTTCTAGAATGGAATAAGAAATTCAAAATGTCGGTAGAAGAAAAAAAAAAGAAAAAACTAATGAAAATTTAATTTTATGATAGTAATTGGATTAATAATCTGTAAGTTTTTATGCCAATTTGCTGAAATGGAATATTTATGATGGACCTTTATTGCAATACAATGATATTCTATGGGGAATCACAACTAGGTTTGGTCAAGCAAACTTGAACCTTGAATTGAAATATTCAGCAGTGCGTAAGTGATGAATTATAGTTATTGCACAGTGGGAGACACGCTTTTGGGAATGCCAATGGTACAGAGAAGTTTGGTTGGTAGGAAATTTGGAAGGCAGGGCACTTAACTTATGGTAATCCAGTTAACACAATTTCTTCACACCTGGTGTCGATACTTTAGCTGCATCGAGTTTAGGCTTCAAGATATTCGTTGATCAGCTTCACACCTGTGTCGATGCTTTTGTTGCATCGATGCTTAGGCCTCCGAATGTTCGTCGATCAGCTTCACGTAGTGGACTCGGCCTTTTGCTCTCGACGATCACGCCACGTGCCGGCCGACTTGACGACAAACTTTGTAATTTTTGTTTTGTCCTGTCACGGTCGCCAATTTTTATGTCTATTACGACACAAAGACTCTTGTCCTTCTTGAGGTTTCTTCAATGAAAGGACTGTTATTTTGAAAATTACTTTTATATTTTTAGAAGACAAAAAAATAGAAGCGTTTTACCTGAAATAAAACGATTATTATATACTTACCTTAGTAGAAGCTTTAGAAGACCTCTCTTTCTACCCTGTAGTCTGTCTCTTTCGCACACACCTCCCCTCCTACCAGGCGCGCGAGGTAACTGGTGATCCGAGCCTGTTCATCATTGTGTCGAAATACCACCAGGCAGAGATTAAAATTAAGCTTCTACTAAGGTAAGTATGTATATAATAATCGTTTTATTTCAGGTAAAACGCTTCTATTATAGACTTGACCGTTAGTAGAAGCTTATAAGTATTGAGACCTGTTTGTTATCGCCTGGTGATTTAAAGGAAAAACGCCAATGTGACTGGATACGTAGATATCAATAAACTACTGTGAAAGTAGTAAGTAGGTATAACACGTAATATTAAATTAAATAAAAGGCATAGTGTGTGAAGAAAGAGACTTTTTTATAATTAGGTAATTAAATTTTCACATGAGTAACTTTAGACAATTTTATGACTAATTAACAATTTTAATTACTTATGTAAACGATAAATTAATCATTTTTGTAATCAGTTGAATGTAATTGAATAATGTATAATATTGCAATAAAGAAATTATCTAGTGTCCAAACTCAACGGACCGGAACAAAAAGTGTAGAAATATCCGTGTTAGGATTATATTACTTGAGGAAACCATTACCTGTCGACAATAGAATTTTTGAAAGGTTTTTACGGATTTCCAATTCCCTTTTTCTAAAATATCCTCCAGGGAGAAATTGTCAATCCAACTTCTAGAGGCCACAGCCGACCGTACACTTCCCGGCGTTGCAGATATACCGGCTGCCTTCAAAAGCGATTTGAACCAACCTGCAATGACCGTCCTGGAGGCGGGTGATGGTGGGCCTCGCAAGGTTATAAATAAATTTGACGTACCAGAGATCCTACGTCTTTCATTTAGAGTAGATATAGTTTGATTGACCCAAAATACAGGATTTAAGTTTTGATTTTCAGTGTTAGCCATGAGACTCCACCCCGATTGTCTATAATCTTTACAGTCTGTTTTGGACCCGAACTGAGGCCAAAAAGTAATTAAGTCGTTCTTGATAATGCATTGATCTCTGTCAACACCCAAAAGGGTCAAGTCGTGGATCCTGCGACCCGAACAAAGGCACAACAATGCTACAGTATGTCGAACAGTTTGAAAAGTGTCTGTACTATCTACCGAGTAAATACTCATAAAATTGGTCAGTATGTTAATGTCCCAGATAGGTGGTTTTGGAGCAATTGGATTTTTTAAAGATATTGCTTTTAAAATATGTTTTACAAGAACATTTTCACCAAATTTACCAGACAGTTCTGTGTTACAGAGAGTGGAAACTACTGATTTGTGAAGGACGATTGTGTTATATAAGAAGTTAAATTTAATATGTAGGTCGGCTAAAAATCGTGCCAAATGGGATGCTTCAGGATGCATTGGATTTATGTTATGCTGTTTTGTCCATGACAGCCAACGTTTCCATGGCGCTTTGTAGTTTTTCCACGTAGAAGAACGCCATGCAGATTTAAGTAAGGAAACCTGACTAGAATCCCATGTTTTTATTTTGTCTTCCCACCCCCACATTTCCAGACCTCCAGAACCATGTTCTCGACTTTCGGGGGTGGTAACCCTGTCGACGTGTCGACTAGAAATCGTTTCAGATTCGTTAAGGTGAAGGGGGCTGCGATTGCTCGCGATTTCAGGTCCGCCCGCCAGAATACCTTCTCCCAACGTGGAACTACAATGAGGTACAGACCTGTGGCTTGATTGAGATGCATCAATACTTTGGGAATAAGAAAAGGTGGTGGGAATATCCATGCCAGAGGAAAATTCCAAGTTGTGCTGAAAGCATCGTGAATCATCGCTTCGTGGTCGTTCAAGTCTAGGGTTGCATAATTCGCTACTATTCGTGCTGTCTTGGACGCAAACAGGTCGATCACGGGTATTCCCATTTTGGCAAAAATCATTTCTGTACAACTCGATGTTAGGTGCCACTCTGGGGTCCGTCGATGTCTGGATAAACAATCCGCGTGATTGTTGAACTTCCCCGGAATGTAATAAATTTTGAATTGAATCCGATGATGGTCCAGGATCCGTAGAATTTTGTATGTTACATTCATGAGTAACTGGGACTTGGTCCCGCCCTCGTTGCGGAGATAGGCTACCGCAGATCGGTTGTCCGATTGAATGAGAACTGATCCTCCCGCTATGTTTGTTGCTTGTAACTCTAGGACTCTCAGAATGGCTAACAACTCCTTTACGTTGCAGTGTAGAAATCGTTCCTCTGTGTTCCAAACACCTGACATGGTCTGGTTGTCGAGCTGTCCTCCCCATGCTATGTCCGAAGCGTCCGTAGTTAAGTAATGTGTCGGAGGTGGAATATGAAGAGGGGATGAAAGATGGCAATGTTGTTGCCACCATTGCATCTCGTCTAACACCGAGCGAGGTAGCACGTATCTGATTGGAGTTGAGTACTCGGGTAGGGAGTTTAAGAACTTCAGAGTAGACCGGTGGTTTAACCTGCCTCGGGGGACGGCAAAGCTTGCAAAATTCAGTAGGCTTACTAGGCTTACTTGTAGTTCTTTTAGGGACATTTTGCCTGTTTTTAGAGCATTTGTGACTTTTTTGATTACGGCAGATGACTTTTCCGCTGGTAGTCGTTTGTGGTTTGTCCAAGGATGCCAAACAATTCCCAGATATGTTACAGACTTTTGCGGAACCAGGACAGACTTCCCGTAATTCACTTGGAATCCGAGAATTTCTAGCGTCTCCAATAGCAGGTCCATCTGCTGGACTAATATCTTTGGATCTTGATGAGTTATCAAAAAATCGTCTAAATAGACTATTATTCTCAGACCTTTTTCTCGAAGAATTTGTGCAATCCAATTTGTGAGACAAGCGAAAACTTTCGGGGCTGTACTTAGCCCGAACGGAAGGCATGTCATTTCTAGTACTTCGTCCTTGTAAAGGAGACGTAAAAATCGCCTGTGTGGCTCTGCTATCGGGAGATTGAAGTATGCTTGCGAAAGGTCGACCTTGCACATCCAATCCTGAGTTTGGAGAAAGTCCGGGACGCGGAACATGTTTATTAATCGAAACCGTTCTGTTAGCACATAGTGGTTGAGTAACCGTAGGTTGAGAACAGGTCGGTATGATCCATCGCTTTTTGGTACCAAGAACAGGGAGGACACGAAGCTCGGAGTGAGAGGTGCTTCCTTCAACACGCCTTGTTGTTTCATTTGAAGAATGAGTAAAGACATCTCCTCTGACTCCAAAGTGCGATGGCGATCGCCTTTTAGGTCTGGTGTTATCAAGGGAGGTTTTTTCCGAAAAGGTATGCGATACCCTGTTAATATCCGTAAAATAAAGGGTGGGGCTCCCATTCGCTCCCAATGGTTGACAAAATGTGCTAACTGACCGGCTAGGAAGGGCTGCGAGTCATTGTCTCTGCCTTTTGTTACCTCTGTAGCCCGATGGCGACGAGCGGCGTTTCTGACCTCTTTGAGAGTGTGGCGATCCGCGAGATCGAAAATTATTATTATTAGAAATCCTATTATTAGGGTTACCAGTGCGTTGCTCTGGGCCAGCACTGTTTTGTGTTTTCATTTTGTAATGGTAGCTTTGATAATTACCCTGCGAGGGCTGAGTGTGAGGGCAATGTATATTGCTTGGTACATCAGAGAAATAGTTTGAGTGACCGTGACCATGCGATGGCACATTATTACGTACGTGCCCCTGCGAGGGGAAACGTGTAGCAGAATTATTGGGTTTTGCTCGCGAAGCATTCCCGCTGCTAGGTCTGTTCATCGGCCAGAACGCCTTTCTAATACCGCCTGCTTTTTCAAGGGCCGATGTGAGAGTTTCAGAATTGAAAATGTGCGTATTTGACGGAGGGATTTTATTTAAAGCCGTTTTTACCAAAGGGTCTCTAATGTACTTAAGGATACCGTCCCTTCTCATTTCAATAGTCTCTGCTCTGTGGCCGCAAGTCTTGAGAAACTTTCTGGAATTCTCCTTTTAGGAAAACTTCATCGATTTTATTTTTTAAATCAGAGATAATAGCATCAGGCGTTTGTGACCAAGCAATTAAGTTACGCAAACTACTTATTAAAACCTCTTTTTGCTTCAAAATGCCGAATGTGATAGCTGCGTAGGATTTATCGGAATAAGCCAGGTGGCGTATATTATCATTGATACGCCTTTAATTCCTCGTTTACCTCCATTTCCGTAAACCCCGGTGAATGGTTATAAATTTTTTGTGTTTCTGCGTACCTAATATCCGTCCACGTATTTTTTCCAAAACGCTGAACTTCGTCTAACATATTAATGAAATTTGCAGGAGTTTTTGGAACGGCGGGATCTTTTAACTTAGTTTCAATGTCAAAAGATAAATCCGGTACAACTACCGGATTCTCAGAACTCGGGATTGGTGACGCCTGCGAGGCACAATATTCGTTGTATAGCTCGTTATCTACATCTCGGCTTACAATGGAAGCATTATCACTATTACAATTATAAATAGGAGGGTATTCATAACTCTGAACGGTTTTTTGTAACTTGTCTACATCTTTTGATAATTTTTCAATAAGGTGACGGTCACGCCTTCGTTTTTAAGACTGGTGCCGCCGTCGACGGCGCTTAGAAATCCTTTTCTTTGATCTACATTTGAGGAGCTAGATGATGATGTCGAGCTGCTACTACTACTACTGCTCGATAGGGATGATTGCCGTTCACGTAAACGCGATTTACCTTTCTGCGGTTTGGTACCCGATCCACCAGCGGTTGCAACTGGTATGTCTTGGTTATCAGAACCCATATTTAGCGTTCCTTCCTGCGTAAATAGGGTTTACGCTACCTTAAAAGGATAAAACAAAACCTAAGACACGATCTCTAAAAGAAATTCATATCACAATGAAAATTATCATGATCAAAAGGTGTTTAAACAGGTTCATGCGCGGTAAACGAGGCACAAATAGAAGTTTTATTGTTTTATAGCCGTATACCGTGCCAGAACGTGTTATAACATTTTAAAAAACGAACGATAATATCGTTGTATAGATATAAAATCACTTGTGCACTTACGTGAGTTCTTCCTTGGAATCACTGAATTTAATATAGAGAGTAGGTAAATTATTTTAGCACAAGTGAACTGCGCGGGAAATATCACGCCAATGATGAACAGGCTCGGATCACCAGTTACCTCGCGCGCCTGGTAGCAGGGGAGGTGTGTGCGAAAGAGACAGACTACAGGGTAGAAAGAGAGGTCTTCTAAAGCGGGAAATGACATCGTCTATCTCAATACTTATAAGCTTCTACTAACGGTCAAGTCTATAATACATGGACCGCTCGCGCGGTTAACAAGTCACCGCTCTCACAGATAATAAATTCAGATATTCTCGCACGAAGTGTCATCACTAGCACAGATAATTTAATGTTCCGCCGATATTCGCGCACACCGCGGCGATGGTTGCGTTAAGGCGATGGGTGAGCCTAAACAGTCTGACACTCCCTACCGCTCTGCCCAGAGCGGGAGGAGTTATTTATTTAATGATATAAAAAAAAATGCCTAAGATCAGAATTTAGAAAAGTTTCAGTAGAAGCATAGCGGTCATGCTTCTGATGTCGAGATCTGTGTGTACGGTCTCTCAACAGTGTCGTTTCCCCAGGCGACATCGGCAACGCGTCGAAGATGAACTCCGTGCTGCAAGTGGTGGGCGGCGTGTCGCTGGCGGCGCTGGCGGAGGGGCTGGCGCTGGCGGCGCGCGCGGGCCTCAACCAGGCCGACCTGCTCGACGTGCTGGCGCTCACGCCGCTCGCCTCGCCGCATCTCATACTCAAGGGCCGTGGTGAGTAGCTGGCCTGTTTCTATTTCATCCATCATCCTCAACCAGGCCGACCTGCTCGACGTGCTGGCGCTCACGCCGCTCGCCTCGCCGCATCTCATACTCAAGGGCCGTGGTGAGTAGCTGGCCTGTTTCTATTTCATCCATCATCCTCAACCAGGCCGACCTGCTCGACGTGCTGGCGCTCACGCCGCTCGCCTCGCCGCATCTCATACTCAAGGGCCGTGGTGAGTAGCTGGCCTGTTTCTATTTCATCCATCATCCTCAACCAGGCCGACCTGCTCGACGTGCTGGCGCTCACGCCGCTCGCCTCGCCGCATCTCATACTCAAGGGCCGTGGTGAGTAGCTGGCCTGTTTCTATTTCATCCATCATCCTCAACCAGGCCGACCTGCTCGACGTGCTGGCGCTCACGCCGCTCGCCTCGCCGCATCTCATACTCAAGGGCCGTGGTGAGTAGCTGGCCTGTTTCTATTTCATCCATCATCCTCAACCAGGCCGACCTGCTCGACGTGCTGGCGCTCACGCCGCTCGCCTCGCCGCATCTCATACTCAAGGGCCGTGGTGAGTAGCTGGCCTGTTTCTATTTCATCCATCATCCTCAACCAGGCCGACCTGCTCGACGTGCTGGCGCTCACGCCGCTCGCCTCGCCGCATCTCATACTCAAGGGCCGTGGTGAGTAGCTGGCCTGTTTCTATTTCATCCATCATCCTCAACCAGGCCGACCTGCTCGACGTGCTGGCGCTCACGCCGCTCGCCTCGCCGCATCTCATACTCAAGGGCCGTGGTGAGTAGCTGGCCTGTTTCTATTTCATCCATCATCCTCAACCAGGCCGACCTGCTCGACGTGCTGGCGCTCACGCCGCTCGCCTCGCCGCATCTCATACTCAAGGGCCGTGGTGAGTAGCTGGCCTGTTTCTATTTCATCCATCATCCTCAACCAGGCCGACCTGCTCGACGTGCTGGCGCTCACGCCGCTCGCCTCGCCGCATCTCATACTCAAGGGCCGTGGTGAGTAGCTGGCCTGTTTCTATTTCATCCATCATCCTCAACCAGGCCGACCTGCTCGACGTGCTGGCGCTCACGCCGCTCGCCTCGCCGCATCTCATACTCAAGGGCCGTGGTGAGTAGCTGGCCTGTTTCTATTTCATCCATCATCCTCAACCAGGCCGACCTGCTCGACGTGCTGGCGCTCACGCCGCTCGCCTCGCCGCATCTCATACTCAAGGGCCGTGGTGAGTAGCTGGCCTGTTTCTATTTCATCCATCATCCTCAACCAGGCCGACCTGCTCGACGTGCTGGCGCTCACGCCGCTCGCCTCGCCGCATCTCATACTCAAGGGCCGTGGTGAGTAGCTGGCCTGTTTCTATTTCATCCATCATCCTCAACCAGGCCGACCTGCTCGACGTGCTGGCGCTCACGCCGCTCGCCTCGCCGCATCTCATACTCAAGGGCCGTGGTGAGTAGCTGGCCTGTTTCTATTTCATCCATCATCCTCAACCAGGCCGACCTGCTCGACGTGCTGGCGCTCACGCCGCTCGCCTCGCCGCATCTCATACTCAAGGGCCGTGGTGAGTAGCTGGCCTGTTTCTATTTCATCCATCATCCTCAACCAGGCCGACCTGCTCGACGTGCTGGCGCTCACGCCGCTCGCCTCGCCGCATCTCATACTCAAGGGCCGTGGTGAGTAGCTGGCCTGTTTCTATTTCATCCATCATCCTCAACCAGGCCGACCTGCTCGACGTGCTGGCGCTCACGCCGCTCGCCTCGCCGCATCTCATACTCAAGGGCCGTGGTGAGTAGCTGGCCTGTTTCTATTTCATCCATCATCCTCAACCAGGCCGACCTGCTCGACGTGCTGGCGCTCACGCCGCTCGCCTCGCCGCATCTCATACTCAAGGGCCGTGGTGAGTAGCTGGCCTGTTTCTATTTCATCCATCATCCTCAACCAGGCCGACCTGCTCGACGTGCTGGCGCTCACGCCGCTCGCCTCGCCGCATCTCATACTCAAGGGCCGTGGTGAGTAGCTGGCCTGTTTCTATTTCATCCATCATCCTCAACCAGGCCGACCTGCTCGACGTGCTGGCGCTCACGCCGCTCGCCTCGCCGCATCTCATACTCAAGGGCCGTGGTGAGTAGCTGGCCTGTTTCTATGTTATCCATCATCTGCCTAGCCTTTTCCCAACTAAGTTGGGGTCGACTCCCAGTCTCATCGGATGCAGCTGAATACCAGTATTTTACATGGAGGGACTGCCTATCTGACCTCCACAACGTTTATACTAGGTAATACAATACCCTTTGGTAAGACGTTCCAGTCACTACCTGTAACAACTTAATGAAACACTCTTAAAAGATTGTGCTAGTGGAAGCTTTGAATAGTAAAAGGGTCATGGAGATAATTTAAGTAAAGTTATAACCTTATTCAGGTTCAAGAAGTCGCTCTCACACGCATCCTGTGTTCCATTTCTAAATGCTTATTTCGATTGATCTTAATATACTCGACACCATAATAATAACAGATAGAACTTCTGTTAGAAGCAAAAAGTTTGAAGAAGGTCTCAAAGTTGCGTTAATGAAAAAATAATAATTATAAGAGTACCCCTCTACTTCCCCCCTTCCTACTTTTTATAAAGCTGACCATCTGAAGTATCTCGGTGTCACTATTGACTCTAATCTAAATTTTTCGTAGACATTGTGGTTTAATTACGTTTTACCTAATATTATCTAGTTATACAGATAGATAGATAGATGCAACGGGCTAGTGTCCGCAACTCCACGCCTAAAGCGAGTATTTTGCGTACGGGTGGGAAATTTATTCGATCCATCCCAGCTCCCCGAGAAAGGCCAGCAATCCTTTGGTGTTACCGACAATCTCGCGGAGAGTACCTGCGTTACCGAAGTACTTGGTCCTGTATGGGGCAACCCCCGAACAGTGCAGGAGCACGTGGGCTGCTGTTTCTTCTTCCTCCATGCATTATACACATATACTTAAGCTAGTTTTATTATTGTCTGTACCTATTTGACTGTTCATAAAGTTGTTATTATATTATTTTTATTTTATAATTTTACAGTTCTAATTAAATTGTCTACAAAGTGATGGCCTGAAACACAGATTTACATAAACCTACATCGGGCAGGTCGCTACCATACATTTGAATTATAAAATTATCACTACTTGCAATTTTTTTAAAATATTTTTTACAAATAGTTTACTTATAAGCACTGATAATACCATTGTATTAGAGAAACAACACTATTGAGCCTAAATGTATACCGTTTGTTTTACTTTTTCTTAAATAAATTGTTCTATTCTATTTCAGATAAAAGATTGTAACACTCAATTTGTGAGACCTAAATATATCAACCAAAGCATTATCTAATTCCAGCAATGATAGAGTCGTCGTACTCCACCCACCAGCCCCTCATGCACATGCAGAAGGACCTGAAGCTGGCGCTGGGGCTGGGCGACACGCTGGAGCAGTCGCTGCCGCTGACGGCCACCACCAACGAGATCTTCAAGCACGCCAAGCGGCTCGGCTACGCCAACCACGACGTCGCCGCCGTCTACATCCGAGCGAGGTTCTGATCCCTGGCCCTCGGGGGACCCGACGCTTCTGTGAATTACGAGGCCTTCAATACCACTACTGATGCTAGCGGTGTACCCTCCGCTTCCAATGGACATAATAAAGTTGTTGCAAGCATTATTGCTTCCACTTCCAAGTTTGTTAGAAATTACCCTTCCATAGTTACAGATAATGAAAAGAACTATTCCGACATTGCTACCACTTCCAGTGCTCCTGATGTTGCGACATACAAAAACGGTGCGGTTACATATACTAGTAATGGCAATAATCGTCCACATTTCCAAATTGACGACATAGGCAGTTATGTAAATATTGGTGATACTAATAGCACTTCCAACTTCAGCGATAGAGTCAGCCCTTCAAATGGTGGCGATGACTCCATGGCTTACGATGGTGATATCGGCAGTGCGTCCACCACCGATAGCGACGATAAACCTTTAATTTCCCTTTGTAAAGTTCACGTCGATAATGGCAACGATAGTGTTGACGCTCCGTGTTTTAAAGTTGTCGATAATGTTGAGACCACCCTAGACATCACAGAAGACGATAGCGAAGAAGCTACTGAGACCATTATTGTTATCGCTACCGATGGTGACATCGATATCGACGATGATTATAACGCTGTCGCTGCTAACGATGGAGAAATCGCTAGTATAACGGAGGTAACAGAATAACTTATTATTATTTCTACTGTTTCTGATTTTTCAAATGGAGTAACTTTTAGGGAAGCTATATGAAAATTTATCAGTGTGTATTGTTCCTATTATTGGGCCTGTTTTCCTCTCTGTGAGAGGAAGCAGTATTATTTGTAGAACTTAGATATGACTATGAGGCCGTAGCCGAAATAAACCACGTACGTGAATATTGAACAACGACAAGAATAAATAATAACGACGTTAAGTATTCTGTAAAAGTTACACCATTTGTCTATTAAATTAATCTTATTTCTTAGGTCATCAAACTATGTTTGACGATAATCATTTAGATTAAAATTTGGTTCTTGTAATCAGTTCAAAAAAAGTGTTTAGGAAATTCACAGGGTACGTTTGATTAAATTTATTCATTGTGATTAAAAGAAAATCTTGAGTTTTTATTGAAACTAATATCAAAATCTTGGCTATAAATGTTGGAAACATAAATATTTTTAAATCTAATTATTTTGTGAATAAATTCAAATATCGAATGACCAACTTTCCTCACTACATCAATGTTCTTCTATATTTTTATAAAACTTCCAATCTAGTTTAATTTCTACAAAGAATTCTCATTTGTATCTTTCTGTGTGCGAATATGGACGTTAAATACAAAAGTGTAAAAGTGACAATCGTGTGCCCGTGGCGTAGTGTCTCCAGTAATTAGAGATGTGTTGGACTTTAAAGCGTTGTTTTGAATCAGCGCTTGTTTAATATTAATATTTTATATTAGTATAAAGAGAATAGCTACCTTATTATTAATGGGTGAGATCGTCGCTAGATCAACTCTTGCGCAGGTCGAAACGTATCCATTATGTGTTCATGCCTGATGTATAAATCATAGGTACAAGACAGTTACTCTCTTTATACTATACAACTACTCAAAAATACCTTATGTGCAAATGTTATAATCAATATTCATAGTAATAGCTAAGAATACAGAACAGAATTGTATTTATTGTTGGTAGCTTATTGTTGGCCCAGCAAACTTGGACTTTATTGTTGTACGAGCCAAGGTTCAAGATTACATTAGCCGTTTTAAATTATCTGAATGTTGTAATAACTGAGAATAAGTTTGATGTAACTTCAATATATCAATGTGAAGTTATGTAATAATCCTTTGTCGCTACGAACACATTGAATATGCGTTCTGTTTCGCGCAAAAAATGTTTTTCTCTGTATTTCTTCTTTCTTTGAAAGAGGAGCGTTGTTGGGTATAGATTTGCGAAATTGTTTCGTGAAAGTGATTTGAATTTATAAGTCATTAGTTCCGATTTTCGCCAAAAGATCCTTGTACAGATATAATATCGTTGTGTAGTGGTAATAAATGTTTGTTTCACAGAACCGTGAGTGTCCCTTTAGAAACATTGAATTAATTTTATTGTGGAAATGTTAATATAAGACAATTTATTCGTTAAGTCACAATGCAACGTCTGTTTACTTGAATAAACGGTTTACACGAATACTTTCTCATTTTATTGCAGTGTTGCGAGAATGGCAGAACAAAGTACAGGAGAGATAAACTAGCTAGCGGAACTGTGTAAATATCTTTGTTTAATAATTCAGGTGTCTATCGCGTTCCGATTATTATTACTATCATAGGTCGCCCCATTTTGTTTTATTATTAGTATATATAAGTTTCGCTAGCTAATTTATTTTCACCTTAAATATAAAAACGTATTTTATGACTAAAAGGGCAACCCTTAATTTTTAAAAATGGCAAGAAAGTATGATAACGAAAATAAATGATTGTTTTATTAAGTACTTTAATTTGTAAAGAGTAATAAAAAGTGTTCCGCAATACTTTTGTCCTTGGTTTTATATAGGTTAAGATATTGACTTAAATGAATTGAAGATGATAATCATTTTAATATTAACGTATATAAAGTGTAAATGATGACCACATTGGGTTAAAGAGTTTTATGTTAAATTTGTTCCAAAGTGGTGAATGTTGCGTTATGTTACGTATTTCTCAAATTATTGTCATCCTATGATAAGCTACAATAAACTATGATTAATATATTATTACTTTTGATTATTTACATTCTCATCGCACATTATTCATATTAGCTGTGGATCTGTGCCTTGGTTAGCAATAGCCTTTTTTTGACGTTCGAAAAGTGCTGATTATTAGCCTAGTTTGAATAAATGAGTTTTGATTTTGAGTCTTCTACATTTTTCACTGAACAAGGTACCAACGCTCATGAAAAAACTTTTAATATACTCTTTACAACACAACTAGTTGCTGTTGCTGTCTGTCATGATATTTACTATGTATCTTAAACCACCTTACGTTTACAGTATGGAAAACACAGCAAACGTACACAAGTAATTTTGTAAAATTAGACAAAAAAAATAAAAAATCTATAAAATTATACAGAATCAGGACGGAATTATCCATATTTTATTGTGTTTGGGTGGCTGTGGCTTACAGCTAAAAATACAAAAATGTACCTATAGTGCGGCAATTAACAACAAGCGATTTAGGTACAAATAAATAAATGCGAATAGATTTGTTCTGTGGTTATTCTACAGGACATCCGTATATGTTGACAAGTAGCGGGATTGATTCCTGCACATAATAATTTCTGGGGTCGGACTGAGTCAAAAAAATATGATTCTAATTAGTCCGTCAGTTAGATTATCTTGTTTTACCAAATTAGTAAAAAATGACGAATATAAACTGTTTCTTATAATTGACGACATAAATGAATGCTGCGAATATTCGTCAGCGTCAGGATGACTGGACCAAACGAGATATGAACATGGAACCCTGGTGCGGCGAGTATCGCCCCTCAATTTCAAGTTGGTTGGTGCGTAGTACGTAGCACGGGGTGTGTATGTGCCTGGCTATAGGCATGTATTGATATAGCGTATGGGACCGCCATTTTTGGAAGAATCAGTGGCCATGATGAACTAGATGTCATTGTGCTCTCGCGCCGTACGCACACGTCTCACCGCGTGTCTTAAATCTTAAGACATCATCCACCCGCAAACCTTATAATCCTGAGTATCATCCCGTAAGCATTAGGGATTTACCGAGATTTAATAATAACCCCATTTTACCGCGTCTGTGTAATTTGTGATCAAGCAAACGAAGGTGATCAGCACGCAAGACCAGGCAGAGAGACAGGTGGTACCACCTGCGAAGATCTTCGAGACTGAAGAAGGAAGAAGCAGGTACCGCTTTTCTTTACATGCTAGAGTTAGGCCACCATACGCCGTCTGCTGCCGCCACTCCCAACTTGAAATTATACAGACAAATATAGGCATTTGAATCAGCACGCAATCCAGGTGTTAGATTGTAACAAGTCCTCAAACCGCAGAGATACACGGCTATTTACACGCCTGTCCCTCCATAAGTTGGTCCTTTCGAGCCTGGATAGGCACCAGTTAATTTAAGTACAAATAAGTACAAGTCATTACGTTAGGTACCTACATAACTTCATTAGTGCCTCAAAATGGCTACCCGCAAGCAAGAAGTTAAATTAGCTCAGCTTACCGCTAAAAAGCAAATGATTTTTGAGCGAGTTAATCGCTTGTATAATGCTTCTAGAAGCATCTCGAACTTTGATTCGCGCTCAAATGAGTCTTTCCTAGCGCAGTCAGAAACAATTAGTGAACAATACAGCAAATTTGAAGAAATAATTGAACAGATCAATGACTTGCAGTTTGAGATTGACGAAACCGCTCCGGATTATTCAAGTCTAAATTCAATTGAAGACTTATATTCTCATATTAAATATAAACGTAATCTCATACTTTCGAGCAGCAAAACATCAGAGCCGAAAGGAGGTAGTCGCATAAAATTACCACCCATAGAATTACCATCATTTGACGGTAAAACAGAAAATTGGCCAATATTTTATGAAATGTTCCGCAGCAATGTTCATTTAAATCCTGATCTTAATGACTCGCAGCGTGTGCAGTACTTGGTCAGTAAATTGACTAATGATGCCTTAAAATTAACCGCAGGCATTGTTCCCACAGCTGAAACATACAGCGTTATGTGGAACAGTCTCGTTAAAAGGTATCAGGATAAGCGTGGTCTAGGGATTCATTATCTCAATAATATACTGGACATTAAAGGATGCGCCGGCAATGCTGCTAGTCTCAATACATTTGTGGAACGATATTCGGCGTCAGTCGCTGCCTTGAAGCAGTTAGACATTCCAGACTTGCTAGATTTCGTGTTATTACACTGTGGCTTAAGAAAGGTTGACGCGCAAACTGTTCAACAGTTTGAAAGCCGTGTGAGTGGGGAAAAATTACCTTCATATACGGAGTTTGTAGCATTTATGCAAGACTATGTTAAGGTACTCCAGCGCACATACGCTAACAGTTCACAGGCGGAACCGCGCGCCAAGTCTAGTTTAGCGCATAGTCGTACAAAGTCATTTGTTTCGCGTAACGAACCGGTTTCAAATGGCAAATGTGTGCTGTGCGATAGTGACGGCGTTGAACATCGGCTGTTTGATTGTCCGCGATTTAAAAATATTAGTACACCGCAAGCTCGTTTCGAATTTATTAAAAATAAACGTGGCTGTATAAATTGTTTAAGTTTATCTCATTCTTTAGTTAAATGCAAATCACGAAGCGTTTGTAAAATTTGTAAAAGGACACACCATTCTCTGTTGCATTTCTCCGACGTAAAAAGTGAGTCATCGCTTGAGCAGCAGGTGCCTGCTACCAATAGTTCCGTATCACTCACAACTGCGGCCAAGACTTGTTTACCGAATGAGTCAACTATTTTGTTAGCGACCGCGCAATTATATGCATATTATAGGGTCAGCAGAGATAAGGTGGTTATCAGATGCTTGTTGGATAACGGATCGCAAAATAATTTAATTACTGCGGACTGTTGTAAACGTTTGAACTTACCCATAATTAAATTACGCAATTCATCTTTACAGGGTGTTGGTATGACATCAAAACCTATACACGGCTTTGTTCATCTCAACATAGAATCTCGGATCAATTCTCACACTAAGTATTATATAAAAGCGTTAGTCGTCGATTGCATTACAGATAAACTTCCCGCTAGATTTATTAGATTAAATGACGATAATAACATGTCATATTTAAATAACTTACCGCTAGCCGACCCGACCTGGAATGTACCAGGCGGAATCGACATTGTGCTTGGAGCACAGCTGTTTCCTTTTATTTACCTAGGAGATAGGGTTGAATCAGGCACCCGCGCACCCCCAGCTATATTGACTAGTTTCGGTTATGTACTGATGGGTGATATTGATTGTTACAATAGTGATTTATCATTATCAAACATTACATCTTCGTTTACCGCGCTTTCCGAAATTGAACTCGAGTCAAATTTGCAGAAGTTTTTTGAGTTAGAGGAAATTCCAGCTCAACGTTTTATTAGTCCGGACGAATTAGAGTGTGAAAATAATTTTAATTCTTCAGTCTTATTTAAAGAAGGCAGATACTTTGTCGATTTGCCTTTCGCGCGCACCCCTTCCGAGTTAGGCAGCTCACGCGGTGTCGCTCACCGGCGGCTACTTGCGCTCGAGCGTAAATTCACGTTAGTGCCGACCCTACGCGAAAATTATAATAGAACTATCGCGGATTATATAACTCAGGGGTATTTGTCTGAGGTACCCGAATCTGAATTGACAGAAGAGGGTTACTACATACCGCATCACGCCGTCATTAGACCGGACAAAGACAGCATTCGAGTGGTTTTGGACGCTAGTGCCAAAACGCACTCGGGGTTGTCACTGAATGACATTCTGCATGTCGGACCTAATTTACAAGCCGACTTGTTTTTGTTATTAATTGATTTTCGTACGCTCCCTGTTGCGATGACAGCTGATATAAAACAAATGTTTTTACGTATCGGTGTAAATGAACACCACCGCAAATATTTACGAATCTTATATCGTTTCAACAAAAATGAGCCTATTCGCACCTTTCATTTTAACCGCGTTCCCTTTGGACTAAAGCCTAGTCCTTATTTAGCGATGCGCACACTGCGTAACTTGGCGTGTGAGCATAGCGACCGCTTTCCTGAGGCTTCTAAATTGGTGGAAACTCAGTTTTATATGGATGACTATGTCCATTCTGTTTCTGATGAACAGATTGCTATGAGTATATCCCGCGATTTAATTGACTTAATGAAGGTAGGTTCCTTTGACTTAGTCAAATGGGCTACTAATTCACCCGCTTTATTGGAGATTCTCCCAGAGTCTCACCGCTTACCAGTAAATTTTTCTGGCATGGATAATGATGTCCATAATTTCAAAATTCTTGGACTAACCTGGGAACCCGCTGATGATTATTTTTCTTTGACAACAGTTGCCGTGGATAGTAAATGCACGAAGCGCGCGATTCTATCGCTAGTTGCCCGCTTGTTCGACGTACTTGGTCTTGTAGCACCCGTTGTGCTGTACGCAAAAATATTAATTAAGGAACTTTGGTTAGCTAAAATAGGTTGGGATGAAGTTCCTCCGGACTCCATCACTGATCGGTTTTCGACTTTTGCACGCGATTTCCCTTCGCTCTCTTCTCTAAAGGTTCCTCGCCACATTGGCGTCTTTAGAGAAGCTGTAGTGAATATCGTAGCCTTTTGCGACGCCAGCTTTAGTGGGTATGGCTGTTGTATTTATTTACACATTACCAATCCTACAGGCAATATCACCGTCCGGCTTTTATGTGCAAAGTACAAAGTTTCCCCCGCTAAAATAACAACGCTAGCTCGATTAGAACTTGTCGCCGCTTTACTTCTGTCTAAACTTGTTCGCGTGGTCAAAGACAAACTTTCCGCTCGTGTACCTATTGCAGGTGTCTACGCTTTCTCGGACTCCACCATAGCTCTCTCGTGGATCCACTCATCTCCGCATAGATGGTCTATCTTTGTCAGCAATCGCATTGCTAAAATACAGGAAAACATACCTGCCGCTTGTTTCAGTCACGTGTCAGGGAAAGAAAATCCTAGCGATTGTCTGTCTCGCGGCATGCTACCATCTGATTTAATAGAACACTCGTTGTGGTGGAACGGCCCTACATGGCTCCATCATCCCATTAGCGAGTGGCCTTTAAAATTCTTTCCGACTCAATGTGAAACATTGCCGGAGTTTAAATCAAAGATTTTTCTTGTAGAAACATCCAATACTGAACCGCGTATTTTAGACACTATAGCTGACCGTGTTTGCTCATGGAATAAATTGTTACGTGTATTTATGTACATTCTTAAATTTACGAGCAGACTACATAGTCATAGTTCTGTCGAAAACATTAAAACCGCCGAAAACTTCATTATTCGAATAGTTCAAAGTGTACATTTTTCTAATGATTTAAATTTAATTAAAGCAGGCGAACTTCCTTCTAAGAAGTTGCGCTGTTTGTCTGTGTTCGTTGATAGCTTCGGAATCTTACGTATTGGGGGCAGATTGTCTAAATCTGACTTACCGTATGAAGCCAAGCATCCCGCGCTTTTACCTAAACGCGACCGCGTAGTCGATCTAATTATTGATCACTATCACAATACATACTGCCATACGGGCCCCGGGTTATTGATATCCATTATAAGGCAGCGGTTTTGGATATTGGACGGCCGAACAGTCATACGTTCCCGCTGTCGAAAATGTAATACTTGTTTCCGTCTAAATCCTAAGCATCCAGTACCCAAAATGGCTGAACTTCCTGGATACCGCGTCCGTGATGCTAAGGCCTTTGTACACACTGGTGTAGACTTCGCCGGGCCGCTTGCTTACGTACCTATTCGACGTAGGGGTCAACGTTCGCAGAAACTTTATTTATGCTTGTTCGTATGCATGGTGACTAAAGCCATACATATCGAGCTTGTATCGGAACTCACATCTGAGGCTTTCCTATCCGCATTTAAGAGATTCATTTCCCGCCGCGGTCCAGTGTCTGTCATGTACTCAGACAATGGTACTAATTTCGTTGGCGCTAAGGCGCAACTAGATGATATTTACTCTTTCTTATTAAATTCGACTGTTCAAACGGGTATTAAAAATGAGCTTCTTAAATCACGCATCGACTGGAAAAGAATACCGCCGCGAGCTCCGCACTTCGGAGGTATTTGGGAATCGAACATTAAGAGTGTTAAAACTCACCTGTTTAGAGTCATAGGTAAACAGCTTCTCACTTACGAGGAGCTCTCGACCGTATTGGTGCAAATTGAGGGCCTTTTGAACTCTCGACCGCTTAGTGTTCTTTCATCAGACCCGCATCCGGAGGTACTCACGCCCGCGCATTTTTTAATGTCCAGTCCACTCACGTATTTGCCTTCTTCGGAATTGACAGAAGAAAACATAAACCTGACAAACCGCAAAAGGCTTTTGGATCAGCTTGTGTTATCCTATTGGAACAAATGGCGAGTTGAGTACTTGCACACGTTGCAAGTTCGCCAGAAGTGGTGCACTCCCGATCGCCCTATAGAGATCGGTACTGTCGTTCTCTTGGGTCAAGATAACGTACCTCCATTGACCTGGCCATTAGGTATCATAGAGGAAGTTTTCCCGGGATCGGATGGTGTAATTCGAGTCGCTTCAGTAAAAACCGCGTCAGGTACATATAAACGTCCTGTCACTAAGTTGTATCCTTTGCCAACCCAATAAAGTAAAATTACTACGTAGTATAATTTAGTTTAGACTTTATGGTATAAATTTTAAGTATACGTTTTAATGGCATGCTATTATATAATTATAATTTAGATTAATTCCACTCATCTTAGTCAAATCAAACCGCAATTTCATTCTCTGGAGTCAGATAATAATTGATCCCGAGCATTATAATTATCATTGTGATGGTGTTCCAGACTGCCACTTAGATTTCCTTTAATGCTTTCCAACAACCGAATATTTACATGTCTTGTGTCTTTAAACCGCACCCGCGCCGCATAGATTAGCTGCATTGAAAGCTCTGGACCTTTCAAGGCGGGGAGTATGGTGCGGCGAGTATCGCCCCTCAATTTCAAGTTGGTTGGTGCGTAGTACGTAGCACGGGGTGTGTATGTGCCTGGCTATAGGCATGTATTGATATAGCGTATGGGACCGCCATTTTTGGAAGAATCAGTGGCCATGATGAACTAGATGTCATTGTGCTCTCGCGCCGTACGCACACGTCTCACCGCGTGTCTTAAATCTTAAGACATCATCCACCCGCAAACCTTATAATCCTGAGTATCATCCCGTAAGCATTAGGGATTTACCGAGATTTAATAATAACCCCATTTTACCGCGTCTGTGTAATTTGTGATCAAGCAAACGAAGGTGATCAGCACGCAAGACCAGGCAGAGAGACAGGTGGTACCACCTGCGAAGATCTTCGAGACTGAAGAAGGAAGAAGCAGGTACCGCTTTTCTTTACATGCTAGAGTTAGGCCACCATACGCCGTCTGCTGCCGCCACTCCCAACTTGAAATTATACAGACAAATATAGGCATTTGAATCAGCACGCAATCCAGGTGTTAGATTGTAACAAGTCCTCAAACCGCAGAGATACACGGCTATTTACACGCCTGTCCCTCCAAACCCTGTCAACTATTTATTACCTATTTGCTACTATTTACTACCTATAATGAAATATTTGCTACCTCTACGTTAAGAAATATATCAAAGAAATAAAGTGGCCAGCCATTCTGACGTCAGGTTGGCTGACCAGTTCTAAGTTCTCATAGTTTAGCGTTGTATTCATCTCATTGTTAATGTAAATATTCATTACCTATTTGCTACCTTAACATATATTTTTAACACAACTTTAAGAAGCTCCTATAAAAAGTTATTAACAAAAGTCACTGAAACGCCTGTACATAAATTACTTACAACTTTGCTTCTCAGAATAATTGCAAACAATGTTTTTGCAGGCGCTTAGTGCGTTATGAACAACTTGTTTCTAGATATCCATAAAGTTTTATCCATTTATAACATTCTATAACTATTTATATATCGCATTTACTGTTACGAATATAAGTATGTATGAACTAACGTTAATTTAGAAAGTGCCTGCAAAACCATCATTAGCAATTATCTTACGAAAATTATGTGCAGGCGTTTTAATGTCTTCAATTAATAACTTTCCGTGTGTAAATATTTCCACCCCTCTCCCCGGCCCTCGTAGTTATCATTGAAACTACTGAGACTGCAATTTTTAGGCACTCTTGTGTATTTGAAGGGCTTTGAAAATAGAAAAACAACAAGATATTCGAAATTATACAGGGTGTAAATTAACCCTTCACACATACCTTCATGACCCTTTTACTATTCAAAGCATCCACTAGCACAATGTTTTAAGAGTGCTACATTGAGTTTAACAGTAAAATGAGATTTTTAACCCCAAAAAAAAAGTCGTTTACCAGCAAGTTTTTTTGCGTTGGGGTACTTAGTTTGATGTACAGAATGCTTGGATAACGTTTGTGTGAAGGGTTCATTTACATCCTGTATAAAGGGTGTAAAAGTACCTTTAACGCAAACGATGGGCACTTGTTCTCCCCACCACTGCGATCATTTTTTGGTTGTAGACCATACCTGGGAACCCCCTAGTTACGGAGATATTGGGGGTCAAAGTTCCAAATTTTGCACAGCTGTTTTTGTAAATACTAGTTTTTCAGGCTTTGAATAGTAAAAGGGTCATGAAGGTATGTGTGAAGGGTTAATTTACACCCTGTATAATTTCGAATATCTTGTTGTTTTTCTATTTTCAAAGCCCTTCAAATACACAAGAGTGCCTAAAAATTGCAGTCTCAGTAGTTTCAATGATAACTACGAGAGCCGGGGAGAGGGGTGGAAATATTTACACACGGAAAGTTATTAATTGAAGACATTAAAACGCCTGCACATAATTTTCGTAAGATAATTGCTAATGATGGTTTTGCAGGCACTTTACTTAAATTACCTCCATGACTCTTTTACCATTCAAAGCATCCACTAGCACATAGTTTTAATAGTGCTACATTGATTTATACAGTAAAATGTGATTTTTGACCCCAAATAAAAAAGTCGGTTCCCAGCAAAAATTTTTGCGTAGGGGTACTTAGTTTGATGTACAGAATACTTGGTTGATGTATGTGTGAAGGATTAATTTACACCCTGTATAATTTCGATTATCTTGCTATTTTTCTATTTTCAAAGCCCTTCAAATACACAAGAGTGCCTAAAAATTGCAGTCTCAGTAGTTTCAATGATAACTACGAGGGCCGGGGAGAGGGGTGGAAATATTTACACACGGAAAGTTATTAATTGAAGACATTAAAACGCCTGCACATAAATTATTTACGCCACTTCTAATTTTCGTAAGATAACTGCTAATAATGGTTTTGCAGGCACTTTCTAAATTAAAGTTAGTTCATACATACTTATATTCGTAACAGTAAATGCGATATATAAATAGTTATAAAATGTTATAAATGGATAACACTTTACTATGGACATCTAGAAACAAGTTGTTCATAACGCACTAAGCGCCTGCAAAAACATTGTTTGCAATTATTCTGAGAAGCAAAGTTGTAAGTAATTTATGTACAGGCGTTTCAGTGACTTTTGTTAATAACTTTTTATAGGAGCTTCTTAAAGTTGTGTTAAAAATATATGTTAAGGTAGCAAATAGGTAATGAATATTCAAATTAACAATGAGGTGAATTCAACGCTAGAACTATGAGAACTTGGAACTGGTCAGCCAACCTGACGTCAGAATGGCTGGCCACTTTATTTCTTTGATATATTTATTAACGTAGAGGTAGCAAATATTTCATTATAGGTAGGAAATAGTAGCAAATAGGTAATAAATAGTTCACAGGGTCCCATGTTCATATCTCGTTTGGTCCAGTCATCCTGACGCTGACGAATATTCGCATCGGCATGGATTAGGTTATCTGCATCCGCATCCGTAAATGTCATTGCGGATTTTCATGCGGATGCAGAAGTAGCCCAGGTCGCAAGAAAGCGTTTTGTTGCGTCTATCGTAAAACATTTCAGTTTTCGGCTTTTACTGTGAAATTAAAGATCGCTAATTGTAGTTTCTTACAAAATAAATTACGATCCACATCCGCATCCGTGGATGTGAAAAAATTTGAATCCTCAAGATCTCTGCTTTGGAATATGGAACGTAGTGCTAAAAGGCAACGAGACGTTGGTGGGATCTGTAATAGAAGACCGACAGGCAGGGAACATTACGCCTTTTTTTTTTTTTTTGGCGGGTGTAAAATCATCGAATAACCCCTTCCGCTCGGCAGAGCGAAAGGGAGTGTCAGACTTCTACTGACTAAAAACCACCCATGTTCCTTCTTCGCCCTCTATGTCGAGGCCGCGATAACCTGTGGACAACCCGCGGCTCCGACGGGCGTTGGCTCTTTCGGGCCCCTCCCATGTTGCTGACATCTCTTTGAGGCACGCGTGGAACACGAACGCGCCGTCGACACGGCCTGTTTTCGTCGTAAGACGGACGGACGGCGAGTTAGCCCATCACTCACAGTCCACAGGCCCGCGTCTACGGTGGCCGGAGGTCATCGCGGGACCCCCGACGCCCGGAGCGCCTCCCGCGGCGGCTGGGACGAGAGGTTCTCTCCCTCTCGCGTTCCGCCACCTCCTTCGCCAGCATCACTGCTTCGCAGAAGGAGGCGACGGCGTCCCATTCCTCCTCGCCCCGGACCATGACTTGCACCAGGGCCGGGCGCGAGAGGTCGTCGCCTCCGATCGCCGCTAGGGAACATTACGCCTATGAATTAAAGTTTGAAGCATAGTCAAACTTTAGTTCATAGGCGTAATGTTCCCTGCCTGTCGGTCTTCTACAGATTTTAGGTAGTACTACTTCGGAGTATGCTCAGGAGCTCCACGACCTAATCCCACCATCACCCTTTTACTACCGGATCAGCAGACGTACTGCGGCGTACCATCCACATATGGTTGACATCCCGATGAGTCGTACTCAGCGCTTCTCCACGTTTATTATGGAACTCTCTGCCTGCATGTGTGTTCTCTATCACATTTAACCCTTCAAATCACGCTCGTTCCATCATAGACCTGATCCATCCGGCGTGACCGAGCTCAAGAGCTAGCCCATTTTATAATTAATAAAAAAAATAGACGTATTATAATGGTACCCCTAATTACCCCTTTCACCTGCAAACTCAGTTTCTCACCCAAAGCGATACGGTGACATGGCTCAGCCGACAAATTGAACGGAACACATACTCGTACATAATTTTGATCGATGCTGACCTTCAATATGCTTCGGCTTGCAGATACGAGTTTACGACAAAGTGTACGCTAAAAATAGCGCGATCTCATGATTTAAGCCGGCTGGTCACGCTACCGGAGTAGCGAGCGAGCATAAAAATCGTGAGCCGATGAAAGAAAGGTCGCGACAGGGAAGGGAGTCGCAACTTGAGGATGGGTTTAGAAAGCAAAGCAAAAAATTATTATTTTTTGCTAGATCTTTCGGTAATATCATAAACACTGAAAACGGGATATTTACCCTGTTTACTTTTTGTATATTTCTCTAATCTTCTCCATAAATCGTGTTTTCCGGTGAATCCGGCATGGATTTTCATAAGATGTAAAGTTTAATTAAAACCCTTTTTTATAGTCGGGAATACACGTGCCAGTAAGTTGCATGAAAGTATGACTTGAATGTACCTAATTGTGCTATGCCACCTTGTGTCTGATGATAAATAGAATAACATGGCTCGGGGATTCCCGACGGCCTACTAGCAACTTACATGCTTGTGTGCAAGCTACTGACAGTTCATCATTTTGCTATCAGATGAACTAGAACCTGTTTCCAGGTGTATTATACAATAAAACAATTTTGACTAATTGGTAGCAGTGTACCTATCGGCCGTCGTAGTGTGACGATTTTTCAGTGTGTGCCTATTTGCCTAGTTTTGACTGGACACCGGTCGGCGAAGGTCTAGGAGAGGGTGTTGCGTCACAACTTGGAACAATAGCAATAGCCCTGAGTGAAGTGCAATATGGTAGGCTAAGGCATTCATAGAACAGGTCGTTTTGAAAATGGCCACAGCACTTGCAGAAATTAGCAACACGAGTACCTAATGACAAGTATAACTTTGAAGAGTAGGCATGGACAGATAGCTGTACTGCTGTGCTAAGGTTACAAGACACAGATCGCGTGGCAGGCGCCTCGCTGGCTCGACGGTAATAGATCGCGCATCACTCGCTGCGGTTACGCATGTTTTTACTGAACACGTCACGATAACCGCCAGTTTCGACTATTACGCAGCGGTACCGTGTCACTGCTTCTCGTGCGTCATTTTTGATTTGATGGGTCGCAGGGAAGGATACTTTAGGGTTTAAATTCTTAGCCAGTCTTACTTTTCATTGCATTATGATTTGGGAACAATACGTGTACCTACGTGTGTAAGTGTGTACATATTATTGACCAGTGGTAGCTGGGTTTTAGAGGTCAGATTCAAAGATTCAACTGCATCAGGTTAGACCGGGAGTCGAACCTAACATAGTTTGGGAAAAGGCTAGCCAGATGATGACGTGTGTGTCCTACATACTTACTTGTTACTTGAGAGTTGAGACATAGGTCTCTGTGATTGCATAGGTACCTATATGTTATGAGTAGGTTTCTACCTGTTCTAATATTGTGTCACACTCTGACAACCTTGAAAGAACAACTGTCGTGATGTTTATGTGGGCCTTAGCGAGCGATTGAGTGTTGTATAATGACCGTAAATCACAATATTCAGGATATAAATTATGCTAAACCATTTTTAATCTTGTTTTTTCTTTCGCATTTGAAATGATTAAGGTTAACGTTTATTTATGTTCTAAAAACATAAAAGTTGAAAAGAAAAATAATTTTATTGTTTGTTAAAGTTACTTTGAATCAAAGACAAACCGTTGGCGACCCCATAAAAAAGTCGAGCTCAACATGCAAAACCTCAATAACTCTAACCTTATTATGAAAGAAACTTATAAAGAAAAATTACAAGCTCATGTTCAGTTGATTAGAAAACCACACCGCAGGAAAACTAAAATAAAATCCGTTTAGGACCTTTTTCAAATTGTCTATGCTTTGAAATTTTTTATTTGCAGTAAAATTGACGTTTGTAATCTGTAAATAATTTTGGATTAAATTTATACGATTTTTCAAATATAAACAAGCATTAAATTAAAGAGTGAATCATGTCGTTTCTAACGGAATATTTCGACGAGTATCGACAGCATCCTATCCGGAAAACATCAATGTAAGTTTTGAAAACAGGCGGTTGTATATAAAAGGTGATTGTGTTTTTCAGTTTCATTCATAAGTAAGGTTACTTGCCTAAAGTTTCTTAAAAAAACAAAATACTCAGGCACATTGCATAGTGTGTGTTGTTTAAGATCTCTACTCAGCTTCTGAAGGCTGCCATCAAATAAGTAGGTACTGTTCAGCACTTCTTAGTACCTTAAGTACCTTGGTATAATCTAAACATGCAGTTTTATCCTTATCATATTCGGTAATTACCTAGGTAGGACTAGTCTTTGGATTTACCTTTGTACTTTCCACCGTTTTGATGAGCATGCTATGTTCATTTTAGAACCTTTGCACACACTTAATAATAGTATTGACAGCTTCAAAAATGTAGATAGGTAATAAATTGCGTCTTTGTGCGGGAACTTTTAAGGCGATGTTAACATTTGTGTTAACAGCTTCGTTTTAGTAGTTCTAATGTATTTATTTTATTTATTTATCCTTTATTGGTATCTGATCTGTGTTATAAGTGATTATTGGGATTTTATTAAACTCCTACAGGTGTCGACCAGAGCTTAGGTGGGCGAAATTGGAAGGAAAATGGCTCGACCCAAAAGTTGGGACACAAGACGTAAGTTTATGACCAAGAAACTGGGTCTATGATCTTACTGACTCGACGTAGGTACTTATTTAATAAGAATCTTCCATTTTAATCTGCATTCATCATCATCATCATCATCCACAGCCGTCGGGCACTTCGTGCGGGCCTTCGACTTGGGCCGGGGGACTTCACCCATCATCTTCCTGTCCTTATCCCATGTCATTAGAGGTCGGCGCAACACGTTTTTTCTTTCATTCTGCCCCGTCAGTCGTCACGTTATCATTTATTCCTTTTTCCTTCATATCACTCCTCACACACTCCATCCATCTTTTCTTTAGTTCCTCTCCCTCTCCATCCATCCACATTTATATTCATAACTTTTTAGTCACATGCGATTCATCCCTAGCTCCTATCACATGCCCATACCACGACAGTCGATTCCCTTTGAACTTTTCTGTGATTGGTGCAACTTTTAAACTTCCTCTAATATACTCGTTCCTAACTGTATTCATTCTGGGTACACCACACATCCACCTCAACATTCTCGTCTCCGCAACATGCAACTTTTTTTCATCCATCTTCTTTACAGCCCAACAATCCGATCTATACAGTACGACAGGCCTAATTACGGACTTGTATATTTTCCTCTTTAACATGAGGGGCATCCGCGGGTCGCAAGGCTCGATGACTTCACCCACTGCTGGGAATAGGCCACTCGTTGCTTGTGCTAGCATAGCAACATCATCCAGGACGTTCCCGCAATGGCAACAATGTTGTCTACCCATCTCGCCGCTGGACGACCAACACTTCTCTTCCATTCAGCATTACCTAAATTATATTAGAAAGATTAATTTAGTTATCCATGGGTGTACCATAATGACTCTAATAGTACCTAGGTATTTTTTTTATTGTGGGTGGTAAATCGTCAAATAACCCCTCCCGCTCTTGGGCAGAGCAAAAGGGAGTGTCAGACTTCTACTGACTAAAAAACCACCCATGTTCCTTCGTAGCCCTTTATGTCGAGGCCGCGGTATCTCTTAAACATCCCGCAGCCATGCTGTTTATTATTAAGTACGAGTAGGATACATCGTTTCTTATACGTAACAGAAAGAATGGACAGATGATGAAATCCAAGGCTTCATCAAGGAGACGATGAGGAGTCTTCGAGGACAGTCCACCTACTATAACTCCTACTGCGCTCATCACACAGAAGGTAACGTAAGACTAGCTTTTGCCCAAGACCTTTCTTGGTTTAAGAACAGGAATTTCTGAAAGGACCATTGGCAAGTTCCTATAAAATCTGGGCGTGCAAATAGAAGAAAAATAGCTATACTCGTAATTTGAAATGCACTTCATATTTAAACCAAAAGAGTTGAAGTCGCCGGAGAACAGCAATAATAAAAGGCACCTGAAATATGTTGCCTTTTTATGTATTTTGCCAAAGTTTTTTATGCAAACTAATAATACACTTAGATTAACGAGGAGTTTCTGATCCATTCTAGTACTCTGCTACTCTGCTCTGCTTGAGCACAATGTATTTAACAGGATCTGCTTTAAAAACCAATTAGTCTTGCAGTCAAATCTCCGACAAAACCGACATTTTCCAATTTGCCCTACCTCTGGTCTTCGACGACTTTGGTACAATTGTCGCAATAGTATGAATATATGAGGGCCAATTTGAGATGTGAAGAGGTAAAATGTACCTAAGTTTTAAAAGTAAACACACATAACCCTCCTTTTGGGCTTCGCCGCAGTCGGGTAAAAAACACGACTCACAAAACCCATTTAAATACCTAAATAATAGGGTAGTTACAAAAATAATCTAATTAGTCCGTCAGATAGATTTCCAAAAAAAATATTGGACACATATTTATTCTTTTTTCACGTAAAAAAACAATGAAGATGATACAGTGTTTTTAAGTCTCGTTTGACGTCATATTCTTCGACATGAGTATGACATTTTTAGCGATCAGGGACGTAACAAGCCTCCACTCAAATATTTGACGCGTTTTATCTCCGTCAATTTTTTATTGATTTGATAAAACAAAAAATACGCATACAATATTTTTCGATAATCTAAAAGACGGACTTAGTAGAATCATATTTTTTAAGCCAGTAAATTAACATCCCTATTACGCTCGTTTGTCCTCGCCCGCAAAACTGAATGCAGCAATGTTGCTTGGTGTCCAGAATAGTTACATGAGTATTATTACTATTAACCATTTAATAGCCCACAATGAATCAACTACTTTTGTCTCAAATATTCTCCAGATTTCGGGCACCGTGTCTTCGTGCCTCGCGTGAAGAAACTCCGGCCCTGCTCCGAGCTGTACGAGAAGAAGCAAGAAGAAGAAGAAGTGGTGGCACCGACACAGTCCGTGAAGCTGGCCATGAAAGACACGGAGCTGATGAAGATGGCCAAGGAACTGTATGAGTCGGACCAGGATAGTCCCACGCTGCAGCCACTGCCCACACATTTGAGGAGTTAGTCACATTTCACATAGATTTCGTTCGAGTAATAAAGTAGTTTTAAAGTTCCTAAGGTTCCTGAAGCTTTTAGGTAAGGGAAGGTGATCAAATATGAAGATCTAATTTGTAGATAGGTGCATCTGATGACTGTTTTGTTGAGATTTAAAGTCGCGGAATATGTCTAAGTAAAATAAATAGTGTCGTAAGAATAGTAATAGTATAACTAATTAAATCCGTTTTATAATGCACAAAGTATTAGGTTATATTTCTTATAATAGGTAGGTAACCAATACTGTCGCTAGAACCCAGCAACGCAGTTAATATCTTTTACTTTGTTTCAAATGATTAAACAACTTTAATCCGTAAACTTCTGCTTACAATCCAACTTGGAAATTTCAAAAGTAGTATCTAAAGCTTTCTTGGCAGAAGTAAATAAATAAGTTAAAGAAAGTTTCAAAGTCAGACGTGATTCGAAGTCGTTATACAAGCCTCATGATAAGTATTTAAAATTATGTTTCAGCAAACTATTTAGTTTTTCAGTGTAATATTGTAGGTAACCGACGTTCAAGTTCATGATTCAGGCCTTTCTTTCATTTTAAATTTTATTATATGTATGTACGACATTCTAACTGAAGTTAAAGATTACCTTCGTTACTAGGTTGAGAATAGCAGATGGCCGAGAGGCACTCGCTCTATGTAAAATAAATATTGGTATACAACTGCGTCCATTTAAGCTGGAACCCCACAAGTTGGGACAAGGATATGACGACAAGTACGTTTATTCTTGGCGATATTTTCAGTCTAGATTTATTTCACGCAAGTCTTGTGTTCGGCACCGGTAAAAAAAAAACATAATTAAAGGTATCTTTCTAGTACGAATTATCCAAATATTCTTTCTTAGTCAGCCATTTGTTATGATTCTTCAGAAAATAGCATGTCTCTAGATCCAGCTATTAACGCTTTAAGCTGTCTGACAGTGAATGAACTTAAGATTTTAAAATGTAGTAAATTAAATACCGAACTTTAGATCAAGATTAAAATTAAAAACTTAGAATAGGTTCGTGTTGACTGTTGAGTAAGTAGGTGGAATCAAATGGATCGAAGCTACAAAAGGAAAGTAAAAGTAATGCTATGTTATAAGATATTTTCTCCTTTATTGTCCGATCTGTAATTAATGCACAATAATATACAAAGTGTAACAAAATGTTTTGTTTTCCAAACGAACGGACCATTGACGCAAGTAAGTATATAATTGTTATGAACAAACAAACAGCACATGCACTGATATTTTCGTTAACACCCGGCTAATTCCATCGCACTTCCTTTTACAATGTTTGTTTTACTAATTGTTTGATGTTTTCATTTTGTTAACGATATTCTTGGGGTGCGAGTTTTGATATTAATAAGATTTTGTGTAATTTGTGTGTAAATTATATAGATTGTAGCATGTAGTAGAAAGTAGGTTATTTTTGTATGAAAGTACCTAGTTAAATGTAGCTTACTGCCGCACTCAGAGAGCTTTAATGATTACTTAGGCTATTACTTAGTAAAGGTTTTGACAGTTTTGTCATACAAATAATGTCAAAACCTTTACTAAGTGATGGTCTAAGTAATCATTAAAGCTCTCTGAGTGCGGCAGTTAGTGTTTTATTATGTATGGAAGTATTAAGTTAAGTATTTTTTTTTACGAGTCACGAATGTCAAGAGCAATAAACAAAATTATTACAGTCCCCTCTTTTGTTCCGCGTACATTGCATGCCGCTGTATTTTTCCATATTATTTTGATAGGGTGTAAACAAGGTGCCTGATATGAAGGCTTCCGTTATGTAACACGCGACACAATCATAATAATATGTTTGGCTGCTTAAAGACTTTTAGAGATTCTTATCATCTTAACTTTTGTACAACTTCTTTATTGTTACGAGATAAATCATAAACTTTCATACCCTTCTTTACCAAGCAATTCTTGTGTAAAGAGTTTGTTTTGTCTGGCCGTACTTTGATTTTGATCACGGGAACATCTACTTTAGTCTCGCTATGAGCTATTGTATAATATTATAACAGAAAATAACAACATCTTTATTTCACAGTACTCGGCTACACCCGTCCACAGCTGTGGCACACCGGCATTAGCGACTACCAGGGAGGCATAGCTCGGTTGGCGTACGAGATGATCCGCGATGATCGTATCCCACGGTACCACGCGCATAATGGGTGCCGTCCCAGGTGGGGACTGCCTCCGGAGGGAGAGAGGCAGCCTGAGCTGGACGGAGCGCCCTATGATGGAGAGAGACTTTTTTAAAGTGGCTGGTTGTTCGTTTGTATGGTTGCAGGTTGCTGAATAAGAGTTCAGTACTTCAGAGTCAGATACTTGTGATCATTAGCAGCATTGCTGTCATAAAAATGGGTGGACTGTCGAGTTTCGATGGGCTATTTTAGCTAAAGTCAAAATATTCAGTTGAACGTTTGTACATGATAACTGAAAAGCCATGTAATTTTAAATGAATTTAGCGTCTTTATAGGTTCTCGATTGTGTTCATTGAAAATTGTGTGTATTAAGACTTTTTGTAACAGTTGTTTTTTTTTACAGTAAATATTATTTTAAGCCAGTACAGTCAATGAGTGTTTTAATTAATCCTCACCCTAATATACCTTTTCGTCTTGTGTCGATGCTGAGTATTGTATTCGAATTACGCTAAAAAACTATCATAAATATGATCACAAAAAACCTTAAAACATGAAACGGCGTACTTATCTTTAAGAAATCTATAGTATGAAGTTTTGATGATCGTGTTTACATTTTCATAATATTAAACACTCAAGAATGTATTTATTATAACAGCCATTTCGACATTTTAATAGTTTATTAGACAGTTTGTGTACTAGGCGTTCATAAACTATTCGATCGGTGAACGTTCATTGATTCGCAGGCCGCGCCGTTAACTTGCTACGATGTTAACGGCGTGGTAAGTGTTCGTAGACTTGTCGTAGCAAAGTGCTACGCTTGTAGGCTGTTGGCGCATTTCTTGTTGCTACGCATCTCGTTCTAGTAAATGAAATATATATTATTCTTATTTTGAACCTATATTTTAGAAAGTTTTACAAATCTTTCTTATTTTTAACCTATATTTGATTGTGTTGCAGAGTACAAAATTCCGCTCCCTAAACTCAAAAGGCAGATAATTTAAGCTATAAAAGCAATCAGCCTATACTGTTCCTACTGCTGGAACGAAGCTAGGCCTCCTCATATGAGAGGGAATGGGGCTACAATCCACCACGCGGGCTTAGTGCGGGCTAGATGCCACATGCCTTCGAAATATTAGATCTAGGACATTCCGGTATCCTCACGATGTTTTCCTTCATCGTTTGAATATCTATAATTAATTATAAATATTAAAACAAACCACTTTATTCTTGCGTTTAATTTAAAGCAAGCGAGCGAGACACAAAGGGCTTTTCAAACTTAAAACAACGTGTCGAAATACAGTCATTCGCATCCGTTGATGCGAATGACTTACAGAGATTTGTTCAGTCCAGACATAATTAATTCATATATTATTTTTCACTCTGTACATATAAAGAGGTACGTTTTAATTTCGTTTTCTGAGATATTCACCTCATTTACACGTTGTAAAAAACTTTTTTCATTATTTCACTAGCTTTCTTTGATATTTCACGTGTCTGAGTCGTGCTAATGTTCCTCACTGATAAATTGGCATTTACGATGTCTGAGTGAAACTTCAAAAGTGCTAAACTCAAGTCTTGTTTAACAACGGATTTTGCGTAAAAAATAAAAGGTGTTGAAAATCAATCTTTCAACGCGTAATAAACAGAAAGTTACGAGTTTTGGGAAAAAGGGGGATATTGTTGAACACATGAAGCGTGAATTGTTTTGTTTTGTTTAGAAACAAGGAAATTTCTGACAAAGGGACGTTTAAGCCACGTGTTTATTTGTTATGGACAGGGAGCTTGCGAGCGAAAACTTATTCAGGTGTTATACAGGCTGTAAATTAACCCTTCACACATCCGTCAACCAAGCATTCTGTACATCAAAGTAAGTACCCCTACGCAAATATTTTGCTGGGAAACGACCTTTTTTTTGGGCTCAAAAATCACATTTTACGGTACAACTCAATGTAGCACAATCGAAACATTGTGCTAGTGGATGCTTTGAATAGTAAACAGGTCATGGTGGTAATTTAAGTAAAGTTTTAACCTGAAAAACTAGTATTTACAAAAAACAACTATGCAATATTTGGAACTTTGACCCCCAATATCTCCGTAACTAGGGGGATCCCAGGTATGGTCTAGAACCAAAAAAAAGAAGCAGTGGTGGGGAGAACAAGTGCCCTTCGTTTGCGTTAAGGGTACTTTTACACCCTTTATACCTACCTACTAATATTTGATCCAAAGGAATGCTTCGGGTCTAGTGATCTCATGTGCGACTTCTGAGCATGAGGTTCAGGATGCGATTCTCGGGTCGGGCAAAGTGTTATAGGGTTTTACATTAGGAAGAAGTCAGATAAGGTTAAGTCCGTCAGATAGATTTTCAAAAAATAATGGACACATTTTTTTTCTTTTTTCATTTAAACAAAAGATGAAAACGATACAGTGCTTCGAAAAGTCGTGTGACGTCACAAGGTTAGTACTTTTTTACCCACAAAGTGACGTCAAAAACGGCACTCATCATCTTTGACACGTTTTATTTTCTTAATATTTTATTAATTTGATAAAACAAAAAAAATACGTATTCAATATTTTTCGATTATCCAACAGACGGACTAATTATATTTTTTGGTAAAATACCCTATTACAGGGATTAAACATAATGGGGAAAAAAAAGTGGGTGAACTTTTAGGGTACCTTCGTGAATTACACAAGTGTGATGTTATGTTACGCTCATTGTCATTTAGAAGATAGACCTCTAGTCTAACTTCTGAATGGCAGATTGCTTTTGGTGGTGTTAAATCATCAAAAAACCCCTCTCTTGGGCAGAGCGAAAGAGAGTGTCAGACTTTTAAATAAATAAAAAAAAAAAAAAAAGCCTTTTATTTCTTTCAGAAAACAAAATTTAAATTTTACAAGTTAGTTATTTTTGTTTAATGTTTGATAGTTACTGTTTTGCATATAGAGTTTTGGATGTGTTACTAATGTAGTTGTAGTATACATATGTATATATATTTTTAAATTATTCTGTAAGAACCCCTCTGCGGGTGAAGGCCTCCTCCAACTTGAGCCAGTTTTCTCTGGATTGTCAGACTTTTACTGACTAAAAACCAGCTCGTAGCCCTTTATGTCGCGGCCGCAGTATCTCTTACAACAACTCGCAGCCCATGGCAGATTGCTTGCAGACGTAAAATCCGAACTTTAATTTATTTGAATTAATCCAATAACTGAACTTTCTAGCTCTTAACCCAACTCCAGAAAGTCTGGCCACAGCTAAGTAAATTTCTCTGGCCAGTTGCCAATGCAAGTGCACTTCCATTGTCATTACCCACATGGGACAATAATGCGCGTGCGCCCGGCGACGTCTTTCGTTTGTTTTGCTCTTCTTATCTGCCATTGGCCTAGCTCGGGAACATTTTGATCTCTTTCGTGTAAAGTAATAGACTTTATTTAGGTCTGAGTCAGGACTAGTGTTGAGGGGTTGTTTGTCTATTTGAAGATGGGTTTTAATTTTTATGTTTTGATGTTAGACGCTGTTGTGCGTAGTTCTTATTTTATTGTAATTGTAATTGAGGAAACGAGATTTTCTATGTGGTTGTCGTAAACGCAAGCTAGGTTTACTAATTATCTTTGAAATAAAATAATAATATAGTCTTTAGAAGGCTTTTTGGCCATATTTTCCGGTGTCAGTAAGTATGTTCTACGGGTCCTTGAAAAGCTTTTCAATTTAAACTTACGCAACTTGTAAACAGTACAAAAGCAGTGCCACTGTGGTCACGTGCCTATATGCAAAGGTAATGATTTTCATATAGGTATTTCTGAAGCATTTATTGCATTTTATTTTATCATTTTATGGATTTTATATATCTTTTTTGTAAAAGGTCTTGAGTGCTGAAACCACATCAAACCGAGTTTTAACGGTGCAAATGTTTGATCTCTTCATACGGATGCGGGATGGCAAATGTGCATTGTTTTATTGTTGGGTTAAACCAGATTTAAATAGCTCCATATGGTCCACCAAAGTTAAAATAATTATGGCGAACATCAAACAGGTGTTTTGTTGTATGTATGTTTTGGATCTTGACTTTACATGGTTAGGTACATACATACATAAACTCTTGCGTTTATGGAGTAAGGCACATGCTACAGAACGCCTACTATTGCGGTAGGTACTGACATAATCCTCTTGCTTCCTCCACGTTCATACCTACCCTACATTTGGTAGATTCGCTATATTTCGTTACGAGTACTACACTGTATCCATCTTATTATAAAAACTTCCATAGGTAAGAACAAGGTTTAAACCAGAACTAAAAGATCTAGGTTTGTTACCGTACTAGCAAATCGTATTACAAATCGTAGACCAACACTACTATTTAGTACCAAAGATCGTCTCTGGACTAAGGATTTCATTCATTCGTTCGTTCAATGTTCTATGCGCTGTTCCGTTTTACAAAATGTTGTTACGTAATGTAAAGAAAAAATATTTTCTAAATTGTTATTTGTAGTGGTAAAATATAACGTATTGTTATTTAAAGGTATTTAAATATTCAGACTTGTGTTTTTTTAAATGCATGTTCACAATTCAATAATTATTTTTCTGTTTTGTAACAACTATCGATCCAGAGCGTATAACGGAGTGAACTGAGCGGCGCGCGTAATACGAGTAATGTTATCGAAATGTTTATGTTACAACTTAAAGTAAACTAAAATGTCCGGTGTCACTTCAAGATTATTAATTAAATACAAGTAAAAGAATAATTTCATGGTTATCTTTCGACAACAAAATAATAAAGAAATGTTGCTAGGACATGTTCAGTTACAGCACTTGATGGCCAAGAAATTTCGTTCTTAAGCAAATATTAAATAACTTGACCGTAAATTCGAAGCTTAATTATTTGAGATAGCAACACTGTGGTCCCGCTTATTTCCCTACTCTTTCTACCCTATATATCCCTCTCTTTCGCACATCCTTCACCTTTTACCTCTCTTTCACCACCTGGGGGGGGCTCGTCGCTAACAGCGTTCGAGTCTCTTGCTCATTGGCGTTCTGTTTCCCGCTGCTTATGGTTTCGATCACGAACCCTAATACATATTTCCCTAAAGAATATAATCTAAGTTTTAATCTAAGTGCATTACTATTTTTGCAAACCGAATTTTATTTGAGTTTTAAATAAGTATCAGAAAAGCTTAAACATCATACATGTGAGTGTTTATTCAATTATTTTTTCCTAACAGTTATACTGTTCGTTTTACATTATAATATAATCTAGCAAAAGGTCGGCGAACATTGCTGATTTGTCTTTTGTATGATTTTATTATAAGTTTTTATTTTGTGTCTACCCTCATATTTTTATATTTCCCAAAAATTCTCTGATTGCGTGATTTATTTCTATAGCGGATTTCTTTCGATTTATTTGGTACTAGGATGGATAACCAGGATGTGCCTTCTAAAATCAATCCTGGTAAAACGTCAGTGGCTCCGAGAACGTCTCGCCACAGATCGACTAGCAGTTCATCAAGTAGTTCTAGTACCTCATCGAGCTCTAGTAGTACAAGTAACTCGGCGAGCCGCAAACGAAAACGTGCAAGGCGCCACCGTCATAGAAAATCCAAACGTTCTCGACGTACGAGCAGTAGGTACGATCAATTATCGAGGGAAGTAGGCGAGCTTCGTGATTTACTTGCTCATAATAATACATGCAATCCTACCGTTCCTGTCGATTTTTGTAACAAATCGTGTATAGACTTGAACGAAAGCCGCGAATTATTTTCTGATAATAATGAAAGTGTGGGTAGTTCTAGGGAAGCTGCAAAAGAACCTTCTTTTGAGTTTGCTATTCAGACTAAATTAAAGGATCCGTCAGTTCCTGTAACCCCTAATGACTTTTTAACTACCTTAAACAGTATTCAGCATTTTGATAATAGCCACTGGAGTGATGTTCGTTATGCCGATACACAAAAAATATATAATCATTCTCCAGGTTTCGTAGAGTTAGAAATTAACGACGAAATTAAAGCCTATGAGGCATCACGACAATTGGCTCAAGTGGATAGGGCCTATGCTGCTCAAACCTTCTGTTTATTGAAATTTAGAGAAGCTCTCCAAGAAACCATTAAAAGTTTCTTAACGTGGGCAAAATATCAACAAGACTTGAACTTTGAAAATTTACAAGAAAAGGTTATTGAGTTATTTTTAAATGGTGATGTACATAAAGTGTCATCCGATTTGTTGCAATTATTATGCGGACACAGAGCCGAGATAATTCAGATGAGACGTGACGGCATAACGAAATTCATTCGAGACCCTCTTATAAAAACGACCTTACGTAAAATTCCGCCTTCATGCCAGCATCTTTTTAATGCCGACTCCTTTACGGCTGCTCTCGAGAAAATCGGTGGGGTTAAGAAAGCATTTTTCCCACCTAAATCAAACAACGCTAGCCTGACCTCTCAAGCAGGCCCTAGCGGATCTATACCTAACAACCGCTTTCCGAAGGGAGTGGTCTATTACAATAGGCCTACAAAGGCTAATGTACCCGGATGCTGTCATGCGCAAGCTGAACATCCAAGACACAATGCTCCTCCGAGAGGTAGCAATTCTCAATATCCTCAGGGATATCTAGGCAACAACAACTCGGGTCGAGGGGGGACATCCAATACCAGAGGTTCCTTTCGATCACGAGCAGGGGGTCTACTCCGAACGTGTTAAATACGAACTATCGGCCGAACGTTCGCATGTTTCTTACTACGAAATTAATTCTATATCGTTCGGTCGGTTCGTTCCGACTGGTTCCGACCGAACATCATTTTGACATTTGTTGTATCGTAAACCCTACCACGAAAGTTATTTTACCGACCGAACATTTGAGTTTGACAAGCCTGTTATCGTCCATTATACGTCAAAACTCACGACAACAAATTCGCTGCTTTTTGAGTATCGTAAGTATCGGATGTATTGATTTATTTTACGATTACCTTGTGTTTTATGTCTGTTGAAAGTGTTAAAGTGAATGTGAATTATTTACAATTGTAGACAAATGGCGGTACGAATGTTTTTGGTTGAGGAGGCTCTCGAAGAAGAGCGTTTGGACCGCAGAAGGAATCGCAGACGACTTCGTGACTCCTTCAACATTAATATAGTGCCCTACCTTGAGTTTGTATCTAATTATAGACTCAGTCGAGCACTTTTCGAAGAACTCTGCCAGGATATAGTGCCCCTGTTACCTCGAAAGCGTAATCGCCGTGCAGTCGAGCCTACTACAAAGGTATTTTCGATACATAAGACTTAGTAATTCGTACTATAATAATTAGCCATTAAACAACAATTATTGCCTAACAATTATTGTTACATTTTAGATACTTGTTGCCTTGAATTTTTATGCTCGGGGCAGCTATCAAGGCTCTGTAGGGCAGAACGATGATGCTCCAATGGCCCAGCAAACCGTCTCCCGATGTATACGCGAGGTCTCATTAGCAATCAACACACCTGCAATCCTAAGGAAATATATATAATTTCCACAAAATGCAACTGACAGAAATGTCATCAAGAGGAAGTAAGTGATACATAAGTTTCATTCATAGAATTTGTTTATTTCCATAAGTTTGTTTCAAATTATTTTATTTCTTTTCAGATTTTATGAAAAATATAATTTACCGGGTGTGATAGGGTGTATTGATTGCACTCACATATTGCTATTGTGAGGCCTAGTGAGCACGAGGAGCGGTTTTTTAATAGAAAGCATTTCCACTCCATTAACACCCAAGTGGTAAGACATTTTGTAATAAAAAATACTAGATAATAAACATTATGATACATTCAAAGAGTCATGAGAGTATTTTTTCCAGATATGCGATTCTGATTGTGTGATCCTAGATGTGAATGCAACCTATGGTGGAGCCACACACGATGCATACATTTGGTCACAATGTGATGTAAAGAGCTATCTGGAGAGTCTCACCGAGACAGCATATCTGTTAGGCAAGTATATATTAATTATTCATTTTTAAAATACTAGTTAAGTGATTATGATTTTATTAACTTATATAATATTACTTTGGCAGGTGATTCAGGATATCCTTTGACGGAATACCTTATTACACCTGTCAGTAATGCTGTAGAAGACAGTCCAGAAGGCAGATTTAATGCTCTGCAGAAACGTGCCCGCTCCACCATAGAACGCACGTGATCCTAGATGTGAATGCAACCTATGGTGGAGCCACACACGATGCATACATTTGGTCACAATGTGATGTAAAGAGCTATCTGGAGAGTCTCACCGAGACAGCATATCTGTTAGGCAAGTATATATTAATTATTCATTTTTAAAATACTAGTTAAGTGATTATGATTTTATTAACTTATATAATATTACTTTGGCAGGTGATTCAGGATATCCTTTGACGGAATACCTTATTACACCTGTCAGTAATGCTGTAGAAGACAGTCCAGAAGGCAGATTTAATGCTCTGCAGAAACGTGCCCGCTCCACCATAGAACGCACATTTGGGATCCTCAAGGGTCGCTGGAGGTGTCTCTTGGCAGCGAGGGAGCTGCACTATGATCCTGATCGAGCAGGCAAAATCATCTTGGCTTGGTGTGTATTGCACAACATGTGTGTTAAGGCAGGAGTGAGTGCTCCAGAGCTAAGTCAAGATGATTTTGATTCTGAGAACTCTCGGCAGGTCATCAGCCAGGCTCCTACATCTGCCACGGATGCTTTGAGGAGTGGACAAAGACAGAGGGAAAGTTTAATTGCTTTATCAGAAAATAATAATTAATATACAATTTTTTACAAGTCTCCATAGTTTTTCTTTACTGAAATCAACCTTAAATAACAAAACTATCATCTAAAACAAGTATTCAATTACTTCAACATAAAATTACAACAGTAGAACAAAATTAAAGTGGGTTTATTTATTATTAGAAAGAGTACAGCCACATCACACCCATTTAAAATTTACGATTTATAATAAAAGTGGTTTGATGCACGTAGCATACATAGCATTGACAATTCTTAAAAAAATAATAAAAGAAAAACTACATTAGCATAATAAATTATAATATTTTTTAAATGTTAGGCCGGCTTTGTTGCTGCACATGCCTGCACAACTCTTCAAGAACCGCCTTTATACCAGCTAGTGACACATTCCTCTGTTCCTCGAGGTTCAATCGACGCTCATCGTTCCTAAACAGCCTGTCCCGCACAGAGCTATCAGCTCGAAGAGACTCACGAGGGAGGATCGCTCGCCGAGGTCTTCTACGCAGTCGTGTAGCTGTAAAATGACAGAACACCATTTTTATTTATTTATTTATTTTATCCTTTATTTCAGGCAACTAAATGCTCGTAGATTGCCCCACATACTTGGTATATCTTTTTATGTACACATACAGCATACAATTTACATTAGTATGGTACATTGTACACTAATGTTATTTAAAACCTGAATCTAATTTAAACAAAATTAAATACCTACACATCAAAAAAAGTTTGCAATCACTGAAAAATCTAAATCTTTTTGGTAGATTATATAAATTATGATGTTTTCTCCTTTTTAGATTCTTCATTTAAAAATGTAGATTTAGAATATTAAATAATAAAACAGTTCAATTTTCCATCAAATTAAAAATTATATAGGTATATCAGCATATGCTAGTGATCACAATCTATTTTTGATGTGTATATATTATGAAAAATCTATAACAAAAGGATGCTGATTAAATGCTTTAACAAAATTAAACAATGACTTACGAGTCCGCTGGTTTTGTGCTGTTGAGGCATTTCTGGGTGGTGTGGCTGAAGCCTGCTGGCTTGGTTGTTGTTGGGACTGTGTTTCTGATGGAAAAAGATGTACAAAAATTAATATAAGTATGAGAAAATATGTATAAAAACAAAATAATGTTAGAAAAACTAATCACTGAGTTCTTATATGTATTTAAGTTCATGAAAACAAAATAAGCCTTAACAAATTAAAAAAAATATATGTGGTAGGATATTAAGATAATGTGATGATGGTTTTAGTAATTATTTACAATAACACAGCAAGTCAATAATACTGTGTATACAATGTGTGTACAATAATAGGTACTGTGTAATATAAAAATATTATTTATTTGCACTACATACCATTCAGTAAATAAAGATTCTTGGTTGGATGGCTCATGGGCAGAGGCAGCTGTTTCCTCTTGAGATGGCTGGAAAGTAAAATTGAGTTTATTAAAATTGAGATTAAAGCACATTATTTTATTTTTCAATACAAATTGTCACTGAACATCTTTACATACAAATAATAACTAGATTATTTAATGTACTTTTAATAGATACAGAACAATACATACTTGCTGAACAAAAGGTTGTGTTGCCGCTGAAGTCTGCGGGTCAGCAAATCCATTTCCCATAATGGAACAAATTTTAAGCTCCCATCGAGAGAGTGAAGGGGCAGTGGATGGTCCACCTCCTGTGGCAGATGCAGACTGACGTGCAGCTGATGCTGCCTTTTTCGTCAGGTGTTTTTTATCAGTCCACACCCAAAGTAATATTATATAAGTTAATAAAATCATAATCACTTAACTAGTATTTTAAAAATGAATAATTAATATATACTTGCCTAACAGATATGCTGTCTCGGTGAGACTCTCCAGATGGCTCTTTACATCACATTGTGACCAAATGTATGCATCGTGTGTGGCTCCACCATAGGTTGCATTCACATCTAGGATCACACAATCAGAATCGCATATCTGGAAAAAATACTCTCATGACTCTTTGAATGTATCATAATGTTTATTATCTAGTATTTTTTATTACAAAATGTCTTACCACTTGGGTGTTAATGGAGTGGAAATGCTTTCTATTAAAAAACCGCTCCTCGTGCTCACTAGGCCTCACAATAGCAATATGTGAGTGCAATCAATACACCCTATCACACCCGGTAAATTATATTTTTCATAAAATCTGAAAAGAAATAAAATAATTTGAAACAAACTTATGGAAATAAACAAATTCTATGAATGAAACTTATGTATCATGTTACAACAGCCTGCTCACAGCGTGCCACCCTAGCCAGCCAATGACAGCTAACCATAACCATGCCACTCTAGCAAACCATAGCCTTGCCACTCTAGCATACCATAGCCATGCCACTCTAGCATACCATAGCCATGCCACTCTAGCCAGCCAATGACGGGCAACGACTCGCGAGCCAATCACAGTCAAGCGAAGACACCGCCATAACTACCGGATGCCTCCGGTGGGGATATCAGTCTATATAATGCCCTGTAAGCTCAGTTTCGAGGTCTTGTCGCGCTCGATTGTGAAACCTGTAAGTCGAGACTCTGTCCGAATAAAATAATGAATCAGTTCCTGTCTACTGTCGTAACAGTCAGAAGTGGGATCGAATAAAAAAAAAACCTACGATAAAACGACTCTCTGCTACTTAAAAGTCAACGGTCACCTACTGTGGAGGACGAGGTCAAAAATTCAAACGAAGAACGTACGTCGATGCACACCGCCTGCAAGGAAAATATTGTCTCCCATCCCAGTATCACAAGGCACAAATTGAAAAAGCGGGTGACAATCTGGATGGAACACGAAGCGACTACCCTCAGTATCGCATCGTTCATTCCATAATTTGACCTTGAAAAAGAAGACTGCGGCCAGTAACCACCTGTGAGACACTTTGAGTTACAAGAAGTATCCATCTCTCTGCCAGCAACGGTTCTACGGTAAATTAAGACTACCTAAAGGTTGTCAACAGCAACCAAGGACATGGAAGGAAGGAACCGACCTACTTCACGCTGAGAGCTGCCAGGAACCATGCATAAATAACAAGGTCAGTAAACATGCCAATATTTGCCAAATTAGCCAAATGCCATTAGCCAAATATATAAGCCAAATGTGTTTTACCATGGAGTGCCCCATGAGTTGATAATTATGCGAATCGTAGACAAAATAATTTGGTAAGCCCGATAAGTAAATCTAATCATAGTCAGTTAATCTGTATAATATTATCCCGGTACGAAAAAAATATGTTTTACGAGTAGGTACTAGTTGTGTACTAAAGAGTTGAGAACTTAAAATGTACATATTTAGTTCAAGTGCGCATTAGATTATCCAACAATAACAATTCCAAAGTAAATCATGTAGATCAGATACTTATAAATAGCTACAATAATTTTATTAAACTATTATCAGAGATATAGATAGCATTCCTGGGCGATCTCTTGCTACCGCCAGCCGATATTCAAACAGTTTTAGACTTATTGGATAAAGTTCTTGACAGATTGAAAACGAGGAACTTAAAATTAAATATGAGGAACTGCTAATTTTTACATATTTCTTAATTAGGGTATAAAACATCATGACGCGATGGCATTCAACCAGGTGAATTTAAGTTGATCGTCTTAATTTCTCATCCCGAGTAATGTAAACGAAGTGCGTCAGTTTATTCTATCTAGTTCTATCTAGTTACTAAAGAAAGTCCATTCATAACTTAGCAATAATAGCTCGCCCGTTTATCAAACTTAAAAAAAAAAGTACGATGTGGGTATGAGGCAAGTCACATAAATCTTGTTATGAAAAAAAAAAAAAAATGTTATAGGTCGGTATTAGTGATTATGTAGGTACGATCCTAGTTTTCCAACAGAAATTCACACGTATTGCAGGTATTGCACGTATCTTTTATAAAGTAGATTGACGGTAGTTTGCGCCCTGTCTTTTAGTTTAGTCGCGTTACAAGTCAGATAGAGTGTTTATCATGATTTTGGGCTTGAATCCCTTGCAGTGATAAAATTGTTGCTAAGATTTCGTATTATGACGTGTTATGTAAAAATGTCCATGTAATTCGGACTGTACTGCAGTACGCGATACAATGACTAATCATGGTCTTATGCCATGTATTGCCCAATATTACTTTTCACTATGGTGACCGATGAGCCAAAGCCCAAGCAAGCTAAAACGAAAAGCCAAAGTCAAAGTCTATGCCTATCGTAAGTAGATCGTTCGATAGATGCCGTTTATTGTGTACCATTTAGACGTGAACGATTTGTTCAGTACTGTGCAATGACAAGATGAAAAGCCGAAAAGTAGTATTGTTTTACTGCGAAGTGGATGTACAGATACCTATAGTGAGTAATTGTGTAATCGTTGATGGTAGGCTATAACGTAAACAAACCTTTACGGTACCAGATTAGTTGTGTGAGTTGTGTCAAACTTCGCGCGATGGAAGATATTACAAAATGCATCATGACAATAACAAGGAGTAAAACGAAGTTCTGAATTTTATAAATATCAACAAAATTTCTGATTTCCAAAAATAACCCGATTTATAAGTAAATATTATTATGTGACGTCATGTTTACATTGTGCGTACTGTAAAGGGGATAATGTAGGAAAGAGGGTTAACGACATCCAATTCTAAATCTAACTTAGCTCTGATAATACATGACAGTAGCAAGCTAAATTTTAATTTTAAAATGGTGATAAAACTGATGTCCTGAAACGAGGCTGCGCCTGTGGGTGGGTATCTTGGGGGCCAGAGTTGCATTAACTTAACATTAGTACTTAAAAGCTTTAAACACATAAAATTTATATATTGGAAAAATAGAAAAACGTATTCTTGTGTATTGGTGTGTATAAGTAATGAAGTTTTGCCATCGACACGCTAAGAATTATGTGTGTGAGTATGTACATGTATGTATGCGTGCGTCTTAATGGTATGATGTAATTAACTTAAATTGTTTCTTCCGTTTCTTCAAACGATAGTTTGGCAAAACAGTTTATTTATATTTTCTTACATGAAAAATGTTTCATGTTTTTAATGTCGCAGATAATATGGAGTTCTTATAATACTGTTAATATTACAACCGGGTACCTATAAGCCTTGCGATTTATCCCAGATCGGGTTGCTCCAGGCAACCAGGGCAATCTAGGTGCGGTAGGGTTATCTCAGAAATGGGACGTAACTTAGATACAAGGTGAAAAATGATAATTCAAATTCAAACTCTTTAATTCAGACAAGTGTCCATAGTGTTAGTAACAACAAAATAACTTAACGACTAGGGTTAGTAAACTTAGTGTTATGGCAAAAGAAAAAAAAAAAAAGGAAAGGAAATATGTTAATAGTGTGATTTACAAAAAAAAAAACTATGATTATGTAACTTTGGCCCCAGGCGATGACTACTGGCGGCAACAAGGTTTAATGCTTTTAACATCACGCATGTAATACCCAATGGGTTAGGCAGAGGTACTTATACTCATGAGTACACACACATTTCGCCAGTAAATTGAAATGAATTAAAAAGTGTTTATTCATGGTTACATCCGTGCTACATGGTATATTACTTCTGTCATACTGTAAAACAGTGATATTTAATTTAAATGTAACAAATTGTTGGTACGTTTCCATCAATAACAACGTCACTTTTACCTACAACTAAACACATTTATTGAACACAAAAGTTGACTATAACGTAATGCTTTATCATTTAAGTTGCGTTAAAACACTTTAATTAATAGCGGTGAAGCCGAAAACATAAGCTAGTATGGCATAAATATATACTTATACAACAATAAATAATCATAAATGGAATCTACACATCTCTTGTAATGAGGTTTTTACATAGGTGTTAAAAACAAACTTCCCTAATTTATTTTAAAAGACATTTTCGTGGTACAGCTATTTTCTTAATCGTAAGGTATGTCGTTAAAAATTGTTGGTACTAAGCATTTCCTACATCTTTGTCCATAATAATTAGTACAAGTGGGTACCTACTACAAATCTTCTTATGCATTTATTCCTTTTACTTCAGCTTAAAGTCCCATGCTATAGGGGGCGACCCAGGTTAACTCTTGTTCGTTAGAAGATTGGTTTTCTGGCCCACATTAACTGATATTGAGGAGTTAGGTAATGATTGACATAAACTAAGAAGTGTGAAAGGTCATATTATATGATACAACGGGTTTACAGGTTGAGTATCCGCTGTAACATATCGTAGCAGTGCTTTTGTCTGATAGCACCAGTAGTGTGAAAGAACAATTGAAAACCGAAGATTTCATAAATCTCCTGAGAGGTCTATTGCCCCATTTTAACTTGGTTTTTCTGAGCTGACTTGTAATCACTGTTTTCTTGTTTCCATTGCGGGAGCAATTGTTCCAGGACGGCCGAATGTTACAACAGCCTGCTCACAGCGTGCCACCCTAGCCAGCCAATGACAGCTAACCATAACCATGCCACTCTAGCAAACCATAGCCTTGCCACTCTAGCATACCATAGCCATGCCACTCTAGCATACCATAGCCATGCCACTCTAGCCAGCCAATGACGGGCAACGACTCGCGAGCCAATCACAGTCAAGCGAAGACACCGCCATAACTACCGGATGCCTCCGGTGGGGATATCAGTCTATATAATGCCCTGTAAGCTCAGTTTCGAGGTCTTGTCGCGCTCGATTGTGAAACCTGTAAGTCGAGACTCTGTCCGAATAAAATAATGAATCAGTTCCTGTCTATTCTTTACCACTGTCGTAACAATCACTTACTTCCTCTTGATGACATTTCTGTCAGTTGCATTTTGTGGAAATTATATATATTTCCTTAGGATTGCAGGTGTGTTGATTGCTAATGAGACCTCGCGTATACATCGGGAGACGGTTTGCTGGGCCATTGGAGCATCATCGTTCTGCCCTACAGAGCCTTGATAGCTGCCCCGAGCATAAAAATTCAAGGCAACAAGTATCTAAAATGTAACAATAATTGTTAGGCAATAATTGTTGTTTAATGGCTAATTATTATAGTACGAATTACTAAGTCTTATGTATCGAAAATACCTTTGTAGTAGGCTCGACTGCACGGCGATTACGCTTTCGAGGTAACAGGGGCACTATATCCTGGCAGAGTTCTTCGAAAAGTGCTCGACTGAGTCTATAATTAGATACAAACTCAAGGTAGGGCACTATATTAATGTTGAAGGAGTCACGAAGTCGTCTGCGATTCCTTCTGCGGTCCAAACGCTCTTCTTCGAGAGCCTCCTCAACCAAAAACATTCGTACCGCCATTTGTCTACAATTGTAAATAATTCACATTCACTTTAACACTTTCAACAGACATAAAACACAAGGTAATCGTAAAATAAATCAATACATCCGATACTTACGATACTCAAAAATCAGCGAATTTGTTGTCGTGAGTTTTGACGTATAATGGACGATAACAGGCTTGTCAAACTCAAATGTTCGGTCGGTAAAATAACTTTCGTGGTAGGGTTTACGATACAACAAATGTCAAAATGATGTTCGGTCGGAACCAGTCGGAACGAACCGACCGAACGATATAGAATTAATTTCGTAGTAAGAAACATGCGAACGTTCGGCCGATAGTTCGTATTTAACACGTTCGGAGTAGACCCCCAGATTTTCTCCAACCTCGGGATTGGCTATGCAAAATAGACCTTTCCCAGGCATACTTTCATTTGGCCATTACCAAGTCCCAAAGACGTTTTCTCCGACTTATTTACGACGGAGAATTACTCCAAATGACATGCCTACCGTTTGGACTGAGCTCGGCTCCAAAGGTTTTTGCATCCTTGACCAATTGGATAGCTCAGACCTTGCGAGAACAAGAAGGCATTCGCGTCGTTGTGTATTTAGACGATTTTTTAATTGCCCATCAGAATATGGACATCCTAAGCTCGCAAGTTCAGTTGGTAATAAAAAGACTACAGTACCTAGGTTGGCAAGTAAATTTTCCAAAGTCCGAACTTACTCCTCAAACGAACCTAGTATATCTAGGTATCCATTGGGATCCTTGGCTTAATCAAAAACGTCTTCCATTAGAAAAATATCACAGTCTTTTGACCAAGGTGTAACGAATTCTGAAGGACAACAGAATGGGATTAAAGAAACTCCAAAGCCTAGTGGGCCTGCTAAATTTTGCCAGTTTTGCAGTCCCAAAAGGCAGACTAAATTATCGGAGTTTGCTGGAGTTCCTAAATTCAATTCCAAAATCGTCAAAGGAGCTACATACTGTTCCAGCAGAAGCACAGACAAATCTGAAGTGGTGGCTACAAAATTACCAGGCCTCGTCGCCGATTCACATTGCACCACCAAGTCATTTCCTAACAACAGACGCATCCGATCTAGCGTGGGGCGCTCAGTTGGACAATCGACCTCTTTCAGGATCGTGGAACGAGCAGGAAGCTCTGTTGCATTGCAACCAAAAAGAAATGCTAGCCATCTTAAAAGTCCTACAAGGCCATTGTCAGCTCCTACAATGCTCTACAGTCTTAGTTCAGTCCGACAATCAAACAGTAGTTGCTTACCTGCGCAACGAGGGGGGGACGATATCAAAGCCTCTGATGAACATTACAAAAGAGGTATTCAAAATTCTGGACGAACATTGCATCGTTCTAAAAGTTTTTCATTTACCAGGCAGATTCAACATTCTTGCCGATCGCCTATCTCGGCGACGAAGCGCTGTGGAATGGCACCTGGTACCTCATTGCACAGAAATGATATTCAGGAAATTCGGGACCCCTGTGATAGACCTTTTTGCATCAGAAACAGCACATGTCGTTGCCAACTATGTATCGTTGGATATGAACGACAAACAAGCAATTCATCACGACGCGTTTTCAATGGACTGGAATTACCGATTAGCGTGGATATTCCCACCACCTTGCCTCGTGCCAAGAGTACTAGCGCATCTCAATCGAGCCTCCGGATTTTTCCTCCTAGTAGTTCCTCGGTGGGATCGAGTGTTCTGGAGAGGAGACCTGAAGGCACGAGCAGTAGCAGCTCCATTCACCATACGGAACCTCAGTCATTCCCTAGTGGACACGTCAACGGGCCTTCCACCTCCCAAAGTCCAAGATATAACTCTAGAGGTATGGAAATGTGGGGGTGGGATCAAAATCTAGTAGACTGGAATTCTGATCAAATCAATTTATTACAATCATCCTGGCGGAACTCAACTCGTAAGACCTAAAAAGTTGCTTGGTTAAGATGGCTTAAATGGGCGGAAGAGCATAGAATAAATCCCGTTAATCCAGAAGGTTCAGTAGTAGCACGGTTTTTGGCAGATTTATTTTTAATTCACAAACTTTCGTTCAAAACTATCCTTTTGTATAAGTCTGTAGTTTCTACTCTATGTAATGCGGATTCAGCTGGTCTTTTAAGTTCTCATACTTTAGTTAAGCATGTTCTTAAGTCGATTGCTCTCAAACAACCGGTAGCAAGCAAACCCCCTATATGGGATATTGATGATCTTGTGACTTATTTAAAAAATAGTTCAATTGATTCAAACAATATTTTTGCTACATCCAGACATACAGCTGCTTTATTACTTCTTTGTTCTGGTAGACGAATACACGACCTGACTCTGCTCAGTGTTGATTCAGAACATATGATTATGTCTACTGATAATATAGTCTTTTGGCCAGTTTTTGGATCCAAGACCGATTCGGCAACTTATAGGCAATCGGGCTGGAAATTAACAAAAAACCCAGATAACAGGAATCTTGACCCTGTATATTGGATAAAACAAAGTATTGATATTCTCAAGAATAGACGAAGTTTGGCCTCATGCAATAATTTATTTATAAATATTAGAGGTCAAGCAAGACCAGCCTCGCGAGCAGTAATAGCGGGTTGGATTAGATCTCTTTTATTAGAAGCTAATATAATAGCGACCCCCGGTAGTTTTAGGTCCGCGGTTGCATCCAAAAGTTGGTCCGAAAATCTCCCAATCGAAAACATTTTAGCTAGAGGTAACTGGAGAGCTGAAAATACTTTTAAGAAATATTACAATCGCCAGGTTATGCCAACTGTCTCTAATTCGGGTACTATTGTTAATTTATTTGATCCTGTTAATTGATTGCAGTGAATAATTTGAATTGTAATTAGTCAATAGGTAGTGTAAATACAGAGAATTAAGTAGATAGTATTCTAAACCTTGGTTAAATTGTAAGTTATTTTTAGAGAGAGGCCGTTATTTTTGTTTTTAGAAGTACTTGATGTAGGTACTCTGTAAATGACTTTTCTTCATTGATAATAATTATTGTGAATCATTATATTTTTGTTTGACTATTAGATAAAAATCATTATTATTTACCAAAATGAATTTTAATTTTAATGATATGTAAATATAACTCCCCTCACCTCTTTGGATTGATATACCTACACATTTCATATGTTGTATTCCATAGGTATACACTGAACTATATCTATGCATTTTGATCATCCTCACATTGGCGTTCTTCACCATCAGGCGATAACAAACACGTCTCAAATAATTAAGCTTCGAATTTACGGTCAAGTTATTTAATATTAGCGTTTTTCCTGAAATAAAACGCATGTTAAATTACTTACCTAAATTCGAAGCTTAAGTAAGTTTCTGCCTGTTGATTTTCAACGCAATGAGCAAGAGACTCGAACGCTGTTAGCGACGAGCCCCCCCCAGGTGGTGAAAGAGAGGTAAAAGGTGAAGGATGTGCGAAAGAGAGGGATATATAGGGTAGAAAGAGTAGGGAAATAAGCGGGACCACAGTGTTGCTATCTCAAATAATTAAGCTTCGAATTTAGGTAAGTAATTTAATATGCGTTTTATTTCAGGAAAAACGCTCCTATTCAGGTCCTGCAAACCAAGAACAGTATTCTTTTGTGGTGAGATACTGTGTGGCGTGTGCATTAATGTTTTTTTTTTTAAATGTATTAACCAAAGAAAAAAAGGAGTGTAAATAATTGGATGTCAGAAGAAAAGGTTAGTGATGGATAAAACTGACATATTTGATGCACTAAACTATGTACAAGTTAAAGTTGATGCAATATAACCTACAGTTCGGCTAAAATACTAAGATAAATCAACGAAAACCATCTTTTGACAATTTAGTACCATAGTTAAACTAGGGGTCACGATGGTTTAACTTTGACGTATTTTGGTACCATAGATTGTTCTAGGACTAGCGTTAAACTTCGTTTTGTAATACGGTTTAGTCAAGGTCATGGATTAAAGCTTGTACTAAACCCGGTACTTTTTTTAAACCACGTTTTATAATAAGACGGCAAGTGTCCATTTACATCTGTCTGCGAACATGTAAAGAGTTTACCCTAAAAGATTTACGAGTCCTATCTAGAGTTCGGTCACCTGTGGCCTGCCTGTGGTCTAAATCTACACATAGACACTTATTAAACCAAAGTGTCATCGTAACAACGTTTATTTCTTGTACGCAGAAATAATAAACTTGTTATAAAAGTAATAGACCGTGAAAATGATTATATTCAAGAACTTTATCTGTGAAGATGAAAGTAAATTCAATAAGTTTTTAGTAGGTAAACCTATAAAAGAATATCACAAGAGAAGTCTGACTTTAGTTAACAAACACTGAAATTCAGATTTAGAAAGTCTTTGAAGTGAATTTCTTTTAGAAATCCATTTTTTGTCTCTTCAAGTGACAGTTGGAGAGATTAGAAATAGTTCGCTGAAATCCGATATTCGTGTTTCACTGTCAGCAAAATTATTCATTTGATACTGGACTTCTAAAATGTTATTAATTATATTACATCATTGATGTTACATAAAAGAAGAAATGGAAAACTCCAGATAGGTCATAACAGAAAATAAATGTTAAAAGAACTTATTGAAATAACCTCAAAAAGACATCGTAATAGCACATTGTTATCCAAGGGGTGAAAGTTACTTATTTAGTCCAGAGACAGGGTTTGGCGCCCTCACTACGTTACGGGCGCTAATAGTTGGAGGGACTAAATAAGTCACTTACCCGTGGTAAACACTGTGATTTTCATTACGAATACGAGGAAAGTAAAAATAAGAACATAAATTATTAGCTAAAGAACAAATGGGATTGTCTCCACCGATCCCGGGATCCAATTTGAAATGAGTGTTGATCGGATTGTCGCATTCCCACTTATTTCGTTTTTTTACCTCTGATCGTCCATCTTTACAGCCAGTATATTTCATGTTCATCATTATATGTTTGTTTTATCATGTACTGCACAGGCAAAAGTAACCTTATTCAAGGCGTACTGTCAGTCTTTTTATACGTGCAGCCTGTGGGTCAAGCATACGCAGAAGACTTACAATGCCTTGCGTGTCAAATATAATAACGCGTTCAGAATGTTGATGGGGTTGCCACGCTTTTGTAGCGCATCAGGTATGTTTGCAGACGCTCAAGTGGATGGCTTTCAAGCGATACATCGCAAAAGAATAGCTTTTCTGATGTGCTGCATACGGGGCAGCCCCAATAGCTCTCTGCAGCTCATTGTCGGTCGAATAGATGTGGATTGCACTTTCACGGAGCATTGGACAGGCTTAATGTAGGTGCCAGTGCGGTCCTAATTTGTTTGTTTTGTGTCTGTCTACTTTGTCCACTGTCTTTAATATTATTTTATGTCTTGTTTTATTTTATATTATTATTTGTAAAGTTGATATATGGATGGATCATGCAATGTAATCTATCTGAAATAAACGAATTGAATTGAATTGAATTAAAATAATTGCAACGAATTTGCCGAAATTTTTGTAAAGTCATAATATAATTATATTTAACTTTATCTTATTTTAATTTTAAATCGCGCTGTTATAATGGCTGTATAAAATGTTGGAACATAGTTCAATAAAAATTTGAAAAAAATATACCTTGTTTTTTTTTAAATAATTTGACAGCTCTCAGTTGAAAGCGATTCTCCCTAGGGCTAAAAAAGTTGTACTTTCAACCCGCTCCGCAGGCATGTTATGAGCTACTTTCAGAGAATGAAAAATATTAGGTATATGAAAATATATATTCTTTATTCAACAATCTATCAAAATAAACACTTAAGAAGAAAAAAATACATTATGTGTCATGTCCTAGAACCAAAAATTCGAAGACTTGAGACATCTACCAATCCGCACTGTGCCCACGTGGTAGATGGTCATGCCCATACCCTCTCAAAGAGTGGATGCTTGTGTCCAAGCAATGAGAACATTAATAGGCCATTGATTGATTGATTGGTGTATCAACCAAAAAATAATAAATTATATCGGGGACTCTGGGGTCTTGCTCTATAAGAAAAAACTATTTTTTTTTGGTTGATTGTCACATAATTTCAGTTTCTTTTTCTTAAATGTTTATTTTGGTTGATTGTTGAATAAAGTATTTTAAGATGACTTTTTGAGGTTTAGTTATTCGAGACAGCGCGGTTTCGTTTTCCGTGGTAGTGTGCATTCGTTGTTCAGTTTTTCTAAGTGGCGTGCATTCCGTTGTTCAGTTTTCAGAGGTGGCGTGCATTCGTTGTTCAGTTTTTTTAAGGTAGCGTGAATTCGTTGTGTATTCATAAACTTTTGGGGACGTGATATTAGGTGTTACACTTTTCTAAGCCACGTAACACACTCGTTTTATGTATGGCTCTACTTACGCTTCGCATTTTGTAGTAGAAATCACTGATTAGTTGCATCTTTGTTAGATGAAAGTATAGAAACTACACTTAACCTTGGTTTTTCAACATATTCTCTCAAATCAAATTCTCTTTGGGATAAATATCAGCTTTCTACTGTCCCACTGCTGGCCAAAGACCTCTTCTTATACAGGCACGAGCATTGATCACCACGCTTGCTAGACCAACCCGTCGGTTGGCAATATCAGACTTATATTATACTAGCTGTAGCTCGCAACTTCGTCCGCGGGGATATTTTGGTATGTATGTGTGAGAGAAAAAAGTGTGTGGCTCAATTTCTATATGGGTCGATAGCATGGTGACTCCCTAATTGACCAAGCTTCGTTGGCATTTAGTTTCACCATCTCGCAAAGTTCCCTCACCGATCGCCCAGGTGTCGTCACAAGCGTATCTGCTCGGCGCCAGCGACGTAAACATGAAACTAATAATGACCATATTATTCTATTACGAGAGGTGCATGTTTATTTATAACGCAAGAAAATGATTATTTCTGGAAAATAAAGGTAGGGTTTGGAAGTAGTGCAGCGCAGGGCACAGCAGAAAAGTAATGTTTCAATCTTGAGGAGTTTCGGTATGTTATAACTAGAATATGAAACGCTGGTTGGAGACGCCCAAGGTTTGTGATGTTCTCCAGAAACGTCCTGGTGATTCCCGCAACGGAATGTGTGAACGTGAACTAGGCATGAAGAAAAAGTAATGAGCTTGTGTTTGAATCAATAACCAAAGATATTTGAAAAATAATTAGTTTTAATTCCATGAATGAAACTATCTCAAACATACTACATAGACAGTATCATCATCAGCCTGCCTATTCCCATTTATGTTAGGGTTGGTCTCCAGTCTAACCGGATGTAGCTAAATACCATTTTAAATGTAGCGACTACTTATCTGCCCTCCACAAACGTTACTACCTACTGGGTAATACCATAACCCTATATTCAGGGTGTAAATAAACCCTTCACGCAGCCGTCAACCAAGCATTCTGTACATCAAACTAAGTACCCTAACGCAAATTTTTTTGCTGGGAAACGGTTTATTTTTTGAAGTCAAAAATCACATTTTACGATAAAACTCAATGAAGCACTCTTATTACATTGTGCTAGTGGATGCATTGAATAGTAAACGGGTAATGGAGGTATTTTAGTAAAGTTATAACCTGAAAAACTAGTATTTACAAAAACAACTGTGAAAAATTTGGAACTTTGTCCCTCAATATCTCCGTAACTAGGGGGTTCCCAGGTATGGTCTAGAACATAAAAATGATCGCAGTGGTGGGGGGAACAAGTCACGTCGAGACTGATACTAGAATGCCACAAGGCCCTAGAACGATTCACGGTACTAAATCACAACACGGTAATGCTACAATGGATTAGAGGTCACAGCGGATCACTTGGAAACGATGCGGCTGACGAACTTGCCAGAAGAGGATCCAGCACAAAACCCTACGAACCCGAACCCATTGTGCCCATCCCTTTCAAGCAGCTAAGAAGCTGGTTAAAAGATCACACTCGTATACAAGCGGAGAAATGGAGGGCCTCGACACCAGCATGTAGGCAATTCAAGGAAGCTATGCCATCCCTGGATATAAACCTGACCAGGCGCCTTTTGCGCCTGGACAGAGACAGCCTGCGTCTGGTGGCGGGGACCATCACTGGACACTGTTCACTGAATAAACACTTCCGTTACCAAGATTCGTGAGGAGACCCCCACCACAATCCCTTGCGGATGTCCTGAGGAGACCGGGAAGTCTGATCTGCTTCTGGAGGGAGGTGGGCTGGTTGGAGTAATCGGCCACCATGGCTCACGCACAATGGTCCACTTCAAGGACTAAGTGCGGAAACCCGAACCCCATAAAAATAAAGAAAAAAAGATCCTAGGCAAGCGCGGCTTAACTTGAAAATTGATCCGAGTCGCTGTTATGTTGCAACTGTAATTAAAATATCATGTTGATGAGTAAGAGGATACGTATAATATCTCCCTGAAACAGACAGGATATTCTGCGATTTAATGTCTGCTGAGATTTCCCGTCAGACTCAAGCATCTAGATATCAAATTACTGCAACTGGAATCCTGAAAAAACCGTTAATCTATGCGATTGGAAAACCTGGGTTTGGTTCACATAGTAAAAAGCGCATCAGAATATTTCGCTGACATTGTAAAACATTTACATGCTAGAAAGATCTAAGATTTCAATCAAATAGAGTGCCACTGTGCCATGTGTTTTAACAGGAAAGCCGATCCAAAATACCTAAATGCACTTGGAGAGGAAACTCTACTTCGAAGAATTAAGTACAATTCTACGTTAAATGCTAATGAATCTATTGGCAGTAATGACTTGATTCTTGGCAAAGCAGCATTTATTCACGTAATACAGTTTAAGTCATTTGAATACATTATATTGACCAGTTCCAGTGAAATAAAGTTGGTAACAAAGGGATAGAAAAATTGCATTTTATTGGGCAGTTGGTAGTTGATTAGTGTGCGACATGCATGTATGTATGTATTTAAGCGACTCCTTGCTCTTAAATATTATAGCATGTCGCACACTGTCAAAATAGTATGTGGAGGTAAAAAAATGATATCATGCCATTTCTGCAGAATGCATTAAGACCGATGGGAGGCCTAGAAAACGCTGGAAGGACGACCTAGAGGATCTTGTGTTTGAAATTGCTGCACACTCAGCAGTGGAACAATATAGGCAAAATAAAAAAAAAAAGTGTTGAAGATATATTCATACACACAAACTTCAGTGTGTTTTGTAGGTAGGTATGTAGTTTTTGTAGTTGCGTACTGCGTATCATCATTATCATGCTAAGCCTTTTCCCAACTATGTTGGGGTCCAGGGGCGTGCGCCCTATATAGGCTCTTAGGCTTAGCCTACCTTACCAACTGAGCATTTCTTATAACTAATTAACGATGTAATAAAATAACACTATGTACAAATTAATCATAAAAAAAGTTCAAACTCCTGTTAAAATACTTATAGCAATTTTTCGCGTCCCACTAAAACTCTACGATTCGTACGAATCTTATAGGAAAACACTCGACTTGTCTAAAACCCATTCATAATTGTATGCACACAGCATCACATCGGTGCGTATGGCCGTGTCTATGAACCGCACACATACATAGATTTCGCAATTTTAACGCAGCAGCTCCTGCGACTGTAGCTGAGTGGGCTGTGATTGGCTGCAACAACACAACCAAACTATAACCCGCGAAGTTCAAAACTTGCATTTTTTTGCAATTTGTAGGTCAGTGCTAGGTTGTATGTTGAATAAAATATGACTACATACGTCTTAAAACCGGGAATCATATTTTAATGAACATACAACCTAGCACTGGCCTGCAAATTGCAAAAACGTATGGCAATTTTAATTTCGCGCTTCGCGAACTTCGGGCTTCCGTGCATAGAGCGCAGCACCTGTTTAGTTCGATGTTCGCAATGTTGTCAACTTGTCACCATTGATGGATTTCGTATAAATCGTATATCATTTCAGCCGAAAGACGTGCACTGCTGGACATAGGCCTCCCCTAAGTTTCGCCACATTGACCGGTCCCGTGCGTCTCGCATCCAGCGGATCCCCGCAACCTTCACCAGGTCATCGGTCCACCTAGTGGGAGGCCTTCCAATGCAACGTCTTCCAGTTCGCGGTCGCCACTCCAGAACTTTTCGACCCCATCGGCCATCCGTTCTGCGAGCAATGTGCCCTGCCCACTCACTGCCACTTAAGTTTGGCAATTCTTCGGGCTATGTCGGTAACCTTGGTTCTCATGCGGATGTCCTCATTTTTTATTCTCTCCATTGCCCCCGTAGCATAGGTCCCGTATGTAATCACTGGCAACACACACTGGTCATAGACTTTCGTCTTGAGACACTGTGGTAAGTTGGACGAGAAGATACTACTCAGCTTCCCAAACGCTGCCCAGCCGAGTCGGATTCGACGATTGACCTCTTTCTCAAAGTAGGACCTACCTAACTGGACCGTTTGTCCCAGGTAGACATAATCGTCTACAACTTCGAGTGTAGAGTCTCCGATCTTGATAGGAGTGGGTGTTACATAGGCATTCAACATGACCTTGGTTTTGTCCATGTTCATTTTAAGACCCACTCTTTCGGAAGCTCTATCAGTAGAGCTTCCGAAAGAGTGGGTCTTAAAACCAACCACCATTACCATGGAGGATTTCAGCCATGACCACTATATCATCGGCAAACCGAAGGTGAGTGATGTACTCGCCATTGATGTTGATGCCTAGTCCTCTCCAGTCCGGCTTTCAGTTTAATCGGATGCAGCTGAATACCAGTATTTTACATGGAGCGACTGCCTATCTGACCTCCACAACCTCTAGTAAATACTAAGTAAGATACGATACCCATTGGTTAGATTGGTTGTCAGACTTTCAGGTCACATGACTACCTGTAACAAAATGTTATGAGTGCGTTACATTGAATCCTACCGTAAAACGCTTTTCCTCCGCAAAAAAAAACGTTTTAGCAATAATAAAATCATTGCTTAGAGTTAGTTTGATATGCACAGAATGCTTGGATTTACCTCAATAAAAAAGCAATCATTATTGCTTAGAGTAACTTACTTTGATGAACAGAATGCTTGTTTGACAGCTTCGTGAAGCCTGAAGGGTCCATTAACACAATGTACCTATACCTTTTTCTTTTTTTGGGGAGTGGGAAATCATCAAATAACCCCTCTCGTTCTTGGGCAGAGCGAAAGGGAGTGTCAGACTTCTACAGACTAAAAACCACCCATGTTCCTTCTCAGCCCTTGTGCCGAGGCCGCGGTGTCTCTTGCGAATAACCCGCAGCCCTAACGTGACACAATGTATACCTGACAGTACAATAGGACTGAGAATTGAACAAAACTATGATCAATAGGTACCCACAATTCATTGTTTTGAGTAGGTAAATTCACTTTATTCTATTCCATCACTTTGCTGGCTAACCCCTAGATTTTTAGTTAAATCTGCTGTGATTAGCCAGTATTCTGGCTTAACAAATATTTACTTCTCAAAAGTACGTTGATTGTATGTTTCACTATCGTTTCTAGATCAGACAAAGCCTACGTACGCTAAAATCGTTTCATCAGAACATTACTAACTCAATTTACCGACGAAGAGGTGATTCTCATTTCGTCGAACAAACTCTGTTCTATATCACTAAGTTCCCAGAAAGTTTCAATCGAGTTTGAATTTTTGAGAATACTCATAGCATTTGTTACAATGTTTAAAAGAAAATGTAATTGTGACGGCTTTAAATCATCCCAAATAAGATGGGTGAAGTGATAAATTGCGTGTTCTTAGCATTCAGGACAAAGAACATGATGTCACATAGTTTTTGGAAACACGTTGCGTAAGCAATGTTCAGGGAAATAAGTTGTAAAAATACAACATTTTATAAAGTCGTTTGAACTCACGAGTGAGGTCGTTTCTCTTGAATTTCTTAAATTAAGATTGTTTCTGTTTGATTTTAGATGAAGCTTATTTCTGCTTATGTTACACGTATTTTGGATTTTGTGACTTAATTAAAAGTTGCATTTCAGGATACGCCCGTCTGAATTTCAACCTAACCCAGTTTTGATGTTCAAATGCGTCTCTGACTCAGTCCCACCGGGTAGTACGTATTTGGATTTTATCTTGTCTTCTACTAGGTACAGTTAATAATAATAAGAGGTAAAGAGTTATTTAACTGAGGACAGGACACCCTTGAACTTTTCATTTATCTTTACAATTTCTGGATTGGATAGACTATGTTAAAGATGATATGGCTAGGAAGGAGCTTCAGTGACTGCTGAAATGAAGAGTAATAGTGTAAGTATATGGAAGAAGAAGTCATATTAATCAAAAGAATTTGTAATAAAGGCAGAACAATGATGATGATGTTGATTTCTTTATTGGAGAAAATAATACGACATTAGCTATAAACCTTGGAACAACAAACAGTTAAATGAACACGTTTCTCTTCAGCCGTGTAATAACTGTCTGCTTCTTTAATCTTTACTTCGGAAATAACATTGACATTGAGAGCATCTAAATGTAACTGATCTCATCGGTGCAGGGTTGTACCACCAACTCTTATAGGTGTCACTTTAAGGCCACTTCAGTGTACGAATCAGATGAAGCTATTCTGGACATCTAGCTCCGTCTCTTGTCCACACTGACTATGATTAAAAATCCTCCTGACCTTTTTCCTGTCTTGACTGACATCCTCAGCGGAGATTAGCAACGAGATATTATTATGCGCGTAGACACATTAGGTACATTCCCTCTTCTGGCACTCTTATATCATGATAAGAAGACAATCCGACATGACTGGAGAGAAGTCAGATGTAGGACCAAAGACTTCACGCTACCGCCAGCTTCCAAACTGGAGACTGCCACTGAGTAATTCCTAATGGAAAAACACCAACCCCACCCACACCATTTTCGCGTGCGATCACGATCCAACGCGGCGAGAAGTGAGACTAAATGAATAAAAGGTGCTGGTACGCCCCCAGACCTCGATCGAGGACATGTCCGGCCCTGTCCTCAGTCGAGGACGTCGTGTTGTTGTTTATTATCACCCAAATGTTCCATATCATACTCTCAGTCTGTTGTATCATATGAACAGGGTGTTTTTGTTAATGTTATCATTTTGGTTTTAGGATCAAAGTGGACTTTGATGTGGGGGTTTTGAGCTTTCGAAAGCTGTAAAGGCATTTTCTTTTAAATTTTTATGAGAAAGGGATGGAAGTGGTATGTTGCTGTATTTGTGGTTAAACAACATTGTATATTATCATCATCAAGACAAAGATTGTTCTCATTTGTTCTACCAGCTAAGGTATCAGTTAGAATCCAATGCAGTCAGCAGCTAAGCTCGAAGGGAACATCGTCTATGACGACTATGTTTTTCTTTGGTGACGCTGATTACTTCAACTCAGTCCTGCGCATGCAATGACTCAACTGAGGAAAACCAGTTAGTAATGTTTTCATAGACATTACTCTACGACATGCCGCCTACGATGATAGTTTAATAAATATACTATTGTCCGCTGATTCGTCTGTAGAAAACTTAGTCAACCAGAACAAGAATCAAATAGAATTTATAAATACGAAACCAATTTTGCGAGAAAAGTGGAACAAACTCGCATTTACAATATCAGTTCCAATTTAACTAGGATTGTATCATCCCAGTCAAAAATAAAGCCATTAAATAGAAGACTCCTCCCAAATGACTGAAACTAATCCCCATGTCAGTTAAATAACTCGAAAACTAGAACTACGACGTCATTAGGAAACTAGGTTCATCGTCTACGATCCAGTTTCGTGATTAGCCATTCTCTCTGCTCTCAAACGAATAATTATTGTGATACTATTTTCGATACGTTTTCACAGAACTCGCCGACAAGCGTGTCAACACAAATATCCCCACGTCGCATCGTCTAGCGCAGCCGGTGCCCTGAGGAGACGCGGACCGCTCCCGACCATTGTCCTCACTCCAATTCCGTATGAACCTTCGTAAGCTTTGTTTAGCATCGATATCAACCGTATTATAAGACCAACATCAAAATAACACCATTTTATGTGTCATTAACTCAAGCTAAAACAACGTTGGCTCAACTGTGCGACACCAACGCGACAAAATACAATACTACCAATCTGTACCGCTATGTAAACAATCCGTGGTGTATCGAAATGGTTCGTCAGAATGTTGGCGTGTTTGCCAAATGTTGGCGGTGACGTCTGCTGGCACCCGCTGGCACGTCGCGGCCAGTTTCAGTGGCAACCGCGCGTGCGCCGGCCGGACCGCCCTCCAGTTTTCCCGCCTAAGCGACCGCGAGTGACATTTGAAAATTTTTGAAAATCGATTTTCCGCGTTCGAAACAGTTTGGAATACCTCTGTGGTTTAGAAAAACAGCCAGTGTCGTACAAGTGAATATGGTCAAGTTTTATCGAATCATCGATACTGTCCTGTGACTGGATCCGATTGATTTGTTTTCACTAGTGTCCGGTTTCCACATCCGCGGAAGATTTCGCTCGGACGCCATGGTAATATCTTTCATTTATTTGTGAATGCATTAGAATTAAATCTAGTCGTAAATCTGGCTTACCAACCTCGGTTGGTGCAAAGACCTTTTTTTTTTTTTTTTTTTTTTTGGTGGGTGTAAAATCATCGAATAACCCCTCCCGCTCTTGGGCAGAGCGAAAGGGAGTGTCAGACTTCTACTGACTAAAAACCACCCATGTTCCTTCTTCGCCCTCTATGTCGAGGCCGCGATAACCAGAGGACTACCCGCGGCCTGGTGCAAAGACCTTAAGCCTTAATACTTATTTATAAGTTTTATTAGTTGTGCGACCAACTGGGCGATGCATGCACATTTTATTGGAGTAGTCAACAAGTTGATGACACTTTAGTGTGACGTTTACAAAGTCTACGAGTTTTTATTTGATTTATTGGCATAAATCTAACATACCAAATTATATTCTGCCATTGAGCAATCTATTTGGGAGCTTATAAAGTTTACTGTAATATTAAAACACGCGTTGAATGTTTTATTTTATGTTACGGTCGTTTAAATATTGAAAAAGTACCAATAACGAATTAAATAGGTTGAAAATCGTCATTTTTACAGGATAATTAACAAGATATATACGCGTAGGCTTCATCCAATAGCACTTCATATGACGAGCTAGGCTTACAAATAAAGCCTCCCCTTTATTTAATATCATCACTTCTAACTAATTTCACCTTTTGTAGCCCACAACTGACAATAATATCTATGTTTGATTGATCCATGTGAAGTCATGTTACTTTCTACTTGCATTTGAAAACCCCCTATTGATCTTTTTTTAGACTTGGAGTACAATAGACTTTCATATCGAAACATTAATAGAAAGATAAAACAGGCTTCTAAAAAATAATTAATCGAACCGAGTCATTGATTGTAGCTCTACACGGAATTATTTAAGATAGTGTTAACCCTTTTACATCACTACAAACTCACATAGACCACATCAAACAAACATATTATAAACAAAATTGCAACACAGAAATAGACACACAACTCAAAACCATTGAAACTACAGAAGGAAATCTAATTCAACTGAAATCTTAGGGAAAAGAAAATCCCTTGACTATCGCGGTGTAAAACAAACATACATAACGTCTTTGTTCCGTTCATTTAACAACTAAACATACATAATGTAGATCAAACGCGATCGGATAAAGTCCGTCAAATAATTTATAGCTCTGTATGTGAAGAGATAGTGAGTGATTTACTTCGCAATGCGCGTGAGCATCTATTTTATTACCCTCTAATCCCTTAGGCGCTAAAGTCGATGTATGAACGCGTCACTTTAATCGATGTTTGATAAAATAATGTCGATGGATTTTTGATGGATGCGCCCTTGTAAATTTGTATTAATGAAAAAAAATGTCTGTTGTATTGTGTTTTAAAGACTAGATAATAGGTTTCTGCCGGGGCTGTAGGTTGTTCGAAAGAGTTACCGCAGCCCCGGACACTAAGGGCTAAGAAGGAACATGGGAGGTTTTTAGTGAGCAGAAGTCTGACACTGCGAAGGAGTTATTTTATTAATTCCAACCCCCAAAAAAAGAGTAATAGATTGGTTTGGTAGAAAGTATTCTTCAACGCCATTTATTTCTGTTTTTTGGATTAAGTAAACCATTTTGTTTGAAAAGTAAGTTACAGAATCAATGTAAATGGCGAAACGTGGGTGCACTAGTACACCTCTGTCTAACCCTTCATGGGTTACAGGCGTGTTACAGGCATGGTAGGTTTATGTAATTTAAATGTCAGTTCTTTTGAATTTTAGCACTTGGGTGTTTTGTAGAGATGTTTGTAAACTTGTGCAAGGTTCAGTTTATCAGGGGTAGGTAGGGGGAAATCTTACCGATTTAATAATTTACTTTATATTTAGTTTATAAGTACGAGTAACATTCGGCAATTGTTCGGTGCTGGACTCATAACGGTTAGTATAACCAACTATATTCAAGATTTTCATTAAAATATTCTTCTCTCCTTTTGCTTAATGACATTCTTGATAAGTATTGGTTGACCAAAAGGCTTATAGTCACTTATGACCTAAGCCACATCACCTGTGTCTTTATTTTGATGTTTTAATTTTTTTATAATATTAAATACTTTTTAATTATTGATTAAGATTTGTGTCTGTAGTCGTTAACTTGCACCTTACTATTGTATCGAGTCTGGTTCTTCTAACCAACCTAACAGACAGATGTGTTGCTGGGGAGTTTGTTCCGCCACTTCTTCTTTACAGCTAAAACACTAGGAAGTGTCGAAGGGTGGGCGTTTTGGGGGACTGTCTCTTGTAAATAAGTAAAGTAAAGTAAACTTTGACGTTCGAAAAGTGCTGATTATCAGCCTAGTTTGAATAAATGAGTTTTGATTTTGATTTTGACCAACATTACCTACAGCCCAAGTGGTGAAGAATGCTAGATCATTTTGATATTAAATCATTTTCTATTTCTTCAATACATTTTCATTGAAAATCTGTGTGTTTACAATTTCACATGCGACCTGCGCCAATACACAAAATAGCAAAACGAAGTTATTATAAATTACGTCCATTAAAAACAGAGACGGCACTATCTGCCTCTCGCTCACTCTTTCGTCATCTGTCATTGATTATTATCTAAAAATAGAATGCGCTGGAGTGCGCGAATTCTAGGATTTTTTGATACATTCGAATTGATAGACACGCGTCGATGGTAAAATGAAGCTGAGTGAAGAGATCTGTTGAGGTTTATTTCGTAACAGCTTGTGATTCTAAACAGATACATTTGAAACTAATTTTAATTTGGAGTTAAATATATAAGGAATGTGGCGTCTGATTGACGGTCGAGCCCACGATACTTCTCCTGAGCTTACAACTCGTCTATAAATTCGTGTATCTATACTAAAATTTACCTATAATAAAGAGGTAAAATGTGTTTATATGTAGAGGGTAATTTCCGGAACTAACGAGTAATTTCTTAGAAAAATATCACTGATAGAAAGATACATTATTCGTGGCCAATATTAAATATAATTTGTTGCCTTTTTATGGGCTCTTAATTATATTTAAGTATCACGTTTTTGTGGAGGAAGTCGCCGGCAAACTGCTAGTATAATCATACAAGCTCTGTGAACGCGGTGCCTGAAATTATCCTATTAGAACATACATAGCGGTATAAAAAGTATCCTATGACCTGACCAAGGACATGATCTACTTGAGTGCAAAATCCTTTCAGTAAATAAGAAACAAGCCGATGAAAGCGTGGTGGTCCCGACCCCAAGTAACATCGGACGGCTGAACCGATTTGGATTTTTCCTTTTTTGTTTCCCAGGTGGTCCCATGATCATCAAGTCAGGATCTGATGATGGAATCCTGGAGAAATAGAGAGCACTCTTTAAATTTATAGGGTCACTTGAAGCGGTTTGGGTAGTTTTTGAAAGAGTACTTTCTCGGAATGGTCTTATTTCAATTTGGTGAAAATCTGATGAAGAACTTCGGAGACAGGCAACGGAACTCCTCAATAAATGATAGCAAGTGGACTAGGATTGTTGAAATCTCATGTATGTATATTGTTTACACCAGTTCTTAACATAAAATCACGCCGGAACGCTGTGAAGGACATGTGAACCACTAAAGAGTGAAAAATAAAAAAATGTTTTTAGTTTTTGTTGAAGTCGGTTTAATTTTTTGTTAAAAAGTTTTTATTTACAACGCTTAATTACACGGACACAGAAAAACTTCTAGAAGTCCTGGTTTGATTTGATATGTCATCCCCTCATATTTGGCTGTACATATTGTAATTAAGTTAGTTTCAATGTTCAATGTTTTTGTTCCTAGATTTACTTCATTTTAAAACATTTCCAGTCCTAAGTAAATTATACAATGTAAAGTGATGGCCTGAAACACAGGTTTAAATAAACCAAGATCAGGCAGGTCGCTACCTAACATTTGATTTCGCCACTATCGTAACTTGCAACAGTTATATAAACTTTACTTATAGATTACTTATAAGCACTAATTAAACAATTGTTTAGAAATAACACTACTGCACCTAAATGTACATTTTTGTAATATCTACTTTTTAGAAATAACTTATTCTATTCTATTCTATTATTCTATTCTATTTACCCCTTCACAGCGTACCAGCGACGCGTAAAGTTTTGTATTTAATTCTAAGAGGAATGGAGCTTCCAAATGCTCAACAGTGTATTATTACAATAATTAAATCGATTATGATGCTATCAAATACAGATTTAGACAATAAACTATAGAAAACTCAACGGTGAGTAGCTGAGTAATGAAAGTCTGCTGAAATTAGCAAATGGTTTACTACACACATCAAAAGTGTCTAGGGATCAACATATATTTTTGCAATAACTTTTCTCCTGATTGATATTAATTAAAATTTTCTTTAAGGATTCATCAAATAAAGTGTTTTCGTTTGTCACAGTAACGATAAACCAAGTCACCTTTGCATTAATAAAGAAATTTGCCATTTTCCTAATAAAGGGATTTTTGACATTTGAACCACTAACATTAAAGTTCGAAAAAAAGACTGAAATAACAGTTTTCTTTAAAATTTTATTGGGTAACTTAAACAATTAATAATCCGTGTTTCTACCGCGAACACTAATTACACAAGAACATCGGTTTGGCATACTCAAAATGAGTTCATCCAAATCACGCTGTGGAATGGCCGCCCATGTTCGTTGCAACAACAAAAAAAGGTCTTCTTGCGACTGGATACCCTCCATATTCGGCAGAGCTCTTCTCTGTAGCATATCCCATGCATGCTCAATCGGGTTCAAGTCTGGCGACTGAGCAGGCCAGGGCAGGACATTGATGTTAGCTGCGGCGAGAGTCTGTCTTACAACTCTTGCGGTGTGCGGTCGTGCATTATCATGCATAACTGAAATAAGGGACCGATTTGCACTTGTAGATGAACGATGACGTCTGATACAATCGTCTCAGCATAAATTTGAGCGTTGAGGTTGCCTCTGATCCAAATCAACTCAGTTCTTCCGCCGATCCAAATACCCGCCCATACCATGATGGTTCCACCACTATAAGGATGGACTTCCTGGCAGGATTTTAATCGCTGTTGGCGTCCAGGGGTTCTCCAATGTCGTATACGTCTTGTATCCGGTCTCATACCAAAACGAGACTCATCAGAAAAGCACACAAAACGCCATTGTTCTTCTGCCCAATTTCTGTGTTCAAGAGCCCATTGATATCGAATCCTACGATTGTGCATTGCTATAGGTGGTACCCGTAGCGGTCTTCGGGAATGAAGGTTCACTTCATGCAAGCGGTTTCTGACTGTTTGGTCGCTAATTAAGTTCCCTGAAGAGTGATGAAGCCTCACGGCTAACATCATGGCGGTTATTGTTGGAGCTCTTCGAGTTAAGATTTGAATGTATCGGTCTTGTCTCCGTGTGGTGCAGCGATACCGTCCTCCATGGCGCTCAGCCACGGTACCAGTGCTTCGGTAACGTGTCCAAAGTCGACTGATAACACTCTGACTTGTATTCAGAGCTAAAGCCACAGTACGTTGCCGGGAACCAGCTTCTATCATTCCCACGGCTCTGAGCATTTCTTCCCTGCTTAAATGACGTCGCCGCTCCATAATAACGTTGGTTTTAATCAGTAGTAGGGAAACAGTAGCACTAATAATGTCTTCAATGCGTTGTATGTTTTTATAGGGAAAATATTGACAGCTGATTTTCATCTTTTACTCGAATTTGATTCACAGTTCCTGATTCAAATTATGAAATGCACCAAAAAGGATCCATATAAATTTATAAAATCATAAATTTATTACAAAGCCACATCTCAATCTCAAGAAATCCGCATAAAAATGCTTGATCCCTAGACACTTTTGATGTGTGTATGTTGCTTATTAATTACCCTGTTGGTGTCATTGTAAATTGCAAAAGATTATTCTTCAACTATTATACTACCAGCTTTCTTCTCTCTCTTGAGACTTTATAATCCTAACTATCTCTTTCTTTCACTGGAACTCTGGAGGAAGAAAATATACTCCTCTGACTCTTAATTCGCCGAAGAGCAATCTGCAACTACTGGTTTGGAGAACTATTTCCAACAACAGAGACCTTCTTTCTATGACTTAAAAGTAGCTTTTTTTTTTGGCGGGTGGAAAATCATCAAATAACATCCTCCTGCTCTTGGGCAGAGCGAAAGGGAGTGTCAGACTTCAACCACCCATGTTCCTTCTGAGCCCTATATGTCGAGGCCGCGGTAACTTGTGAACAACCCGCAGCCCTGACGGGCACTTAAAAGTAGCTGAGATTCAAATGATGAGAATAACTCGTATACCGTGTTCCAGTAAGGTTTACGTTTTGATTTGGAAGTTGAAAAGTTAACCTATAGACTACTTTCAACATACGATTAACTCACTAAATCGCACAATTTAATATTGTTGGCTGTATGTGGGTTACACAAACGCATCACCGATAGCAGCGCCATCTGGCGTTGCGTTCCGTCACCCTTTGATCTCGAATCAACGCGATTCGCCGATTTTACGACCGACTCGAGAATCGATGCAATATTATCGATATGTTATGCGCAACAGTATTTGTTGAGATAGTGTCTGTTTGTAACATTATTTTGTAATACGTTTTAGAATCTGTTTTAATATTTTGTTTGTTGATTATTAGTAAAGTGAGTCTTAATGGAATAAACATTTAAAATGGTTGTAATCACATTGTTATTTGTAGGATGTTTACTGGTCGGAAAAGCTCAAATAAATGAAACTAATTTAATATCCAAATAATTCAGATTTTATTTATTTATTGCACAATGTACACATCATAGTTACACGCTAGGCTTAAAACTAGTGAGTACATGACCCTGTTAGGGCGCAGCCAGATAACTTAAAACTAACAATATTGCAGTAAGTATAAATATTATAAAACGTAATTGGAATTTTCAAAATTATTCAATTAAAACATTATAATAGTTCAAACTTAGCTAGCTAGGCCGGGCTGGGGCCGGGCTGGGGGTAGGGTAGGCTGGGGGTAGGTCTTGCTTAGCTGGCTAGGCTGGCTAGGCTGGAGGTCGTGGGTTCGATTCCCACCCAGGACAAATGTTTGTGTGATGAGCACGATCATTTGTTCTGTGTCTGGGTGTAATTTATCTATAATATGTATGTATTTAGAAATATATAAGTATGTTTATCAGTTGTCTAGTACCCATAACACAAGCTCTGCTTAGCTTGGGACTAGATGGCGTTGTGTGATAGTTGTAGAATATTATTATTATTATTCCTTTATTCATTTTATAACATATTAAATACATTTTTAAATATTAATTACAAAAAGGTATATAAAAAACATTTAAAAATATAAAAAATAGTGGTCCATATAATAATAATAATAATTATTATTATTATTACTTAAACTTATATCTAGCAAACAAAAAAAAAGAATATTTATTAAAAATAAAATTTAGAATTCATAGTGACAAAAGTACCTATTTTTATACAAGTATTCAGCATCAATTCTATAAGTAGGTTCCTAATTAATGCGTGGGCTTTTTCCTTGTATCAATAAATAAATAGCGCATTAAATTAAAGAACACATAGTAGGTACATGTTTCCGTTTTCTTCAATTTATTTGAGAAAAACTAACATTAAAAAATACACGTAACGAAATGAGACACTTCGTAATGTTTATTATCCAGTAACAATCAAAATGATTCTATTCAATTTATTTCCTACGTCCTAAAATAGAGTTCACGCCTCTATTTTAGTGTGTCTAATATTACGGCAGTCGTAATGTGAGTATTTTAGAGTAAAATTATCTGAACCAATCTTTAGCCTTACCTTGGTAAGAAACATGGGATTTCAAAGTCACTAAATCCGCCAACAAACATATGGGCCTGTCCCGTCCGAAAGTAGCTCGAAACTTCGAAATGAACCCTACTGACTAATATTTTCCGATGCATAAGTTATAACACATCAAGAATAGAACCCTACTAACTAATATTTTCCGATGCATAAGTTAATACAGCACATCGAACGCACGATGAAGAAGATCTAATAAAAAGAACTATGTATCCAATGACGTATTATTTATAGACACGTCATGAACTAACATGGCGGCGCTTCAAAACGGCGAAAATATTATATTACTACTTTTACGCGTAAAGGGAAAGAAAATATGACACCGTACAGCGGGATGCCTGTTGATGCCTGTTTTCTTTATATTTTGCGCAGGTTTACACACACGATTTAAATTAAGAACAAACGTAGCGTCGCGCGAGAAGTTGGTGCGTAAATAAGTGCGATGTGGTTAATTGGCTTCATTTAATGTTTCCATTTTTGAGGTCGGACAACGTTTCTATAGTTTTAATATATCATTGTATGTATCATACTAAACGCCTCTGATAATCGACGACCAGTTAAAGCAACTTTAGTGCTGTGCTCTTGTAGCTAACCTAAGAGACAAGTGGCTATCGTGTCACTATTGTCAGCTGTGACCTGACGGACTCATGTTTACAAAATATGGTGTCGGTCGCATAGCTGAACCGATGCTGTTACTTGACGTCAAATTGAATGACTAGCTGTCAATGAATTTTTTAGGTGTCTATGTGTAGGTGTTGCCGGTGAGAACTGTTGCATATTCTACAGGACATACTGGAACCACGGGACAGAAACTTGATAGTGGCGACCTCTCTCCTCCAGAGTTTGAGATTAAAAAACACGCAAAACAAAAAACATACTTTAAGTTAGGATTTTTTGTGATTTGAACAAAATTTTAAACTTTTTTGCACCCTTTTTTAATACTTTCTAAGGATTCATTAAAAAATAAATTCCATCCGTTGGATGCGACTAGTGGTGTTCAAAGTTGCTTTAAGGCAATCACTTGCTTAATGCTTAATGATTTATATTCAAGCTTTTGTATATGCTTTATTAAAGCAAGCTTTTTTAAACGCCAGTCACGCGCTTGCTTTAAGTCAAGTGACTTAAAGCAAGCGCGTTGAGCGGCAGCATGCTATAAAAGAATATTATATCGCGTTTATGAAGATAAAACAGAACCGTTAAAAATACAATGAACTTTCCTTCATACTTTTCAGGCTTAGGACTGTCTATAATTGAACAAATGCTATTATGAAATAAAATAAGTTAGTATTTAAAGCAATTATAGGCGTATTTACACTAAAAAAGCACGAAGCAAAACTGTAACTATATCACGTATTTATTTACGTGAGCCGCCCGAGATCGCTAAATCATCCGCGGTGCTTATAACGATTACGCACACAACCGACCGGAATCGCTAGCATGCGACGCCTTCCCGGCGCCCGCCCCGCCCGGCCCCTGCTTAATGCTTATTCATTGCTTGTTGCTTTTCGCGCGACCGACAGAGACAGAGAGTGCGATGTAAAAGCAATAAGCAAATAGCAACTTGAGGAAGCCACGATAGCATTTGCTTTATGATATATGTATTAAGCACGGTGCTTTATTTTGCTATATGATATATTAACCACCACTAGATGCGACCTGCAGGGCTATTGCGTATCTTTTAAATGACAGTGGCTATCATATTGTCCATGGATTAACTGTCAAATTGGTTATGGTTTAGTACAAAATGGAACCATTTGACAGTAATTGATAGGCACTATAGGTTAGCCACTGTCATTTAAAAGTTACGCAATAGCCCTGCTGCTTTGTGAAATAAGTTTCTTTCAAACATAACCCTAAACCCCTATGTTGTAACCCCCTGAAATTTCTACCGAAGGTTGAAACCTTTTTTTTTGAGGATGGGTAATCATCAAAAGACTCCTCCCGCTCTGGACGGAGCGGTAGCAAGTGTCGGACTTCTACTGACTATAAACCACCCATGTTCCTTCTTAGCCCTTTGTGTCGTGGGCTGCGGTATCGCTTTCGAACCCGCAGCCCCGACAGGAAGGCCGATGCCTTCAGGCGTTTTGGGGGACTTTCTCTTGTAAATAAGTAGAGTAAAGTAAATTTTGACGTTCGAAAAGTGCTGATTATCAGCCTAATTTGAATAAATGACTTTTGATTTTGATTTTGATTTTTCAGTAGCAATTTCTTTTGTCGCCCTACCTGTGGTTCCATGATCGCTTATGCTGAGTCACCCATATGCAGCTAACTGCTCATTACCTGCCACGATTACGAGCCAATACCCTTGATTTTGATTGAAAATAAGAGTGTTCCAAGATTTATAAATCGTCATTCCACATAGCCACAGCTGGTCTTGCTGCGTTGCTTACAAGCCGTGAGTTTTTTGTGCAAAAAATCTTGAAATATAATTAATACTCGTAGTTCTTAGTTTATTGCTAGTAATCTCTAGAACTTGTTCTTGTAAACTCGGACATTCCAGATTTCCGTCCCGATTCACACCGGACGAGCGCCTGTGCTTTGTTTACGGGCGATTGCTAAATGCGACCGTTTTAATGTGTACCTACTTGTTAATGTCAGTATACTGGTGGTGTGCTGGTACATTATGTGCACCTAGCGAGGAAGTTTATTAGTGTGGGTATCTACTGTATGAGCACTTAATGCACTTTTGTCTTTTCCGGGGGGGTAGGCAGAGTTTACAAAACGTCACCTGCTACGAAACTTAAATAGGAACAACTTTGGTGGACTATGGGTGTGTATTGATTTGTTTTTGCTAAGGCTGCCATTCATCTGATCCTAACTGTTGCATTAACAGTATTTTTGTGTTTGTGATACATAGGCAGAATATATTCTACAAAATGTAGCGGGTGCCATTACTTCTGCTGTATATGCCTAGAGTTGCCATTTCAAATGACAAGATGCGTGAAAACCCCAGATTTTCGAGCCCAGAACATGTGGAAAGGGTTTTTTAAACAATGTCAGTGTAAAACAGTTAAAAATGTCACAATCACCTTTTTCTAATTAAATTAAAGTTATCATAATTATCATAATCTTAACTGTACCTAACAAAACAGATTCTTAATACAGTTGTTAAAATTGTTTTATTTTTATATTGAAATTGTTAAATTTTTAAACCCGAACTACAAATAAAACCCCGCCCGGACGCTCCCTCCGAACTATGACATATCCGGGGAAACCCGGACGAATGGCAACCCTATGTATGCCTGATGTAGCTTCTCTTGCAGGCGCCAGGTATACGTAAAACATTTGACAGGTGTTCAGAAATCAGAAATCAGAAATATTTATTTGTGAGAATGTAGTTGCTGCTGTTGCTGTGATGTTAAGATATTATAACTCTTTTTGTTAGTGTTAGAGTCATTAACTGCGCAACGACTGTTTTAAGAGGCAATTATGCATCTAAAGGCAAAGTAGGATTATAGCAGTCTACGTTGAATATCTCGAAGCAAAAAATACTGTTACTGTTACTGCCCCATAGTCCAAGTAAAAAGTCCTACCTAGTATTTCAGGATGGCGCCAAATCGTTTGTCAACGCTTTTAGTGTCCTGGGCCTGCAGTCTCTACAAAGATAGCGATCGCTTTACGACAAAATTCGGTCGCAAAGCTATAACGATGCGGATTTAAGGTGGACGTGAGCCGGACGCGACCCGCCGGTATTAGCTACCAACTTAAATCCGCATCGTTATAGCTTTGCGACCGAATTTTGTCGTAAAGCGATCGCTATCTTTGTAGAGACTGCAGGCCCAGAGGGCTGTCCTATTTCTTAGCCAAAGAATCAGCCTTGCAATGGAACGTGGCAATGCTATCAGCTTTTGACGGACTTTCATTCTTTTCTGCTTTTGACATTATTGAATTGGAATGAAAGCATCTTTAATACATGAAAAGGAAATGTTAGGGCTTCCTCTTTCCCCACCGGAGTGTTCCCACGTTGTCGTCGTGGTGGGGCTTGTGTGTCTCAGTGATCCTTGGAGCTCTGCCGGTAGATATACTCATGCCGGAAAGGTCCAAGTGTGAGAGACCAGACAAAGAGGGACACGCGAGGGGCGCACCGCCCGGAGACTTGAACAGTTTTCGGGTTCTCGGGCGGTGTGCTTGTCGGAGGAAGAGACCCTACTTGCTGCTCTCTGGTTCGCGTCTGCTTATCAGACGTGACTGTGAGGGCAGCGAGTAGGAGAGTAGTAAGTGGAGATAGGGACCGCACCCTTTAAAAGGAAAATATAAATGGAAGGAACACTTGAAAGAGAACTACCCCAGGGCGGTACCAGCTGCTTAGCAGCTGGAGAATCCGCCACGTCTCCTCTGGAGGCGTCAAGCCCCTCGTATTCTGGGGGGGGCAACAATTGTTCACCACCGCTTGCCAGTGGCAACAAGAGCCGAGGAGGCTCCCGGTCAGGAAGTCCTGTGACCGGTAGTGTGAAAGGGCCTGACAAGGTGTCAGGAGAGCGTGGCGCAACGGCTCCTGCCAAATTCTGGGCGGGGAGCTCGCTTGAGCGGCGGGGAGATTCGGGGTCGGATTCTGACTCCGGGTCTGGCGCCAGCTCGGCGGGCTCCGGACGCGTTGTTCCGGGGGCTGCTATGGAGAACGCAGAGCGTTTCCGCAAGCGGCCCAGAGCCGAGGAGTCTTCGTCTGGTACGGAACGGCTGACCACGGCCCGGAAAATCCCTCGGGGTAGGCGTGGCGCTTCCCTGGAGGCCGCCCAGCAAGCCAAAGGGGACGCCGGGGAGGGGCTTCACCTCAGTCGGAGGGTGCTCTCCTCATCTTCCGACGGTGAGCCTGAGACTCGCGGCGAGTCGAATACTGGCGGTGAGCCGGAGACTGGCGGCGAATCGACGACCGGTGGCGGCTCCAATTGTGACCGCATGGCCGTGTTTGCGGAGATCGTTGGAGCTGCAATACGCGACGTCTCTCTTAAGAGGACGTTCGCGTCAAAAAACAAGGCGATTAGCGCGGCCTCGACCTCTATTTTGGCGGCAGCGGAGGCAATCTGCTGTGGACCTCCACCTCCGACGGACGAAATGTCAAAACTGCGGGCGGAGGTCACCCGCCAGGCAGCCGCCATAGAGGGTCTCCAAAAGGAGAACAAGAGGCTCCAATCGGAATTGGCTGGGCTCCGAGGAGCTGGCCCTAACAGTGTGCCTCAGGAGGGGCGTGAGCGGGGGCAAGGCCGGCCCCCAGCTGCCGAGGACCACGTCCTTAATCAGTTCCGGCAGGAGCTGGCTGCCCTCCGGTCCGCAGTGGAAAATATTGCCTTTCGCCCAGCCATAGGCAATAAAACTTACGCGGGCGCTGCGGCCGGTGGCTCCAAGGCGGGGCCGTCCAGCCAGCCTAGTGGCAGGGCCGCAAAGCCCTCTGGGAAGCCGGCTCCGGCAAACCCAGCGCCGGTGCCGGCTAATAAGACGGCTGACTCCCAGAAGGGCAAGCCGGCATCCCCTGAGAAGGGCAAGGTGGCACCTTCTGAGAAGGGCAAGGCGCCCGCCCAGAAAAAGGGCAAAGCACCTCCCCAAAAAAAGGGGAAGGCAGCAGCGGCTAAAGAGCCGGTGCCAGCGGCGGACCCGCCACCCACACCTCCTACGCCCCCAAAGCCTCCCGAGGCCGAAGACGGTTGGCACGTGGCCGGGGAAAAGCAGAGGGGGCGAAAGGCGGCTCAAAAGGCTAGGCGGGCCGAGCGCAAGCGCCGGCACAAGAAGCGGAGCGCCGCGGCGAAGCTGCGTGCCCCGAAAACCGCGGCTGTAGTAATTACGCTACAGCCGGACGCGGCTAGTAAGGGCATGCTTTACCGCGACGTTCTCGCCAAACTGAAGGCGACGGTGAACCTCGAGGAGCTCGGGATCACCGGGGGCCTCCGTGTTCGAGTCACCGCGACAGGGGCTCGAATGATGGAGGTTCCAGGGGAATCGAGCGCCTCGTCCGCGGACGCTCTGGCAGAGAAGCTCAGGGCGTCCCTAAATGCGGACGAGGTCCGAGTGTCGAGGCCCATCAGGTGCGCAACTCTGCGCATCCTGGGCCTTGACGACTCGGTCTCCGAGGAGGAGGTGCTGGCCGCCGTCACCGCGGCCGGGGGGTGCTCCGCCGAGCAGGTCAAGGCGGGCACCCTACGCCCGGACCGCGAGGGCATGCTGACTGTAACGGTTAGCTGCCCTGTGACGGCGGCGAAGAAAATTGCGGAGGGCCACACCCTGAAGGTTGGCTGGTCGAGGGTGCAGGTCAAGCTGCTTGAACCCAGACCTCTGAGGTGCTACCGATGCCATGTGGGGCACCATGTAGGGTGCCGTTGCACCTCGGAGGTGGACCGCAGCGAACTATGCTTCCGCTGCGGTCAGCCCGGTCACAAGGCCGCGGCTTGCCTGGCCACGCCGCACTGCGATGCATGTGCGGCGGCTGGGAAGCCGGCCGAGCACCGGGCGGGGAGCAAGGCCTGCACTCCACCCGCCAAGGCCCAGGGGAAGGGAAGGCCCTCCGCGACCACCAACCCCACCGTCGCCAACGCCGCAGCCGCCGCCGCCGCCGCCGCTACAGCCAACGCAACCACCGCAACTCCCGCTGCGGTGGTGCCACAGGAGGTCCCGGAGGGGGCTGAAATGGACTGCCATTAATGGCCCCATTAAGCCTCCTCCAGGCGAATATCAACCACTGCGCCTGCGCTCAGGATCTGTTGCTCCAGAGTATGGCGCAGTGGTCGATAAACATCGCCGTGGTCGCTGAGCCCTATTTTGTCCCGCCCAGGCCAGACTGGGTGGAGGACCTTAGTGGCTCGGTGGCCATTATTGCGTCGGCCGCCGCCGGCACCCCGACCCTTGAGACGGTCAGAAAGGGTCAGGGGTGCGTAGCAGCACGGTTCGGGGAGATCGTAGTTGCGGGAGTCTACTTCTCTCCGAGCCGAACTCTCGCCGAGTTCCAAAACTCCCTCAGGGAGTTAAGTGTCGTCATCGGAGGCTATTCCCTTCCCGTACTAGTGCTCGGGGACTTCAACGCCAAGAGCTTGGCTTGGGGTTCCCGTTACACGGATGTGCGGGGTGGGATGGTCGAGTGCTGGGCTCTGGAAACAGGCCTGGACATCCTGAACCGGGGTTCTGTACCCACGTGCGTGCGGATGCGGGGCGAGTCGGTGGTGGACATCTCGTTCGCCAGCTCCGCTCTGTCACGGCGTGTCGTCGACTGGCGCGTCATGGAGAGGGTGGAGACCTATTCCGACCACCGGTATATCCGGTTTGAGGTCTCTGCCCAGTCCCCAAGTGCGCCGGTCCCACAGACCCCGAGTGGTCCGCGTTGGGCGCTGAGGCAGCTGGACAGGGAGCTCCTCCTGGAAGCCTCGATCGTGCGGGCCTGGGTGCAATCACCGGTCAGGCCCGCCGACGTAAACACCGAGGCGGGTTGGTTCCAGGAGGCCATGTCCGAGATATGTGACATGGCAATGCCCCGAGTCCGGCCAGGAAGCGCCCGGCGTCAGGTGTACTGGTGGTCGCAAGAGCTGTCGTACCTGCGTAAACAGTGTATGGCGGCGCGGCACCTGTACACCAGGCATCGCAGGCGCCGCATTCGGCCTCCGAATGCGGAAGCCATTGAGGCGGAGCTGTATGAGGGGTACAGGGCGGCGAAGGCCACCCTCCGCGAGGCTTGTAAGCGGGCCAAGAATGAGGCCCGCGAGGAGATGCTGGAGACTCTGAACAGAGATCCTTGGGGGCGCCCTTACAAGACGGTGCGGAATCAACTCCGCACCCGGGCCCCCCCGCTGACGCAGAGTCTCCGGCCTGAGCTCGTGGAGGACGTGGTGAGCGCTCTGTTCCCTTCGCGAGGGGAGCATCCTCCCCCGCCAATGGCTCCGCCATCCGCGATGCCGGAAGCGGACTATTCAGGAACCGATGACGACATTCCGGAGGTGACTGGGGTAGACCTGAGAGCGGCGGTACGTAGGCTGAGTGCCAAAAATACCGCCCCGGGACCCGATGGCTTGCCTGGCAAAGCCTGGGTCCTGGCCTCAGAGGCTCTTGGGCCCCGACTGGAGGGGTTCTTTAGCGCATGCATGGAGAGAGGCCAGTTCCCGCTTCGTTGGAAGACGGGGAAGCTGGTCCTCATCCAGAAGCCGGGGCGCCCGGCGGACTCGCCGTCCGCATTCCGGCCCATTGTGCTGCTCGACGAGGTGGGCAAGCTCTTTGAAAGAGTGATTGCAAACCGCCTCGCCGAGCACCTGGAGGGAATGGGTCCGGATCTTGCGGAACACCAGTTTGGTTTCCGCAAGAGGCGCTCGACGGTGGACGCCATCATGCGCGTGAGAGCCCTCACGACGGGGGCTGCGGTCTCTCGGGGCGGTGTGGTCTTGGCGGTGTCTCTCGACATCGCCAACGCCTTTAACACTATGCCCTGGAGCTGCATTAGGGAGGCACTCCGGTATCACCGGGTGCCGACTTACCTTCGTCGTGTGGTCGGGGACTATTTGACAGACAGGGCTGTCATCTACCCTGGTCAAGACGGACAGTGGAACCGGCGAGAGATGTCGTGCGGTGTTCCACAGGGATCGGTTCTGGGGCCGCCCTTGTGGAACATCGGTTACGACTGGGTGCTGCGCGCCGACCTCCCTAGCGGCGTCAGCGTAGTCTGCTACGCGGACGATACGCTGGTGCTAGCTCAGGGTGGGTCGTACGAGGCGGCGGCCGACAGTTTGACACGCGGGGTTGCGATAGTCGTAGAGAGGATCCGGCAGCTGGGTCTCGAGGTGGCGCTTCACAAGTCGGAGGCCATGGGCTTCCATGGACGTGGGAATGCGCTGCCGTCGGGATCCCAGTTAATGGTGGGAGGGGTTCCCATCGGCGTCGAGTGTACTTTGAAGTACCTAGGACTCGTCCTCGACAGCCGGTGGAACTTCGTGGAGCACTTCCGACGTTTGGCTCCCAGACTGGAGCGGGCCGGGGCTGCCTTTAGGTGGCTCTTGCCCAATCTGGGGGGGCCAAACGCCTCCTGCCGGAGGCTCTACGCGGGGATCGTGCGGTCCATGGCCCTTTACGGGGCACCGGTGTGGGCGCCTGCTTTGAGGAAGCGGGCCGCCCACTACCTGAACGTGCCCCAGAAGGTCATGGCCGTAAGAATGGTACGGGGGTACCGCACGATCTCCCGCGAAGCGGCGAACCTCCTTGCCGGATTGCCGCCGTGGGATCTGGAGGCGATAGTCCTCGCGCGCCTGCATCAATGGCGCGCGGAGGCGCTGCGCCGGGGGGTCACTCCACTGCCGCGGCAAATTGCTGCGCGGCGGACAGACCTCCGGTGCGATCTCATGGCGACATGGAGACAGCGACTGTCGCAACCCCGTGCAGGGCACGCCACGATAGTGGCGGTAAGTCCCCTCTTTGAGGAGTGGCTTGCGAGGCGCCACGGCGCCCTCACCTTCCGTCTGACGCAGGTTCTCACCGGACACGGTTGTTTCGGGAGGTACCTGCACCGAATCAGGCGGGAGGAAACGCCCGGATGCCACCATTGTGAGGATCGGCCGGAGGACACGGTGGAGCACACAGTGGAGGTGTGCCCCGCTTGGGCGGAGCCCCGCCGTGTTCTCGTAGCGGCGATCGGCGGCGGCGACCTCTCGCGCCCGGCCCTGGTGCAAGCCATGGTCCGGGGCGAGGAGGAATGGGACGCCGTCGCCTCCTTCTGCGAAGCAGTGATGCTGGCGAAGGAGGTGGCGGAACGCGAGAGGGAGAGAACCTCTCGTCCCAGCCGCCGCGGGAGGCGCTCCGGGCGTCGGGGGTCCCACGATGACCTCCGGCCACCGTAGACGCGGGCCTGTGGACGGTGAGTGACGGGCTAACTCGCCGTCCATCCGTCTCACGACGAAAACAGGCCGTGTCGACGGCGCGTTCGTGTTCCACGCGCGCCTCAAAGAGATGTCAGCAACATGGGAGGGGCCCGAAAGGGCCGACGCCTGTCGGGGCTGCGGGTAGTCCTCTGGTTATCGCGGCCTCGACATAGAGGGCGAAGAAGGAACATGGGTGGTTTTTAGTCAGTAGAAGTCTGACACTCCCTTTCGCTCTGCCCAAGAGCGGGAGGGGTTATTCGATGATTTTACACCCACCAAAAAAAAAAAAAAAAAAAAAAAAAAAAAAAAAAAAAAAAAAAAAAAAAAAAAAAGGGCTTCCTCTTTTTTTTTGGGCGGTGGGAAATCACCAAATGAATCCTCTCGCTCTGGGCAGAGCGGTCATGTTTCTTCTTACTTCTTGGTCCTTTGTGTCGAGGCCGCGGTATCTCTTTCCAACAACCCGCAGCCCCGTCGGGCCTCTGACTCCCTGTTAGTAAAATGAGGTTTCAGGACGCCTTCTGTTAGTGAGAACCAATTTTTTGTGTGTTCTTGTTTGGTTATTATGGAATAATCTCCTGTAAACATCAATTTCATGGTCAAATGTAATAGTTGCAGCAAGATTCTCCAATTAATGCACATATGCAGTCATGATGTTATCCAAAATAAATCATACGTTACATTTCTTGAATCTAACTATAGCAATATCTGTCAAAATAGGTATAACGAAGTTCCTGTAATAACCTTTGTTTGAAAGCTGGGGCTTTAGACTCCTATGATTTAGCACCTACTGGGGCAACGTACGACTTGTAGATATTTGTATCTGCAAACATTCTAATTTTACACATAGTGATATTGCAACGCTCTACTGGTTTCGTGTTGTGGTTTTCCGGAGAAGCAGGTGTTTTCATGTTTGGCTGAGCATTTACGTAGCTTTGTGCATTGAGAGCTGCTCTCACTGAGAATTTTCTAGCTAGAATGACTCTCACACTTTGCTCATTTGTAATTGAAATAAGTTTTTCATGACTACTTTAGCAGCTTACCGGCTCTAAAATTTTATTGGGATTTTGCATTAGGTTTTGTCAATAGCAGCCACGGAACCTGGAATTGTGCCCGGTTAATGGCAATAGGTCCCACAGCTGGGCAAAGGACTCTACTTTCTCCTTCCATACCTTTTTATGCTGTGCGATCTCTGGGCATGTTAGCCTCGCAAACGTGATCAGATCGACACGCCACCTTCACCGCGGTCGACAGCACTGTCCTTCGTCATGCGTCCAGTGTGTGACGATCTTCGCCCATCTCTCCAGGTGCGTCTATGCTACGTGGCTTGCCCACTCAACTTTAGCCTGGGTGTTTCTTTCGAATATCCATTATTTGAGTGAGTTATGGAGCGCAGGGTGGTGTTTCTAACGCGATCTGTTCGCCTAACACCTAACACATATTATGTTGTTATTCGCCTACGGGACACAATAAAACTGGTGAACCATGGGTGTACTGTCAGGTACACCTCTGCCGCACCCTTCAGAGATTCCAGGCGTGATGTTATGATGATGAATGTTATGATGTTTTTGCCATTAAGGTTTGTTATTACTGCCCGTTGGGGCTGCGGGTTGTTGTAAGAAATACCGCGGCTTCGACATATAGGGCTAAGAAGGAACATGGGTGGTTTTTAGTCAGTAGAAGTCTGACACGCTGACGCTTCGCTCTGCCCAAGAGCGGGAGGGGTTATTTGATGAGATCCCACAACCAAAATAATATTTAATACCAATATTTGGGTTGGTTCAGCGCATTCTTGTCACTTACGTAAGACTAGTCAAAAACACTGGAATATAGTATGTATTTGTATTTACCTCATTAAAATCCGGGCACAATTCGTTCGAACCACATTTACTTTACTCTATAATCCCGTATCCACATTTAATACGGATTTATGATTTTTTCATTCGCATTGTGCGTGGGAGTGCTGTATATAATTATGTTCCTATGTCCGCGTTGTCAATGTCACACGTTTGACATAAGTATAATTGGAATGGATCTGTGTTCCAATAAGAAATGGTTCTGAGATCATCGGTAGCAGGGGTATAATGGGAACAACTAGTTTTTTCTAGACTTGCTTTGGCCCGTGGCTTTGCTAGGGTGATGGTTGAAAGTAATTCTACGGGAACGTCCTGTTTATGGTCTATGACACTCGGGGATTTTGTGCCTTCCTATTAGTGAAAATATTTAATTTTTCGAGTCAGTTGTCACCCTATATTCAACATACACAAATAATCTCTTTCTAATATTATATAGTACCTATATATCTTCTACTTTGATTCTAATCGAATTTGATTCGAAATAGTGGTAACTCGCCATCTACATAATTGAGTTAAACTAATGTCAGTTTTGCAATAATTTGAATCAATTTTAAACCTAATACCGTGGTTTGATGGTTCCTTACATCTTTCATGTTAATTTTGTCTGTGGAATGAGAATATATGTCCCCTGTGTGTCTTTCCTATTGTTTTTCTTAAGAATATTTACAGTCCTCATGAAGAGAGCCAGATAATTGTAATGGCCGACAGTGTCCCAATATGACTCCTGCATGGTGAATATAAACATAAAATCCCTATATATTTAAGCCCTTTAGGTTAATTCCGGTTGAAGGGATACCATAATCAGCCTTTTTTTTTTTGGCGTGTGGAAAATCATCGAATAACCCCTCCCGCTCTTGGGCAGAGCGAAAAGGAGTGTCAGACTTCTACTGACTAAAAACCACCCATGTTCCTTCTTAGCCCTCTATGTTGAGGCCGCGATAACTAGTGTACACCATAATCAGCCTAATAATCAAACTGCTGGGATATATACTGCGGGCCTAGTGTAGGTTGGTAGATATCTCATGTCTCCCAATTATTAGTTCACAATGTTTTCTTTTTACGTTTTGAAAGCAGAGAGACGGTGTTATGGTGGAATTTTGAAAATTTATTCCTTATTCTCTCTTTAGCTACATAAAGAACTGGTGGACACAGTGTCATGCTTATAGACACTGTTAGATTTTTTTAAAGTGCCAAACTGTCAGCTAATGGGCCAACTTACAAAACGATTGCATGGTAGCGGAGATGAGAATGTTGAGATGGATGTGCGGAGTGACAAGAATGAACAAAATAAGGAATGAATATATTAGAGGAAGTTTGAAAGTGGCGCCTGTTACAGAAAAAATTAAGAAAGTCGTCTATCTTGGTATGGTCATGTAATGAGGAGGGATGAAACGCATGGGACCAAAAAAGTGATGGATACCTGGTCTATAAATATTGTTTTTTTTTTCTTTGTTGATTGATGGAGAGGGAGTAGAAGGCCAAAGAAAAGATGTATGGATTGTGTGAGGAGTGCTATGAAAGAGAAAGAAGTAAATGCCACCGTGACGTCTAGCAGGGAAGATTGGAAGAATAAAACGTGTTGCGCCGACCACAAATATAATGGGAGAAGGGCAGACAGGGCCTTAGGATAAGATGACGATTATGATGATACGCTAAGTAGAAGACTGTGAATTTTTCCTGTACCGTGGGTTCTTTTACAAACAGTCAGACACGGAACAACTATAAAAAAAATCAAATCATATATTTGTATGGTCTATAGATAGTTGTTTCGGGCCTGCGTATTTGTGTATGTGAGTTTTAATGTTAGTGTGTGGTTTCACGATACAGGAGAAATTCAGTGTCGTACCACATTTAAAAAAAAAAAAAGAAGTCACTCAACTACGGCACCAACCGTCATCATTACTAACAGGTCTTTCATTCGTTATATCTAGATAGATATTTATTTATTTTACGTAAAAGATGTGAATCACCAGTGAGCAGACATTTTTAGCTTTCAGTCTCAAACTCATTATTTATCTAACGTTTGTTGGACGAGTTTTTGTCACGTATGATGCTGCAAATCATTTCAATTTCGAGTTTGCTCGTTCTCTACTATAAATCCTTGCTGTAATGGATGCATATTTTGGTATCGTTCACGCAGATCTGGTACGGATGGTGTATCATCCTTATTTTTATTCGATTATATTTTACTAGCTGTTGCCAGCGGCTTCACCCGCTACAACACGAAAATTCTCCCACGGGAAGATAAAATCGGGATAAAAACTATCCTATATGTTAATCCAGGTTGTCAGCCATCTCCATACCAAATTTTATTGAAATCGCTCCAGCCGTTTAGACGTGAAGAAGTAACAAACATACACTCACACACTCACAAACCTTCGCCTTTATAATATTAGTGTGATAATTAAGTGTGATTACAACGCCACTCTATACTTTTCTGGCATCCTGTCGCCGTGTTGCCGGTTTTAGATAATTAATAATAATAATAATAATATTCCACAACTATCACACAACGCCATCTAGTCCCAAGCTAAGCAGAGCTTGTGTTATGGGTACTAGACAACTGATAAACATACTTATATATTTTTAAATACATACATATTATAGATAAATTACACCCAGACACAGAACAAATGATCGTGCTCATCACACAAACATTTGTCCTGGGTAGGAATCGAATCCACGACCTCCGGCATAGCAGTTAGGGTCACTAACCACTAGATCAACAGGCCAGTCAGATAATTACTTAAACATCCCTGTTTTTGTGTTGGCGTCCTCTGAAAATATTGATGATCCCATCCCTTTTCGTTTGGAGTGAAATCTTCAAATTACTCCTCCCGCTCTGGGCAGAACGGAAGAGAGTGTCAGACTTATACTGACTAAAACAACTTATCTTCCTTCTTAGCCCTTTGTGTCCGGGGCCGCGGTATCTCTTCCGAACAACCCACAGCCCCGGCAGGCGTCAACCCTTGCCCCTGCAATGTTGCTGACATCTCTTTGAGACGGGCGGACGGTGAGCTAGCACATTACCCACCGTCTACAGGCCCGCGCCTGAAACCATACTTATACCTACATAATGTATATGTAATGTAATAATGTGTATGTAATGTATAAGTATAGCGCGAAAATGTTGGTAAGTGTAATGTTGGTGGTCCCTTACCAACATTTTCCCCTAGTCTCATGTTCCTTGGTGTTGTTTTTCATCCGTTCTCACCTAGAAACTGTCACGCTCTCAAGTGGGTGAACACTAATATATCTCTAAGATACCTATTATGGAAAACCTCAGCATGAATCGCTTCACCCTAAGCTGTGAAACTGCTGACTGATCTTTACCAGACAATCACTGAAGGTTAGCAATAAGCCCCAAATATTTCCCCTTGTCCTTTGCAAGGTGAATCACCACTTGTGACTCTGGTCTATTATTATTATATTAAAATATTTTTTAACCAAGACAATTTTTCCATCTACAACGCGTTTCCGTTCGTTTAAAAGGTGTGATTTATTGCAACTAATAATAATTGGTTTTTACCAATAAATAAATCATAAATCTCTCTCGCTCTGGGCAGAGCGGTAGGGAGTGTCATACTTCTACTGACTAAAAACCACCCATGTTCCTTCTTAGCCCTTCATGCCGAGGCCGCGGTATCTCTTTCAAACAACCTGCAGCCCCGACGGGGGTAAGTCATACTTCAAGTCATCATGTTTCGTGCTTAAATGAGAGGCAAAAGCACGGATAAAGACAACGATATGACGTCTTCAGTTTACGAAGTTAAGTGACTAACGAATGATATAACTAGCTACAATACGAAGCTTTGTCGCCAAACAAAAGATCTACTAATACAACGATACTCGTTACTCGTACGCCGCCAGTTAGTAATGCCCTTGTGGGCACGCCAACAGTGCGACGCGTGCGCAGCTTACGACAACATCATTGGTAATGTGAAGTTGAGAAGTTCAACTGCTTGACGTCCTTCGTCGAGCTTCAATGTCTTGGCTCTTTGTTGGTTCGGGCTTTCAGGAGTTACAGTGGTTTGGGAATAGTGGCGGGCTGGTTGACGACCTCTGAAAATATTGATGATGATGTTAAATTATCATCAAATCATAAGTGATGAGACTGCTTATGTGCCTTACACAGTTATTTCATTTCTGTCAAGCAACACCCCCTATGATGAGAGAAATCTTTTCGATTGTAAACTGACTTAGTATGTAGTAGCTCCACACAACACAATCAAAGTTACCAAAAGGAAACCCTGTTGGTAACTTTGATTGTGTTGACAGAATAATCATCATTAGCGTTAGTTGGATTTTCTTTTCACTGTGAAAATCACTGCAATCTATATTCATGTTCCGATAACTTTGATAATAATATTAGTGGAGCTACTACAGACTAAGTCAGTTTACTATCGAATAGATTATAATGTTCCCACTGCAGGGACTCAGGCCTCCTCTCTAAGAGATGGATGGGCTATAATCTACCACGCGGGCCCAGTGCGGGTTGGCAGATGCCACATGTCTTTGAATTTTTTGATTCTAAGAGGATATCATCGTGAAGAAACCGGCATGGTTTCCTCATGATGTTTATCTTCACCGTTTTGAGAGCAGCGATGATTATTTCAATTACTGGGTCACCGCTGCGCTTATGCACCACTGTTTACCTGAATATAATTTTTGACCCGTCTAGCTCGAAATAAAGCGATATTCTCGAGTACTTTATGCTGCACAGTCCTATTACACCAAACTCTTCTTGAGCCTATAAGTTCAGCATATGGAAGTCCACTATTGTGACTACATAGTCTTTCTTTTTTTGAGGTTGGGAATTCATCAAATGGCTGACGAGCGTAGAGCGGTAGGGATTGTCAGACTTCTACTGACTAAAAACCACCCATGTTCCTTCGTAACCCTTTGTGTCGAGGCCGCGGTATCTCTTTCGAACAACCCGCAGCCCCGAGGGACAACATAGACCCTCCATTACCTTTACGCTTCCAGTCTGTCCCAGCTATCTTATTAGTTAGCCGCTTCATTTTGTCTCCTTTTTTTAATACGTTTTAGCTTCTGTAGTAATTATAACTGCTCAACCATTTTGAGCGAATTTCTTCAATAAATATTCTTTTTTAATACAGTTTGGACATGCTGATCGCGTTTAGTAATATTGGTTAAATTGGCACTTACTGAGTCATTGACATCATCCACCGGAGTTACCGACGTAGGTATCAAGTTAATTTTTGACAACATTGATCTCACGTCTTTTAAACCTTGATCTTGACCTACTGTCCTTCCACGACATAGTATGCGAACACGCGAGGTGCGACACACGTAGGTACATCGTGCGGCGCGACACAAATGTTATGATCTGTCGCGTCTGTCGACACTCTATGACACATTGTTGTTCTATGCACACCTTGCAGTCTTTGGCATGTTTACGGCATTTGTACGTGTGATTTGACAAATAAACTATTTGGGTTCAGTCATTGATTTGATAGTCTAACATTTTCTTCTGTTTGCGGAAGATCGATGGCTACGTGCAGCTTTTTAGTGGGAGGTGTTTACCTATTAGTCCGTGGGGCGAATAATAACATTTTCTCCTGGTTATTGAATGTATGATTTTAATTTGTGAATATAAATAAAGATTACAAGAGTTATTCATTCACAATCCCCGGGCACAGTGTCTATCTGACAATGATGTTTAAGAATGTACAAGATATGTGTGTGTTTGACTAGATGGTATGACTGTGGACTAGTGTGGACGAAGCAAAAGAAGCGCAAGGATTGTAACCCTTGCGGGCTTTGCTTTTTTAAAAAGAAGGAGTGAGTTAGTAAAAGACAATATATTTCCAAATATATTCTCTTTTACTAACTCACTCCTTTACACTTTACACTTATGACTAACAAAAGTGACTAAAAAGTGATTGATATAAATGTGGATGGATGGAGAGGGAGAGGAAGACTAAAGAAAAGATGGATGGATTGTATGAGGTGTGATATGAAGGATAATGGAATAAATGATAACGTGACGATTGACAGGGCAGAATGGAAGAAGAAACGTGTTGCGCCGACCACAACTGACATGGTATAAGGACAGGAAGATGATGACTAACAATAGTACACACCTTTAACCAAATCATACGCAAATAACTGACTTACTGCTGAATCCCTGCCCATCGCACTGCATGATGCGATTCTATTTACGTCCCACACTTGACGCTTCGGAGAAGTCTGTCGTACCGGGTATTTATATAGACCGAACTGTGCCCAGGGCTGCAATGTAAATACGATTAATGATCGGCTTTATAGCCTATTTACTGTGGATACGGATGAGCCTGCATGAGTATTATATTGACTGTGGAAGACGTGAAGTGAGCTGTAAAACACGAAGGAGATTCTAATGATTTATGTTTTCTCTATGGTTATAAATGAAGACATGGTTGAAAGTAACGGGTGTAACAAAAATACGGTTATTAAAGCCAACAGTACGATACGTAAAGTATTTAATTGTGTGTGCTGGCTGTGACTGTAAGTGGCACCAATGACTGAAAAGTCTGGTAATCAGTTGTCAAGGTGAAATTGAGAGGAATGAGGAAAGTGTCGTAAGGGAAGTTTCGTATGGGCTGCAGGTTGTTCATAAGTTACCGCGGCCTCGACATATAGGGCTAAGAAGGAACATGGGTGGTTTTTAGTCAGTAGAAGTCTGACACTCCCTTTCGCTCTGCCCAGGAGTGGAAGGGGTTATTTGATGATTTTCTACTAGCCAAAAAAAAGAAAAACCTTTTTTTTCTTTTTTTGACGTCTTTAATTGACATCTAGAGAAAACCAAATAAACGACTGCGTGAAAGAGGACAGGGGTAGGAAAGGAAGGGAGCCAGCAATGCTCAACATCAACAATGCACGGCACGAGAATGCGCGACATAGGAATGTACGTCATTGGAATTCAAAACACGTACATTCCGATGTCGCGCATTCTCGGCCTGAACCAAGAGTGTCTCGGCTGTACCTTGCTTGCCCGATCCAAGAATGTACGGCACGATAAATGGCGACATCGCGTGATTGGCCGATTGGTTGGCCAATCAGGTGACTCGGAATTTTGGGACTTGGATACTAGGTAGTGCTGTTCCGAAAGACGATTGTAAAAACGATGTCGAAGGGATCCATAGGTTAGGTTAGGTTAGAACTGTGACCAACTACGCGCGAGCCGAGCGAGCGAAGCGAGCGGTGCCGCGGCAGCGGCCGGCGAGCGGTACCTCGAAATTGGTCGCGAAATTCTTCTAAGTATGTTTGTTTTGGTTTCATTTGTCATGCTGTACATTAACAAGCCGGACAATCTTGGTCCAGGCCGAGAATGCGCGACATTGGAATGTACGTCATTGCAATTCAAAACATATCAAAGTCCCAAAATTCCGAGTCACCTGATTGGCCAACCAATCGGCCAATCACGCGATGTCGCCATTTAAAGTGCCGTACATTCTTGGGTCGGACAAGCAAGGTACAGCCGAGTATTTGGAGACATTGTGATGGTTCCTTTCACAAGGGCGTACACACCCGTGTTGTGCAATCCAGTGTCGCGCATTGCTGGTATGTGCATTACAGTGACGTGCATTATAGGGACTCGAAAGGAATGACTCAAAGAGAAGAAAGGAAGAAAAAATATGCAGCGCCGATTTAAAGGTTTCCCAGCAATGCGGTAACTGAAGGTCATCCAAAGCGTCTACGTACTACGCTTACTGAAGGTCAACCAAAACGTACTCCGATCTTACTTATTAGGACTATTTATTCATCGGGTTTCATTCAGTCCACCCAAAGTTGTGTGGAAGATATCGGTATCAGCGATGAGACCACCAATAAGATACCAGAATTAGCAATATTGTTAAACATCTCTGTTAAAATTTTGTTTTACATTCGTAGTATAAAACTGACTATGGATTGGTGATCCCCGGAACTGCTGAAAACTTCCCAGTTCCCCATCGTTTTAAATCAAATCAAATCAATTTATTCGCAATAAAGCATTGGTACAATTTCGGTCATAACTAACATAACTTTACTAAACCTACCTGTAATATTTGCAATCCGACCCGCTGATAGTCTGTCAGCGCTCCGTTGGTGGGCTATTGTTTTACCGGACACCTCGTTAGACTTGGCTACAGTGTGCCAAACGAAGCTAACATTACACAGGCTGTCGACGGCCACAATACTGTCTAGTAATACGACGAGAACCATCGGTTACATGGTAACAAATGGTTACTAACCGCTACTTTTCGAAGTAGGAATACAAGACAGGTTGGTAGGGTAGGTCAAGAGATTTTCCACCGAAAACAAAAGACAAAAGTTAAACAAGCAAACATACATTGCAAGTTAAATAAAAGCTTGTAATAAAGTTGTTTTTCGCCGTTCGTGCGTAGTGTTTCGTAGTTTTGTTTTATAAATTTATTGTTCTAATGACATTCAAAAGTGCCAGTATTGGTTGAATTAAAATAAATGGTTTGAGTTTGAAAAGATAGTAAAGACGAGACAGTTAATGCAATGGCTGAGCGTTGGCTGCTAAGCTGCGTGTCACGAGTTCGATTACCACACAGAATAAATATTTGTATGACCTACATGTAGTTTTACCGGCTCTGGCTGTTGGTGTATAATAATGACTAATGAGTTTAAAAGTTTGTAAACGCACAAGTACGAGATAGGACAAATTCTAAGGGCCTCACTACCCAAGGCTTAATAGACTCGGAACTAAATGAGTGCCAAATAACTGCACTGCAGCAACAGTTTGGCTGCTCCGACTGCGAAGGTCACTCCTCCGAGCAGATAATAACACTTGCTATATTTGTTCTTCCAACGCGACATGGACTATAATAAGATCGCGGGCTATTCTTGTTTGACAGAATCCAAACACGGTACTCGAGCGATACTCAAGCGCTGCCGTAATGGCGGGCGCACATGGAGATAGCGTGACTTTGGCAAATTGGTTTGGTAACGCAAATCTATTTAAAGTTTTTTTTATCAGGGTACTCGGAAAGGACGTTGAGCTGTTGGTTCCGGGAGTTCCCGCTGTCATTTGTAGATCTCTAACAATCGGTCAACGTAAAGTTATAGTAGAGTATCGAGTAGTACCTAACATATTTGTAAATGTCAAATAATTCGTCATCATCATCATCATAATCAGCTTATGGTGTTCCCACTGCAGGGACTCAGGCCTCCTCTCTAGGAGAGGGATGGACTATAATCTACCACCAAGTTCGGGTTGTTAGATGACACACATGTCTGCGTCACATGTCTTCCAATTTTTTGTTCTGAGACATCGTCGGTTTCCTCCGCAGCAGCCGTGATGAAATAAATTATATAATGTAATGTGCCTACCTGGATGCCTGGGTTCGAATTTACGACTTACTATTCGTAAGTCGAGGCCGCTACCACTGGGCCACCGCTGGTCGTCGATCCATTAAAATACTGGTATTTAGCTTTATTTGGTTAGACTGAAGGTAAATCCTCGCGTTTTTGGAAACTCTAACTCATATTTAAGTTCAGCATGAATTTTGTTTAATAACTGTTTAGTATACCTAAGCTTTCTCAGCTTATAAGATTCCCAATGCTGAGATATTTGCCACTTCTCTGTGAGAGGGGTATTTCCTAGTACCTTCTGTTCAATCACAACTTTATGATCTCGCAAGATTTTAGACATTTATTTAACTCAACTCACCGCAAGTTGAAAGACGGATAAAAAAGAGCAAGAACTAGATAAAACTCTTATTTCTTCGTAATTAAATGAAAGAGTTCGTTGTCACCATAATCTTCGTTTCGATGCAAAGCTCTGTAAAGTCCGGATTCTTCTCTTGCCGGACTTATCAAGCTAGCAACACAACCCAGTAACTATCTCCGTGTGAACTCAGCGTAAAGCCGAATGGCGGGCGACTGGCCAACTACAGCGGCCCGCTAATTGAACTCCGTGTATTAGATGCAATCCACATATTTATACACTACTTAAACAATGTATATAAACGATATACGATCATGTGACGCGATCGCCATGATGCGAATGTGAAGGGCTCGTGGCAAATGGTTTGAGGATTGATGCACGAGGTGGGAAGAAGATTAATAGTGTGAAATCTGGTTTCTGAGAACCTAGACTGAATCTCAGGCAGTCTGTGTGACAAAAACACGGTAGTCCGCTCCTAGAGAAATTAAACCGTCAAAAGAGCTTCATGCGTTTAAAACTAATTCGTCCACTTCGGCGTCTCTATCGTCTTTAATTTTGTAGTAGAGGAAAAATTGTGGAATTGATTTATGAAAATCTTTGATAGTCTAGATTTAACTTTAGCTTCTAGGAATTGTTCAAAAATCTCCTGAATGGCTGAAGTAAGCCGAGGCGTTTCGGTTGAGTGAGAGTGAGATAAATCTCAATTTCTTTGTATTATCGATGATCCGTGCTTGTAAACCACTTTGTTTTGAAAGCAAACAATACGAAGAGTTGGAAACCTATTCGTTTTTATGATGGCGTTGGCGTCTTATGTACAGTTGCGGAATGAAAGAAGAAGTTTTATGTTGATTGTGAGTATCCCTATATTACAAGTACTGGGTTCGGTTACCGTGTGGGGTATATTATTGTTGGGTTGGCTGTCAGATTTTTCTCAGAAGCAGCTACGAAGTCCTTATAATTTGGCGGTTAGTTTAGAGGAATCTGTTTAATAATAAAAATTGATAATTTACGAATTTGACTTAATTTAATATTTTGTGTATTTTTTTTTTATAAAATTACCTCGGTTGTTGGTAAGCTCGCTGCCTACTCAAGTGTTCAAGAATAACTGGCAAAATATGATTATATTAGGGGTACACCTCTGCCTGAGCGTTCAAATATTACAGGTGTGGTTTCAACTGTGCTGTGAAATTTTAAAGCTTGGTATGACTTTGAATAAACATCTAAGGACGTGAAAATTGCTTAATCTTTTAATTCTATGAGTGTACCAGCATGATTTTTCTTTCAGACATTGACAGATTAGCTTAGGATGTTAAACTTTGATTGTTTCATCTCTCTTCACTCCCGTGGATTAGATTGCTATTCTTTATTTTTTATTTTGAACTGTTTTGATATAAAAGTGATTGCTAAGATCCGGTTTATTTTGAGTGCTTTCAAGTTCATGACCCATATCATTAACATTCATTGACCTTTCCTGTGTGGCCGTGGCAGAGTTGGTGTTCCAGCTTTTTCTTATGAGAAATAAGAGAATATTTATATTGAACTGTACTTCCGGCTTCCGCATAAGTTTTAGTAGTTTCTGCATCAATATTACCAGTTCTATAATGCTTTTCATAAATACGTTTTAGTTTTTTGAGTTTGGGAAATCATCAAATAACCCCTCCCGCTCTTGGGCAGAGCGAAAGGGAGTGTCAGACTTCTACTGACTAAAACCACCCTTGTTCCTTTTTAGCCCTATATGTCAAAGTCGTGGTATCTCTTACAAGATCCCGCAGCCTTTACCTTAAAAAAAAAAACACTTGTTGCAACTAATATTCTGTTGTATGGTTTTAAATTACTTTTCATATTACAATAGGTACACCTCTGCCTAACATTTCAGGGATTATAAGGTTTGATGTAGGTAATCCCTAGGTTAACTACCCTAGCCACCGCTAGGGTAGTTAACAAATTAATTAGTCCGTCCAATTAATTGGACACGTATTTTTTCTTTTTTCACGTAAACAAACAATGAAGACGATACAGTGCTATTTTTTTTTTTTTTTTTTTAAGTCGGTAAACAATTAAACATCCCTATTAGGCGGAGGGGCACAAATCTAGACTCCGAGGCTACTACTGACAAACTCCTCGTGGAAAAACCCTATAACACTTTGCTCGACCCGGGAATCGTAGCAACGACCTCATGCTTAGCAGTCGCGCTTGAGATCACTAGACCAACGTGGCAGTCTTAAAAACATATTACAAACAAAAACATCTCAATGAATTTGTCTAGCCAGAAAGATATCATTATTAGTTATTACAGAAGCGTTATAAGAGTTACCTTGGGTGTCAAACGGTAGCGAATAGTATAATGTCTATAAATACCACGAAAACTACTATTCCCTTGATCAATGATACACACGCATCACTAAACGTGAACAGAGTAGGGTTCTCGATGTTAAAAAATAATACAGATACTTAAAACCAAAAATCTTAATCAAAGCATTTATTTTAAGTAGGCCAGTTACAGGTGAATTGGTGAAACAAATACAACAATATAAATAACCTACAGTTCCATTTACAAAGGCATAATAACCGTGAAAGTAATGTAGTTGCTCATTCCAAAGCGTACCTACATCTCTATGGAGAAATGTATGATTCTTCCACTTCTAACCAACCTACCAGATAGATGTGTTGCTGGGGAGTTTGTTCCGCCACTTCTTCTTTCCAGCTAAAACACTAGGAAGTGTCGAAGGGTGGGCGTTTTGGGGGACTGTCTCTTGTAAATAAGTAAAGTAAATTTTGACGTTCGAAAAGTGCTGATTATCAGCCTAGTTTGAATAAATGAGTTTTGATTTTGATTTTGATGTCTACCTACCTGTCTACCTGTTTGTATATAAGAGAGATTTGCATTTTTACCAAGAATCAAATAATCAGAGTCAGCCAATTTGCTGCCTTCCCCTAAATGACTCACTCACCCTTTTTTTTTTTTTTTTTTTTTTTTTTGGTGGGTGTAAAATCATCGAATAACCCCTCCCGCTCTTGGGCAGAGCGAAAGGGAGTGTCAGACTTCTACTGACTAAAAACCACCCATGTTCCTTCTTCGCCCTCTATGTCGAGGCCGCGATAACCGTTGGACTACCCGCGGCCCCGACAGGCGTCGGCCCTTTCGGGCCCCTCCCATGTTGCTGACATCTCTTTGAGGCGCGCGTGGAACACGAACGCGCCGTCGACACGGCCTGTTTTCGTCGTGAGACGGACGGACGGCGAGTTAGCCCATCACTCACCGTCCACAGGCCCGCGTCTACGGTGGCCGGAGGTCATCGCGGGACCCCCGACGCCCGGAGCGCCTCCCGCGGCGGCTGGGACGAGAGGTTCTCTCCCTCTCGCGTTCCGCCACCTCCTTCGCCAGCATCACTGCTTCGCAGAAGGAGGCGACGGCGTCCCATTCCTCCTCGCCCCGGACCATGGCTTGCACCAGGGCCGGGCGCGAGAGGTCGCCGCCGCCGATCGCCGCCACGAGAACACGGCGGGGCTCCGCCCAAGCGGGGCACACCTCCACTGTGTGCTCCACCGTGTCCTCCGGCCGATCCTCGCAATGGTGGCATCCGGGCGTTTCCTCCCGCCTGATTCGGTGCAGGTACCTCCCGAAACAACCGTGTCCGGTGAGGACCTGCGTCAGACGGAAGGTGAGGGCGCCGTGGCGCCTCTCAAGCCACTCCTCAAAGAGGGGACTTACCGCCACTATCGTGGCGTGCCCTGCACGGGGTTGCGACAGTCGCTGTCTCCATGCCGCCATGAGATCGCACCGGAGGTCTGTCCGCCGCGCAGCAATTTGCCGCGGCAGCGGAGTGACCCCCCGGCGCAGCGCCTCCGCGCGCCATTGATGCAGGCGCGCGAGGACTATCGCCTCCAGATCCCACGGCGGCAATCCGGCAAGGAGGTTCGCCGCTTCGCGGGAGATCGTGCGGTACCCCCGTACCGTCCTCACGGCCATGACCTTTCGGGGCACGTTCAGGTAGTGGGCGGCCCGCTTCCTCAAAGCAGGCGCCCACACCGGCGCCCCGTAAAGGGCCATGGACCGCACGATCCCCGCGTAGAGCCTCCGGCAGGAGGCATTTGGCCCCCCCAGATTGGGCAAGAGCCACCTAAAGGCAGCCCCGGCCCGCTCCAGTCTGGGAGCCAAACGTCGGAAATGCTCCACGAAGTTCCACCGGCTGTCGAGGACGAGTCCTAGGTACTTCAAAGTACACTCGACGCCGATGGGAACCCCTCCCACCATTAACTGGGATCCCGACGGCAGCGCATTCCCACGTCCATGGAAGCCCATGGCCTCCGACTTGTGAAGCGCCACCTCGAGACCCAGCTGCCGGATCCTCTCTACGACTATCGCAACCCCGCGTGTCAAGTTGTCGGCCGCCGCCTCGTACGACCCACCCTGAGCTAGCACCAGCGTATCGTCCGCGTAGCAGACTACGCTGACGCCGCTAGGGAGGTCGGCGCGCAGCACCCAGTCGTAACCGATGTTCCACAAGGGCGGCCCCAGAACCGATCCCTGTGGAACACCGCACGACATCTCTCGCCGGTTCCACTGTCCGTCTTGACCAGGGTAGATGACAGCCCTGTCTGTCAAATAGTCCCCGACCACACGACGAAGGTAGGTCGGCACCCGGTGATACCGGAGTGCCTCCCTAATGCAGCTCCAGGGCATAGTGTTGAAGGCGTTGGCGATGTCGAGAGACACCGCCAAGACCACACCGCCCCGAGAGACCGCAGCCCCCGTCGTGAGGGCTCTCACGCGCATGATGGCGTCCACCGTCGAGCGCCTCTTGCGGAAACCAAACTGGTGTTCCGCAAGATCCGGACCCATTCCCTCCAGGTGCTCGGCGAGGCGGTTTGCAATTACTCTTTCAAAGAGCTTGCCCACCTCGTCGAGCAGCACAATGGGCCGGTATGCGGACGGCGAGTCCGCCGGGCGCCCCGGCTTCTGAATGAGGACCAGCTTCCCCGTCTTCCAACGAAGCGGGAACTGGCCTCTCTCCATGCATGCGCTTAAGAACCCCTCTAGTCGGGGCCCAAGAGCCTCTGAGGCCAGGACCCAGGCTTTGCCAGGCAAGCCATCGGGTCCCGGGGCGGTATTTTTGGCACTCAGCCTACGTACCGCCGCTCTCAGGTCTACCCCAGTCACCTCCGGAATGTCGTCATCGGTTCCTGAATGGTCCGCTTCCGGCATCGCGGATGGCGGAGCCATTGGCGGGGGAGGATGCTCCCCTCGCGAAGGGAACAGAGCGCTCACCACGTCCTCCACGAGCTCAGGCCGGAGACTCTGCGTCAGCGGGGGGGCCCGGGTGCGGAGTTGATTCCGCACCGTCTTGTAAGGGCGCCCCCACGGATCTCTGTTCAGAGTCTCCAGCATCTCCTCGCGGGCCTCGTTCTTGGCCCGCTTACAAGCCTCGCGGAGGGTGGCCTTCGCCGCCCTGTACCCCTCATACAGCTCCGCCTCAATGGCTTCCGCATTCGGAGGCCGAATGCGGCGCCTGCGATGCCTGGTGTACAGGTGCCGCGCCGCCATACACTGTTTACGCAGGTACGACAGCTCTTGCGACCACCAGTACACCTGACGCCGGGCGCTTCCTGGCCGGACTCGGGGCATTGCCATGTCGCATATCTCGGACATGGCCTCCTGGAACCAACCCGCCTCGGTGTTTACGTCGGCGGGCCTGACCGGTGATTGCACCCAGGCCCGCACGATCGAGGCTTCCAGGAGGAGCTCCCTGTCCAGCTGCCTCAGCGCCCAACGCGGACCACTCGGGGTCTGTGGGACCGGCGCACTCGGGGACTGGGCAGAGACCTCAAACCGGATATACCGGTGGTCGGAATGGGTCTCCACCCTCTCCATGACGCGCCAGTCGACGACACGCCGTGACAGAGCGGAGCTGGCGAACGAGATGTCCACCACCGACTCGCCCCGCATCCGCACGCACGTGGGTACAGAACCCCGGTTCAGGATGTCCAGGCCTGTTTCCAGAGCCCAGCACTCGACCATCCCACCCCGCACATCCGTGTAACGGGAACCCCAAGCCAAGCTCTTGGCGTTGAAGTCCCCGAGCACTAGTACGGGAAGGGAATAGCCTCCGATGACGACACTTAACTCCCTGAGGGAGTTTTGGAACTCGGCGAGAGTTCGGCTCGGAGAGAAGTAGACTCCCGCGACTACGATCTCCCCGAACCGTGCTGCTACGCACCCCTGACCCTTTCTGACCGTCTCAAGGGTCGGGGTGCCGGCGGCGGCCGACGCAATAATGGCCACTGAGCCACTAAGGTCCTCCACCCAGTCTGGCCTAGGCGGGACAAAGTAGGGCTCAGCGACCACGGCGATGTTTATCGACCACTGCGCCATACTCTGGAGCAACAGATCCTGAGCGCAGGCGCAGTGGTTGATATTCGCCTGGAGGAGGCTTAATGGGGCCATTAATGACAGTCCATTTCAGCCCCCTCCGGGACCTCCTGTGGCACCACCGCAGCGGGAGTTGCGGTGGCGTCTTTGGCAGCAGCGGCGGCGGCGGCGGCGGCGGCTGCGGCTTTGACGACGGTGGGGTTGGCGGTTGCGGAGGGCCCCTTCCCCTTGGCCTTGGCGGGTGGAGCGCAGGCCTTGCCCCCTGCCCGGTGCTCGGCCGGCTTCCCAGCCGCCGCACATGCATCGCAGTGCGGCGTGGCCAGGCAAGCCGCGGCCTTGTGACCGGGCTGACCGCAGCGGAAGCATAATTCGCTGCGGTCCACCTCCGAGGTGCAACGGCACCCTACATGGTGCCCCACATGGCATCTGTAGCACCTCAGAGGTCTGGGCTCAAGCAGCTTGACCTGCACCCTCGACCAGCCAACCTTCAGGGTGTGGCCCTCCGCAATTTTCTTCGCCGCCGTCACAGGGCAGCTAACCGTTACAGTCAGCATACCCTCGCGGTCCGGTCGTAGGGTGCTCGCCTTGACCTGCTCGGCGGAGCACCCCCCGGCCGCGGTGACGGCGGCCAACACCTCCTCCTCGGAGACCGAGTCGTCAAGGCCCAGGATGCGCAGAGTTGCGCACCTGATGGGCCTCGACACTCGGACCTCGTCCGCATTTAGGGACGCCCTGAGCTTCTCTGCCAGAGCGTCCGCGGACGAGGCGCTCGATTCCCCGGGAACCTCCATCATTCGAGCCCCTGTCGCGGTGACTCGAACACGGAGGCCCCCGGTGATCCCGAGCTCCTCGAGGTTCACCGTCGCCCTCAGTTTGGCGAGAACGTCGCGGTACAGCATGCCCTTACTAGCCGCGTCCGGCTGTAGCGTAATGACTACAGCCGCGGTTTTCGGGGCACGCAGCTTCGCCGCGGCGCTCCGCTTTTTACGCCGGCGCTTTCGGTCGGCCCGCCTGGCCTTTTGGGCCGCCTTACGCTCCTTTTGCTTCGCCCCGGCCACTACCCAACCGTCCTCGGTTTCGGGAGGCTTTGGGGGCGAAGGGAGAGTGGGTGGCGGGTCCGCTTTTGGCACCGGCTCCTTTGCCGCTGCCGCCTTGCCCTTTTTTTGGGCAGGCGCCTTGCCCTTTTTCTGGGCAGGCGTCTTGCCCTTCGGATGGGGGGGTTCCGCCTTGCTCTTCTGCGGGGCCGCAGTCTTATTAGCCGGCGCCGGCGCTGGTTTCGCCGGAGCCGGCTTCCCAGAGGGCTTTGCAGCCCCGCCACTAGGCTGGCCAGACGGCCCCGCCTTGGGGACGCCGGCCGCAACGTCCGCAAAAGTCTTCGTCCCCAGTGAGGGGCGCAGGACAATGCCCTCCATGACGGAGAGCCGTCTGCGGAGATCAGCCAGCTCCTGCCGATTCGGGTTCATGTCCCGGTCCTCGGCAGCTGGGGGCTGGCTTTGTCCGCACCCGCGCCCCTCTTGAAGGACCTCCTTGGGGCGGGCTTCTCGGAGCCCTACCAACTCCGCTCGGAGCCTCCCGTTTTCCTCCCGGAGATCCTTTATCGCGGCCGCCGAACGGGCGACCTCCGCCCGTATTGCGGCCATTTCATCCGACGGCGGGGGCCCACGGCGCAGCGCCTCCGCAGCCGAAAGAATGGAGGCTGAGGCCGCGATAATGGCCTTGCTTTTGGACTCAAAAGTCCTCTTCAAGGCCACATCGCGTATCGCAGCCCTCATGGTTGCCTCAAACCCGGCCATGCACTCCTGGCTTGAGCGGCCACCGGTCACCGCCTCCGGCTCACAGTCGGAAGACTCCGAGGAGAGAATCCTCCGATTAAGGTGAACCCCCTCTCCGGCGCCCTCCGCGGCTCGCCGGCCGGCCGCCTTAGAAGCGAGCCGTCTCCCCCTTCCGCCCTTCCCCCGCCCACTCTTGGGGACCTTCCGGGCCGAGGTCAGGTCTCCGTTGGACGAAGACTCCTCCTGGCTCGGTCTGGGCCGCTTGCGGAAACGCTCCGCAGCAGCCTCCGAGCCTTCGCGCCCAGAGTCTTCGCGCCTAGAGCCCTCGCGCCCAGAGCTCACCGAGCTGCCAGACACAGAGTCAGACTCCGACCCCGCATCTTTTCGCCGCTCAGGCGAGCCCTTCCGCCAAAATTTGGCGGGAGCCTTTGCGCCGGCCACAGGACTTTTGGGCCGGGAGCCTCCTCGGCTCTTGCTGCCACTGGCAGATGGTGTTCCATGAAGACATTCGTTGCCCCCCCCAGAATACGAGGGGCTTGACGGTCCGCTAGGGACCGTGGCGGATTCTCCAGCTGCTAAGCAGCTGGTACCGCCCTGGGGTAAACTCTTTGCGTCTGTCTTGTTCATAGTATTTTTTCCTTTTAAAGGGTGTGGTCCCTAAACTCTCCTCTACTCTCTCCCTCCGCCTACTCACCGCCCTCACAGTCACATCTGATGAGCAGACGCGAACCAGAGGGCAGCAAGTAGGTTCCATCCTCCGACAGGCACACCGCCCGAGAACCCGAACACTGTCCACGTCTCCGGGCGGTGCGCCCCTCGCGTGTCCCTCTTTGTCTGGTCTCTCACACTTGGACCTTTCCGGCATGAGTATATCTACCGGCAGAGCTCCAAGGATCACTGAGACACACAAGCCCCACCACGACGGCAACGTGGGGACACTCCGGTGGGGGACTCACTCACCCTTAGGATCAGTAATTTTAAATGTAAATTTTTTGCATGCCCTGGCTGAGGTCCTTAATTTTTGAGGTCAGCACATGATTGTCCGGTTAAGCAGTAAACAATCCTCTCTAGAGATGAACTGCGAGTGGCCATTACAAAAAAAAAAAAATCAAGAATCACATGCATTACTCTAAGCAACGTAGTGAAGTTCTTCCAAGGCGGGAAGGGGTTAAGTATCGCAACCGTGCTATGTTTAATTTGTGTATTCTAATTTATAATAACATTCCAAATGAATTTAAATTGTTACAGGGTATTATATAAAAAAAAATTGACTTAATGGCTACAAAATTGTCGTTTCTATTGCATTATGGAATTTATAGAATTTAAAAACTAACGACAAATTACGAATGAATAATAATAATAATGACATTATAAAAATTAAATAATGATGTGTATTAATTGCATGGTAATTTGATAATAATGACATAATAGTAAATAATTTGCACGATTGCTTGCAGGCAGAATACAGTAACTTTTTAGGATATAAGATCTTTCCCTGCAATTTTTATATATTTTCTTGCAATTATAACCTTTTTGATTTGATTTGAAGAATGGGCTAGAAAAGTTTCTACTCCATTTGTGCTCTTTTATATCAGAATATTGTTACAAAACTTTGGTGACAACATTCATGTAGACATTATGGATTATGTGAGAGATTATGTAGCAAGATGTGCACGATATACACGAAATAGTTTACCTAATTAATTATGACTCGGCTGATTACAAAAAAGTATGAAGGAGTTGTGCCTTTCTTTTTTACCCTACTGCGGCGAAGCCCAAAAGGAGGGTTATTTGGAGATTATTGCAACCGGTCGTTCCAATAAGAGTTATTTTGTCCAGTTCTGGGGTTTCTTGGAGCTCACCGTCAGTTGCTCCATGTAGAAAAAAGGTCTTTCGATCTGTAGTTGTAAGTAAGTGACGATAGAAATCTGGAGGTCTAAACGGAGTCGAGGTCCTGAGTTCCATTCCCACGTCGGGCAAATATTAATTAAATAATAGGGTTTACCTATCCTAGTTTTTTTTAATACTAAAAATTCTAGAGAGAGACTGAATTTGTACTCGGTTAATGCTAATAAACTTATCTATTACATAGGACATTGGAACAAAAGTAGCGAAGTGTACGTAATTTGGGTACGCATTCGCTATAACAAACCAAACAATTTTTTTTTATAGAACATCATTTGTAATGAAATAAAATAAAAACTTATCTTATTGTGTATTTTGTGTAGAATTCAAAACCAGTTATCGTTCGGTAAATCAGTAGCCCTACCTATCAAATGGCCACTAGTGTTCGCATTAATCGCGCGGATCTGTTTGCGTGTGAGTCAATGTTGGCGGCAGACAACCGCGCATCAGGAAGTCGTAACACAAGTGTTGGATGATAAGGACATGTGTTGAATAGGTCTGAGGGATTCTGGTGTACCTACATTGCTGTAGAGAGAAACGATGGATTGATGCGTGAACGATGATATGGCTAGAAAGATGGCTGATAAGATGACGTGTCTTCTAGAAGTACGGAAGAAGATCACATGCTGTGCCGACCCCAGAAGGATGCGCAGATGAGACCCACTGGTTGCGAGACGCACGGGATTGGTCAATGTGGCGACACCTAGGGGGAGCCTATGTCCAGCAGTGGAAGTCTTTTGGCTGTTTTTCAGTTTTTTCAGTCGGTTTTTTAGTTTTTTTTTCTACTTTTTTTATTTCCAACTTTTTGGTTCGTTTGTTCCTTCGTTTGTTGTTTTTATTATTATTTATTGTTTAGGGTTGCTGCTAGTCTAGTAGATAATTACACAATTCGTCAACTGACAGTGAAATTTTACAGACGTTATTGGATAGTTGTCTAACTACCATGTGGTTTTCTAGACACCAATACACAGTTCAACCAAATAACATGTTTGTCGAGATCAAACCTACACTCAATGTCGAATTTAGAGCACTACTAAGGATTCACTGCTATGTAGCAGTGGCTTTTGAGTCACGATGCTAAGAGTATATCTTAGTAATATCATAAGCTCGCATGAGCTGCCCATTTTGAATCTTGATTCAATCCCTTGCCACCCCACAGAGCATGACGAAGCTATTTATCAAGAAGGGCGATCGCACGCACTTGTGTGCTCTGCACGGAATCAACATCATCGCCTCGACTGTTTTGTGAAATTTTCTATGAAACATCATTCTGATATGCTCTGTTCGGGATCAGCTTGTAAACATTTGTTCTGGTTGCTTTCGGCGAACCGTTGTTCGGCGACGATGGCTGATTTTCGCTAAGATTAGTGGCCGTGACTGAAAACGGTCAGAAGGATAACAGGAGCGTTAAATACCTTTATTCACAAAGTAGAACAGAAATCGAATCAATTTAGACTCAACACGAGTAAATCATGTACCTAATAACAAGTTAGTATTTATTTTAGCGAAGTTTATAAAAACTAAAACAAACACGTTCGATGTAAACGGTGTACTGTGTGGATCTCGATTGGACTGTGTTGTGTGTGTTGTTTGTGTTATCGATGAAGTAAATGATATTGCGGTTGTTATTTATGTTAGTTTGTTGGAGAATTTGTTTGAAAATGTTTGCTATAGGCGTGATATATTATGGGCTATTTGGCAAAGAGTACATACACTAGACATACACTGACCTTATTGGTCACCTTATTTGTTTGGCGCTCCGGATCAAGCCCATTAGTACACCAAGATATATGGGGCGAGCCTGTTTCCATTAACCGGGCACAAATCCAGACTCTATGTCTGTTACTGAGAAATTCCTGATAGAAGTCCAATAGCACTTTTCCCATCCTGGGAATCAAGGATCCAGGACCTCGTGCACAGCAGTTGCGCTTACGACCACTAGATAGTCATCTTTTTGGCATGTTATGTTATTAAGAAACTATTAGTTGCTGCAAACTGCTGCTTGGCAAGTTATCTTGTTTTCCTAATAAAAGAGTATAATGATGGCTTATTTCGCATCAGTCGTAAACGTCGCCTGTGAAAAAACAATTTCGCGGTCAATTTTACGGGTTCACAGATAAAAAGAAATAACCTTGAACAAATCAGTGTTTTAAACCTGAGTAAATGAAACTTCCGCGTACATCTATCTATAGTAAGATATAAATACTAGTCGGAAATACGAGAAAACTAGTACATTAGATGAGTATTATTTTGAACTCTTGAAGATCAAGTGCAAAGAATTAATTTAGAACACGATGGGCTTTGAGTGATCTCAATCTGAGTCACTTTTGTGAAAGAAAACTTTGGAGAGAAAAACGATATTCTTTTTTTACTAGTTCTCTTTGAATGTGCGTTTGGCCTTTAAGTTACTTCGGGACAGTTTTGTCATTCGCCACATTTAATGCCTGGAATGTGTAGGTGATTATACATGATGGACAAGTAGACGAAGTGCTACCTGTGCAGGGCCTCTATAGGTACTGGCGAAAACTTTCGGAAAGTGTGTCGGTCTACAGAGATTTCAAGATAGACCACTGCAGTTCCTAATAGCAGTGATAGTCTGGTGTGACTACCTAAATTACCTAGTCAAAAATCTTCAAGTTCAAACCCTTAACGTGTTAAGGGTTTGAACCTCTATATTTTCTGATTTATGTGCGTATTATATAATTATCGTGCGTATTATTTATCGTCATGGCTTAGAATCAAACATTCGAAGACATGTGACATCTACCAATCCGCACTGGGCCAGTGTGGTAGATTATAGCCCATTCCCTCTCAAAGAGAGAGGAGGTCTGTGTCCCAGCAGTGGGAACATTAATAGGCTGTTGATGATGATGATGATGATGATATAATTATCACTTGTTTCGGTGAAAGAAAACATCGTGAGGAAAGCAGCATCGTAATCAGTCTATAATGTTCCCACTGCAGGGACTCAGGCCTCTTCTCTAGGAGTGGAATGGGCTATAATCCACCACGCGGGCCCAGTGCGGATTGGTGGATGTCACATATCTTCGAATTTTTGGTTCTAAGACAGCCGGTAATGCGCCTGCCCGGGTTCGAACCCACGACCAACTGTTCGTAAGTCGGGGCCGCCACCACTGGGCCAAGACTGCTCACCAGCATGCCCGAGAGATATTTCTAGACGGCATGTAAAGCCATGAGCAGTGTAAAAACTCTAACTCCAAGTTCAGCACTAACCACACGATAAAGAAGACTGCCGTTCCTGTTCAGGTGGCAGGTGTCCCACCGTAATGTTGAAATGGAGAAAGCTGGTGTGCCTGGTCTCAATTTGTTTTTTTTTGGGTGGTAGGAAATCATCATATAACCTCGCTCTTAGGCAGAGCGGAAGGGAGTGTCAGACCTCTACTGACTAAAAACCACCCATTTTCCTTCTTAGCCCTTTATGACAAGGCCGCGGTATCTCTTACAACATCCCGCAGCCCCGACGGGCGTCGGCTCTTTCGGGCCCCTTCCATGTTGCTGACATCTCTTTGAGGCGCGCGTGGAACACGAACGCGCCGTCGAAACGGTCTGTACTCGTCGTAAGACGGACGGACGGCGAGCTAGCTCATCACTCACCGCCCACAGGCCCGCGTTTACGGTGGCCGGAAACCGTCACGAGGCCCTCAACGCCGGGCCGCGGGTAGTCCACCGGTTATCGCGGCCTCGACATAGAGGGCGAAGAAGGAACATGGGTGGTTTTTAGTCAGTAGAAGTCTGACACTCACTTTCGCTCCGCCCAAGTGCGGGAGGGGTTATTCGATGATTTTACAACCAACAAAAAAAAAAAAAAAAATGCCCTCAACGCCCGGAGCGTCTCCTGCGGCGGCTGGGACTTGAGGTTCTCTCCCTCTCACGTTCCGCTAGCATCACTACTTTGCAGAAGGAGGCTACGGCGTCCCATTCGTCGTCGCCCCGGACCATGGCTTGCACTAGGGCCGGACGCGAGAGGTCGCTGCCGTCGTGCGTGGTCTCCTTCAGTTCTCACCTCTCGTCCAACGCACTCTCGTTCAAGTACGTCATTTCTCGCAAGAAACTTGAAAGCTTTGCAATATCTACAAATATGATGTGTTATTGTACTTGTAACACGCCTCATTTGAAAACAAATATACGTATTCGTTTGACCATGACGTCATCGGAAAAGCTTTGATTTATTTGTAAACATAAGACCATATTTAAACGGATATTTTTGCGGTGGATTCTTTAACAGTTCTTCTGTAGAGATATATTTTTGTTTTTTTTTTTAGTGGTATTACATGTGATTGCTGAGAGTATCTTTTCATTCTGAGATGCCTTTTCAGCTTTTCTTATGATCTCTTCATCAAAGGTTATGATTAAATTAAGAATGCTAATTATACTTTCGTATTTGAGTTAGTTTTCTGGTTAAGTCACGCTGAGAGGATAACTGCACACAAATTATGTACCTATATCCTCTTTTGCAAATCTCGTACCTAATAGAAGTAAAATATGCTGTAAGAAAACCAACATTGTATTTAATCTTCATATTGTAATTTGCATATATTTTAATGTTATGTTGATTAAAGATGAAAGAGGAGACACGAGCAACATTTTAATGAAATTTCGTCTTAATTATTATTAAAGTGTTAAGTAGTATTATATTTTTCCTCTTGCCGCGAGGCAAGATGGCACGAAGAAAAATATCGACTTTAATTATGTTATGTTTGTAGACAAAGCTTTAAGGATTGCTCCCCCACAACAAGGGGAAACCGCGTTAGTTTATGTATGAAGCATCTAAACCCACTTGTCTTGTTTCACGAGTAGCTGACACGTTTATCTGGACAAACTCAAAGATCGTTCTGACGCAATTACAGTTGATAACTGCGATATTTAACTCTTATTGAAGGATCCACAAATAAACATTACGTGTTACCGTTAGCTAAGAACTGTTTTCAGAATTCTTGTTGTCCTTGTTGCGTGTCTGTAATTGTGTGGTTTTATTACAGTTCTTTACCCTTGAATCCTGACGTAACAAATCCTGTTTAGTTATTTGGTTGAGAAATCATGTTTATTTCTGTAAATTGGTTTTACACAACACTTCACGTCACATTATTTTATGTTTTAAAACTAGTTGGGTCCAGTGTTTCGTGCCTGACTACTCTGAAACGTAACAGCCGACACAAATGTCACTGCTTCTTTCAAATTCCAGACATTGACCAAGTCATTTGAGGACCATGCAAATAAAGTGTCTGAGATGGTCTTTTTTAGAAGTACTACATAGATTTGAGTGAACTTGCCCAGTCCGTGCAAATATTTGTCAACAGGTAATCGCGTAGCTTAACTTATAGGAGCCACTGGGAACATAAGAATACCTATAGCCTTCTTGCATAATCTCTATGGAATACCAATATTTCGCCAGTTAGGTATGTTAAGTAATGTGTTATATTATGTTACACAAATTTATAGAGGATGAGTTTATTTAACTAGGCACCAATACAGATGAGAAATTCCAGATTGAAAATCCAGATAAGACTGCTCAATCATGAAATCGAACGTAGGACCTCACGCTCAGCAGTCGAGAAACCTTCATCTATATGTACCTTAGAAATAACATTCCTTAATGGAACTTTATCGGAAACGGAAAAACTGTTTAATTGCAATCGCTAAGTTGCTGCCAATGAAATTAAACAAATCTGCTCAGTACAAGGTAATTCTCTCATCTGTATAATGTTTATTGTGGTGATAAAAAGTTAGCTGCTTTTACACGTAACAATATATCGTGCAGCACGTTTCGTTTTGGGGTAAGCAACGCATGCTCAAGTGGATCCGGAGATGGGTGACCTAGTATTACATTCCAAGATAATGACAACCGGACCAATGTGCTTTCTGAGGCACGATGCAAACTTGGTATACAGGGTATAAACTAACCCTTCACACAAACGTGAACCAAGCATTCTGTACATCAAACTAAGTACCCCTATGCAAAAATTTTTGCTAGGTAACGACTTTTTTTTGGGGTCAAAAATCACATTTTACGGTAATACTCAATGTAGCATTCTTAAAACATTGTGCTAGTGGATGTTTTGAATAGTAACCGGGTAATGGAGGTAATTTAAGTAAAGTTATTACCTGAAAAACTTGGAAAAATTTGGATTTTTGACCCCCAATATCTCCGTAACTTGGGGGTTCCCAGGTATAGTCTAGAACAAAAAAATGTTCGCAGCGGTGGGGAGAACAAGTTCCTTCGTTTGCGTTAAGGGTACTTTTACACCCTTTGTAGGGTGCTTTCATTTATTATTATTTATTCTAATTGTTTACTTTAAATATTTCCTCTTGACGTCACAAGTACAACAATATGCAATATTATATACATATAGCCCCATGTTAAATACAGGCTGTTTCATCGACTATATTCGGCTATGCTCCTTTATTTATTGTTGTATGTCGTCGTATATAATAGCTTTATTCCGTAGTTGTAATAACAGGATTCATCATTGTATGTTGATTAGTGAAAATATGGGTGATTTTACATAATAGTAACATTAGTTTGCATACGCCGAAATAGCTATTGTTGACAAATTAAATATGTTTGTAAGCTTTTTCGTGATTGTGTTTCTTCCAGGATTGGGTGTATTATTACAAAAAAGTCCCGAAAGGAAGTTACAGAAAGTAATAATAATTTACCGTAACCTTAATACACGAATTTCGATGTAGTGTGAGGAAATAAAGATTGATGATGATGAAAGTGATGGCTAGGTCATTTGAACTGGAAAAAAAAATCTCAAGAAAATGTCAACTGGCACAAAAGGGTATTTCACCAAATAAATCGATTTAGTCCGTTTGTTAGATTATCGAAAAATATTGGATACGTTGTTCTCGTTTTATCAAATTAATACAAATTTACGAAAATAAAACGTGTCAAAATCATGAGTCCCCGGGCTTTTGACATTACTTTGTAGGTAAAAATGTACTAACCTTGTGACGTCACACGTCTTGACACGACTTTTCGAAGCACTGTATCGTCTTCATCTTTTGATTACGTGAAAAAAGAAAAAATACGTGTACATTATTTTTTGGAAATCTACCTGACGGACTAATTAGATTTTTTTTTTGCAAAATACCCTATTATACAATGTTACCCCTAACACATGCTAGCCTTCTACAATGGCAAATGTATCTCAGATCTTAAATTCTCCACCACATAAACCCACCACATAGACTCATTCATCTGTCAAGTCGACACGCTACTAAAACTACAAGAATCCAAGTTATTTCATCATCTCAACATTTTAACATCCCTGATGACATCACTGAAATTAAAAAGTTTTATGAGGTCGGACCAGCCGTAAATTAACGACAAGCTTACGAAGCTCTAAAACTAAACTCTTGCGCATAAAAATGGCGGAAGTGACGAAATACCATGCTATGACGTCAGGTCTGTCACCGGGATTAATTATGATGTTGCACAAAAGAAAATTAATAGGAATTCATTTGTAATTAAGTGATGAAATGTGTGAGCAGGGAAAGGGTGGGTTGCCAGCTGTCAAATGCAATTCATTACTTTATAGAATTATTTTAATCGACGGCTAAAATATTTAGATTATCCCTTTTCCTTGCTAGATGCAGAAATTTCTTAGCCATAGTCACAGTTTTTATCCTATACTACTAAATGAGTAATACTTGTATAAAGAGTGTAAAAGTACCCTTAACGCAAACGAAAAGCACTTGTTCTCCCCACCAATGTGATATTTTTTTTGTTCTAGATCATACCTGGGTACCCCCTAGTTTTTTGCGGATTTTTTGCGTATTAGTTTGATCTACAGAATGCTTGGTCTTGCTGTATTTGTAAAGAAGGAAAGAAAAGAGTTGTCGGATGAGATATCGAGCGACCACAAACGTATCAGGATAAGGGCAAGCGAATGCTGAATGATGATGATGATTTGTTTATTAATAATCACGATCTCGAAAATGCCTGTAACGATTTCGCTAAAACAATATATGGGTCGAAAAAAAACGATATTGCTAGGTCTCATTTCTGCGAAAATTATTAACCGACTTCAGAAAGAAAGAGTTTATCAATTCGTCGGATCTGTTTTTTTTGTGTAGCTACCCCGATTACTCGAAGAAGGCTGGACCGATTTCGTTTTTTTTTGTTTGAACGGGTGCACCAGGAAGTATATTAAATGAGGGTAGTTCCCAGCATCGGGTGTTCACTAGAAGACGTAAACGGTTTCATAATGTGGTTTCAAGATATATCGCAGTCTCTCACTTGCTGCCGTCACGACTCATGCGCATGTCTTCCTATCTACGTCATGTGACGTCACACTGACCACGGTTTACGACCACAGCCGGTCCTCGGTTTATAGCCGCCGTGAATATACAAAGCTCAGTAGCGGCAGGAATTATTTATGCTCTTGTTGAGCATTTTTAATGAGCACTTGTACTCATAGTTTTGTTGAAACGGTAGTTTGTTTGATATTTCTGCACATACCAGAATGTAAATGAGATGTCTTGACTTTTTTCCTCTTCTTGAAAAATGATTTGTTTCAGTGCACCTACACTGAAACTTAACCTCTCTTTAAAAGACAACCTCAAAGTTTCAGACCCTTTTTTTTTCAAATTAAAAGTAGATTAAAAGTAATGAACTGTAGACTGCAGCATGTAAAAGTTGCTTCGAAAACGGACAGCCGTTTCTGAGATTAGTCGGAACAAACAGACAGACAGACTGAAAGACAGGCAAAAACTGAAAAACAAAAGTGGTTTTGTTATAAATACCCTATTATATTTTCATATGCATTTAGTAAAAAGCTGTTCTTATGATGTTACAAACAGACGCTTACATTTTATTTATTTGTACATAGATTTATGTTCCATTCAAAACTCTTCAGGGGTTTTTCCGTTTTCATTTTCAGTTTACGACCTTCCAAAAGTGAGACTTATTGAAATGCTACCAGATTATCACGATCGACTTCCTAAAAGTATTCGACACTGTCGAAACAGGACCAGGAAAAATTTAAGTAGGTAACAGTTTTATCTCTGCCAGCCTAGTCAGCTTAGTTTTTCAGAATGAGATAAAGATTTAGGGTGGAGATTTTCGAAATCCCCACCCTAAATCACTTCACCATTACTCACCCCAATCTCTATGTGTTTACCTTCAATACATGCATGCTGTCACGTACGCAGAGCTCATGAATCAGAAGCTTTTAACACTATTGAACGTTTATACTAAAGTCGAACGGGTCGGTGCGTGCGATTGCGTCAAAATTGATGCGCCGTTGTGTATGTCTGTGTGTCCGCGTGCCTGATGGTATAGTCGCCATTATGATTGATGTGTGATCGGCGTTTTTATATCCAGTGCTAATAAGTGATAGCTCTGGTTCTGGTTTCTAAGAATAAGTAGGTCGGGAGGGTTATAAATGATGAGTAGGTATAGGCTAATGTATATTTGATAGGTTTTCCACGAGAAGTGTTTTTGGAGGTGAGAGGAGGAAGTTTTAGAATCATCATTATTTGCAACTCATCATTAATTCAGTCTAAAGAAGTCCAAACATACATAACATAGCTAAGTTTCACCGCTTCTTTGAATCCAGTGGAGACAGTTCATCTTAGTATGTCTAGCCAAACTGCACTTTACAGAACGCGGCCATTTTCATCAGCATATCAGCACGGCATCACCCACTGCTGAGTTTCGGCTTCCCCTTTTTCTGACACACTTCTTCGGTTCTGTGTATAATTTTTTTTTTGGCGGACCCGCCATCAAACCACCCATGTTCCTTCTTAGCCCTCTATGTAGAGGCCGCAATAACTAGTGTACAACCCGCGGCCATTCTGTGTATACCTTATATCCAGTTAGTTCCGTCGACCCAACGAACTTTAAGACGGCCCGGTATCTTTGGTTTAACCCAAATTTCCTTAACCTATTCCCATATAAACTTCTGGATCATAAATAACATTCAACAACCTTTTATCGATCTTGTTGCAACTGACTTCAGTTTTTTCTGACATACTCTTTTAACAAAAACTACGGAAACTTCCACCCATTTACAATTCTAGAACCGAGAAAAAAAAAACAAATGAATTCCCACGTATGACAAGTACGATTATGACAAGGAGATATTAGTTGAATGTCGCACAAAAAATGACTTGTCGTTTATAATTTTGGGGACAGCAGAGGACAGCGTCTAATGGTGTGTTTATGGGACAGTCCAGTTGCTGGCATCCATGGAATGGGGTCAGGGGGAGTACCAGGAAGTTTAAGTAGGTGAATGAGAATAGATAGAGAATTATGTTTGTTTTTAGGAATCATCGTAGCGTCTGAGATTTAGTAATAGAAAGCATAAAAGTCATTAATCACACACTGCATCTACAGTTTGACAACCAGTTGTCAAGATACCTCTTGACAACTGGTTGTCAAACTGTAGATGCAGTGTTCAAACACGATACCTCGTGTTTCCCAAAAACTGAGGGTTGGAGGTCATAATTATGAGAAAGAAAGAAAGAAAACGGTTTTGGTATTCCCCCGTCGGGGCTGCGGGTTGTCCCGTCGGGGCTGCGAGTTGTTGTAAGAGATACCGCGGCCTCGACACAAAGGGCTAAGAAGGAACATGGGTGTTAGTCAGTAGAAGTCTGACACTCCCTTTTGCTCTGCCCAAGAGCGGGAGGGGTTATTTGATGATTACCCACCCACAAAAAAAATGTTTTGGTATTCTTCTGTCTCCTGTCAGGAAGCTGACCCCAATATAGTAAATTTACAGATGCACCTAAAATTACTGTGCCTATTGTCGTTCTTAGCCTGTCATGTGTCCCACTGCTGGGCAAAGACCTTCCATTTTTCCTTCCAAACCTCTCTGTCTTGTGCGATGTTTTGCCATGTTCGCAAACAAGGTTTTATATTGACAATTCCAGGATATAATGATCTTGATGAGTTTTCTCACAAAGTTTTCCTTCAACACATCTTATTTAAATACTATATTTTTCGCTAAAAATCAAAGGAGTAGCACCCCATAAATGTGGCATATTCGCTGTCTTAAGCTCATCACGTACCTTACCAACCGGAACGGATGAGCAGTTGTCACCTTAAATCCGTAAAATCCGGCTTTTCATCGAATTACAACGTTTAGGTTCTGAGCCTTGTAAAAAATGTATCCGTTCTTTAAATAGAAGATCGCAGTCATTGGACGATCACTACACAAACGTGGTTGATGTTAATGTAAAAATGTATAGAATTTTCTTTAATGATTTTCCTTTACCGGGTGGAATTGGTTTCTGGCGAAGGAAATTCTTTAAAAAATATTGTAACCACGTCTGCCTTTTACCTCTACATGCTTAAAGGTTGAACACATTTCGATGTCTGGCACACAAATAGATAATGAATGACCTGGTCAAGTCCACAGAATAATTGCTACACCGGTAGTATTGTCCTATAGGATATATAATAATAATTACGCAACCCAAAAAAAAAACAAGTTATAACAAAAACATTTTTATTTTTGTAATGGCCAAAACTAAGCCTAACTATAATCTTCCTGCGGAAACAGTAGTTTTTAGTTATTTTAATATTTCTTAGGTAATAATAATGTTGCAACATTTATTAAAAAGATTTAATTAACACAAAAATAATCATGTTCAGTTAACTATAAGATTCACATTTATTTATTCCTGGCAGGAAAATGAACACAAATCTTGAAATGTAACATCAAACATTGTGAAACCTTGGATCGTTCTGTATAATAAATAAGAACTAACGTATACAAGGTGTATGGGAAGTGATATAAGGCTTGATGTACACTGTACCGGGTGAACGAGGAGACATGTAGTTAACTGTCTCGTGCCCGTGAATCATTTGTGTCGAATAGCCGTTAGAATGTGGGGTTTCACTTCAAGCGGAATAAACATAATTGTCCAAAACTAGCCAAATTGATATCCTCGATTCATCCCAAACAAATTGCCAGTGTGGAGTCTTGGAAGATTGAAGACTGGTCTGGAAGAAAAACATACTATAGAAGCATTCCATTGTCATTTTAAACCTTATTTATTTATTTATTAATTTATTTAACTATTTATGTACATACACACAGTAGACAACACAGGAAAATTATAAAATATAACATTAGAGTACTAAGGTACTGCTTATTTCTCAAGAAATTTCTGCCAGCAGACCTGCAAAAGGAGAAATGAAAAAAGAAATGTAGACTATAGTGTGTGAGAAGCGGAAAAGAATTCTGTGATTATGTGTCGTACGTAACTAACTTAACCATAACACTATATACACATATAAGAAAATAATCATATATACGTATATAAATACACAAAGTTAATATACCTATATAAACAAATAAAATATATACTTATGTACATAAAAATCACAATGGAGAGGAAATGTAATATTCTTTCACTCTGGTTTTGAATAATGAGATAGTCTTAAGGTCCCGAATGCTAGGCGGAAGTGAGTTCCACAACCTTACAGCATGGACAGAGAAGGAATAGGAGTAATAGCTGGATTTGTGAGGAGGGGATTTAAGTATGGATCTAAGGTGAGATCTACACGGAGCGTCAGTGGAGCGGGCATAAGAAAAACGCTCGCGCAGGTAAGAAGGATAGGACGGGTTGTGTAGGATATTGAAGAGGAGACATAGGATCCTAGTGTTCCTGCGAAGACGGATTGGGAGCCACTTGAGTTCTTTGCGAAGGTGAGAAACGTGGTCATATTTACGGAGACCATAAATAAAGCGAATACATAAATTTTGCAACCGCTCAAGCTTATTTAATAGCTCCTCAGTAGCATCCAGGTATAATCTATTATCGGCTGAATAAGCGTTTGAGCCAGATTAATTTTAGTCTTCAAAGGCAGGAGACTCTGAAGGGATTTCAGTGAATGAAAGGAGAAGTGTACCTTGCGACTGACCTCGTTGATGAACCTTGTTGATGATACTTTTGTTGCAACGCATAGAACTGTGTTTTTATCATTCATCATCATTTCAGCCAAAAGACGTCCACTGCTGGACATAGGCCTCCCCCAGGTATCGCCACATTGACCGGTCTCGTGCGTCTCGCATCCAGCGAGTCCCCGCAACCTTCACCAGGTCATCAGTCCACTTAGTGGAAGGCCTTCCAACGCAACATCTGCCGGTTCGCGGTCCCCACTCCAGAACTTTTCGGCCCCATCGGCCATCCGTTCTGCGCGCAATGTGCCCTGCCCACTGCCATTTAAGTCTGGCGATTCTTCGGGCTTCGTCGGTAACCTTGGTTTCGGTTTCGGTAATCTTGCGGATGTCCTCATTTGTGATTCGATCACGCAAGAAAAAAATGTGTTATTATAATTATCATGAATTCTGTCAGCCTACTGTCGATTGCGTCCGTCCTGGAAAGTAAGTAATACATAACAGAATTCTGTCTATCTTTTGAAAAGCTTTTATGTTCGAATTTCTGAAAACGCGCACACTTTATTGCGACTCGCGTCTCGAGTCTCGATGTCTCATACAATGCTCTAAACAACTTTTTTTTTTTTGGGACAAGCCCGCCACATTATTCCCAAACCACTGTAACTTCTGTAAGCCAGAATCAACAGAGGCGACCACAAGAAAAGCGCCGAGACAATGAAGCTCGACGAAGTCCCAGATAAATGATTTGACTGTCTTGGATCCCGCAACGAAATTAATCTGAAAAGAATAGCGGGGGAGTAGGAAAAACAGAAATTTCCATCTTCCCTCCATATCAGCAGGAGACAGAAAAGAGCAAGGCCAATAGGCACACAGGGACGTATACAACTGGCCCAGTTATACGCCCAGTTGCCTAGCCTAGCTAAACCACTTCTTTCATTTGTTGTCGCTACACCCGTCGCTCGTAATAGCAGTTAGGAACAGACGAAGATAACAAAAACCCGCTATCACTTCCACCCCACTCGTAGGTCCAAAACACTTAACCTTGTCCGCTCAGTCGGCACCGTCCCCGCTAATCTAGTGGCCCAACACGTCCAGTTGTTATGACAGCTCAATGGTAATCGCTCGATGTTCGTAAATTATTTGTTTCAGGGCTTCAAGGTCAAGGTTGCATGTTCTTCAGGGAACTGATGTTTCGTTTAGTTCTGATTTTAGTCGTAGTAGTCGAGTTTTAGATGTTTATGTTTTTTCTGCCGGGAAATTAATCCCTAAAATTCGTGTTACTGACCTTGTGAATAGTAATTGCTCTTCAGGTGCGTGTATCGGATGTAAGGTCAAAAGGAATTTAGGTAAGCAAAAGGAGCATGCAAGCATCGTTTCACTTGGCGTTTTGTAGTTACTGAAATACAATCCAGAAAACGCGACGAGGAATGAACTTTTTCACATGCTTATAAAAGAACTAATGAGACAATTTAATTTATTACTGCTTCCCAGATCCAGTGGTCGTATTCGCTGAGTATTTTCCACCAGGAACTTCTCAGTTGCAGTCTGGATTTATTCCCGATTGATAGCAATGCTTAAACATAACTGGTCATACATCGCCAAAGTTGCAAGAAATACTTCGATAGAGACGCACGGACAGAGGACCGAGAAATGTGGTAAAAAAAGGGGGAGGTCTATACCCAGCGGTGGGTGATTCCGGGCTGATATGATGATGATGACACATACCTAGTGAAATGTCGGTGTAAAGAAAAAAGAAAACATTTTTTATTGGTTTCACACAAGACAAAACAAATTGATATTATGCGGCGGCCACACTATGCTCCTCACACTGCTCCTCGTGCTGCTCCTCGCGCTGCTCCTCGCGCTGCCGCTATTTGCCGCAATGTTGCCCGCTCTGCCCACACTGCTCTACTCGCACAATTAATCGCGATGCTCCTACAACAACAAAAACCGACAACATAGGGAGCGATGGGCAGGACGAGGAGCATGACGTGTGGCATCACAAGTAAAGTGGCCACACTATGTCTCTGCCTCCTTTCCTCGCTACTTCCCATGCCACTCGTCGAGTGTGTGGCGGCCGCATTAGGTACACCTCTATCTAACATACAGGCCGAACATACAGGCGAAAATACAGGCCACAATTTTTAATTCTAGAAAGCTACACCGAATTAAAAGCAGTATCCATCAGTAATTTGCCAAATCAAAGACTAAAAACATTGGAAACACATCAGTAATTGATCCATAAAACTCTTAATTCTACCAAGTTTACATTCACTCATCAAGTTATTTCTAAGAACGGCAATAAATAACCTTTACGTATCTTTGTTTTAAGGCCTGAAATATCCTGAAACAAATCGTGCTGATGTTTAATTAGCCAGTACGTTTCCTGTGTGGTTTTGTTCCCTTTCTCCTGAAACCCGAAGCCCTAAAGGGATTAATTAAAGGCGAGTGCAATCAGAAATAAGTTAGTGACTCATTCTCTTGGTTTACTTAGTTGTTGAACTTGACAAAGGTATTGTTTGAAATGGGTTTTTACATTGTCTTGTATTTGTTTAATGAGCATTCTTGAAATCTGTAAAGCGCTTAAAATACATTAGGTATGTGAAAGTTGTTTGTGATCCTCATCCAAAAAGAGACCAACATCATCCTCGACTTCCTGATCTTATCCTTTTCTACATCCATCTATACAGTACTATCGTATTTTTACAGATTAGTTGCTATTCTATAATCGCGATAGGTTTTTGAGGCCTCCCTCCCCGGCTGCGGGATGTTGTCAAAGATACCGCGGCTTTGACATATAGGGCTAAGAAAAAACATGGGTGTTTTTTAGTCAGTAGAAGTATGACCCTTTCGGTCTGCCCAAGAGCGGGAGGGATTATTTGATGATTTCCCACCCCTTCCCCCCCCCCCAAAAAGAAGGCATCCCTCCCCTTTCACCAAATAAGAATTTTTCATAACATCATACATAACATCACGCCTGTAATCCCTTTAGGGTTGGGCAGAGGTGTACCTAATAAGTAGTACACCCACGTTTTGCCAGATATGTTTAAGTCCCTATGTAAAAGGGGGCGAGCCTAGTGCCATCAACCGGACTCAAATCCAGACTCCGTGGCTCTTATTGATAAATTCCTGATGGAAAAACCCAATAACACTAGGTCCTACCCGGGAATCGAACCCTCATACTCGGCAGTCGCACTTACGAACACAAAGCCAACGAGGCATAAATAGTAGTAAATTAACATGTTCAAATAAATTAACTTACAAATCATATCTTGGAGTTACTCAATATACTTCAGTTAGAGTCCGTAAATAATAATTAAATAACGGCAGTATTCATTAGAACTCGTATATCAGTCGACAAACGCGTTGTTTTCTAATAAATGTTAGATTCCCTGAACTTGCCAGAATATTGCCAACTTCTAAACAAATCTGCCAATTAAAGTTTACATGATTTACTATCGGAAGAGGCAATGATAGAGGACAAGGTGCTGTTCTAGACGCAGATTTTTTTGTTTTTGTATTAAAATATATAAAATAAAAATAAAGAAATAATAATAAAATACCAGCTTTTTACCCAATGTATTTTTTTTACTCTTAGTCTTTCTGTTTGCTCCGGCTAATCTCCGAAATGGCTGCATTGAATTACTGAAGGGTCACTGCAATAAGTTTAAAAAAAAATCCAATTCTAATGGGGTAGGTAATAACATTTTTTAATAATAATTTCACGAGGAGGAAGGTCGCGGGTAACAGTTAGATATAATAATAAGCTTGTAGTTTTTTATTATAAGAGCACCTTCCGAGACTAAAAAACAATATCCTTCATAGGTAAATTAACCTTTAAATGAGGAGATGAATTTTAGAGGTTTTTAATGAAAAGAAACTCTTCAGTAAATAATTCGGGCTTATATCCCACTCAACACTGAAGGCGCGAATATAAAACTAGAGAATGATATACCCTTAATATCGGTGAGCATTTAGAATACTGAGTAGAACATTGTGCGCGCGGTTGTATTAGCAACGTTAATTTCAACGACGAGAGTTGATAATCCAAGTATCAAAATGTTCAGTTTCTTACGTTATTTCGAAGTCCCACCATTGATATTGCACAGGTAATGTGTAGACCATGAATGACTCACCATACATAAATATTAATATGAAAAGTGAATCGTCTGAGCGGCGCGCGCGCACACCGATCGCATTAATAATTTAAACTAATTTGCGTCACACGGTCCGCAGAAAATATTATATTTTTCTATTTTATTTGGCCACGAGAATCTACTGAATATGCGTGAAACATGGGACCAGTTGATGTGATGCTTGAAAGAGGCCAAGTCGTCTACGTGTTTTGACTGATATAATGCTTAGCTTTTGATGGATGGAGAGGCAGCTCGAATAAAAGATGGATGGGTTGTGTGAAAAATTATATGAAATAGAAAGTAAGCAATGAAGCCGTGACTAGAATGGAAGAAGAAAACGTGTTGCGCAGACACAAATATAATGGGATAATGACTGGACCATGATGATGCTTCGCCCGCTACAACTTGAAAGTTATCCCACGGGAGGATAAAATCGGGATAAAAACTGGAAATCAAATGGATGGAATGGATGTGTACCAAATTTTATCCAAATCCGTTCAGTAGTTTTTGCGTGAAAGAGTAACAAACAAACAAACATCCATTATCCATATATAGTTACAAACTTTCGCGTTTTTAATATTAGTAGGGTTTAAAGATAGTAACGAAAGTTTTACGTGTTTCCACGTTTTAACAAAACGAACCAGAATAATATCATTATATCAAATAGTGTTTAATAATGTAATGTTTTAGTCAGAAATCAGAGTGTTTTCTTTTAACCGTCAATGCCAAGAATTTACCTCAATCCCATGTGGAAATATTCCTGAGGTGATATCATAGCTCTCCTAACAAGAAGTGACAGGTTGGAAGGTATCTGACACTAGACCTGTGATGTCACTTGTCAAACTAAATGTCAAAAGACGTCATCATTCGTAGCTGTAATGAGATATGAAATTGAGAGCGTTGATGTTTTTTTTTCATTTGGCAACAAAAACTTTCTGCCAAATTACGAGCTTTATGTGTCATCTAGTTTATCTTTAGCTATGGGTCTTATTAGGCTCTTTAGTTTTTTTGGAAGAAACTTTATTTAAAGCGTCGATGGTTCAGTGGTCATAAGTGCTGGGCATGAGGTCCTGGGTCAGATTCCCGGGTCAGGCAAAGTGTTATTGGGTTCGTCTGGACATGTGCCCCATTTTTTATAGGCTCGACCTTTATTAGGTACGGTCAGCAACATAAGTAGATTAACACTACTTAAAGTTTCAAAGCAGATTTTTTAATAAAAACTTGTTAGATATTACTCGTTACTAACAAGTTATTGAAGAGAAAGAAATATTCAAAGTAATCTTCTGAAACATTAAAAATAATAGCTTGAGTCCTGTAGTTACAACAAACAATTAAAATTCAAATGTTAAGCTACTTTTGTTGCTGACCATACGTGGAACTTAATAGCATGTAGAGTATACCATTTCGTAATGCTACAGTGGCCTATATCTTCCACAAGGAACAGAAGAGCGATATCTAAACATGGTAATCTGCTGTCGTAGAAGGCGAGACTTTTTTTTTTGGCGGATGGATGATCATCAAGTAAGGGGTCCCGCTCTTGGCCAGAGCGAAAGGGATTGTCAGACTTCTACTGACTAAAAACCACCCATGTTTCTTTTTAGCCCTTTATGTCGAGGCCGCAGTATCTCTTACAACATCTCGCAGCCCTGAAGGGCATGTAGAGTATGCCTCTGTTGAACTTTTCAGTCATGTTCTTCTTTTTGGTGTGGTTATTGCCTAACCTGGTGTCCAGAGTCATTATGCCGTCCATGGGTCTCTCTCTCTTGGGCATGGTGGTTTCCTCACGATGTTTTCCTTCACCTTCCAGCAAGTGATACTCATACAATAGGTACGCACATGAATCCGAAAATCAGAGGTGTGTATCTTGGATTCGAACTCGAAACCTTCGCCTTGGCAGCCCAATGTTCACACCACTCGGCTATCACTGCTGGGCTAAGAAGGAACATGGGCTTTAGTCAGTAGAAGTCTGACACTCCCTTCCGCTTCGCTCAGAGCGGGAGTAGTCATTACTTTGGTGACATCCCAAAGTCCAAAAAAAATGCCTATCACTGCTATAATCTTAAGCGTGATGTTATGTAGTTATTTCCATAATAGTTGATGTAGACATCCCCATTTCATACAACCTAATTATAGCTAATTAAAGCTGTCACAGAATTTGATCCACCGTGACGAAGTTCAAAGTGCGTTATTTATGTCTATCTGAGATAAAAGAGAAAGAATACTCGTCACCACGCCATGGACGCCAATTAGCCTGTGAATATTATATGTTTATTTATTTAAATTGACTTCTTGGCGCCATTTTAGAGAGATATAAGCACATACGTGTAGTTGGAGAAAATGTTTACAATCTCTGATGCGGAGGTGTAAGTGGAAGCATTTGGCATTTGCTTTTGTAAAATGTTGAGCACTCCAGTAAGAAGTGTTTTACGCTTTCTTCAAACGAATTAACTATTGGTTGATAAGCTTTAAGATTGCCAGGTAATATAAGTGGCCTAACATTTCGGAGGTTTGTTTATGAGATGTACAGGACTCCAGCTATTATTTTTAATGTTTCAGAAGACCATTCTTTATAATATTCCTTACTTTTCAATAACTTCTTAGTGACGAGAATTATCTAACAAGTTTTTATTAACAAAAAACTTCCTTTGAGACTGAGAGTAGTTTTTTTTGTTTCGTTTATTTAAAAAAAAACTTTGCCCCACACTAGGAATTCTCCTGTATCGTGGGTGCATTTACAAACATTTAAACTTACATATAAAAACACACCCAGACCCGAAACAAGTCACGTCAAAGTAGTGTTAAGCTACTTCTGATGCTGACTGTGCAAGATAGATCAAATTCATCGAACTCCTGTTTGCTACGTGCGTTTTGTCACAGTAACAATACAATGTATGTTATATACGTATAAGGAAAAAGAAATTGGATTATAAAATTAACGTTTCTAAAATAATGTCTTGTACCGCCCATCTTACGATATAGTGAATTCACCAGTCTGCTGAGGAATGTTCCTTAATCCGTGTATGTTTACAACATTGATTTGAAAAGAAGAAGAATCACTACATATTATAAAACCAAGTCCTCCGCCGCGCCTGTCTGTCTGTCTGTTAGTCTGTTCGCGATAAACTCAAAAGCTACTGCACCGATTTTTATGCTGTTTTCATCAATGTATATGGATAGAGTGGTTCTCAAGGAAGGTTTTATCCTATAATTTACACGCAGTCGAAGTCACGGGTAAAGTACTACTTACAAATAAATAAAAAAGGCCCGTCATTACTTCCGTAGTATCACATCACTAGCCACTTAAAAACAAGCAACATTGTCTCCTGCTAATGCGAATATGATCACCGTTGACACATATACGAGCAACACTTTATATTATTCGTACAAGACTTACACTAGTGTGTGGGACAAAAAATATTTTCGGCCATCACACCTTTCTGTGCCAACAATTTCTGGCAAGCTATTGGCATATTGAAGCTAGTACCAACTGAGATTTCTTTTGGACATTGCGCTTTGGGAAATATTGTAGGGTTACAACTACAGAAGACAACTTGCAGTTGTCCTGTGTCAGTTTGTTGTCTTAGTTGACTCCAATGATCCAATCTAAGATCTAATTCCAAAATATTAGATCTAGGATTGTATATAAAAATACCCAAACCTTTAACTGTACATGTATTATACATGGACGATTGATTCGGGAAGGTCTTATATGGAGTCGCTTTAATTGGGTGCGTGGAGTCGCCGTTTTTAACTTAGTTTGTGTGCTTAAATGTTTTTGAACGCACCTACATACAGAAGAAATTCCAAGTGAGGGGCAACGTTCTTTAAATAAGCATGTTTCGATGCTGGTGCAAACTACGAGCATTGACGTAAACCCAAAATTGTACGCTCTCACAGGTGGTGGAGGAAGGGCAGGTTCTAAGTAAACATCAAAAGCGCTGCTCCTACAGCTAAAATTGCATGGGGCACTTGAGATACAACACCTGGACCCCTACACAGATATAACACACAACCCATACATAGACTATAAGTATCACTTTGGCTTGGATGCTGCAATATGGCTCGTTCTGCATGTGCATATTTTTGCAGGCTGAATTCTGCATTAGCCTGATTTCACAGTTGACAAGAAAGTAAAAACATAATTATTTTTTTAATAATTTAGTAATCATAATTTAGTTTTTAGCCTCTATTAGAGACTAAATCGGGGCTTAAGGTTCTACTCTACTTATTATGTTCTGGACACGAGCAGGAAGAAGATGATGAAGGTTCTAACTTTAGCTAACAATTTGCAACTTGAATTATTCAAACATTCACGAATAAATACAGCTTCAAATCTTAGGACCAATAAACACGCGGCCAACACTGAACACACAACTTTGCACATCTACTAATATCTGCCTATTGACACGTTTCAAGTTGGCGTCCATCACATGGTCTGATGATAAGTATGATGATCATCACACACGTAACGAGTAGATGCGTCTGCGCATTCGCCTAGATCGAAGGCGCCTGTGTCGGGGAAACTGCCAACTATTATTATTTAATAATCAATAATAGACAAGCAGCTGTTACGGTTTGATATTGTAAGTTCTATTAATAGTAATTATGCGTAGTAGCGTAATGGGTGTAAAGGTAATTTATGATGAAAATAGTTTTGCGTTTGGCAACCGGGCATAAATTCGAAAACCATATAACACTTTGACCTGCACTACGCTGCACTGTGCTGACCCGGGAATCAAATGTAAGACTTCATGTTCAGCAGCGTTTGCCATTTACCTACCAGAACCATTATTATTTCGACTGCTATAAAAATCGATACGAAATCGTCGATACGTTAGCCCAAAAACTGGTGAATAGCAATTCCTTCTTAGATCATTGGCGTAATAGATGAAACTTTTATTCAATAACAATATCGTTTCATCTTATTTATCTTCATTGACTCACTAAATACTCTATCTATCAAATAGTGCTATCTACTTTTAAGATTCTAGTGAAGTAGCAAATTTCTACAACATACCATATGGAAGTGTTAATATTTAAATATGTACTCGATGACTATAGGGCGTGGGTCGCACAGTCAGCGGTAGACGGAGCGGGGGCGTTTCTCTACGTCATCAAAAGCATAGGGAAAAAATTAAGTGTCATATGATTGGAATTTTAATAGATCGTCGACTGTTGATTTTCAATATGAGAAATGTGTGAGTCATTGAGATTTATGGCTATTTAGGTGTGAGTGTTACAGTTAATTGCTTGTTATAATTATCAAGAATGTGAACCTAGACAAAAAGCTATGACTTTAAAAGCATTTCATATTATTTTTTAGAACAATTTTCAATAGTATTAGAATAAGATTTTCGGTAGTTTGTGTTAGTCAATACATTTGTGACCTTTGTATCAATGTTTTCCGTTTTCATTTTTTTTTCATATTACATATCTGGGGGCCAATTCTCGATTTTAGAGATGGTGTCGAACTCGATAAAAATTTCTAATGACGTCATTTTTTCGACAAATTTTAAAAGTTGCTATTCTGGGGATGTCGAATTCGACATTTGTCGAAAGCTAACGTTAGAGTTCATGTCGAGTGCTTCTGAGCAGTAGAGATGTCATGTCGATTGTAGAGATAGGTACGTCATTTCTGAGTGAATTCGTTGAGTTTTGGATTGTACACTGTGTTTTCTTTTCTTTAATTTTTAAATAATAAAATACGGCTTGGCATCTCATACCTACTGGAAATTTGATTTATACTCTTTGATTTGTGCCCTTGCCTTGTTTGATTTTTCCCCTCCATGTTAAAATAAAACTTTTAAAATGTAAAACAGCACCCAATAATGATGTAAACACAGTACATGTAAACATAACAAAAGTTTTGAAGGAACCGCAAAAAGGCGCAAATTCTGACACTGACAGACAGTCAACTGTCAATTTGTTTTCTTTATTTCACGAAGAGCATAAGAAAATCTTGAAACACACTAAACGTTTCGTTTTATACTTAAATAAGTAGGTTTAGTCAGCATTTTAAAACAAAATGATTCATTAACTCATAGCTACCTAAAACAGAACGTGCGATTCTTCATAATGGTAACATTATCTTCACTCGACTCGACATTTTCGTGACATTTATTTCTATTTTGACTGAGAATACGGAATTCTGCTCGATTCGACATTTTTTGGTAGAGATAGAGATATTTTTAATAGACATAGAGATAGACTTACGATCTCGAACTCGAGATAAATGGCGAAAATCGAGAATTGGCCCCCTGTCTCTCTATAAAATTCGATTTCTATACAACAATGCTTTCCCGCTTGCTTCGTAACCTTACCTTACGATGTGTCTGAGTCGAATTATACCCAAGACGCTGTAAATGTAACTAAATATACATATATCCAATATATTAATTATTCTATTCGTCACGGAAGTTTATATTTTTGCAAATACTCTTTCTTTATCCTAGCTTCTTTTTAATTAAGCGTATATTTCGGTATCAATTTGTACGATGTAAAAGTGCGTAGCCATGTTTACCTAGATATTTTTTCTTTATTAACAATACACTTGGGATAATACTGTATTTTGATACGTTAAGAAGAACGCTTTTCTCTTGTGTATGTATTATTTTGATAAGTGTAGTTTGATCTGAAATGTTATAAAATATATACTTTAGAATCTATTGGCTGCAACCATGAGCTAAAAACAGGAAACATAAACTTTTGAGGTTACGTGAAAATGTTTGTTGTGAAGTTATTACCTACACTAATGTTACAAAGAATTCGAATAAGAGCCGGTTGCCTTTTCATCTGCAAAATGAGGTTATCCAAAGTCATCACAACAAGCCTAGAGTTGAACTGAATGGTGCTGAACTAGTTTTATGGCATTATTGTATTTTCAAATTTATCGTTATAGAATTAGGTACCGTACAAGGTATTGGGAAAATTTCATGGTTTGATGTGCTGGTGTTTGTACTTGGAGCTAAATACCAGTATTTTACATGGAGCGACTGCTGATCTTAACTCTCCCGTCCACAGGGTAGCCCGGAGACACACCGAGGCACGGGGGAATGCTTGTAATGGATGGTCACCCAGCCACAACCCTAAATTGGCAGGCTTTGGTGATTATTCTCCACACGCCAAAGACAGTCTAAACTTTGAAGATTAAAATAATAATTCTCGAAAATGAATATTTTGCGTCTGTAATATTCACTCAATACATACTATCTATCACTGCCGTGTCAGGGTAGACCTTGATGACGTCAACTGACGTCATAGCCAGTCACAGCGGTGCATAACGTAACGTGGTTCATCGCTGATTGACGACGTGATTGATGACTGACTCACTGAGGTCACTGAGTATTCAGCTCTACAAAACTAGTTTTTAAGAATATTTAGATTAAATTGTAGTCAAAATGGTGTTTATTTATTTATTTATTTATAACCAACTTACACTAACAGTAACACCACACATATAAGTTAAAGGTTGAACATAAAAATTACACACACAAAATAATTAGAAATATAAAAAATAATAACAAAACAACAACAATATTACAATAAAAATTAACATAACATTATATTGAAACAAAATAATAATAATAATAAGGAAATCATAAAAATTTAACAAAAATTCGTTTTACCGTATCGTAACTATATTATAGTAGGTACTCGGAATACAGTTTCTTTAACCCGAGGAGATAGTAACATATAAATGTTGTAACATATAAATCTAATTGTTGTGTCAGATTGAACTGATTGTGTTTTTACCATTTTTTTGGAGTGTGGCAAATCATCAAATGACCTCTCCCACTCTGGGCATTGCGGTAGGGAGTGTCAGACATCTACTGACTAAAAACCACCCATGTTCCTTCTTAGCCCTTTGTGCCGAGGCTGCGGTATCTCGAACAACCCGCAGACCCGACGGGATATGTTTTTACCTGACTTTATCTTTATCTCATTAAGTCTCATACAATAGAAAGTGCTCCAAAAGGAATAAAACCTAATATCACTTATCTCGATTCGAGAATCAAACCTGACCTCTGCTAAGGGTTTTTAAAAACTAAATCTTAGCGGTTGAGCCTAAAAAAAAAACAATCATCTTTCTTTAGTTCATTAATTTCATTTATTTCAGTAACAATTTTTACATCGTATCGAAATTTCATATTAAATAAAATATAAAATCATAGAATTACCTACAATATAAAATCATTACAAATATAAACACGCCATTTAGAGTATTAGGCTTTTTGAGAATTGGCCATTTTAACGCGACAGGAACTCGAAACAATAAGTCAACATGATGAATATGTATCCCGTTTTCAGTGTAACAATACCAACAAAATATTAATTGAAAACTTAACATTTGCAAATAGTAAAATAAAAAATATAGAAACAAATACATTAATAAGATTCCACTACTACGAATGTCAAAGTACATTATAACACAAAATTATAACGCTAAATCTTATCGTATCTCTTATCGTCGGGTTAGTGCATAAATAGGGCCACAGCAGATATTGGCCTCTTCTAAGCTGCGCCTCAAATCCCAGGCGTTTAAAGATACCCACGCACTCCAACACTCATATTAACCCCACGACAACGACCAGACCACGCGCCATTCGCCAACATCCTACTACTTACGATGTAGAACAAAACGCACTGTTGGCTCATCTCCCAGTCAGGTGTTACTGTTTTAACTAGTTGAAAGGATTAATTGAGGGCTAATGATGCTGTGCTGGCCGCGGTATGACGTGGTGGCCTGTGACGTCAGGTGACATTAGTATATGTAAGCCAATTGTTGGTGTACATAAAGGTCAAAGCACATATGTATAATCTCCACACGATGGGATTATTTCAAACACCCCGATACTGCAACTGACATTCTTGAAAAACATAGCTTTCACGATGACAATTCTCAGAATCTATTTAGGTATCAAATCAGCTGAAATCTACGTAACCAATGACGTCAATATGACAAAATGTGACGAATAAATAATAATATTTCTGACATTGTATCGCGAATGAGCATGCCTGATGACATCTCTGTTATACTTTATAGCTCAAACACCTACTACAAGTTGCCCCACGGGAAAATGGAGAACTAGGCTAAAACCGTAACAAATCTGATAGTAGTCTTTACAAGTGGCGCCGTAGTGGCAGACCAAGTTATGTTGGTTGACTTTAGAAAATTGCAAAACTATTTAGTGGATGACTGAGTGGGAGGTTTTATTGTAGGGTTGAACAGCTGTCAGTGTCATTAATACAATGCATGTGACAGGGCTATTGTGGTGATGTTGATGAATTAGATTAAATGGAACAATGAGATGATCTGTTGGGAATTGATGGCAGTGAGATCATAAACTGTATTAATTTGGGAAGATATTTGTATGACCCAATGTTATCTTTAGAATGTGTAACATTATCATCATTTCAGCCGAAAGACGTCCACAGCTGGACATAGGCCTTCCCCAAGTGTCGCCACATTGACCGGTCCCGTGCGTCTCGTATTAATCGGATCCGCGCAACCTTCACCAGGCCATCAAAAAACTTGTAGCAAGCAACCCTATACAGTAATTTTAATTACAAAAACTCCAATCACAAAAATTCGCTAAACAGTCTTTAAAAAACTGCATTAAACAATAATTTATTGCACTTTTAGCAGCACTATCAACATTACTGACTGACGACGCCGACGCATGCGCAAGATTTCAGCATTAAATCATCTTATTTTTTCTCATTTTTTCTAGAAATATCATTTTATTTCTCTACTCACCTATTAGTTGATAGACAGAGCTATTTAAAAGGTGCTATGACAATTTTCTGTCACAACTTTCAACGAATATACTTTATCATAAATGTTTCTAGTGCCTACTACATAATGTATATACCTTTGCTATGTACCACCCACAGTGATGTCCATTGATTCTAAACTTTCCATTGACAGAAAGATTGCAATTTTGTTATTGGGTGAAGAAATATGAATCGTCATCGTTATCATCATAATTTTGTAACTTTTTACGATTTTTGCGATTAGTAACTGTCTCTTATTATCTCATTTTGTAACGTGAGTTTCTAGACTTATTTCGTCATTCTCACCACAATTTATTCACAGCTTGGTGACTGCAATTTCTTTTTATAAACTGAGTTCATTACACTTCGTAATATTTTCTTCACGCTATCTATCTGTTTGGACATCATCAAATGACTAAAACCCATCCGTCATGTTTTTCCTAATGCCCTTTGCGTTCTAGGGCCGGTGATGACTGACTATTCCGACCAATTCCGTAACAAACGAAGGACGCTTAACATGAATCCTCAATTAACTAATTTTAACCAATACCATTCTCATTACTGGAACTCGAGTTGCCTTGGAATGGGAATGGGCCATAATCCACCCGGGGCTCAGTGCGGGGTGGCGAATTTCACAAGTCTTCCATTGCTTGGTTCTATGTTGCCAGATTTTCACGATGTTCCAAAATTAAATCAATCACAAAAAGAAATGCTCCCGAATGGGTTTGAACGCACTAACTGAACACGGAAGAGAGCTGTTATTACTATTGTCCCAGTACACAAACTCGAAAAAAGTGACAAATTAGAGTAGTTTGTTAATACAAATGTATAGAACAGGTAAACCTTCATCTTCAATGAAAAATTACAATGGGGTTTACTACATACATATATATTAAGTCAAGCGGGAAGGTTAAGTCCAGTCCCATACGCCGCCGCGCCGTCAGAAAAGTAAGACAATTCACTGATGCTGATACAGCACGGTTAGTTTACTTTATTTATTTTCAAAGCGTTATGTCCTAAGGTATTCTGCTGTGGGGCAACAGCTGGGTGCCCGAGTTTCTCTTAGAGATTTTTTTAGGAGATCTCATGGTTGCTTCTCAGTTAATCTTTGCCAACATTTTATATATTAAACAAAATATCCACCTGTACCCTACACAACAGTAATATTCACAGTAAACAGTAATATTCACTACTTTAACACTAGAAATAAGCTAGAATAAGACTATGCGCTCCTTTTCACCGGCTTCACAAAGTTCATAATTCATTCGTCAGGCTCGGTGTGACATTTTAAAACAACCTGCCATCTTCTTTTCTAGACTTGCCATTTAATGCGTTTAAAGCCAAAGTAAAATCATAGCTTTGCTTAAAAGCTTACTATTTCATTAACAACTACTTAGATGATAAGAATAGTTGGTCGCTGAGTTGAACGCAAGACAATCTTTGTTATTTATATTCTTTCTCCAAGATTATTTTACTCATATGATATGTCTTTTTTATTTTTTTTATTATTAAGTATATACTTTTTAATAATTCATTTGTGTTTGTAGTCATTAACTTGCACCTTACTATTGTATCGAGTCTGGTTCTTCTAACCAAAATAACAGACAGTTGTGTTGCTGGAGAGTTTGTTCCGCCACTTCTTCTTTCCAGCTAAAACACTAGGAAGTGTCGTAAATAAGTAAAGTAAATTTTGACGTTCGAAAAGGGCTGGTTATCAGCCTAGTTTGAATAAATAATATATTAATATAATATTCCACAACTATCACACAACGCCATCTAGTCCCAAGCTAAGCAGAGCTTGTGTTATGGGTACTAGACAACTGATAAACATACTTATATATTTCTAAATACATACATATTATAGATAAATTACACCCAGACACAGAACAAATGATCGTGCTCATCACACAAACATTTGTCCTGGGTGGGAATCGAACCCACGACCTCCGGCATAGCAGTTAGGGTCACTAACCACTAGACCAACAGGCCAGTCAGATAATTACTTAAACATCCCTGTTTTTGTGTTGGCGTCCTCTGAAAATATTGATGATCCCATCCCTTTTCGTTTGGAGTGAAATCTTCAAATTACTCCTCCCGCTCTGGGCAGAACGGAAGAGAGTATAATAATAATAATAATAATAATAAAATAATATAATAATAATAATAATAATAATGTTTTTTTATTGTTTTTTTTTGTAAAGAATATTTAAAAATGTAATAAGTTTGTGACAAAATAAATAAAGGGAATAATAATAATAGTCAGACTTATACTGACTAAAACAACTTATCTTCCTTCTTAGCCCTTTGTGTCCGGGGCCGCGGTATCAAAATGAGTGAACATTTTGATTTTCTTCTGTTTAGATTCTATGCCTGAATCGATTCCAACGACCTTAAGACACATTATTAATTCGATTGAAATGTGTCTCTGTTATACTCCCGACACACAAGAACCTTGTGTATCTAACATGAAAAGAAACTAATAACCTTTCCGAATCCCTACTAATTTCTTGTCAAAGAAAAATTTAAACCTATTAATCATTGGGGCAGAAACTTAAAACAGTTTTAGAACAAGATAAATGCGTTTTTCATGGGAACAGATAGCTCCTTTGCTTTACTAACAGCCTAGTTGATGGAAGTGGCTATTTTTGATTATCTAGTAACTGTGTATCAGTCAGTAAGATGATTTTTTAGTTATAGCGAGCGATTATGTAATGTTCATCATTAATTCCAGGTTCTGGGGGTTGATTATACTCTGATATGAAGCAGTTGTTTTGCGAATTTTAAGTCATAATGATTGGGTTCCCAGAAACCGTGTTGCGTCGACGACCCCAAGTAGAATAGAACAAGGACCGGAAGATGAATTGAATGATAATGAGGCCGGTTCCTCGGAATCCTAGGTGTGTTGGAATTTTCTCAAACTTGGTTTCTTCGAAGGTTCCGATTTCAAAAGTTTCACCATCTTCTTATGCAGCTTAGAGTCTGCAATGATTCCATCTGATCGTAATTCTGTCTAAAGACGTCAACTGCTGGACCAAGAGGACCAACACTCAAAAATTGCTACAACGACTAACCCTTTGCTTTCCGCATCCAGTAGATTCCATGGCCTTCCCTACAAAGCTACGTCAGAGAGAGGGGAGCTCACTTCACACGTCTCACGTCTTAATGATGGCCGTTCATTTACCTTCTGCTTATGTGCAGGCAACTCGCGTGGGTGATTTATAGCCCATCCCTCTCCTTGAGAGGAGACCTGACTCCCTGCAATGGGAGCATTATAGACTGATGATGATGTGCAAGTTGTCTTTCCAATTATCAAGACTTAAAATAGTTCTTCTTCTTGATGCCTCTGGCATGACATTGTGTATTATTTTATTGTATGACAGGCTGGTACGCAGATACGTCAAAACGGATGTTTTGCTTACGGTTTAGAGAATTGATTATTCGAGCCGCTCCAGCTCCCCTCGAAAAGTTAGCAATGCAGACATTAAGTCTCTACTTGGTACAAATCTTCCCTATGTCCACGGGCGTCGTCGGTAGCAGCACACAGTTAATTTTAAATGCATGTTTTGTGGCAAAGAGGGTCGGATAAAAGATGGAACCCAGTTTACGACACAACTAAATAACAGTTGCAATTTTATGATAATACCACTGAATCAAAACCTTTAGTATACTGTATGACATAAGCTAAGCTAGATCGTTAAATGCGGAGAAAATGCTGGAATTTATAGACGCGTGCAGACTGCAAGAAATACGTTGGGTTTATTATGGTACTTCGCAGAATGGGTGTAAAACTTTTATTAAGTTTACGTGGAGTTTCATTGTTCTTTTATGCGATATTAAGATTCGTTCACCTAATAATTGAATTCTCAGAGAGCTCTATTCTATTGATGCATGTTGACCAAGCATCTTGACGCTGTCTTTGTTTATTTTAGATTGCCAATGAGTTACATTACAATTTACCTTAAGTATTCAAAATTAAAACTACCTCAGTCTTGTATATTTTTGGGGTTATGATTTAATCCAAACTTGAAAACTATGTTCTGACAAAGTCGAGCATATTAAAAAAGCAAGCCAAATGTCGGACTCGCGCACGATGAGTTCTGTACCAAAATCTATAAAAATCGCGTTTGTTGTATGGGAGCCCCCCTTAAATATTTATTTTATTTTGTTTTTAGTAAAATCTTTTATGCGAACGAAGGTCGCTTGCAACAGCTAGACTAGAATGTACTAATTTTCTAATGGTCTCATTATCTAAGTGATTTTCTCGCAAGATTTATGTGTATACGACGCAGATATTTCAACACTTTTGTCAAAACATTAGCAGGGCGACACAAGAAATATTGTTTACATTACAACCATTGTAGTAACCTATTTAGAAAATAAAAGATAAACTGTCAGTGGTTTCCGCGTTTCTTTGCTGTGTTTAAATAAAAATATCGGCGCTAACCCTAGAGTAGAAAATTAAATACAAATAATTTTTGTATGGTAATATAGGTATCACCTATTTTTCTGAAAGACTCAGATCTTTCTTCGCAGACATTTCAGGGGTTTAAAATAATATTCAGTACTAGTCCACAGGTTATAAGCTTACTATAGTCGCTAAATTATTATTATTATAGCTGAACGACCTCTACTAAGTAAGAGAAAAATAATAAAAACCTATTTTGCATATAATAGAGTTATAGAAGAATGGGGAATTTACACGATTACTGAATTATTCCTGTTAGACAAAACGTACAGGGAATAATAGAAAGGCTAAAAATCCCGGTAAAACTAAGCATAGTTTGTATCCTCAACAGATCAAAAGCACGACAGTTGTCAAAAACAAGCAGCTTTTAGTTTCCGCATTCCGTTTCCGCGCACAACGAAAATAAAGGGATTTTTGTGTTGGTTTCAGACGCAGGCGCAGTGACATGCCAGCTCCGGACCTGCGCGCGCGCCGTCCGCACGCTACGCTGCGACTAACTAAACATTCCAGTTATTCATGTGCGGTTATTTATTATTGCATTCATATTGATTTTGGTTTACAATAAAAATTTTAACTGACAAATTCTTATCTTTTCAACTACAAAATTCGTGCTGCAAGTGTAATTTTTGAAAATTTTCACTCATATACGGTAGTATATTTTGGAATATCATGACTAAAACCCCATTTTTTTCCACAGTCAAATATCAATGTGAATGCATAAACAATGAAACGTCCCCAAAAAGTGAAGTGAAAGTGCAAAAAAGTGCAATAATAAAAGTGTAAGATGTAAAGTGCAAAGTGATTGGATGAAGTGCATTGTGGTTCGATTGGGGATCACTGGGAAAGCATGGTATGAAGCACCATGGGCATACAAGTGGAGAATTCTGTGAACTATAACAGTAACTCATGTAAGTTGAGTCACTTTACTCATTTGTCATAGGGTAAAAAAATGCCTGTTTTCACTAAGAAACGAAAATATTTATTATCCAAATTAAGTTGATAACCAGCACTTTTTGAACGTCAAAGTTTACAAGAGACAGCCTCCCTAAACAACTCGACCTTTGTTTGTGCCTCAGTCAAGAGTTGATAATCCAACTGTGCATTAATATTCGGGCACCAATTTAGGTGTTGCTCTCGTAGTGGTAGTATAAAATGTATAAGTGCAATAGAAATTTAATAATGTTACTGTTTCGATCAAATTAATTATATGGTGACATTGACAAACTCATGATTGTTTACGTGTTTTGAATCGGAAAAACCCATCAACTTAAAGTTTCCTAGTGTGAATATTAAACTTTGGTTGAACTTTACTACTTACTTAATAATACTTAAATTCATATAGCTAACAATTTATGTACCTAAGTGCAATCTTAGGATAATAATTTGGCTAGAAAGTATGTTAACACTGTGATAAATATTACTTATTAGACAAGGGTGAATGTTTCCAAAGAAATTACACATTTAACTACATGTTCAAATGCCTACTGCAGACGGAACAAGTCAGGCGTCTGCGAAAAAGTCCATTTAAACTTGAGAAACGACACGGACACAGTTCAATCAATTAATACTTTGATACTTCTGGATAATTGAGGACCATGCCATAGTGTGATACAAATACCTACCAAAAACAATGCAATACCGAACAATAAAGAGAGTAGACTGATGTGTCTACTCATAAACAACCTCTGCAATAATTTCAGTTTTTATGTGATCATGGTACGCCGAAATATTGGGAACTTAAATTAAACATGGTAATTATCCCGTTTTAATCATAAAACATTATTAAATTAAACTTCTATCAAAATGTTTCGTTGCATAATTATATCAGTCTTTAAAACCTAGATACTTACCTCGACGCCCCCAAGCAATAACCCGGTAATGAGCTATGATGGGGTTTATGCTGTTTTGTCATATTCGGCATCTATGGACTAGAATACACCTTTGCAATTTTTTTCAGATTTTTCCTAATAAAAGAAAATAATAATAATAATAATAATAATAATAATTTTTTTTATTAAAGAAAAAATAACACAAAAAAGGTGTACATTTAGGCACAGTAGTGTTGTTTCACATACAAAGTTATAATTAGTACATATAAGTTAACTATAACTATAATATATTTAAGAGTTACAAGTAGTGGTAATTTTAACTCCAAATGTTTGTATAGCGACCTGCCCGATCTAGGTTTATTTAAACCTGTGTTTCAGGCTATCACTTTACATAATATAATTTAATTAGGACAACATAATTATAAAATAAAATACATCTAATAACAACTATAGGAACAAGCATAATGATACAAAAAAACACTAAAACTAAAAAAAAAAAAAAAAGATATCATGACACAAACTTTTATAGATTTTTATGAAGAAACAATTTATATTTTATTTTGGTAAGTTAAGGTTTTAAGTAAAAGGAATTTCATGTTAATGGCACAGATATATTTCGAAAAAAAAAATAACATTCATTTTATACATCAATAGTCTCTCATTGAAAAGAATTGATAAAATCAGTAAATCTTTTCGCCTGTAAAATTTTGATTATTCGATTACCAGGTTATTGCTTGGGGGCGTCGACTAATTACTGTTTACACAAAAAAATTGTTAACATTAATAAAATACTAACTATTAACTTTTGCAATCTTCACCCGCGAGTAAACAGTACCTTGTCATAAACCCAGGTCATGTTCAACTAAGGTAACCGACCATCTCAGTAGCTTTTGCATTTGTATGGATTTTGTATGGGTTTAATTATAAAAAAGAAACTTAAAGATTATTATACAATAACAACATGTGCTTTATTATAATTTTACAACAGTAAGTGCAGCGCTTTCAGTTAAATTTATATTGTTACAGTACCACATTATTTTTAAAAGCATAGTATTTATTATTTCGTGTAAGTAGGTAACGGTTCTTTTTCGTAAAAAAAAAACATTACAAACACTTCTAACAAAAGCTTGGTTGTGGAACACTTTTTTTACAAGAGTGTAAAAAATATAAGTTGATACGACAAATATACGTAAAACAGGTCACTAAAGCGATTTAGTAAAAATAAGATCAAAACAGAATCATGTCGATCGAATAAATGCTAAGCGGCAAAATGAGTGATTATGTCATACTATATGTGTTACTTATATTAATTATGCCGTGGCACATGTATTGAGTCTAGAACGAACATACATTAAATATAAATAAACGTCGTAACTCTACAGGGGTTTAAAAATATAGTAAAACACGCTTTCAGCCTGGTTTTAACTTTAGCACATGTAAAAGAACTCATAAATAACCATATTTGTGAGAAAGTCTCTTTGGATTCATTTATTTGCACACTCCAATATAGAACACACTAAATCTGCTATCGAAGCAAAGAAGCAGGAAACATTCATCCTTGTCCTCTAAAAAGTCATGATTTCTATTTTCAGTGTCTTTAAACATTTTTATTTTACAATTTTAGTTTAAGTTCAATGTCAAACGTACGGCCTAGAACGGACGAATGCGACTAGCTCAGAAATACTGGCGATCATTTAAATGAATGTTGGTATTTCGGCGCCTGCGCACTATTTTCGCTATAACGCTAACAAACGTCAAAACACCACAGTAATCTGTCGATATGATATGACAGACACATTAATATGAACAATTTTGGGAATAACCTACAATCCTAAATCATCGACGACCTCAATTCGTGATGGATCAGACCTTGATGTCATAACAGTGGAAATATTGTGACTGAGTGCTGCTGAACGTCAATTGAAGTTAAAAGTTATGACAAATTGGAAATAACTATTTTGTTCTATATTTTGGAAGCTTGATGCATGAGTCATCGATGAAACAAAGCTTAGAGATAACAGTTACCAGAATGAGGGTGATAAGGTTGTAGACAAAGTATTTTGATAAATAGCAAGAGATACTGATGGAGATGTAGCTGACAGACACATTCGCATACCAATAATCGTACTAGTAGCAAAAACTAGTAAGAAGTAAGTAAAATCACACCGTAATAAGAAAGAATATCCATAATAATGAAGAAAAGGATAATTTTAAGTACTTCGAAAGCAAAATATCTGCTAAACAAGAAAAAATAAACAAACATTTTCAAAAGGAACATCGCCTGACGCACTCTCTTAACGAAAGTGACTAACTTGGACAGAAATAATATCTACAAAATAATGAACAAGAAAAATGAGAAGATATTTATGATTAGTGAAGTGATGCAAGATTTACTGATCCGTTTACCATGATTTTGAAGTGTTTCCGCCATATTCGCTACGGTTCTCATTACTGAGACGACGATCGATCGAGCTTTGGTTCCTTGACGTAATGCCAGAAAGGCGGAATTTATTATTGTGGCTGATTAGAAATGTCCTGTGACGAGAGGAGGATTTCGTGGCTAAATAATAACTGCGGCTCGGATCGATGGTTAAGCCACGCTTGCCTGGATTGTTCCGTGGATGGGTGACCACCCTTTGAAGCGTGAGAAGCTCGTTAAATGTCATTTGTAGATCTTTACCAGTTGTTACAAAGTCAGTATCCCGTAAGTGTGGTGACCAGTCGCATCAAGAGATAATTATCGTATTACTAGCTGATATTGAACCCAACCCAAGACCCCAAGAAGAAAAGGTCAGACAGATGATGATAATGATGACGATTACAAATGTCTTGTGAAGAAGGTAAACCTGCAGAAAGGTTGTTTAAATATAGCTGTTATAGTTGCTTATGTATTACTTAGATATGGCTCACCCGCTAATAAAAAGCTCTGCAGCTTAATTTTATCTATTTGTTTTCAAGAAACCGTGTTTACTTTAGCGCGTCAAAACAAATCTAAATCTAATTCGCTTGAAAGATCGAATCCGACCAGAGTTATTTTTCTACCAGTCAGTATGATGGTATCATATTAACTCCTCGCGCGCTTTACGAACACCATCTGTGCATTAAACAATGACTTTTTAATTGTGCCTATAATAAGACGCTCAATCAGTTAAGTAGGAAACCTTATCAGTGATCATGTGATCTTGAATGTCTTCTCCATCGAACATCAGCTTCCCGATCTAAGGCCTCCCATATTTAACTCTTTCTTCTTCTATTTCACATGGCAAATCCGGGCATTTTTAGGCTACTCTATTCTGATAAAAATAATGCCATGGAATCTTTCCCGTTCTTCTCCATAGGAACCTACACTTTAGCATGGACAACTGCAGTACTATTGAAGTTTTATGCCTCATTACCGGGACTGTAGCTAAATTTCATTGGTGTATTTGTGTCGACAATTCAAAAGTACCTGTCACTGGCCGACTTGAAATAAATGCTTTGAATTTTAATCTAATTACTGATTTTTGGGTATTAAATTCGATTATTAAATTGTCCTTGTCGTTAGCGACGTAGAACAGCTTAGAAGCACAACTGATACCAGTATGTATTAGCTAGGTAAAATGAAATCTTATTTCATACCTCCATCCAGTGATGTCTTTCTTTCAAGACGCTTTTGTATTTTCTAAATTAGTTGTGTTTGGTTGTAGAATTGTAGATGGTACCCAGGAGACGTAATATACAAATCCAAAAGTTCATTAGACCCCGTCAGGTCGCTTACCGCAAGGCAAAATTCACTAAATATATTCCTTCACGACAAAATAATTACGCCCGCATCATTTATCTTTTTCGTATGCGAATTTATCTCTCTCTTTCTAAATGTACCTCCCTGTTTCATTTTCTTTGAGCAGTTTTATTTCAGTTGATTATTTTTAATGTTGTGAATCCGAATTGGAAATAAGGAATTTAGTGTTTTTTTTGTACTGTCTGGTTGAAGCCCTTTTGCTTAAGAGTACATTTGACGTTATTAAGATTTCATGTGATGAAGTACGAGTAGTATTATTAATATTACTTTTCATATTTACGAGATGTGTTTGATTTATGACACCGCGCATCTGTTGAGTATCATCGTCTGACGCTTGACTGGTCCACTTGAAAATCAAGCCAAACCCAAAAGGAAAAACTAGTGACAGGCTGATTAGTCATCTTAATAGTCACTGATTCATGTTGTGCTTAGTTTGAGATATAATTTAATAAATACCATTAGAAAGTTTTCCTTTATTATCATTTAATTTATGAAATCACCACAAAACATCTCAATTTTAATCTTGTCTTTCAATTATTATCATACCTAATTCTACTGGTTTTAAACCAATTTTTTTGGGTCCGCGGAACATGTCCTCTTTTTACATACTTCTCTATTATTTCACCCCTTTTTAACTGAATCTTCTTTTACACTTCCTAATTTACAGAAACTTGGTTGTGCTGTCAATCGTTTCTTTGGTCTTCTTTTACTATTATTGTCATCCACATCATTCATCCTCAAAACTTTCCTCCCAACAAACTGGTCCAATATACAACAAAATTCTGTACCAAACATTCTAATTCATTTATCCATTTCCACATCGTTACGATGTGGTGTGATTTAATAGATTAAATAATATTTCAATGCCAGTATTGCTAGCATGTGGCATAATTTGAAGAGATACACAAATATTGTAGCCTAGACTGAATCTGAAACACGGCTTGATTTATAGCCTTTTCTTAGTAAAATTGCTATCGTCATCATCAGTGGCCTATTTTGCGTTGATCTCATCAACAACTGTTTGTCTGTTTTCCTCAACAACTTTTATTTACTGTTTTATGTTGGCAACTGGTTTTGGCTCCCCTGTGTGTCCTTAATTTTATTTAGTCCAAGATACCACTTACTCACTATCTATTTTTTTAGGAGTTTTTGGCAAATTGATAAAACATTTGAAAATTAATCTAGGAAATCTTGGAATGGAACCTCAGTGATTTTTCTTTTTATTATCGCTGGCCTATTTTGCATTCAAGTCTAATGAACTATGTACTCAAGAGATTTAAGTTTATTTTTTGACATTATTACAATGTTTTCTATTCTAAATATAATTTTCTTCATTATCAGTGGCATACTTTATGTTAATTTATATCAACATTTCTGTTTTCTGCTTTCGCTGTCAATTTCGCTAATTTTAGACTGCTAAATGTTTACGTTGAAAAAGCGAGGTTTGTTTGTTTTTAGTTTGTTTTTTTTTAGTTTTCGTAGGTATTTATATGCAATCATTCCTAGATTTGACCTCAAAACATAATCGATAATCGTTTACGTGTTCCTCTATTGTTTCTTACTATTGACGCAAACTGTTCCTCGAATATAACCCCGGTATGTTGGCAGGCTATCATTGCCATTGTAGACCGTCACAATGCAATATCAATTATGGAATCGCAAAAATTGGAACGCGTGATACAATGCACGGGAGCATGCCAAAACTTCATTACAAACCAATTGTCATCGGTTCGTTAACTCACCTAACGATCTATATTTTGTATGTAGCTTGAAACGTTGCTCTAAAGGTAACAAAACTATCGACACCCACGTCATCAGCATTTCACTCTGTCTTAATAAGAACATTAATTTTCTTGGAACGTAGCGAACTTACAAAAATACATTTTATTGCGTAATACATATTCATAGTGTCAAATTCATAAATGAATAGTGCAGTATAAATACATGCATGTTTAAATATATTGTGTCTTCTTCTTCTTCTTCTTTATGGGGTTCAGGTTTCCGCACTTAGTCCTTGAAGTGGACCATTGTGCGTGAGCCATGGTGGCCGATTACTCCAACCAGCCCACCTCCCTCCAGAAGCAGATCAGACTTCCCGGTCTCCTCAGGGCATCCGCAAGGGATCTTGGTGTACCAAGGGTCTCCTCACGAATCTTGGTAACGCCTGTACACTCAAGGAGCACATGCGCCACCGTTTCCTCTGCCTCCATGCATGCTCTGCACAGGGGCTGTCAGTGATACCTAGGTTGTGGAAGTGTTTATTTAGTGAACAGTGTCCAGTGATGGTCCCCGCCACCAGACGCAGGCTGTCTCTGTCCAGGCGCAGAAGGCGCCTGGTCAGCTTTGTATCCAGGGATGGCATAGCATTCTTGGATTGCCTACATCCTGGTGTCAAGGTCCACCGTTCCTCCGCTTGTATGCGAGTGTGGTCTTTTAACCAGCTTCTTAGCTGCTTGAAAGGGATGGGCACAATGGGTTCGGGTCCGTACGGTTTTGTGCTGGATCCTCTTCTGGCAAGTTCGTCAGCCGCATCGTTTCCAAGTGATCCACTGTGACCTCTTATCCATTGTAGTGTTACCGTGTTGTGATTTAGTACCGTGATACGTTCTAGTGCCTTGTGGCATTCTAGTATCAGTCTCGACGTGATCTGATTGCTCTTTAGGGATTGAAGGACTGAGGCACTGTCGGAGAGTATTCGAATATTAGTATCCGTAACCTCTATAGCGTGTGCCGCTTGGATAATACCTACACACTCTGCTTGATAAACTGAGTTGAGCGTTCCAAGTGGTTTGGATATCTTAATGTTTAGGTCGTCGGAGAACACCCCGACGCCTGTCCCATTTTCGGTTTTTGATCCATCAGTGTAAATCCTTAGCTCTCTTGTACCTGAGTAGTCACACCACTCCTCTATGAGCTCTATGTTGTAGTGTTTTTGAAAGCAGTAGGTCTTCAGGGTTCTGTCGATGGGTGATGCCATCAACGGTTGTTCTTTGATTGCACCTTCTTTGATGCGTGTGTGTTTGATTCTAGAATATATTGTGTCATTCAGAATTGATTTCATAGTGTCGACATCTAGCGGTCAATGCCTGAACTCGAAGCATAAGAAAATCTCAATTCGAATCCGAATTTATTCGGGTGTAATTTGGCAAGCTTTCAATTTTCCTTGTTTACGCCGCGCACACTAGATGGCGTTAGTAGTGATTGAGAAGAGCTTACAAATTATTTTGTTTATGTTATGTCGTGGGTTTATTTTTAAATCGGAGCGTTTTATAAGTGGCATAGGAAGTTATGTATACCGCGGCTGTGCAGAATGTGGTGCTGGCAATGCAGTGCCGAGACGATTTTACGCTACCAACACTTTGCGTTGAATTTTTATTGATTTCACTGGGGCAATAAAACGTTTTTTTAGTCTATTTTGACGCTCAACGGTGCGAAAGTTTTAATCCGTTATTGTTTTGGGATTAGTTCGCTGGTAGGCGGATAGTTTGTAATAGAAAAGTTATTTAGTTGGCAGCAGTGGTACTGCAACGAGGAAAGAATGTAGAATTGTAGGCCACTGATACTGAAGAATTTGTTTTATAGTGTAGGCTTAAGAATTCTTCAATGAATTGGGTAACAATTGTGATGCAGAGTTTATAGCCAGACGTACTGACGTCCTGTAATGGCTTGTTGGATCTTAGCATAACACTTCCAGAATTTTCCTTACTGATATTTTGTAGATAAAGAAAATAAAAGCTTGTCTACTAGCAACCAACGTATATTTAGTTATGTTTGAAGATATTTAGATTTCAGTGTCATGATAAATTGATTCATGGAGTAGCATTTCAAATTTTAAACTCCAGGTTTTAAATTTCAGTATGTGTCTTTTAATGCTTTCTACTTCTTCAACTTTTAGAGTTTGTCAAATCTGAAAGTTCATTTCATTACACCATTAAAAGTCACATATCTCTTAGCTTGCTGCACATTTTTGTCCTCCCAGGTGGTTTTAGAGTACAGCTCTCTACACTTTCCATTTCTTACACATTTACAAGAAAATATATAACAATTTTGTCATGTATTTCTAAATCAATTCTTCGAATTATAAAAATTCTTCCTAGCCCGTGAAATTCGAATTTTCTTACGTTTTTTTGCAATTTGGTGGTCAGTGTCAAGTTGTATGTTAAATATAACTGTCATGAATGCTTTTTCATCAAATAGTCACTCAAGGAAGTAATATGAACTGAGAGCGTTGCATTGGTGATTTTAATCAATATTACTCTGTTTAATTACTTTTTTTACGGTCGCGAATCTTATTATATTTAACATACAATCAGACACTGACCGGCAAATTGCAAAGAATGTAAAAAAAAAACTAATTTAGCGGTTTACCTTAAAAGATTCACCTTAACGAAAATATATAGCAATATTTTATGTATTTCTAAATAAAGCCGAATCAAATCCAAAATTATCTAATGATTACTTCATCATTTTTGTAGTTGAAAGGCTTATATGTCCTGTCGGGGCTGCGGATGGTTCGATATTGATATCGCGGCCTCGGACACAAAAAGCTAAGAAGGAACATGGGTGGTTTTTAGTCAGTAGAAGTCTGACACTCCCTACCGCTCTGCCCAAGAGCAGGAGTAGTCATTTGATGATTTACAAACCTCCGCAAAAAAAGGCCTGTGTAACAGTCTACGAGTCGATATGGTAATTCGTTTTTCCCACGTTTGGTAATGTCATTAACTCATGCCCAATTTTAATGTCACCTGGCATGAAATGCCACTATGAACGTATATTTGTGCAAATATTCCAAATGATTTGATGACCGCACTGAAATTGATTAAAATTACCGCGGTCACTGCCTCGTTACCTTAATTAGCATCTGTGAGTTTCTCGTTTGGCTCATTTGTGAGACATTTGTAAATTACTGCTGAATCTACAAAAATAAAAATATTATGACCATCACTTACAAAAAGTTTGATTAATTTTCTTAACTAATATTTACACCGAGAAAGTGTTTAATTGGTCTAGCGGTTACTGCTTTTTTTGTTTTTTCTTTTATTTCCATATTTTTCAATTCTTTTCCAAATAATTTCTTCAATCAGAGCAACCATTAGCATCTCCTTCGTTCGTGTATTTGCTAAATTATTGTATCTAGAAAGTTATTATTAAGACTTGGCATAACCACTTATCATATTTAAATTAAAAATACGTTTGTCATCAAATAAAACACACAAATCATTTACCTTGATAATCCAGTATTTTTGCTTGCTTCTGTAAGATCGCGAGTATAAGACACTACTGGCACTATTCGGATTGAAGAATCAGAAATTAAAGCACTCAGAGACTGTTCTAAACACATGAACAGGTGGATGAAGCTCACAGGTGTTAGTAAATAATATAAGATTGTGCTGAAGACACAGATTTCCTTGTTGAATATTATTATGATCTGGTCGGTGGTTTACAGTAAACTAATATTTGGAAGACTTTGCATTGAAAATTGAGATCATGTGATTATAACCAGCTGATTTCGTACTTTGGAATGTATTGGTCCTGGGATGTCCGCTCGTGCATCTTTGAATGCAGCGCATCGGAACTATGAGCCATGACCATCGTCAATCACGGATGCTAGGGCATGTCACCACATAGGTCAAGGCGCGAGGGGCGGGCGGCGCGGGGCGGCGCGCGTGGGCGGGCTTGGTTTTGTTTACGGGCGGGCGGCAGTCCCGTGCCGAGCCGCCGCCAGCGCCGGTCCGTCGTGCGCGAGCGCACCCTATCCAGTTCACGGCCGCTCTATAACCGGACGGCTATTTCGGCGCATAATATACCGCACCGTGCGGAGTAGTGTTCAGTTTCGCGCAGGCAGGTGCGCGGGCCGAGGTCGGACATGCCTGACGCCTGACCCGATGTGACCCGCGGCCATGGAGCGCCGCCGCCGCCCCCGCCTCGAGCCCGCGCCCGACCCCATGACGAAGGTAGCGCGCCGTCGCGACAAGCCGCGCGAGCGGTGGCTGCTTACGCGCAAGACATGGAAGTACATGTCCGATGCCGGCCGCCGGCTCATTCCGGAGGGCGCTCAGAACCGTCCCGAAGACGTGCCGCGCCTCGAGGCCTACTTCCAGGATGTATGCGCCAAGGAGCCACGGTTCCTGCTGTGGCGCAAGAGCTCGTACCCGGGCGCGCTGCCCCGCCCGCGCCGCAAGAAGCGCGCGCGCGGTGGCTCTGTGCGCGCCCGCTCGCCCGTGGACGACGCGCCCGCGCCCCCGTCCAGACCCACCGATCTCTTCATCGGGCACACCTCGGGTGGCCGCTTCGACATCGCTAAGCTCAGACGTGACTTCTTCGCATCGCCGAGCCCGGCAGCATCCACGTCCAAGTTCAACGCGGCAGCATCAGCTCGTGCTGCGTCCCAGGCGCGCACGGTCGCAGCGTTCGGTGACGTGAGCCGGACCGTGCCCGAGGAGGAGGAGAGTTGTCTAGTTGATTTATTGCGTACGTACCTGAAAGTAGAGGATGATTCCGGTCCGACGAGGCAGTCGGACACAGAAGAACTAGTTCGCTCGTTAAGGAAGTATCTTAAGCAGCAGTCGGAACGAATCCCGGCAGATGCAGACTCTAATCCCACTCGGGAGAGGACCCTGCTGGAGAACCTCGGCAGGTACTACGTACGATCTCCGAACAGGGACAATATAGTGCAGGACCTGTTAAACGATAGGAATTTATTAAAAAGACTGTATCATGACCTTCGCAAGACCAAACCTTACAGAGGTGGTAGGAGTGGTGGTAGTGGTGGCAGCGGTGGTAGTGGCTCCGGAGGCTATGGACCTAGTGGATTCGTCAGTGCGCTTAGCTCTAACTCTAGAAGTGTTCCGCGTCGAACTGTTGGTGTTACGCGTTTTAAAGACGATGATGACCCTTATAGATCGCCACCAATGTCTCCACCGCCACTTATTGAGGTATTTCACGAATCATTGGAGGACAAGTACGTGGAGTGTGGGACGCAGACGCCTGCGATTCCGGAGGAAGTGTTGCTGGAGCTGGAGCGAGCGTACCAAGAGAAGCTTGAGCTGGCGTCGTTGCCGACGAGCCCCACGGGGCCGGCGCCCGCCCTGCTCAAGCCAGCGCGCCGCCGCTCTAGTGTCGATCACGACGACGTGTCGCAGTCTGTCAGTGACACCATCAAGCGCTACCTGAGGATGGCGCGCAAGAAGAGCGTGGACGCTGACAAAGCGGACCGCTTCAAGCGTATCAATTACGACAAGAATTTGCGAAACATTAAACCTCGGATGCCGAGTGACGTAGACGACGATGGTCCTCACAAGGGTTGTCAGACCGAAGAAGGGTGGATTATGACGTATCGGGAGTTGCGTTTTGCGTCAGTAGCGTCGACGCCGACGTCGCCAGCGTCGCCGGCGTCCCCAACGCAGTCGCATTCGTTCTTGTCGACGTTGCTTGGTAGAAGTGCTCCGACTGTGGCTCCTCCTGCAGGTGGCATGCAGAAGTCGCGGTCTTCGAGCAGCGTGGTGCAGAGTGTCAGCAAGAAGCTGTGGCGCACGAGGAGTCGGAGCTCGTCGCGCGTCGCCGCCACATGGACGCCTCAGGTCAGTCGCATTATATTCTGTGTTGTGTTTCGCATTATAACCTGTGTTGTCTGCCTCATTACAGTCTGTATTATCTGTCCCAATAATATACTGCGTTCTGTGTAACATTGTATTTCTTACATATTATATTCTGTGTCGTGTATAAAACTCTGGTGTGTGTTAGTTGTGGCAGTACCTTCTGTGTTATGTTTTGCATTGTGTTTGTAAAATATGTTGGGAGGCACATTATATACTGTGTTGTGTAGTGTGTCACATTCGTATCAGTGTTATGTGTCTTACTATAAACTGTTTTGTGTGTAACAACTAACATTATAGCCTATGTTGTCCCCCATATTATAGTCTGTTTAGTGTTTGCATATGGGTATTGGTATGTGTATGTTGATGCTTACGTCATGTTGTTTATGTTCTGTATACAAATAAATAGTAAACAATGCCATACTTAAATCACGAGAAGTGGCTTTGTCATTTCACGTCTGTCAGCGCACCGCTTATCGCCGTCTGCTCTGTCCTAAAAGAGCGTACTGACTATACTTTTTACGATATTAATTATATTTGTTAATAATTTCACGAGCTTAATTAACATTTACAGTAAATAATGCTTTATCTGCTTTATCAGCGTCACCATTAATACAAGCACTTACTGCAGGGCTGGGTTCTATAAACCCCATATTCCTTTCAACGTCTCAATCTTTCGACTTCTTCGTCCAATCGGGCCAGAACTAGTCCAAATCGTTAGGTTGCTTCAGCTACAACGAACGTCTTCAGGCACCCTCTATATAAAAATACTGGCCTTATTGGGATACATTAAGTTAACTTAATTATTTAAATATTTTCAAGATACTCTTTCTATAGTATATCGTAAACAGCTTGATCGGGTTTATCTGTAGGTAAACCATCGAGGCTACAAATATTTGTTCCGAGTCTAGATGTTCGTGCACCTGCGCATTCACGTTTGTATTATTTTGGGAATTCCCAGAAAATCTATTGAGCAAATTATCACAGTCATCACAGTTATATTTTGATTTCACTCCTGAAGAATTTTTAAAAGAAGCGAAGTAATGAATACACACTTGCTAGTCAGAAAACGTGTGCATTCCAGCGATTAATTAGATTTGTTTTGTTATTATTTGTGTTCATTGAAGATCATCGTTATAGCTGCATTTTACTGAATGTATAATATGCTAATTTTGGTCTGTTTGTCCACTTCTACACAAATATGAACCCCCTTTTTCTCAAGCAGTTTAACACAAAATATGGAAAACCACGTGAAACCCGGTTTCTTTTCCTCCATCCATGTTTATATAAACAGTAATTGTTATTAACGCAAGTAAAAATTATAGTTCTTTTGAAGTTTAAATTCTACCCACATCATCACCATCATCATTCTATTTATTTATTTAAGGACAACCAACAAAGCATACACCAAAATACATATTGAAGTACTCATATTACAATGACATCTGATAGTGTAGCTTTTATTAAAGGCTGCCACGGCATGCATTAAACATAGGAGTCGTAATTCTTTTGTCGTTATTCCAGTTCTCAGATACTTCCCTTTTACCCGTCATCTCACCAAACAACTTATTTCTTGCCATATCATACATTACATAGTCCATCCATTGTTTCTTTGGTCTTCCTCAACTACCCACCTCATTCATACTCAAGACTTTCCTCTCGACATTTTCCTATCACAAGTGATCCTGATTTGATGCACTTTTCGTCCAAGACATCCTGTTGCCACCGAAAGATTCAGTTCTTAACCTGAATATTTCAGTTATTAAAGTTTCCTCCAGTTCCGAACCACTTCATGTTTCGAGGGTGGTAAATCTTAACATTGTGTTCTCAGCAACTATGCACTGAATGAATTAGTACTGAACAGGTACACATTAAGTGTTGACTCTCGAAATTTATTACATCCGGCCTTCCTGCACTATTTCCAAATTGTTATGGAATTCCTTGGTTATTAATGCGTAAACTTTTGTTATTTTCTTATCACTGGGAACTTTCATTTGACCTATTACTATATTTTGAAATTTGTCCAAATGTGATGGAAGAATTTTTTCAACGATTTTGAATGAATTTGATGATTTTTATCAGGTCTTCTTTTACTCATACTTTTAAAGCAAAGGTATCTTGTTATTCTTATATTCACTTCCACCAAAGTGTTTTGTAAATCTTATAAAGCTTTTATGAATAGTTTAATCCACTAAAGATAAAAAGTATGTTTTGTCCAGAGAGTGAGCTATATCCCATCCTAATCCATACGACTATTAAGGCGTGACAGGTAGATAATGTAGCTGTGTAAATTGATCAGACTTGAATCGATTACTGTCCTACATGCTACTCATTTACTATATAAGCGCCATTTTACAATCGTCATTCGACCCGGGGGTGAATATTAAATGTTGAATGGAGAAAAATCAAGGAAATGATAGATTTATTGTGTGAGGTGATGAATGATATGAAAGGAAAAGGAGTAAATGATAGCGTGACGGTTGACAGAAGAGAATGGGAGAAAAAAGTGTTGCACTCACTTCAAGTACAGTAACATGGGACAAGAATAGGAACATGGTGATTTGACACTTGCTATAATAACATAAACCAATTCTCCCACCACTGCTAATCAAACCATAATCCAATAAATTTTTAACTTCACTTCCATTCAATCCTCACGAACCTATCCACATATCACATGACTCCCAAAGCCGCATTCCACATAACTTGTCTACTACACTAATAATTCTCGGAGCATCATAAATTGCGTCGGCATTGCACTCTCCAGTCGTGCCGACGTTCCGTTTCAACGAGCGTAGGCTTGAGAGTACTTCAAGTGCGTTGTTGGATGCTACAAGAGTATCAGTGGGTGCTTTTAATTTTTCATGAGGTTCGATTTGGATATTGTCTTCTTTAATTAGGATTTATATATTCTCATCATCATTCTAAGTTGAGTATACTTTATTGCACACCAAAATTGATGTTGTTAACATCAGTCTCTTGTTTATTAGTGTTCGTCGCATTTTTTGCTCTTTCACACTTTCGTTTAGTCATTATTTCAATATTTATCCCCTTTTTAGCCATTTCATCCCAAGGAAGGGTAACATCAATTAATAACAATAAGTTATATTGTCTGAGTATAATCTTTGTATTCTAAAGCTCATCAAAAGCATCAGCCATATTATTCTTATAACTTACAATGCCATTGTCGAGTTCATTACATGTTTCAGTGGCAGTGTTGTATCTCACCGAGTGGTCGAACGTTTTATGCAGTTTACGGCAAAACTTAGGTTTCCCATTCTTCATGGCGTTGTCAGTCTTGTCTCTATTTCCACCATGATCATTTTTTTGGTTCAATCATTTTATTAGTTTACTCAATACATTGTCATTCATCTTTCGTTACTTATTCTTTGTTTGTTGTTATTGTCATTTCCATTGTTTTCTTTCATTTCTGTTTCACTGCTCTGTTTTCTTTGATTTTATTGTTATCATTTATATAGCACACACTTTATTTTAGATGTTATTTGTGCAAACTCGTTATTTTCGTATATGCTTTAATATAAATTCGCACGTTTATATCGGGGTTACAAACCGATGAGAGCTGCCGATGCACCTGTGTTGAAACGCTTGAAATTCAGATAACTCGTGTCATTCTAAATATATCCGAATATATTTACACATACAGAAATAACCTTTTATATTTATCCCAATACATTTATACTGAAAACCTTTTGCTTCACTATTTATACGCTTTGTCTGAGCGTATTTAATACAGGCTAAGTCATCGTGGATCCGATGCCAGGCAAGTTAAAAAACCCACCTGTCAGTTTTTATGCTTCTCTAGTACTGAATCACATGTCATGGTGCATTCGATTTTCTATTTATTTCTGAATTTCGTTAGTCATGTGAGTTATTTTTGTCATCAATCAGTCATATTTCTGTAGCACTTATTTCTTGTCCGACGTTTGACGTTTAATCAGGCACAGCCTGCGGTTACTCATCTGCGTAAACTATTAGCTGTAAAATGATCATTACAGAACATTGACCTTCATCTAGTTCGTCTAACAAATGTGTGTAGTCGATTCGAATAAAATAAAAATGATCGAGACGAGACATGTGTAGATTTCGTGCGTCAGTCAACGTTGAACTGCTTTGTCCAACCAACTGCTTTGTCCAATATTATACATATAGCCTACGTCAACAAAATAATTAATTTAAAAATCACATTCCATCAACATGAAGTGATTACTGCTAGATGCGAATACTTGAAAAGCTTTAGAAGATACACGTAAAAGTGCCTAAGAAATTTGAGGGTTGCCCTCGATTTCTCTGGGATGCCATCATCAGATCCTAATTTCCTTATCATGATACCACCCTTAGGATTTAAACAATTCTTAATTTCTTGAAAAGTAGACTACTTTCCAAGAAATTAAGAATTGTTTAAATCGGTTCAGGCGTTTTCGAGTAATCGGTGAATAAACACAAAGAAAGATTCCGACGAACTGAGAACCTCCTTTTTCTTAAAGTTGGTTAATGAAATTTACCTTTTATCATCAATTCAACCTAATAGCCTGAAAGAACTACCACTACTACAACTATGTACTACTATCGGTCTATAAATACGTATAATTTTGAAGAAATTTTATTTCAACTCCTTACCGTTGAGGAGTTGTACCTTCCATCATCAGCGCAGCCACATGAGATTATGATTATCAGACGCTAATACTTAAATAGCTTTTGAAAATGTTCGGAAAAAGTATTGTGGGCCTTTAAAATTGGAGGGTTGCCCTCGATTTCTCAAGGATCCCATCATCAGATCCTAACTTAGTGATAAAGGGACCACCTCGGGAGCCCTTTTGAAAATCGGTCCAGAATTGACGGAGATATACGCGGTCATACACAAAAAAAATATTTACATACCCACGAATCGAAACCTCCTCCTTTTTGGAAGACGGTTAAAAAAGAAAAATTCATCACAGCTAACAATTATATCATAGTTGTACCTACAAGATATATAGTTCCATCAATATTATTAAGAAACGTTGCATTCGCTTTCCTGAAACTTCAATGCCAATAGTTGTACTTTACACCATCTGCACAAAAACCAAATTCTAATTCTAGCTCTGCATTTTCATTGCAAGCCAGACACCCACCATCCATCAACACTTCTCCACTAAAATCTAGATGCACTACAATCTTGATATACAGTTCGTCTTTCACACCCAACTCAACATTCAAATTACATAATATAACAAAAAATATATACAGATGCCGCGTCCAAGCCCGCTGCTCGTTTAAAAGCGGACTATCAAAGAGTATCGTAGGCGTGCATGAGACACAACACATTTATTAGCCGTGCCTGACTCACTATCAGCATATCTTTTAATATTGAGCTAGTGACAGACACACGGATAAACTTGTCGTTAATCACTGTAGTATTGGATTCTGTGTTTGAGGTAATTTGTTGTTGGTTATTCTTCTTTTGAGTGACATTGTCCCGTGCTACGGGAAAAGATTTTGTCTTCCATTTGAACCCGTCGTCCTTCACGTTATCATTTACCCCGTTATCATTAACTTGTTCATTTTTTATGTTTTTTTTTGCGATCGGCACAGCATGTTCTTACTTTTCGTCTTTGCTAGCCCTTTTATCAGTGTTCAAATTCTTAATATCCATTTTAACTTTCACAATCTATTCAATATTTTTGTTTTGCATTTTTGAATTATGTGTCGCTATGTTATAATCGAGCACTTGTTAACAAGCTTACAGTTTTCTCAGAATGTTTTGATTATTTAATTCGAAGCCATCCATCGCTTGTGTGTGCATTATTAATTCTTATTCTTCATTAAATGATATAGTTTTTAATTACTTGTGTGTTTCATTGTACGAGTCACTGTTCGTCAATACCAAAATTTAGGTTTGTCTTTTATTTGCACGATATTTTGGTAGTTCTTTTGCGCTTTATGTTTTGTAAAAAAATAAAATATCTCACACGAAGCAAACATTAGAGTGTAGGTTTAGTTAATTATATTTAATTTTGAATGCGAAAAAAGTCGTCATTTTCATAATTATTAATCTAGATTATGAGTTCTTAACATTAATTTGTTAGATGTACAACACACACTAACAAATTATTTATACGCTTGTTTTCTTGTGTGTTTATATTTTTATGTTTCCTCCTAATTATCACCTTGGTTTGCAAGTGGGATATTAATACAAGTTTCTGTGTGACAAAACACTTTAATATTTTGCCTTGAAAACGTGTAAATTTGTTGCTGCTTTTATTCTCTTTTTCCTGTTTTTATTCTGATTGTATTGCTAAGTTTGACAAGTGACCCACATATGAATGTTTTCAACATCTGCTGCATTGAATATTGTATTTATTCGCTATTTTGTATTCATTTTAATGACCTCCAACAAGGGTGAGAGAAAAAAGCTTTTATTCGTCAACTTCCTTGTTTAAAATTGTAGATTTTCTTCTTTAAAAATAATTTTGCGCATTGTGAATGAGTCATGAAAGTATATTTCACAAAGGTGTTTTGTAAAGCTTTGTGCGACTTCTAATTTTATTATTTTTGCATTTTTCTGCTTGTTTGCTTGAATTTTCTTGGACTGGCAGGAATGTATGCTCTGTGATTATTGAAATTTACTAGTTTTCTCTCAATCCTCTTTATATATTGTGGTCTGGATACTATGTGCAACTAGCTATATCATATTTATTTTACAAAATAATGGCTAGGCTAGGCATTCTCTAACAGTCAACCAATAGTGACAAAAAGACAACATGTTAGGTATTTTTGTTTGCGGACAGAGATACTAGACCAGTCCTGAACACTACACAAGCTTCCTCACGAACCATTAACCTAAACTAATAATTGTCAAACTGCACCTAATCAAAAGAGACTGCCAAGTCCAGGTGAACATAATAATGCTATGGATGTAACCCTCCCTTTGATCAACTTTTGTTTTCAACGACCTCTCACATTTTAACCTAAACTGCCAAATAAGACAGTTATTTCCCCTACATCAGTCCGGGAAACCGCTCTGATATCGTAAAAACTACTTGATATAAAGGCGTGGGTATACAAACGTGACGTCTACGACCATACGGACACCTGTTGATAATTTACTGCGTATATCTGTGACATTAACGTGGTACTATTCATTGAGGCAACACTTTACGGGTTCTTTACTCCTATTTCTTAGTTTTTAATATTTGTTTTGTCGTGGCTGGTAGTAGGAAGCTTGGTGTGACCTTGACCTTTTTTGGCTCTTGATTGTAGTGTAGTTGCATGTGTTTTTTGCCGATTTCGATGGAGTTTCTTGCTGGATATTCTCCAAAGGATAACCGTGTGCCTGTCTCTTGACTGTTTTATACTCAAATGCTCATGTTTCTTTTTCCTTTATTTTTTTAATAAAACGTGCCCCACACTAGGAATTTCTCCTGTATCGTGGGTGCGTTCACAGACATTTAAACTTTTAAACTAAAAACTTACTAAACTAAACTTAAACTTTAAACTTTTTAACTTTTTTTTTGTTTGAAGAATGAAGAATATGTCGTAAAGAAAGCTATGCAAATGACTATAAGCTAAGAGCAGAAGAAAACTAAAGAAAAGATGAATGTATTGCAAAATATGACGTGATGGGCCGTGACTAAGTATTGAGATGACTATTAGGAGAGAAGCATGGAAGAAGATTGTATCCTGAATCCAATGTCAATTGGATGAGGACTAGATAATGATGGTGTGTTTGTTGATGTGGATTTTTTAAGAGATATTCAGGGAGAGGCGGATTTTGGTTTAACAGTAGAATAAAAGTACTGGTTTTCCCATGTATTGTGTTTAGTTCCCACCCCTGCTGAGAATACGTCAAGATGTTGGCCATCAGTGAATTCCTCTCCTAGAAACGTTTGCCAATCACAAATCATCATGTCGTTTGCAGTTTTCACTTACATATATCAGTCGACAATTATTTTGCAGCAAGGCTTCAGATTTTATAATGTTACGATGTTGCTGAAGTTGGAATGTTGTGTGCTGCGTGCTTGTAGACTTTGTATTTGTTAACTTGTAATTTGTGGACTTGTTTTATCAGAAATAATCTGCTTACGCTATCCCACCCCAGTTTGTGTATAAAAAAGTCCTAAATTCATTCAATAACTGACAGATGAATGCACAATTCCAAATGGTCCTCTAAACAAAAGCATGCATCAAAGTTAAAATTATATTAAAATTTAAAAAACCCCCGACACATTCAATGTTTGTTCCCACTTTAATTCCCCATAAGTATTAAACGGCTGAACCGATTTCCACCAAACAAAGCTAAGAACACTTTCGATTAAAACACCCTTTAAACAAAAAAAACTAATTAGAAATCGGTACATCCGTTTCGGAGCTACGAAGCCACAGACAGACACGTCAAACTTATAACACCAAGAGGGGTGTTATAAGTTTGACGTGTTTTGCGTCGGGGGTTAAAAACCAAGGACGAAATGAAAGTTTCTTCAGATCGTATCTATTTTGGTCTACACTTGCATATACTGCTACTGTTTGAAATTGTACTGTATTGTTTGATATTTTTTATTATTGCCTATAACTTTATCTATAGAAATTCTGGGTGGTTGCTGACCAATCTTAACCTTCTCCGCGTCATAGCCTGTGTGTGGTATGATGACGTCACGCGTTATGTGCAGGGCAGCTGTTGCTGGGCAGACGGCAGTGGGAGGTGCGTGCGCTTGACGGATACCTCACTGCTGACCCTCAGCGAGATAGAGAGGAAGGCGCTGCAGCAGGCCGCGCTGGCCAGGCTGCAGCAGATCAACCTTGGAACTGCTATCAAGATACCGGAGGGTGAGTTTATATCATAAGAATGACAAAAGAAAATTCATCTGGTGTGCTTGTCTCCACTTTAAAGCGGACGAAGCGCGTTTTACGTACGAAAATTTATCAACTACTTATTGTTTTGTTGTTTACGCGATTTTTATGTCGTGATAGTAATTTTAAATGAGTTGGGCCTAGTAAGTGTCCACGCTGATAGCAGCGTGATGGGAGTACATTAGGTCCTAAATGTTTTAATAAAATAACCCTCCATTTGGGCTTCGCCGCAGTCGGGTAATAACCGAGTTAACCGAGAGTAAGGGCTCGTTTACGGAGACGCGGGGCGTCGCGCGGCGCGTGCAGATAGCTCGTCGCGTGCTATTTTATTTATTTACTAAAAGGCGGCAACGAATGCTGCATTTTAAACTAACGACCGAAAAATCGCATCTCGTAAAATCATCGTCTGAAATCGTTAACGTTTTCATACATCGCCAAGTGCTTAAATTAAAAACGCACAACGCGCCGCGCGACACCTCGCGTTAAGATATTTTGAGTAGGTACAGATACAAACAGCATTTTTCGTAAATTTTAATCATCTAAGTATCTGTTGTTGCGCAATTTGTGTACACATTGAATTACTATGTTCTCAAACGTTGACTTTTTATTTTTTCGGTGGACCTTTGGAACCAATGACTGCGTAAACATCACACTCATTTTAATTTTCAAACCATCCCATAAGTTTATACACCTACATCATTTGTATTAAAATAATCTCTGATATTAAACACATAAAGAACATTATGAAACCATGACGAAGCCCACTAAAACTAATTCTTACCTGTCATATAAAATTGAATTTATTAATTGGGTGATCTTCAAAACAAATCTGTAGTTCAAAGGGTCTTTAGAAAGTGATTTTTCAGTAAATCCCTTATCACCTTGTTTATAAGGTGGTAATGGAGACTGCAGAGGAGTTAAAGAACTGAGCAATAAACTCTATAGATTGGCTGTTAAGAGGTTGATGAGATTCAGACTTAGGAATTTTTTAAATTCGAGAGCAGCGGTGGCCCAGTGGTGTCGGCCCCGACTTACGAACAGTAGGTCGTGGGTTCGAATCCAGGCAGGCGCATTACTTTGTGTAATTTATTTCATTACCGCTGCTCTCGAAACGGTGAAGGAAAACATCGTGAGGAAACCGGCATGTCTTAGAATAAAAAAAATCGAAGACATGTGACATCTACCAACCCGCACTGGGCACGCGTGGTGGATTATAGCCCATCCCTCTCCAAGAGAGGAGGCCTGAGTCCCTGCAGTGGGAACATTATAGGCTGATGATGAGACTTAGGAATTAGGCAAATCGACAGCGAAATTGTAGAAGTTTCGGTCGAAAAACCAAGCTGTTTTTGGAAAAAGAAGGTTGAAGGTTGTTACAGATGCTAGGAACAACTTTTAAACGGTACAATGACTTCTCGTGTTCGAAAGAACATTGTTCAACCATTCTCAAACGACCGCAGGACATGCAGACTATGTTGACGCTAGCTTCTAGTGAAGCCAGTCTTAGATATAACGACTTCCAATATCAATTCCAAAACTATGATACGGCGCATTTGGATAGCACGATAACCCTTAGATGGTCTGGCTGGCGACCTTTAGGGCTTCTGACTACCCATAACGACTCTCAAAGACTGACAACAAGGACTAGGAGCATCGGCAAACGTGCTTTCCGTGACCCTAAATATGTTCGTTGACAGATTAAGCTCATGCTATCGTCACGATATTTAATGGATATAGGTTAATTAAATGATTTGACTTTTAAAGGGTGTAATAATACCCTTTACGGAACTAAAAGGCACTTGTTCTCCACGCCATTGTGGTATTTCTATTGTGGTGAACCATAGGAAGGAAGCATACATCGGCACATCGTTTAACAGCAATCAATTTGGCGTAGGGTGACTTAGTTTGATGTTCAGTCACGAGCATCAATATGTATGCATGCTTATGTATATATGTATGTATGCGGTAACATTTAGAAGTGATAAATTACTTTTACGGTGTTGAGTAACTTTTTACGCTTTTACGAACATGGAATTTCGGAAGCCATAGTTTTCCGAAATGAGTCTTATCTCTAAGTAGAAACTTCTAAGAACTTCCTAAGAAAATAACTTTAAATTTTTACTAAGTGTATACACATTGGTGCTCCTGATTGTACATAATGCTAGGCTGGTGGCTTTGTGAAGGGTTCAGTAACACCCTGTATGTTCATTCCAAGACAGTAGATTCCCTTACAACTTTTCTGTAACTGGCACAACTTTCAAGCTTCCTCTAATACAGGGTGTAAATTAACCCTTCACACATCCGTGAACCAAGCGTTCTGTACATCAAACTAAGTAACCCTACGCAAAAAAATTTGCTGGAAAACGATTTTTTTTTGGATCAAAAATCACATTTTATGGTAAAACTCAATGTTGCACTCTTGAAACATTGTGCTAGTGGATGCTTTGAATAGTAAATAGGCCGTGGAAGTAATTTAAGTAAAGTTATAACCTGAAAAACTGGTATTTAATAATAATAACATTAATTTCTCCCACAAAGTATAAAATACAATACAGAGGTGTAACAATATGATTGGTGGTACAGAGGTTCGTGGGAGTCAGGAACCCAAACTAGGATACCCTGTGCTATGGACTCCTGGCCCCCCTCGCCGAGATTGAAATATCACAATGTAGATAGAACATGAAGGACTATTGTAAGAAAAATATATTTAAAAATATATATATATTTACAAAAACAGCTGTGAAAAATTTAGGGCTTCCAGGTATGGTCTAGAAAAAAAAAATCGCAGTGGTGGGGAGAATAAGTGCTCTTCGTTTGCGTTAAGGATACTTTTACACCCTATATACTCGATATTTAATGAAAACAGATTGAATTACAAGCTGGTTATGGAGGTCAGATAGGCAGTCGCTCCATGTAAAATACTGGTATTCAGCTGCATCCGGTTAGACTGGAAGCCGACCCCAACATAGTTGGGAAAAGTCTACTCAGTTAATGAGGTTGAATAATTTATTGTTCTTGTATTATGCTAACCAATACCCTCACTTATAGATATTGTATTCTCCTCCTAACATTCCGGGATATGAGTTAAGATTAACTGTCGGGTGAGTGTGGGGCGTGTGTTGCGAGCCGAGCGTGGCGACGGTTGCGAAACTTGGTCGAATGCCAGTCGTTTTGTTTGTTGATCGCGTTCTGTCTACGTATCACGTTCATTATTATAAGTGTTGTAGATTAGCGGATCAGTGGGAGAAAGCAGGAAGGGTTTGGAGCAACGAAGCGGGTTTGTAGCTGGCTTTTGGCAAAGCAGCACATCCAAATCGATTTAATAGCTATCAGTGTCATTACTGTCTCCTTTATTATTTATTTTACTTATTTAAATATTCCTCACAAAAAATAATAGGAAAAAAATCACCGGTATCGGGAACAGGGTCGAAGCTTTCGGCGGTGAGGGCTCCAGAGAAATGGTAAATTTTTTTGGAGCCCTTTAACAATACGGGCAGGTATCCACTTTCTGTATAAAACTCTTGATCCAGCTGCCTAACGAAAGCCTCCTCTGGTATTGATCAATTCTCATGGCAAACAAGCCGTGCCGTCCTTCTCAGTATCATCATTGCTACGGACTATGGACAGTGCAGCACCTGAACGGAGTTAAGATGGACTGATCGCGTTTAGTTTCATTGGCGGTCTATTTGAAACCCAGTAGAACTCGTACAGAATAGTCTAAAATACCACCCTATAAAATTGGAAATATTTTAAATTGAGCGACTGGCACGAAATAAAAATTGGTCTAGTTTTACTCTCCTCCGTCTGGTTATAAAACTTTACGATTTCTGACCCATTATTGACCCTCGAATTTTATTGCTGACCAGTCAAAGATCAAGAGTTTGAACTTTTAATATCGAAAATTGCTCCAAAATGTGATAATATTTCTGTATTTAGTAGATTTGGAGATTGATGACACTAACATAAACACGTTGGTTCCTGACTATTTTGCTAGAAAAGGCAAAACAACAAAAAAGTTGAAAAGGAATGACGGAAACCCTTTACCCAGCCATGGGAAGGAATAGGTATAACCGTGCAGCCGTTATTTATTCAATGCTTTTTTTAACAATTTCATCTTTGACGAAAAAATGCTATTGCTCACTGTTCTTGGGGTCTTACTCAAAGTCACTTTTTAACGTTTAAATTTAATGAAAATTACTATTGCCACTAACCGGGCACAAATCCAGGCTCTGTAGCTGCCACTGAAATTTCAAATTTCTGATGGAAAACCCAACAACACTTTACCCGATCCGTGAATCGAACTCAGGATCTTATGCTCAGCAATCGTGCTTGCGATCATTCGACTAACGAGGCAGTCGACATGTATGATGTAATTTCACTTATTGTAAAAACTAATCTTTACAAAACCCAACACCACACACATGACAATCAATACCATCAACCCCACGTATAAATATGACGAGCAGACACCTGTAAATAGTGAAGAGCCGCTACAGGTGACCCAGTCCGAACTATTAATAACTGACACATACAAGACATGTGCTATTCTCAAAATGGCCCGCTAACAACTACGTATAACAGGCAATAACCCCAGAAGGTTTAGTACGAAAAAACATATTTATAAATTCACACTATTCCCAAGCTGCTGCAAGTCCTTAAAGCCAGAATCAATAGTGGCCACCACCAGACAATGAAGCTCGACGAAGTCCTAGGGAACAATTTAACGGTCTTGGATCCCTCAACGAAATTAATCAGAAAAGAATAGCAGAGGAGTAGGAAAATCATAATTTTCACTTCCCTCCATATCAGCAGGAAAAACATAACCTAAGCTACTACGCACGCTACGTCACGAAGATCTTCTGGTTAAAATAGAATAGCCGCTTGGAATCACATTCAGGTTAAGCCGCACTTGTACGTATATATAGGTTGATCGAATTTTTATTTACCGAATTTCCTCGGTGACTTGGCCGTCGCTCCCGGCTGCCATTTGTAGATCTTTCACTGTCAGTATCAGTAGCTAGTGGACCAAAGGTCTGACAGCCAGTCTAAACAAAGGGGCATCGTATTACCCAATATTATCTAACTTGTGGAGATCAGGGGGTCTAATAGGAGAAGTACCATTTCGATAAAGTGCGCTGCAAACAGAGAAAAATATGATAGATTTAAATAACATTGTCATCAATTTGGAATGCAAGAACCTCAAAAATTATGTGTCCTACAGTGGCGTTTTATAATAGGTGGCTACTTTATTGGGGTCTGCTTCAAATGTTACCCTCATCTGCGGGACTAAAATGGTCACTTTAGCAGATCATAATATGAATTGCGTTTGTGACCTTTTAACGAATTTTAACGCAAAATCATATTATATTTCTATTGTCCTAAATAGTGTATTTCGAATTAATCCGTGTGTTAGATTATCAAAAAATTTTGGATACGTGTTTTTTGTTTCATCAAATTATTAAAAAATTACGAAAATAAAAATGACACACACAAACGCTTTTGACGTCACTTTGTGGGTAAAAAAGTACTAACCTTTTGGAGAAATACCCTAAGGTCCTAGATTACCATAAAAGGTCCATTTTATGTTTCTTTACCCAATATGCTAAAATGACCATTTTAGGTCCGCAGATAAGGGTAACATTTGAAACAGACCCTAATAAAGTAGCCACCTATTATGAAACGCAACTGTAGGACACATAATTTTTGAGGTTCTTGCATTCCAAATTGATGACTATGTAATTTAAATTTATCAATATTTTTTTTTCTGCTTGCAGCGCTCTTTATCGAAATGGTACTTCTCCTAATATGTGTATACTACAAATACGTTGTAGTCGTATGCGCTTGCGCCGTTACGCAAACGTGACGCGCTCTGACGTCATGTCGGGACATTATACAGCGTGTTGACACACATGCCTACGCTTACATACAGGCTGTTGATATACATGCGTACGCTTATATCGAAATTAAATTGTTTTATTTATGACATCGTGTTGTATTTTTGAAGCTGACAATTGAGAATTGTGATTTTTTTAATGAAGTGTAAAAAAATATTTTAAGTTGTTGTGATAGGTAGCGCTTTTAAAAAAAATGTTTTAATATTTTTTCTCTGATTTATTTTGTGATTGGTGGACATGCTAAATTCTTAATTTTTACTTTAAAATAATATTCTTGTTAGAAATACTACCTCTCTCTGAAGTATTGTATTTATTGCCAAGACTCTTCTCTTAATCATCATTTGAACAAGTCTTTACTTTTTTATTTTTTTTCTCCCTCTGTCGTTTCTTTTAGTGTTAACCTTCTTAGATCTTCTTTCGTTATCTTCTTAAATCGGTTAATGTTTTAATGTAATTACGTAAATTGAAATGGTTGAATGTGGGTGTACTATTAGGTACACCTCTGCCTAACCCTACGGGTATAAAGGCGTGATTTATGTTATGAAATGGATTAAAACAAGAAAACACTTCAACTTCCCTGTACTAAGAGAACTTCGATTACTCCCAACCTCGACCCATCATCGTCATTTGGCAAACCACCAAAGATGACAATTAAAATACTTTTCCTGATCATTAAGAAAGCCCTTTATTATACCGCTAACTCATTGAAACTTGCGTTCAGTACTTGGCAGCAGGAAAATTACCACTTACGAGTAATCACATGGTGTCTTTGTTATATTTTTGATAAGGAATTTGCGTGTAGGTGGGACTTAAATCACTGTCGCGATGTATTGTCACAGTAAGAGTTAGGTGACGCGTGCACGGAGATAGTTTTTTTTATGCTTCTGGCAGGGAACTCCGTTGTCGCAAAGATGGTGGTTAGGCAGGGGTTCAACAGAAGCTGAGAGAAGCGGAGCGGGGAAAAAGTTGCAAGATTTAACCAATAACAGGTGACTTTAAACGCGATTGGCATATTAATTGATGTGCTGGATCCATTCTCGTACATCTCCTCTCCAGTCTGCTCGTCCACGCTTTAGTGGGGACCGTGCCTTGCGTGGAGAAGAACGTTAAAGCATTTAAAACTGGCAATGGAACGATCCTCTGCCCTTTATCGTGGTTTGAGTGTCTAAGCCGGTGTCAGAGTATTTATGACGCCGGTGGGCCTCTGACTTGGCTTAACACGCCCTCGAGATATACCTCTCAGGCATGCTGGCTTTCTCATGATGTTTTCCTTCACCGTACACATCGTCTACCCCCTTTTTAGGATTCCGTATTCAATATTTCGCACTGTCCGTCTGTCTGTCTGTCTGTCCGTCCGTCCGTCCGCACATATCTCAGAGACTCTTAGTACCAGAAACCTGTAATTTAACATGAATATACAAATGAGTTACGCCGACAAAGTGCTGAAGTAAAATATTTAAAAAAAACATATTGGGGTATCTCCAGTACACACTAACGTGGGGATGTTTTTTTTTTCTCGCGATGTCCATTGTGTGGGATGTCGTTTGATAAGTTCACATACTTTGATGAGCAATTACGGAACCCTACATTGTGCGTGGTCCGACACGCACTCGGCCGGTTTTTTTTTTTGAGTGTTCCCGAAATCATCAAATTACTACACCCGCTCTAGACGGAGCGGTAGGGAGTGTCAGACTTCTACTGACTAAGAACCACCCATGTTCCTTCTTAGCCCTTTGTGCCCGACGCCGCGGTATCTCTTTCGAACCACCCGCAGACCCGACAGGACACCCTTGTCTAATTCTTTAGTGGTTTCACAGATCTATGTTTTCCTCCACAATCGTTTCTTCTTACTATTTAAATGTCACCAATAAACGTCTGTCTGATGTTTCTTTTCCGTGAAATATATGCTTGCGACAGATATAAACAGAAATTATGATTAGTCTGTGAAAGATGACTTGGTATTTAATCCAAAAATAACTGTAGGTTATATATTTATGTGGTTTTATTGTTCGTGCGTGCATTAGATAAATTATTCTGTATAATTGTTGTTGCGAAATAAACTTGGCTGACTGCTGTTTGGTATACAACTCGTATTTTGTGTTTCTATTTTAATATGTGTTATTTTTAAAATAATTACCTGGATGCTTTGTTGTCTCAGTGTTGAAAGAATTACAGCTGGGAAATGTCCCAGCTGAAATATCTTTTTATTACTAAAACACTACAAACGTTAAAGATGTCTTTACAAAATCTGAATTTTACTTGAAGTAATCTGTTAAAAGGGCCGAATATTATATTTATTGTATTTGTATTGAAATTTAGGAAGCAGGTTTACAAATAAGACATAATTGGATGAAGAATGCTCAAACCTATTAAAATTCAGCTTCAGCACTTGGTTTTTACTTACAAATATATTCTGATTGATGATTATAATTCAAAAACATTTTCCCCAAAATTCTCCAACACACAATCAACGCTGCAGTAACAAACATCAACATTACAACACATAATTCAGTCCCTCGACATTTCATCTCCACCAATCACACACGTCCATCCATTGACGAGCAGACCATACCTCCAATCCGTCGTTCCTCAATCGTCACCGGCGCAAGCGCAGGCATTACGTGCGCATATACGTAGAATAGACTTGCTGCCAATCCCCGATCACTTACAACCAGGTTATGCTATATTTAGCTGAAGAATCTCGCGCGTATCTGTTTGTCTGTATGTCCGTGTGTCATTGTAAGAATGTTCACGTGGACTTTGGTGTGTGAGGTGTGCAGTTAAGTTGGGAATGTGATGTGAGTCAGAAAGCTTTGCCTGTAAAAATATCAACGTGGGCCACATTATTGTGTACCCAGGATTAGAATGTGGAGCAATGTTGTTGTTGTATGAGTGACGGTTTATTATTGTTAGTTAACTTATCAGGGACGACTGTTAGAGATCCCTGGGTCTATCCTCATGTCAGACAAAGTGTTATTGAGTTTATCCAAAAGGGAGTAGCAGCCAGTATCCACTGAGTTTGGATTTATGGCCAGTTGATCATTAGGCTCGCCCTACATGGGACGTAAATATAACTAACAATATTCGTTACATTTCTACCTTACACTTTTGTTTTTGCCGGTTTGAATATCATCAAATAACCCCTTCCGCTCTTGGGCAGAGCGAAAGAGAGTGTCAGACTTCTACTGAATAAAAAACCAGCCATGTTCCTTCTTAGCCCTTTATGTCGAGGCCGCGGTAACTTTTACAACATTTTACCCTTCGGGTTGTTGTGTCATTGTGGACTACAGGTGTGTCATTGAAAGCTCTGCTAAAGATACAAGTTTTCTTAAACTTGCAGTTTCAGCACAATTTATTAGTCCGGTGCAGTGCTGATCAGTATTTTTTTTATTATTTATTAATTATCTTTATTCTAGAAAGGTAAGTAACTTATAAGCTAAACCCCACAAAACCGTTGAAATGGTTTGACTGTGGGGTCGATGAGTCTCTTATCATGATGAGATACTTAAATGTACTTAAAACTAAATATTATTTAAACGTACACTAAACATTATAAAACTTAAAACATTTCTAAATAATATAATTTAAATTTACGTCTAAATCTTATGTTTGTCTCCAATGATATATTAAAACTAGAGATACATTGTCCGCTCTCAAAAATGACAACATGAAATGAAGCCAATTGGCTACATCGCGCTTAGTTACGCACCAACCTCTCGCGCGACGCTACATTTGTTTTTATTTTAAATCGTGTGTGTGTTAACCTGTGCAAAACATAAAGAAAACAGGCATCAACATTCATCCCGCTGCACGGTGTCATATTTTCTTTCCAATATTTTCGCCGTTTTTAAGCGCCGCGATGTTAGTTCATGACGTGTATATACAGTGTGAATCTTTATAATGTGCACAAACCGAAATGAGAGAATCTATGCTTAATTTTATCGATGGAAAAAATATTTAAAAAAATCTAAATATTTTTTTTTATATTTTTGATGGAATTTTTAAAAATTTTGTCCACTACTGTGACCCCAGTGTAAACAAAACGGTGTAACTTTTAAACTGAATTATCTATCGCTATGAAACAAACTCCATAAAGCTGAAATGATTGTAAGCAATTTAGCTTCCTAATAAAATTAAAATTCCGGAAAAAAAACTTTCCTCAATTGAAAATAAACATCTTTTTTTGGTCATAATTTCTCAAAAATCTGTTTTTTTGTCATAATTTTTTACAATAATTGTGAAATTTCTCAATAAGACGCCCCCATGGGGGGCCTACCTTTTTATTACTTTAACGTATTTTTCATCGTATTAGCTAAACAATAGTAAAAATGGCATGTTTATAACTCAAACATAACATTTTATATCAAATGTTAAAAGATGGTACTCCGAACACGCCATTTATTATGCTAAATTACTTACAATCATTATGGAGTTTGTTTCATCGCAATGGATAATTCAGTTTAAAAGTTACACCGTTTTGTTTACACTGGGTCACAGTAATGGACAACATTTTTAAAAATTCCATCAAAAATATAAAAAAAATATTTAGATTTTTTTAAATATTTTTTCCATCGATAAAATTAAGCATAGATTCTCTCATTTCGGTATGTGCACATTATAAAGACTCACACTGTATACGTCATTGTTTGTCTCACTCCTTATGTCTGCCGGCAGATTTAGTATTTAACACTACCAATTTTACTCTTCTTTGAATTTGCACAAATCTAGTCGGCTCTGATCATATAGAAGGAGCCGTTTGTGTGTTCTACCGACTGGATGAACTACTTATTCTTGACTGATCTATTAACTAAATAAAAAACGGTAAGTAACTATTTAAGAAAATATGAAGAAACTGAAAAACCATCATGTAAATCGAATAAGTGCTTCGTGAGCTTAGCTTTCACATGGTCAGTTAATGTTCATGAGTATTAAACGCACTTATGAACTCACAGAGAGAGTTTGTTTTTTCATTATGTTTGCGTATCCTTGACTGCCCACAAGTCTACGGGTAAGGCTAAGGCCGAGATCATTTTCAGGTTAAAACATTACTTAAATTACCTCCATGACCTGTTTACTATTCAAAGAATCCAATAGCACAATGTTTTAATAGTGCTTACATTGAGTTTTACCGTAAAATTAGCTTTTGACCACAAAAAAAAAGTCGTTTCCCAGCAAAATTATTGCGTAGGGGTACTTCGTTTCATATACCTACAGAATGCTTGGTTGACGTATGTGTGAAGGTTTAATTTACACCCTGTATGATATATATTAAGATGAAAATATGATCTAAGTTCTCAGTAACGCCTTGAAGAAGAAATATGGTATAGGTACAATTAACGCGATATTCTATAACAAGACGGTAGCTATTGTCTCTTGCAAAAATTAAAAGTTTTGTCACGTATGTCGTAAGAATATAACCAAAATACCTATCTTTGATGCTCGGTAACGATCACAAAGCCGGCCTAAGAGCTGTTGCCATAGCAACGCGAATGTCTCTCAGCCCGCAAGAATGATAAGCAGTCAATAAATCTATTAATACGTTCCCCAGATGACGGCCGAAATAAATCATTCTTTTAATATTCACCGACAGCTCACAGTAAGCGCTGTATTATTGTGGTCGGTTCTATAGACGCTCTGATAGTGACGAATTCTAGCGATGTTAGCGATATTCATGTGTCTTGTACTTAAAGTTTAGTGGTTCAGGAACCATTTAAGTGTGAAGAATAAGGTGTAAAGTTCTGCGGTAGGGACCTCACGCGTCCTGCCCTGGTTCAATCCATGGTCACCTCCTGCTGCGAAGCAGTCGTGCTAGGGAAGGAGGTACAAGCTGCGAACTTATCGTAAGAGATACACCGGCCCTGGAACATGAGTGGGTTTTAGTTATTACAAATCTGAGCCTCGCTTCCACTACACGCAGATGTGGAAGAGGTCATTTGATGATTAATTCCCACTCGAAATAAAAGCTGGATCTTGAATAAAAGGGAGGGTCAGGTGTTGTGTTTGGTGGGCTTCTGTCCGACAGTTGTTTTCGGGTTTATCTATACATATTGTTCTTAGTCGTGGATAACTTTGACTGCGCGATTTAGTATTTTGATGTTACACTTTGTGCAACGTGGCTGTAGTGCTTTTTCAACCAATTTCCCAAAAACGAGGAGGTTCTCAATTCGATTCTGTTTCATAATTCTATACACCAGCCTCGCCTTTTGTCACTTAAGTTCAGATCGGCTGCCATTTTTAGCGGAAGTAGAATATAATTTCAGCATTGTACACAAAGCGATTGATCTCTAGAATCCCGATACTGGGTACGATATCCGTTGGTTAAACTGGTTGAAGTCCGACTTTCGGGGTTTGACGACCGGTAGTAACTGTCAAAGATATACAATTGCGGCTGGGGCCAACGGAACAATTCGAGGCACAAAGGAGCACAATCCACCGCGGCAAGTGCAGCAGACCAATAACGTTATACGTTATACTTATTTTTAACCGACTTCAAAAGGGTTGCCGTCGGATTCCCTGGGACCCTCCCCTTAATATATTTACAAATTTTTAAAAACACAAAAAAGTGAAAAGTAAACTTCAGATGAAAAATCTGCTTGTGCAGTCGGTGGCGAAAAAAAACAATCAAACAAAGAAATGCCACCAACTTATTTTTGAAACATTTTATTAATTGTTTCATTTTTTGTGGTTAAAAAGTTAAAGAACTCAAAAACTGTTTAAAAAGCAGTTGTGTCATGGAGGTAATTTAAGTAAAGTTATAACCTGATAAACTAGTATTTTCATAAAAAGCTGTGTTAAATTTTACATCCTTTATAACAGTGTGGGACTTTGAAAGTCTACCATTTAAAACACAACTCTGACCATTGACCCACGAGCGAGAAATAGTTCGACAATTCTGAGAAAATGAATGATAGAAAATAAATATACCTACGGAAAAATTACGTAAGGTTCACAATTTACTTTCTATTACCATGAAAACGTCTTTCAGCACAATTTATTGTTAGTTATGTATATTTATTTACGTAAGAGTTATGTAGGTAGTATTAGATTCAAAGGTTGCAAATGGGCCACGACGTCTGAGTATAATTTAAACAATAATTTTTAAATAGTCCGTAGAGTTATCTGATTGATCTAATTTTAAATTTACCAGACATCATCGCGTTGAAAATTCAGAATAATTAAAAAAATATTTTCTTTTATCACAGTTTTCTTTCTATCCATAATCTCCATTAAAATTCATACACGTCAAACACAAAAGGCATATAGACTTAATTAAACTTCTTACTGCAAGTATTGTTTTTTTTTCACTAAAAGATTTCATGAAATAGTCACTCCAGGAAGTTAAATGAACTGAGACAAATGTAACACACGACCTAACACTGAGCGGAAAAAACGTAAGGAAATTCGAATTTCGCGGACTACCTTGAAGGTTTTACCTTTTTTTTTGCGGGTGGAAAATCATCAAATAACCCCCCCCCCCCTCCCGTTCTTGGGCAGAGCGAAAGGGAGTGTCAGACTTCTACTGAGAAACCACCCATGTTCCTTCTTAGCCCTATATGTCGAGGCCGCTGTAACTTGTGAACAACCCGCAGCCCCGACGAGTGTGAAATACCCGCAGCTGCGGCGGGTGAGGGTTTGACCTTAAGTCTCATGTAATAGGGAACCTATAGGGTTATAGGGTAGGGAGGAACCTATTACTAATCGGGCACAAAATTAGAGACTACTGATACGACTGTGGCGGCTACTGAGAGAGAAACTCCTTATGGGACAATACTCCATAAAACTGTGACCAACCCGGTAATAGATCCCAGAACCCGATGCTCAGCACCTCGAGGCAGCCTTTTAGAAAAATCCCAAAAAAAAACACGGCCAAATGTCTAGTGTCTGTTTCCCTCAGAAACCTCTAACGGTATATTTATCAATTAAAACTTTTGTACCATGATAACTGTACTGAAACTGAAGTCATTGCGGTTGGATGTTTATGACCAGACAAATCGGTCTTTACCCTCTTTCTAGTTCGTTTTTTTGCGTTCGGTACAACTATCATTGTCACTCACTATACTTAGTATTTAACATAATGTTAGTGATCATGACAGTTTAAAAACTGTGCCTGTAATAGATTGCCTCAGAATTTAGGTATTTATCGTGTCTTACGAAACCCTTTGACCGTCCTGTATCAATATAGCTGTCTCAAGACGCAGTTGACACCACAAAACAGTCAAACTAAACTAATCACGAACAAATCACCAATTTATTAAATGAGAAGTTTGCAAATAACACTATTTTGTTCCATTTCAACTGAAATCTGCCTTCAATCGGTCGCGAGTTATAGCCCTGTGACAGACAGACAAACGATCTCTTTCGACAGTCGCGATAACTTTATTACTCAGGTAAATTATTTAGTGACATTTCTGACAGTTACAAGACATTCCCTCTCATTCTTACACACAGCTTTCGAGTAACGCTGTCTCGCTCAGTAGATACGGTTCTTCAGTGTGCCCACCACTAAATAATAGACCCAGTGTTGACACGTAAATCGAGTAACCTTCAAGGTCCACTTCAAAGGAAAATGTAAACAAAGATCTAAATACAATTATCGATATTAATTACCGTGCTATTTTGTAAACGAAAGAACGCTATTTTAGATCTAGGAATGTGGCGTATGTATCAGGTTTGTTATGTCTGAGAATAACCCTAAAAATAAATCTTTAATAAAGGATAATAAGAAGCACTTAAGCGCAAAGTAAACACATAAGTGTACTATGCCTTTCATTAATCATTCTCTGAAAGTAGGACATAACATGCCTGCGGAGCGGGTTGAAAGTACTACTTTTCAGCCCTAGGGAGAATTGCTTTCAACTGACAGCTGTCAAATTACTAAAAAAAAACTTAGTCTATTTCACATTTTTATTGAACCATGTTCCAACTTTTTATACAGCCACTCAATTACAGCGCGATTTAAAATAAAAACAAACACAAAGTTCTTAAATAAATAAAGAATAAATAAAAAATAAAATTATAATAAGACTTTAATATAGTTTAGTTTTAACTATTTCCCTATAATAACATAGATTTCGGCAAAATCTTAGCATTTTTTTAAATTTATTTATTTTATTTTAATGATGAACATGAAAAATACTGGCTATATAGCTGGACGATCAGAGGACAAAAAAAAACAAAATAAGCGGCAAAGTGACAATCCGATCAACTCTATTTTTTTCTTTAGCTAATTATTATGTTCAAATTGTTGCTTTCCTCGTATGTATTTGTAATAGTAGTAGTTTACCCGAGGTAAACACTGTGCTTTTCACAGTGTTTACCTCGGGTAAACTACTACTACTTATATAGTCCCTCGAACTATACGCCAAACCCCGTCTCGGAATGAAATAAGTAACTTTCTTCCCTTGGATAACAATGTACTATTACTGCTGGGACACAGACCTCCAGTCTTTCCCTATCGTGTGGTCTAAACGGGTAGCAGAGTTTTAACGCAGCCTATGGGCCTCTGAATTGGCTTTACACGTCGTTGAGAAATATCTCTCAGGCATCCGGTTTACTCACGATGCTTTCCTTCACCAGCAGAGCAAATGATAATTAAACAATAAGCACATGAGTCTGAAAAATCAGAAGTGCGTGTCTTGGGTTTGAACTCGTGACCTATGACTTAGCAGTCCGACGGTCACACTATTAGGCTTTCACTTCTTTACCCGAGGTTTCCTCTCCGAACTCAATGCGAGCGAAGTCGCTGGCAAAAGCTAATAAACCTACACAGCAGGCAACTAATAGTTTTTAAAAGTTTGTTCTTCACTATCATCATGACTACATAGGTACTATAAGACAAAGTCCTCCTCCGCGACGGTCTGTCTGTTCACGATAAACTCAAACACTACTGCACCGATTTTCATGCTGGTTTCACCAATGGATAGAGTGGTTCTTGAGGAAGGTTTTAGTATATATATAAATTGACAAGATAACCGACATCAACGCGAGCGAAGCCGCGAGCATCAGCTAGTATAAAAATTGCTGTGACCGCAGAACTAAAAATAGTGCTGTGACAACAGAGCATTAAACAATATTATATGGTTGTTACTAACTTTAGAAAAAGCCCATAAAGTGGGCGTGATAAGCGTAAGCGACTGTTATGAATTATCAAGATTATTCAAGATCAAAGGTTTTTCGCTTTTTATTTGCCTAAACATAATTTAATGCAGTAGTATAAATCAGCAACACTGGTCAAATTATTAGCAGACACAAATTGTGCCATTTATACCTTATAATCAATGAAAGGGTTAATAAAATACTAAGGGTTAATAACGGGTGAGTCATCAAATAAACCATTGGAACACCCTTGCTTAAATATGACAACGTATCATTTTCTTAACTTTAAATATGAAAATATGGGAAATGAATGATGGTTTGGATGAAAATTAACTAGTATTTATCAATGGAACTTGGATTGTTACACACATTGAAAATCTTGATGATACGAGTATTTTCCAAATTATGAATTTGCTAAGACTTTTTGTATTATTTTTACTAATACAAAAAAACACGTTGTAGAACACCATCGTAAATACAAAAATAATATTAAGCTATCACATATAAAATTTCAAAACATATACTCGACCCAGATGACACCACTCTGATACAAGCTGTAGATGTTCTAAATTAATAATAAATGTAACTAATTAACGATGTAAACTGCAAAATATCACCACAACATTTATTTGTGGTCGCATCAAAAGTAGCCGTGGTCGTACATAATTAGTTTTAATGCCATTCTGTGGGCAGATGACCACCATTTTATATACAATGTTGTAAATAATTTCCAGCACTATTAATTATTTCTTACAGAAGGCGGTTACAAAAATATCTTTGATTAATATCGGTTAAATTAATATTGTGTGTTACATCACTAGTACCTGGGCGAGTTTTGTTTTGACGTTTGAGTTGGTCAGAAAGTGTTTATTGATTTGTGGTGAAAACGCATTTTATTTGAGCTAGAAGAGTGTCTTGCATGATAATTAAGATAATACTGTTCTGACAGTTCCCTTGTTCAGTGTTACGTAAATACAAGTCGGCCTAGCCCCGCAATACTTCTCTAAGATAAGCAGAATAATAGGTAGTATTAATTAGTAGCTGCTCAAGGAATAGCGCAATGTCATCGACATCGAATTACACAAAATGAAAGGTATCGTGGGTTACACAATAAGGCTGGCAGTGGCAGCGCCTCATACAGGCGGGCCAAACCGCCCTGTATTATGACACAAAATTGTATTTGTATACCACTTATTATACAATAACCGAGCAAAATTCCTTTTGTAAGGAAGTAAGGATTCCGGCAAGCGCAGCGCGTGCCCTGTGACCTACAATCTCTGTGCTCGGACCTCATTGGAGACACATGCGTCTTTTTCTTACTCTATGGCTTTTTCGTTGTTCGATCGAATTATAAAATTACATGTCAATTACTCTGTATTGTTCCCAAGTAAATTAATATTACAAATATACTTAAAAGTGAATCCAAGTTTAGTTTTTCCCATAGTTAAGTTCCCTTTTACTTTGTTGAATCTTTCTTAGAAGTTTATATTTTTCAACGAAAACATTTAATAAAAATGAAAGCAACATAATACTCACAATAATACGTGAAAAAGCAATTTCCATGAACTCATACCTGAACCGACGCATGCATTGGCTCTCCTCAAAGTTTTAGAAAGCTTCTATGAATTTTATTCAAACGGTTCTGAGAAAACGCCATTTTTTACTAGACATTTTCATGAATACTAAATATGACTACGTATAATTTATAGGCTAACACAATATTTAGTTGAAATACTTCTCATATTACTAAAAGACTTTATTTATTATGAAAGGTAAACATAAGCGGCGGAATGTGGCTGTTCTATTGCTCACACCTCTGCCTTCGGGGATTCGGGTGTGTTGTGTTGCGCGCTAATGTATTAGCGGAGTTTAGCCAGTACTCACTAATATTAAATTACTCCTAAATGAAAGCGGGCTCTCGGTTTTTAATTGAGAATAATCGTGAGAATGTACGATACAATGAATTACCAGTATTTAATTATTTGCCTACCCTGTTCCTAATTATGTTGGGCAATGCAACCAGATATACTGCCGCACTCAGAGAGCTTTAATGATTACTTATACCAAGTTTTGTCATACAAAAGTATATCTAATCCTTACTAAGTGACGGCTTAATTAATCATTAAATATCTCTGAGTACCGGAGTAAGCTAATATTAGTAGTTATTGTATATGGACTGTGACCGGCACAGTTCAGCTACTGGTTTACAATACGAACTTTATTATGATTTCACCTGGATTCCACTACCAGGACGAGCAAAACGTGCAATTGGGATTTTCCATGTGTTTCTCAGTATAGTTGCTCGGAGTTGGGAATTTGGCGGTATAGTATGAGAAATCCGTGTCTCGGTGAACACGTAAAGCCGTTGGCCCTCCGCCTCATCTCTTTCCATGCTGAATTGCCGTCCCATCGGACTATGGGGTCGTTTACGGCGACGCGGGGCGTCACGCGGCGCGTGCAGAAGGCTCGTCGCGTGCCATTTTATTCATTTACTGAGAGGCAGGTCCACCGCAACAAACGCTGAATTTTAAACTAACGAGCAAAAAATCACTTGTCGTAAAATCGTCGTTTGAAATCGTTAACGTTTTCGTACATCGCCATGTGCTTGAATTAAAAACGCACAACGCGTCGCGCGACGCACCGCGTCTCCGTAAATGAGGCATATGCGTGTAAAGGAACCTCTAGCGCACTTGTATCTGCACACACACCTGCTCTATTGCATCTCCCGCGTCGATGGTTAATCCTCGCAAACATTGGACGTAGTAGCCGAAAACGGTAAGACTAGTTCTCAGAGTTTCTGTTTATTATGATAAACTAGATGGTAAAATTATATGCATTTGAAACTAAAGTGTTTACGATGTTCAAGAGTTTACCATTAAACATTATTATACGGGGTGTTTTAGTGTCGTCTTTTCTGTTGTTGTCAAATAAATCATAATTATGAGTAGACATGCGGAGGCGCCGGTGACGGTTGTAGGGCTGCCAAGTGTTCTTAATTACTAACATTCATTAATACAGCTTCTTTTACTCTTTAATCTTTTACAACCAAAAACATTAAAAATCGAGCTTTACATACCATGAACCTACTTTACTTACTTACTTAACCATAGCTTTATCGATTAACACCAATTTTTTGAACACTTCTTTAGCGGCGTTTTGCACTTTTTTTAAAATATTCAAAAATGCACAACGTTAATGTTCAAGTTTTCACTTCTGTCGCCACGTTGTTTTCTTAAGTCTGCCACTAAACTCTTCAATGTCAAAGCCTAGGCTTTTGGCTCCGGCGACTCGGGTCTTGCAGAGACTGCGTAAATAAAAAACCCGACTGAAAAAACTGAAAAGCAAAAAACAAGCACATTTTAAATTAAACAAAACTTGGAAGCAGGCGGGGTCCATTCTATTTTCATTTCATAACTTAATATTCAAATATTTTCAATTTTAATGTAGCCAGTGACATTCGCGCCATCAAGACAAATCTAACGACGTATATTTTATTCAAATCCCTTCATCCGTTTAGGATTTATGAGGGAACAAAGAAACGGACATACATACATACATACACGCCAAACACATAACCCTCCTTTTGGGCTTCGCCGCAGTCGGGTGAAAAAAACAAAGCATTTATTTGAGAGAATAACAAAGACGTTACTTGCGAAGCATTGGTTACCATGCGAAGTAAACAAACAAGAAAACGTGACCGTCCCCGACTCCTATCCCAATTTAGCTTCACACCTGTTATCTCCGAAGCGTAAGGCAGAGATGTACCTGCTAGTAGGTACACCTAAGTACATTTTGCCAGATAAGTTTAAGTCCTATGTACTTATTACATAGGACGAGCCTTTTGCCATCAAACGGGTAGAAATGTAGACTCCGTGGCTGACACTAAGAACATCTTGATGAAAAAAATCAATAACAATTTTTCTAACCCGGGAATTAAAGCCAAGATCTCATGCTTAGCAGCAACATTTACCATCACTACACCAAAGAGCCAGTCAGATCATTTCGCAGCATATATTTCTGTTGTATTTATTTCTCTACTAGCTGAAGGTTATTGATTTCTGATAGAGCGAGCAAAAGTAATCTTTTCACCCCCTTAAAACCCTTATTTCGCATGAAAAAGTAGCTTAGGACATTTGCTACTTTTTTCTCCTAGACTATACGTGTACCAAATTTAGTTTAGTTTCTCGCCCGTTCTTCTCCATAGAGATCTACGCTAGGGAATGGGCAACTACAGTACTTACAAAAGTTATTATGCCTTGTGTCTGTGACTGTAGCTTCGGAGTGCAATGCGTCGTTTCGGGGGTCACGCGGTGCCGAATGTTACTGGCGGCGAGTGCTGTGGGTCTGGGGGCGCGCGATGCGCGTGTTGTGGCAGCGGGAGCGCGGGGCTGCGGGTCGCGGGGTGGCGGTTGCGCGTTGCGGCGTGCATTCGTTGTTCCGTGATTCGAAGTCTCGTGCATTCGTTGTTGCGGTGTGCGTCGCTGCGTGCTTTCGTGCTCGAAGTGTTCGTCGTTGCGGGCATTCGGCGGTGTGTAGTTCGGCGTGGTGGCTTTTGGAATGACGTATAGTTAGTTTTTCGTAGTTTTGTTTTATGAATTGTTCTTAAGACATTCATAAGTGCCAGTAATGGTTTAATGCGTTGAGTTTTAATTTCATTGAATTCGGTTCAGTAGTTTTGTCGTGAAAGCGCGACAGGAAGACAGACAGACAGAGTTACTTTAGCATTGATAATAATAATAAGGATTGGTCTTCATCTCAGTCGTCAACTCCTTTCTAGCCATATCATCTTCCACACAGTCTCTCTGTCCTTTGTTTATTTTTTTGTTTATTTACCAATCGTTCAACCCTACTGGTCGTCTAGTGCAGGGGGGGCGCCATCCGTTCTGGTTATTTAGTTCCGTGCCCACCTTGTCAGTTCACACGTTACGCTATGCTCGCAAAAGTCTTTGTGGATAAGCCCACATGTTATAATAGGTCTGCTGGAAAATTTGCTAGAATGTCGGCTAGAAAGTGAAAATCAGATTTTTTTTATACAAGTCTGAATTTTTCAAGGATATCAGAAAATTGTTACACGAGTTTGAATATTTAAACGATATTTCAGTACATGGAAAACCATTCAATAATGCTACGTGAAATGGAAATAATAGTCTTCCAAACCAGCCCAAAAGACTCCTTTGAACAACCCGCAGCCCCGACAGGTGACAAGTAGACTTCAAATTTACATTTCTGAGTTTTTGTCGGGGCTTATCATTCAAGGAAACAAACAAGGACTTTAACCAAGACCATTTCTGATCGGAACGCGTATTTTTTTACGGTTGGAACTCATGAAAATGGTCATACCAGCTTCAACCCCTCCATGTATTCGGAGAGCTATTTCAAGCTACGTCCAGGAGACATCATATGGCATAAAACATAACATCACGCCTATAATTCACGAGAGATTAAGCAGAGCTACACCCTATACCGAGTACACCCAGAGGACCCACATGAGAATGCTGTTTATGGAAAAGTAAATAGTTGGCAGGACCTGGGTTTCGAACACAATACTCAGCAGTGTCACCAGTAGACCAAATAAATACCTGTAACTGTGAATACTATAGATAGATGAAACAAAAATAAAATGTAGAAGAAGAAGAAAATGCATTTATTTGGCACATGCCCCAAGTACACACAATGTAAAAAGTATATAAAAAAAGGAGTTAGAAATAAACAAAGCGTGCCACTGTGTGCCTCACGGCTGCGCCAAAAAGGTCCAATTCAGCAAAATGCCGGTAAACTATTGCCCGACGCTGGTTTTCAACTGAACCTGACTTAGAGTGGTTACGTACGTATGTACGTTATTGTACACCAATACACACAGCTTTTTGTAGTACAAATATATCTATAAGTATTGTGTGTTTATATACATAGGTAGGTACTCGTAAGTAGGTTACTATTCATGAGAATAAAGTAAAGTACACAAAGTCGCCACGTGCGTCTTTGGAACAGGTAATAAGCCATCACATGACATATCCCACTAATGCGTTTTTATAAATAGCCGCAAATATCCGCGGTATGCAAGCAACGAAGCTAACCGCATTGTCTGATCACACGCGCGTCTCTAAAGTGAATCATCTGATACTGCATTATTGTGTGGGACAGAAATACTGGGGTATTTTTAGCTGTAAGTTATAGTTAGGGTGGTTGATGGATACACTGTTAACCTAGTTCTATTTTTGGTTTGCAATAGAACGGTAAAATTGTTACTTGTGATACGGGTGATGGTCTGACCGTAAAATCATTATTTGTGATTTTTCGTAAACATTTTTTTAAAATTAATTCAATGATAGTCACTAACAATATACACAACTTAACACTGAAAACAGAATATTCATTATTTGTTTTGTTAAAGACAAAATATCTCGTTTTTTATTGGAGTGTGTGAATTCATCAAATGACTCCTTTTGGAGTGACAGACTTCTACTGACTAAAAACCACTCATGTTCCTTCTTAGCCCTTTATGTCGAGGCCGCGGTATCTCTTTCGAACAACCCTTAGCCCTTCGAACAACCCGCATTCCAAATATCCCGTTTCCAGTGTAAAAGATAATAAAAAAATATTTGTTTATCCAATGATTATATTCCAAGTAGCGTACTGTGGATTTGTTCAACATTCACGAACTAGGGTCTCTAGGTGGAGCGGGAAGGGTTATTTGATGATTCTCCACGCACCAAAAAAAAAACAGTCTCTGGGTTCATAAAAGACGGCTGATTACCTTTTTTTTGGGGGGGGTGGGAAATCATCAAATAACCCCTCCCACTCTTGGGCACAGCGAAAGGGAGTGTCAGACTTCTGACTAAAAACCACCCATGTTCCTTCTTAGCCCTATATGTCAAGGCCGCGGTACTTCTTACAATATCCCGCAGCCCTGACGGCTGATTACCTCAGTCACGATTTATCTTGGTAAATGTTGAACTAGTTTTTCACACACCCTTGTTCGCACCAATTGTGTTGGCGTTTTAATGACACTAATATGTTGCATTGGTGGAATTCCTCTCATCCGTTGTTGTTCAGCACACGTGTTCATTTTATGATTTTTCTAGTGAGCGCCGACTTTGTTTGTGTTGACGTTTACAATTGATGGAGACGTTTTCTGGGAAGTCCATTACAATAGTATTCAATCATAAATTCTGTATTAACTTAATCACGAATAGGGTATTTGACCAAAAAAAATTAATTAGTCCGTCAGTTAGATTATCGAAAAATATTGGATACGTGTTTTTTGTTTTATCAAATTAATAAAAAATACGAAAATAAAACGTGTCAAAGATCATGAGCCCGCTTTTGGCGTCACTTTGTGGGTAAAAAAGGACTAAACTTGTGACGTTACACGTCTTCACACGACTTTTCGAAGCACTGTATCATCTTCATCTATTGTTTACTTGAAAAAAAAAAATGTGTCCATTATTTTTGGACTAATTAGATTTTTTTTGGTGAAATACCCAATTAGCTAAATACTATGCTCTTCGCGAGGTTGATTCGTGGATGGGTGACCACCATTACAAACCGAGTTTCATACATGCCTCGTAAAGCACGTTAGGCCGTTGGTCACGGCATTTGTAAATCTCTGACAGTCATAACAGGTAGTCAATTCCCCGAAAGTCTGACAACCAGTCTTACGAAGGGGTATCTTAATAGTACCCAGCACTACTGGGTTGTGGAGGTCAGATAGGTCAGGTATTCAGCTGCATCCGGTTAGACTGGAAGCCGACCCCAACTTAGTTGGGACAAGGCTACGCAGATAATGATGGGTTTTGTTTTCTTATTTCTCACTAGCTTTTGCCCGCGGCTCCACCCGCGTGAAAACGATTTTCACTCACTTAGGGGTTGAAATTTGAAAAATCCTTCCTTAGTTCCCAAGGATGCCTACGTCATAAGAGGAATACGCGATCGATATTTTAAGTTTCTCGCCATTAGGGTTTGGCCTGTCGGACCTGTGGACGGTGAGTAATGGGCTAGCTCGCCGTCCGTCCGTCTTATGACAACGACAGGCCGTGTCGACGGCGCGATCGTGTTCAACGCGCGCCTCAAAGAGATATCAGCAACATGAAAGGTGCACGCAAGGGCCGACGCCCGTCGGGGCTGCGGTGTGTTGTAAGAGATACCGCGCCCTCGACATAAAGGGCTAAGAAGGAACATGGGGTGGTTTTTAGTCAGTAGAAGTCTGACACTCCCTTTCGCTCTGCCTAAGAACGGGAGGGGGGGCTATTTGATGATTTCCCAACCAAGCCAAAAAAAAACCGTTTGGCCTGTGCGTTGATCCTCAGTCAGTCAGGTTTGCCTTTTATATACAGATATATTACCTACAAACTCCTAGAGCTGTAGGTATTGGCATAGTACGGGAGCTGTGACCTGCAGTTGTATGACAACAAGTATCGAGTTCACGAGTACTGTTACATGTTTGTTTGTTCTAGTGAGTTATTCAGCTCGCGTATTTTGGGATCAGCACGGATGTTTTGTGGTGATGACTAAGATGACTTGCAATACGAGCCTAGCTCTTGAAACCTGTATAGATGTGCTGAGGTTTATTATGCCAAAACCAAAACGTAACTTTTAACCCGTCTGTCTTCAAAGCAAAAGCAATCAGGTATCTTCAGAGCACGTTCGTTCTATCATAGATCTCATCGATCACTTTGAATCAGGCGTGTGCGCAATAAAAAAATAAAAACTTTTTCACAGGTGGGCATAAAAGTTGTCAATTATCACATTTATGAGCCAAGTGACTAAAACTTAAAAGTGTTATGGATGAAAACCGCACCTAATCTTTTCATGGAAATCGTCCAAAGTTCATTTAGCAATTTTTGAGATAAGTTCAAATACACAGACAGAGAGAGAGATAGAAGCAGTCTAAACTTCACCCCACACAGTTATTAAAAATATTTTATCAATATTGACGTAAAGAGATCAGCTGATTAAAGACTATAATTAACGGTCTATTCTTACTTGGTGGCAGCCACCGCCAAGACTAAAATACTGCGACACAATATCGTCGGGAACAATTGGAACTATTGCAACTTATCCATCATGGTAAATAATTGACTTTATGACGGGAGATTGTACTCAGAATTAATTACGGCTCTGTGTTGAAAAAATTCCATAACTTAACATGATATTTATCAATGAAGGGTTAGGCAAAGGTGTACTTAATACTTAGTACTGGCACATTTCGCCAGTTATGTTAATAATAGGGGGTGAACCTATTATATAAAGGGTGTAAAAGTACCCTTAACGCAAACGAAGAGCACTTATTCTCCCCACCACTGCATACCTGGGAACCCCCTAGTTACGGAGATATTGGGGGTCAAAGTTCCAAATTTTTCACAGCTGCTTTTGTAAATACCAGTTTTTCAGGTTATGACTTTACTTAAATTACTTCCATGCCCCCTTTGCTATTCAAAGCAGTTGAGTTTTACAGTAAAATTAGATTTTTGACCCCAAAAAAAAAGTCGTTTCCCAGCAAAAAATTTTGCGTAGGGTTACTTAGTTTGATGTACAGAACGCTTGGTTCACGGATGTGTGAAGGGTTCATTTACACCCTGTATACCGGGCACAAATCCTGACTCGTGGCTGTTATTGAGAGAATCCTAATGGAAAAACCCAATAACACTTTACATCTCATCCTCAGTGCTTGCGACCACTATTTAATTGTGGAATAAATTCATAATCTACATTTTGACCGCCAATTAGGTCATAATGCTATGTCTCCTAATTAACTCTTATTCGATTTTCTATTCCCTTCAATGAGTTTTTAGTTAGAATTCACTGGCTACCCGTTTAAAAAAACAGTACTGTTTTATTTCTATGTTACTATCAAGTACATAATTATAGTGTATACATTTACAGGCTGTGTCTAGTTCGGTTCTGTGTTTAGACACAATAAGATTTATCAGAAAATCTTCATATTTATTTATTTATTTATTAAAACTTTATGCACAAGTAATAAAACCGTACAAAGGCGGACTTAATGCCTTGGGCATTTTCTACCAGTCTACCTTAGGGTGATGCAGAGACATTACACAGTAGGTGCAAAACAGAAACAAAAATTAGAAAATACATATACCTAACATATAAGAATAAATACATACATACACATATACATAAAATATATAAAGTTTTGAAAGATACACATGAAAAGCTTTAACAACTTAGTTGTGAGACGAAGCTGCCAACTTCTTGCGAATGTGCTCGCGAGCTTTCATTTTGAATGTGAACTGACCGTTTACTGTCCTGATATCTTGAGGGAGTTCATTCCAGAGGAAAACCGCCTGGACAAAGAAGGACGATTTTATAAAGCCAGAGCGATGAGAGGGACAACGTAGAAGACGATTATTAGCGGAGCAAAGAGTACCATCATATCAAGTTTATCGTTATAAACCATCAACTTTAAGTACAAAGCGCCTACCTCCCCCTCCACTTAAGTATTGCAGTCAACTACTGCGTTAATATTCCAAATGATTTTCCATCATGGATCTGATTTAAGTTTTAGTTTATCGTATTTCTTGTTGCATATTTTTTCAAAACCCTCTTTTCAATACTACTTAAAAACTTCGATTAAGGTCATTTGTGACCAAATTATATTGTGACACTTTACTGTCCCAGAATAATTAATATAAAATATGACTGTCTGTTTGTCAGAGAATGCAGTGACAGCAACCAAGCCGAAGCGGCGCGCGTACCTGCTGAAGAGGAAGGCGCTCACCACCGGCTTCTTCGACCAGAGTCGCACCAAGGACGCCGACAAGGATAAGGGTGAGTGTTAGCACCCTTTTTTTCCTGCAGGGTAAGAAATCATCAAATGACTCCTCCTGCTCTGCGGGTAGGAAGTGTCCGACTTCTACTGACCTAAAACCACCCATGTTCCTACTTAGCCCTTTGTGTCGTGGCCGACCCTTCTGGAACAAGAAGTATACAGTCAGCTATGTTACATTAACTTTTAAGATTATACAGATATATTAAGAGACTGACGCCAAACGATACAGCGTTTGACATCAGCTTAATGCTTAGCGCTTTATAAAACGACGGCACGGTTAGCGCAGTGGCTGAGCGATTGGACTGCTGCGCTGCGTGCCGCGGGTTCGATCCCCGCACGGAACAAATATTTGTATGGCCTACAGATAGTTGTTTCGGGTCTGGGTATTTGTGTATGTGAGTTTAAATGTTTGTAAACGCACCCACGATACAGGAGACATTCGTAGTGTGGGGCAACGTTTTTTTTTTTTTTTTTATAGAAACAAAATTGCAATTAATATTTTCAGTGTACTAAAATCATAAAAAACTCTACCTGTACTTATTAGCTTGTCTGACTGTACTATTTCATAATAAGTGATTTATTAAACACTTTGGACACCACATACAACGAAAGGACAAATTTACAACACAGGAATGTGCTCCGCGAACTTCGTGTATTCACTATATATAAATGTCATAATAATATAAAATATTATTGCCAATTTGGGTCGGATTTCGTTAACAATTTCGAAGGTTTTAATATTAGCACGAAATCCTAATATTTTTTCTAAGTAAAAAGTAGCCTTAGTTACTCCCTATAATATCAACTCGTTAAAATCGGAAATCGTTTCGGAGATTAGCCGGGATGAAATAACGTGTTTTTGTTAACAACATTTTTACTAAATACATGTCAGAGTTTTATACTACGTTTAACATGCATTCAGTGAAAATCTGCTGTTTTAAAATTGCATCAGATCATTCCAAAGATCCAAGTCAATACTGAAAAAATCTGCCGTTCATTTTGCAATCAAGCTGAATGTTGTGGTTGAAATACAACATTATTTCTTTAAAGCAGCGGTGGCTCAGTGGTAGCGGCCCCGGTCGTGGATTCGAATGCAGGCAGGCGCATTACTTTGTGTAATTTATTTCATCACCACTGCTCTCAAAACGGTGAAGGAAAACATCGTGAGGAAACTGGCATTTCTTACAACCAAAAATTCGAAGATATGTGACATCTACCAATCCGCACTGGGCCCGCGTGGTGGATTATAGCCCATCCCACACCTAGAGAGGAGGCCTGAGTCTCTGCAGCGGGAACAATATAGGCTCATGATGATGATGATCCAAAATTCATTCACCCTCGGCGTTAACAGAAGTATCACAGTATCCACGTGCCGACACAAAAGAGAAAAATAGCAATAATAATATTATGATGCAATAAAACTATGTTTATAGATTGATCTATTGAACTATTTTTAAGTTTCCTCAATCGTAAAATACTAGAATAAGTATTGATAGACGGATTGCGAATAACCTACTTATTTTTGGTGTTTGGGCATAGAGAGAAATCAAATATCTACATACCTTTTTTTTGGAGGGAGGAAAATCATCAATTAACCCCTCCCGCTCTTGGGCAGAGCGAGTGTCAGACTTCTACTGACTAAAAACCACCCATGATCCTTCTTAGCCCTATATGTCGAGGCCGCGGTAACTTGTGAACAACCCGCTGCCAATATCTACATATCTAAGTCCAGAAACAGTTTAAATAAAATGAAATGTCTTCTATTTTCCGCCTGTAATCATAATTTTAAACAAAATATCTAATTTTTACTAAACTATTTGGGATTTTGGAGTAAAAACCACTACAATAGAATTCTACAGACATTAAAAAAAAATCAAGATTCATCAAATTAGCCTATACGTTATAAAAAGACTGTTACCTAAAAAGCGAATTTATTCCACAAACTAAAACATATAATTATTTGCGAGCTAGTAACTAAAATCTATTTTTACAAACGACTGTTTCCAAATATAGATGTTACATGTTTAAACTAACTGCTACGCGGCTACGTAACCGAAGTTTGATGTAACGTAGGCATTCCGTAGACGCCTACGCCGTAGCACATGTCGTATACTACATGCAATCTATGCGTCATACTTTAAGGTTGTGACATCTAACTTTACGGTATTTCTCTTGAAAAAGAATTGATAAGTCTATAGATTTTTGTTGAAATATCTGCTACGTTGATCTCACTAGGAATTGAAAACATAATAAAGTAAAGGTAGAATGGAACTCTTTCGCAAGACAACCATGGTTACTGACGTAGCCCGCAGAATTGCCAAACTAAGTGGCAGTGGGCACATTGCTCACAGAACGGATGGCCAAAGAGGCCAAAAAGTTCTGAAGTGGCGACCGCCAACTGAAAGACGTTGCGTTGGAAGACCTCCTAAGTGGACAGATGACCTGGCGAAAGTGGCGGGAACCGCTGGATAGAAGTCTCACCGTAGCCGTCAATGTAGTGACACTTATGTAAGGCCTATATCCAGCAGTAGACGTCTTTTGGATGAAATAATGATGAAAAGAAAAACTAATAAAATTCGGGGACTGCAAAGCGAAGACATGTGACATCTACCAATCCGCACTGGGCCCGCGTGGTAGATTATAGCCCATTCCCCTTCAAAGAGAGGAGACCTGTGTCCCAGCAGTGAGAATATTAATAGGCTGTTGATGATGATGATAAACCTCGTGGCAAAAATTAGAGCAGAACCCATGTAAAGGAATGAATGACCCATGTAAAGGAATGAATGTATTTTTTAAAGAGTCGATTCTCTCTTGCCCGTCTGTCGGAACATAATTACACAGCTGTTACAAAATATCTTATAATCCCGTTCGTAAATATCCGCCAATATATTTCGTATTAAATTCTCTATAATCACATGTTTGAATATGTCACGGGAAACAGAGATAAATTAACTAGATGTAGATGTGTGTAGATCATCGGGAGACTGTGTGAGGGTATTAGATAACAGTAGGGATGTTTACCGACTTAAAAAAATATGATTCTAATTATTCCGTCTGTTAGATTATCGAAAAATATTGGATACGTATTTTTTGTTTTATCAAATCATTAAAAATTGATGAAGATAGAATGCGTTAAAGATTTGAGTGGGGGTTTTGACGTCACTAACCGCAAAAAAAAGTCATACTAATGTCTTACAATATGACGTCACACGAGTTTTCAAAGCACTGTAACGTCTTCATTGTTTGTTTACGTGAAAAAAGAAAAAAAAGTGTCCAATATTTTTTGGAAATCTATCTGACGGACCAATTAGATTTTTTTAATTAACTACCCTATTCTTTGACATAATCATTAGTAAGCTATAAAGACTGAAATGGAGGGTGTGGTAATTATCGTTGCGGAAACCAAGATGATTAATTTTTCTCTGGAACTTCGTCAAGCACAGACTTTGTCGCGGCACTTTTCTGATGGTCGCCACTTCTGATTTTATCTTTTACTAGCTGTTGCCAGCGCCCGCTACAACTTAAAAATTAACCCACGAGAAGATAAAATCGGGATAAAAACTATCCTATGTGTTAATCCAGATTATACCCCATATCCATATCCAATCAATATCCAGTCCATATCAAATTTTATCCAAATCCGTTCAGTAGTTTTTGCGTGAAGAAGTAACAAACATACACACTCACAAACTTTCGGCTTTATAATATTATAGTGTGATGAGTTACAGTGCTTTTGAGAACAATGTGCGGAGGGTTCGTTACAAAAAAAAATAAGCAACAAATACTGATAAATGTGAAGGAAAACACCGTAAAAAACTTGAGCTGATAGTAAATTAATCATTTTACCTAATACGAGTAATATACTTGATATTTAGCAGTCGTTTTTGCATTGCCAACGATTCAGTCATAAGCATTTAATTACAGCGAATTACATTAGTAAATAGTCAGCTCATTGCCGTTTGATCAAAAAGTATTTCTAATTCCCCGAACAATGAAATATATAAATACTTGTGTAAACAATACGTATAGTTATTTAATTGAGATGTAAACCAGAATATCGTAAAACTCGGTTTTGATCTCGGTTTTACACCTACTCTTAAGATTTATGACTTGTCAGTTGTTCTTTGTCAGTTACTAAGTTCTGAACGAATCTTTTGTTGTGCAGTTTTATTAAGTTTCAGTAGTATATAAATAGGAATTCCTGAGGTTTTATTATGTGAATAGACTATTTTATCAAAAGAAAGGTAAATAGAAGGATTTGGCTCAATGAATTTGTTTTGTAGAAACATTTATTTCACATCCATAAACAGGAAAGCCTTGCATCAACCATTTGCAAGACGTACTAAATATTTAACGGATACTAATATTTTGCTTCCATATAAACCTTGATAAAAAGATTAGCCTCAATAAAATTGCTTTGCAGCGGCATTGCTCCAGATGTCACATACACACCCAAACAGCTACTAGCTCGTTATTTTAGGTGATGGAATCGCGACTGTTGTGCATACGGCACTAGGTTCGATAACCAGCAGGGCTATTGCGTATCTCTGTTGACAGATTTATTGATTATCACTTTGGCTCTGTGTGCTTTGATTAACTGTCAAATGGTTCCTTTTTGTACTAAACCATAACTAATTTGACAGTTAATCCACGGACAATATGATAGCCACTGTCATGTAAAAGAAACGCAATAGCCCTGGTGGTCAGGCAACCCTGGACCTCGTACACAGCAGTTGTGCTTGCGACCACTAGACTGAGGTAGTCTAAACTACACACGACACTATTTTTTAATGTCCAAATTTTAGTGATCTATAGATCAGTCGAAACCTCCTAAAATGAAGTCAAGAATATGGAAAATGTTTTTCATATTGATTCCGATAAACAGGAAAAAACACGTTTCTTAATCTTTTTTTATTACCTTTCTATGAAAATCGTTTTTATCTGTTCTCGGGGAAAACCCATGTATTAGTCGTGGAGTCGTAAAAGTCGAGAAGGCAATGAATGTATTAATCTACTGGGAACCATTTGTTTTTAATATGCTCGGCTTTATTTTATTACCCGACTGCGGCGAAGCCCAAAAGGAGGGTTATGTGTTTGGCGTGTATGTATGTATGTTTGTCCGTTTCTTTGTTCCCTCATAACTCCTAAACGGATGAAGGGATTTGAATAAAATATACGTCGTTAGATTCGCCTTGATGGCGCGAGTGTCACTAGACTACATTAAAATTAAAAAAGAAAAGAAATTTGTGGATTTTGGGGGCCATATAGCGTATTTCAAAAAATAAAATAAAAAAAAACCATTACCATCGAGTAGGGTATCAAAATGAAGGGTTTTAAAAGGAGATTACAAAAATATAAGACACTTACATGTTTAAAATAAATTCAAAGTCACAAATCAGGTAGATGTTTGTCTAAATCATAATTGTGTTGTGTTGTCTGTAATTGAAAGTAAATGTAGGTTTAAATTATACATAGATAAATGAGAATCATCGACACGACGACGAAGATGAAGAAAAATTTCATGCGTCAAGTAATAGTAGTATCATACATACATAAACTCACACCTTTTTCCCGTAGGGGTAGGCAGAACCTATAGAACGCCATCTGCTGCGATCCTTACATATAATACCAGAAATTGGTATCAGGGCTCCTGAATCCAAATTAGTAACCGAATCATAAACCGAAACATTTTCGTCACTTTCTCGATTATTGATATATCTGATTATAATCTACCGATAAATAATGCGTTACATTAGTAGTAAAGTAAATTAAGCAGTATGTTACGACTCACAATATTTCGACAGATTACAATGTCGCTACATAGATTATAATGTAACGGTTTTATAGAATTTTTCGGTAACATATCGAACATTTATGCTGTAACCTAGTGCCGTATTCAAGTGTCAATGACAAAGTCCACATGCAGCATGCCATCACACACAATCGCATACCTCTCGTTCCTCCACCGTTTCACAGAATCGCCTCCACTCCAAATATTTACAGTTCAACTGTTCATTGTTTACCCAAAAAAGTTTATAGCGCGAACTAGCGCGAAACGTTTGCTCGCAAAAGAAAGGTATTTCAATGTAAGCTGTGATTATTCAATGCCGATTTCATAATTTTGTGCTACTACGTGCCTTTTCACACGTTCCAGCTGGCGGTGACGAATGTTTGAATTTTTCTTCTTTTTCGTCGTTCCTTCATTGCTGCATAATTATATATGACATGTCTCCTGTAGTTTGAACCGCTTGATACAGGCTGCCTCCAACTTTCTGGCTTACCACTCATCAGGCATTATTACTTAGTATTTAAAAAAAAACCTGCTCCACGATGCTTTACACGATGAGTGCTTGAGTATAGACGCCATTACTGAAACCGCCCTAGAACGAGGCGGCGAGATGATCTAGACGCTCATGAGAAAGGTTGGTTCTAGGTGGCGCAGGAGGGATATGTGGGAGGTCATTGCCCAACAGTGGGATATACAAGGCTATTAAACCAAAATATGCTGGCCATAGACCTCTATGGGACACGAAGTTAGCAGTAATTCACCATGCTGGACCAGTGATTGATTTGTTTATTCACCTCCAGCCCCATTTAGTGGAGATAAATAAATTGCATTTTAAGTATCTGAATTCGAACCCGAAATAGCTAGCAATTCGTAATTCGATGCCAATTTAACTCTGCAAACAATATTGTTGCCATTGCGGGAATATTATGGATGAAGCTGGCAAAGGAGCGTGGAGTCTGGCATAAGCAAGAGGCCTAAACTCTGCAGAGGGTGAAGTAGGGCTGTCTGTGATGATGATGATGATTATAACTGTACTATAACCACTCTAGCATTACACCAATAAACTGGCGTAACCATTTGATTGCAGATATTTTTTGAAACGTGGCATGACTTGGCACAATAAAGCTTATTTCTAGCCTAGACTTATTGATACATTAGGCTAGCTAGCGGCTAGCCGAATGGACTGTGTTCCTCCATTGTTTACCTAGATTGTCACGAGACACGCCAAGCGAATTTATCTTAAAAAGTAAATCGTTAAGAGAGTGTCGTACCAGGCAAAAAAGGTTCCGTAGCTTTTGTATTTCTTTAAATGAGCTATGTTGTCTAAATCAAGCAAAACTGAACCAAGGATACCTATGATCGGGGCTGCGGAATGTTGTAAGAGATACCGCGGCCTTGACATATAGGGCTAAGAAGGAACATGGGTGGTTTTTAGTCAGTAGAAGTCTGACATTCTCTTTCGCTCTGCCCAAGAGCGGAAGGGGTTATTTGATGATTTTCCACCCGCCAAAAAAAAAAGACAGGCGCAATACTTTGTGTAATTTATTTCATCACCTCTGCTCTCAAAACGGTGGAGGAAAACATCGTGAGGAAACCGGCATGTCTTAGAACCAAAAATTCGAAGACATGTGACATCTACCAAGCTGCACTCTGCCCTACATTATAGGCTGATGATGATAATAAGGTTTTACAAATCAACTGTGCGAGAGTAACTGGTTTCGCAAGTCACGCTTTTATTTATTTAGTCACATTTTCAACACGAATCAACCAAACTGGTCGAGTCGTGGTCTACTAGCGCAGCTACTGACATAAGGTCCTGGATGCAAGTCCCGAGTCGGCCAAAGTGATATTGGGTTTTTCCAACAGGAATTTGTGTCCGGTTGATGGTAAAAGACTCACCCCTATCGTGGGAGTCAAAAACATAACTAGCATTACAGGTGTGTTGTTATGTTATCTATGTACTTAAATCTTTTAGTTTGACGGAACCCCAAACCCAGTAATTTAAATAGCATTTTAACAAAAAAACTTCCTTAAAACATGGTTATTGCGGGGGCAGGAGACTTGTGAAATATGCCGACAATCTGAACCCGTGCCAAGAGTTAGTTGAGACTAAATCACTTCGTTTACACGCGTCGTGTTATCAGCACTGCGCTATCAAACTACCATCGATCGTGGTCCACTGAGTTATGACAAATTTTTGAGAGGATAAATGTGAGTAATGATAGATTTGATTGGATAACTAAATACTTATTTTATATATGTCTAAACTAGACATAACAACAAAATATATAAACTAAACTAAATACAAACTAACTATAAAAGGGCATATAAAAACTCCTTCTCAACGCTGTCAGCTGATAAAGTGCTCAAGAGACTGGGCAACGTTGCCACGTTGTATGGCAACACTTAGCCTTTCGGCAAAGTAAGCTGTCAACCAGGTAGGTAGGTCTTCAGAATAATCATGAAAGCAACATCTCATTAACCAATCAACATCAACAACAAGGTTTATTCGCTTGTCTCCATTAGCGGTTACTCTAACTGCCGCACTCAGAGAGCTTTAATGATTACTTAGGCCATCACTTAGTAATGGTTTTGACAGTTTTCTCATAGAAAGATATGTCTAACCTTAACTAAGTGACGGCTTAAGTAATCATTAAATATCTCTGAGTAGTGCAGTGAGTAATCGTTCATCTAAACGCGGAGACATTAAACTCGGGGAATCCTTGAGAAAAACATCGTAGCGATTTTCGTCAAGTAGTTAGGTTCTTAGTCATCAATCAAAATTCCTAATAATAAATAAGAATATCAACCTAAATTACATAGGCTGATGCCTACAGCAATCCACTGCTGGACATTGCCCTTTTCAATCGCATGCCACTCAACTCATTCATCTCTGCAACTCCTATCCAGCCACCCTGCAAAGATCAGCTTAAGGGCCCACCTTTTTTTTTTCTTTTGGGGGTGGGAAGTCATCAAATAATCCCTCCCGCTCTTAGGCAGAGCGAAAGGGAGTGTCAGACTTCTACTGACTAAAAACCACCCATGTTCCTTCTTCGCCCTATATGTCAAGGCCGCGGTATCTCTTACAACATTCCGCAGCCCCATATAGCTCAACCTTACGCTTACCTACCGATACATGATCTCTTCCCGTAAACACATCTATCTACCCCAAGGTTCATCAGTTCTACGGCTAATATGGCCGGCCCATTGCCACTTCAGCTTACTTATTCTGTGAGCTGGAGAAGAATATCTACGGGAGTAATACGGGAGAAGAATATCTTAGAACCTAAACTTTAAATACCTACATGTTACTTCCACCAAACCGATCTGGCCCATGTGTTGAATTATGGCCCACCTCCTCCAGAGACGGCGGGTTTGTAGTCCAGTAATAGGAACATTAAAGGCATAGCTTATGCCTTTACGCAACACCTTTTATTCTTCCAATCTTCCCTGTCAGACGTCACGGTGGCATTTACTCCTTTCTCATTCATATCATCCCTCACACAATCCATCTATCTTTTCTTTGGCCTTCCTCAATCCTTGTCCATCCATCAACATTTATATCCATCACGCCTTCACGAACCAACCTTCCTAAATTAATATCATTACCCTTCAAGAGGTCTCTTCATTCGTCGACTTAGCAACTAAACTCGTCTTACGTTCATGTTCATTACAATTCGTAAACGTAGAAACAGCAACATGTACCTACCTACCTACCTATGACGGAGCAAATTCCGCGAATTCTGAGCGAATAGCTTTAGCACGATAAAAATATCACACGCTTTCTAATGTTTAAGGAAAATATCCAGATGAGTTATTGGAGAACATTATTGTGATACATAGTCTGATTGATAGCGGTCTTTGAAGTTTGAAGAGTCGAACCCCAATATGAGAATGAATGAGATATAAATCATAAAAGAAATAAAAACCATTTTTTAGCATAGCAGTTTTGAGCAATAGATGTACAAATATTAATTTAGCAGCCTTTTCCAATGTACAGGGCGGAAGGTATATCGAATATCGACTCCCAATTGATTAACGCGTATTTAAGCACATTGAAAATATTATCGAGTTGTACATCATCGTGACTATTCGTGATTGCTGTAAGTAATAACTTAATAATTAAGTGTAAAATTCAACAACATTTTATATTTTCAAAGTCCGTAGGTGAATGCTTAAACTCAAAAGAGGTTAAATGATTACATAAGCCATCACTTAGTAAAGATTTTGTCAGTTTCGTGAAGGTTTTGTATGTCAAATCATATCTCTGAGTACTGTAGTTATGGAGTGTTTATGTAAACTTAGAAAACACTCCTCCTATGCTAATTAATGTTGATATCACAATCAAAATTAGCTTCTAAATTGTTGCAAGATTGCAATAACAAATAACATGATTCGCAAACTAATTCGCAGGGGTCACTGCTATTGTGCCCCGCTTGGGCGGAGCCCCGCCGTGTTCTCGTAGCGGCGATGGGCGGCGGCGACCTCTCGCGCCCGGCCCTGGTGCAAGCCATGGTCCGGGGCGAGAAGGAATGGGACGCCGTCGCCTCCTTCTGCGAAGCAGTGATGCTAGCGAAGGAGGTGGCGGAACGCGAGAGGGAGAGAACCTCTCGTCCCAGCCGCCGCGGGAGGCGCTCCGGGCGTCGGGGGTCCCGCGATGACCTCCGGCCACCGTAGACGCGAGCCTGTGGACGGTGAGTGATGGGCTAACTCGCCGTCCGTCCGTCTCACGACGAAAACAGGCCGTGTCGACGGCGCGTTCGTGTTCCACGCGCGCCTCAAAGAGATGTCAGCAACATGGGAGGGGCCCGAAAGGGCCGCCGCCTGTCGAGGCCGCGGGTAGTCCAACGGTTATCGCGGCCTCGACATAGAGGGCGAAGAAGGAACATGGGTGGTTTTTAGTCAGTAGAAGTCTGACACTCCCTTTCGCTCTGCCCAAGAGCGGGAGGGGTTATTCGATGATTTTACACCCACCAAAAAAAAAAAAAAAAAAGGGGTCACTGCTATTAAGCAAACACGGTTATTACCGAATGTTTAATATTTACATTCCCGCTAAAATAAACTGAAACACTGGTATTTTGTGGGCCAGTTTCTTAACTTTGTCGGCTTGTGTTCCAAGGTCGGTACAAACTTCACCTGTGTTTATAATTGTGTATATCGCTACGTTACAGAAAGAAAATGTTCGGTTGAGTACGTTTGAGCGAATTTATTTTCCTTATTAGTTTATACTCATAAGTATTAAATGAGCTCGTGGTTTAATAGTAAGAATTTATAGCCATCTAAAACATATTGATACCCCTTCTTCTGCTATTGGTAAATCTTTGATAATCGTTGATCTTCATCTGTCGAGCCTTTTCCCAACTATCATAGAATTCACTTTCAGTCTATCTGGATGTAGCTGAACTTACCTTCTAAGGCAGGTCAGATAGGCAGCTATATGATGACCTCCACAACCCACAGTTAGTACAGGGTAATAAGATGGTACTACGGGGTAAACGAGTGTATAAACAAATGAAAGCCGGGGCCAACAGCTTCACAACGACGATCTTTAACAGTATAGTTACGGGTATTCGAAAATTCGAAAATCTGACGACCAGCAGGGCTATTGCGTATCTTTTAAATGTCAGTGGCTATCATATTGTCCATGGATAAACTATCAAATTGGTTATGGTTTAGTACAAAATGGAACCATTTGACAGTAATTGATAGGCACTATAGGTTAGCCACCAAAGAGTAAAGTATATAAATGGTTAGCCACTGTCATTTAAAAGATACGCAATAGCCCTACAGTACCGAAGTACAATATTACAAGTGTATAAAAGGATAATTAACTGATCATTCGCATCGATCAATCGGTCGTACATTTTACACACCATTATTGGATCGTTTGTCGCATGGGTAAATAAAAGTAGTGATTGGCCAAAAAAAAAAACAGATTTTAGTGTACCCAATTTAGCAAAGCAGGTTTTACAATAAAAACTTATTAGATATTACTCGTTAACAATTTATTGAAGAGTAAGGGAAATTTTAAAGAATGTAAATTCTCAAACATTAAAAATAATTGCTAGAGTCCTGAACATCAAATAATTAAAATTCCGAAATGTTAAGCTACTTCTGTTGCTGACCGTACATCATGTGTACAATGGTACTGCTTCTCGTCTTGACATAGTCCGCGTTATAGAAACATACCTTATGATAAGTGCACTTACATTGTGTAGATGAGGCTGTTTATTTTTATACCTGTATCTAAAGTAAAGGTAACCTTGATTGGTGTCCAGTATCCATGTTGATAGCTCGGCCTTAATGTATCAAGGTGTAACAATAACGTCATGAAGAGAGCGAAACGTCTGGACAATGTTTTGCAACGGTCAGATACGCCCCAGTTTTTATAGGAAGTTTGTGTAAACGATAAACGTTGTTACAGTTTATTCTTTATATTAAAGTCTATTTTTAGTTTTTTGACAAGGCAAGCGTATGTTCTAGGCAAATTATAAATGTTGTGACAGAGAAAAAGCGAGAGATTATTCTGTGTTGAGCAGAAACTAAAATTAGGTCAAGTGCAAATTATTGCTCTAGTATAAGCCATTTTTTTTTTTCATAATGTTGAATATGTGAGAAAAGTGAGCTTTTTATCGAGGCAGTGGTAAAACGACAACATGGCTTAAAGCAAATTGGTATCAACTTTATACGTTCACAAATAAATAATGCAACTGCTTTTCCGAAGCTCCAAATAATTTCTTGAAAATCCAACGATAAACGACAGAAAGCACAAAACAATAGGGAACGCCAATCGATTAGAAAAAACAAACATACTGACTCATTTAGGATACAAAAATCGAACGCGAAGAAAAAAAAAAGAAATATGAGTTCTAAAATATCGTAAGCACCAACTCTGGCGTATAGTACAGATTTAAAAATAGAAGCAGACTCGGTTTTGAGAAGTGTCCGTCAACGCGCGCCTATATTGTTTGACTACCCACATACACACACATTTTTGATAGGCCCAACCGCGTTTTTATTGCTATTTTCTCGGGAACCTGCAAATAGGTTTGTTTAGTTAATTCGGCCTTGGATGATGGGAAAATTAGTGCAGATGTGTGAAAGTGTAGTAGTGGTTTTACGTGTGTGGTCTTCATCATTTACACCGGTTGTAACCGGTTTTCATCCAAGTTAATCATGTAGTCTGCGTGTTTCGAAGATCATTGCTTGAAAGGAACGGCTTATGTTAGCTCTATGAAAATAGTTCGAAAAAATGCCATTTATTCGTGCTTTCTGGCTTAAGAGACGCCATGAGCTTTCCTCTACGACCGAAAAATGTTCATGTTGGTTTAAAAAGATGCTACACATGCTCGTAAAATCTTTTTTCGATTAGAAAATACTTCTGAGGACTTAAACGAAACTTCTTGAAATGCACAGTTAATGTCAATTAGAGTACTTTGAAAGCGACTACCACTTGTGTACAAAGAGATTGCTATTTGGGTGCATTCCTTGAAATTGTTGCAAATAAGGTCTCGTACCACCCGGTACGAGACCTTATTTGCAACAATTTTGACCCAGATAACTTGGGATCCCAAATGGGTTCTTTTTAAGAAATCGAAGTTTCAAAGGGTTTTGGGAATTGTCCACCTCTCCACCATTACAACCATTACACGACGTTACAACTGACACTTTTGTTGCCCATGTGTAATTTATTGATATCAAAATAAATACTAGTGCTGCCAGGTGGCAACACCAAGTAACTAGCTTGCTTATTAAAAACAATACAGGTATAAGTCTATGACTGGTTAATTTATATTGTCTGTGGAATCTCTCTCTGTATCCTACTTTTGTGAGAATTAAAGCAACGTGCTAGAACAAAATTTCTTTTGTGTTTCTATTTACAATAGGTTATGGGCCCAGCTTGGCAATATTTTAGCTAGGGACAGTCGTAATCGTAATTATTAGTTTAGCTCAGTGTTTAGCGTAGGTCGCGAGTGATAATCAAAAATTATCATGTCGACAAACTATTTGGTAAATGTACCAAAGCTAAAAGGGCGGGAAAATTACACGGAGTGGTGCTTCGCCGCGGAGAATTTTCTGATCCTGGAGAACATGGAGCATTGCATAAAACCTGTTGCCGGGAAGATTTCAGAAGCCGCTGATGATGCGAGGACCAAGGCCAAATTGATTCTCACAATCGACTCGAGTTTGTACGTGCACATAAAAAATGTCAAGACGGCGTTAGAGCTGTGGAATAAGCTGAAGGCTTTATTCGATGATTCCGGTTTCACCAGACGCATCAGTTTATTGAGAAATCTTATCTCGATTCGTCTCGAAAATAGCAGTTCCATGACAAGTTATGTGACACAGCTAGTGGAGACTGGACAAAAGCTAAGCGGAACTGGATTTCAGATCAGTGATGAGTGGATCGGCTGTTTATTGTTAGCTGGTTTAACGGAGAAATATGCGCCGATGATAATGGCGATCGAACATTCGGGGATCATCATCACCACCGACGCCATTAAGTCAAAGTTGATGGATTTGGACGAAAACAATGATGGCGACGCTAGCGGGGCATTTGCAAGTTTTAGAAAAAACAAGGTTGGTAGCACTGGTCACGGCGGAGGCGGAACCAAAGACAACGGACATTCGCAAACGTCAAAGTCAAAAAAGGCACCGCGGTGTTATAGATGTAAACAAACCGGGCACTATCGCAATCAATGTACTGTTGATAAGGATTCTTCAAATACCAAATCGAGTGAACGTAAACAAACAAACGCGTTTAATGCCGTCTTCCTAAATGGCAGTTTTTCTAAAAACGATTGGTATGTTGACTCGGGAGCGAGCGCCCACTTAACCTCAAACGAAAGTCTGATTGAAAATGTCTCGACCGAACATCCTATCAAAGAAATTATTGTTGCTAACGAAGAGAAGCTTAGTGTGAAGTGCTGGGGTGACGTGCTAATTGCGACGGTTACTGACGACAGTGAATACGACGTGATTGTCAAAGGAGTGTTGTGTGTGCCAAAGTTAACCACAAACTTATTGTCTGTCAGTCAGTTAGTCAAAAACGGTAACCGAGTGGTGTTTACTACCAGTGGATGCAACATTTATAACAAAAATGAGCAGTTGGTCGCCGTGGCGTCATTGACAAATGGTGTTTACAAGTTGAAAACTCCTGAGATTACACTGACTACAACGTTTATATCTGTAGATACATGGCATCGCAGATTAGGCCATGTAAACAGCATGTACTTAAACAAGATGCCTGATGCAGTGAGTGGCATGGAACTTGAGAAGAAAAGTGAAGTTTCTCAGTTGTCATGTGTTGTTTGTTGTGAAGGCAAGCAGTCACGCCTTCCTTTTGGACATGCTGGTTCGAGAAGTGGTGAATTATTGGGTATAGTTCACAGTGATGTATGTGGTCCAATGGAAAATGCTTCGATTGGTGGGTCCAGGTACTTCATTTTGTTCATTGATGATTACAGTCGGATGACCTACATATATTTCATGAAGCAGAAAAGTGAAGCATTTGAACACTTCCAGAATTATAAGGCCAAAGTAGAGAACCAGTTGAACAGAAAAATTAAAATACTTCGCACCGATAATGGGAAGGAATTTTGTAACAGAAGTTTTGATGGTTATTTAAAGAAAAGTGGCATTTTGCACCAGAAGTCGAATCCTTACACGCCGGAACAAAACGGCCTGGCGGAGCGTTTTAATCGCACAGTTATTGAGAAGGCAAAGTGTCTATTATTTGATGCCAAGCTAGGCAAAGAATTTTGGGCTGAGGCATCAAATACAGCTGTCTACCTGCATAACCGTACTGTCCTTCCAGCGTTGAATGATAAAACATGTTATGAAGTTTGGACAGGATGTAAGCCAGACATAAGTCATTTGCGAATTTTTGGCAGCCGTGTCATGGTGCATGTGGCAAAGGAAAAGCGCAAAAAATGGGACAAAAAGTCAGAGGAGCAGATACTTGTGGGCTATCCAGAAGACATAAAAGGATATAGAGTTTATTGTCCCATCACTAAGAAGGTCAGCACCAGTAGAGATGTTATTATAATGGAAGAAGTATCTATGCCTGTGACAGAAAGCAAGGAATGCAATGAAGAGAGCCTAGGTTCAGTGGGGGACATATCTTCAGGTGACTTAGAAGATACTGTAATTGAGAGTTATGTTGACAAGTCTGATGTGACATATAGCCCGAGTGAGTATGAAGATGCTGAATCAACTGAATCAGGTAAATCAAAGTATGATGAAAGAGCTGTCAGGTTGCGGAAGAAACCAGAGTGGTATGGATATTCAAACATGTGTACTGATTCTACTGTGGAAGCGTGGGACGATGCTGGTGATCTGACTCTGCAGGAGGCGTTGGCAGGGCCAGAGAAGGAGCAGTGGTTAAGTGCAATTAGGGAAGAACTGGACTGTTTTAGTGAAAATGATGCATGGGAGTTGGTAGATGTACCAAGTGCAGGCACGGTAGTGAAGTGTAAATGGGTTCTTAAAAAGAAATATTGTGACAATCAAGTGAGATATCGTGCACGGTTAGTTGCGAAGGGATTTACGCAAAGACCTGGTGTAGACTATGATGAGACATTCTCTCCTGTTATAAGACATTCTACTTTGCGTTATCTATTTGCATTGAGTGTACAGTTAGATATGGACATAACTCATCTGGATGTCACTACGGCATTTCTCAATGGTCATTTAAAAGAAACTATATTTATGCAATTACCTGAGTGTTTCCCTATTGTTAATTGTAACAAGGTTCTTAGATTAAAAAAGGCCATTTATGGTCTAAAACAGGCTTCTCTAGCCTGGTATGATAGAGTCAATGAAACTTTATGTAATTTAGGTTATGTTAAGAGTAAAGGTGAGCCTTGTGTATTTTTAAAAGATTGTCATAATGAAAAAAAGGTGATAGTTGGTCTTTATGTAGACGATTTTCTTATTTTTTCAAATGTAAAGTCTGAAACTGATAAATTAATTAAAGCTTTAAGTGCTAAATTTAAAATTAAAAATCTTGGTGATGTCAAACAGTATCTAGGTATGAGAGTTAATGTTGATAGGAAAAACTGTGTTGTAACCCTTGATCAGGAGCATTATATAGAGCAGTTGATACAAAAATTTAACATGTCAGATTGTCACACAGCGGAAACACCTATTGAATGTAAATTAAATGTTGAAAAATCTAGTGTGTGTAAAGAAAATATTCCATATCAAAGGTTAATAGGATGTTTAATGTATCTTGCAGTGTTGACTAGGCCAGACATAGCATACTCTGTCAGTTACTTATCACAGTTCAATAATTCTTATTCAGATGTTCATTTTTCTTATGGTAAAAGGGTTCTAAGATACTTGTATAAGACTAAAGATTACTGTTTGAAGTACTCCCAAGGAACAGCAGATTTGGTTGGTTTTGTTGACGCCGATTGGGCAAGTGACTCGTTAGATAGACGGTCATATACTGGTTTTAGTTTTTTGAAAAGTGGGTCTGCTATTTCTTGGGAAAGCAGAAAACAACGCACAGTGGCGTTGAGTAGCTGTGAAGCGGAATACATGGCTTTATCGGAAGCGTGTCGCGAGGCCATGTATTTGCGTAGATTGGAAACAGAAATAGTTGGTTTTTGTAATAAAATAATTTTATTTAATGATAGCCAGAGTGCGTTAAAACTTGCCAATAGTCATCAGTCACACAAGAGGTCCAAACACATAGATGTGCGTTACAATTTTATAAAGGAAGTAATTGATGATGAGATTGTTGAAACTAAATATGTTGGGACTTCTCAGATGCCTGCTGATTTATTGACAAAAGGTTTGTCCAGGGCAAAACATTATAAATTCATGGAGACTTTGGGACTCGTTAAAATTTAGTTTTGTTTTATATACATTTGGGTCGTAATGTTTGGAAGTTAACCGTTTATTTTTTATTTCGATATAGTGGGGGTGTAATTTATTGATATCAAAATAAATACTAGTGCTGCCAGGTGGCAACACCAAGTAACTAGCTTGCTTATTAAAAACAATACAGGTATAAGTCTATGACTGGTTAATTTATATTGTCTGTGGAATCTCTCTCTGTATCCTACTTTTGTGAGAATTAAAGCAACGTGCTAGAACAAAATTTCTTTTGTGTTTCTATTTACAATACCATGAAATAGTGAATCCTAAAAAAAAACAATTTGTCAAAAAGATACAGATGTATCTTTTTTTTTTTAAAGGCTTTGGAAATAAAATGCAATGAAGGTAATGGAACATTCGGAGATATCTCTTCTGAATAATTACTGGCATAGTATCGTATTTAACTGTGACACATATAGCAGCAAAGGATAGGAAATACCCTTGTTTTGAGGGGGGGTGGGGGTGGGAAATCATCAAATAACCCCTCCCGCTCTTGGGCAGAGCGAAAGGGAGTGTCAGACTTCTACTGACTAAAAACCACCCATGTTCCTTCTTAGCTTACAACAACCCGCAGCACCGACGGTATGGGAAATACCCTTGATATTTCAGGTGTAACTACTTCGCCTCAAGCAGCCCTTCGGTCTGTTTGCCAACCTATCTAATAAAAAAGCACATGCTCTACCCACCACCCACGTCTTTATCAATCATATCTGATGTATGTATATTTGTCTATAATTCACGCATCATGATAACGATCCTCCTAAAATATAACTTTGTATGTTTTACATCAAAATACCAATTGTATGACTTGTATGAGAGGCTCATACACTCCGCTCCGTGTGTAAACACTCGCTTCCTCATGCCCACGGAAAATGACTAAGTTCTCTATTATTGTTTAGTTTAAAATAGCAAAAGTTAGTCATCTTACAAATATGAGGAGCAATGTTGTGGCTGACCTATTCTTTGCATCCATCATTCGAAGCAAAGAGTAAAGAAGGTGATGAAAAACACATGGACGGCTATTGTCTAGGATTTTGTATTAGTTTCTGGTTTATAATTAGGCTAGTTAGACTGTTCCCAGCTGACAAATGTTTGTACGAATCTATAATAAATGTTGGGAAGCTGAGAAAAGAATTGTACAGCTTTGCTTTTTTTTGCATAGCCTTTTTCTATATTGAGATCGGTTTGTGCTCTTGATAACAACATCAATTTCAGATATTACTATGCCTGTATGCCAGCCCTTAAATCTAATCATCCAGTGAAAAAGCCTTGCTTACCTTTCTTTAACGAGCGGTAGTTTAGTTTGAGAATCAGACGAAAATATGAAATTCTACTGTCTCTTTTTAAAGAGTAAGCATAAAGTTTCTTGCCAGTTTTTTGCTATAGGAAACGACCAACCCAAACCCTGCACCTTTTATCAACGTCCAAGTAGGCCTATGTGAAATAGGCCAATTAACTTTTTACTCATAGGAAAAGTCAAAATTGCTAGAATCTGTCAATCTTATCCGGACAAATTAAGGAGCGACTGTAGGCACCGGACAATGACAGACACGTACCGTATCAGGTCTCACGGCTGCAATTTAGCCGTACGGTTTTGATAGCGCCTCTCACACACATGACAGATCAGTAAATTTTCTTTTGTTTCATTTTAACTGCAAAGGGGAACATAAAGGTACTAGGACCACATACATAAAGGAAAATCAGCCCAAAAAACATGAAGCTGATGCTGACAAGAAAAATGCACAGCTACCGCAATAGCAACGTACCAACGATGCGCATACGACGACGGCGCCCGGAATAGACCCGACCTTTGTCGCACTGGTTACGCGCGTCTGCGCCCGCGCTTAGCTTTATGAAGCGGTTAGCTTCATATTAATACCACGGTGTAAATAGACGGGTTAATATTAGATGGCATTTAGTTCCTAGCAGAGAATAGATCTGGATGTCCTGGAAGGTAAATCAGAGATTTTTTCTACAGCATTCCTGGATAGGGTACGGACGGAACCGGGAAGCGCGTCATATCAGCGCTTGTGCTAATGGAACAGTCAATATTGTATTGTATACTCAACAACCATAGCAACCGAAAACTGATATAAGCAACCGAAAACTTTGCTAAGTTCATTGTTAAGCTGTTGTAAAACGCCATGAAAGCGGCTGCTGAGCCCTCAGGACGCGTAAAAACAAAAGTTACAAAAGACAAAGCTGCCACTTTGTCTTTTGTAACTTTTGTAAAAACATTTCGGTGCAATAACAAAAATTAAAAAATATATATATTTTGTCTTCCTAACTATTAAAGCAGTATTGCTGCGGAATACTCATACGAAGAGTTTGAATTCATCATCATCATCAGCCTATAATGTTCCCACTGCAGGGACTCAGGCCTCCTCTCTAGGAGAGGGAATTTGAATACATAGCATGACGTAAATGATCAATTAACACCATGCTGTCTAAGTAATAGACTCGTCATCTGACACGCGAGCTACTAAATCCCGTCAACAAATACAGACACGTGGTGGGTGTAGGACAATGCACTATCGCCTACCCTTTCGGGGAAGCCCGACTTGGGTTTCGAATAATGCCCAGATGTTCATAATACGAAAGTCTGGTTTCGGCTCAGGAATTTGTTCCTCGAATCCCGTCTACTGTTGCATTTTCTTTGTCCTGCAGACTTGAATATTAATAGTACAACCATACTTCGCCAGTTATGTGTAAACCCCATGTAATAGGTAGAGGCTTATTGCCATCAACCGATTATTTACAAATCCTCCGCGTAACAGTTTGCGTGACCTGAGATTCGAACTCAGGGCCACATCCTCAGATAGCCATTAAGTCCTCAGGCAGGTAAAATAATAAGTCATTTGCAAAACATGACGAACTCATTATGCGCTGAAAAGGTCTGTCGTTTTCCTGGTGAACAACATACCTACCGCTAGAGCCAAAACTTGTGCAGGATTCTAACTTATTTTTTGAGGTGCAACTTGATTTCGGCCGACCGGGTGATATTGATCGCCTAACTCTTTAACGTTACTCTTTCATGTAAAAACTTACTGAACTGATTTGGATAAAATTTACACAGATAGTTTATAACCAGCATTAATACATAGGATAGTTTTTTCCCGATTTTATCTTCCTGAGGGATAATTTTCGAGTTGTGGCGGGCGAAGCCGCTGGCAATACCTAGTAGAAAATAATATCAGTTTTTTTATATTTATTTGTGTTTTTTGTATATTTAATGAGTGATTGATCTCTGCCATATTAGGGAACCTAATTGTAACCTGATAGATGAACTTAATCTGACTGCTACTAACATTCCTACCCCAGATGCAGCTGACCGCATATCTCCTGATTTGCACCAAGCATTAAGATCTCCTTCTCTTTCTTATTACTCTGTAATTCATATGAACATTGATTTATTTCCCCAGAGTCAACGGGCGGCAGTGTATTCGGAGTGCCACTATCGCAGTGCGTGGAGAGTGAACGTGCATTGCGACGGCAGCAGCATGGAGGCTCCCGTGCTTCACTGGCTTCCCTCGGAGCCCTGGAGAAGGGCGATGATGTAAGTCTTTAATTCACCTTTGTTTCGGAAACCATCAGTTCACAATGTCATTGTGTTGGCGTGTGTGTATGACTAGACTATGAGTTGTACGCAAATACGTGCTTTGGTCGTGGAGTTGCGGACACCAGCTCCTAACAAAATACATTACAATGACCAGACCAATAGCTTTAGCACACGGCTTTGACAGCGTGGTGTTCGGTAATTATCCCATGGAATCGTAATATCGGGATAAAAAGTCCTAGGCAGGCCACATCGCTCGAAGAACCGACAACCGATGGAGAAGAAAGGTTCTCCACGAACCGGAAGACGCAGCGTTGCTAGGCCACCCAGCCTACCACCAAGTGGACCGACGACATCGTGAGAGTCGCGGGCAACCGGTGGATACAAACGGCAGGCTGCCGTTCTTTATGGCGTTCTATGGGGGAGGCCTTTGTCCAGCAGTGGACGTCTTATGGCTGATGTTGATTTCATGAAAAGTCTTTTGTGTTAGTCCAGGTTAAAAACTCAGTGTCATTTTACATCCAAATCCGTTCAGTGGTTTTGCATGAAAGAGCAACATACATTCGTCTTGAAAAACTTTGCATTTATAATAGAGTATAATTATGATTATGTGGATACGACCATGAGCAAAAACAAAAGGAATAATTATGTAAATGTCGTACCGCGTGGAGTTCTGTAGTTTGTGCCTTTTACTGCGGATAGAGCAGGCGAAACCGTGTTTCGGTCTCATAGTAAAGTCGGTTTTCCCAAGTTTTACTATGAGTCCGAAATTGTATTTCACATGCCCTAACTACAGGAAATAGATATTGCCAGATTAGAAAAAAACGGTATGATAGTTTGCTCACTCATATTTTCACATAGTTATTTTACAAAATGACGCTTTTGATAATTAAGAAAGAAGCCATGTTAAAAAAGTCCGAACAGGCTAGCAAACTTGTTAAATTTCTGAGTATCTTGAACTTTCTTAGATCAAAGCAAAACCACGACGTGAACTATTCCACCGAGTATTGTAACAGAATTAAAACGATGACTAGCTCAAAGCATCAATTTCGCCTGTCTATCGATCACGTTAAATCCAGATGTAAGAATTTTACAGCTCCAATGAGTCATAACTACAAAGTTCGATAACCAAACATCGTTTCCAAAAATAGACTACAAAAACTAACAATAGAACCGTTTGATGAATTAAAAGATGCATCAATCGATCAACCTATAATACAATTGACATCTATTTTCTGCTGCAACCCAGTCCCGTACCACCCAATATTCATTGACTCTTTGGTTCCCAACAAATCCCCCTATCAAACCTCAGCTATTACAATAGAGAGAGATCAGGAGGGTCGTGTAAGACTGGTCATGTAAATGCTAGTGTTCGTAATTCGCCATTTGAGCGCTCAGAAATAGTTGTGGAGTGGTCGCCAAGACACGCAATGCGTGACGTGGTATTGCACCTGGGCCTATCAGCCATGCAACTCGAAGAGGAAGGGTAATAGAAGAATTTGGATAAAAGTATATTATTATGTTGATTTGAAAATGATTGCATGTAGTGGAGATGAATATGTCCAATCGATCCCAAATAGAACGGGACAAACGCAGGAAGTTGATAACATATGTTGATTAAAACGATGATTAAGGACTCATATCTCATTGAAGGAAAGAAGAAAAAGAAACAGGCTAAGTCCTTAGCAATATCTTGGAACATGAGAACCTAGAATAATTAGGCAGGTTTTTTTTGACATATCTACAACTACATCATTTCACTACGTGCTAAATTATAAGTTTTGTCTAAAAGGGTAACATTCTGAGATATCCTTATTAAAACCTTGACTAAGATCAGCAGGTATTTCTGAAAGTAGAAGCATTTTAACAAATCGCACTGGGCCCACGTGATGTATATCAGACTTTTTTTGTTTTTGAGGGTTTTGGGAAATCATCAAATAACCCCTCCCGCTCTTGGGCAGAGCGAAAGGGAGTGTCAGAATTTTACTGACTAAAAACCACCTATGTTCCTTCTTAGCCCCTTTATGTCGAGGCCGCGGTATCTCTTACAACATCCCGCAGCCCCGACGGGATGTATCCCCCTCGGGAAGTATGCCTGCAATCGTTTTCAGTTCCATCATTCTGATTGAGCCAATTACAGATTCATGCCTTCAAGATTATTTTTTTCCTTTACATTTGAGTGTATTAGAAAAATATTAAAGAACTACACAAATACTAAAAGTTAAATCATATTTGTGTGAACAACAAAATTTTCCGCACTGCATTGGTTGCATACGCCACGTTAAGCAGAAAACTGGCATGAAACAATGTGGTAAACGACTATTACATTGTGCTGCATTATATTTGTGACCGACGCTTTTATGTTTCGCGTCTGTAACACATTTAGTTGGTTACGTTATATTTACACTGTACTGTTATATTTCGTCGTTACTACGAGAAATGCGACAAACTATTTTAGGGTGTTTACTTTCTGTTTTGCCCTCTTAAATAAAAATCAAAACTCATTTATTCAAACTAGGCCGATAATCAGCACTTTTCGAACGTCAAAATTTACTTTACTTTACTTATTTACAAGAGACAGTCCCCCAAAACGCCCCCCCCCCCCTTCGACACGTCCTTGTGTTTTAGCTGGAAAGAAGAAGTGGCGGAACAAACTCCCCAGCAACACATCCGTCTGTTAGGTTGGTTAGAAGAACCATACTCGATACAATAAGGTGCAAGTTAATGACTATAGACACAAATTTTAATCAATATTTAAAAGTATATAAAAATAAATATTTGTTGTACTAATACTTATTTTTAACAACAAGCAATGGCAGCTATCTCGATACAGGTCACACAGTAATCCATAGTAATTCTCAATCAGATCACATCTAATTTCCAAAATGACGATACCGCTGCAAAAAGTACTGGTATTCAGCTGCATATGGTTAGACTGGAAGCCAACCCCAAGGGAAAAGGTTAAACAGATAATGATGTTGAATTAATTCATAGCATCATGCACGAACAGTCTCAACATAATCAGGATGTTCAGATATCAAAAGAAGAAAAAAACCATTACAAACAATGGCAAATAGACAGGTATGCGATGACTAATTAACCCGTGATCATGATCACGTACGCCAATGGTAAAAAAAGAAAATCACAAAAACATTCGAAAGTAGATTCATTAGTAAAAGATAAATTGTTTATCAAAGAACAATACACAGGAGTTTTGAAACCAATAACCCAATATAATGCAACAGCAATATACCTTTTACCTGAATCAACATTTTACCTGTAATTCTTAAACACATTGAGCCCGACATCATTATGTAAGACAACAGTTTTATTTGATGAAGACTTTTACCATTGACCTTGGTTATGAAAAGTTCGTTTTTTATTTACTTTGTTTTCATCGGCTGTGCTAAGGCCACTCCCACAGCCTTCCAATTTTGCCTCCGTGCGGTTTTCTCCAGCCAATCTCCCAAAATTGTGGTTTATAGACCAGGTTGTACAGTATATATACTTAATTATACCGTACCAATTTCATGAGTCAATTTATATATGTAAATAGGTTCTCAGTGAGGTGTATACCTGTTCTCGCCAATAAACGAGATAGTCATCCAAGGCGTCCCGCTATCTTCTCCTCAGTCTGTCGCGAGCTCGTCAAGCTGTCTCAGGGCTCCAGATGAGTGAATAAAATGATACCTAGATAAAGTGCAATCACTGAGATCCGAGAAAAGTGGACTTCAGTTAAAATTAAATTATTAACGAAACAGAATTCACTCCTGACGAGTTCACACACAACAGTAGCTACCCTAGTAAATTAGTAATCCTTCACAAATAGGGCCCAGACAGTTGCGCAGACGGCGGTAACGTAGGCGTTGCTATGACAACGCAGATCACAGCTAATGAGTCAATAAATCCTAGTAATGACAGAGCTTCGTCTTGTTAAGATTTATGTCGGTGTGATGAGTAAACACCACGTCTCGGTTAACACGGGTACGTTGGAGAATACACGTTTAGATTTGTACGGTAGTTAGCAAGAATTTGCTACTGAAATGGCTCGTCTTTTATAGGGAGCTACCGAAACTTCTCTAATTATTTATGGAACACTTCAAGCACAAAGTACAGAGGCGGACTTGAAGCCATACGCATTTTCTACTATTCAACCTTTGAGTGATGTATACAAACATTGGTAGTTGCGCTATTTGTTTGTTAGTACGATCTGGTTTTGTCTAAGATGGAAGTCTGTGCCGTCAGCAAGTCTATAAAGTTAGTAACTGGACTGCAAGTAGCATAATTAAAAGAGGTGCTTCGAGACTAGGTAACAAGATACTACTACTTTTCTTCATGGGGAAGGCAAAAACCACACAACGTAACCTGCTACGATCCTTCCATTCTCCTTTTGAGGCTCTAATACATTCATACCCTCACACATGGATTGCTGCAATCTCAAGACAGGTTGCGAAGTTACCTAGCATTAACACAGACAATGTTGTAGAAAGCAATATTTGGCACACCAGCGTATCGGCTTGCGTGCGAAAAACACACCCCGTAACAGATTAGTAAATCATCAATATCAATCATGAACCAAGCAATGACAGGTTCCCGCCTGCATGATATGCGTCTGTTCGACGATTTGATAAACAGTGTTGGAACTGTAGACATTCCTTGTAGTACACATCCGTGCATTGTGTGAGATATCTTGGCATTACGTGTTTGTGGGTTAGCATGAACTGCCTGTTACATTGTTGTTAGGTAATTTTGGTTTATTGCAGTTTGAGCTTCGGTTTATGTAATGGGTTTGTGATAGCGGTTTTAACAGCTGCTAGTTTCGATTTAGTTGCATTATTTGTTTCGTCTTTGTTTAAATCATCATTTTGAAAGAGTATAGGTTTTCTTGCCGATTCTTCTCCATGAGAAACGACCAACCTGAATTGGGTATCTTTTCTCGATGTTTATAAGTGCAAATGTACGCTTATTATTATTTCAGATAAAGAAAGAAAGAAAAGAAAGAAAGAAAACATATTTATTTAGCACGTTACCACAAAGTTCACACAACAAACAATAAAAATAATCCATACAAATTCAATTTCATTCAAATTATTAAACCATACAATTACAATTTACGAATTAACATGGAAGGAATTATATTACTAAAATACAAAAAGATAAATGATTACAAAATTATTGTGTTAGTAAATAGGGTATTTCTCACGGATTTAGACGTAGAGGCAGACCGAAAGCGAGATGGAAAGACGAAGTAGAGGCAATCGCTGGAATAAACTGGTCAGATGTCGCCAAAGATAGAGACAATTGGTATTCTCTGGAGGAGGCCTTTACCCGAAAAGGGGTCCAATTAGCCCTACCATTATAATTTATTTATTTTATAAGTTACCATAATTATTATATTTTTTTAATATTCATGTCATGATTTATATTTAAAATTAAAATATTGCATGTTGTAATCGTTTCAATTTAAATTATTATTATTATTATTTTATTAATTTAAATCAAATAAAAGTATAATTTTGCATGAACGATCGATTCAATTTGGACTAATTGAAGTAAATTATTTTGTAGTAATCAATTTGTTTTGATTGTTGCTTTTAATTGAAATCAATTGGATTATAATATTGCATGTTCTTGAATCAATTCAATGCGGATTATCCAACTTAAATAATTTTGTACAATTACTTTACTTTTAACCGCCATTTTATATTTATAGTTATTAATTGTTAATTTTTATTTAGATCTATTAATTATTGTTTAATTTTCATGAACTTATTCTTAAATGAGAGGTCAAGAAATGTTAGCATACATTTTGTTTTCATTTTATTTTTGTTATGTAATTTAATTGTTGAAGCTATTGGAATTAAAAGGCTTTTTTATTTTTATTTTTTTTATTTTTATTTTTATTTATTTATTTATAAATAGGGTATTTCACCAAAAAAATGTAATTAGTCCGTCAGATAGGTTTATAAAAAATATGGACACGTACTATTTCTTTTTTCACGTAAATAAAAGATGGAGATGACACAGTGCGTCGAAATGTCGTGTCAAGTCGTTTGACGTCACATGATTAGTACTTTTTTACCCACAAAGTGACGTCAGCCCCCACTCAGGATCTTTGACACGTTTTATTTTCGTCAATTTTCATTAATAGGATACCGTTGCCACTGCCTCGCATGGAAGCCGTCCGTTCGTGCCTCCGCAAACATTTCAGACGCACTACAAAAGCGAGGCAGTCGCATCAGCATCCTGAAGACGTTGTTGTACTGGACACGCAGGCTTATGTGGCATTAAATATTTTAATTTTGATCGTTACAATTTTCAGTCTTTTCCTGTTTTTTATTTTGTTTGAGTTTTAGAATAGGCCATTGCCTTGGGGCTGTGTCCCCGTTTTCAAGATCAATCCAAGATCTTAATTTCTTCTATAGTTACTGATTTTATCTTTACCATATACTATCTTTATCATTTACTTGCGGACGTCACGCAGTTTCACCCGCGTAGCTCCCGTTCCCGTGCGAATACAGGGATAAATAGCCTATGTCACCCGGGGATAGTGTAGCTTCCCAATGGTGAAAGAATATATCAAATCGGTCCAGTCGTTTTGGAGCCTATTCGTTACAAACAAACAAACAAATCTTTCCTCTTTAAAATATTAGTGTAGCTACAGGGTAGATGTGGATCTGTGCAGCACGTCTTCTTCTTCCACACTTTTTAATAATTACCCTCTAAGTAGTCTCACCCTTTCTAGCAATATCATCTTTCACACATTCCTACAGACCATATTGATAACTAAAAAGTCTAACTGAGTCACAACCAGTAAAGATTTAGTACCCAATCAGCAGTGATTACAGCCAGTGTTTGGCATGCGAAGTATGTGCGATGCGTCTTGAGTTTATATTGATCGTGACAAACAACACGTCATATTTTATTTATGAAGCATTTATTTACAGCCTTTGATGTTGGAGATTTATTGCTTGAAAGGCGTTGCCCTAATGGACCGTGGTTTTTGATAAGTTTTGCAATACTCGTTTAATTTTCATTCGCCACATTTTCGACATTGGAGTACCTATGTTAATTCCCACGTTGCTAAGAATATTTTTCATCAATGGTTTACTTCTGAAAATGCCACTCGTAGTTTTAGACAGATTTAATAGGGATGTTTACTGACATAAAAAAATATGATTCTAATTAGTCCGTCTGTTAGATTATCGAAAAATATTGGATACATATTTTTTGTTTTTATTAAATCAATAAAAATTGACGAAGATAAAACGCGTCCTCTAACCGCAAAAAAATGTCATACTACTAATGTCTTAGAATATGACGTCACAAGAGTTTTCAAAGCACTGTATCGTCTTCATTGTTTGCTTACGTGAAAAAAGAAAAAATACGTGTCCAATATTTTTTTGAAATCTATCTGACGGACTAATTAGATTTTTTAGTTAACTACCCTATTAGGAGCGCCATCGAAACGCTAGGAATACGTCCGTTATCAGCAAAACGAACAGCTTATTTATTGTTATTTTGTACTCCTCTTTTCATACTGTGCTTGGAGATCTTTAAATTTGACGGCAATAGGCGCGCCCCTATTACATGAGACTTAAATATTATTGGCGAAATGTGGATCTGCCTAACCCCTCGGAAATTACAGGTTGATGTTTAATATATTAACAATGCGATTTTCTTCGGTAAGTTTTTCTTTAACTCTTGTGCTTCGCTCTAACTCAGACTAGATTTAAACAGTCTGCTCCTTCAATTAAATTTGCCACGGAAATTCAATTCCGGAAACTCCATATTAAAATATGGAATCCATAATTTAACACATATTAATGAGCGACATTATAGTAACGTTTAAAAATGAAAATGTAAACAAAATGTAACACGCGCTAACATGTTGTGATGATCATCAATGTCAACGGGTATAATACCCAGAAATATTTTAATTTAGATTCGCAAAATTTCGCCAAAGCTCAACCAACATTGTTTAGCGTAACATTGAGTAATTTATCCACGTAATTTATAAAAATACTAGCGAACCTGGCAGACGTCGTACTGCCCGGACAGCAGCGCCACAAAGACAGCAAAATCCGCCATTTATTGAATTCATTTGTTACAAAAAATGTGATAAATGAAGAAGTAGTCCGAAAAAAGCTTGCAAATTTGGTTTGGATAGGTGAGCCCGTTCTTCAATTATAAAATTACAACGAAAAGTAAACGTGGCATTGATCTTTATATACTCGTATATTGATAAAGACCACCTGAAAATACTTCCTAGTTTATTTTTAAACTGTCTGAAAATAATTTGTAATCAAGAAGGGACCTTGTGTACTAGTGTTATTGGGTTGGTTTTGACGTCACAAATCAGCAGTTGCCACTAAGTTCTTCACCTTTTACTTAACGTCATCAATTGTGTGTTGTGTATACAGGAGAAAATCCTAGGGTTGGGCAACGTTTAAAAATAAATATAATATAAATCTTTCACAGTCGTCACAGGTAGTCAGTGAGGTACCCAAAAATCTGACAATCAGTCTTACCAAGGGATACCGTATCACACAGTAATAAATGGTTTCTAAGAGCAGCGGTGGCCCCGACTTACGAACAGTAGGTCGTGGGTTCGAACCCAGGCAGGCACATTCAATCATTCGAGCGTATTACGAGGCAGTGAAAATGTTTTTCGAAACGGCGTCTTTTGCGACTACTTTATTCGAGTCCATGAGCTTTCGAACCTGTGAGGCAGTGGAAAAATAATTCGCAACAGCGTGTCTCGCAACAGCGGCCTTCGAAACAACATAGGGGACCCGTGGGAACATTAATAGGCTGTTGATGATGATGATGATGATGATGATGAAATGGTTTCAGGAGGTCAGATAGGCGGCGGTTCATGTTAAATGTTGGTATTCAGCTGCATCCGGTTAGACTAGAGGCCGACCCCCTACTACTCTCAAGGATAATAGCTAGGCGTGGTGTTATAGTATGCTATGTTTTATATCGTCACACGTTTCTTATAAGAAAGATACGTGTGATGGGTAGGTATGCTCGTGGTAGGCTCGTGGTAGGCTCGTGGTAGGCGCGTTAAGTACTAGTAACAGTTACTCATAGTTCATCACCACTGTTCTCAAAACTGTGAAAGAAAACATCGTGAGGAAACCAGAATGTCTCAAAACGAAAAAATATGTTACCAACCCCTACTGCACCCACGTGGTGGATTACAGCTCTTTCCTTCTAATTGAGAGATGTTCTGTGTTCCAACAGTAAGAACAACATGGCGAGATGCTAATCTACAACTTAATAGACAGTCATATTAGATTGTCAGTCACCCTCTCTAATTCCTATACCAGTCATCATTCATCATCATTTCAGCCGAAAGATGTCCACAGCTGGACATAGGCCTTCCCTAAGTGTCGCCACATTGACCGGTCCCGTGCGTCTCGCATCAAGCGGGTCCCCGCAACCTTCACCAGGTCATCGGTCCACCTAGGAGGCCTTTAACGCAACGTTTTGCCGGTTCGCGGTCGTCACTCCAGAGCTCTCCGGCCCCATCGGCCATCCATTCTGCTAGCAATGTGCCCTGCCCACTGCCACTTAAGTTTGGCAATTCTTCGGGCTATGTCGGTAACCTCGGTTCTCATGCGGATGTCTTAATTTCTGATTTGATCACGCAAGGAAACTCCGAGCATAGCTCTTTCCATTGCCCTTTGGGTGACATTGAGCTTTCTGATGAGTCCCATTGTGAGCGACCACGTTTCGGTCCCGTATGTAATCACTGGCAACACATTGGTCATAGACTTTCGTCTTGAGACAATGTGGTAAGTTGGACGAAGATATTACTCAGCTTCCCGAACGCTGCCCAGCCGAGTCGGATTCGACGATTGACCTCTTTCTCAAAGTTGGACCTACCTAACTGGACCGTTTGTCCCAGTTAGACATAATCGTCTACAACTTCGCTATACCAGTATTCTACCAGATCTCACTGAATGGAAGACGACCCCCAACATAGTTTGGAAGAGATGATGATGCTACTAACATACGAAAACAAAATTCAAAGAAAAGCTTCCCTATTTAAACCATCTGAAAATAACTTGTAATTAACAAGGAACCTTGTATCACAGTGTCAATAGGTCATTCATGACGTCACATGTCGTCATGCGTATCCGGTTACCTGCCTCACATCTTGATCATTAAGGCCGCGATAAAATTATCGTATGACGCGTGCGCACCGTGTAAATATACCCTGAACAAAAATAACTAGGTCTATAATAAATCCAATGAAATTGCTTACCTTGTGGGAACGGAGTGCTGACTTACACAAGGAAGAGATTGTGATTGCATTGCTGATTGAAGTTATTGCTTTAATGTTGGTAGAAAAATAAAGAATAAGAAAAGTCTGGAGAAGACAAATGCATGTAGTGTGAATTAGTTGACTGATGTGTTGTCTTTATTTTAATTTTTATTGTTATATACTTAATAATTATTGATTAAAATTTGTGTCTGTAGTCATTAACTTGTACTTTACCATTGTATCGAGTCTGGTTCTTCTAACCAACCTAACAGACAGATGTGTTGCTGGGGAGTTTGTTCCGCCACTTCTTCTTTCCAGCTAAAACACTAGGAAGTGTCGAAGTAAATAAGTAAAGTAAAATCAATTTTGACGTTCGAAAAGTGCTGATTATCAGCCTAGTTTAGCTAAATGAGTTTTGATTTAGATTTTTGATTTTGAGTCTTAATGTCGACTGAATAAGGTCACGGATGAAGAGAACCACGCAAATGTTGATGAAGCAATTATAAAATACAAGAAGGGAAGAGGCAAGAGCATTTGATTGATAAGGGAGAAGTATTATCAAGGCATACTTGGTGTATTTATTAGTTTTCAAGATTACACGTCGCTTACGAATGAAATATCGTTAGAATAGTAGGGTTAATATATTATTAATGCGAAAGTTTGTGAGGATGTATGTTTGATACTCTTTCACGCAAAAACTACTCAACGGATGTGGATGAAATTTGGAACACAGATAGTTTATAAGCTAGGTTCACACATAGGATACTTTTTATCCCGATAGTATTATCAAACACCACACGGGCGAAGCCGCGGGCACAAGCTAGTTCAAACATAATTTCCCACAGCTTTAACGGTAAAAAAACAAAACTATCGGGACACCATGAAGAAGAAGGCAGTAAATATGGTAATGCCAAAATTAACCCAGCTCTTCTACCATTCCAGAGTGAATCCTGTGACTCAGGAGAATGGGGCTGGGCTGGCCTGGAGGAGGCCGGCCTGGGAGGCCCCAAGGTGCCGGGGATCGTGTCCGCCTGCCTCTCGCATCTGAGGAGACATGGCATGCACACCCTCGGGCTGTTCAGGGTATCCGCCTCCAAGAAGAGAGTTAGGCAGGTAAGAGATAAAATTAAAATTACAGCAAGCAAATGGATTGCGGTGGCATAAAATGCAATAAATGTATGAGGAACAGGGAGTAGATTTTCTTATCCCTAATTGTGAGTGGAGTTTGCTCCGACCAGACAAGTATTGTGTCTGGTTGACTTCGCCCGACGGGTGTGGTTGATGAACCACCGTTATAGTGTAAAAGCTTTGTTTAACAAAGTTGATTCAAAAAAGAAATAATTCAAAAAGATCTGATTAAATCACGATTAAATAGCAGAAGGATAAGAAAGAGGAGGAAGTAATACTTTCATTCAACATGGATATTGAAGATAATAACAATACTTACAATAAGGGCAAAAATAATTAAATATAAACTTTAACAAAAACATTTGCAGTATCTTAATCTGAAAAACGCCAACTTGATATGTTGATGCTCATTTCTACAACAAAACAAACACTAAAGATACAGCTGTTGTTCTTTAACTTCATAGTGATAGTACTTTCAGCTGTCGGTGTCGACAGTTTTTTAAACATAGCACAGTCCTTTAATAGAGCTATCAAATTTAGAGTGTAATCATGGTCTATATCAACTGCCTCAATAATAGCACATGATGCGTCTAAAGACTTATCAGCTGCAGATCTTAATCAAGGAAATTGCATTCCCTTGATTGGCAAGATAACGCCGCATTCTGGCTTTGGGCTTGCTTCTAAATGTGGATGCTCTATGACAAGATGAGCTTACTATATCTTCAGTGACAGTAGATAATTTGAAGGTAGGATATGTTTATAAGGAATGGGTGTATCTTTTATCGTTTTAATGATGAAGATAAAGTTATCCCCTAACTTATATGTTTTTAGTCTGGATTGTAATGTGTCCGCGCTGATTTTTTTCTTCTATGTCATTGTTCGCCCTCGTTGGAGGTTTTTAATCAATGATAGGGACCGCTGCCGCAGATTTTTATTATCAGTGAAACGTAAAAACACGCCTTATTCTCCGCAAAGAGAGAATTCGGTCTACCTTTTGTTTGTTTAATAGACTTCAATTAACAATTTCCCTAAAGCTAGAAAAGGGCCATTCACTTTCTTAGTGTCCAATTATCATTTATTTGATTCTCACGCACTTGTATCTGCATTTTTACTCAAACTTTCCTTACGACTTTTAATGGCATACTTACATATCAACCAACTACCAATACTTTGACAGATTTTAAATTTCGCCAGCAATCATTCCTCCAACTAAATATTCGAGCTTTGACAGAATTAACGCCACTAAATCAGTCAGAGTCCCTTGTTTACACTCGAGCACCAACAAACTCCGTGAGAATAGTGAGCTGATCGACGGAATTAGATGTTTTCCCAAACGAAGGTATTGCCGAGTGGTTCCGTGGCCTACTTGGAGCTGTTCTGCTAAGTATAATGTTACGTGCTGATTGCCGATACATTGTAGGAGGACGAAGATAGAATTGTTTGAGAGTTGGGCGAATTGTTTGAGTGTTATTGAAGTGCAAAATTGTAATAGTAGTACTGGTGTTTATGCTAAAATATTTACACCTAAAACATATTTTTTAGCTTTACACATATGCTGTGACAAAAGGTTATTTCACCAAAAAAACTAATTAGTCAGTCTGTTAGATTATCGAAAAATATTGGATACGTGTTTTTTGTTATATCAAATTAGTAAGAATTGATGAAAAAAAAAGTACTAACCTTGTGACGTCACACGACTTGACACAACTTTTCGAAGCACTGCATCGTCTTGATCTTTTGTTTACGTGAAAAAAGAAAAAATAGGTGTACATTATTTTTTTGAAAATCTATCTGACGGATTACTTAGATTTTTTGGTGAAATGCCCTATTGAAGTGTTCTAGCTAGTGAATAGTTCAATTGAAAAAATGTTTAAGACATTAGGGTACCGTTTTTTATATTACAGTTGGTAGGAAAACTCTAAGCCTTTACTAACAGTGTCTCTTCATGATTACTTTTAAGCTAAATTAAAATTTTATCGGTTCAGCTTCGCGGTAACCCTGAATACTTTAAAGAACTATAGACTATTTGCGTTTTAAGCCCAACCGGAGCACCTATTTAGGTACTTAAATATCTAAATCGTCTGAAAAATCTTGTTCTAATCCAAACCAAACCTCACCTAATCAAGTGATCACCATTTAAACATGATTTCCTCCTACACGTTCCAGTTACGCGAGGATTGGGAGCGGAGTCAGGAGGCGGCGCTGGACTCGGCTGTGTGTCCCCACGACGTGGCCACGCTGCTGAAGGAGTTCCTGCGTGACCTGCCCGACCCTCTGCTCTGCAGGGACCTGTACCCCGCATTTTTGCATACGCAAAGTGAGTGGGGTTTTGAAAACGTGTTTATTAAGATCTGGCCAGCAATAGGGGATCGGACTGGGTCAAAAAATATGATTCTATTTAGTCCGTCAGTTAGATTATCGAAAAATATTGGATAAGTGTTTTTGCTTTATCAAATTAATGAAAATTTACGGAGATAAAACGCCTCAAACATCATGAGGGCTTGTGACGTCATTTCTAGGTAAAAAATGTACTGACATGTTTCGTTTTCGAGGAGTTCACCAGTTTTAGAAGCACTGTATCGTCTTCGTTTTTGTTTATATGATAAAGAAAAAATATGTGTTCAATATTTTTTGAAAATCTATCTGACGGGCGAATTAGTTTTTTTTGTCCGATCCCCTATTTAAATAGCAGTTTAGAGCTTTGTTTTTTCCAAGTAGGCATATTGTTTTAGAAATAAAAAATATGTTAAAATGAGGCCACATGACGTAATGAAGTGACTGCCGCGTTGGTCAGGTCCGACAAACTGTTCTTGGGTAGGTATTTCATGGGTCCCTATCAGGATTTTCTCAGTAGAAGCCAGTCAGTGTCTGGATTTGATCACAGTTGATGGCAATATGCTCGCCCTCTTTTACATGGGACTTAAAAAATAAACGGCGAAATGTGACTGTACGATTAGGTAGGTACACCTCTGCCTAACGCTTAACGCAACGCGGGGATTACAGTGGTTAAATATATTCTAAATTTTGATATAAACGAATTTAATTCACATAGTAAATTGTCACAAAAATGTTTTATCCTTTTTTGTATTTTGTATGTAAGAAATAAATAAATATAATATAATAAATAAATAAAAACTCTCCAACAACCGATATGTAATAAAAAAGCCTCTGTATGCTTCCAGAGATCCACAACCGGCGCTTCCAGTGGGAGGCACTGAAGCTGATCGTGCAGCTACTGCCGGCAGCACACCGCGACACGCTGAACGCGCTGCTGTCGTTCCTTGCTGCTCTAGCGGCGCACGCGCACGACGCGCGCAGCGAGCCCGGCAACAAGATGGACGCCGCCAACCTGGCTACCATCTTCGCGCCCAATATACTGCATAGGAATAAACCTAATGAGCCTGCCAGGTGAGAGAATGTGGTGGAGAGCTGGTGTTTATTCAGATCTTTGGCAATCTGGGAACCTAATCGTTAACGATTTATTGAAATGGACGTTCTTTACTGACGGACTGGGTCGCTGGTCTAAGTGTTGCGAGCTTGAGGACCTTGGTTCTATTCCGGGTCGCGCAAAGTGTTATTGGGTTTTTCCATCAGAATTTAGGTTTCTCAGTAGCGGACTTGTCGTTACAGGCATGCTGTTATGTATTATTTTGGACGTTCTTTAGCAATGTCACACGTTCTATCACCTTGATTTGGTATTATGATACAACAAATTGAGTTGAACAAGTGGTCACGACTTCGCAGTTCGAAGAAGTCTGAATCGAAAACTTACACTTGTAGAAAGTTCATGACAAATATTTCGGGTCAGAAAAATCGATTATATTATGTGTTTATAAATTGAAATATTTTGTAAACGCACCCATGATACAGGAAGAACTCCTAGAGTTGAGAAATATGTTTTAAAAAAATGTTACGAGAATTTCAACGATTTCTTCTCGATTTCCAGCGTGGAACAGCTCTCAGAGCGAGCTGACGTGATCAACGTGGTCCGTCAGCTGGTGGAGAAGCAAGGCGAGCTGTGGACCTTACCCGCCGAGCTGCTGCACGAGGCTTACATCCATCTGGCACACACCGCGCCCGCACACCTCGACTCCTTGCTACTGAGGAGAGCTGAGTAAGTACCTTTTTCTTCTTAACGTTGTGAGCTTTCAACGGCCATCTAAATTGAGGCAGTTTTAGCTACGAGTTTGGCTCCTTTGGACGTCCTTTATCGAGCAGGACAGGACACGCAATAACTCGTCGTTAGAGTAAGTACTTCATCATCATCAACCATAGGATGTCCACTGTTGGACAAAGGCCTCCCCCATGGAACGCCATAACGAATGGCAACCTGCCGTTTGCATCCACCGGTTGCACGCGACTCTCACGATGTCGTCGGTCCACCTGGTGGGACGCCTACCAACGCTGCGTCTTCCAGTTCGTGGTCGCCACTCGAGAACCTTTCTTCCCCATCGCTTGTAGGTTCTTCGAGCGATGTGGCCTACCCATTGCCACTTCAACTTGCATATTCTGAGAGCTATGTCGGTGACCCTGGTTCTTCGGCGAATTTCCTCATTACGGATTGGAGTAAGTACTTAGGAGCAATGTAACGTAAATATTTTTTATTTCTTTCTATGTGTGTGTGTTTGATTCGACATAAAGCTTGGACGCATGAATTTTCCAAGGAATAACCATCAACTTATCTTGTCGACGGTAATCTTAATTGTGGTTATTGGGTTATTAGTTTGGCGCTTTCGGTAGCGTCCATCAATTCAGATTGAAGCTGCGTGGGAAAGGTATCAGACCCACTATCTGACACCAATACCAGTTACCAGTTTTGGAGGCATTCAGGTTTGTTAACTTAATGTCTTTAGGATGACGCAGCTATGGCAGTCAGCGGTAAGGTGGATGATGAGCCAATGGTGCTTGAAGAGCTTAAAAAACTTTGCATGCTATAGTAAGTATTTGTTGTTTTGTGTGAAAATATGTTTAACTGTATAATGTGTCTTGAAAAGCACGATTAACTAACTAAATGTTGTCCTATGGTGAATGCTGCGTATACATATTAATAAGCATACATACCAGCACTTCTGTTATTGTTTTAATTCATATAAATAAATAAATGTCTTCGAGTGTATCGCGATATGCCTAGCTATATAACAGGCCAGCCAATTAAGAACTCAAACCACAGTGAATACAATCAAAACCAGGGTTTGCTTAACACAATTGAGAGACTTCCAATCCGTGACAAACAAACATACAAGTCCATTGAAAAATCAACCCCATTGTAAATAACCGGATCAAAAAACCACAGTTACCGTGGGATCCAATCGACCACCTGTACAATATGACATGATTGCGTGTGTGTTTCCTCCCTCACCTCACCTTCCTTCCTCAGATGTGCTGCTGAGGCGACCGCGGAGAACAACGAGAACAGCATGAGGCAGGTCTGGTCTCGGGAACAGTTCCTACATGGAGCGGCCGCCACGGGCGGACCTGGCAACATGCCTAGGTAAACACTTTCCAGACTGCATGAAGGTTTTTTCCGTTTATGAAGAATTCACTCTTACTATCATAACCAATTAAAAATGAAATACCTCCGATTTGTTTGTTCTTTTATTATTTTGTGTTCATTATAACTTTACGGAAGGAGTCGCGTGATTGCAAGTAAGCTCCACTGTTGTGGCTACAAACATCCCTATGAAAAACTAAACTGTAGTATTGTCAATTAGACAAACATTAGTGAAAAAGTTCAATCAGATTCGTAAGGCTATATCTTCCACAAGGAACTGAAGAGCGACATCTACACGTGGTAATCTGCTGTCCTAGAAGTCGAGACCTTTTTTTTTGGCGGGTGGTAAATCATCAAATAACCCCTACCGCTCTTGGGCAGAGTGAAAGGGAGTGCCAGACTTCTACTGACTAAAAACCACCCATGTTCCTTCTTAGCCCTATATGTCGGGGCCGCAGTAACTTGTGAACAATCCGCAGCCCCGACGGGCGTCGGCCCTTGCGGGCCCTTCTCATGTTGCTGTTGTAGAAGTCGAGTCTTACCCTCTTAAAGCCACAGTAGATCTGCTACTTCTGCTAACCTCTACCCGCAGTCTACCTTTCCTGAACTGCACCCAGTTAATTCCCCTGCTTTCTCTCGGCAGGCGCAGTGAGAAGAGCTACTCGCGCAGCAGACGGACGAGGGACACGGCAGCTTCCGATACCTCGTCGGGATCGCTGTCCTCGGCAATGACTATTGTTACCAGGTCCGTAGATAAACGTGTCTTGTAGATATTGTTAGTAGATCCAATGGCATGTATTCATTCATTTTCAGGTAACAAAGACCCACAGAAAAATAACATAATCTAAATATACATATTAATAACAACTGTGTTACTATAAGTAACTTTAAACAATGTCAGGAGTAACTCTCATGCACGATGCTTTGCGTGTTAATCTATAGATCTCCGAACTATTTCAAAATAATTTATATCGGATACGTGTTTTTATTATACCATTTAAAACCATTTTAAAAGATTAAAAGAGTAACCTTTGTAGTTTCTTGCCGGTTCTTCTCCTTAGGAATCGACCAATGCACCGAACCGTGCCCCTTTTTTTATGTCGACGTTTTACAAGTGCCCATGTAGGCCTATGTGAAATAAAATATTTTGACTTTGACTTTGACTATCAAGTTAATAAAAAATTACGCAAAATAAAACGTGTCAAATATCAAGACCCCACTCTTGATATTTGACACGTTTTATTTTGCGTAATTTTGGGTGTGAGGAGTGGGGGCTTGTGCCGTCACTTCGTGGTAAAAAACTTTACCAAGCTACGACGTCACACGACTTTTCGAAGCACTCTATTGTCTTCATTTTTTGTTTAAGTGAAAAAAGAAAAAAAATGTGTTCAATATTTTTTGGAAATCTATCTAACGGACTAATTAGTTTTTTTTGTTAACACCCCTATTGACTTTGTAAGTTTTACCAACTACAGATTTGAATCGTCGAAGTGTTAACTTGCAAGATATCGCGCCAACCTCTAGTTAGAAGACCCTTTTTTGTTAAGTGTCAGACTTAAACTGACTAAACCCACCCATGTTCCTTGTTAGTCCTTTGTGTCCCGGGACCGTGGTATCTCTTTCAAGAAATCCCGCAGTCCCGGCAGGTGTCGCCCTTGCGAACCCCTTAAATGTTGCTGACAAATCTTTGAAGCGCGCGTGGAACACGAACCCGCCGTCGACACGGCCCTTCGTCATATGACGGACGGATGACGAGCTAGCCAGCTACTCACCGTCCACAGGCCTGCGTGTTAAGAGACCCCTTATTTGAGTATTCTATTTACTTATCGTGTGGACAGTAAGGTCTATCAATCTCTCACACTCTAGTGTCAGAGTTTAAACCGCCTCAAGGGCCTCTGGCATGGATTCAACTTTTTATTAGACAATCAGGTGGTTCAAGCCTGCAATGTTCTAACCAAACTGGAAACAACTTTGCAAAGTATGCTTCCCGTGTAAATCGAACCCACGGTCACAAGGCAAACGCCTGAACAATTCGACCACGGAGGATGTTTTTATCAGCGACATCTGTTTTGGTATGTAAATGTTCTTTGTATCTTGTTCCAGGGTACGGAGCAGTGAGGAGTGTGGCAGCAGCGGTGTTGTGTGCGGCGGCAGCACACCGGCCGGGCGCACCGACAGCAATGACTCGAATGACTCCGCTAGCGACTACAATGAGGTACCTACATCTTCTTTACGTCACGCGGTTTATACCGCGTAGTTCCCGTTTCCGTGGGAATACAGGGATAAAACCCTATGCCTATGTTACCCGGGGATAGTGTAGTAGCTTCCCAACGGTGAAAGAATTTCTCAAATCGGTCCAAAGTTTATTCGTTACATACAAAACTACAAATCCTTCGTCTCTAAAATATTATATTAGTCTACACTAATATTATAAAGGGGAAAGATTTGTTTGTTTACCACCATAAACTTTTAGTACAGTGGTGACGTAGGTGACCGAATAGTTAGTAGGTAGAGTTTAACGATGCGGCAGTTATTAAACAGACGATGGCCTGTCCGTTTTTTCCACCATCATCATTTCAGCCAAAAGACGTCCACTGCTGGACAACGGACGGGCCGTTTATTAATGATCTTTTAAGACTGCCACTGATGTCGCATCCTACCTAGTGGGCTCTGTTAATCCGAAAGTACTTCGCCACGAAAAGAAATCGAATTTGTTAGAAGTTGTCCGCGTCATTAAACTCGATGAGTTTAATGACGCCTGTTGAAGTCCAGTATTAGGTAAACTTTTGCAGCAATTTCATTAGGTGTGGTTAACAATAAATCTGAAACGTTTAACGTTTTCGTTGTTGCTAATCTCTTTATAACTCATTCGTTACTCCGCAGACGCTAGGCGGATCAGACGACGACAACTGCGTGATCACAGCGTCCCTGCACATCCCCGCCGCCTTCAGCCGCGGTGGGGGGCGCAGGGGGCCGCGCTCCGCCCCGCGTCGCCGCTCCACCTCGGGCTCCGAGTCTTCCAACAAATCCTCCAACAAGTCGTCCAACAAGCGCGACTCGGCGGTGGGCTCATCGTCGCCGGCGTCTGCGTCAGCGACTTCGTCCCCCCCGGGGTCCCCTCCCCCCGTGACGCCACTGCCCCCCGCCTCCGCCCCCGCCCCCGCGCCCACCCCGCTGCGCGTGACGCTGACATCGGCGGCCGAGTTGAGGCGTCCCTCACCTGATCTTGACAGACTTATGGCGCTAACCAGGTTAGTTCCGTATTCAAATGTCATCATCATCAGCCTATAATGTTCCCACTGTCGGGACAGGCCTCCCCTCTAGAAGAGAGATTTAAATTATGGTTCAAACATCAGTAGAATGTGAATCATTTTCCACTAGATATGATGTATGACAACCGGGACTTCTGGGTTGGCTCGTTCTACCGTCGACCTCATCTCTGCCTTTAGGACGAGATTGAGGTCAAGAGTAGGCTTATTTCATATTAAAAATTACTTACACAAAAAGAAAAAGTAGCTGTAAAACATGCCCATCAAGACGAGTCTTACTAATCTGCTTGAGGTAATCCCCTACTTTCAGAACCCCGAATAAGATTTACTCCTAAACATAGCTCTTGCGGTAGTCCGCTCCGTCATTTGAAAAGAAAACAATCGAAGGGATTTTTTATCATCAATGCTGTGGTGAAAAAAAAACTAATCTGACAGATGGTGGCGGGTCACGCTTGCTCACTGACCCTCCACGGTTACATTACAACATCAAATCCCTCTTCCCCAGAGAGCGCAACACGTCAGACGCTCGCGCTGTGATGCTGCGCCAGCACGACGAGACCACGGTACGCACGCGCAGCTCGTCGCGCCAGGAGACCACGAGCGCGGGTCCGGTAGCGAGTGCGGGTCCGGTAGCGGGCCCGGGTCCAGTAGCGAGTGCGGGTCCAGCGGCCGGCACGCTGTACAAGCGCGGGGAGCTGATCTCTAGCGCGCGGCCCTCCACGTGACAATATACACCGACTTTACATACATACACTAATATTTATCAGTTTGGCGAGTGTTTTATTGGATACTTTCCTGGTTTCTTTCCTATTATTACATCAGACTTAGATATCACTGGCGAAATGCGGGTATTACCATTAGGCTGCAAATTCGAAGAGGCGGCGCGTGCAGTGGCGCGTTGTTCTGAGCGTGCACGCTCGACTACTGAACGTATGGATTTCTCTCTAGGTGTATTCGTAGCAGCGTTTTCAGCGTTTAGTTAAGCGGCGTGATCAGTGTTTTGGCGTTTTAACGAGCGTAAACACAGTGCTGTCAATCGCGGGGAAAATCGGTTGCGGGGAATTGAGGGTAAGGCTGCCTGTCCACAGAAGGATACAGAGAAGATTTTATGCAGTCATATTGGTTAGTATTTGTACGTTTCTCCGCTCCGCAGCCTCGCTCCGCTTCTGTGGACAGACAGCCTTAGCGCGGGGAGAGCCCGAGGAATGACATAAATCGGGGAATTTCGGGGATTTTGAAACACTGACGCGGGAAATCACACACTTACTTGCCCTTGACTGGCGGCCTCCGATTGGTCAACGTACTTGGACGCCCCGCTTGCACGCACGCTGTAGCGAAAAGTATAGTTGCGTGCACGCTGAACGCGACGCTGCACTTGACATTACACGCTGGAACATGGAACGCTCCAGCCCGCAGCTCAGCAGCTCCAGTCGCTGCACGCCCCGCTGTTTCAAACTTGCGGCCTACACCACTGCCTAACCCCTCGGGAATTTCAGGCGTAATGTTATGTGTGTTTCCTGGTTTATGGTTCCTTTTTTTTAGTTAATGTAATATTAGATGTTTAGACAAAGAATAATTACTCTTGACCTTGGATATTGAGTGTTGGAAGAGTTGAAAGATTATGCCCGAATAAAATGCCTTCTGTCTGTTCAAACTATACAAATCCATGTACCCGTGGTGTGTAGCTTTTTGATTAGGTCTGTGAGATAGGCGTTTTTCAGTGTCATGGACATTTTAATTATTATTTAACAACTTTGCCCCACACTAAGAATTTCTTCTGTATCGTGGGTGCATTCACAGACATTAAACTCACATACACAAATACCCAAACCCGAAACAACTATCTGTAGGTCATACAAATATTTGTTCCATGGGGGGATCAAACCCGCGACACGTAATTCAGCAGTCCCATGAACCTAATGAATTTTCTAAATCAAGCCACCAGGTTATTATTAAATTATGTTCGACAGCTAAGGAGTAGCTGACCATAAGGTCCCAGGTAGAAGTTTTGAATCAAGCAAAGTGTTACTTGTTTTTATTTTCTATCAAGAATGTCTCAGTACAGCCAGTCCTAGTAGAAGCTGGTGGGACGAGCTGAACAAAACCGACATGTGGTCTATCTTAGCCCTGGAAGTCATGGGGAGAAGGTTTTGCCCAGCAGTGGGATGATGTTGCCTAGCAAGTAACCCGGAGCCAGAATTTGTGCCTGGTTAGTGGCAAAAGACTTACCCTCCAAACGTGAGACTTAAAAAGGCACTGGAGGGATATGTGTGAACAGGTAACATCACCCCTATAATCCTTCGGGAATTACACCCGTCTTGGACAAGCCGTCAACCAAACATTACATAAGAACATCAAACTTACTACTTCGAGACTTTTGTTTGGGGTGAAAAATTACATTTTATGATAAAACTCTTAAAACATTGTGCTAGTGGATGCTTTGAACAGTAAACGGGTCATGGAGGTAATTTAAGTTATAACCTGAAAAACTAGTAAAAACAGCTATGAAAAATTCGGAACTTTAACCCCCTATTTCCGTAACTAGAGGGGGGGTTACCAATTCAGTTCATTTATTTATGTAACAATTCGCATTGTGTTTGAATTTTTTAGAACATAAATTAGTGTATTACCTACAGCTAAAAATAATAACTTATGGTATCTTAAATAATTATTGAAAATAATTAAAAGTAAATTACAATACAAAACCACCTGCCAGGTATGGTGTAGAACAAAAAAAATACTGCAGTGACGGGGAAAACAAAAGTGCCTTTCAACTTTGTTTTATGGGTACTTTTACACCCTTCATAAAAATAACAACACCAAGAAACAAGTCGTCCAAACAATTTATTCTACGATTTTTTTTGTTTTCTATACACTCTGACTGATTCTGTGAAACATGATTTATCGCCGATGAAGCTTGTCTCGCATAATGATACCTCCCAGCTTCGACACGCCGTCTTGGTACTCCGTTCGCCCGAGGGGCGGCGTCGCCGAAGACGTTTCTGCCAACATTATTGCCATGCATTTGTATTGCATTTAAAATAAGTTTTGACCACCCGGTGGTCTCGCGGTTATAAGTTTGTTGAGTACTGACATAAGTTATGGAAAACGTGAGGCAAACTACTTGTAACTTAGTACTAGAGTCCTAAATCCTGATGATCAATGCTCATACCCTCGCTGCGTGCAGAGGGACCTTTATCCAGCACTGAGGCAAGCACGTTCCAGAAGGTTTAAGTACAATATTAAAGCGAACTTTTGTAGCAACGAAATATGTTAAAGGTCACAAAATTCTTTCGAGCTAAGAATCGGAAAATTCGAGTAGGTATGTTGATTTAAGCCTCTAGTGAGACTACCAAAAGACCTCTACAATCAGCTCGTCAGTATCATACTTATTAAATTATTTCAATGATTCTGGCCAAATAGCAAACGCACTTCAGTAGAACACTTGGAACTACAAAAAACCGCCATCCTTCCTTTTCCCTTACTAAGTACCATATCATAATTCATTCATCCATTCATAATCATTGTCGGTATGAACATCAGTCTTACCGCATTTCGCCCTGGGATCGCTGGCAGTACTGGCTCCTGCTTGCTTGGAGATAGTCCTGGGCGCAGACTTCTGGCCCGGTTTAGGTCCGACGCGGCAAGGGTCGCCCGGTAGACGCATCGGCTGCGCACACGGTCCTGTGCCGCTCTCGTCTTGGGCACGTTGCAGACCCTCGAACTTGGCGCCGGGACCTGGTGGACAATAGTGGTAGTTTATGGAGGGATCAGGAACAGAGTGAAAAGTTTCTTTACACAAGAAGGGCGATTCACTGACCAGACCGGTAACCTCCTGTGTATGTTGGGCTACTGCCTGATGGTTGCTATGCTAACCGCATAGCGATTTTATGGATCGGAGGTTTCGAGCAGTGGAATAACGGCTGATTGTGCTATTTGCAATAGGGTCGTAGCTTATTATACGGCACTTAATAATATAAATAAATCCTGATTTAGGGCATAGGAACGTCGTTATAGGCTATGGATGTGGAGCATAATCATTAAAAAGTACATTTTGCGAAATATTATACCTGCTTCGCAAAAGTCGACCTGGTATGTGGTCTTGTTCCGATCTCGGTCTATTCTCTGCTTCAGCTCCGGAGACGCCTCGTTCTGCAGGATGCTGTACAGCATTGGGTACTTCGATTGTAACTGGAGGGATAGAAACCAACGATTTATTAATATTTTCTTGCTAGTAAAAATGCATGAGACAAGAAAAGTGTACATTTGGATCACATTCGGATGGTTGTTTGAAAACACGTAGATTTTCTTAAATGTACAGATTGCTTGGTTGAATCATAGAGACCAACTTCTCCATGTTGTGTTACATTCAATTGGTGAGTTCGCAATACGCTTACAGCCTTCTGTATTTAAAGTATAAACCAAGTGTGAAACAAATCAATGATGGTGATTTAGAAAACACGTTTACCTTGTCCAAGAACGCATTGGGCTGATCGTAACGAGAACTAGGAGTTTCAGGTGGTGCTGCAACCCTCACTGGATACAGTTTTGGATCTAGCATTGGTCCCATGAGCTGTAATGTGAAACGTTAGCAGAATATTAGGTCTCATTGAGCTATGAGCAGACCGTAAATTCCTTAGCCAAAGAACTTAAATAAAGCATTTGATATACAGTCAGAAAATGATACAGAAATGGTTAGATCCGGTCTTTTTGTTTTTTGCAAGAATAGTATAGGAAGAAAATAAAATGTATTTTATACAAATTAAACTCGACTCTGTTCTTCGCCAATTATTATCTACAATTTCCATAAAGTTAGCTCATTCGAGTACTAGATTAAGTGATGTGATGGTGAAGCGACATGCGCGGTTCAGACAACTAAGGGTTTTAAAAATGTAACGCTGGAAAGTCATCGAGACAGCGTCGATGCCGCACCACGGAGCCCTGTACCCGCCCTCTCCCCGTCAGTGGTATAAGTCAGAGCATTTAGTGAGGTTGCACGTCGTGCTCGATTGTTACTTAAGAATTTAAGATTATTGAAGTTCCCTGTCGGGGCCGCGGGTAGTCCACTGGTTATCGGGGCCTCGACATAAAGGGCGAAGAAGGAACATGGGTGGTTTTTAGTCAGTAGAAGTCTGACACTCCCTTTCGCTCTGCCCAAGAGCGGGAGGGGTTATTCGATGATTTTACACCCACCAAAAAAAAAAAAGATTATTGAAGTTGATCTAAAGATTACTTTCCTTAGTGTCAGGTCAATTATCAAATAATCTTGACCTTATGTATGGTTTGGTGTTCCTCCCCACCCTTCTACGTAGGTGAAAGGAAAAAGTATCGGAATATTGATACTGACAGCTCTTGAACGCGAGCCTGCATCTTTATGCAAGCACTCTATCCCACTATTTAATTTTGCGGACTTACATAGCAAGTTGAATGTCTACCTCATTACGACTCCAGCCTCCTTCTTTCCCTGGAGGCAGTTTGGGCATCTCCCCGCCAGAGTACTGTGGACACCGACAGTCTGCCGGGCGCGAGTGCTGCATGCATGCTTGGTAGAAAGCTAACTCCTCGCCAGATAGCTTCCCCACACTGCGAATGTAGCAAACGTTACATATACAGTGTGATACTTTATAATGTGCACATATCGAAATGAGGGAATCTATGCTTAATTTTATCGATGGAAAAAATATTTTAAAAAATCTAAATATTTTTTAATATTTTTTATGGAATTTTCAAAAATGTTGTCCGCTGTTGTGACCCCAATGTAAACAAAACGGTGTAACTTTTAAACTAAATTATCTATCGCGATGAAACAATTTTATGTAAAAAGTTATGAAAAAAAAATGTTTTTTTGATCAAAAAAACATTTTTTTTTCATAACTTTTAAAAAACGTGTTTATTTTCAATTGAGGGTAGTTTTTTTTCCACAATTTTCATTTTACGAGGACGCCTAATTGCTTCCAATCATTATGGAGTTTGTTTCATCGCGATAGATAATTTAGTTTAAAAGTTACACCGTTTTGTTTACACTGGGGTCACAGTAGCAGACAAAATTTTTAAAAATTCCATATAAAATATTAAAAAATATTTAGATTTTTTTTAATAATTTTTCCGTCGATAAAATTAAGCATAGATTCCCCCATTTCGATATGTGCACATTATAAAGAATCACACTGTATAGGGTAAAAACAGAACAGCCGTAGGCCCAACATGGGTCCAACATACTTTAGACGTATAAAGAACAGTGTGGAAAGTTCCACCGTACAATACTCATTCCAAAAACCCTTCTTTTGGGCTTCACTGCAGTCGGGTAAAGCCCCTTTCAACGTGTCCACACCAGGTTTATATGTCAGTGTGTCAGTACAAGTTTGATGCGCCTTCCACTCCGCCCGGAGCAGGAGGCAGGATAATTTGACGAATATCTTGGCAAGTGGTCTTGTTTTTCACAACGGGACGGAGTGGAGAAGATTTTAGTGTCAAATTGTCGCCTCTGGAATCCTCAGCAAATCTACGCTAACTATGACGAAGGAAAACATCCTGAGTAAACCTACATAAATTACACCCAAATATTGCATGAAATAACAAAACCGGCTGGGTGTGATTTCTTATCACAGACAGGACGCCTGTGTCTTGGGAACGGTAACGATGTCTGATAACACTCACTCTGCGAAACGTCCACCTTCTCCCGTCCCATATCCAGGTCCGGCAGATGACGCCGAAGCAGACCCTGGCAGGTTAGGCCATAGGTAGTCCTTCCGATATGTAGTCAGGTAGTGATCCATGACTTCAGAAATACAATGTGCATGGTTTGGTTTTTATTACAAAATGAGTTTCGTCCCTACTGGCAGTTTTGTGATTAGGTCTAAAATAATTGCATACCTATTTTGTTTTACTTAGTTTTATTACATTGGAATTTATCAAATGACTTGACTGGTGCCAAAATGTCAGGGTGATGTTGATTCGATTTGTTTTTTTTTTTACGGAAAATTTATCGCAGTAGCTATGAAGGTTCTATTAGAGAGAGTGTTGTCTTCGGAAATAAAGACAAATTACGTACCATTGTACCTTCAATATATTCTGAGAAAGGCAAGTAGCGTTTTGCCAAGGACGTTAGGTGGGATTCCAGTCGAACCAGATGCAGATGCTAGATACAGTTGGAAAAAGGTTATTATTGTTGTGGTTTATTATTCTGGTCCGAAAATAACTTTCATATAATAAAACAACTCATCTCCTCACCAAACAATTTTAATCCAAAGAAGTAAACACAGTCAGATTCTATAAGTAAACATGTAGGGATTCTTCCAGCGGCCGTATCTCGGTTCCTTGCGGGGTTTGCCGAAAGGATTCTGCTCCAACACGACCTTGGCCAGTAGACCGTGACATGCGCCATAGGTTGTGTCACCTGTGTTGACTCGCAGGATACGACGGAGCTCCTCTGTGGAACGGAATTATAAATTAAATTCAGCCAAAGTTCTACATCGCCAGCAACATCTACCTTGGAGAAACTACGAATGTGCACTGATAGTATGTATGAAGTCGTGACCGAATAGCGTTCAAAGACTGGAAAAACAACATTTTGTCGCTAAGTAAGTATGAGGCTAAGGTTAGGCTTAAGGTCTAACAATTAATCCCTTATTTGCCTCACTACGATAGTTATGTAGATCAACATCAACATGCAAAATTAACTGTTCTACTTCTTTGTTCTTTTATTATCCATGGATATCTATAATTTTAGTACTAACTGGTCAACGAATCATCAAATTTGGGCCTCATAGACATGGAGGAAGGTGGGTCCTTGTATTTCTCTGGCCTGGGGGGGCGGAAAGCGCCTGTCTGCGTAGTGTCCGGTATGATGACGTCGTCCGGTAGACGCAGAGTTTGCAGCGCACGCGCACGTCGAGCTAGGTTCACGGACATGAAAGGAAGGTCTGTGGACGGAGAGAGAGGGTTAAAATTTGCAATTTTCGTAGTATTATTCTAAAATTAACGGTGAAGGAAACCATCGTGAGGAAACCGGCATGTCTTAGAACCAAAAATTCGAAGACATGTGACATCTACCAATCCGCACTGGGCCCGCGTGGTAGATTATAGCCCATTCCCTCTCAAAAAGAGAGGAGGCCTGTGTCCCAGCAGTGGGAACATTAATAGGCTGTTGATGATGATAATGATGATTCTAAAATTAAAAGTTGCTATAGGCAAAATGTTAGGCGTATGCTTGTTTGAGTTGCTTAGCTGTTGTAACTAACAGTATGGGACACTAACTGCTCAGAGATATTTAATGATTACTTAAGCCGACCCTTAGTAAAGATTTGACATACTTTTGTATGACAAACCTGTCAAACCTTTACTAAGTGATGGCCTAAGTAATCATTAAAGCTCTCTGTGTGCGGCAGTTAGTTGTCTGGATAGAGTAAATCTATAGCATAGGATTTTAACTTCCGTCGCTAAGCTAACGTTAGGAATCAGTCGAATCGAAGTCGAAGTAATTGAACAGTTGCTTTCAATTACGGTGTGTATAGTCTTGTATCAGTAAATCATTTGCCTACTGTGAAGTTGTTAATTTGCATAGGGGGCGAAAAGCCCATCTTGTTTTAGATCAGACAGATTTGTACGGTTGCTTCGGAGCCCTTAAAAGGTACAAAAAACTGTAAATTTATTCTACTATGGCTCTCGAACGAGTGGTCTTCGCTTAGTAATATGAACAAGCTACAATTTCACGTGAATTCACCTCTAGAGCAGTACTTAGTTAAATACTCTGTCCTCTTTAGATCCTTGATCTCATTCTCAATGGGAGTCGGATCGATGTCCTTCGCCATGTACATCTTTGTGAGCTTTGGATAGTCGTCTGCAAACTAACAGAAATGTGTTAAGAAGTCGTGGAGTTATCTTGATTGTTTAAAAGAATGCCATCTCCTATCCTTTCTATCTGTGACTAAAGAGCCAACGAAAAAATAAGAGACGTTAGGTACATTCCAATTTGCTTAGTCGCTATTGATCACCACCATCAACCAATGCGTTTCCCATCTGTTAAGGTCGCCTTTTTTAAGGATTGGAAGTCATCAAATGTCTCGCACTCTGGGCGGAGCATATTGGAGTGTCAGACTTAATGACTAAAATCCATCTGTGTTCCTTCTAATGCCCTTTGCGAATGCCCACCGCCGCGGTATCTCTTTTGAACAAATTCTGCAACACTAGCAGGTTTCACAACTCTGGCAGGATGGCTGGCTTAGAGTCAAACCGACAGATAAGGACCAACCACCTAAAGATGGCAGTGAAATCTGGTCTTTATTGCAACAACCTTTGGATGGACTTGTTAGAGTAGGAGAAACGATAGAAAGCCGAAACAAATATACCCTTTTGACAGCTTTCTCGTAGAATTCCGGATTCAATGGACAGAGCACGTCGGGATGTTTGCGCGGCTCATCCTTAGCCTTCAGCATGTCACGGCCCAGGCCCACTATCATACAGTCGTCGTCGATGCGCTTGCGACGAGGACTTTTTCTGTGAACAGGTGGGAAACGGTGGCACGCAGCACGCATAGCAGCCACGGCGTCTGGAATAGGGGATCGGACTGGGTCAAAAAATATGATTCTAATTAGTCCGTCAGTTAGATTATCGAAAAATATTGGATACGTGTTTTTTGTTTTATCAAATTAATAAAAATTGACGAAGATAAGACGCGTCAAAGATCATGAGTGGAGTTGTGACGTCATCTGTTGGTGAAAAATGTACTACCATGTGACGTTTTCGAGGAATTCACGAGTTTTCGAAGCATTGTATTCATTTTTTGTTTATGTGAAAAAATAAAAAATACGTGTCCAATATTTTTTGAAAATCTATCTGACGGACTAATTATTTTTTTTTTTTCCGATCCCCTATTAAGCCTAGCTCATGTCAACAGGGTCGCCACTTTTTTTTTTAAACATTGGTTCACACTAGGAATGCCTCCTGTATCGTGGGTAGGTACGTTTACAAACATTTAAAGACATACACAAACACCCAGACCCGCAACGACCATCTGTAGGCCATAGAAATATTTGTTCCGTGAGGGGATCGAAACGACACGCAGCGTAGCAGTCTAATCGCTTAGCCATTGCGCTAACCGTGCCGTCCAAATTCTTATTAAAAAAATAAATTATATTGCCATTTCTGGATAGTTGCGTAGATTAGGTACAGTTTAACTTATCCTGAACCACGAGATAATCAATTAGCTAGACACAGTTTGGCGTTTCCTGTATTTGACTTTCCTATTTTTTTAAATGAATCTTCTTTAGGCACTTTGGGCACATTCATTTAATGTGATTTTTTTCTCGGGAAGAACGGCCTAAGAGTATAAGTGAGATTGTGGATAACATTTTACGGTTTTTTTTTTGACACACGTTCGGGAGCCCCTGTAGCCCGGGTGCCCCGTATCACTGATAGGGCTGATACTGCGGTAGCTACGCCTAACTAGACACCTACTAGTTTACAAACCTCAGTGAGAGTGACTCACTGCGCGCCGTAATGGGCCTACCACACGCTCACGGTACTGTGTGCACCGTGGTGTGCACATGTCTTAGAACCACAAAATTCGAAGACATGTGACATCTACCAATCTGCACTGGGCCCGCGTGGTGGATTAGAGCCCATCCTTCTCCTAGAGAGGAGGCTGAGTCCCTTTTTTTGTAAAAAGTGCGGTGGGATATCATCAAATACGAGTCATTTGATGATTTCCCGCTCTTGGCACAGCGGTAGGGAGTGTCAGATTTCTACCTACTAAAAGCCACCGCGCCATATTCCTACTTACACCTTTGTGTCGAGGCCGCGGTATCTCTTTCGAACGGAACAACCCGCAGCCCCGAGGAGGCCTGAGTCCCTGCAGTGAGCATAATTATGAGGTTGTTATGATATTGAAGATCATATTGAATATTAATATCGGTATGAGCCTCAATTTTCTTATTATATCGATACTCACGGTTTGTTCTTTTTTACATAGTCCACCATATAAACCGATCGGTATTCTATTTCGCCGTCGAAGACCGACATTATGTAAATTGTATTCTAAAAAACTTAAATTAATTCCGAAGCTAGATTTTGATGTCTTACTGACAGTCGTACTTATACCAAAAGTCATATACCTACCACAGAGTACTTTTATTACGCGGAATTTGTCATAACTATACTTTTTTTCATATTAAGGTGCGTCGACCTCCTTTATGACCCGCGCGGTCGAGTCTTGCTGCCTGCAGTGTGGACGTGTAAACGCAGAACTAAAATAAATGTACCAAGTTTGACACATCGATGCAAAATTTTCTTGACGTGTAACGCAACCTTGAGCTGCACACTGTAGGTACTTACTTTACACATATTGACGTTACCTTGAATCGTTTTCTCTGTATGAATGTATGTTACCAGCCAGCCCTCTTTTAATAACAAGTCCTGCAAAATAAATCCACCTATTTTTAGAGATCAGGATTTAATCTGTTCATTTAATAAATTATATTATTTCCTTTATTCACTTTCTAACATACTCAATACATTTTAAATATTTATTACAAAAAAGCATAGGTATAAAAAACATTTAAAAATATAAAAAATAGTAGCCCACCGGCATTGGGAACAGGGTCCGAGCTACCGGTGGTCAGGGCTCTTGAGAGAGGAACCTCCTGACAATACGCGCCGTGTCCAGAAGTACTGCCTTCTGAATCAAGCCCTTGATCCAGCTACCAAGCGAGAGCCTCCTTAGATGTTCGTGGAGGCTCTTGGCTATTAGACCATTGGCAGACATGACTATCGGCACAATGACTGCTGTATTCACGTGCCACATGTCGACAACCTCGCGAGCCAGATCTAGATACTTGTATTGTTTATCTTTCTCTGCTTTCACGAGGTTCTCGTCATGCGGAACCGTGATATTCACAATCATTGCGCGACCACAACAATGGGCCTGTCAGTGATGATAGGTCGATTCCAATACAACGAAATATTACCATTTTCAAGAACTGGGTCGGGCGCATACTTATAGTATGGCACTTCTGTTTCCACAAGGTTGTACTTCAAAGCAAGTTGCTGGTGGATAATCCTGGCAACGAGGTTGTGTCTATGCAAGTATTCTCCATTAGCCAGACCAGAACACCCAGAAATAATGTGTCGGATCGATTCTTCAGGACGGTGGCATGCCCGACATATGTCAACCGTGCCATCCTTCACAATGTATTTCCGGTAGTTATTCGTCATATATACTGCATGAAATGTATGGAAGAAATGATAAAAAAAAAAAAAAAAAAAAAAAAAACTGTAACATTTTGTACTTTGGGGAATAAATGGCTTTATTATTATTATTATTATTATTCGTCATCATAACTTTGTCCATTATTGCACAGACAAAACCTTCGGTTTCCCCGAAAAGGTCACCGAAACGCAGCCAGGATACAGACGTTAAGAAGTCTACATCGGGCCCATGTAGGGCCCGGTAAAAGCGTCCGTGCAGCTCCTTGCTCTGCCATACCTCCTTGCGGTCATCAGTGTCTAATACTTTAGGTTTGCGCCAGTTCTCGTTAGCCAAGGAGAGCGGGGTAAGGTCCTTGTCGACTGAGACCACATCTCGGTGCATCCCCACGTCGGCTTCTAGGAAGTATTCCCTGCGACTGCATACCTCACGGTTGTGTAGGGTCTTAGCATTTAAGAAACCACGACCCCCACACTTCCGTGGGATATACAATCTCATCACCGACGAACGTGGGTGATGCATCCGATTTGCAGTCAATAGCGAGCGGACCCTCCTATCTAGGGCATCAAGTTCTGTCTGAGTCCATTTGAGTATGCCGAAAGAATGCATCAAAACCGGCATGACCCAACTGTTGAAGGCGCGCACCTTGTTTCCACCTGACAAAAGACTGCTCAGCACCTTGTTCAGGCGGTCAAAGTAACGCTCCTTCAACGATTGTTTCATGTCGGCAATATTGATACCTAATGCTTCCGACATACCCAAATACTTGTAAGATTCTGTTGACGAGAGTGATAAGTTGTAGGGAATCCGAGAGTTGAGTTCCCACGGATTCCACAATCTCCCCTCGCTTCACATGCATGACTGCACATTTGTCCATTCCGAATTCCATTCTGATGCCACTACTGAAAGTTTCTGTTACCTTCAGTAGCTTCATCAGTTGCAAATTGTTGGGTTGCAAAGAGTTTCAGATCATCCATGTAAAGAAGGTGAGATATAACCTGACCACCTCTCCTCAACCGATAGCCTAGACCTGAACCCTCCAGCAGTATGCTAAGAGGGTTCAAGGCTAGGCAAAACCACAATGGACTCAGACTATAACCCTGGATTATACCACGCTCGATCCTTATCGGTTCACTGTTCCCTCCGATCTGTCGACATCCTGGATAGCGAAGGACTGTTCTCCAGTTCCCCATACATGACATCAGGAAAGTACGCAGAGTTGCATCTACTTTGTACAATTCCAGCACCCGCATGAGCCATGTATGAGGCACAGAGTCATAGGCTTTCTTATAATCTTTCCAACATGTAGATAGATCCTTTCGGGAGCGGCAAACCTGTTGGCTAATGGTCATATCAATGAGGATCAGCTCCTTAGTACCACGGGACCCGTTCCTACATCCATTCTGAGAGGCAGACATGATAGAGTTAGTTTCGATGTGTTGGTTGATTTTTACTCTCAAAATGGACGTAAGAACTTTATAGACGGTTGGTAAACAAGTAATTGGTCTATAATTTTTGGGTTCCGCAGTACTACCTGATTTATGGAGCAGGTGGGTAATTCCTGTCGTCAAGAACTGGGGTAGCGACCCTGACTCTAAGGCTGATTGAAACTGGGACGCCAAGTGAGCGTGCGACCTTTGAAACCACTTTATTCAAAAGTTGTGCAGTCCGTCCGGCCCTGGAGATTTCCAGTTAGGTAACGGACGGACTGCACGAGCTACGTCTTGGGGACTGATGATGATTGCCCCCATTTCTGTTATAGAATCACACGCTTGTTTAACCTCCCGGGTCCAATCACCCTCAGTGTGACTGACAGGCACCGACCAGATGTTGCGCCAGAATGACGTCATGGCATCATCATCCGGCAGACGCGTGTCAATCACACCTTGGTCTGATCGCTCCCAAGCTCTATATACCCACCTTTCATCACTTCGGAAAGCGCGATTCTGTGTGTACCGTTCCACTCGTCGCTTGTACCGACGAATACGGCTTGCCCATGCACAGATTTTCTGCTTCAGGAAGTCGATGCGCTCTGTGACGCAGGACAAATAATCAGGAAAACTAATATCTGTTCCCGAGAACGCCCGCCTCACAAAGCGCATCACTCTAGGGCGTGTATTGCCCTCCCTGAAGCAGATCAACTTGCCGATGAGTGCTCTAGCCTCACCGATACGCCGCTCAATTCTGCACTGCCAGGCTGGAACAGCTAAATTTGGTCGTGCTGCTCTGTCGTGGTTAGGAAATTTAACGTGAGCTACACGACATGCCGCTACAGCTGCACAATACAAAATTGAGTGGGTATCAGCGAGGTCTTTGCTGCTGTCAAAGCAATTTGACAGTTGCGAATCTAGAGCACACATCAGCGCCCTGCTTTTCTTGTGCATGGGCAAACAGGGTAAACGTGGTCTAAGGTCAGGTGGTGTGAACGGTACTCCCGAAATGCACCCTCCAAAGCGCTCCTCAATTGAACGTTGCACTGGGTACTCACGGAAATAACTTCGTCATCATCCTCTTTACTACCGCGTTCGGATCGCGGCGGAGCACTGGAAACATTTTCCAACTGCACCGCGACCATTGGTGAAGCTGGCGTGACTGGGTTACTCCGTGTTTGATTGTCAAGCTCCAGTTGTGATGCTGGTGGTCTCGACTTAAATAAAACTGCTTTCGATGTGAAGACTATATATCATTTTGACTGGTTGGTTACAAAAAATAAATGGCCGTTGTATGTACACGGTAAGTGACGGCGAGCGAGTGTCCGCGATATGGTCAAGGGCCTAGCGGTAGGTGGGGCGCTGCGGTGACGTAGGATCATGTGTCGCGATCCTACTGGCCGGCGCGATGTGATGTTCCGGAACATATTCCCCGGGTTGAAGTGTGAAGGCTTCAAGATGATGATGTTGCTGAGACGGGAAGAGGGCAAATGTTGTTGTAAGCACGTGTGATGGTGCCCTTCTTCGTCAAGATCTCGGCGACGCGGTTCTGCCCATCTGACACTGGTTTCACGGCGATGATTCTGCCTAGTAGCCACAGAAGAGGAGGGAGATTGGCGTCTCTCACTAAGACCATGGTGCCTGCCTTCAGGTCATGCCCGGTCTGCCATTTGGTTTTCTGTTGTAGGAGAGATACATACTCATTAGTAAACCGTTGCCAGAAATGTTGGCGAAGCTTCTCAATTCGCTGGAAGCGATGAAGCCGCTGGATGTTGCAGTCGGTCATTCAGATGCGTCCGTGATTCAGAGCGTAGTCGATTAAGTACGGAATCATCCAACATATGGTTATGCAGCACCTGATCCGACAATCGTTGCGCCGACATGCTGATAGCTGGCTCAAGCACCTGGAACAGAGAGAGCATCCGACCCCGGTACGCGGTCAAGTTACTTCCCCCATCAGTAGCCCCATAATATGCGCGCATGACATGTTCATTCATGGACTGAGTCCATCTCATGCGCGGCACATTTCCACCAGCAGCGGGGACCCTATTCGGGGCCGGCTGGCCTCGAGATCCTAAGCCCGCTGGTGGCCGTCCTCTTCCTCGTTGTCCGCGTCGCGGTGGTGGTGGTGTAGACAACGGGGAGAAAAACTCGTCACTGGAACTCGACGCAGCTACAGACCGGTGACACGGCGCTCACGCTTGTGGCGCGTCCCGGCGACTGCGGGGCGGAGTTTAGTGACGAGTCCGAAGATGGTGGGTGTGCTTGGAGGCGCTTTGCCCGGCTTCTTGTTAACATAGGTGACGCCTTTCAATTGCTTTCTTTCAGCATGATTTTTATTTTTCGTAGGATTGAACTTAAATGGTGATTGTAATGTATTGTCCTTTTATTTCTGGTGGTTTATTTATCCAAAATATTTGATTAAACATGTTTACTGTATTAAAGTTGGTCAAGAAGGATTTAAAGTTATTGAAAAGCAGAAAAAATGTTGCGTCACATTGACAACCGGGCCACAGATTATAATTATATTATTATTATTATTTATTTTGATAGTAGCATTTCTTTCTAGGTTTTTTTTACATAACTGAATGGTCTTTGATTTATTGAATAGGGATATTTACTGACTTAAAAAAATGTGATTCTAATTAGTCCGTCTGTTAGATTAAAAAAATTGACGAAGATAAAACGCGTTAAAGATTTGTGTGGGGGTTGGTTGGTGACGTCACTGACCGCAAAGAAATGTCATACTAATGTCTTAGATTATGACGTCACACGAGTTTTCAAAGCACTGTATCGTCTTCATTGTTTGTTTACGTAAAAAAAGAAAAAATACGAGTCCTATACTTTTTGGTAATCTGTCAGACGGACTAATTAGATTTTTTTGTTAACTACCCTATTCTTATAAAACCTAGATGTGTCGAAAGTATGTTATGGTAGAAAGATGAAACGGTGCTCCTCGCTTGCCCTCTGGTTTCAGCGAGAGATTAAAAATAAATAGCTCGCGGCCGAGATTGTACAGTAACCGTTAGACCTTGTCCAGAAGAAGCGAATTCGTCGCGAAACGTTTCGCGCGCTATTGAGATACTAGGCACGAATACATCGCGTCCACAAGCATCGCGCGAATTCAAAATACGCGCGTGAATCGCGTGCATAATGCCAGACCCTCGACTCGCGCGTGATTCGCGCGTAATTCGCCCTTTCTGGACAAGCCCTTAAAAGATCTACGAATGACGCACAGACTGTAGTACCGTGTTTTTTTCCAAAGACGCGAAAGGACCCGCTTTATTCAACTGCTCCAAAAACAAAAACACAAAATATTTAAATAGAAATTTATATTCACTTTTATTACTATACATTAATGGTGTGCATAACAAAATAACTGGGAATTCTATCATAATTCTGTATTTCTATTACATACTTTCTACGCGTCGTTTTCAACGCGTGACTGTACTCTTGAGTGTGAACTGTGCATTTTTTTATCGGAATAGCATTTTTTATATGTTTTATATGGATACACCTTAAGGGCTTAAGGCTTGTCTAAATAGAAAGCGATCGTTGGAATTATTTATGAATAAGACGTACACAAAGCGATAAATCAAATCGCGCTTTAGATACTACGAAATTCACTGGCGGTAAACCTATTGTCAACCTTATTATTTAGGGCACAAGGGTGAAAAGTGGCAGACTGTGAGTGAGCCAGTCAACTAGGTAGTATCTACGTCATCACTGAATCGAATCTGATCGGACAAAAAAATAATAATTAGTCCGTCAGATAGATATTCAAAAAATATTGGACGCATATTTTTTCTTTTTCACATAAACAAAAAATTAAGACGATACAATGCTACGAAAACTCGTGAATTCCTCGAAAACGTCACATGGTAGTACATTTTTCAACAACAAATGACGTCACAACCCCCCCTCATGATCTTTGACGTATCTTATCTTCGTCATTTTTTATTAATTTGATAAAACAAAAAACACGTATCCAATATTTTTCGATAATCTAACTGGCGGACTAATTAGAATCATATTTTTTTGACCCAGTCCGATCCCCTGTTGTATCATCGCGTTTTCGCGCGACACTCGCATTCTATTCAGAAACTGGAGTAAGACATTTTGTAGAACCTAAACTTGAATGCCGAATAAGCTTTTTACCATATATTTCTTTGCAGTAAATTCAAAGTCGTAAACAAATGCTACATTCGATTAAAAATCGCACCGTTAACACACATCACTCGAAATGTAAACTTAAAATAACTTCTTAGGGTGGTTCCACACTAGCGTACGATCGCTACAAAATTGCTAGACGCTTGAATGTAGCGTCTTTATAGAAAAAAAATGTAAAAATGGCATCGATGTTAATAATTAAATCAAGATTAAGCTCTTTTATAAATATGTAGCAAAAATTCTACACACGAATATTAGGTTGATGGAATATCTATAGGTAGCCGTTAAGTTTTTGTATGACAGATGCATTAGAAGTTATTGATAATATCAACACAAAATATTTGAAGACTAAATAGCAGATTAATAAACGAAAAAGGTTTTGTCAAAGTAACTTCTCGATTATAGCAGAATTAGTCAGCCTGAAACGTGAAAAGTTAAACTTAGAGTCTAGCGGCCGTACTCAGAGATATTTAATGATTACTTAGGCCAACACTTACTAAAGGTTTTGACAGTTTTCTCATACAAAAGTATATCGAATCTTTACTAGTGACGGCTTAAGTAATCATGAAACGTCTCTGAGTGCGTCAGTAAGTAGAACGTTATTGGGCCAGGAGCTTCACACCTGTGAGACTTCCGTGACATGGACTTAAGTTTGCATCTGACAGCTGTCAGACTGACACCTGTCAGATGCAAACTTAAGTTTGACAGTTTTTAATGTCATGTATTTTTTATGTGCTTAGAGTACCCATAGATATTCTATCACGCTTTATAAGATTTCTATACATTACATAATAAAACTAACTACATTCAGTCAGTCATCTTGTTATATTCTCAAATGATAGGTTTAATATCTACACAGGTATTAGACTGCTTTGATTTCAGTTTTATTTTTATCTACCTGAGATGAAAAACTAAACACATTTTTTTTAAATTAAAGAACTCTGTGATATTATATTTCATTCCATATAAATCCATATCGGGGATATATTTTCAAAAAACTCTGCTTTACTTTCGCAAAATTGATGATTACTCAAACCAGGAAATATTCGATTTTTACTAAATGGATATTATTTAGAGTTATAAATAAAATCAAAGCAGTCCACAATAATATAAATCTATCAGACACTTAATAAGCCTGCGACATTATAACATACATCAAAATCTGCATCACAGATTTCTTTAGGCTTAATTTGGTTATTTACACAAAGTTAATAAATAGACGCTGCAAACTTGCGATTAATCGCAGACAATGCAAGACTAGTCGCAGGTTTGTCGACTACCTTATTTAGGGAAACAAAAGACGGTCACAAAAGACCGTTGTATCGAGTCTGGTTCTTCTAACCAACCTAACAGACAGATGTGTTGCTGGGGAGTTTGTTCCGCCACTTCTTCTTTCCAGCTAAAACACTAGGAAGTGTCGAAGAGGGGGCGTTTTGGGGGACTGTGTCTTGTAAATAAGTAAAGTAAATTTTGACGTTCGAAAAGTGCTGATAATCAGCCTAATTTGAATAAATGAGTTTTGATTTGATTTGAGACGATGAGCATTTGTTTGCGTAAATGAAGACAGAGTATGTATTTAAAATACTGGTATTCAGCTGTAACCGGTTAGACTGGACGCTGACTTCAACGTTATTGGGTAAAGGCTAAATAATGATAATAAAAACACAAGAACACACTTTTTAGATCCAGCAGTAGGAGAGAGACAGTGATAGGTGTTCTCTTTCTGTTTCGTCTTTAGACAGAACTGGTTTCTTTCAAAAACATTACCCGACACTATATTTATAGGGATCATAAGCGATACGATATGCCCTAAAAACAAAAACAATCCTCAGAACCAATCAGTTCTGAGCCGACGTGGTGGTTCACACTCTCACCGAGAAGAACCTGTGTCCCAGCATTGGGAACACAACGTTTTACATTGATTATGATAATGTTAGATCGAACTAGTTAAGAAGTGACTTTCAAGAGGATCGCCATCGTAAGGCATAGGTTAACAAACCAATACTCTATCTTGCGTCTGTATTGCATTTTGTTTCTCTAAATAAGGTTCATTATAAATTGTCTACATATTATTACAATAAAGATATTTTTGGTTCTAATTCAGGACGTTAGTCAAAATTTTAGTTTACACATACAAATAAACTGAAAAATGACCACAATAATCCATGTTAAATTAATTCAATGTTATTTTATCGATATATCGTTGTTTTTTAAAAAAAACATTCAATTATTAATATTTGTTATCTGTCAAATAATGTTAAAGGTCTTGGTAGTAGGTAACATAATATCATGAAATTAGTCTAGGATAGAGCGAAATATATTTAGTTCAAGTTATTACACAATAAGATATTAAAATTGTGCTATACTGCCTGACAATGTTGCACTGCCTCTAAAATCATTGAAAAAATACATAATTTCGTCCTTGAGGAAAAGGGAGATCGCATTTTGTATTCAAAATAAATGATAAATGATATTAATTAAAGTAACATTCAATTTGAAGAACAGATTGCAATATTTTAGTGTCAGCCATTACGAATTCAGTTGCGCGTTTTTAGCTCAACTGTTGGGCGGTTATCGTGCAACTTTCGCAATCTGTGGCTCCAATTGAAATAATGTAACACTTTTTTCCATAAAATAAATAGCATGATTACAGTTGCTTTAATGGGTTTTCCCAATTCAAGTAAAATATTCCCAAACTTTAAAGAAGCAGTGAAACATGAATAATTAAATAATCACACAGGATGAATACTGGTTGCCATACAACTTAAACCTATTGAATGTTTTCAAAAAACGATATGATAATGGTCCTATTTCGTTTAATTATTGATTGGTGTTCAATTTTCAATATACATACTTCTAAATCTGGGGAAAAGATCAGCGGTCTTAGTTTGAGACACCTGATTGGTGTTATAGAAAAAAGTAACAATATTACACATAAATAGAATGATTTAAATTTGAATAATAAAATCGTTGTAAAAATTAATAACACTTTTTCTTTTAGAATCGAATATACAAGGTAACACCGAAAACATAATATTCTGCGAATTATTTTCGTTAAAATTTTTAAGACACTTTAACAACTCTAGTTAAATATTGCCACGAAAATTAGAAGCTGATTCTAGCTTGCCCTGGCATTTAATAAAGCCAAGGCACACAAATATGATAATGGAAAATATTATAAGAATGTTAAATAATGTTATAAAGGGTGTAAAAGTACCCTTAACGCAAACGAAGGGCATTTGTTCTCCCCACCACTGCGAACATTTTTTTTGTTACCTAGTTACGGAGATATTGGGGGTCAAAGTTTTTAAATTTTTCACAGCTGTTTTGTAAATACTAGTTTTTACTTAAATTACCTCCATGACCCGTTTACTATTCAAAGCTTTCACTAGCACAATGTTTTGCTTCATTGAGTTTTACCGTAAACTTAGTTTGATGTACAGAATGCTTGGTTGATGGCTGTGTGAAAGGTAAATTTACACCCTTTACTTCAGATTACAGCAGTTCTACATTCCAGCTACTTACAGTTTAAACCAAGAATACACATGTCAGTAGCTTGCACAAAGATATCTTGCACCTTCAATAGCAATCAAGATGTTTATACCATTCAGAGATTAAACCTATAGGGTATCGGACAAAAAAATCTAATTAGTCCGTCATATAGATTTCCAAAAAATATTGGACACTTATTTTTTATTTTTGCACGTAAACAAAAAATGAAGACAGTGCTCCAAAAGTCGTGTGACGTCACAAGCCCACACTCATGATCTTCGACACGTTTTATTTTCCCAATATTTTTCGTTAATCTAACTGACGGCCTAAATATAATCATATTTTTTTTTTATTCAGGAAGCATTCCTATTACTAGGACCACTTCTGACCGCAATGCCATGTGACAAACTTGTGTAACATACAGCATGTGCATTTCCGGGTATAAAAGCAAGTAAACTGCAAGTATTAAAAAAATCTTATCTCTATATGAAAGTCTGGCAGTTACTTGACTGCATTCAAAAGGCGGGACTAGTTTTTCCTTGTCAAGATTACATTCAGGACACTGGGTGTATTTTTGTTCAATTTTCTAAATGCTGTCTTCGATAGTTAATAAATTGATAGAGATTTAAGAAGAAGAAAAAAGCAGACATGTTGAATAATCTATATCGTTATTATTGATGTCCAGACCCTTTCTACTTATCAGACGGCCGAAAATAAACGAAATTTCGCTCATAGTTTCTTCTTTATGTAGGTACCTTTTTCTTCAAATAACATTATAATTTTGTGACCGGCACTATACAAATAAAACCAATATAATAACAAGTTTAAAGACCACCTCAAATAGTCATTCCAATTAAAAGGCTGACAAACCTCACACAGTTACCATTCAAAAGAAGTCGCGCGACTGTTTCGCAACAAACGCGCGCTTTTTTATACAAGATCAGTTTAAATTAGCTAGCGAAACTCGGCAGAAGTGATGGATATCGATTGAAGGACATGATAAAACAAAAAAAAATAGTTTTTGGGGTCAATAACTGTAGGTTATTTTAATAATAGGCTGCAGAACTGTTCGAAAAAGATACCGCGTCCCTGGAACACTAAAGGCTAAGAAGGAACATGAGTGGGTTTCAGTCAATCTCCAAGTCTGACATTCCCTTCCGATCCTCCCAGCAGGGCTATTGCGTATCTTTTAAATGACATTGGCTGTCATATAGTGTCCATCAATTAACTGTCAAATGATTCCATTTTGTATTAAACCATAACCAATTTGATAGTTAATCCATAAACAATATGATAGCCACTGTCATTTAAAAGACATGCAATAGCCCTGCTGAACGGGATCCCTCCCGCTCAAGGAAGGTCTCCCGCGGAACGAAAGGAAATTTGATGATTTTCCAGCCGAAATAAAAAAGGTTTGTTTTAGCGTGTTCAGGTATGACGTCTATAGAAATAAAAAGCGGCTTTTAAACAGATAGTAATCTACCTTCATAAGAGACATTCATCATTTTTATACACACCCATCACAGCTACAAAGATTCACTAGCTACTTCACCAAGACCTGGTACACAATCCCCTCATCCCATTGTCCTTCACCTACTACATTCTTTAGTCACAGTCCCTGTCCACATCCACGTCCACGCGTCAGTAAGGCCGCTCGTCCTCGCAGTACGACGCGCTCCGCCGCTGCTATGGCACCCGGAACGGCACCACCAGGTCCTCGTGGTGTTCCACGCGGAGCTCCGAGATGGCGGCCGCGGCTTTTTTGACTGCGTTTGTTATCTGGAAAAGAAAGGGTTGGTTTAGTGTGACTCATAACACTTTTATAAATGTGGAAGCTTGTAATTATCAAATGTATGCATGATATTTAAAATTATCATTAGTCTGTAAGCTTTCTTTAACTTTTACGCCGTCAGCTTTTTTTTTTTTGGCGGGTGGAAAATCATCAAATAACCCCTTACGCTCTTGAGCAGAGCGAAAGGAAGTGTCATACTTCTACTGACTAAAAACCAGCCCTATATGGAGAGGCCGCGGTAACTAGTGTACAACCCGCAGCCCCGACGGGAACGCCGTCCGCTTTCTGTCTAAAATTATTCTACCATTTTATTTGGATTAAAAAAGGAAGGGCTTCTTAATTCATACAATATAGCTTCGCTATCAAACACCTGGATTGTACATTATGTACCTTAAAGGTCACACCAACGTCTGTTTAGTGTTCAGTTAGATTATAGAGAACAAAACATATTTTTAATGACGTCCGTAATTAGTCACAGGTGGCGTTGTTGACAATAAATAAAGTTATTGTAGAACCGTTTTGCATAGAAACTGCCTCTTGATATTTTGTTTAACCGACAGCGAAAGAGGAGGTTTTGTTTTTGTTGCCGCTACTCTGTTCAAGAATGTATCATCTTATTTTGCGTCAGTTTAATAGGGGATCGGACTGAGTCAAAAAAATATGATTATAATTGAGCCGTCAGTTAGATTATCGAAAAATAATGGATACGTGTTTTTTGTTTTTATCAAATTAATAAAAATTTACGAAGATAAAACGCGTCAAAGATCATGAGTGGGGGGTTGTGACGTCATTTGTAGGTGAAAAATATACTAACATGTGACGTTTTCGAGGACTTTACGAGTTTTCGAAACACTGTATCGTCTTCACTTTTTGTTTATGTGAAAAAGAAAAAATACGTTTCCAATATTTTTTTGGAAATCTATCTGACGGATTAATTATTATTTTTTTTTGTCCGATCCCCTATCGGATGCAGCTGAATACCAGTCATGTATACATGGCGTACTTATACGACCTTTACAATCGAGTTACTTGGTTTTACAATTCTCTGCTGTATAGGAAAAAAATGCACAGATATCGTAATGTCTGCCGGATGCCGCCGCAGCTGTGGGCCCGAATATCGCAAGAATGAAGCCAAGAATTTCTCACCAACTGGCAAGATGAAGCACACCATCGTTAGAAGTGAAAGGAATGGGGGGAGGCCTTTGCTCAGGAGTGGGACAATACGGACTAAATAAAAAAAAAAACGTACTATCACACGTATTCCCTGCGTGACTAGGTCGAGTAAAACAGTCAGTATTCCACATTACCTGTGCCCTCTTCCCCTCTTTTTCAATGTAGCACACAATGCCCTGTATTATCTGACCGACAAGGCATTGACTGAACACCAACATACCGCCAGATACCCATTTCGTAAGTTCCATTTAATTATCATTAACAGTCATTAAATGGGCTCCCATCCGTCGGATCGCCAGCAGTTCTGGCGCAGTCGGGAAAAAAGCGAAAGTTGTATGTTGTTTTTTGTTGTTGTTGTTGACCCCTGTCCATGGCATTTAACTTGGCTTTACATGCTGTCGAGAAATGTCTCAAGAGATAACTTATTCTTAATTAGAAAAGAGAAACTCACAAAATCTTTATCCTCAGCCGCTAACGCCGGCCTCGCCAACAAGGCAGCTCGTTCCGAATGCGGCAGGTCAGCCAGCAAGCGCGGCGCCGGCGCTGCCCCCGCGCCCATCCCCGCCACGCGCGCGCTGTACACGCGCACGCGCTCGCTGTACGCGCCCGCTTCTAGCGCGTACGGCCCGAGCGCGCCTACGTCGATCACGTTGCTGGTGAAGGAAAAAAGGCTTTAATAGGGAGAAATAAAGATGAGAATAGTATAGGTCTAAGGTAGGTAGGATGATATCATGACGAAAGAGGCTTTAGTCATGGGGAATAATGTGGGTAATAGGAGGATAGCTTAAAGAAGGGTGCAGGGGTTGGATGAGGAACGTTGAGAACCGAATGTGCTTTGAGCGTGAACTTACTGCATGAACAGTCTTCAATCCCCATCAATTAGTGCGATTTAACGTTAATAGGCTTGGTTTGTATAGAAAATGTTGCCAACAGCGTGAGCTTAGGCGTCTTTTTGCTCTATAGACATCACCCTCTTTAAAAGAATCAAACCTTTCACGTTCACTAATAGATGCCAAATCATACTAAGAGACTCAAGAAAGCTGATAAAGCGCTGCTTGCAGATTATGTAGACTTAGAACAACAGTCCTGATTCTGTAAAATGTTATGCCTCTTTCCACACATCTGATCATAGTCAGGGATGAAGACTGAACAGAAACAGTTATCATCAAGAAAATCCATGATGTGCTTACCCACAAGACATTGGTACCGATTAGGTTGTACTCACGTGGCAGTCTCATGCAGTATCCTGTTGAGCGCGCTCTGCTCGTCAGGCTTGCGGGGCGGAGTGGACGCCGATGCGGCCGGCACCGGCGTCTCCTGCTGCTGTTCCGTCACCTCGAGCAGATGTGTCCTCTCGTTCACTGTGTTCTCCTGGAACGACCGTTTAGACAGAGTTATAGCTGTTCTTTGGAATATCTGCAGCATAATGTATATCTGCTTAGGTTTCCCAAATATGTTGGGGCCGTCGTCGAGTCTGACTGGTTTCACCTGAATAAAGGAATTTATTTTACATGGACAAACTGCACATTGATCGCAGAACAGATGGCTTTTTGGCGCGAAAAGTTTTGGAGAGGCGACCGCGAACTGGAAGACATTGCGTTGGAAGGCCTCCCACTAGGTGGACCGATGACCTGGTGAAGGTAACGGGGATCAGCTGGATACGAGAAGCACGAAAAGGCTTATGTCCAGCTGTGGACGTCTTTTGGCTGAAATGATGAATTAATGATGGAGCAACTGCACTAGGTGCCTTTGGTAAGCCTTATTGACAGACAGCTGGGACCTACATTCTTTCCGGAGCAAGGAGGGGACACTGTATGAAATGTATGATCATACGTCCATGATCAGACCTCATCGATCGACATACAGTTATACTTCGCCACTATTTAAAGTTTTACTTGGCAACCACATTCAAAGGTGATCAAATACATTGTAAGTCGGAGTTATGTTTTTGTTATACAATCAAAAGGTTATTACGGTAATATTATATTAATTGACGACACGGTTGGCGCAGTAGGTCAGGCAATGGACTGCTGCGCTGCGTGTCGCGGGTTCCATCCCCGCACGGAACAAATATTTGTATGGCCTACAGATAGTTGTTTCGGGTCTGGGTATTTGTGTATGTGAGTTTAAATGTTTGTTAACGCACCCACGATACAGGAGAAATTCCTAGTGTGGGGCAACGTTTTAAAAATATATATATATATATATATATATATTGCAATCAATTATATATTTTATTGGAAATATCAACAAACTATGTTTGTTTATTTTTCTAAATTGAAAGAATTACTGAAATAAATGAAAGGGTAAATAATCGTTCCCACTGCTGGGATTCTGCCTGCTGGGATTTTGTCAGCTGTAAGAAAGAGTGAGATATAATAAAATATCCACTCTCAGTGCGAAAAAACACAAAATAATGTGACTTCCTGAGTTCGATGACTGGGTCTATAAAATATGATATACAATTAAAATGCATTGTCTACTAAATTGATTTTATCAATGAATATACTGCCGCTGTAGTAATGTTGTCTGATAAGCAATAATGCTGTGGTTTTCATATTATTCTGAATAAATTCTTAAATAGTTACTCAATAAGAGGAATTTAAGTAATTAATAATTATATTGTTTGATAAAAACATCCGAATTGAGAACCTCCTTCTTTTTTTAGAAGTCGGTTAAAAATAGGTAGGTATAATTGAACTTGAGAGACCCACCATCTCTTTCCTGCGCTTCTTTAATGTTATTTGGGGCTACAAGTTTGTTTCGTACATTCATTTATGTCGACCTTCACGCTACCATTGACTTCTATGACCTTCATTATCATTCCTCACAAACCATTGTTTCGATACCCAGTACAATAAGTAGCAATTAAGTCTACATTTAGTTCAGCACAAAATAAGCAACAAGAGTTGTCACAGACATGTAATCCTATACCAAGCTTGTTTTGCAATGCAGTATCGATTTGTATGCTTTCATTGTTGATCTGTTTACAACATTGAAGTACATTTTTTCTTACTTTAATGTATTTAACAGTTTTTCTAAAACTGTAGATAAATTGCCTGTTGAAGTGACTGGATCCTGGAAGACAGAGTTTCTTAGTGTGGGATCCAGTGTCATGCCTAAATATACTTTTTATTAATTTATTGGTTGTCTTTTTACCCGACTACGGCGAAGCCAAAAGGAAGCGTAATGATTTTGGCAGTCTATGTATGTATGTATGTATGTTTGTATGTTTTTATGTTCCACCGTAGCGCCTAGACTACTGAACATATTTTAATAAATAAGGTGTCAATAGATTCGTAAGAATAACCCGGGTGACATAGGCTATATAAATTTTAACAATTCTTTTTATAACGGAATTTAAATGTCAAATTCTAAACTCGAAAAAAATAAAATTGAGATAATCTTATAATGTTTGGTATCAAATGAGGTCTTGGCGAGCACATTACTAATATGTATATTATATTATAGTTTTAGTCAATATACACGTTTAGAATGCGGTCAAAAAGTTCAAGCGGTCCTATTTACTCCTACTATTAAATAGCTAACCAACATTCAGTAGAATTTTAAATCATGAAAGTAATATATTGTAACGAGTCTTTTAAGCCTGTTACATGATACGTATTGTTTGATTTAATTTGTAGGCACCACGGTGGTGTTGCCATATAAGAATTCATTTTTTGGTTGATTTAGAATCGTGAAGTGGTCACACTGGCTTTTTCTTTTTGAGGCTGTCAAGTTGACTTTGACATTTGTCACTTTTCGACCTATAGCTTTTGGACAGAATGGCGTAATTTCAGCGCCAAAAAAAATCTTGAAGTACTTCAGATGGGCGGCATCTAATCCCAATTATGTGGTAGCCGATTGCCCTTGGCAGCATCCTAATTGGATAGCTCATATTTTTTTATGGTAAGTGAATTTTTTCGTGATTTCGGTCCGTTCCGCGTTGTCATGGCTATATTGATAGCAGACGCTAATAGTTCCGATATTTAATTGTTTCAGGATCTTTTAACTTGATTAAGTACTTATTTGTCTGGATTCATTCATCTACTGATGACCACAGTTTGATATTTTCAAATCAAATCAAAAAGAAACGGAAGAAACGGTGAGTTTATTGCATTTGGTCGCAACCACCTCGGTCGCCAATTGTTTTTACCAACGCTGAATATCAGCTAACGATTATTCATGTTTGTTTTCAGCCACAAGGCGTTTTTTTTTTACTACTTAAAATTTTAGACGCTCGCCCCTATCAAAATATATCTTGGACCGCCTTTGGCATCCCAGCGGAAATGCATCACCAAGATGAGCGTTAATCTTATGGTTGTTAGCATAATCGACGGAATTTGGTATGGTTTGTGATACATAAAGTAGATCATCTATTTGAAAAAGTGCAATAATGACAGGTCTTAAAAGATTGTTTCATTTTAGTTTTAGATATTAATAATAGAAAGGAATTCTCTTGTGTATTTCTACCAGCAGCCTTCGGGTAATAAAATCGCTCTATAATTTTCATGCTCGATTTTTATTGATACCTTCCCGCTTGAAGATTAAAAGTCTCAAGCTCCCGCAGGTAAGTCTATCTTTGGCATAGTTTTGTGTGCACTCCAGGCGCCCGAATTTTTTTACCTCTACTTATATTTTTATTTGGAGTACACCACACATTTATAAATAATATCACTCACTCTTCTTCTCTCATTTATCTATAATATGTATGTATTTAGAAATATATAAGTATGTTTATCAGTTGTCTAGTACCCATAACACAAGCTCTGCTTAGCTTGGGACTAGATGGCGTTGTGTGATAGTTGTGAAATATTATTTATTTATTTATTTACATACATAAATAATATTTATTTTTTTAATATTACAATATTATTACGGATTTATTAAATAACACTAAATAAAATTTAAATAAAAAAGTTTAATAAAAGCTAAAACCCGACTACAAACTGCGGTCATAAAAGTAGAAAAAAAGAAAATAATTATTGCCTGATATTCATATATTGAATTTGAGTTCAATTTAAATATAAGTAAAATTATTATAGAGGTCAGTCGTAGTCGCATGCCACCTTGCTAACGGCAACAGCAGCTGACTTCTGTATCACTGAAAACGCCATAAAGGAGCATTAGGAATCTGTGGCATGCGACTACGGCGGTCCTCTATAATAATTTTACTAAGATAGAGATAGATTTTAGGATTACCAACCCTGAAAGGTTGATGGACAAAATTAGACAATTTCAGGTATCTTGATTTGCTGGTGCTCTACTATTATCTGTTAACACAATATTTGTTGCGTACAACTGTTAATTTTAAACTGAGAAGCCAGACTGCACTGAGTGCAAAGTTATTATACCCATAGTAAAAAAATCGTCTTATTAATATTAAGATTTTGATTTAAAATTACACAATTGCTACTTAATTACAATATTTAAATTAGATAGGTTATTTCACTGTTTACAATCAAACACAAATACATACTTAGAAGTGGGTGGATACCAGGACATTATGAGGAGATAGAAATGATTGATTCACTACTACTGCAATATGTTTTAGTTACATGACTATGTCATGTAACTAAAACATATTTTAAAGAAAAAATAGTCATGTGATAGTATGTCCATTGAACCATAAGAAAGGCTGTTTTGCGAGCTGAAAACTGGTTGCGAAAACAAGGTTAATGTGTATTTATGTAAACTTGTTTGTGCTATTGAACAACAAAGAAGTTACACTTTTAATCTTATTGGATTTAGTTTCCATTTTAAATCTACTAGTAACATTACTGGTGGCTCAAAGAGCATGAGTAATGAATTTCGAAAAAGATTTCAGTATGTAGGTATAAATGACGGCGCACAATGGCCTTAATACATAAACATGACACAAAGACCCTGGAGAACTTCCTAAAACAATAAGGTATTTGTAATCTCTTGCTATCTAAAAACTCAACATTAACTAATAAACCGTGCTGTTTATGTATTTAATTGGATAAAATGTCACTCAACTGGGAATTAAGCGATAGATAACGATAGTATGTCAGTGTCAAAGTAAGGAAACGGGAAATGGAACAAACAGTATTTTAACCACCCATATATCACGCTCGAAACTTACTGAAGACATATAGAAAACGTATATCTTACATTATGCACGCTATTCAACAAATCAACACGTAAAAATAGCGTAAAATGTACCTGTGGATCAGTGTCTTTGTGGCAAATACTGTAGCAGCACCCCATGACGGCGGTTTTTAGCGAGTCGAAGCATGAATGCAACGAACTGTCCTCGTCGTCGGACTGCATAAATATGTTTGTATTTATTGTCTCCGGATGCAGATAAAAATAGAAAATTCCGTATTTCGCAGCGGGCGAAACTCGGATAGCAAAAATGACAAATATGACACACAGTGACAGAAAACATACAAATGTCATTGTCAAATTTAAGGTTTCGTTCAGGAATAAGTTCAAGAGTTTTACCTATTAATGATTATTTATTGTTTGCTCGTAGATTGCTTACAATATTACTCTCTGTGCATCTTCTTTAAAAACGTTCCATGTAATAGGTTATTTTATTCCACCCGACAACGACGAACGTATCGCGACTTGGGTGGATTTGAGCCAAAAACAAACTGCCGCATGCCGATGCCGAAGCGCAGTCAATGGATTAATGAGCAAAGTATTTGAACGCACTCCTGTGATTTGTTGCTATACGTCAAATTCAGTTTCAAGTGTCAACTTCATTTGTCAAACTGTGGAAGCAAAATATTAAAAAAAAGTTAAAAACACGTCGACTGAAAACTTTCGTTGCCTACGGTTATTTTTAATAAAAATGTTAAGATATAGAGGTAAAAAGAAAGTTATTGATAGAGTGAAGGAGTTGGATGCATTCCCCAAAGTTCCGGAAGAGTACGTGGACAGCACACCGGTAGGCGGCACATTCTCAGTTATCGCATTTTTTATAATTATGTGGCTGATATACAGCGAAGTTACTTACTATCTAGACAGTAATTTAGTGTTCAAATTCATGCCAGACATTGATATGGACGAAAAACTCCGAATAAACATAGATATGACTGTTGCTATGCCCTGCTCTAACATCGGCGCAGATATCCTGGATTCCACTTCACAAAGCGTATTCGGTTTCGGTGAGCTACAGGAGGAGGACACTTGGTTCGAACTCACTCAGGAGCAACAAGACGCCTTTGATGCTGTAAAATACTTAAATTCGTACCTCAGAGAAGAATATCATTCTGTTTGGCAATTGTTGTGGAAAAAAGGACATGGATCAGTTCGTGCTACGATACCAGCAAGAAAAACAAAGCCTAACCGAAGACCAGACGCCTGCAGACTCCATGGTGTTCTAACACTAAACAAAGTTGCTGGAAACTTCCATGTAACAGCAGGAAAAAGTTTACATTTACCAAGAGGACACATACATTTAAACATGTTGTTTGATGACACACCCCAAAACTTCAGTCATAGGATACACCGTCTCAGTTTTGGCAGTCCGGCCAATGGAATAATATACCCTCTAGAAGGTGATCTGAAAATCACACAAGAAGAAAATATGCTGTTCCAATATTTTATAGAAGTTGTTCCTACAGATGTAGACACTGCATTTGAAACAATAAAAACTTTCCAGTACTCTGTAAAAGAGCTTGAAAGACCGATCAGTCATTCCAAAGGATCTCATGGAGTGCCTGGTGTATTTGTCAAATATGACATGGCGGCTTTAAAAGTCAAAGTATTCCAAGAAAGAGAAAATTTACTACAATTTATGCTAAGACTGTTTTCAATCATTGGTGGCATATACATCGTGATTGGATTTATGAGTACTATAGTTTTATCTATAAGAACAAAGCTTTTCAAGAAAAATGCACCGGTTGGGGTGTCGCACAAACAAGCTTACGAGGCTAAGATACGTCCGCAGACAAATCCCTTGTTAGTCACACCTGATCTAAGTGTTCCCATAGAACTAGTAAGACCTTGATAGCAAATCAATATTAGTCATAAGTATTGTTATTTACCGATTTTTGTATTGTATATAGTGTTTTTATGAATATTGTTTCACTGAAATCTAATTTGAATCTTAAATTAATATTTATTGTTTCTTTCCATTTTTATTGACTTCAATTATTTTGCTCCACTAATAACTAAGATTGATAATTACTGATAAGTTAAGTAGACATGTTTTCTAGAATTTTATTTGTACTGAGATTATTTTATACTATGTAAATTGGAATATCTGAATATTTTTAAAATTAAAGTACTAAGATCAGGATATTAATTATAAGTAATTGTTTTTTACTTTTTTAATCACCTTCATATTATTTTCTTTTTAAAAATACGTTATTTACAATATTATTGTTTGATGTGTTCCTTTTTTTCTTCCTAACAATTTTAATAACTTATAAGACTGAAGAACGGCACTCCTACAAACAATACCTTTGTAAAGTATTTCTTGTGACGTCATATTGACTCTGATAACTTCCAATTAAGTCAATACCTACTTTGTAACATAAACTTTGCAAAAACATCAGGGTCGATAATGTTCAATAAAATAATGTTTTACAGGCAGGTGTTTTACTTCCCCTTAAATTTAGCATGCGGGGCTAGGGGGGTTGGTAAACGGTTCTGTGTCGTTGTCTCTTTCGCACACACACGAAGAGTGTATCTTGCATCTCGGCGCACGCTCCGCTTCTCTCGACTCGTTTTGTTCTCGTCGCCGAGGAGCCGGGCTACCAGCCGCCATTCGCGCGGCGGCATCGCCCCACGACGAACGTACTACTGCGTTCGATCAACGAGAACAGTCGAAAAGTTTCCCAACTTTTTAAACGGGCCCATGATACATCACTTTTTTCTCCAGAATCAGCAGTGCGGTGAAATAAAAGTGGTCAATCTTGACGAGTGTTTGTGAAGTGCGTCTACGGTTTTTTTTTATGCGATCGTAATTTACCGTTTCAATTGTACTTTACTGTTTTGTTCGATAAAAAAGCGCGTACGCAAAGTTGCAATATTCGTCGAGAGGGCCGTATATGGTACAGTTGAATCTTGGGGTCTGGCGTCGGTGAAAGTAGACCTTTGTTAAGTTCAAAAGGACACTGGCGTGCAACTGGCTCGAAACGACACGTTTCGCCTGCAGTTTGCGAGAAGGTGAGCGGCATGAATTACCTACTTATTTACTCTTCAAACTACAGTTATCTTTACAACGAGAGTTTTTTTATTATCGTTGCATTCAAAATAGTATTTCTTTCACTTTGGAATTAGTTAAATAAGTGCCGTTATTTGACTTGATAGCAGTTGGTTTACTTAGTCTACTGTCATGTTGCTAATGAGCGTGGTTATTATTCATAAATATACTATAATGGTAGGTTTCATTCGCATTCTCAACTTGGACGAACTTCGTAAACACAACTGCAACAAGTATTTTTTTTTATTACCTTTGAAACAGTTTTGTTTATGCCTGTTTCTTTAAACACATGTACCTATGAGAACCCCTGTGGTTGTAATTGCTTCTGTTTTCAAAAATCGATAGTTCATAAGTTCATTAAGACTGGCAGCCAGCTGAACGACTTCGATGCCATTCATGCAGCGCAACTGTAGGTCAGTGCCCTATACCCTACCTGTTGACTCGGCACTCCCCGTCGAGCCGGTTCTCCTACACCAACGGCTCACTGAAAAAAAAGTCAGGTTTCAACTGACATTGAATAATAAACCGATGGTTTCAACTGGTTTCGATAGAAAAACATGTGGAGTAACAGATGACTTAACTAGCGTGCAAAAAACGCAAGAGGGAAAAAGTTTAGAGGGCTACTTCTAATTGAAGTAACTTACTCGGAAACCTGAGTCACTTAATTAACTTTTTTCTTCCTTTCTGATAAAAAAAAACCTCGGCGTTAAATTAACTTATTCTTTGGAACTTCTTCTTTTGTAACATGAAAAGATAGCGCAACGTAACAGTGATCTAAATCGGTTCAACAATTCCGAAGATTATAATCTGTCGAACAAGGTTAGCAACTTTCTCTTACCGATAGATAAGCAAACGAAATTGGCACCCTTTATTATCGAAGTCATTACTGGCAAAAGAAATTGGATAAACATCACTAAGATTAAGAACCTTTCGCTGTGGAATTCGGTAGTAATGGCTACCGATTTTCGAACGTTTTTGGGCAATTATGTAGGTAGCTAGCAAAGCACGAATTGTTGAATGATACAATCTTTTTCGCGCCAAAAGAAAAGTAACTTGTGTTAGATGGTGTATTATGTAAATTTTGTTAGTGTTTCAGCAATAATACAGTTATTTTCACACTAGCATGTTAGTATGACCAGTCAGTGCGTAATTAGTCCGAGGTTCCGAACGAAATTACCACCAACTGCGTTTAATACTACATTATTTATGATGGCCAGATGGTATCCAATGATACAATAAGACGGGTAATTGCTTTTTAATAGCAGTTTTATTGATCGGAATAATTAGCAATTAGGTACCTATTCCAATTCATACAATATGACATTCTAAGATTTGGGGCGTCTTATTATTGAACTCATTATGTACTATTGGGGAGCTAATAATAGAACTTACTATGGAACGTTATCAACTCATCATACACTTATAGGTTAGTAGGCTACCAAATATGAAATTGAAAAGTGGGTAGAAATATGTGGGAGTTCCAAAATATTCTTCAACAAATAGTTTTTGTTGAACCAAGGCACCTGCGAGACACGTTAGAAGTGTTCGAACGAAGCTTATTTTTTATCCTAACACATGTATCTAAATTCCTTCCAAACCGTTCATACAACGATAATAGAAACCATCAGCGACAGAATCAACCGCGCATTAAATAGAAATACGATTATAGAACTAGAACTATAGGTCTTTAATCAAACGCTAGGAATAAACTTTCCAATGAGATCGCAAGAACAGTTTTGAGCGAACAAATGACAGAGCAGAACTCGCGTAATTTATGAGTTGAAGTTGGTGTTACAATCGAACTTCAGGAAATGTAAGTTTTGATTCGGAATCGAACGTAAATCCTGTCCCAGGTGCCTTAAAACCGTCTTTCAAAATGCTAGGTACTGTACATTTCAGTGTGAATGACAATTCAATTTAAACTTTCTATTTGATATTTAGGAACTCGGCGTTCAGTACGTGTGTCAAATACAACGTGTGTGCGGTACACCTACCTACGTTGAATTTGAAACCTACAATTTGCCACGAAACTCTGACTAACTTTTAATAGGCTTATTATTCATACTCGAAAGCCTAGCTGCGTCGTTTTAATCCTCTTTTTCATACATCTAGTCGGATATAATAATTTAGCTTATTCACTGCCTTAATTTGAGGCCAAACTGATTACGGGGTGTATGTTCTGGTTTTTCAGCTGACGTCCACAAATGAAGCTTTTTACAATAATCAAACTTTTTACTTTTTATTATTTTAGTAAGTCCATTAAAATTGGTTCACAGTAACAGAACAGTCTCCCTTTCCCAAAGCTCATTACATTATTCAGCCTTCGTTTTACTCCAAATATTTATTTGTTTCGGCCTTGGCCCATCTCGTAGGTTCATTTGTTTACTTTTCGACTCAATGTTGTTCTAACAGTTCAAACAAAAAGGTTCGAACTCTTTAACACGTTCTATTTTAGAAAAAAGAAAGAACAACATTGTCTGTGGATGCAAGAATAAAAGTAAAGAGGGTTTATTTCGAGAACAGGATGCGGGATGAGGTTTTTTGTAATACGATACTGCCTTTGATAGCGTATGAGGATAGTACACTTGCTAACTGGTGCGGAGAAAGTCTGTAACCCAGTCAACTCCTTTCAATAGTATCGACATGTGTGGCTGTGTTATTTTAATCGTACCATCACGTACGAGACATCGTAACGTGTTATTTTCAATAGTTTGGACCGCCATTTTGATTTATAAGAATGTACAAATACAAGATAAATTATCTTCATCGTATTTTCGTTGGAAGTGAGCAGAATTTAAACCAAGCATTTCGTGGCTCTTGAAAGTTTTATTATTACGTGTTTTGTTATGTTTTGGTACAAGTAACTGGTGATATTTGGTCACTTTTGTATGGAAACCGGTTTGGCTTTAGTACCTATATTTTTACTACTTGGTACCTACTCGGATTAACAGTGAAGCACGTGCTAAGCGCCTCTAGTTGATAGGGGCATTACAAAACGTAACTCTGCCGCGGTACTTGGACAATAGAGTAGGATATTCTACCTGACTATAAAGAAATACTTTCACAAACAACTTTGCAAATAAGATTTGTTGAACTGCCTCGTTGGTCGAGTGTAGAGCGTGAGATCCTCGGTGCGATTCCCGGATCGGGCAAAGTGTTACTGGGTTTTTCCATCTGGAATTTTTCTGTAGCAGTATCGGAGGAGGTTCTCGTACACGCGTGAACTTATGCTGTTTTCCCATACCTACTACGATTAGGGCCGGTTTCCACCAAACCGCTGAGGAGCGGAGACGAGACGACATTTATGAAAATCGGCCATTCACATTAGTTAAAATTTACATCTGGTCTTTTGCCCTGTCGTTGGTCGAATTTGGCACATCTCTCAACTCTGCTCGTTTTCCGTTTTGGCGGAAACCGGGCCATACTCCTTCAACTTCATATTCTAGACTGTCTGTCTTCATCAGATACTTTTTCTTCTTGTTCATCATCTTCAGCTGTAAATTATTTACCCCATATCCCTGAAAGATAAGCAGTTTATAAATACTCAACTTGTTATATTCTTTTACCTTCGCTTTCAGAGTACCCACTAAGAAGAAAAGATATTCTTGGAAGCAAGTCGAGATAAGCACTAGATGGCTTCTTGGAAAACGCTAATATTTCTTTTGTTTACATTTTGTATACTGCCGTGGTAAGCTTAAAAGCGGTATCTCGAGGAAAACCAGTTTCGAGAAAATTAAATTACACACATTAGGGATAGTTCGTTTTGCTTATTAGGTTTTTATGTTTTAAAGTAGACTTTGTGGCTTAATTCAGTGTGTTGTGTGAAGTATCAGATGCCACCTAACTCGCCGTCCGTCCGTCTTACGACGAAAACAGGCCGTGTCGACGGCGCGTTCGTGTTCCACGCGCGCCTCAAAGAGATGTCAGCAACATGGGAGGGGCCCGAAAGGGCCGACGCCCGTCGGGGCCGCGGGTTGTCCACAGGTTATCGCGGCCTCGACGATAGAAGGCGAAGAAGGAACATGGGTGGTTTTTAGTCAGTTGAAGTCTGTCACTCCCTTTCGCTCTGCCCAAGAGCGGAAGGGGTTATTCGATGATTTTACACCCGCCAAAAAAAAAAATATATCAGAGACCATTACTCCTTTTAGATACCCCTGGCAGTATAGCCGTAAGCAAGAGACGCGTAACAAAAGATATTATACGATAAAGATTTATGGTGTTTTCTTTAATGTATTATATCGTTTCCGAACAAAAGTTTAATGTTTTAGACGTTATTATTGCGTCGTTATTATTTGATTGCCTCATTGGTCTAGTCACAAGCGCGAATGCTGAGCATGTCGTCTAGGGTTCGAATTCAGGTTCGGGCAAAGTGTTATTGGGTTTTTCCATTAGAGGTTTCTCAGTAGCAACCATGGGGCCTGAATTTGTGCCCGGCTGATGGCTACAGAAAGAGACAAACTCGTCACCGAATTTTGGGCAGACTCAATTTAAATAGGGTAGTTGACTAAAAAAATATATGATTCTGTTTAGTTCGTCTGTTAGAATATCGAAAAATATTGGGTGCTTTTTGTTTTGTCTACACTAATATTATAAAGAGAAAATATTTTTTGTTTGTAACGAATAGGCTCCGAAACTACTGGAGCGATTTAAAAAATTCTTTCACCGTTGGGAAGCTACACTATCCCCGGGTGACATAAGCTACTTTTTATCCTATTCGTTCCCACGGGAACGGGACAAACGCGGGTGAAACCGCGTGACGTCCGCTAGTCAAATTAATAAAAAATTACGAAAATAAAACGGGTCCAAGATCGTGAGTGGGGGGGGCCTGGTCACTTTCTGGTAAAAAAAATACTAATCTGTGACGTCGTCGCGCGACTTTTCGAAGCACTATATCGTCTTCATTTATTGTTTACGTGAAAAAAGAAAAAATACGTGTCCAAGATTTTTTGGAAATACTTTTTTTTTTGTCAACTATCCTATTTCAGACGACACGTAGTGAACACACGCTCTTCCGAACCGTTCGGAGATTACAAGAATGATATTATGTGTGGTTACTTTATAGGTACTTTTCACATTTATTCGCAAACATAGGTGTACAAGCTACTGCCATACTGTACATTACAAGTGTTAGCAATACATTACCGTATTACAACAGATGGTGGTCCGGAACAATGGCGTCGATTCATCAACTGCGGAGCATGGCCACGTCACGAGTGTGGCGGCATTCCTGACTGTTCAAACAAAGATCCTTTTGCAAACCACTCTGCACATATTTTACTTATCTACCTATAATTGTGTTGATAATAACTGTTTTTAGTGCTTACCGAATATTGAAGATGTATGTTTTTAAGAAAAAATTTAAGCGATATTCGACAGCGAAAAGTCGCTGTAGCATAACATCACGCCTGTAAGCCTCAAAGGCTTATGCAGAGGTTTAATCATTAGTACTAGGCTAAATGTGGGTTAGCCAGCTATGCTATGTTTAAATCATATGTAATGTGGTGACCAGATTGCCATCAACTGTGCTGAAATACAGACTCCATGACTGCTACTGAAAAAATCCTGATCAAAAATCTAAATAACACTGCCTGATCTGGGAACCGAGAGTCTTTGGTCAACTGGACCTACTCGAAATGGACCCACGGGATTATGCGAACAAATCACATTTAACTGATATGTTATGTACTTTTTTATTTTAACATTGTATAATTTTTTATTATTGATTTGTGTGTGATCTAAATTGCACTTACACCTTACTATTGTATCGAGTCTGGTTCTTCTAACCAACATAACAGACAGAATGTGTTGCTGGGGAGTTTGTTCCGTCACTTTTTCTTTCCAGCTAAAACACTAGGAAGTGCCGAAGGGTGGGCGTTTTGGGGGACTGTCTCTTGTAAATAAGTAGAGTAAAGTAAATTTTGACGTTCGAAAAGTGCTGATTATCAGCCTAATTTGAATAAATAACTTTTGATTTTGATTTTGGTCCAGTTGACCAAAGACTTCGGATCCAAGACCTCAGCCCACCAGTCGTGCTTGCGACCTCGTAGATTGTGCCGAAAACCAAGATTTCGGCTTTAACTTGACCTTCATGAATACTTAACTAACTACCTAACGGTATAATGCCATACCCAAAATGTTTTAGCTGTTCGAATCTAAATTTCGTGAACATTTTAAAGCTTTTAATGTTTTGTGCACGGAACCCTATTTATATTAATAAAAGTACTAGCTTAAGTTAAACCTCCAACCTTCAGGCACACATCAGCTGTGTGCCTGAAGTCTCCTCAAAACCGGTACAGCCGTTTTGGAGATTAGCCGGAACAAACCGACATACAGATAAATTAAAATTAAATAAGCTTCGTTTAAGGTCGTTTTTACACCCAATATTATGCAGTTACTTGCAAGTGACATTCCGCTCCATCTTCCGCAAACCAAAACGTTCCTTAAATGACAATTTACGTACATTTTAGAAAGTTAAAGTGAAATGACGTACAAAATAAGTGTTTATGGATTCAGAACATGCCGTGATTACGTCGCGTTTGCACCGAGTGTGTCCACTGTGTTATTTGACTCGATACCGATCTTCACATGCTAACGTTGGGATTGAATCATGCAGAACTAGGTGGTTGTAAATCAATTGATTTATTAGTTTGACTTAAGGTGGAAGCTCACATCTGGCCCGCGAAATTCTAATTTTCTTACGTTTTTGGCAATTTGCAGGCCAGTGCTTGGTTGTATGTTTATGAAAATTTGATTTGCGACTGTAAGACGTATGAAGTTACCGAATTATAACCATCAAAATTATCAATACAACCCTCCAAGTTCATTTTCATGTCAAGATTGATTTTTGCATGTAAAAGTCATTCTTTAGTAATTTAGTCGTCGTTCTTTAGTAGTTAGTAATTTTGATGGTTATAATTCGGTAACTTCATACGTCTTACAGTCGCAAATCAAATTTTCATAAACATACAACCAAGCACTGGCCTGCAAATTGCCAAAAACGTAAGAAAATTAGAATTTCGCGGGCCAGATGTGAGCTTCCACCTTAAGTGATTAAAATAGGACTACCTTAGAATGCGGTTGGATTGACGCGGTAATAACGTGTCAACATATTTTGTAGGTACTAGGACGGGACGATGATGGAATGCTGTCAGAATTTGCTTGATTCGAGAAGCATGAAATCGTCTGAGGTGGTGAGAGGGTGGCCTGTGTCTCGTAGTGGACTTCCAACTCGTAATTATCCTACTTATATCACACTAATATTATAAATGCGCAAGTTTGTGAGGGTGTTTGTTACTCTTTCACGCTAAAACTACTGAACGGATTTGGATAATAGTTTTTTATCCTCATTTTTATCTTCCTGTGGGATAATTTTCGAGTTGTAGCGGGCGAAGCCGCTGGCAACATCTTGTGATAATAATAAAATTTTGCACAAACACGGTTTTCTTTTCATCATCTTGTGGTTAGTGGTTAACCTGGTGTCAGAGTTTTTATATAAATATATGCTGTCCATTGGCCTCGGCTTTACATGCCGTTGAAAAATATGTGCCAGGCATGCTGGTTTACTAACGATATCACAGACACTTATTACCACTACAAACTATTGGTAACAACTTCATTTGAGCAAGAAATATCTCAATATGGCGACAGCCAAAAGAATAGTTAAAACTATTCTTATTTTTATCGAAAACTAGCTGTTGCCAGCGGCTTCACCCGCCTACAACACGAAAGTTTTCCCACAGGAAGATAAAATCGGCATAAAAACTATCCTATGTGCTAATCCAGGTTGGCAGCTTACTGCATACCAAATTTTATTGAAATCGCTCCAGCCGTTTAGACGTGAAGAAGTAACAAACATACACACTCACAAACTTTCACCCTTATAATATTTGTGTGATTACTGTGATATTATCATAGTAATTTCCTTTGCTTTCAAAATTATTTTTCCATCTAAGTAAACGCCAGAACCAAAACCCTGTGCAGGAGCCTGACTTCAGTCTCCTAAATTATGACTCGCGTTAGCGGTAATAGGTACGTGCTTAAAAACTGGATTTCTGTCGATCGCATCGACGAAAATCGTGTAAATATTGCGAACACTGACAAATCGGTTTCTGGAGGCAAAAATGTGAGTGTAAGTACCAACACGTAACATCTGTTCTTGTTACCTACCTTGACAAATATGAACATTTTGCAAGTTCTGACTTTTGCACCACTTCTATACACGATCTTCTTCACATTCTAGCAAATTTTGTCATCCACATCTAGTACAGCTGCCCACTTCTTTCGTTTTGGTTCAAGTTATAAAGAGAATATAATTAGTGCTCATGCCTTCATAAAGGTTAGTCAGTCAGCAGGTTGGTGGTCCGGTTAAACTATCCGGAATGTGCAAGAAGAACTCTTGGTCATACCGCATTACTGACACTGGCGGTTATATAAAATATTATGACTTGGAGCTGGCCTAACGTAGTTAATACTGACTACTGCACAGACAAGAAGAAATGAACACAAATATATTAAGGTTAAGGATATTTTTTAAGGAATCTCTTCCAGCATAGCGAGAAATTTTCCTTTTTGTTTTTGCTTAATTCTTTACCGCTTACATACTTTATACTATATCTGGATGAGAATCTTAGAATCTTTTATTGAAGTCCACTCTCACACATCATTCAGCCATTTAACAATACCTTTACAATAAAAGGCTTTTACAACCCAGCATTTTTCGGCCTCCTGCAAGGTCTGCCTCCCTAGTACAGCCAGTCCAAGGCATCGATTTCCTACACGAACATTCAAGTTTACGTTTTAGCACATATGACTAATATCCGCAGTTAGTTTACGATACGCTGTCTTCCTGTGTAAACGTGTTGATTTCATGGTATTCATTAGCTTGGTACAGCGTTGATTAATGTTTAATTAGAGATATCGAACTGCCTTTGGTGCTGTTGTGTTTATCACTTCCTTTGGGTCCCTTCCTTACTCAGATTTAGACTTGAGTCTGCTTCCTACTATAATCTTTATCCGTCCTTCTTTCGAGTCAATATTCTCTTACTCATATCTTAATTCATACATACTGACCTATTACTTGTTATTTTAACAGACACCTTTCTTGTATCATATTTCACACACTCAATCCATCGTTTCTTTCGATTGTTTTTGGACTCATAATAAGAATACAGGTGATCTTTGCACCGTATATGTTTGTGCTTTGTAGCCTAAACTGAAAAAGGGAGGCATCTATGCTCACTCAGTGATCAGCCCAAGATCACTGAGTACTTAATAACAGCTTTACTGGTTTCTAAGTACACATACCAAAAGCAGAAATATTTAGTGGGTAGGCTAATGACCCTTGTTCAACGACTTTTCACTTTTTTTTCAGCCAAGCATTATGAACCTAGGCCGTAGCATTTACTTATATAAAAATCACAAGAGCAATGCTCCCTCGCTTGAGACCTAACTGATCCTAATATTTACATAAAAATGCTAGTACTCAAGTCTGTACCCTCTTTCCGTTTTACACCCTCCCTTTTATTCCCCTTTTAACCCGCAAACAATTTATATACCTACCTACCCAATTGTGATTAAGTCTTCATGAAATAGTTTTGAAATATAGCCCTTTGTATATCGATATTACAAAAAGGTTTGTGAATAAATCATGGAACTCCTTCGATAAAAGTTTTAGGATAAACTCCGAAGGCTTCCGAACGTTTTCATATCGTTATTTGGTATAGAAAAAGTTTTTCTAAGTAATATGTGGGTAGTTTGTCTTTGTGTGTAAGTAATCCTTGGTTACAATTTTCACTTTACCTACCTATTTATTTTGTCGAAGGCAAAAACTTATGACAAGTATCTTAAATGACAAGGGGAGCCACAAATGTTATGTGTCTGAGATTTTCAGTTCCAACGGCATGCTTTTTTGGCAAGACCAAGATCATGCATAATCATCATCAGCTTACAGTCATCCACTGCTGAATATTGCTTCAATCGCACGCAACTCAACTCCATTTTCGGCTTCTCTTATTCATTTGCCACTAGCCAATCATAGAATCACCATAGTTAATTACCTGCTTTGCAAAGGGTAAGGCCGGTCGAACTTTTTTTAAATGGCGTCATTTATGCCGTTGGTGAGGTCATAAGTCACCTGTACACTGTCTTTGTTTTTAGTTAAGTACTATCATAGGTTAAGAATATTGTTACTAACCTAATGGATCTTAGTTGTCTTAAGTCCAATTTGACCAAAGAGGTCAAGCTATTTTGAAACTTAAAATGACTAACAGAGTTTCCACTAGTGACGATTCTTGGAACGCACTATGCACCTTTAGTATCATAGCACACTCGTATATATATGTATATAATACCATTGCGCAGGCTGATGAAAGATTTCCATAAGACTTCTTCAAGATCATAAACTTTAACAGTGTATAAAACCTGTGTTAGTAATGGACATCTCCCCACACTGTTTATACAGCAAAATTACCATTTTAAATGCGTTAGTATGTTAATGAATAATTTATACGAAACTAGTCTAATGTATTAGTGGATAAAAAGTCAATTAGCTGGAAAAGTAACGTGTCTAGATTTATCGGTGTCGTTTATCTCATCTCGCGACTTTTTTCTCCTATGTCTTCGCTGTGGAAGATTTATTTTATGTGCAACGGTATTTCAGATTTCTTATGGTTTGTTAAGGCACAGATAGGTCAGGTTTGAAATGACAGTAGGCTGGCCGCATTTGTTGAAAGACTGGTGGCCGATGATGGAGCAAGGTCTTGGAGTGGAGACCGTGTATCATCAACCGGAGTGTTAGGATGCCCCGAAGCATTTTTTATTTTATTTATTTAGAACTAGCCGGCCTCGCTACTCCCAAACTACTGAAAGCCGAAGACAGTGGAGACCACCAGAAAAGCGCCGAGGTAATAAAGCTCGACGAAGTCTCAGATAAACAATTGCCCCGAAAGTACTTGGACTGAGGACCCTGAAAAGGTGGCTGTCTGTTATAGGACAGGAAGTTGTGGCGTTGCTTGGGAAAGTACTGCTTATGACTGAGTTTGACCCTGAAAAGTTTAGAAGATTTTTTCTACTAGGTCTCGACAGTCCTCAGTGGTCGTCTTTAGCCCAAGGAGAAAAATCAGACAGAGTAACTTTCGCATTTATAATATTATAAGCACATAACTAAGAATTTACGTAACTAAACTAACAACGGATGTTCAACAATAGTGTTAGGTATACAACATCGTAATTTTCGTAATAATAACATCTGCTGTTATGATTGAACCCTATTGTTTTAGTAGTAGCTCCTGACACGGGTTCATATTTACATTGGTCGAGTGTTATGCAAAGTTATGGCGCTCAGGATGCAATTGTTCAGTTCTTTGTCAATGACGGGAAAGGTAAGCTCTTGATTTATGTTTTATTGTTACTTGAATGAGTGGAAGTCGACTAGACATTGTAAAAAGGGTGATGGAGTTTGCATATGACTACCGCTGGATGACGTTCATGCGTCAGACATCGAGGTGGTATTACATATAATCATATGCCTAGCCTTTTCCCAATGTTGGAGTCAGTTTTTTCTAACCGGATGCAACTGAATACCAGGACTTAATATGGAGGGACTGCCTATCTGACCTCCACAACCCAGTAAGTAATACTGGTTTTCAGGATGTTTGACCCTGACTACCTGTAACTCGGCACGAAGCTCGACTCGTAAAGCATCTACATCTATTAATTGCATACTCGTATTTGTTTGATATTATTTGTTTATTCTGGAGAGATGACTCGGGAGGAATTCTCTCCCCAGAGTGTGTATTGGTCAGCTTGATGTATTACTGGTCAGCTTCCCTCTTTCGTCCGTTTATTTCAATTCCTTAATTGAACACTTTTACAGAAATATCGAATCAAGGTAACTGGCAAACCCTGAATACTATCGAAGTGAGACAACTGTCAAATCTGCCAAACGGTCTTAAAATATGCGAATTAAATAAATTGACGACTGAAGTGATCTCACCAGTAATATGCGAACTCCTTGTAAAATATAATTCTAACCTTGAAGAACCATATTTATCTAGTCCAAATACAAGTACGAAAACCAGTTTTATAGTTTTCGTGGGAAATCGAAACACTATTGTCTAAGTGCCTACTATTGTAGCATTATTTGGAGTACGAGTTCCAGATTTAGACAATGTGGCATTTAGGTCGATTGGTCGTCAAAAACACACAAGTAATAAGAGTCTGCTATTTCGAGCACACAGGTTCGATCGTAATAATAATGGCTATCGGTAGTTGGAAGCTGAAATGGAAAAATGTTCTCATCAATGCAATGTGAGATTGGTCTAATCTTCTTGCGTCCTTATTGACCTGAACCTTAAAAGATGATTGATTTGCTGATACAAAGAGCATCATAATTACGTGTGCCTCATTTGTACGGATTTGACCGTCGTTATAGGTAGGCAGTAGCCTGAAAGTCTGCAGCCAGTCTTACCTGGGGGTGTCGTGTGGATATCATTTAGGAAGTCTCTCCATGTAAAATACTGGTATTCAGCGGCTTCAGGCTGGAACTCGACCAAAACATAGGCAGATGATCTTTCGCCGTTGTTTTGCGATCGGGCTTCCTACACTCCTTGACCCCCATTTTTTGTTTGAGGTGTTTGTGCCTCCTTAAATGATGGTCATTATTCTCCTGCCCTTATCTTAATGTATGTATTAGGGGTCGATGCAGCATGCAGTCTTCTACCCATAATAATATCATCTTTCACACGGTCCATCCATCGTTGTTCGTTACAAGATGTTTTATTTTAGGTATTATTCATGTTCGCAATGGTGTAACAAAGTACGTATTGTTGTTCAAAACTTGTAATATATTATGAAATGACCCAGTTACCATGTTAATTAGAATTAATTAACTTTTCAACATGAAGGTCGCTGTCTGGTAGTTTGAAGAGTTACACAGATTTTTATATTTAAATCACTTTTTTAAGGTTGTATCATGGAAATATTATGTAGTTTTAAGTCACTAGGGCGCGTGGCGAATACTGGCCCAATCCCTCTTAAAGAGAAGACCTGTGTTTAATTATGGGCTGATTATACCACGTACTTTAACATAACTGGCGTGGCACGCTTCTGCTCAATCCTTCGGCCTTGCAGACGTGACGTTATTAAGACGTAAGTTAATTTGAATGGAGACATTTTTCATAATAAATTAATGCTTATTTGAAATTGTCAATTATTTTTTATCCCGTAATTGTGGCAACCAGTCTTACCAAGTAATATCATATTAAGTACCCAGTACCAATTGGGTTGTGGAGGCTGGATTGGCAGTCGCTTCTTGTAATGTACTGGTATTCAACGGCATCCGGTTAGACTGGGAGCCGACCCTAACATAGTTGGTAAAAGGGCAGGCGGAAGAGGTAGTTTCAGAAGTTGAAAACTCCTGACCCTTCCAATAAAGAATAATCAGGCCATTCAATTAGTTTACTAAAAGTACCAAAAACCAATCATCTAAGTACTCATACATTTAAAATGTAGACCTTTCATATAAAAAACCCAACAAATTGAGATCCTTTTCAGAATCAATCTAGCTCCTCTCCAAATATGTCCATACTTAGACTAGGCTCACAATTTATTTGCGGTCCTCTCCAAAGTGCTCTTCGTGTATTCAGCTCAGTATTCCAATAAATAGAGGCTTCTTATCCGCCATTTTTTTATACGCGTGCTAGTTTGAGAAAAAGAGGTAAACAAGTGCTGAGTGTTGTTTGTGAAGGCCAATTTGGATCCATCAACGATTTCTCAGTTGCAAACCGGGGTCTGGCTTTGCGTCCGCTTGATGGCATTAGGGTCGCCCCTTTGAGATATGATTGAAACCACTTGCATAGCCCTTCGAGAATAACAAGCATGATATTTTTCTTTCAGATCTTTGAAATCATACCTAAATCGTTTTCTGCAAAACACACATTTTCGGAAACATGCCGCTTTTGTTTAAAAACTTCATCATTCACAACCCGACTTCACCTACCGCTGGGTTTAGACCTCTCTTTGCTTGTAACAATCTCCACGCTAAACACTGTTTACTCGTACTAAAATCTAACACCACAAAAGTACAGGCTCTATTTCCTAAACAACCATAGACCAGACACCATTTTGTAAAGCAAGCAACACTAATAGCAAACAGCGCCATTACTTTAAACTAACATGAATTACTGGTCGGTTGTGTGGGTAGTCAGATAGCCATTGTACACCATTGGACGCCATTGTCTAATCGATACTTTAACCAAATCGTTTGAAGCAATCGGTTGGTATTTTGTTAAAGCTGGTTGCACATGCAAGAGGTTTTAGCGGGCTTTCCTGGATTTTGTAGGGAGATATTAAAGTAAGGTGGCATGGCGGGCTGTCATTTCAAGGATTTATTTATTGCTCATAAATATTTTTAATGTATGCTCCGATGTTTGTGCAGAAAGCGTGGCCTAACAAAAAACGCGAAAAACTTCAACGATATTAAATCTTTTTAAAAAATGAATCGAATCATCATCATCATCATTTAAGCCATAAGAAATCTAGACATAAGCCTCATGATCATTTCAGCCATAAGGCATCTAGACATAAGCCTCCCCCAAACGTTGAACGACATCGACCGATCGACCCATACATCCCGTTTCCAGCGGCCCTTACAAAGTTATCGGTCTACCTTGTGGAAGGCCATACAATGCTTCTCCTTCCGGTACATGAAGATCCTTTCGGCTGCAACATACATCTGTTCTGTGATAATTATAAAGAAATTACATTCTATTTTTTTTATATTTATTTTGTTGCAGAATCCAAGACACTAAAAATAGTTTCTCTAGCTTAGCTTAATAGTCTCGGCGCTATTCTGGTGGTCGCCACTGTTGATTCTGACTTTCAGGAGCTATGAGTAACTAATCATTTCTCCGATCACATTAAACGCGACTCGTCGAAATCGCGCCCCAATCTCGCAGATGTGTAATGGTGTGTGAACACATCCTAACCCATAGCTGTGGCCCGTGTCCGATTGTGTCGTCAATTAGTTTGAACTACTTAATGGGTAATGGCTGCCGTTTACGTTAGTAATGGCTTACTGATAATTTTTGTCTTCAAGTGTTCTGCTATGTTCTATTTAACGGACATGTGTTTTTTCTGGCGTCGAAAACGATTCCATAATGTTGGTTCGGTTGGTTGTGTCAAACACTTTACGTGAACTCAAAACGTCCTTCTGTAGTTGAAGGTTAACATATGTTACATTTCCATTAAAGTATCTGTTTTTGTTTGAATAATGTTTGTTTTTTGTTGTAGATATGCGTGTAAACTGGAAACAAAGCAGTACCTATTCACCTTAAAAAAAGTGTAACTTCATACGGTTGTGCAGTTTACCATCAGAGTAGGGTATTTGACCATCCTGCTACATAATGCTCCTGAATAGCTTTGATTATGTCTCGAAAGATTCACGCATCAAGGTCTTACCCAGTTCGCTACCTTTATAAAAAGGATTTGGGAGGATCAAAGCGACTATGGCGCATAAATGGTTTCTGTAACTTTATTTGGCTACATCTCAACATATTAATATTGTAGTTGCTCCATAACATTGAAATATTCAGTGTATGAGTCAGAATGTCCTCAGACATGCGCATATTCATACAAAACGCGTGAATATTTTGTGTGCACTATGCTAATAGGGGCTTAGTTGAGTTCATTTTGTTTTTCTTTAGATAAAGTGAAGGCAGATGACGTTTTGTGTGCTCTTGAGAATAATCCCCTTTTTTATTTTCGTTAATAATGGAGGATATTCATTTTTTTTCTGCTCATCTTTGCTGTAATGAATCATTTCTTTGTCAGCTCCATTTGTCCCGGGTCCTTTTCTTCTAGTTTTGTTAAGAACTTTGGCCGTAGAATTAAATACAGAGTAGACCTTACTCCGAGGCGATGTTCTGAGGTATATTCACCAGAAGGGTTGGCAGACTATCAGCTGGCGAATGTCATCCATAAGATCGCCAGTATAACTTTGAAACTCGTAGAGACCGTGGAAGAATGACACAAAAGGGGAACAACCGATGATGATGATACTCTCCAGATTGCCAATATCAATCAGCAGCAATTTGAACGTATCCGCTATGGTCTTATTCATCCTTAATTCTATAACACAATTCAATTATTTGATGTTCGCTCTCAAAGAGAGTCTCTTAATCTCCGAATCAAATCTGAACAGTTTTTGAAATAGTAACTCTTTAGGTTTTGTCATCTGAATCTTCATTTTATTTAGTTTCATAATACAAAATAGATTGTCTATTGCCTATCATACCATCCTTCACAGTTTGTTAAACGTTAAACGGAATCAACGAACAAGTTTTATTTTATTTGTTACATTCAATATTGTTTTTATGTAACTGTTACAAGTAGACAGACGATTTGTTTCGCATTTTTATTTATTGTTTTTTATGAATTTCCGTCACGATGTATCTAGCTATAATAATCTTAAACTTGTAGACCGCATTTTATTTCTTATTTCTTTTGGAGGGTAAGGCGGAGGTCTGTCTGAATTTTATTAATTCAGCAACTAGTTTTGTATAATCACAAGAAGTCCAGTTTAATTCTTTCTTTCTCTTCTTCAGTCAATATTTTAAGGCTTTACAACTTCTAAATTTTCACACAATGCTGCCTTGTCCATCCAAACAGTACAGCTTCCGAAACTATAACCCATTCAACATCATCTGCCTAGCCTGCCTTTTCCCATATATTTTGGAGTCATCTTCCAGTCTACTGGGTAATAAGATACCCATTGGGAAGACTGGTTGTTAGACTATCTGGCCACTGACTCCCTGTCCCGACTGCCTAAGATCAATATTACCCACTACTAACTCATTAATCATGTCCTCTAGTTCTTGTGAACGAAAGCCAAGATCAAGAACATTTACTTGTTGCTTGTTTACGGTCTGTGCAACCTTGACTGCTTAACACAATAATGGCTCTCAGCTGGCGCACCTATCTGTGGGTCAGACAGTATAGTACTTCAATTTCTTACTTCATTTACCACTTAGCTTAGATTGAATGATCGGTTTCTGATGTGTTTCCTTGTAACACAGCTAAGAATATGACATTGACTAATTCCCTACAACAGAAACTCTTTAAATGGACGAGTTGTGTCTCGTGGTTGATGGACGTGTGCACGACTGCTGTACATCAGGTCTTGAGTTGGATTCCCGGGTCGGGCAAAAGGTTATTTCGGTTATTCCATCAGTAGTTTTGCAGTAGCAGTCACGGAGTCTGAATTTATGCCCGGTTAATGGCAATAGACTCGCCCTTTATTAAGAAAGAAAGAAAAAGTATTAATTGGTTTCACACAGGACAGAACAAATTGACAAAAAATTAAAAGCTTAAAACATAAGAGAAATACTTAAAATTAAATAGTTTAAATACATCATATATTTCATCATTCTCCTGCCCTTATCCCAATTCATCTGGGATCGACGCAGTATGCCTTCTTTTTCTATTTTATGGGACTCGCCAGTTAGACGAAATAAAGGTGTGCAATCAGGTACACCTCTGCCTAACACTCCGGGGATTACATCTTTAGTGTGTGTCATCCACTTGTGAAGAGCCTCGAATCCATATTCGTATACTACTGACGTGTTTTCAAAATTAGCGGCAAGACGTTACTGCCTTTTTTTTTCCGTCGCAAACATTTAAATATTCACCAATACGTGAACATTGAATATGCTCCTTGTTTTCCAATACCTCTTGAGATCTCAAAATCCTACAGTAAAGAGTCGTGCCAGCCCATAAGAAAGCCGTAATTCCACATTGTGGCACTCACCCGGTTATCCGGGCCCGTGTGTTGATCATCTGATCCGGACCGAACGAACCGCAAATCTTTCTGTCATGTTGGATCAGTTTTGTTTGGAGTTTCATCCTTTTCTCCTTGTTTCGTAAGATGTTGTGTGTTTGAAAATTGGGGTTGTGAATAAAATACTGATTTTATCTTTGTTTGAAGAAAGTTGTAGGCATAAACATTTGTATTGAAGTTGACAAAAAACTTACACGTATTTTACGTTTTCCTCTTTTTTTTTGATCTTTGTGAATTAGATTATCACTACATTATTATAAAACAAAGTCCTCCGCCGCTTCTATCTGTCTGTCTATTCGTGATAAACTCAAAAACTACTGCACCGATTTCCATTCTGTTTTCACCAATGAATGGAGTCGTTCTCGAGAAAGGTTTTCGTATATAATTTGACCGGCATTCACGCGGGTGAAGACGCGGGCCTCAGCTAGTAATGAATATAAAGCCAAGTCAAGTCAGATGGCCACGGGCAGCATAAAAACTCGACCACCAAAACAATCGTCTCAGTTCATACAAGTGTCAAGAATGCCTTTTTCATCAAATAATCACTCTTGACACTTCTATGAACTGAGACGGTTGTTTTGGTGGTGTTAATCGTTATTACTTAGTAAATAGACAATTTGTTACTGCAGCGAATCTCATTTTATTTAACATACGACTTGACACTGACTGCAAAATTACAAAAAACGTAAAGAAATTCGAATTTCGCGGGCTACCTCGTCGCCTTCACCTTAAGGCAATAACCAAACAAAAAAAAGCTAGTTAATGAAATCTATCAATCACTCTGCCAATAATCGTCATGTTCTAAGTATTCTTATTCGAAGTAGGTGTCGAAAAAGCATTAAAAGTAAACTTATTAGCATACCTCCTTTGTACGCATATCCGTTTAAGTAATCGTTTTTATTTTTAGTCACGTAAGTCAGGTAGGTGGTCCGTTTGCGAATAAAATCGGAAGAACGTCGTTTGGTGGCGCTTAAGCTAACTTCGGCTGATTTGCAAAATTTTAATAAACGTTGTCACTCATTGCAAAATTGTTGGATTTTAGACTGCCTATAAGTCTTTTCTATGAAGCAGCATTTTCGATACCTTACTTTGAAACTTCATGTAAAATTACCATACCAATATTTTACACAAATGTTCTGCCTCTCTGACATCCACGACGCAGTTAGTACTGGGCAATAAAATGATCCTTGATACTTCAGGTGGAAAAGTGTTTTATGCAATAGGAGATCGGACAAAAAAAACGAATTAGTTCGTCAGATAGATTTCCAAAAAATATTCAAATCAAATCAAATCAAATCTTTATTTGTGAACATAAGTACAAAAAGATGTTATTTATACATATACATTCACACACACATTCACACACACATTCACACACACACACACACACACACATTCATTTTTTTCACATTTACATTCTTTTTTGTTTTTTTTGTTGTTTATATTGAATACATATTTTTTCTTTTTTCCACATAAACAAAAAATGAAGACATTTTTACTTACAAATGACGTCACAACCCTCCACTCATGATCTTTGAAGCGTTTTATCTCGCGTCAAGTTTTATTAATTTGATAAAATAAAAAACACGCATCCAATATTTTTCGATAATCTAAATGACGGACTAATTAGATTTTTTTTTTGACCCACTCCGATCCCCTATTACGTTGCTTCTTTTATTTCGTCGCAAAATATAACAACAAACCCCACCTTAAGCAAACCATATGCTTTCAAGTTTACGGCATAATTCAATGCACGCGTTACTGGTAAACGTAACCAATACATTTCAGTAACTAGAGAAAAACATCCATGAATCTACTTCACACCGACTACTTATAATAAAATCTAATAAAAAATCCTTTTGATATACACATAAAACTGAGCTAATTTTCACCTAGCCTGATGAATTTACTGTCTGAAACTAAATAACTTGGCTAATCGTATCGTGATGGTGTAGTAAGCGTGCACGCTAACTAGAGCTGGTACTATAGAAACTCATGCAGATATCGCTTTGGTGAATTGTGTGTGAGTCTGTGATGTTGTGAAAAGTTTTGACGTTGTTATGTCATGTGGGGTAACGATTTTGATTGTCGATCACCGTTTGAAAATGCTTTGACAGTTCTTCGAAATTGTTACCTATCGGTCTTCGATCAAGGAAATAGTTTTGCTATTTGTGATGATTATTTTAGGAATTTAAAAGATCGATAGGTTTCTTCCGGTTCTTAATTCTTTTGAAATATCACACATTGAAAGACGATCAGACCTAAAACTCATTATCCAGACTTTGTTTTTTCATATACCATTGAACAGAAAGAATTCGAAAAACGCACCCAAATTACGAAAACACATAGCCATTACTATCAATGAACTTTCGACATTCCCAATCAATTAATTACCAATGACATAATACTATCATCAACACAACTTACTACACGACCATTAGAAATTAGCCGAGTTTCCCCACCGCCCACTAACACGGTCATTGGTTCGGTCGCGGTCCACTAGCGCCACTGTTTTATATCGCATCATTGTCGGTGATAGCTGATTCACATTAATTTGCGTCATTAGGCCAGAATGATGAGAGATAACAGAAGGGCAATATAGAACAAACAGATAAAATAGAACCTAAAAACAACGAAAACAAGAAACAAACGATTTCTTTCCCAACAATGTTTGATTTGGCTTCCAGTCTGCATTTGCAGCTGAGTACCGGTATTTTACACGAAGCGACTCTATATCTGACTACTGCCAAAGATCTATGTATGGCAGCCGGGACCAATAACTGGAGCGTTAAGCTATCAGCTTTCAAGGTATCATTTGCAAATGGTGGGAAGAGGTCTCACATCACGTACCAAATCTCCTTGAGATCTTTCCAATTGTAGTTTCAGGTTGCACTCCAAAACTCCAACTTAAATGAAACACTTAACTTATAAACTTTCTAGAATAGTACGAGCCCTGAAACCACAAAACAAATTCGTCGGTTGGATTTACTTTGTAATTTAGGACATGAGAAAGCTTCTACCCTGAAAACCTTAATCCACTACCAACCAGTTCTTCATCACTATATTCAAATATAGTCTCTTCCTTCACTCTAGTGTTAAGCCCTTTCATACACTGTTTTACACACGGTTTCGATGGACTATTAAAAATTATCCATGAAGAAGAACGGGCAGGAAACTCCGTGGACACTCTTTTAAATCAGAATATTATTACAAAACCTTGGTGATGTCATTCGTGTTCAGATTTTACATTATGAAATACACCGTTTTATAGACAAAACATCATGATGGACCAAACAGAAGCTGCTTCTACTAAAAATAAAAATAAAGCTACAACGAATCCTGTACGAATCTTCTAAATCGTAAACCAACAGTAAGAAAAGACCTGCTTATTCTTTATCTAAACCTATCCACACGATTTGTACACCAACCATAATTTCTTTCAGCTTGACACCCGAGATGAATGCATGTTTACGCGCAGTAGATATTCTGCGACCATCCATTGCGATGTCACACTACCTTGCGAGACGCGCTATAAACATCATGTTGCTGCGGAATTTATATCCTTTTCTAGATTTATGATAAAAAACAGCATATGTTTGTTAGTTGTCAGCTTTTTAGGTGTAAGTAATGTCTACTTTGAGGGGGAATCTTGCGTAGAATGTGGTGAATTTACAATTTTACTTTTTAGGTAGTCATCGATGTTTAGTGTTGTATTAACGTTTCTATTGCCATTTTGGTACTCTAATGGAGATCGATGTCGTATCGGTATTCTGCATTCGGTCTGTGTGTACAGTCTGCCCAGATTATTGATTAATTTTATTTACATCTATAATATTGGTGCATATTGACTCAAATAAATAAATGGCTGATGTAGTGATGTGATGACTATTTGAAATTAGAGAACTCGTTACAATTTTTGTTTGGCTACGAAGCACAACTATGTTCGTCAAAACGTCTGCTGATTCTGCTGCTAAGTTTTATTGACCTCGGGTTGCTTATATAGATTGATGATTTATCCGTCACAAGCTCACATGCAGCATCACTTTAGTGTGTTCCTTTTCTTTCCACGCATCGAGGTGACAAACTTATTCAGTGTCCTTACTTTTAGTTAATTCGAGGTATTACTTTCCTTACGCTCTTACTTAGTAAATCAATTACGCCTCTCGCACTTCACTACTTGACATAGACCTCACTTTAGCTGCGTCACAACACTCTTGCGTTCCAGCTTGCTACTCCACTCTTCTGTTTTTACTCTTACACTCACCTAATCTTAAAACTAAACCAAAATAATCAACGACGTAGCAAATAAAAGCTTAGTCTTTCCTCCTAGCAACAGGTCCAGTGAATCACACTTATAAAAATAAAACGACTACTCCTAATTCCTGTTCAATCCCGGTATCGTATCCAAGGCTTTCCCGCGAAGTCTGTGACTCATACATGGCTTCCATCGGTTCTAAGAATACATCCCGAGGTGTGAGTCATCCGTTTTTATGACCAAGTTATGGCCACTAGCAGTTCAAGGCTCCGTGGGGTTCATTTGTTATGTGAAATTGGATTCTGTAGCGACATTGAAGAAATTGCGAGTTTAATGGCTGAGATGTTGTGAAGTGCTGTACGAGATTTTGAACTTAATCGTCACAATCAGTGTCGTTTAACCCGCTTTTTTGACCAATAGACAAATGATAATCGCTGTCGAGGTGTTCTACATTTCTACAACGACTTTCCTCAAGTGTGGCATACTATATTTCTGCAGTTTATACATTTTGGACTCTTCTCTCGTCTTGCTCCTCAGTAGGTGTACCTAAAATCATTACCATTCCTTTTGGCTTCAGTGTAGTCGGGTAAAAAGCGGCAATAGTAAGTACAGATGCGAGCACATCCAGCTACCCGTCTTTTCCCAATCAACCTTGCACCTAAGATTTCAGCGATAAAGTTGAAAATCCTTCAATTGCTGCTGTCTGTACATCTGTTCCTATCTTTGGCGAAAATGTAATCTGTTTACACGGATTAGTAAACAATCCTATTTTACTGTTCCGTCAACTAATATATTTCAAAATAAAACTTTTATTACTTCGAATTACGACCAACTTGTTCGTAAAAAAACACAATCAAATTAGAACCGCCTCTTTTTTGGAAGTCGGTTAAAAATGAAGAATACCTTTTTATCCAACCATGATCTAGTTACCTAATTTATCCCAAAAGAGCCACATTACTGTCACTAGTGAATGTGTGGCTACGTGAGATAAGGGGCTAATACCTATTGGCTTAAACAGTTAGCCCCTTATCTTCGCCCTTGACATTGGCGACATAAATTATTTTAATAGTTTTAATGCACGCTCCATCGTTTAAACGACAATAGGAGTTTTTTGTGGTAGGAATTTTAATAGGCAAATAAATCATGCTTTATTTACGTGTTGTAAACAGGAGAGTAAAAGTGTGATTTTGGACATTTTATCTGCAAGATACTTGAATGAATGGATTAATGATTTATTTGCAAGAATATAGGTTTTTTTACATAATAAATGGGTTTTGCTAATATCGGCTTTGATGATGATAGATTTATTTGTGATCCCACGATTTTTGTATTTTAGTTTAACTCTGGGTTGTAAGGAAAACCAATAATATCCCAACTATAAAGACATCAAAACAAGCTTATTATTAGAAAATTATTTTTTAGATTAATTAAATAAAACAAAACGAAAAATTTGGTTAAAATTCATTGTGGGTTCACATCTTGGGTACACCTCTGCGTAACGCTTAGGAGATTAGAAGGCGTTATTATTTTTACAATGAGCTAGCCTTGACATCTCACAACGCTAACTTTATAATCTGAACTTCTACAAAGTAATAACGAACACTATAAATACACTTTTGGGCATTGCGTTTGTCTCTATAAAAAGATCTAACAAGTACAAATTATAGGATGACGAATTTATCAAAATGGGAGCATGTCTGTAGCCGACATTGCAAAACCAGTTCTTGAGCCATGGCTTCAAAAACCGCTGTTTAATTTGAGAGGTAATTTAGCTACGCGTGAAAATGATTAACGGGTAATTATTTACCGTAAAACCACGAGATGAATCACTATGGAGATTACAAATTGGCTAGATATAAACTAGTAGTTTGTTTGTTTAAACGGCAAAGTTCACACAGAATTTGGTAATAAAAATAAGCTTTATTTTTATTAATTTAACTGTGTTGCGGACTTGCCACAAAACAATGCTTATTCAACAACAAACATAGTTAGTTATTGTTTCAAATATTCATAATATTTGTTTAAGTAGGTACTTAACCTTAAGAATATGACTAAAGAAGAGTACACCGACTTCGAGCAAAATAGATGGTAAATCAATCCTAGGCTTCTTCTCTTTTAGAAGGTGCCAAAGTAACGACTACATTACATCTACATTGGCTAGACTGGAATTATGATAAAACTAGCTGTTGCCAGCGGCTTCCCCCGCTACAACTCGAAAATTATCCCACGGAGACATAAAATCGGGATAAAAACTATCCTATGTGTTAATTCAGGTGATAAACTATCTGTGTACCGAATTTTATTCCAATCCGTTCAGTAGTTTTTGCGTGAAGAAGTAACAAACATACACACTCACAAACTTTCGCCTTTATAATATTAGTGTGATTGCTCTTTCTAAATGCCCTGACGCACTACAATTTTTTTTTTTTGGCGGGTGGGAAATCATCAAATAACCCCCTCCCGCTCTTGGGCAGAGCGAAAGGGAGTGTAAGACTTCTACTGACTAAAAACCACCCATGTTCCATCTTATCCCTTTATGTCGAGGCCGCGGTATCTCTTACAACATCCCGCAGCCCCGACGGGCACACTACTACACTTGCCATATAAAATTCTTATTGACACGTGTGTGGAATATTTTCGAAAAATAAGATGAACTGCTACACGTACACAAGGCTGAAAATATCACCAAGACCACTCAACGATAACCTCCCGACATTTCACCGATAAAAGGCATAAATAAAACGACGCCATTTTCTAAATATTGCTAAATTCGTCAAGGCTTGTAAAAGGACTGGCCGTGTTTTATTCATGGCGTACAAATATAGGATTTTGACCTGGGTGTGAACTCTGGCATTTAGGAGTCTTACCAACTGGCCACGAGCTTCACGACTGAAAGCGCTTTCAGACTAGCGTATTTTATAGCGCGTTTAAACGCGTACAAGCTTATGCAGTCTCGCGCGTATTCTGGCGTAAACGCTTGATTAAAATCACAGCTGTCTGCAACTTGTGCCTCGTACGGTACAAAAGGCTCCAAAAGCTCCGAAAATACGCTAATCTGAAACTATCCTAAGCGACACACCTGTTGCGACAGCAACGAAGAGCGTGTCTCGCCGACACAATGCGATGTGACTTGCGGAACGAACGGTATTCTCGCGAAGTCAACTGAGGCTCGCACGTGTAGCTTCGCAAAATCGCAAGTTCTAAGGTCGTGGGCGGAGTGTTATTGTCTTCAATAGATGTTAGGACGGAAGATTAAAGAGGATTTTTATTCAAAAGTTTTGATTAAAGTGATGTTTCATTACTTTCATTGTAAGTGAATGTGTAGGTAGTTGAATAGCTTTAGTAAATGGTTATCCTTGATTCAGGATTTTCATTTAACCAAAGACAAAATTTATTATGATATTTTTTTTATTTAAAGCTTTGTTTTTTTGCACAAAACTGTTTTATTCTTTTTTTTTTAATCATTCTGTTTTATGAAATTTAAATTCAAGTGAACATTTTACAAAATAGTACCAATAATTAACATAATATCTTAAAATCAGATTTATGTATCCTAAGAACCTTGGTATTTTCCTATTGCAGACTAGAGAGACGAATGAATGGTCGCTATGAAGACTTATTGCCTTTTATTTATATGGCATGTAATTGGTATTTTAATTGACACTAGAGACTAAAAGACCTCTGTTTCAATGAAAACGTCCATATTTAGATAAATGATTCATTTCAATTGGATACTTAGGCCATAGAAGACCTGACGTTGTACAAACTCTTAGACTACACTAATAAGCTCAATTATGTAGAACATCATATGCCTCAAGTATATAAAGAGCAGCGGTGTCCAAGCAGCGGTAGCGGCTCCGACTTACGAACAGTAAGTCGTGGGTCACCACTGCTCTCAAAACGTTGAAGGAAAACATCGTGAGGAAACCGGCATGTCATAGTACCACAATATTCGAAGAGATTTGTGACATCTATCAACAATCTAACAGACATCTACTTATTTACTGACTTAATTAACCTTTTAATACGTAACCCACGCGTAATTAACGCAAATAACTTGACTCTACAGAATAGTTCAAATTAAATTAATTGGTGTTGATATGAATATTTATTATAATAAATTGCATCCAATATTAATTAGGTGATTTATGAGCCGTGGTTCCATTCTCGTTAGCATAATTAAAAGTTAAAACATAATTAACAAACCACACCCACTGGGCTTGCTTAAAAATACATATTGCCAGAAGACGATTCGAGTGAGGAGCTGCACCAATTCCAGTAGATGAAATGTCATATAATAAAGTTTTATGAATATTTTCAAAAACATTCCAATACATTTTTGACGGTGTCCCCTTGTTTCGCAGACAGAGGTTTCAAAGAATTTCGTTTCTCAAAAAATGTTTCATATCGTCTTTGTTTTTATGTTTCGAAAATTATTGTTTCAAATACTATTTAATTGAATGAAACATGTTGTACAGAAATCCAATTCAATGAATTTTACAGTCACATTTTTTTATTTCATAGACTTATTAAATACTTTAAAAAGAATATTGTTTGTTCGGAGTATTTTTCCATTGTATTTCATTTCAACTAAATGTAAAAATAGATGGTATGCTGTTCATAATTTCATAAATAAATATGGGTATATATTTTAACTTCAAACTATAATAACAGCACAAGGCACTCCAACCAAATAGGTTAGAACTGTGACCAGCTACGCGCGACCAGAGCAAGCGAAGCGAGCGGTACCGCGGCTTCGGCCGGCGAGCGCTACATCGAAATTGGTTGCAGTATTATATGAGGTTATAAAATTCATAGTTATAATAATATGAATGGAAATGTTTACAAACTGTCAATCGATAAAATATTATTCTTGGTAAAAAGTTTTACATTAAATAAACAGTATAAGAATATAGAATATTCGATTTGTTATTCTATTATATGAATATTCATAAATTTAACTTATTTACAAAATTAATGTATTTAAAAAGGTTTCGTTTAAAAAAAAACTCTATTTACCAAAACCTTTACTGAAAAGGTTCAAAGGACTGCTTTTTGCCAAAGTCCAGAGCAAACGGCAGTATTATCAATGCTTTTGATACTCGTTTGTATGCAAAATACATGCAAGTTCCACTCCTTTGGAACTCGTCTATTTAAGGAGTGAAAGTGTTTGTTTTTATTATTGTGAACTGAGGTATCACTTAGACCGTGGACACTATGGATTTAATTATTTACTTTTATGATGGAGGTCAATTAAAACTGGAAAACGCGGTTGTCTTTTTTCCCGACTGATGCGGCGAAGCCCAAAAGGGTTCAATTAGGGTTCCGTACCTCAAAAGGTAGGTTTCTGTCAGTCGAGCATTGAATACATTTTTTCTTCTTTTTCCGAATGCTGAGTGTAGGCCTCTTCCAAATCTTCTTGTGTCGGTTTATTTGAAAATATTACGACCTATGAATAAGTAGGACCTTTATCTATGATCTCCTTTTCGGTTTACTAATTAAGAATTTCGGAATACCAGATTTTTTTTTCCCAGCTGAATCTAAGTAAATTTTTCACATATTGCATCATGTGTTAAGAATATAATGTATTACAATACGTATAACGTACCTTTTATTCATTTACGTTTGTACAGTCACAATCACATTTTATCCGCTCTGATTGGTATGAAAATTCAATGTAATTGCAATCCTCCCATATGGGTCGGATCACGGATGAAACTCTGTTTGTTTGCAATCAGTGTCCGGATAATGTTTTACATTGTATGCTTTTATGTTGTGTTATGAGAACAGTGCAAAGTGCGGGCCCAATGATATCCCTTGACAGACACTTTACTTTGTGAACCTCGACATAATTTCTTAGCTGCCATGGTTTATTTTATTCTTGAATGGTTTGTTATTATTTTTTACTCTGCTGGATGCTGTTGACTTTCACGTCTTTCTTCATCGCATAATCTCAATATAAATGATGTAACAAACAAGATTTTCTTACAATATTTTTATTTAATAAGTGTCCATGGAGTTTCTTGGAGAGCAGCGGTGGCGCAGTGGTGGCAGCCCCGACTTACGAACAGTAGGTCGTGGGTTCGAACCCAGGCGGGCACTTTGTGTAATTTATTTCATCACCGCTGCTCTCAAAACGGTGAAGGAAAACATCGTGAGGAAACCGGCATGGCTTAGAACCAAACATTCGAAGACATGTGACATCTACCAATCCGCACTGGGCCAGCGTGGTAGATTATAGCCCATTCCCTCTCAAAGAGAGAGGAGGACTGTGTCCCAGCAGTGGGAACATTAATAGGCTGTTGATGATGATAATGTAGTTCCTTGCTTATTCTTCTTCATAGAGAATGGGCAACTACAGTTCTTTCACAAGTTATTATGCCTTGTTTGTCCTCTACATCCGTTTGTTTTTCACTCCAACCACTGGCTATTATAGCCATGGCTAACGGTTGAAGTTTAATTCAAAATTGGGAACGCATAAATAACTTGTGAACAAATAATGGAGCTTTTAATAAGCGCCATTACTTGTTCCCAAGACATTTCAAAAGGCACTAATCCTTGATTTTCATTCAAAACACGATAACAAGCGTGGGCGTATAATCAGCTGACATAAATTATGTTTACCTTTTATTCTCAAACCACAAACAAAGTGCCATCAGCCTACCCACACATATGTCGACAGAGTCAACTAGTAAAACTTGATACAGCATGATGGCAGTGTACGCAAAGACCAGTCTCTAAAATACACTACACTAATACATTTGAAGCCATAACGGCTGTCTTGTCTTCGTTCACAACTCACGCTACGACTAGGCATGGCGTCCTAGGTTTGAGCCCCAGGGCCGGTATACTGTTATTAGGTTTTCCTCGTCATCATCATCATCAGCCTATAATGTTCTCACTGCAGGGACTCAGGCCTCCTCTCTAGGAGAGGGATAGGCTATTATCCACCACGCGGGCCCAGTGCGGGTTGGTCGATGTCACATGTCTTCGAATTTTTTGCTTCTACGACATGCCGGTTTCCTCAGGATGTTTACCTTCACCGTACTGAGAGCAGCTCTTCGCACTGCGTTTCTACTTTCTGGCATTTCCCCGGACTTTGGATTTGTGTTCAGTTAAAGGCATTAAAACTCAACAAAAAATTCTCTTTTCAACTCTCTCTTTACATCTACATGGGACTTTAACATACATAACTAATCAATATGGGTGTCTTGGACCCTGGTACACCTGTATCTACCCTGGGATAAACAGAATAAAGTTCAGGAGACCATATCTAAAATATAAACAATTTTATAACTTTTTAAAATACTGCTTTCGGATTAAACCTGAAATCAACTTCATTATCTAACTAACACATAGGTAGTTGATATTCGTTTCAGCGCAACTAACATCACAGCAAACAAGAGTTTCAACTGACTTTAGTTTCCATTTGACCCCACGGGTCCAGCGCCACTGGTGGTAAACAATGATACTAAATCATTATTCAAACGAATGGAGTCGCATACGTTTCGTAACTGACGAATTAAATCGCTGACACTCATGATTTGGTTACTCCGGATTCCCTCCTTACTACCAAGCAAGCCAAATACAACCTTAGGACGCAGAAATAACGTGTGGTTTTGAGTGAAATAAAAATAAGGTCAGATTTGCATGAAATTTTGATGACAATTGAATTATGCCGCTGAGTGTGAACTATGATTGTTAATAGACTAATAAACTTTATTGAATTAAAGCGATGAGTTTAATGGAAAGTTGTAAAACAAATAGTGGTTGGGTCGATATCGTTGTCCAGGTATGGGTCCCGCGTGGTTTTGTTTATACCTTTCAAGAAATCCTGTTGGCTATAGTAATTTGAACTTTATGGTCAATGACATTTTAGTAACAAGACTAGCTATCAACCTCTCTGATTAAATTGGTTGGTGTTGTATAACTAAGACTTTCATGGGATAAGCTGTTTTAGGTTTTGAAATATAAGTTTTTAGCAGGGCCGAAATATTGAATAGAATATAACGTTCGTTTATTTGCTTTGTTTATTGGGAACTAAAAACAAATACTAAAACATGGAAAAAAAATTGAAGCTAATTAGAATTATGATAACTACAGATGTTGACGACTCGAGAACTTGACAAATCAATCAGGTTTAAGCAGTTAAAGAAATTATGATGATGGTTCTCCCAAATGACATAACATGTAAAAACTAATTGCCGAACACAATATCCTACTGTTATTCACCTCTACTAGAGGTTAAAGCGAAATAATATTCTCACTGTAAAACATTCAAAAGAGTCGCAATGTGGCATAAAGCGAGTCTGATGCACACATACGTGCTTACCTTGGAATTTACTTCATTCAGCACGAGAAAAAAGCGTGACGATCTATGAAACACACGTAATGCAACAACTTAGATAAGAAATTACGCAATATAATATTAGAACCAACTAAATTACCTATGGAAATAGTCAAATACATAAAACAAAGGTGTCTTTTTTTTTGGAAGGTAATACTTAATCATCAAATTACTCCTCCCGCTCTGGGCGGAGCGGTAGGGAGTGTCAGACTTCTACCGACTAAAAACCACCTGTTCCTTCTTAGTTTTGTGTCGAGGCCGCGGTATCTCTTTTCAACAACCCGCAGCCCGACAGGCGTCGGCCCTTGCCTCTGCAATGTTGCTGACATCTCTTTGAAGCGCGCGTGGAACACGAACGCGCCTTCAACACGGCCTGTCATCGGCTAGGACGGGCGGACGGTGAGCTAGCCCATTAATCACCGAAACAAAGGTGTCTTGGTTTCAAACTCGAGACTTATGACATGACTTGGCAGTCCGAAGGTCATACCACTAGGCTATTTATTCATATCTTCCAGTTAGGATAGTGCAGAGATTACCTTCAAACTCTTTTGAGCATGTTCTTTTGAAACTACAAGAAGGAGCATTCGCCCTGATTATTGCAAGCAAAGCTTCATCACCTCATCATCATTTCAGCCGAAAGACGTCCACTGCTGGACATATTATGCCTCTCCCCCAAGTGTCGTCACATTGACCGGTCCCATACGTCTCACTTCCAGAGGTTCCCCATAATCTTCACCAGGTCATTGATCCATGTTGTGGCAGGCCTTCCAACTTACAACGCAACGACTTCGGTTCGCGATCGCTACTTTTCGGCCCGATCGGCTATCCGTTCTGCGAGCAATGCGTACGCCAAGTATTAAAAACAAAAAAAAAAAAGTAGTAAAATCAAAGTAGTATTAAAGGTATACTAATATTATAAAGATGAAAGATTTGTTTGTTTGTTTGTAACGAATAGGCTCCAAAACTACTAGACCGATTTGAAAAATGCTTTCACCGTTTGGAAGCTACATTGCACTATCCCCGGGTGACATAGGCTACTTTTTATCTCTGTATTCCCACGGAAACGGGAACTACGCGGGTGAAACCGCGTGTCGTCCGCTAGTATTTTATATACATAAATATATCCAAATAGATTATTCGCAAACTATCGCAACTCGTAAAGTGCGTCTTGAACAATAGTGTTGTAAGTTGTCTGAGCCATGGATGCAATAGTGTGGCCCCCTTCACGGTACGCCAGACAGATGGGGAGATTATCCACAATAGATTGCAAACTATTTCTATTTTATATACTCATTAGTTGGCCGTTGCTTAACTTTGGAGACTAACGATGCGAGGATTTTAATAGGGTTGGAACTACTTACCGTATATAGAAGTAAATAAGCAGAGGTAGCCTAGTCGTGTGAACATCGGACTTCCAAATCATAGGTCTAAAGTTCGAAGCCCAGGACACGTTCCTTTGATTTTTCGCGGTCATGTGTGTATTGTATAATTATCACTTAACTTGCTTCAGTGTAGGAAAACAGTGACGAAACCAGCGTGCCTGAGTGATACATCTCGACGCCATTTAAAGCCCAGTCAGAAAACCTTGGGTGACATTAAAACTCTGATACCAGATTAGTTGATAACTACAGGCCGAAGAAAAAGCTTTCTAGCATTATATCAAGAAGTAAAAAAAAAAACTTGAGAGGTGTCAAGGGACACCCGGATGGAACGAAGTTAAAGTCTATCGCAAACAGCATAAGAATGACCAAAAGAATTAATAATAATAAAAAAATATATATATATTAATTATATTATTTTAATTATTATTTTTTATATAAATTTAAAATATAAAATATCTGGCTTGCTTTCTATAAGAGAGAGAGAGAGACAGACAGAGAAACATGCGACGCCGCACAGCTTACGAATTTTTTCCGTCTAGCCCCCTTTCACAACGCGCGATAAGGAACTTCGTTCCAAAAACAGAACGTATGTCTCATAAATTATGATACCTATATAGCATGCTGCTTCTAATATTATGCATAGTGGTATTTTGCATTGAAGGGGTGAGCTCACCTTCAAATGGCATCGACGACGCAAAGGGCAGTGACTACCGATGCCGCGATGCAGTGTAAATAAATACAGACACGACAAACGTGATTGATGTCATGATGACAGATAGTAGAAATAATGTAGCGCATAATGTTAGTGATGCTTTTCAATGACGTCTCTGGAAATAATGCAATATGAATCCAACCAAGAAAACTAATAAATAAACGGTTTATTTCAGAAACTTGTACAACTATTACAGTAAATTTTACGTAGTGACTTCCTTAAATAAAAGTTATACAAATGACCTGTGGTAGGAGATCAACCTCTTCAATAAATGCCTTAATTTTATCGTGTCTCATTTTTCGTTGTTCTTTGATTGAATTTTAAGGCCAGTGTACCAAATCTGGATCTAGATAACTGAACAGCGAACACAAAATTCATTTCCCACATTCTAATTATTCAGAATTCTTTGACTTCTGGTTGACTATAAAACATCGTTTGTAAAAAAAACACTGAAGCAAGCTATCAAGTACTAAACTCAATCACTACCTTTCCTTTATATAAAATAAAACATAGTCGGTATGCAGTCCAAATACACGAAAACCAACCCATCTAACAATTAACCCATGACATAACTTACTTACCATAAGATACTCGATCGGTCAATTTCACGCGAGCAATTACCAATTTTGTAGACAATGCGTCGTATAGACGCGCTTGCGTAACCGTCAACCGTCGCTATCTGTTGCTATTGCAAGATTTATGGATAATGCTTGATGATGTCACGGTTGATGGGTATGTCTGGTGGGAGTTTGGGGCTTGAGGTGTCAGTTTGAATAATAGCATGATCAGGCTATATCGTTCTTATTGCTATCACACTGGTGAAGACACCTTCTCTGTTGGTCAGAGTGGATCGTACATATCCACCGCGGCAGTAATGTTTCAAAGTTAGTACGAACCCAACACACACACCTGCGATTTTTTATGTGTGTATTGTAAAATTATCACTTGTTTCCAGCGTTAAAACAGCGTGCCTGAACATTTCATAAAGCAAAGCCAGAGTCTCGTATCATAAAAACTCCGACATCAGGTTAGGCACTACCAATCGATGAAGAAAAGAGATTATATCTTCGAGAGTTCTAGGAAATACAGGATTACTTAGGATGTTTGTCTTCACCGTTTTGGTGATGAAATAAATTACACCAAGTCTGGTACCTGCCTATGCTCTTACGAACGAACACACGGCCCAACAATAAGGTTTAATTTTTAAGTGGTTCCTTCTTCTTTTGTTATTATTGTAGACCTTTACTGGACCAAGTTGTTTGTGGTTTTGAAGCATTTATAACATCAGGATTTGAATGCTTATATGTGCAGTCGAGATTCAGTTTAGCAACGTTTAAGCAATAAATATGTTATTGCTTAAAATTTATTTAATTAACTTCTAAGTCTTGTTTAGCTCTTTGCCTCTGTTCGTCTTATTTACTCGTAGTCATTAGTTAAATTGGAAATCTTGACTAAACACAAATTACAAGTTTTCTAATATAAATAATGAAAAGCTTAACCAAAGTCTTAAGTTTATCGGGACATTGCCTACTAAGTCGAAATATTTTCATCGGAGTTAAAACTTAAATTTAACACATGGTCCATGGACAGACATGAGGTCCTGTGACTCCTGAATTAGTTTCTAGATTGAGTAAAGTGTTATCGGGTTTTTCCATCAGGAATTTCTCAGTAGTCACGTAGTCTGGATAGCTATGCCCGGTTGATGGCATTTAGGCTCGCCCGTATTAGTTGAGACTAACACATAGCTGGCGAAATGTGCGTGTATTTTATTTATCAAGTAGTGTACACCTCTGCTTAGCCCTTAGAGGATTACAAGCGTGCTGTTATTTTATGTAAAACTAAAACCTGCTTAATCTCGCCATCTACCTTCAAACAAATTCCTATTCAGTTTGAAGTGTTACAACGCCGGCTATAACATATTGTGTACGTAAAACAATTTGCAATAAATATCTGGTACGGTCCACTTAGGATCCGATTCACTGAGGATAGTGCAATGTTGTGGTGCAATGATCTCTCCCTGACACAGGGCTGGGCTGACAGAAGGCAAAAGATATTGAAAAAAAAATTCAAAAAATATTATTATTACCTCATAATACAACATGATTGACCTCGGGTTAAGTCGATCTTGCCTGGGTTGGTCCGTGGAAGGCTGACCACCCATTGCATGTCGACTTTCCTCCGTGTATTTGTAGATCTTTGTCAGGTACAGGTAGTCAGCAGCCTAAAAGTCTGACAACCAGTCATTTCAATTACCCAGTATTAACTGGGTGTGGAGGTCCCTTTGTTGGCAAAAGTCTTTCTACCGTACCAAAGATACTTACTGCATCACTAGATTTGAGTGGCGTTTCAGTATTTGGCCGTGAGTGTGGCAGTCAGTCAAAACCACTTCATCAAAAGGGATTTCTCGGTGTTCTGTCAATTTGGCAACCCTATTCCACTAGTGACGTGAACTCTCGCTAAGGCGGGTGCATTCGCCCGACAATGCACTCGTTACGTCACTCTGGTATGTTCTATGATTTTTATTATAAATATCGTGGATTAAGCGAATGCGTTTAACGTTTATTTGTGCAACAGTGTTAAGTGAAGATTGCAATCGAGATGAAATAACCTAACTTGAGGTTTGTTGAGTAAGCTTCAACTGTTTTCTTATTTAATTTACGTATTTACTATTTGAGTGTTATTGGATTAGTTCAAGTTTGTAGTTGCGAAGTAAACATGAAGTAAAATACTGTAGAAAATTTAAAGACTAAATGTAGTACCGGATGAATAACAGAGATAAGATAATCCTAGATCTCAGTTCTAAGTAGCCCATTACTCGACTGCATTTAAAGAGGGAAGACAACTGAAATACTTAGAACGTAGGCACAGCAAGCATACCCCCTACCTGTAAATTGTAAACAAACCCGCACAATATTTTCAATACCTCAAACTTTTTCTCCAACCATAGAAAATCGGAACTAATCTAAACTTAAAACACAAGCACCTATTACAGTATTACCTCACCAAATCACCAACACAATGTTCTACGACTACAAAATTGTAAAAATTACAACCACGCGGCAAACAACCACATATCGGCAATGGAACATAAAAACATCGTATATACCACTAACGATCTGCCATAAAAGTGTTGATTGTGACGACAGTACCAAGAGTAACGGGTTCTCGTGCCATATTTATGGGGAATTCTGATACATGATCTACAATGAATTTGTGATCGTGTTTATTACTTAAATTAAACATAACGCCTGTATCCCTGAAGTTAAGTGGAGGTGTACCTAATTGTACAACCACAGTTCTCCAGTTTTGATTAAGTTCCGTTTGGAGGCCAGTATTCTAATCAGACCTTTTCTTGCCATATCTTCCTTCACACAGTCTATCCGTCGTTTTTTTGGTCATCCTCTACTCTTATACTCCTCCACATTCATACTCCCAATAACTCACAACCTTTAATTTCACCTCATCCTCATCATCAGCTTACAATGTTCCACTGCAGAGAATCAGGCCTCCTCTCTAGGAGAGGAATGGGCTATTAATCCACCTGCCTGCGTGCTTGGGTTCGAACACACGACCTACTGTTCGTAACACTGCTGCTCCCCCACTGGGCCACCGCTGCTCCCCCAATGGGCCACACCGGGAATTTCACCACAAACACAAAAATAGTGACGAAAATAATCCTACTTAATATCGAAGCGACATAACCCCACCAGTTCCGCGTTGTAACTTGTAAGTGGACGGTCAGACATCAGTTCCGTGAGTTACGATGTTCTTATGTCACTCGTCGACCATCAGTCACGGCATATATTAGCTCGGCTTGTAAATCATTTGTATCGTTTGCTACTGTCTTTTTAGTGTGGACAGAATTACTGGTCGGTTTGTTTATAGTTTTATGACTCATCCTTGTGTACTATACTCGAGGAGCTCGCGTCGATCTAGGTTAAGCCGCGCTTGCCTAGGTTGGTCTGTAGATGGGTGGCCGCTCATTACATACAGAGTTTTCTCTGTGCCTCGTATAGCACGTAAAGCTGTTGGTCCCGGCTGCTGTATGTATAGATGTTTGGCATTCGTTACAGGGAGTCAGTGATCTGAAAGTCTGACAACCAGTCTTACCATGCAATGGGTATTGTATTACCTAGTATTAACTGGGTTGTTGAGGTCAGATAGGCAGTCGGTCTATGTAAAATACTGGTATTCAGCTGCATCCGGTTAGACTAGAAGCCGACCCCAACATGGTTAGGCAGAGGCAAGGCAGATGATGATGATCTATGGTTTACTATCGGAGTTTCCGCTTTCCTTGTAATTGTGTTGAAGTCAAATTTAATGAATTTTTTTTCATAAAATTAAAAGTACTGGGCCAAACTATGTTAAATGTTTATAGGACCAAATAGCAACTATCCCGCATCAAACTAAAAAACCGGCCAAGTGCGAGTCAGACTCGCCCATGAAGGGTTCCGTAGCAGCAAGTAACATGATGTTAACATAATTTTTATAATTGAGTTGATTGAATGAACGGTAAATTGCGATTTACGATTTATGACGTATTAAAAAAAAATACTTACTAGATCTCGTTCAAACCAATTTTGGTTGGTAGTTTTTGTTGAGATCTACATTACATAATTTTTTTAGAATTGTCACTCTCTTACTTTAAAAGTTAGAGGGGGGGGGGGGCACACATTTTACCACTTTGGATGTGTCTATCTTTGAAACGATTGAATTTGAGAAAAAAATATTTTAAGAACCTCAATGTCATTTTTGAAGACCTATCCAAAGATACCCCTCATGTGTAGGTTTAATGAAAAAAAGTTTTTTTAGTTTCAATTCCATGTATGGAGAGCCCCCTCTTAATCTTATATTTTTTTATTTTTATATAAAAATCAAAAAGCGGTTTACAGAATACATCTACCTGCCAAATTTCAACGGTGTAATCCTTATAGTCTCGGAATAAAATGGCTGTGACATACGGACGGACAGACGGACAGACAGACATGACGAATCTATAAGGGTTCCGTTTTTTGCCATTTGGCTACGAAACCCTAAAAAGAATCACGTAAATCGGATCATAAATCTCGGCGTAATCGGTGTACATCCATAGAAAAAAAAACATACCAATCGAATTGAGAACCTCCTCCTTTTTGGGAAGTCGGTTATTAAGGGTATCATCACGTTTCACAGTAAACATGGATATCTCCAAAATTGCGCCACTAAACCCTTTTTAGTTTGACCAGAGATAATATATATAATTATCATCAGTTGATCAAAATGTTGCCTAGTTGGTTGAGTGGTTGCAATTGCGACAGCTGATAATGAGGTCCTGGGTTCGATGCCCGGTTCAGAAAAAATATTATCAGGAATTTCACGTTTACAAAAAGTTACTTTGTAAAAGTACCTTTTTTGTTTTTGGGGGGTGGGAAAGGGCAGAGCGAAAGGGAGTGTCAGACTTCTACTGACTAAAAACCACCACATGTTCCTTCTTAGCCCTATATGTCAAGGCTGCGGTTTCTCTTACAACATCCCGCAGCCCCGACGGGCGTTGTAAAAGTACCTTTGACTACTCTAATGAAATCTTGCAATCAAGCAGATTGGTGTTAAAATCGCATGATTACTTCACTGTTTCCTTATGTCTTCCAATGTAAACTCTGCCTGCCTATTTCAAAACTAGATATAATAAATATGCTGTAACCACAATCTTCCATCTGAAACTCGTTTAAAATGTCATAGGAAATATACGTCACTTTCATATTTCCTTTAGAAAATTTTACGAGCACTAACTTGGCTATTCACTGATATTATTATAGTTGACAGTTTTCTCAAACGCTTTTAAGAACACTTTAAAACAAGGGACTTTTTAAAATACTTAGGTTGAATTATTTATAGTTTTTGTTTTATAATGTCCCTAATGAAGTTTTAGTAGAAAGTGCTTATGTAAGCAATGTTATGTTAGTGGGTTACTTTGTTTTTAGTTAGCGGAGAAATTATCGAATGGTTTTTTTCTTAATTCAGATGCCATTTTCGTTGTCATAGTCTTCCACGATAACCGTTAAGCCAAGAACAAGTTTGAAACAGTTTTCATAATTATATTGATATACCTACGTTACGATGGATGAACTGTGTGAAGAATGATAATTATGGCAAGGAAGGACGTGTCTGAGGAAATGACGAGTTTTTATTATTTTTATATTTTTAAAGATTTAATTTATTATAAAAATGATAAAATTTTTAGTTATAATAATTTTTATAATAATTCCTTTTTGTTTCTAAAAAAATATATTTTGAATGGTTCAAATTTAATAATATTTTTGTTTTTATTATAAATGGGCTTGCTCTTGACCTCAATCTTGCCCTAAGGTCAGAGATGAGGTCGACGATGGAATGAGCTTACCCAGAAGAAGTCTATTTTTTCGCGACTTAAATAGATTGGTGTTATATGAACTCGGGCAAACCGACGCAGGCAGGGAGTTCCACTCCTTGGCTGTGCCCATAATAAAGGACTGCATGCTGTTTTTTTTTTTTTTAATGGGACAAGCCCGCCTCACTATTCCCAAACCACTGTTACTCCTATAAGCCAGAATCAACAGTGGCGACCACAAGAAAAGCGCCGAGACAATGAAGCTCGACGAAGTCCCGGAGAAATATTTTAACTGTCTTAGATCCCGCAACGAAATTAATCAGAAAAAAATAGCGGAGGAGTAGGAAAAACAAAAATGTCCACTTCCCTCCATATCAGCAGGAGACAGAACAAAACAAGGCCAATAGGCACACAGGGACGTATACAACTGGGATAAGCCCAGTTGCCTAGCACCACGGATACTGTCATTAATATTACTGGGTCTTATGTTGTGAGCTGTTATATTTGATTCCAATAATAGGTATAACAAATATGCTTGAACGCACGGAAATTTGTTCTAGTTTCTACAAGTGCATGCTGAATGCCTACCCCATGTGAATTGGGATATGGGCAAGAGAAAGATGATATATGATTGAGGATTCAATTGCTAGAAACTGAGTTGCTTCCCGAAACTATCTTCGATTTTTACTTTTATTTCGGAAAATCCAATGGAAATCCATACTATTAATGTTATAAATGCGAAAGTAACTGTATTTGTTACCTTTTCATGACTAAACGGCTGATCGGACCGTAATGAAATTTGGCAAGGAGATAGATTATATCATGGGGCAGGACATGGCTTATTTATTTATTTTCTCACTAGGGCATAAGCCTTCTTATCTCACACATACACATTAAAATTTTCTGACGAACGTAGTCGCGGGCAATAGATAGTCTTTTATGATGTAATTCCGTACTCAATTGATATAGTTCCGAGAAAATTCAAGAATCAGTACCATTGTAATCTGCCTTCATTGTTAGAAGGTCCTTTGTTTTGAGCACGCTTTTGTAACTGATACAATTTGTTTACTAATAATAAGCTGACATAACGTGAATTGTTACAAGTTACCTTCACAATGGGTTAACCTTTGACACTTGCAACCTTTTGGGTATGAGAATAAAGATAGTTTTGTGGTGGATTTGATAGACTTTTCAGTGGCAGTTAGCTATGAGTTACTCTATTCTTACGAGAACATAGTAGAGAGAGATTACTGTCAATACCACAGAGAGCTTTCACTGTGATCTTGACAGTGATCTACAGTCACAGGTGGAATAATAGTGAAGGTCAATTACATACAAACGTTCAAGAATTAGTTTCCAAAAGTTTTATGTAATACGTTTTTATGGAAAAACAACGAAAATTTCAGTTTGCTCCACTACTTCAAACATTTTCGACTTTTCCAATAGTATAACAAAATCATTTTAAAATCAACGTTGATGTTCCTCTTTAATGACAATAACATCGACTGGAAATAAAAAAATAAATATAAAAAATAAGGTTTGATTAGACTTGAAAGACTTACATAATGTGTGAAATAATCCTTCGTTTGTACGAGTTATTGCATTTTAAACCTTATTCTGTTGCGATGGAAACATGTCATAATTTTACTATTTTGGACTAATAATATGAGTGTTTTTTTTTCCTGTGTGTAGATAATGTTTTAGTAGAATTGCTGTTATGACTCTAAAGTTAAATTACATGACCTTGTTTGAGTGTATAAGGTTTGTTTTTGTAGATTTTTTGCCAATTGTCATTCGATTCTATTGTTTGTCGTTCTGTTCTCTTATGCAAACACTTTTCTTGGTCGACTATCTTCATTAATTTTACCTTCGTTAGCATTCTTACATAATTAATGTAATGTGCGCATAGCATGACTAATTCTTATCTCTATTTTGCGAAAACAAAATTACGTTTCTTTTTTAATTACTATAGTACAGGGTAATTATTGCGTAACAATAACAACTCAATATCCCGAATTAAAAGTAAGTTAAGCGAAGTTATTTACGCTGTCGATTAGAATTTTGTCACAAACGCGACTGCAGTGTTGTGTGTAACCTAACGTAACACGACTTGACACGAAGCACTGTATCGTCTTCATCTTTTGTTTACGTGAAAAAAGAAAAAATACGTGTCCAATATTTTTTGAAAAAAAATGATCGCAGTGATGGAAAGAACAAGTGCCTTTCAACTTCGTAAAGGGTACTTTTAGACCCTTTTTAACGTCCAACACATTACTGAATCTGCTGGTCATATAAATGCACCTGCACATTCATGTACTCGTCATATTCATCCTACCTACACCTTATTATTTATTGTAATTAATTAATTAAGTAATTTATTTTAATGTAAAATAACTAAATTATATCCTAACATAACTAAAACTATTCACAAACGAAAACATGGCGTCGAGAAATTCATCCGCAGTGCTGTCTACTGGTAATGGTGATAATGTACCCAAGAGGCTGGCGGCATTTGTCACGTTTGTAAGATAACGTTGTTAGGATAATTATGTAATAACATAAAAAATTAAGGTGCAAAATTTTAAATTATGTAAGGGCGAGTTGCGAGTTGGCTTCGGCCCCTCGTACGCCTTCCAAAGGTTCGGGACCCCAGGGTCCCGAGATTATGTCAACATTTTAAAGTAATGGTAATGGTAGTGGTAACATAAAGTAAGTAAGTAATGACATACATCTTACTATTGTGTTATTGCTAGTATTACATAATTGTTTAAAATTGTTGTTAAGTTGCCGTGCCCTAAACGGGTTTCATGTTGGAACTATTTTAATTGTACCTAACAACTAACTACACATGAATGCAATAAAGAGTTTGAGTTTGAGTTTGAGTTTATTTACATACTACCTAAGCTTAACACCTACTTTATCTAGTACATGCCCAATAAGGGTTCCGTACGTGCTCGTAGTATCAATGTGTGACACGTGTGTTCAGTGATATTGTATGCAAAGCACGTCACGGGGTATTATGTTAGTGTCGTTGTTGATTACTTGTTAATAGTTTTAGACATGGATTAATAGATGTAGTATTAGTTAGGTATAAAGAATTAGAGTGTCAAATCAAAATCAAAACATTTCAAGTAGGCCAGTTACAGGCACCTTTGAATAGTCAAACAAATACAAAATAAAAGAAGATACAGTCCCATTATTTGAAACCCACGTGCCAATTACATCAAAGTTTTAATAAGAACAGTTTCTCGGTAACAATTTGAAAGTATTTCGCCACAGCTGCTGATGAGAATATGCTAAACAGGAGTATCTGGCAATTCCTGAGATAGGAATTTTAATTAGCTTCACTTTTTAATTTGTTATTTTCATGGACGAGAATGTTATTAACTATTTCTGGTAATTTCTGTAAGTGTCGCAATACCTTCATAGGATGTGGTTTGTTTAAGTCTCGCGCTAGTACAACAGGGATGATGGTTTTTATAGTTTATAATTTTTATCTTGAAACTAAGCCCAGTTTTCCGGCGAAAATAATAGTACATTATGATACGAGTCTTAAGAGAGCCGAGTACAGTAATCATCAACACACACGTGTGTCACGACGTTTTTCAACACACTTGTGAATAAAATATTACAAACAAAATATTTTCAACAGTTGAAACGAGTTCTGAATTTTTTTTGCGAAAATTTAACCAGGTTTCAGGCGCGTGCATCTTATAATGGCCATAGACTAAAATAATGAGGTTTCTTTAGTTTTGGCTTTTCGCGGACAGTGTTTTAGCCACGTACAAAATTAGGAATTAAAATTTTCTTTATTACAGAGAAAACAAAAGTTACATTGTGAGCGAGAGTTTTATTTATTAAAAACGTACTAGTTGAAATTATCTATTGGTATCGAAACTTTTTGAAGAACTAAGCAACTCATAATAACAAAAACATAATAAAAAAAAAACTATAACTCACTATAGTAAATAATAGCAATGAAAAAGTCACAGGTTGATTACAGGTGTCATTATGTGCCTAATTGAGGGGGAAATTATAGCCATTTTATGAGCATGGCGTTGATAAAAACTTATTTAAATTAAAAAAAAAAATCTAATTTACCTGTAATGCTCTCGTCTTACGAACCATTTCATCAGCCATTCATGAACTGACTTAGACAAGCGCATCTAGCCGGTCAATTCAGCCCCGAGCTCCTAGTGTGTTCCTAAAAATAAATGTCATATTAGCCAATTACAATCCATCGTTGCTAACTAGACAGAAACATGTGGGCCACAGTGACCAATTGATCCAAGGTCGCATTGATTGCCTGGACCTAGGGTCCAGACCGTGCTTAGACTATTAGAACATTTGAGGCAATTGAACTTCGATATAGTCTAGTGTACATAGTGTTTGTTTTTTGTCCTGTCTTTCAAGGAGTGTGTTGGGCAAGGTTTTACGATTATTTACTTTCTAAATTAGAATTTGACTGATAGAAAATACCTAATGCCCACTAAGTATGCTTCTGTACTTTGTGCTTGAAGTGGTAAATAAATATTTACATCTAAATAATTATGTAGGTTGTCCTTCTCTCTCCAAACGTATTTCCTCATCAGCATCTGCCTAGCCATTCCCAACGATGTTGGGGTCGGCTTCCAGCCTTCCCGGACTGCCTATCTGATCTCCGCAACCCAGTTAGCAAGTTGGCAGGGTAACACCCTCCTCCTCCTTTGGTAAGACTAGTTGATAGACTTTCAAGCCACTGAGTCATCATCAGCCTATGATGTTCCCACTGCAGGGACTCAGGCCTCCTCTCTAGGAGAGGGATGGGCTATAATCCGCCACGCGGGCCCAGTGCGGGTTGGCAGATGTCACATGTCTTCGAATTTTTTGGTTCTAAGACATGCCGGTTTCGTCACGATGTTTTCCTTCACCGTTTTGAGAGCAGCGGTGATGAAATAAATTACACAAAGTAATGCACCGCGTGGGTTCGAATCCACGACCTACTGTTCGTAAGTCGGGGACGACACCACTGGGCCACCGCTGCTCCCCACTCCGCTCGGCCACTGATTACTGTAACGAACTAACGTCTGTATTGTCTAGGCAGCCAGGACTATTGTCATTTTCCCAGACTACAAAGTCTAACTGACTGGACGGGTCCACTCAAATCTGTGTGGTGCTTTCTTCAAAAGACCATCTCAGACATTACTCTGCATGGTCTTCATGTGTGTATTATTGTTAACCCAAACGATTTTAAAAGATTAAAAGAGTAACCTTTGGAGTTTCTTGCCGGTTCTTCTCCTTAGGAATCGACCAATGCACCGAACCGTGCCCCCTTTTTACCGACGTTTTATAAGTGCCCTAGGCCTATGTGATTACCGACAGTATCAATCACTGATCGTTTATCGTATCTTACTGCAGTTGTAACATATGATAGCCACACTGATAGATAGTCACTGTTTAAATACAGTGTATTTATTTTATGGCTATCATGGACTTCCCCGGATATCTTCATCGTAAGACACGTTGCTGAAGTGTAATCTTGTAAACTCCCTAAATCTCTTGCCTATCTTGGGAAAGGTCTTGGAGAGGATGGTAGTGGCCAGGCTCAAGTGGCAGCTTGTGCCGCGGTTTAGTACTCGACAGTTTGGCTTTATGCCCCAAAAGAGCACCGAGGACGCCCTCTATACTCTAATAAAGCACGTACAGGACAAGTTAAAGATGAAAAAGCTTATTGTCTTGGTGTCATTGGATATAGAGGGCGCCTTCGATAGCGCCTGGTGGCCTGCAATCAGGGTTAGGCTGGCCGAGGAAAAGTGCCCGGTGAACACTAGGAGGCTAATTGACAGTTACCTTGACAGCAGAAAAGTAAGAGTGAGGTATGCCGGGGAGGAATGCACGAGAGAGACTAATAAGGGCTGTGTACAAGGGTCAATTGGTGGTCCCATTCTCTGGAACCTGGTTCTGGACCCGGTATTGCAGGATCTGGAAAAGATGGGGTATTTTGCGCAGGCGTTCGCTGACGACATAGTTCTGGTGGTGGATGGAGATGCGGCTTCCGAAATCTCCAGAACTACCAATGCAGCCCTCGCCCATGTTCAGAGTTGGGGTGTCAGAAATAAGCTTAGGTTTGCACCGCACAAAACTTGCGCGATGCTAATAACCAACAAGCTTAAGTACGACACTCCGATCCTGAGCATGGCCGGGGTTGGCATTGGTATGGTAAGGAGCATGAAGTTGCTAGGCCTCACAATTGACGACAAGTTGACGTTCAACGAGCATGCCAAAAACGTCTGCAAGAGGGCGGTGGAGGTGTACAAACAACTTGCACGTGCGGCGAAAGTCAGCTGGGGACTAAACAGAGAGGTCATACAAATCATATACACTGCCACGATTGAACCGATAGTCACCTACGCGGCCGGAGCCTGGGCTCCCGCTACAAAGAAGCTGGGTATACGGAGGCAGCTAGGCTCTGTTCAGCGAGGATTCGCCCAGAAGCTGTGCAAGTCTTACCGTACAACCTCACTTAACTCGGCACTGGTGTTGTCCGGGATACTACCTCTAGACCTTCGCATACAAGAGGCAGCCGCACTGTATGAGGCAAGGAGAGGGTCGTCCCGGTTTATACCAGGAGATCGGGAAATTGAGGGTATGGTGAGATTTGCAGAGTCATCTCACCCTGCCAAGCAAATGGCTGTGGAGTTTATCTGCCTGGCAGACCAGCAGCTTGTAGATAGTTACAACGTGCAGACAGTGCGAATATTCACTGACGGCAGCAAGATTGAGGGAAAGGTCGGAGCCGCATTATCACTGTGGGATAATGAGGGTGAAATCCAGAACCTCAAACTTGGTCTCGCCGCGTACTGCACGGTCTACCAGGCGGAGCTTCTGGCTATTTGCAAGGCAACGGACGTGATCCTCAAACGCAAAGAGACGAGCTACGGCGTGTACAGCGACTCAACGTCAGCACTGCAAACGCTGGCAAGCCATGGCTCTCTTCACCCTCTGGCGGTCCACGCGCGAGCAAATCTTGCTCAGGCCTTGGACCAGAACAAAGCTGTGACTTTCTTTTGGGTCAAGGCCCACGCGGGATTGCCGGGGAATGAGCGCGCAGACGAACTGGCAAAGGAGGCAGCGTTGTCGTCACGGAGGAAGCCAGACTACGATCAGTGTCCGATTTCATTTATCAAGCGTCAAATCCGCCTGGATTCGCTTGAGGAGTGGAATCGGAGGTACGTGTCGGGCGAGACGGCCTCGGTGACGAAAATGTTCCTTCCGGATGCAGTGGCTGCCTACCGGATTGTAAAACGGGTGAAGCCAACAGGAGTGCTCACGCAAGTCCTCACGGGGCACGGCGGCGGGTTCTCAGAATACTTATATCGTTTTAAGTGTAAGGAGAGCCCATCGTGCAACTGCGACCCTGATGTAGCGGAATCGGTTCCACATTTAATCCTGGATTGTCCTATTTACGCGAAGGAACGCTACAATCTAGAACAAGAAATAGGGACAAGACTGTACAGAGATAGCGTAGGGGAAGTAATGTCGGGCAAAAATAGAAGCAGACTTATAGCCTACTGTGAGAATATAGCTCAAAAAGTTATAGTGAAGAATAAATCCGACTAAGAACACTATGTTTCTTGTTATATTGTATATATAGTCATAGTAAACACAGGACAACAGCTCAACAATTGTAAATTTAGATAAGTAGTAGGCTAATAAAGTATAGTATTATAAAATATATGAAATAAGGCTTTTGTGAACTAGTTAAGTGAAACATGTACCCATTAACACCCGAACATTATTATAAGGAAAAAGATCTGTATTCATTTAGTAGACCTAAGAAGTTAATATTATAAAGATTTTTAACGTAAGGCCAAACATGTGAAATAAAAGACAGTCTAGAAAAATTATTTACCCTGTAGTATAGAAAAATAAAATAGAAGAATAAGAATAGTTCAAATAAAAAGAATGAATGATGAAGCAAAAAAGAAAGATAAAGTATGTAGCATGGAAGTGCGAGAGGCATGCAACGCGAGAACTGGTATGGACGAGAATGAGATACAAAACAGGCGCCAATTATGTTGGCGGAATTAGTAATAAAAAAAAAAATAAAAATAAAAAAAAACTCCCTAAATCTATAAAGTCATGACCTGATTTAATTATTAATTGAAAAGTTTTGCAGTTATCGGTTATCTGGGTTTGAGCATATTATTATCACGCGGAGGAATGAGGAAAATGTGAGGAAATTTGTGAGTATGAAAAGACCAAGGGCTTAAATTCTCATACAGGATATATCCTCTAAATGTCATCTACTCATCTGGCTTTTGTTCTGCCTTATACCCGCTGTACCTTCTTCCGTACACCATTCAGTAAGGATTTTACTTCACTTGTTATCAACATGTCTCGCCAACAGTTCTACTCACCGCCAAAGTCGCATTAAACTATCATCAACTATTTATATTTGCTGTAAACTACATTTGCTTACCTCTACATATTATACTTGTAAAGGCAGTCAGTAGGCGTTCGATACCTTCTAGTCATTAAATATTGCGTTATCAAGTAATTTCATTCAATGTATAAACTAAGGCAATTGATGTGAATTAATATGTTTTTAATTGCAAAATAATTAATGTTTGTTTTTATTTGTTTCCAGGTAAGGATCGAGTTTACTTTGCAACACTGCAAGATAGTTATGGAGTAATGGTAATATTATAAGTATAAGTAGAATTTAAAGAGTAAGTAGGTACTTAGACCGGCACAGATCTAGAAAGTTTACATAGGTATATATACGGCAATGAGTAGAACGAAATAGATAATGAGGAGAGGAAAAAAGTAACTATCACTAAAACATTTGATTAGAATAGTACTTATTATTGCCATAATATTGGTCAAGCTTGGATTGACTACAAAAATATTCAAGTCCTGACCGTTTTTCGGTTACTGCGGTCAATCTTCGCTGGGATTAGCCATTGGCGCGGAAGATATTATAATGCACAAGTGTGCGCGCAGGTACAGGTGTATTCCCTGTTCCTTTTTTCGCATAGTCCTATAGTCCGATAGGATGTTAATCTGACACGATCGGAGAGAGGTCAGGCGCATGACCAACGGCAACGGCTTGACGTGGTTTCCTATGCACGAGGATATCACACTTCCAAACCTCGGGTTACGACTGAGAAGTTTCTAGTGTCAAAATCCAATAGCACTATTTATCCGGCAATCGAACCCAGGACCCCACGTTTAGGGCTCGTTTACGGAGACGCGGGGCGTCACGCGGCGCGTGATATTTTATTAATTTACTGAGAGGCGGGTCTACCGCAACAAACGCTGCATTTTAAACTAACGAGCGAAAAATCACTTCTCGTAAAATCGTCGTTTGAAATCGTTAACGTTTTCATACATCGCCATGTGCTTGAATTAAAAACACACAACGCGCCGCGCGACGCCCCTCGTCCTTGTAAACGAGCCTTTAGCAGTCACACTTTCGACCATGAGACCAACAACAGTCAGACAAAGTGGAATGATCGAATCCGCAATTATGTCAGCGTTGAAATCTTCACTAATTAAGAAGGCTTATAACGAGGATTAATTAATTTTAGCGTCTCTCATTTAGAGACTGATCCTTATTATAAACTGTTATTGAAGTGGTGACAGGCGTCTCGTTACCACTTCCATTAAGTTTCGTCGAAGAACTTTAACCAATAACTGAGTGATGGCTTTTGTGGGAACTCACGATTAAATTGGTGGATTTGATGATGCTATAGATGTTAAGAATCATACAAGATGGAAGGGACAGGAGACTCCCTTTCGTTCTGCCCAAGAGCGGGAGGGGTTATTTGATGATTTCCCACACCCCCCCAAAAAAAAAATGGAAGTGTTACTTTTTTTAAATAACCGTCGAAAACATATTTTATATGTGGGAGGTGTGATCTTACTCGTGGTTCTTTTGCGTCACACACTCATCTGGCTATTGGTTTGCAACTACAGCTGCTATTTCTGCGGAAGTGCGGAACCATTCCCTTAGGCACTGCTCCACCAAATATCTCGACAAATCATCTCTCGAACACCATACTTAATAATCACCTCTAACGACACTTCCAGTAGCTTAATTGAGATTTTATGACCCACGAACATCATTAAAGCACTTCCTTCCTCTTTCAAAGTATCTTTCTGCATAAAGACTAAAGTCATGCATGTCAAATTATACAAGTATTAATGAAATTCGCGGTGTGAGGCAATGCCTGTGCATCATTAAGGTCATATGACCCATTAGAGATGGATAGACACTAGTTTTTGCAGTTTAACAAAATGCAACTAAGAGCTTGTTCAGACGACGCGGGGTAGGCGCGATTGTGGCTGCGATTATTGTTGTTATTCCCTGTTATAAGAATGATATATGTATTGGTAACTTCTGTATTATGATTTTCCGTTTTAGGAGCTCATCATCAGCCTATCATGTTCCCACTGCAGGGACTTAAGCCCCCTCTCTCGGAGAGGGATATGGGCACCACGCGGGCTCAGTGCGGGTTTTTAGAAGTCACATGTCATCGAATTTTTTGTTTCTAAGACATGCCAGTTTCCTCACGATATTTTCCTTCTCCGTTTTTAGACAAACTATACTTAAGGACTCCATGAGTTGGCCGCGGGTTGTACACTAGTTATCGCGACCTCGACAGGCGACAGGCGATAGAGGGCGAAAAAGGGACATGGGTGGTTTTTAGTCACTAGAAGTCTGACACTCCCTTTCGCTCTGCCCAAGAGCGGGAGGGGTTATTCGATGATTTTCCACCCGCCAAAAAAAAAAAAAAGAACTCCATGAGTTGGTTCCCAACATTTATATACAAGCGACAACGCCTGACCGTCTGAACTAACACTTTATTTATTTTACAATCAAAATACATATAACGATTTCACAAAATTTCTAAATTGATAGGCAATCATCTTTTATAGTTGTCATGCAGATTGCAAGGCTGATGCATTTTTATGATTTTGAATATAAATGTTTATGTAGATATTGTATTTTGACTTTGAAATCGTTCTTCCAAGGTTTAATGATGTATTCTCTGGTGACATAATTATGTACTCATGTGTAACGAAATTAGTTTGTAAAATGCGTCATTCTATCAAGTTTTATTCCTTTACTATTACATTATTCTATCATTCTTATCATAGCATATTTAAGTAAATACTATACAAGCACAGTTCTCTACAATATGACGGTAATTTTACATAACTTATATTTCTATTTTTTCTTTGTCAAGTTACTACAACGTTTTGTGTGCATGCAAATGCCTTTATGTGAATGTTACATTTTATTATGATTTGTTCATTCTGTTTCATTACCATTAACAAAAATTGCCAGTCTCTTGGGCACTTTACCTGCTGACAGCGTTGAGGATGAGTTTTTCGATGCCCTTTTATAGTTAGTTTGTTTTTAAGTTAGTTTAGTTTATATATTTAGTATAGTCTTACCTAAATAGATTAATAAATTTAATTTGATATACCTCACAAAATAAATAAATAACATCACGCCTGTAAACCCTGAACAGTTAAGCCGAAGTGTACCTATAGAACACCCATATTTCACCCGTTCTGCCTATGTTTTGTGGATTACAGGCGTGATGTTATTATGATGTCTATTTGACGGATTTTAACCATTTAGTTGTCGTGTGAATCAACTTTTAATCACACAAACAAACCATCTAATTGACTCATCATTTAGCTATACATTAAACACAGTAATTAGCATTTAAAAGTAACATTTAGCGAATGCCAAGGCAATCGGAAATGTCTTCCGTAGCTTAAATGTTTATTTATCAAAGTCAAAGACGCTTCATTTGGGTAGGTAACTAGTTCATGATAAACGGTCGACCATGTCATTTGAAAATACAGATTTATTTCACTTACCTATTCTAATCAAAAATAAATGTAAATGATTCAAAAACATCGCAGGAGGAGCTCCAGAATGAATATTTATAGCCACACGAGGTGATCTTCAAGGATACGCTAGAGCCAGTGGCAGAGACTGGTCTGTAGATTTGTGATCATTATTACATAAGTACCGAGTTTCCTCCGTGCCTCGCCGAACTTTTTAGTCATAATTATCATGTTTTGGTAGCTTACTTGGTAGTCATTACTTTTCACAAGACATGTTCTACCAATCCGCACTGAGCCCGCATGGTGGATAACAGCCCATCTTTCTCATAGAGAGGAGGCCTGAGTCCCTGCATTGGGAAAATGATGATGTACTTTTCACAAAGATATCTAAGTTAAAAACTACTACGTTCATTAATTAGCTACCATGACCACTATTATGAAACCAGACTTAAAACTCATTGCCCTGTTAGTTTATTATAAACTTTAACTTAAAACTAACTTATTCATATATTCTCTTGACTTCCAAGTTTTATTTAACGAGGGACCTAACGTATAGACAACTTATATTTTAACTTACTTTAAAACTATCTTGCAAGTTTTATACTTTTCGCACCCCTATAGTGTTTGTCACTTTCAAGACGTCTTACTCTTGGGGATATATCTTGAACTTTGATGTTTACTTGTTTTAAATTCACGGGTGTTTCCGTTTTCATCCCAAGTTTTCATCCCACGAATATTTTATTCCGTTTTCTACCCAAATCTTAGTCCGTGTTCTACCCACAATCATAATAATAGTTGTTTTTTCCGTATTCTACCTAAAATATATTCCGGTTTCTACCCACTGCAGTTTATAATTGTTTTGTACAGACAGAAAAATAATCTTAAACTATTTAAACTTTGTATACTTATAATTTGATGAATAGGTACTTATTTACGACGTCACTTCCTTGGCACAGACGCGCATACACACACACACAGGCACAGACACTATGTCTATTTCATTCAGCCGGAGAGGGAGTGAAAGAGAAAGCAATATTTCTAAAGAATATTGCTAATCTGTTATACCCTTTGTTTCTCTTATCTGTTAGTTAGTCGTAAGTGATCGACAGGAGCATAGTTGCTGTGAAAGTGATATTAAAGCAGTTAAAATGCAAAATCCAGGTCCAAGTACCAGTAAAAACATTGATTCCGAAGTTTATTTTACCCTGTCAAAAAGAAACAAGCCAGTGTTAGTGTGTGGTGGTAGAGAATTCCATAAAAAAAGAGTGAATAAGGACAATTCCATAATATGGCGATGTGCGAAAGCGCCTTCTTGCTTTGGCATTATAAAAACAATGGACAGTGAAATTATTAATAGAAGTGGACACAATAGTAATTGCCATGCTAATTATAACAAACTTTTAATTAAAAACTCTATGAAGAAAATAAAAGAACAAGTCAAATCTGCCGATGGTCGCCCTATTCAACAGATCTACGAAGATGAAGTTTTATTAATAAAAGAACAAGGGTTAGATTTAGTAGAAGAAATCCCCAAGTTCTCAAGTGTGAAAACAGCATTTTTCGATGCCCGAAACAGAAGTCAAAATGTTTCTAAATTAGTATTTAAGAACAAAAGTGAAGTAGAAATACCGAACACCTTCAAAGATTTTTTACTGTTTGATTACGAAGATAGCAATAATAGAATAATTGCGTTCGCTACACATGAAGCTAGAGATCGAATGAGTAAACTTGCAATGTTTTTTGGAGACGGAACATTTAAATGTTGCATACGACCATTTATGCAGCTATATGTCATTCATGGTGACATGGGCAGCACAGACACTACAACAGGTATCACACCACTTGTTTACTGTCTTCTTTTAAACAAAAAGAAATCAACATATGTAACACTCTTCCAACTTATCAAATCGCAAACACGCAAACAATAGACAGATTTTGAGCCGGCAGCCATAAACGCTTTAAAAATTGTTTCGCCAGAAACGAAGACAAGAGCTTGTTATTTTCACTTTTGTCAATCAATACACAAAAAAGCCAAAAAGCTTGATCTAACAAAAAAAAACTATTTGAAAAAACATGTGGGTTTAATACTTACGTTACCTTTAATACCTCAGGAAATGATTGATGATGCCTTCCTATATATTATGGAAGACTGTCCCACCTTAAACAATATTGTTAAATTTAATGACTATGTTGTCCAAACATATATGAATGGTGGTAAATATCCCCCAACATTGTGGTCCGCAAATAATAGAAGACACCGAACTACAAATGCACTAGAAAGCTGGCATGCAACCCTAAACCGCTATGTGGCAAAAAAGAAGACTCTCAATATGCTCCAATTCCTCACAATTATAAATAAAGATGCCAAGTTACAAAACACGCGTTTTACTGGACAAGTTTCATCATCAAGGCCACGTAACAATGATGTTTTGGAGAGAGAGAAAATAATTAATTCAGCATTAAGTGATCTTTCTTGTGGTAAAATTAGCATCGGACACTGTCTGGAGAAATTAGTACCATTTACTTTTTAATTTATTGTAAATTATTTGATAATTTTCATATGTAAATCATAAAGCTATAATTTAAATCTGTGATTTTATATGCACAATTTGGTAATAGTTACGATCTGTGATTTTTAGATGTATAATTTGTAATAGTTACGATCTGTGAATTTTAGATGTATAATTTGTAATAGTTACGGTCTGTGATTTTTAAATACATAAGTAATTGGTAATAGTTACAATCTGTTATTTTTTTAGAAGTAGAATTTATTGATAATAGTTTGTGATTTTTTAGATGTAGGGTTAATAATACTTACGATCTGTGATTTTTTTAGACGTAGAATTGATAATAATTACCATTTGTGATTTTTTAGATGTAGGATGAATAATACTTACAATCTGTGATTTTTTTAGACGTAGAATTGATAATAATTACCATTTGTGATTTTTTAGATGTAGGATGAATAATACTTACAATCTGTGATTTTTTTAAAATGTAGAATTGATAATAATTACCATTTGTGATTTTTTAGATGTAGGATGAATAATACTTACAATCTGTGATTTTTTTAGACGTAGAATTGATAATAATTACCATTTGTGATTTTTTAGATGTAGGATGAATAATACTTACAATCTGTGATTTTTTTAAAATGTAGAATTGATAATAGTACGAATCTGTGATTTTCTAGATATCAATATTCTAAAGACTTAGTTGTGTTAATTATGAATAAAGATTTTTCTAACAAAGTTTGTTTGTCTGCTAACGTTACTTACATAAGTTACTAAACAGTTATGTACTATGCCGTGGGTTGAAAACGGAGTCCATTTTTGTTGCGGGTTGAAAGCGGAATAATTATTATTATTTTTAACTCCTGGGATGAAAACGTGGGATGAAAACGGAAACACCCAAATTCACTCCTTCCATAGTTTTGAAGACATCTTTGAAATAATGGCTATGGCGTGATCCCAAACGAGAGGTATTGGGAAATCCCTTTAAGTCATCTAACGAGAATAGTTTCTGAATGCTGTTTCTATCTTCAGCGACATAGACTGACACTTATATCCATAGTAACAACATGGTTTTCGTAACAAAAAATCAGTTAACACGAATTTGCTGACATTAGTAGATTTTATTTCTTCTCAAATGGACCGCGGACAGCAAGTGGATGTGCTGTACTTCGATTTCCGTAAGGCCTTTGATAGAATTAATAACGACATCTTGTTACGCAAGTTAAGTGCCATAGGATTTTCACCCAGTCTTCTTCTTTTGATTTCTGACTATCTCCGAGACCGTCAGCAATTTGTTCGCCTTGGCTCATACAACTCACATGCATATCATACGCGATCAGGTGTGAGTCAAGGTTCTATTTTAGGTCCCTTGCTTTTTTTAATTATGGTGAACGATCTGCCACAAATTATAAAACATGCAAACTGTCTACTTTACGCCGACGACCTGAAAATATATGCAACTGTTAAGTCTGTGTCTGATTGGATAGCTCTCCAGCGTGATATCGATGCCTTGAGTGGGCTGCCACCAACAAAATGGAATTTAACACATCTAAATGTCAAATTATAAGCTTTGGCCGCAAGCGGAGTCCTATACAGTAAATCTATAGCCAGAGTGTCCATAGTCAAAGACCTCGGTGTAACGTTTGATAGCAAACTGACGTTCCATAAACACATTATAGGTTTGGCTAAAGAATCTTTCCGATGCTTAGGTTTTGTTTTACGTAACTGTCAAGGTTTTAATAATCAGGCAGTTATTCGGCTTTTGTTCAACGCTTTAGTTCGGTGCAAGCTTGAAACCAGCGCTTGTGTGTGGAATCCTATCGAGGTTACCTATATGCTCATGTTGGAAAAGGTACAAAAAGCTTTCCTCAGGTACCTTTGCAAACATGTGTTTGGATACTATCCTTATATGTACCCTACTAAATTCCTTCTAGGATGTTTAAATTTTAATTCCCCTCAAGTTAGGCGGGCTGTTGACCAAATAACAACTGCGTATAAAATCATACATGGTCATACCGACGCCTCAGATTTACATGCGGAGCTGTGTCAATTATTTGTTCCAAATAATTATAATCGCTCCAGAAAACATAAATTGTTTAATGTCCCATTTTGTCGGTGTGGTGGTGTCAGTAGCGATCATAGTGTCCATCAATTAACTGTCAATTGATTAGTTTTGTATACCAAATCTTAGCCATTTGACAGTTAATCGATGGACACTATGATAGCCACTGACATTTAAAAAGATACGCAATAGGCCTGCAGGGCAAGCCTAAAGAAATGATGGCTGAACTGTGTAAAGGATGATATTATGGGAAGAAAAGAGGTGTGTCGTGAGATGGGAAGTAATACAAAAGTTTGAAAGGAGGCATGCTGCGCCGATGGGATAATGGCAAGAGGACTGGATTTAAACAAAGTAAGAACCTTCAAAGCTAAGGAATCTAACAAAAGTCCTTCCTTTGCCAGTCGTTAGATCGTCTTACAATTATTGATACAATAGGGATGTTTTCTGATAAAAAAATGAGATTCTAATTAGTCCGTCTGTTATATTATCGAAAAATATTGGATACGTGTTTTTTGTTTTATCAAATTAATAAAAATTTACGAAGATACGACGCGTCAAAGATCATAAGTGGGGGTGTTGACGTCATTTGTAGAAAAAATGTACTATCGTGTGACGTTTTCGAAGCACCGTATCGTCTTAATTTTTTGATTACGTGAAAAAAGAAAAAACACGGGTCTAATATTTTTTGTAAATCTATCTGACGGACTAATTTGATTTTTCTTTGATAACTACTCTAATGTTAGTAACTGTAGTTCCATAGGTAGTAAGTACTACGTAAATACTCCAGCTAACAACTGCACTAAATGAATCACTGTATATGTATAACACTAGCGGACGTCACGCGGTTTTACCAGCGTAGTTCCCGTAATAAAGTAGCCTAAGTCACCCGGGGATAGTGTAGCTTCCCAACGGTGAAAGAATTTTTCAAATCGGTCCAGTAGTTTCGAAGCGTATTCGTTACAAACAGACAAACAAATCTTTCCTCTTTGTAATATTAGTGTAGTTATGAGACAATAAGAGTACATGCGATTGTTTACATTGCTCTAGTAATAAACAGATCGGATCTAGGCTAGTCGTGTTTACTGAACTGATAAATGGGACCAATTTGACGGCCCACTACACATCGAGTGGGTTAGGATAAAGAGCTAGTGCCAAAAGTCGGATTAGATATATTAGATTTGCTTACGAAGATGTAGAGGCAGATTGAGGAAGTAGAATGAATGGAGTTGCAGGGTTACCACGTGTCCAGTACACCATTCTGAACCACATAATCATCATCAGCCTATTAATGTTCCCACTGCTGGGACACAGGCCTCCTCTCTTTGAGAGGGAATGGGCTATAATCTTCTACGCGGGCCCAGTGCGTATTGGTAGATGTCACAAGTCTTCAAATTTTTTGTTCTAGGACATTCCGGTTTCCTCGCAATGTTTTTCTTCACGTTTTTGAGAGCAGCGGTGATGAAATAAATTACACAAAGTAATGCGCCTGCGGGGCCGCCACGACTGAGTCGCTGCTCTTATTCTGAACCACACTGTATTGATATTTTCATGGGTTGCTAAGAGGATAAACAACTGTATCTCCTACAAAAATTCCTGCATGTTCAAAATGTATGGAACTGAGCTGATTTCTTCGTGGACTCTAAATGACGTACTGAATTACAAGCGTTTTGGCGTCGGTATCCTTTTCACCGTGAACTTTAGATGTGTTTTATCTGCGAATACAGTTACTGGGTGATAGATCAGACATAATAGCGCTCAATTACTACAACTCGAGTCATGGTAATTACCAGTTATGTTTTATTTTGGTATTTGTTACAATATTTATTAGTTTATATTATTTTTATGTGTGTATTAGTATTAATATAAGTATATATATGTGTACATATTTTAATTTATATTGTAGTTTTTTTTAAAGTTATTTTGTAGGTTACCACAATGTTGTCTTGTTTGACCCTAAGGTTGACTGGTAGAGAATGCCTTGTGGCATTAAGTCCGCCTATGTATCACTATTGTGCATAAAGTTTAAATAAATAAATAAATAGAGGTCAGATAGGCAGTCGCTTTATGTAAAACACTGGTATTCAGCTGCATTGCATAATTCTGGCAGATTTCTAAATAATCTAAATTCCTAGTAGAAGAACCAGCTGAGTAAGCGCGCTTGCGGTCGATCAACGATGCAGTCACAAATATTTATCATTGTAATTGTAATATGTAAAATCAATGTAATTAATGTACCAAATAATTGGGTAGGTATTAAAACAAAAGCGTGCAAAGCTATTTGCTCATAAATTAACAATTAATTATAATTGTTCATTGTCACACAATTATGTTCATTAAGTTAATTGATATCAATTGGGTGTTTTCGATCTTTTTGCTCTGTGTATTCGTCCATATTTTTATTAATATATTTCGTTATTCAACTACTTAATTATTTGTATCTGGTGCAAACATGCAGGCATACTGCTAGCTAGCCATGTCAGCAACCCTGGGGAATATGAATTTCGATGGAGCTGTAAAAAACGAGGGGTCTGTTAAAATCTAACCAACCCCTCGTTTTTCTCAGGCAAAAACCTGATGATATGAAGAAAAAAGGAATAAATGATAGCGTGACGACTGGACAGGGCATCATCATCATCATTGCAGTCAAAATAAGTTCACTGCTGGACATAGGCCTCCCGCAGGTGTCGCTACATTGACCGGTCCCGTGCGTCTCACTCCCAGCGGGCCCCCGCAACCTTCACCAGTGGGTCTAAAAAGGCCACTTTAGCAGATCATAATATGAATTGCGTTAAATTCGTAAAAGGGACTTTTTAAATAGTAACTGCGTCTGTGAACATATTTTCACGAGTTTAAACACAATTCATATAATTTTCCTATTATGATCTATTTTCCTTAATGTTCACAGACGCATTACTATTATAAAAGGTCTATTTTACGCTTTTTAACGCAATTCATATTATGATCTGCTAAAGTGGCCATTTTAGACCCCCTGGTCATCGGTTCACCTAGTGGGAGGCCTTCCAACGCAACGTCTTTCGGTTCGCGGTCGCCACTCCAGAACTTTTCGGGCCCATCGGCCATCCCTTCAGCGAGGGTAGGGTAGAATGGAAGAAAAACTCGTGTTGCGCTGACCCCAGATAATATAGTTTAAGGGCAGGAAGATCATGAACCTAATCAGAATAACTCCCCATCATACACAAGCAAGACTGTAGAATGCCCTAAGAAACCCAGTCTTTAAATAGCCACTTACAAAAATAAACCAGTCTGAATCCTTCGACTTAGTTTCAGACAAGTCTGAAGTACCTTCAGATTGTTGCTTGTCTTTCAGACTAACTGCTCTTTGTTGTTTTGCCTGTCTATTTCCACGTTAGTGTCTTGCATTGAGGAGGCTAAGTTTAGAAGACAGTTAACGTTGCAGTGTTTGATTTTAACTGTTGTTGAAAGTTAGGTGTGGATGCTGTTTAGTTAGGTAGTTGTCATTTTAGGCGCGCTATGTATGTTAGCTGAAAAGTTTGAAGGTTTTCAAAACTGTTTATCAAAGCTGAGAGCTGAGTTATTATACTAGCCTTTGCCCGCAGTTTCGCTATTTGGGTTCCAGAAAATTTCGAGAGAACAAACTCCCTAATTAAATTTGTCCTAACAGGTCTTGATGTATAGGCCAAACAAATCTTCAAAGAAAACAGACAGACACACCAAGTTAATTTTGCATAATTTATAAATTTAAGTTTGGGGTCTGTCAAACTGTTTATAAACAGTAGGTAGTTAGAATATTTATTTGAATAAATAGTTCTATAAATATTTATCAAGTTATAAAGCTGTCTTGTCGTAGTTCGGAAGAAGTTGAAGGTGATAGATAAGATTTATTGTTGTCAAGTTTTATGGATTAGGGTTGGGGGTTGACTTCCCCTTCTTCATGAATAAGTGGTTTCGTAAACTTGTCACTGTCGTTCACTTTATTGTGTTTCGGAACTATCAACTGGTAGATCGTATAAAATGAAACACGAATATTATCTAAATTTTTTAACGTTCTGTTGATATGTTACATGCAATTTAAATATAACCGGCAAAATGTCGTACCTTGTTCCATTATCTACACTTCTGCCTAAACCTGCAGAGATAACAGGCCTGATGTTATGTAATGCTTTGATAAGTATATTCAAAACATATTTTATAAAACACAGTCCTCCGCCGCGTCTGTCTGTCTGTTCGTGATAAACTCAAAAACTACTGCGCCGATTTTTATGCTGTTTTCACAAATGTATACAGTGGTTCTCGAGGATGGTTTTACTATATATAAGTATTACCGCGGGTGAAGCCGCAGGCATCAGCTAGTACAAAATAAACCACAGAACACTTTCAAAAAAAGTGTGTGTCTTTCCCATCGTCCACCCGATCCTCCCCGAAGCCTCGTTTAAACCCCGCAGAAGTAATAAAGACGGTATTATAAAATCCTGCAAGACGAATCGTACGACTGTACGACGATACGACACTATAAGACAGTTTTCTGTCGTAAATTGTTTAGAGCCAGGATTTATCGGTCTAACCCTCGGATCACTGTCAATGTCCTGTGGTAGCCATACATTTTAGAAGACTTTGTAAAGAGTTAACTAATACATACCTTAACATCACGCCTGTAATTCCCGAAAGGCAGAGGTGTACCTTATAGAAAGCCCACATTTCGCCAGTTATGTTTAAGTCGCATGTAATAGCAAGAGCCTATTTCCATCAACCGGGCACAACACAGCCACGGGGCTGATGGAAAAACTCTGTAACACTTTGACCCACCCGGGAATCAAACCCAGGACCTCGTGCTCAGCAGTCGCATTCGCGACCACTAGAGCATCGAGGCAAAAGAGGAGGAAAAAGAGTTTACTAAATGAATATGAGGAATTTTTATTAGAGAAACAGTTCTGGGGTTATTAAAGGCTTGAGTAAATATAATGGTCTTTCTTGAATGAATCTTTGAATCTTTGGTGTACGGTCTAAATTACCCTGTTTGCTAGTTTTCACTTATACTAGCAGTGATAAAGTACAGTAAGTAGTATGCTTTTGCATTGCACTAAAAAGGTGTATCGTAGTATTAGTGGGAAGTATATTCATTTGATAGAATCAAAGTAATTCTCAATGTCAGATGAAACCAATCTATCTAGGCCACATAATACCTCTCTCGTTGATTCCTATTGGGCACCTCGTCCCATATCTTCACGCTAGCTACATCTTCTAATCCTTCCCAAGAAATCGTGGCGACACTATCCCGGGATACAACTGCAGTCCAAGACAATCCCGATATAGCCGGGGTCATTCACCCGTCCTGAAGGGATGACAGCTATTCGTTATAGCTTTAGTTTAGGACCGTCATCGTCAGTTTGTTTTTAGGATGATTAGTTACTGGGATTATTTATAGTTAGCTTGATGGAGTGGAGGGGGTCGTGGCAAAAAAAACAGCCATTTGGGCCGATTTTCACGTTAAGCCCTACATACCGATTTTCCTCATCTTGTCTGCCTCGTTGGCCGATTGGTCGCTATCGGGAATTCACGACTTCTGAACATAAGGGCCTGGGTTTGCAGAGTCTGGCTTCATGCCCAGTTAAAAGCAATAGCCTCGCCACGAATTACATGGAATTCAATATCATAACTGATGAAATATGGTTGTACTAGCGTAGAGTACACCTCTGAATAATCCTTCGCGGATAGATGGCGTTATGTTATATCACGTACTTAAATGATTAGTAAAAATAATAGATATTCAACGCATCAACATGCGCACAACCAAAATTGTCAGCTGCCTGCTGCAGTTTATCCGGCTTCGCAAGTCCGAATAATAGCCAGGCTTCACCCGAGGTCGGCCGTAAAGCCTCCGTGCCTATCCTGCCGTACAAAGCAGGACCTAAGCTGTCAGCACAATGCCACAGCGTCAGTTCACAGGCTCAAATCCAACGGCAAAAGCTTATGGCGCCACGTTAGTGTGAACAGCTTATGTTTGAGCTCCATTCATAGAAATAAGGTGGATTTTGGTATTTAGAATGGTAGCTTTAACAATTTTTAAGACACAGTGGTACTATTATTATATTTAATGTCATAAGCCACCAGGTATTTCAGCCAGTCATAATACAGCTGAAAGACGGTCATCAACCGGTCCAGCAATTCTCGCCTTCAGAGGATTCTTGCGACCTTCACCGCCAAACTTATTATTAAAATTCTTAGTTGATTCCTCTGTATACATATGGACGACATTCTGCGCTGATACCAAATAAATAAGTAAAAGTAACCTCAAAGCAAACGAAGGGCATTTGCTCTCCCCACCACTGCGAAATTGTTTTGGTTCTAAACCATACCTACCCCCTAGTTACGGAGATATTTTGGGTCAAAGTTCCAAATTTTGCACAGCTGTTTTTGTAAATACCAGTTTTCAGGTTATTTAAATTACCTCCATGACCCGTTTACTATTCAAAGCATCCACTAGCGCAATGTTTAAAGAGTGCTACATTGAGTTTTACAAAAAAAAGTCGTTTCCCAGCAAATTTTTTTGCGTAGTTTGATGTACAGAATGCTTGGTGGACGTATGTGTAAAGGGTTAATTTACACGCTCTTAGCTTCGGACAGGTTCCTTAAGGTGAAGGTGGAGGTCAGTCATTGTCGTCAATGAAGCTCCACATGTCTGTTCATTGAAACTGATATTCTACTTCGTCGTTGTACCCCCATCAAACTACGTTACGCCTGTAATCCAACGGTGAGCTTGTGTTAGTATATACATACATTCATGAGTCGTTTAGACAGGCATGTTATTCGTATATCGTCTATTTCAAGACCAGGCTCACACGACCCATCCATATTCTAATGTAAATGATCTGCTTCAAATAAAACCAGTTTGCTAATTAATATTGCTAAGACCTGTCATTCCAGTCGAAGTCTGAAGGTCAAGAGATATGGTGTAGGAAATGGACTGGTTCGAGTTTCCGTACTTCCAAATTTATGCGAGCCTTGGTGATAGAGTGCTCGTAGGTGCTTTTGCATTTGTAGTGGAAAAACTAGACGAAGATCCAAGTGAGGAACTGATAGCAGATATTGTGGAAGTAACGAAAGGTTTCTACGGTGTTAGATAAAATGATAACTAGAAGAGATAAAATGATTACTCGATGATTCTACAGCTACTTACGAATTGAATCGAATGTAGTATTACAGTAACTCTGCCTGACTAAAGAAACAATGGTTGGACTCTTGTGTGGAAAGTTATGGCTAGAAAGGAGGTGACTGCTGTGATGGACAAGTATGGAAGTAGAAGACATGCTGTATCGAGCCCAAATAAACTAGGATAAGGCAGAACAATGATGATGGTGATGTAATGATACTTCTTGTACGATGTCCTGAAATTCGAAGTAAAACCTATTAGTACATTATGGTACAAGTGTGTAATGTAGGTGATAACCGCTGAGGCGCCATCGAGACCCGAGCCGTTAGCTAAGGGTCTTAAGAGAGCCGAGGACGGTAATCATCAATACACACGTGTATCATACGACATTTTTCAATACACTTGTAAAGAAAGTAATACAAAAAACCTTTTTTAACAGTGAAAACGAGTTGTGAAAATTTTTACATAGTGGCGGGAAAAAATAATCAGTTTTCCTATGCGCGCATGTAACAATCGCGAACGGTCATAGACAACAAAAATGAGGTTTCTTTTTTTTGGCCTTTCGTGGCGGCTTTAAAGTTTTATTTATTATTACAATGAAATAACGTTATGTTTAAGTGTAAGTTTTATTTATTAAAAACGTACAAGTTGAAATTGTTAGCAAGCAATAGGTACATTAATTTATTTGGACTATTCAACACGATCTTTTTTGTATCGAAACTATTTTTAAGAACAAAGCATCTCAATCAATAAACAATACGTATAACTCACTTGTGAATAATACAAATGAAAAAGTCGTAGTAATATAGATCTAAATGTCGATTGAAATTTGGTAGCAGAAAAAAAACGCCACAGCGAGTCTCAGGGGTGACCTTTGACAGTATCTCTAGGGATGTGTGATTTGTACAGACCTTATAGTAGAATTACCGGGATAGATTTTTAATAGGTCAGCCGTGACCTCTTAAAAAAAATCACCAGATTGATATTTAGAAAGTCACAAACCTATAAGTCACGCCGATAATGCCCGAAGTACTAAGACAAAGGTGTACCAATAGGGTATTTCATCAAAAAAAAAAACTAATTAGTCCGTCAGATTTTTTTCTTTTTTTACTTGACTAAAAGATGAAGACGATACAGTGCTTCGAAAAGTCGCGTCAAGTCCTGTGATGTCACAAGGTTAGAACTTTTTTACCCACAAAGTGACGTCAACAGCTCCCATTCATGATCTTTGACACGTTTTATTTTCGTAAATTTTTATTAATTTGATAAAACAAGAAACATGTATCCATTATTTTTCGATAATCTAACAGACGGACCAATTTCGCCAGTTATGTGATAAGTTACATCGCGAGCGTATTACCATCATCCGGGCTACAAGTTCAAACACCTTTCCTACTTTCTGAGAATTCTGATTCATTAACAGTACCCGGGAATGTAATCCAACAACTCACGCTCACCAGTCACGTTTGCGAATACACGCCCAAACGAGGCAGTCACCAGAAAACCTAAAGGGTGTAAAAGTACCCTTAACGCAAACGAAGGGCACTTGTTCTCCCCACCACTGCGATAATTTTTTGCTCTAGTTATACCTGGGAACCCTCTGGTTACGGAAATATTGGGGGTCAATGTTCCAAATTTTGCACAGCTGTTTTTGTAAATACTAGTTTTTCAGGTTATAACTTTACTTAAATTACTTCCGTGACCCTTTTACTATTATAAGCATCCACTAGCACAATGTTTTAAGAGTGCTACATTGAGTTTTACCGTAAAATGAGATGTTTAACGTATTGCGTTGGGGTACTTAGTTTGATGTATAGAATGCTTGGTTGACGGATGTGAGAAGGGTTAATTTACACCCTGTATAGGTACCTGCTTTCCGTATCGTCTTATATTCTCAAATCTCTATCTTCCTTTTGAAGGTCTCCCTAAAAACATGCAAAATGCATGATTTTAAAATGCAAAATCGTTACAGCCTCTCCCTTGTTCTCCAATAAGTAAGTAACATAATGTATGAAATATCCATCGACTAGCACACGTTGTGAATACTAATGCAAGCATCGATTGATGTCTTGACGGCCATTTAATTTTACAATATGATCCACCAGAGGTTTGCTAACGTCAAGTTATGGTAATTTTTAATATGATTACTAAGGGTATTTATTGCAAGATTCGGTATTTATATGAAGTGTTGGTGGTTAAGTTTTAAGGGTTTTAAAGGTGATGTAATGATTGAGGTTTTGTCATTTATGGATAAGTCCGCTCAACATTTTTGGTTAAAATAAATACTGTAAGGCTAAGGAAAGTTGGCATAAAGTTACCACTGTCTCTGTCTTGTCCCATATTTTTTGGGGTCGGCATTTTCTTTCATTTTCACACGTATTTTTACGTATTTACTTCCATTCTGGAACTGAGGTTGATAGAGGACTATGAACCGTCAAATTACAGTACCTCAAAAGAAAAAAACGGAACCCTTATAAGATCACTCATGTGTCTGTCCGACCATCCCCCTATCTCCGAAACTACTGAGCCAAAAATTTTGAAAAAAACAAATACAGAAATTATTTTAACACTTATAGATTACAGTCCACGCAGTAAGTGATCGTGTTTTGTGACTTTTGATAGTCAACTTTCGTATTCACCAAGAGAAGTCCTTTTTGTCATGGAAAAACGGAGACTCCTATTAATAACAAGACACTCATTACAAGAAGTATCCAAAGTAATACCCAAACCAAACCAGATAAACAACAAATCTTAGTCAACGACCCCTCATACAAGCTCATTCACATAATAGAGCAACAAGAATTAGTTCCATCGATTGTTACGGCCAATAAATTGGTCTTTGTGCACAAGTGGAGCAGGTCAGAGCACATCACCGACCCGGATACGTGTCACCTGTGTTTAGGGTCGGCGGATGGCAATAGGCCTTTCTATATTATGTTAGGTAGCAGGCTTGATGGGATATGCACGTGATGCTGTGGTTTGAAATTTATCTTTGTACTAAAGTTGAATTGAAGGGATCATCAATGAATTGAGATGAAATGACGAGCAACAGAGAAGGATGGAAGACGAAGGCATACTTCGGACCCTAAATAAATAGGGATAAGAGCAGACGAATGATGATCAATGGTTTTGTGTTGTGTTTCGTTTATACAGGGTGTTAAAGTACGCTTAACGCAAATAAAGGCCACTTACTCGTATTCAATATAAAATGATCTCATGGTGGGGCCATTGAGATCATTTTTTTGTTCTCGAGCTAGACCATACCTGGGAACCCCCTAGTTACGGAGATATTAGGGGTCAAAGTTCCAAATTTTGGACAGCTGTTTTTGTAAATACTAGTTTTTGAGGTTATAACTTTACTTAAATTACCTCCATGACCCGTTCATTATTCAAAGCATGCACTAGCACAATGTTTTAAGTGTGCTAAATTGAGTTTTCCCGTAAAATGGGTCAAAAATCACATTTTACGCTAAAACTCAATGTAGCACTTTTAAAAGGGGGTTTCCAGGTATGGTCTAGAACCAAAAAATGATCGCAGTGGTGGGGAGAACAAGCGCCCTTCGTTTGCGTTAAGGGTACTTTTACACCCTTTATAAGGTCCCATTAAAGTAGATGGACAAATTTTTAGAAATCATTCAGACCACCGAGATAAGGACAATATTAAAAAAATTAAAATAAGACAAACTCATTAGATACTTCAAAGAAAAAGAAACACCTATCGAAAATTAATGAAATTACTCAACATGTTAGGTGAAAATAACATCACTTTAATCAGTGTTTTTTCCTGCTTGGATATCTTTGGTTAGACGTACTGAACGCTGTGTTAAAAGTCCATATATTTTAATGGGACCTTATATTTGCATCTAAGTATGTGTATTTTTGGACCACAGCATTGTGGTTTTTTTGGATTGCTTCTAGAACTTGTAGTTATTCTTTTTCATTATGAATATTTCTTATTCTTGTTTTCGATTTCAAAGCAGAACTCACATTATAATTTTATTTTACAACGTATTTCCAAACTCGCTTTTGTAAACGTTAGATTTTCAACCCAATATCTTCGTGCTCAAGAAACTATAATAATAATAATAAAAATAATAATAATAAAAGCCTTTATTCGCTGACCAAAAAGAGATAAATGTAGTGTCTATTTAAAAAAAATAAAATTAAATACAAAGAAAAAAAAATATAAACTAGTTAGTAAAAATAGCTAAATAAAAGTAACTATATTCTATTGCAGCAATAATAATAACATTTTCAGCAGCCAGTTTTTTGGTCAGGTTGTCCTTTGACATAGGCCTCCCCTAGTTTCTTCCAGTCATCTCTGTCTCGAGCTAAGAAACTAGTCTGTCATAAATCTGTTATTATCATCTTTCTGTCTTGTCCCATGTCATTTAGGTTGGCGCAACACGTTTTCTTCCATTCAGGAGAATTGAGTTTGATAGGGGACTATCAAACGTCATGCTATAATTTACTCTTCTACGTAAGGATTCCTTACCTCAAAAGGAAAAAACGGAACCCTTATAGGATCACTCGTGTGTGTGTCGTATCGTGTCTGTCTGTCTGACCATTCCCCCCCCCCCTATCATCGAAACTAATGAAAAACCACTGAAACTTTGAAAAAAAAAAATAGGTACTTACAGAAATTAGTTCAACACTTATAGATTACAGGAAAACCTATAGTCATGGAAAAACAAAGAAAATCTCTCAATATTTAGAAATGAAGAGTTCCGTACCATTGAATGGTATACGGAACTCTTCATTTGCAAGTCCGACTTGCACTTGGCTAGTTTTTCTTTCATAGCATTCCTCACGCAATTCACAATTTATTCATGGTTTCCTTTGTCTTAGTTACTCCCAAAATATAATTTCATTTAAAGAAAAGGACACCAGTCTGCTAACCCTGCCGTCAATGTCGCAACCGTCATGTTACAACATTACGGTGTCACACACTAACGATCTTCCTTTGTCTACACTTTTGTTGTTGTCAGTTTTTGGGTCATTTGGGTTATTGAGTCACTGATGCACAACAGTTAATGACTGAGAGCGTATTGCGAAACGAACGGATTGTTTTGTGGTGAAGAAGAGGAATGTTTTTAAAGGAATGGTGATCTAGAACTAGGGTTGCCATGTCAAAAATTTGACAACGATGACCAGACGTGTGAAAACCCGGATTTTAGAGCTCGAAACCCGGACATGTCATCTCTTCATCAGTCAAATTTTTTTAGCGAGTCGGTTCGTCGGTTGATCACGGCGTGCGTACAGTTCGTGTGTCTCGGGTGGCCCAAGACTTAAATTTTTTAAACCTGGACTACAAATGAAACCTCGCCCGGACGCTGCCCGGACGCCCTATAAACTAGGACAGATCCGGGGAAATCCGGACAGATGGCAACCCTATCTAGAACGAATGTTTTGAGAAGGCAATGTCCAGTCGTGTAACTATACAAATGACGTCACAACCACATCTTATCTTCGTCAATTTTGATTAATTTGATAAAAAAAAACACGTATCCAATATTTTTCGATAATCTAACTGACGGACTAATTAGAATCATTAATGTTTTACTCAGTCCGATCCCCTATTCCCGAAAGGTTAGGCAGTGGTATCAGAGGTCACATTTCACCAGTTACTCGTATGTTGAAGTTTCGTGTAGGTAATATGGTAGTTAAAATCTAAGTAGTCCGTCAGATAGATTTCCAAAAAATATTGGCTTATTTTTTCTTTTTCCACGCACCTAAGTAAACAATGAAGACGATACGGTGCTTTGAAAACTCGTATGACATTATGACTTAGTATGACATTTTTTGCGGTTAGTAACGTCACAAACCCCCACTCAAATGTTTGACGCGTTTTATCTTCGTCATTTTTTATTGATTTGATAAAACAAAAAATATGTATCCAATATTTTTCGGTAATGTAACTGACGGACTAATTAGAATCATATTTTTTTAAGTCGGTGAACATCCCTATTATAGGGCACCGGCCACCCAGAACAGACGCAAGGCACGGACCCGTCGCAGTCGCGGTGCCCGTTTAATTTACTTGCATATGAAATGTGTACAGCCGGGACCGTGCCTTGCGTCTGTTCTGTGTGGCCGGTGCCTTAGGCAGCTTATTACCATCGACGGGCACTCCATGGCAGCTACTTATAAATTCATTATGGAATAGCGATTTGGGTGTTGAGGGATTAACCTTTACAAAGTCAGCGAAGTGTCTTCAGTACTATTAGATTCACAGGGATCTCCGTATCAGATTTCGTTCCAAGATCTATGAAATTGGAGAAATGACCAAAGGGCTATGAAGGTGCCCGTCTTGGCTGCGGGTTGTTCGCAAGAGATATCGTGGCCTCGGCACACAGGGCTAAGAAGGGACATGTCAGTACAAGTCAAACATTCCCTAGTCCCTATGTTCCGCCCGCCCCCCCCTCCCAAAAAGGGCTATGTAGGTAACGAACTCATATCTACAAGTTTTTAGAAAAATTGCGAGCCTTTCATCTAACGGTTCACCCTCACCGTTCCCGTAATCCTTAAAATATTCCGATTTACTTATTATTCACACCAACTGCAATACATACTAAAATGAACATAGAATAAGACAACAAATAAAATGCTGTTATAAGATCAAAAAAATAAACACAGGGTTTATTTATCTACTTCAAACTTTATCATTCATTCAAGAACACGCTCCATTCATCATAAACAGATATAACTCAAGAAATCAAACTAATTACAAAACGCTACCGAGTCTAATAATAACGAAAATTAATTATCAAAACTCGTCAAGATACTCTCTGAAACCAACAATTTAATCTTTTGTTCCATAAATACTGCTAAGTATTACAACTCGACGAGATCTTTCATTTCAATCTTTCGCGGTGTAACCGTGTTGCTAGAGCTTGTTATTAATTTTCCCCATTATCAATAGTGATTTGGCTCAAAATGGATGAAGTTTTGCAAGTTTTTTACACAATCGGTTTTCCTAACAGGAAAATAAGTAAATGAGTGAGAGTTATAAAACTATCTATCATATAGGGTTATTAAACTATATAATATAATTGTCATACGTACAGAAAGTAGGGAATTTTGTGGCTCTGTATGTGTCCAGTGTCGCCCAAGGAGCTCGTAGTGAAACCCTATCAGGAGGGTTATTATTTATTTGTTGATCTATCTTCTCTTATTTGGCTAAAATTTTCCCACGAATTTCATTCAGGAAAAAACAGTTCAAAGGAAAATAGATCTCTTTGAATTATTTTTTCCCCGAAAAAGGGGAAAATAATCCCCATACTACCAACAGTGGTACCTTCGTTTTCGATTCGCGTCGTCTGTCGTTCATTCCGAAGTTGATTACTTGCTGTGGTTCGATGTAATCCTTTTCTTCGTTCGTTCTTTGTCGTTGTTAATGAAACTTCAGATTATTTTCATTGTTGTGTGTTTTCTTCGTATGACAGAGTAATATGACATTTCTTTTGTTCAGTGGCTAGTGGTCCAACTAGGTCAGATGATGCCAAACAGCAAAATGTAATTATTCGAAGGTTCGAATAAATTAAAAGTGAAGAAAAAGTGTCTTGTTCGGCTCTCCGATCCAGGTGGAGAGGAGAGCCGAACAGGACACTTTTTCTGACATACAAAGTCATAGGACTCGAGTTCGAAGCCATTACCTCAGTTTTCGGTTTCATGTGCGAATAGAGATGTTTACTGACTAAATAAAACATATTCTAAATAGTCAGTCTGTTAGATTATCGAAAAATATTGGTTATGAACGTATTTTTTGTTTTATCAAATCAATAAAAAATTACGAAGATAAAACGCGTCAAAGATTACAGTGGGGGTTTGTGACGTCGACCATAATTTACACTACTGTCAACATTGTCACGAGTACTGCATCTGTCATTCTGTCTTGTCTTCAAACTCAATTATTATTTAGATCCTAACTTCGTATTCATTGACCCCTGACCTCCCCCCTCTCTTCACTGCCTTCCCCCTCGTGACGTCATTCAGAAACGTCGGCAAAGTACCGTTAAATGAGATGCAAACTTTTTGCTTTTATTTTGAAACGAAATATGTTGAAGAGATTTATTTGGCTGGAGTCGGACTGTTTTTTTTCTTGCATATTGTTTGAGTTGGTGTTTTCTTGATCTTAGTGTGGTTTTATAAATGTTCTCTTTTGTGTAACGTCATTGATTTACAATAATAGCAATATTATTCTTGGAAGAAAAACTTTGTAGTCTTCTTCAAAGAATTTTGTACAATGAGAACTTTGTGGATTGTTCTATATAGAATTAGTAACATGATATTTTATGAGCCTTGCTAAAATGTGGATGTGCTAAAGAATACCTTTACCTATCCATTAGGTGATGTTATGTTCGATATAAATCTTTATACTCTCTGCTCCTGTCAAATCCAGTTTACACTTAATATTTCCAAAACACTCATCACTGAACCGAACGCCGCATTTAACGAGTAAAACAACAATTCCACTTAAAACAATATCACACTGCATAATCCAAACATTCAGACTCAGCCAACACTCGATCATTAAGTACACTTTCATAAAATGTTTACCTTCTGCGACATCTATGCCTATCTCACTCCAACTCACGCATTTCCCTATCTGCATTCCTCTCTGCCGCCTTGAACTCTCAACATTTTGTGATGCGAAGCGAGACGTAAAGATGCCATCACGCAATGTTTTGCTTCATTGATTATATAGTTTTTTGATCCTTATCTTCAGCAGAAAAACTGTCTCAGAAAGCTTGACGACCGAGATATTGTTATGATAGCAAAAAATCCTTATTGCTATTATATCACTGGGATGGAATGTTTGGGTAAATTCAATTATTATTGTCGTTTTTGCAGGCAATTTTGTAATATAATCCGATGTTATATCTATTTTTGGGTTCAAGGTTCTAAATGTTACGCTTTGGAAGACAGTACGTGTTTAGTTGCTGAGTATCGCAATGATATTATAAAGAAAGATGATACGCCATGTTCATACTGAATTGCGTTCAGATATCGTTGCGTTGTTATATAAGTACTAACTTAAAGGTATACAATAATATTTGAAAAATACTTTCACCGTTGGGAAGCTACACTATCCCCGGGTGACATAGGCCATTTTTATCCCTGTATTACAACGAGAACGGGAACTACGCGGGTGAAACCGCGTGACGTCAGCTAGTAAGATATAAAGAGATAGCTAGTTTTCAAACTGCAACAATTGCCTTAGTCTGTCCTCAACAATTTGTGCGTGCTAATGCGATACTTTTTATTTATAATAACATTTCATTGTATTATTTTTTTTCTTTATTAGTAAAATAGTATGCATTTGAATGTTGTCTACTTTCAAAACAAGAGTGAACAGGCATCTTCTGATGGGCACGCTCGTTTCATCGTAAAAATCGTACATCGCTTTCCATCAGACGTAATCGAGTTCAAGAGAAGGCTGCCCATGGTAACAAAAATAAAATTTAAAAAAAAACCGGCCAAGTGCATGTCGGACTTGCACTGTTGCACTTAAAGGGTTCCGTACCATCGTAGTAGGGAAGCCCCTTTTAATTTGTATTATTTCTTGTTAAAGCGGCAACAGAAAAACAAACAAATATACAATAAAATACCTGATGGAATAAAAAAATTGCCATTGGAGAAGTTTAAAAAAACGCTTAACGGGTTACTGCTTGACAAATGTTATTATACCCTTAACGATTTTTTTAAAGATGAATCTCTGTAACTATATAATACTGACATACCATTTAATATTTTTCATTTATATCTTTAACCTGAATGAATTGAATTGACCATTTATTAACTTTGACATGAAATGAAATTGATTATGAATAATAATAAAATTGAATTGCCATGTAACTAATTGTATTGTAAGACATTTATATCTTAATTTAATAGTATGTAATAATCGTCCTTATTGTAATTTGTATGTCAATTGGCAAAACATAGCGCACCACCCTATTTTTAAGAGCTTATATGTAATTATTACCTATGTTTACGAATAAATGATTCTGATTCTGATTCTGATTCTGAAAAACATATTTTGTGATAAGTTTGTTTTTATAGTGTTTGTACGAATGTAAAAGTTACATTTGCGGTGTTTGCGGGTTTTTGAGATAAAGCACATTTAAAATGTGCTTTAACTCAAAAATTATAAAACCAATTATATTATTTTTTTATTAAATTTTGGTTGAAAGTTTTTATTGTGATCTACAACATATTTTTTTTTTAGATTTTTCACTCTCTTGGTTTAAAAGTTAGAGGGGCGACACTCATTTTACCACTTTGGAAATGTATATCTTTCAAAGGATTGACTTTGAGAAAAAATGGTTTTAGAAACACCCCACACGTATAGGTTTCATGAAAAAAGTTTTTTTAGTCTCAGTTCCATGTATAGGGAGACCACCTTTTTCTTTTATAATTTTTTTGTATGAAAATCGGTATGCGGTTCAAAGATACTTGTACATCTACCTACCAAGTTTCAACTGTGTAGTCTTAATAGTTTCCGAATAAAGTGGCTGTGACATACGGACGGACAGACAGACATCTATGTATAAGGGTACCGTTCCATTTTTTGTCATTTGGCTACGGAACCCTAAAAAAGTCAGATAAGGCATAAAGTGATTTAAACAGGGGTGACCACTAAGATGCATGGAATAAGAAAAGATGCTGAGCCGACCACAAATGAAATGGGATAACGACAGGAGAATGATGATATGAATCCATTAGAGAAGTCCTATTACTTTGATCATAGGTAAACAAATCATAACTATTTAATTCATGATCCTTCTCACATACAAATAAGGAATATCTTCCGCTATGCAAGAATTTAAATGCATTGTAATACCTACATAATATGATGCGCTACACATGTGAGTGTGACGTCATCAAAGGTTGCATTGCTAGTCGCTTACGTCAGCCTTTGGAGAGCATGTATTGTGCTGGCTATGTGTGTCTTTGTAGGGCAGGCAGAGTTCTAAGTAAGTCATGAATATGGATCTGGAAAACAATGTGAATTCTGCCGGACTGGCAAAAAAGCCGGCTGGAACACAGTAGGCCATTGTAATATCGTTTATTTTAAGATCGTACACAGGAACGTTTACCCCTATACTTTTTGTTCAAAATACCCATAGAAATCTAATGAAATGACATTAACTGTTTTATGTAGATTTTTTATAAATCAAACCTTAACCATAAGTTGGTAAACTTTTTCAAACTCAAAACCCCTTTTAGCAATTTTCTATCTCATTTTTCCCGACATCTTCGACATCGTCAATCTCTTCTCAAAACTTAAACAAAACTTATTAATTTAAAAAACCTCTCATCAAAAAATAACCCACATTTCTTCCAATAAACCCAAGTACTTTAAAGATAATGCTCTGAATTCTTAACTCATAGGATGAAACTTGGCGAGGGAGCCTAGATCTAGGACTTGACTTTTTCCCCACGTTACTCGCTTGTTACTTGATGGGGATCAAGTAACAAGCGAGTAAAGCAAAAAGGCTATGCCACCTGTAGGTAAGCATACTTAACCTGATTTTGTTGCTACCCATCCATTCACTCATTTAAACCTGCCAAGGGACATTAAACTTTAGATTAGAGAAATGAAGGATAAGATTCCCTTGAAAGGATATGAGGGAGAAATCTTTTCAAATTCGTTTGAAGTTTGAAGTCCTCCTTTGGGTCGGAATGAAATGCGACTTGGAATAGTGACGTAATTTTTGTCGTTTTGTGATGTTTCTGCTAGCTTATGGTGCTTTAGAGATTATTTTTGCGTGAAGAAATTGGTAATGGAGAGGAAATTAATAAAGCACTTTAATCCCATGGAAAGTAGTCGTAATACGAGTATGAAACCATCATGCAAAGGTTGGTTAGGTAATAACGAAGTTATGAAGAACTAGCGGACGTCACGCGGTTATACCCGCGTAGTTCCCGTTCCCGTGGGGATACAGACCGCTTGCCTATTTGCACTCAAGGATTCCGTTAGCTCATCGGCCAGTATGCAAGTAAGCACTGTAAACAGCAAGCTATGTCGGTAACTAAGGATTTTAACGTGATTTATATTATTATACTATGATGATTCCGTTCGCCCTGTTTTCGTCTGTTCTTTTACATCCCGTAGGTACATGTCCTACAGATATTCTCCGAGCGTACCTTGCTCAATAGCGGGGCTGATTACTTTAATTCATCTAATAACCAATAAACATATCCTGTTGATCCTTCATACTTGGCTTTCTTCCAAAACTTGCCATAAGTTAAGCTCTGGCACAAACGAGCGCAGTTCTTGAACGAAGAAGTCTACTTCTGTCTCTCACGGTATTGTCATTATAAAGCGAAATAACTCCTCGCCCGGAGAAATGGGACGGCGGTCGAGTTTCAAAATACTCGTTAATTTCATTCGTAAATCTACCTCAATCTTGCCCTAAGGTCAGAGATGAGGTCGACAATGGAATGAGCTTACCCAAAAAAAGCCTATTTTCTCGGGACTTAGATAAATAGGGGTTATATGAACTCGGGAAAACCGACGCAGGCAGGGAGTTCCACTCCTTGTAGAAGTCCGACAGACATGCGACTGCGGCGGTGGGCCTGGCTATGTAGCTTGGCAACCAGCTTATCGTCACCAATTAGCCTCCTGGCTCTGCTCTGTACAGAGTCAAGTTCGGAAAGTTGGTATTTGGCTGAGCCATCCCAAAGGTGATAAGAATATTCCATGCCGGACCGGACTTCAGCTTTATATAATATTGAAAGCGGTCCAGGGCCTGCAGTCTGTACAAAGATAGCGATCGCTTTACGACAAAATTCGGTCGCAAAGCTATAACGATGCGGATTTAAGTTGGTAGCTAATACCGGCGGGTCGCGTCCGGCTCACGTCCACCTTAAATCCGCATCGTTATAGCTTTTGTCGTAAAGCGATCGCTATCTTTGTACAGACTGCAGGCCCAGGCTTGAAGTACCGCTTAACGTCGTTTAGGCTTAAGCTTTCGACGCCGAAGTACAAATTTGGGCGCAATTTCGTGCCAAGGAGCTCGCCATCGGTTGAAGAACCGATGGCTCCTCTGACTAGAAGTTATTATGGCTAGAAATGAGGTGGCTGTTGAGATAACGAGTATTAGAGAAGTATGGTAGAAGAAGACATACAACGCCGGCTCCAAATAAATTAGAATAAACGTAGGAGAATGATGAATCATCTATTCTTCATATACAAAACTACGATTAAAATCCTCGAAAGGCAGAGGTGTTGGGCTGCGGGATGACTATAGCTGATGCCCGCGGTTTCGCCCGCATCAAATTAAATACTAAAACCTTCCTCGAGAATCACTATTCATTGGTGAAAACAGCATGAAAATCAGAGCAATAGTTTTTGAGTTTATCGCGAACAGACCGACCGACGCGGCAGAAGATTTTGTTATACATATAAATGTAAGTAGTGATGATTCTGCTAAAGCGGCCATTTTAGAGCCCCAGTAAGCAATCATCGTTTTGGTCTAGTGGTCACAGTCGTGGTGCGTTTAGTAAATGAATTGACGAGTAATCTTGTCCATCGTTAATGATAATTATTATGATTTGTATTAACTACAAGTGCTTATACTTTTATTAAACAATTAATTGATGCAATTTGTGGTTGGCATAAAGCATGATTTATACTACACTCGCGAGCAACCAAATCGACTCAAGCCTAGACGGCGCACATATACATTGATTTTCCTAAAACGATAAATGGTAATTACAAAAGTGATATGTCATTCGAAAGCTGAAGAATTAGGCTTTCAATTAACATCAATACCTTAAAAAAAAACTAAGCGCTGATTTATTGACACATTTTAATTGGCCGTCAGCGTAAATTACCTCTTTAGGAATCCACGACTTGCGCTACCTGCTCCCGCTATAAAACCCCCCCACTTCCGGTTTATCTTATCAGTTGCTTGTTACAAGTTGACCGGTACACATCTCCGTAAATTGCATTCCTTGTTTTCGCTAACCCATGGATACCACACCAGAAGAAGCCGCTCAAGTTGTTGCCTTGTTGCAACAAGGGTTAAGTCAGCGAGCAATCGCTGCCCAGTTCCACTTGAGCCAGTCTTCTGTATCCCGAGTATACAGACGGTTCCAAGAGACTGGTGCCTTCAATCGGAGACCAAGAACGAGCCGCCACCGGTGCACTTCAGAGAGAGACGACCGCTTCATTGTCTCAACCTCGCTGCGCAATCGACACCTTACGGGCGTTGATGTGCAGCAAGAACTGAGACGTGTACGACAAGTGGCTGTCAGCGAGTGGACAGTGAGAAGACGCTTGAAGGAAGCCAACTTGACGCCAAAAAGACCTGCGACGGGCCCTAAGTTGACTGCAGGCCACCGACAAGCGCGCCTTCAATTTGCTCGAGAGCATCTCAATTGGAGTGTTGCGCAATGGCGATCGGTCCTGTTTACTGATGAGTGCAGAATGTGTCTGCATGGCAGTGACAGGAGAGGCCGAGTCTACAGGCGTCCGGGAGAACGATTTGCCCAATGTTGTTTCGCTGAAACAGTGGCATATGGCGGCGGTTCCTGCATGATGTGGGCTGGTATCTCTTTAGAGGGAAAAACCGAACTTGTTTTCGTGCCTGGGGGCGGCCGAGGAGGCGGGCTAACAGCTGATCGGTACATCACCGACATTCTACTGGATCATGTTGTGCCCTACGCAGGGTTTGTCGGTGAAGACTTCGTGTTAATGCACGACAATGCCCGCTGCCACACGGCACGAGTCACTCGACAGTTTCTGCAAGAGGTCGAATTACGCACGATGGACTGGCCTGCGCTCAGTCCTGACATGAATCCCATCGAGCACTTATGGGACGAGCTTAAAAGAAGAGTTCGGGCCAGAAATCCAGTCCCTTCAAGCGTAGACGAGCTAAAGACAGCATTATTAGAGGAGTGGGACGGCATTCCTCAAGAAAATGTCAAAAAATTTATAAGGTCCATGAAAAACAGACTGCGGGATGTAATTAGGGCTAGAGGGGGCAATACGAAATACTGATTTAAATAAAATAATTTTATTTTTAATTTTGTTTGTTTAATTTGTCAAATACGAGACACATACCCTTTTTCCTAAATTCCCGTTTTTCCTACTCTTGCATTCAGACATCATTTATTTCAAAAATGATGGATGGATTTCAATGATAATGATATCAAATTAAAGCTGACATCTTAAGCTTTCGAATGACATATCATTTTAATAATTTCCATTCATGATTTTAGTTGTATCAATGTATGTGTGCGCCGACAAGGCTTGAGTCGATTTGGTTGCTCGCGAGTGTAGTTACCCATGTGCTGTTCTTGCTTTAGTTTTACTTATTGATTATGTTTGATATAATAAAGTGCGTAAGCGCTCTATAAAGACTCATTAGGGGTGTTCAATCATATCTATTCCCATTCCCTCTCAAAGAGAGAGTAGGCCTGTGTCCCAGCAGTGGGAACATTAATAGGCTGTTGATGACGAAGCATATGAAAATGATTGCTCAAATATAATTTTGCTTTCATTTAGTTGTTAGCGGAGACGATAAGTAAGAGTTCTTGATATTTAGTAGAAAAAGTGTTAAATAATAAACTCACGGAAAATCTGGTAAGTTCATGGAAACGTGCAGTACATTTCACATTTTGCGTGCAATCGAACACCCGCATGATAACTGACAGTTCAAAGATTTACGACTGTTGTTACGAGTAAGTACATATTCGAAAACAAATTACTCGATATTTTTTTTCGTGTACCCGAACCGCAAGAAAACAGGCAAGTCTTAATACTTGCACTCTATCAAAGTTATTTGTAGGTTGAGGAGTTTTGCGCGATTTGAAATGAAATATCCACCCTTGTTAGTCCCGGCTGCCATATAAGATCTTTGGTAGTCGTTATAGGCAGTCAGTGTCCTGAAAGTCTGACAACCAGTCTTAACAAAAGGATAGTATTGACTGGGCTGTGGAGGTCGGATAGACAGTCGCTCCATGTAAAATACTGGTATTCAGGTGCATCTGTTGAGACTGTAATAGTAATACTTGGGAAAATGCTAGGCAGATGATGATAATGGCCGTAAATAATTATTACTAAAATGGAATTTAAACAATCGGTAAGTATAGCAGCGGTTTCTTATCAAGGTTTCGCTGCTTGTCAATGAAAACCTCTTCGGCCTTATTACAAAAGTGGTTAAACCTAGGTTTAACTTACTGCTGCACTCAGAGAGCTTTAATGATTACTTAGGCTATCACTTCGTAAAGGTTTTGACAGTTTTGTCATACAAAATAATGTCAAATCTTTACTAACTAAGTGACAGCTTAAGTAATCATTAAATATATCTGAGTACCGCAGTTAGACTTGGTTTATCTCGCATGCCGTCGCACTTCAATAATATTCAAAAGAACGTGATGGCATGCGAGATAAGCCAAGTGTAAGTTAAACCCAGGTTTTTAACTTTTGTAATAAGGCCGCTTAGGTTCCTCTTCTTTTTAATGACGAGCGATGCAGAGATAGGGGTCCCAGAAACAGAATAGTTTTGACTATTTCCGTCGCAGTTTTGTGCGACGATTTCTTTGACGCGAAAAGTTGGAGGTAATGTAAAATTTTATTCGACTTTAAGTTTTGCGAAAAAGTTAACGATTAAAAAAGTCTTGCTGAAAAGGAAACTTCTCTCGATAAACAGTGTACGCACATAATTTAACCGTTATTTGGCAGAAATTTTGTCACATTATGAATAAAAATGCCAAAAGAAGGCATTATAAAAGAACACATCGATTGCTCTTACAGTCCTAATGTCTTCAATTTGTTTCCAATAGGTAGTTTAGGTCAGTAGTAAAAGGGAACTTAATTATGGGAAAAACTAAACTTGGATTCACTTTTAAGTATATTTGTATTATTAATTTACTTGGGAACAATACAGAGTAATTGACATGTAATTTTATAATTTTATCGAACAACGAAAAAGCCATAGAGTAAGAAAATGTTTTTAAAAACGCATGTGTCTCCAATGAGGTCCGAGCACAGAGATCGTAGGTCACGGCACGCGCTGCGCTTGCCGGAATCCTTACTTCTTTACAGTAGGTTCAAAAATACCGATAATGTTAAGTGATTTTCATACAGACCTTTACCACACCTACAAAGCGGGCTCATGTAACCTTATTAAACTGGCATGTTTAGCCATTCTGCCATAAAATGATGTACAGTATTTTCTCAGCTATTTTATTCTTCACATTAGCAACTCCAGTAATCCAACAAGGAAATACGAGGCAGTGAATTGGAACGAGAATTAAACCAACTGTAGGTTCGACTTCCAGTTTAACTGTATGCTGCTGAATACCAATGTTTTACATGACGCGACACAATCACACAAACCAGTCAGACATTCGGTCCAGTGACTATTAGACCGGAAAAATCGAAAATAATATATGAGGTAAAAAAAACCGGTCGGGGCTGCGGAATGCTGTAAGAGATACTGCGGCCTTGACAGATAGGGCTAAGAAGGAACATGGGTGGTTTTTAGTCAGTAGAAGTCTGACACGAGTCAAGTCCCGCTCTTGGGCAGAGCGAAAGGGAGGTTATTTGATGATTCCCCCCCCCCCCCCCAAAGAAAGACATTCTTGGTCCCTCAACATTGTCAATTTATTTCTTTAGCACTTCTTTCAATTTCAGATCTCTCTTCAAATAATCACAAAAACTGTGACGATACGGACAACTGAAACCCAAATAATTACCGATTTCTCGCTAATGTTACTGACAATCGGTAAAAACTATTTGATGAATCTTAATTCTCCACGCTAAGTTAACATTTGAGTAAAATATGGCTCCTGTCACTAGTGTGCTACTCAATTAATTGAAAGACTTATTAATTAAATTAATATCGTAACATCACGTTTGCACAAAATGATTGCAGGGGTATGTAGAGCGTCGGGGCTGCGGGTTCTTTGAAAGAGATACCGCGGCCTGGACACCAAGGGCTAAGAAGAAACATGGATGGTTTTTAGCCTGCTCTGCATAGCGGGAGAGGTCTTTTGACGATTTCTCACACTCCAAATGACGTCACAGCAGTACCTTTTTTCTCTTTCAATATCTTTCTTGCATATTTTTCACCGAGGGGGTGTATCAATCACTTTTTTAGTTATATGATTTTCATCTCTCCAACACATTAATCACAACATTAATTAATATCTAATGCAATTACCGATACACCTGAACACACATAAATTAATTACAATAAGTAATCTTCCCTGTAATGTTTTATTGTAAGCGGTAACTTGACATTATTTATTTCGTCGTAAAAGGTTCTACGGTGAACATAAATCGGTATCGGCGTATTTACTGTCATAAATCGAGACTGCGTTGTAGAATTGCTTTAGCAGCAATATTTATGGGTTCATTTCAATAAAATACATATTACAACAGTGCTAGCCAAGTGGTAAGTTAACGACCCCTACTATTTTTCCCAGAAATGCTCTATTTCATCTTAAATGCAATCACAATCACAGCTGTAAAGAAAAATATCGTGAAGAAACGGTCATATCGTCATCATCTGCCTAGCTTTTTCCCAACTATGTTGAGGTCGGCTTCCAGTCTAACCGCATGCAGCTGAATACCAGTATTTTTCGTGGATCGACTGCCTATCTGACCTCCACAACCTTAACTGGGTTGTGGAGTTACTGAGAAATACGATTCCCTTTGATAAGACTGGTTGCCAGACTTTCAAGTCACCGACTACCACGGAGGGAACTAGGTATGTAACGGGTGGTCACCCATCCACAGACCAACCTAGGGAAGCGCAGCTTAAGCTACAGATCGACCCCGAGTAGCAGTTATTATTAAGCTACGAGTCTGTCTGGCTGTCATAACTGTCATATTCTCAAACCAAAAAACTTTTTGCATAAACATGTAAGGAATCTAGTATTATGCAGTGGGTTTTACACTGATTACGCACGACACAGTAAGAATAAAACACACTTTATAGGACACAATGTAGAACCGCTAAAACACATAATTTTCAAATTCAACCACCACTCTACAGAAATGCAGACAGGATACCATTAACTGTTTTACATAGGAACACACGCGTTGCACAAAATGCTAAGTAAATACCAGACTTATACACAAATAATACCTATAAGTTGTAAGAATGTCTGCCATTATTGTCTGTTGTCTGTTTCCGGGTAGCTAGTGTAAAATTCTCGAGTTATTTTGTAAAAATGAGGGCTCTTCTACACAAACACGAATATGTGCGCGACATTTTGCGTCTCGAACTAGGTGCGACTGCGATTTGAAGAGAAGATTACAATATCGAGTGACTTTTTATGAAGTCGCGAAAACTCGCATGGCGTGGGATGACCGTTACTTTTTATTAAAATTGGTAACTGTTTTCATCAAATATAATTCTTATTTGCAGTTCGTAACTCGGTAATACCCAGAAGTATCATATCTGCTATAACTTATTAATACAATTGCATAAGAAACTGATTCGTTTAAATGTTTTTAGCTTAAACGTACACTATACTTACTGCACGCGTAGATAAATAATTCCATAAGACAGCCATCGTATACCATACCCACATCGGCTATACATTACTAAGTGCTAAACTATAAGTGTCAATGCACATGACGCGTTGCACTTAGCACTTTGCGATACCACACGACTTGAGCACTAGTGCGAAAAGGATGTGCTTTCTGCACTAGTGCTTTAATGGCATTTAGTTGCTAATTGAAAAGTGAAATGAAACGCGGAGGAAAGGCTGGAGTTCTGATCTTTTACCTACTTAGAATTTCTAAAAAAATAAGGGTACTTAAGTATGGGTAGGGTAAACTTACGGAAGCAGCTGTGCAAATTAGTGAATTTTGGCAGAATGTCCGCCAATATCAATTTTTGGCTAAGACCGTCTTTGTATCTTGTCCTGCAAAAAATCTGGATATGAATTATGAAAACGAGGGTACTCGAGTGTGTTTATGTAACCGTGGAAGGCTGGTTGAAATAATTAAAAACTAAATCGAACAAAGCTCGTTATCAAAGCAAGGTTATGTTTAACTACCGTATTTCTTATGCATTATTTGACAACACCATCATCATCAACTAAGAAATTTCTAATGAATAAACCCAATAACACTGGCCACCCTGGGAATCGAACCTGTTACCACAAACACTGCCGCCGCGCTTGCGACCACTACACCAATGAGGCAGTCAACGTCAAAACCAAAGTCTCACATGAAACAAACCAGCCGCAGAAATAAAACAATAACCCTCCTTTTGGGCTACGCCGCAGTCGGGTAAAAACAGCAGTTTCAGCACCTAACTATTAAAACTTAGAAACACTTCAGTGGGGCTGTCATTAACGCGTCGTCACACTTTGCTAACGTGCCGCGAAACTCCGCCATTAGCATGCACGGGGACATTGCAGTTTTAGTGTAAGACGTGTTTATTTGTACATTTTGTGAAGCAGTATTTAGACTGGACTAAAGCATGCTGTAATGGCGAAGGGACGGAAATGTGGAAACACTGCAAATCCGACAAACTTCTAGCTTCAGCTCGGGCAGCCTAATTATCATCATCATTACAGCCGAAGGACGTCCACTACTGACATATGCCTCCCCCAAGTCCCGCCATTGCATTCCGTGCATCTCACGTCCTGCTTCCCCGACCCCCGGGCAGCCTAAAAACCTTTAAATGGTATACAGGGTGTAAATTAACCCTACACACAGCCGTCAACCAAGACCAAGCATTCTGTACATCCAACTAAGTACCCCTGCGCAAAAATTTTTGCTGCGAAACGACATTTTTTTTGGGGTCAAAAATCACATTGTAACTTTTAAAAAATTGTGCTGGTGGATGTTTTGAATAGTAAACGGGTCATAGAGGTAATTTAAGTAAAGTTATGACCTGAAGAACTAGTAATTAAAAAACACCTGTTATTTTTTTTTAACTTTGACCCCCAATATCTCCGTAACCGGTATGGGCTAGAACAACAAAAAAAAAAATTGCAGTGGTGGGGAGACAAGTGCGTAAAGGGTACTTTTACACCCTTTATTATTGTCAAATCAAATCAAATCAAATCATTTATTTTTTGCTGAATACACTGTTACAATGGTGTTATAAGAATTACATTTTTCAAGTGATTCTACCGTAAGGCATGCAAAATTTATACAGTCATAGTTATTCATAAATTAATCAAGATAGACTTTGGAATAAATAAAATGAAATGAAATAAAATTAAACGAAATAAGCACGATACAATTATAATAAGTTGAAGTCATAGTGGAGAATAAATTATTTTTTAAATAATAAAAATATTTAGATTATTTCAATGTCATTTGTCATTTGTCACATTTTAATTTCATTGTCTTTAAACATGATACTCCCTTCAAATGAACTCTGCTGATAAACTAGCCCACCTATTACGTTAAGTCATACACAACAGTATACAGCCATTATCTCCGCGTGTACCAGGCGAAGTGACTAACGTATAATACCTAAATGAAAGCAGCTGCCCATCTCACATAATCCCTTAATCGTCTTAAGGTTTCCAGCTGAAGTATAAACGGCGGCCATTTTCTTTGATATCTGCTGAATTAAAAATGTAACCTGTACTAATTAAACGTTATTTTTGTTTCAGGTAAATGAGAAATCCTGAGGTCAATTTGGAGTAGGAATAAGTGGATATCAGATAAGATTCAGCTATATAGCTTTTGTGTAGTCGATTGCAAAGGTAATCTTTGGCATAATATCATTACCAGGTAAGGTATATATATATTTTAGTTACTCTTCCGCTGAACGACTTTATGTTATAAGACCAGCCGTACTATCAGTGTCCATGTTTCGACCCAGGGTCGAAGTCTTGAAGACCTGGGTTTCCAACCAATAGAATTTAATACCAACTTAACAAGGAGAAGTACTCTGTTTACATTTTTCTAGAGCATTGCTGTGTTTTGAATTCAAAGATGCTGGTAAATTATAGATAATAGGGGATCGGACTGAATCAAAAAGATATGATTCTAATTAGTCTGTCAGTTAGATTATCGAAAAATATTAGATACGTGTTTTTTGTTTTAACAAATTAATAAAAATTGACCAAGATAAGACGCGTCAAAGATCATGGGTTGTGACGTCATATGTAGTTAAAAAATGTACCAACATGTGACGTTTTCAAAGCACTGTTTCGTCTTCATTTTTTGTTTATGTGAAAAAAGAAAAAATACGTGTCCAATATTTTTTGGAAATCTAACTGACGGCTAATTAGTTTTTTTTGTCCGATCCCCTATTATCATATTATTATATGACAAGACCCTTCATTATCACTGAAAACAGGATACATCCCATGATCACGATCATCCGTGATCATGGTGTTTGCAACTATCCCATTATCCCAACTAATTGAGAGTGATGAATGACCATGTCAGTTTAAAAACTTATTTAATAAGAAGACTTTTTTCCAAAAAATCAGCAAACCTTTTTTGGGCGGGTGGGAAATCTTTAATTAACCCCTCCCGCTCTTGGGCAGAGTGGAAGGGAGTGTCAGACTTCTACTGACTAAAAACCACCCATGTTCCTTCTTTTCTTCTTCTTTATCTTGTACCTGTTTATTTAGCATCTACCAACTTGTAACACAATCCCTGTTTTACCAATATCCTGATTTAAATTCGAACCTCAATATTTCGATTTTCATCTCAACTTTCGCAAAAATACTGGCGTCACAGCGTTGATTATGCCGAAATAGATTCCCGTTTACGTTAATAAGATGTTGGGATTGGTCGGCGGGGGCCGATGGCCTTCGATCATGATTGGTTGATTAAGCCTCGTATTACGTTGTACCTATTGGTTTTGGAGCGTAACACTTGAAAAATTGGAAGCAAAAAATATACGTGGGTATATTTTTAAAGTTTGTCTTTTCGGTTTCTTTTAGACAAGTCCTAGTCCAATTTGGTCCAATCATCAGAAGCTAGTGTTCATAGTCATCAGTTTGCCAAATCTTGACGTACTAGCTAATGCCTACGGCTTCGCCCGCGTGGATATCGGTCAAATTATATACTAAAACCATCCTTGAGAACCACTTTACCCATTGGTGAAAGCAGCATGAAGATAGGTGTAGTAGTTTTTGAGTTCATCGCGAACAGACAGATATACGCGGCGGAGGACTTTGTTTTTTTATAATATGTAGTGACTATTGCATGGGTTGTTTAAACCTTTTAATATTTTTGTCAATTAATCAAGAAATGAAATGAAATTTTCCGTAAATAAAAAACAGAACATGTTAACTGTAAGATTTACTGATCAGAGAGCATAAATAAAGTCATCAAAATCGAATAAGCAACAGTTATGCTGGAAAGTCAAAATAATATTGGACTGACATAAGTTACCGAAAATCTTCTGTCAATCATGTAGAAAGCATGTCCTTGGCACTTACAATTTTTCAAATAAACAGTTGACCAATTTCTATGAGAAAAATCACACATGTAATGTGTATTGTCAACATAAAATAAATAATGTGCTAGAAGAGGTAGACGTGCTCTCAAACAGATTAAAATCACCTGAACGGGGACAGTCGACAGGCTATTTGTGAATTGCACTGTAGTCTCGGTACGGTCAGCAAAAGAAGCAGCTTAACATTTCGGAATTTTAATTATTTGATGTAGATCTCCGGCTATTATTTTAATTATTCACAAGATTATTCTTTACAATATTTCTTACTCTTCAATAACGTGTTACTTAACGAGTTATAATAACAAATTTGTATGAAAAAAAAACTGCTTAAAAACTTGGAGTAGTGCTCACCTACTTCTGATGCTGACTGTACATTTCCCGATACACGAAGCATATCAGTGGCAGGTGCCGTATATCGAAGAATTGATAAAAGCTTAAAATGTCGGTATATGGAAAATGCACAGAGCTGAAACGTTGAACAATAAACTCTGTTGCTGTTAATATTTTATTTAAATCGTGAAGTACTTAAGTGCTACTTATTGGATTTGTATGTTTCGCTTTTTGATGGAAAAAATGATTTTAAGCTATGGCTTTTTTGTATGAGTGTGAAACGCAAGATTGGAATTTACATCACGCTTTCCACTATTATCTCTTGCATTTTGGGTTTCTTTGCATTGAAGGCCTCTGTGGCCGAAATTTGGTCTAGAAGATATTATTATTTTATCAAATTATACATCATAGTACAAATATATAATTTCATAACCGCTATCAAAAAATCAAACATTTAAAGGTGTTAGAGTGAGTGTTCTTTTTTTAATCTGGTCTGTGTCAGGTTGTACGAGAATGTTGATCAAATTATGATTCACGTTCGTAACAAATATGGGTATATAGAGTTATTTATAATCATCAAAATTATCAACACAACCCCTTTAAGTTAACGGCACTTCAAGCTGAAACAAAATGTTCACTAAACAACAAAAAGCGATCTTTACAACCACAAACCAATCAAAACAAAACACCAACCTAACGAACAGGAGAATCTTTTTAAAAAGTTCCGAACCAGTGTTTAGCCCTTAAATTAATATTCGTCGTGAAGCAGTGTCCCCTTGATTTTTATCGTTGAGCTCGGATGCAATTAAACCGAGATCAACTGGGTGTCAAGGCGGCTGGCACGTTGGGCTGAGAAAACCGCGGTTATCGTTATTTTGATTAGGAGCGATATTGTTAATGATAGGGGGATTAACTAATTGGTCTTGCTTGTTAATTACCCTGTGAAAGATAAAAAAGGTCAAAGGACACTATGATAAAGGTACGTTATGAATTATCACCATTCTTCCTCACGACCGTTCACTGTAGCTGTGGAAAAATATTTTTTTTACTAATTATCAAACAAAATTGATGGGTCGATTTTATTTACATTATAAACATGAAGGTGATTGTGTATCGCACAATCTATTTTATTAATTTTTACAACTCAACAATATATTTATTGCGAAATTTGAATTTTCATAAAGTAGGTATTTCGAAGCAATGAATGGTAAACAAAAAGAAAATCGAGAAAAGGATTGTACGGCCGTGCCGTTTTATTGCTCGATTTATTGTGCATTCAATGTGTGGTGCAGTGCCTTTGCCGTGCTCCCAGAAACGTGTTCCACCGACCCCAAATGACATGTGATAAGGGCAGGAAGATGATGATGATGATTTTGAAGCAATCGTTTACGAATATCTTTTAATTTCATCGAATTTGAGAAGATTGATATTACGCAATCGAGGTGTAGGAATGACCTATGCTATAATGCGCAATTAAAGTTCTAAACCCTGAAACCCTATTCTTCAGTGGTAGTAAACTAATAAAACAGTCACAAACAGGTCGTATTTCACTCAATTTGCTCTGGTCGCCTTATTTATTAGTCAACATCCAATTTAAACTTGATTACAACTAACAAATTGGAATTTATGCAACTGCGACATTTAATTACAAACACGTACCTAATGTACTGGAAACAATGTGCGGGGTGGAAATTACTGAAAGGGTGAAAGGCTACCCCGTATTCAGTATATCAGGTATTCTCAAGCCATCGACTGTGGCTATACTCATAACTTCTTCCAATCTGTGTTATTCTGTTAAGGATAGGACGATAATCGGCAAATAATATATTTCACTTTCTACTTTTTTTAATAATAATAATAATATTCCACAACTATCACACAACGCCATCTAGTCCCAAGCTAAGCAGAGCTTGTGTTATGGGTACTAGACAACTGATAAACATACTTATATATTTCTAAATACATACATATTATAGATAAATTACACCCAGACACAGAACAAATGATCGTGCTCATCACACAAACATTTGTCCTGGGTGGGAATCGAACCCACGACCTCCGGCATAGCAGTTAGGGTCACTAACCACTAGACCAACAGGCCAGTCAAAAAAAATAAAAAAAGAGAGAGAGTAATAAAAGAGTAAACCCTTGAAATTATACTAGTAGTCATATTTAAAAAGTGCCAGAATATTTATTGCAGCAATTGTTGCTTTAAGAAACAATGAAGACCACAATTGATATGTGGAGGGTTCAGAATGAAAATTATAACATTATAGGACTGACAAAAGCTACCAAAGCCTAAGTCAGTCCTATACTCGACGGGGCTGCGGGTTGTTCACAAGTTACCGCGGCCTTGACATATAGGGCTCAGAAGAAACATGGGCAGTTTTTAGTTAGTAGAAGTCTGACACTCCCTGTCGCTCTGCCCAAGAGCGGGAGGGGTTACTTGATGATTTTCCACCCGCCAAAAAAAAATCCTATACTCGTGCAAGCAGTAAAACAGATCTCACTTCCCAAATATAAATAAATCCCTAATCACCCGCTGCTTTCATAGCCACAAAATAAAAATGGAAGCGGCTTACGAAGTGACATGGACTATCCAGCTTACAGCGGCTTTACGTTTCAGTTTAGGTGGTGTTCAAAGTTGCTTTAAGGCAATCACTTGCTTAATGCTTTATATTTTAGGCTAGCTTTTTTATATGCTTTATTAAAGCAGCGTGATTTTTAAACGCGTAGGCATATCATGATGCCACTCACCGCGCTTGCTTTAAGTCAAGTGACTTAAAGCAAGCGCGGTGAGTGGCAGCATGCATGAGTGCGATGTAAAAGCAATAAGCAAATAGCAACTTGTGAGAGCCATGATAGCATTTGCTTTATGTTATGTGTATTAAGCACGGTGCTTTATTTTGCTATATGATATATTAACCACCACTATTTCAGATAGAGAAGCCGTAATACCATGTTCCTTACTACTTATTACTATTATATTTCATAATGGGCGACTCGGAAAACTATTTCAAAGTTACCTTTCAGAATATTAAATGTAATGTTATATTGGGGGTGTTGTATTTCTGATTTTATGGGGTTTGTGGTTGGTACTGAGTGGGATATGTCATTGTCTGCTTAGTGGATACTAATCCTATTAGACAACATGTGGTGTCGATTCCCGGGTCGGCTAAATTGTTATTGGTGTTTTCTATCAAGTATTTCGTAGTAACAGCCAGAATTTGAAGAATTTGTGCCCGGTTTATGCAAATAGGCTCGCTTTCTTTCAAATGGGATTTAACTAAACTTGTGAAATATGGGTGTACCATTAGGTAAACCTCTGCCTAACCCTTCAAGGAGTACAGGCGTGATGTTATGTTATGTTATGTGTTAAAGTCAGTTACTGGTGTTTATAGGAATAAATATCTGCAAGACAAGAAGGGTATCGTACTACCCCGTATTAACTGGGTTGTGGAGGTCAGATAGGCAGTCGCTCCATGTAAAATACTGGGTTTCAGCTGCATCCGGTTAGACTGGAAGCCGACCCCAACGTAGTTGGGAAAAGGCTAGGCAGATGCTGATGGTGTCTGCAAGACATTAATTATTGTACTAATCTCAAAATTCTTGTTAATTTGCAATTTGATATACGAATGTGTGAATACATCCAGAATATTCCTCCTTTGCAAAATGGAATTGCTCATCACGAATGTTTCTCAGTGAAAATTACTTATTATGTATGTTTTTCAAACAAGCTAACAAAGACTCTATAAATAGCTCATCAAAGGATTGATAGTTCCCGTCGGGGCTGTGGGTTGTACACTAGTTACCGCGGCCTCGACATATAGGGCTATTAAGGAACATGGGTGGTTTTTAGTCAGTACAAGTCTGACACTCCCTTTCGCTCTGCCTAAGAGCGGGAGGGGTTATTTGATGATTTCTCACCCCCCCCCCCAAAAAAAAGGATAGTTATCATTAAAAAAAAACTGTTGTTGTCTACCTAGTATAGTGCACGGACGTACGATCGCGCGCGCGAGCTCTTTCGCGAGAGTTTTCTGCTGACGGATCACAACAACGTCGCGTCGCGGCGTACCTACGTCAATATATCGGGGTCAGTGTCATGACCTAGTTACAAGTGCGGAAATCATGAAGTGTTTACAATAACTTATTGTATAGGTGTTAAACTCGCCTTACAACTTAATAATGGCTACAAAAAAGTCTATTACTATTAAAACTGACCTAGAAAGGCAGTTATATGACTGTTATCTCCAAGAGAAAACAGATAGAGAAAACCTGCAAGTCATGGTACGTAAATTGAATGTACAAATTGATGCCCTGCAGGAACAAGTTCAGACACTTCAAGGAGAATTGAACTGCATTAAAGAAGCAAAAGGGACTACAGAACCTGCTCAGACTACAAAAAATGACGTGGAATACTGTACAGACGAGGATGACCTTGCTAAAGAGACTGAGTGGATTAGGGCCAAGAGCAGGAAGAAAAGGAAGCTTAACACCTCCCTCTCTCCAAAACAACAACCCGGAAGCGCCCAACAAGACAATCACCAAAAAAATGAGAAAGTGACTTCGGTCAAAAAAGTGCCCTTACCACCGCCAATCATAATAGACGGAATCAAGAACTATCAAACGTTCTACGATTCGTTAATTGAAAGCCAACCAGCGGAATCATTTACAGCAAAAATGATGAATGGGGATTGTGTGAAGGTTAACGCCAAATCAGAAGACTCATATAGAGTAATTGCCAGGTTCTTGTCTGAAAAAGACTACCACTGGCATTCATACGAAAACAAGCAGGCTAGACCAATTAGAGTTGTGGTAAAGAAACTACACTCTTCTTGCCAACCAGATCGAATTAAGGAAGATTTAACAACCCAAGGCCTAAAAATAGAAAAGGTAGATAGTAAATTGAGCTGGAAGACCAAAGAACCACTCAACATGTTCGTTTTATCATTTTATAACGATGAAGATGTCAACAAAATCTACGGCATTAAGTACATATTAGGGTGTAAAATTGAAATACATCCACTCAAAAATCCAGCACTCATCCCCCAATGCAAGAGATGCCAAGCTTATGGGCATACACATAAATATTGTCAAAAAGAGCCAAGGTGTGTGAAATGCACTGGCAAGCATCTTACAGCCAATTGTACCAAATCTCCGCAAGAGAAACCAAAATGTATCCACTGCGGCCTACCTCACCCTGCCAATTATAGAGGGTGTGAAGTAGCCAAACAGATGCAAATTATGAAAAATAAAGTTTTAAAAAAGAAACCTACGGTGCCTAATACCCAACAGTTTCCTCCTATAACACACCCTGGTAAACAGGCGCAGAAAGCAAGTGTCCAGTCAACTGCAAAACAACCAGCCATGCAAGTAACCAACATCGGTACTTACGCACAAGCTGCAAAACAAGGATCTCAACCTCTGAACTTAGAGGATAAGATTAACCAGATCTTGAAGTGCATTACCTCATTTGATAAGAGATTAGAGAAGCTAGAATCCAGCACTAAAACAGCTGTCTTGAATAATCAAAAATGAATAACACACTTAAAATAATGGCGTGGAACTCCAATGGACTACTCAAACATCAGCATGAGTTGCAGGCGGTCCTAGATACAGAAAATATAGACGTGTGTTTAATCTCCGAAACGCATTTCACAAAGCAATCTTTTATCAAATTTAGAGGATACATGATATATAATTCCCTCCACCCTAGCAACTCTGCCAGGGGGGGTAGTGCGGTTATAATTAAAGAAAACATTAGTCACTACGTGCAGTGTAAATATGAAGAAGAAGACATTCAAGCAGTGGCAGTATCTGTTAAAACTAAGTTTTGTCAAGTGTCCATTGCAGCCATATACTCGCCTCCTAGGCACATGATAAGAAAAGAGCGATACTTACATCTTTTTGAATTATTAGGCCAGCGATTTATCCTAGGCGGCGATTTTAATGCTAAGCATACGCATTGGGGTTCAAGACTTACTACAACTAAAGGAAGACAGCTCTTAAGTGCAGTTAAAGAAACACATTGTGAAGTAATGAGTACAGGCAAACCTACATACTGGCCCACTGACCACCAGAAAATACCGGATCTTATAGATTTTTTCATCTGCAAAAATATATCCACCAATTACATCAGTTTGGAGGAAAGTTTTACTATGGACTCTGACCATTCTCCGATTATACTAATGCTAAGTCAAAAAATCCTATTAAAAGAAAGCCACTTAACCTTGGTTAATAAGTCCACAGATTGGGACAGTTTTGCTCTTGATCTAGATAATATTATCGACCTTAAAACTCCGATAAAAACGCAAGATCAGCTTGACTCAGAAGTAAACAAATTTATTATTAATATTCAACAATGTGCGTGGAGCAATACACCTCAGCTAAAACGCAAATATAAGGGATTTATCTATCCTAAAGAAATTGTGGATTTACTATCAGAGAAAAGAAAACAAAGGAAGTTGTGGCAGCAAACAAGGTTCCCGCGTCATAAAACAACACTAAATAACCTAACTAAACGACTAAAGAGAAAAATTCTACAATTTGAGGATGAACCTTCTTCAGCTTACCAATGACAAATCAACGGATTACTCACTTTGGAAAGCGACGAGAAATCTAAAAAGGCAGATTATACAAATACCGCCCATCAGAGATAGCAACGGAAAATGGGCAATAAGCAATGACCAAAAGGCGTTCCGATTTGCTCAACATTTAGAAGAAACCTTTCAACCCAACGAAAGCTCTGTAGAAATACATGAGAGTGTAAATTTATCACAAAACCAAAGAATCAAGCTTGTGACTCCTAAGGAAGTAATGAGAGAAATTCAAAACAACATTAGCTCAAAAAAGTCTCCCGGTTACGACCTCATCACAGGGGAAATTCTAAAACGCCTCCCACGCAAAGCCATAGTAAAGCTGACCAAACTAATAAATGCTTCATTTATCTTAAAATATGTACCTGAGCCATGGAAGGTTGCTGAAGTCATTATGATTGCGAAGCCTGGGAAACCTCCCCACGAAGCATCATCATACAGACCCATTTCTCTGTTACCCGTACTATCAAAGTTATTTGAAAAACTGTTACTAAAACGGATAAAACCAGTAATAGAAGATAAAAACCTAGTTCCAGATCACCAGTTTGGCTTCAGAGAAAAACACTCAACGTTAGACCAGGTACATAGAATAACTAATGTTATTGAAAAAACGCTAGAAAATAAAGAAGTCTGTGCTACCGTGTTCTTAGACGTCGCGCAAGCTTTTGACAAAGTTTGGCATGAGGGTCTCATATTTAAGCTCAGACGCATGCTACCAGAATTTGTAGATATCCTAGAGTCGTATTTAACTAAAAGAATGTTTAGAATACGCCAAGAGGACGCATATTCCGGGCTAAAAACCATAAAAGCTGGGGTGCCTCAAGGAAGTGTGCTTGGCCCAATTTTGTACTTGTTATACACTTGTGACATCCCAGAGCTGGAAAACAGCACCATAGCGACCTTTGCAGATGATACTGCTATTATGGCCACCGGATCAAGCCACAGAGAAGCAGTAGAGAAAGTTCAACTAGCTGTGAACAAAGTTTACGACTGGACACAAAAGTGGAAGATCAATCTGAATGAGTCAAAATCAGTTCACATTAACTTCACAAACAAACACAGTGACTACCACCCACTCTACATAAATGGTATGCAAATACCTTATGCTAATACAGCCAAATACCTTGGCATAACTCTCGACGCCAAGCTGCGTTGGAAAGCCCATATCAAAAAGAAAAAACAGGAACTCGATATTCGTTATAAACGTTTGTATTGGTTACTGGGAAGGAAATCCTGTTTATCAATACATAATAAGTTGATAATATACAAGCATATTCTGATGCCAATTTGGACGTATGGTATCCAACTTTGGGGCTGTACTAAGCCAACCAACGTCAAAATAATTCAACAGTTCCAAAATAAAGTACTCAGGGCTGCTGTAAATGCACCCTGGTACATAAGAAACGATGACCTCCACCGTGACCTCGACATGGAATTCGTCACCACCATCATACAAAAATTTGCTGAAGCCCACGAACACAGACTCCATCGACACGTGAATGTTGAGGCAATCCAGCTGTTAGACAACACAGACATAGTGCGTAGACTAAAGAGAACTAAACCATTTGAATTAGTGTAGTGTAAGTGAATCAATAATAGTAACAATGTTGTGCTATTTATATAACACATGAACAAAGTGTTTTATCAATTTTACCAGACTCTAAGGAAGTGTTACGAACGTGTGTAAAAGTGCATACCTAATTATGGACACTATTCTTAGCATTAACATAATTTATAACGTAGCATAATAAGTTAGATTTAAATTGTTTATTAGTCTTCTTAGGCTAGATTGCAATTAACTAGTAAGAACTTGGTTCTTACTAACAAGGAAAAAAAAAAAAAAAAAAAAAAAAATTAAAAAAAAACCACTCTATAACTAAAGGATGAATGCTCTAACCAGCATTTTCATCACCATCTTCAATGAATACCTAGCAGTTTGATCTTAATTCACACTATTCAAGCACTAAACCACAGACTAAACTACTATACTAGTTATCAACCAATCACGCACGGACGTGCCATGCAGACGAGCAGTCAAGGTTGGCAGGAAGCGCGTGCGCATATCGTGAATCATCTGATCGCTTTGTGTGTGTTGTGGAGGTGTGGGGAGGTACTGATTGGTTTATTGCATTTGTGTCGTAGAACGTGTTACCTGTAGACCTGTAGTACTGTACAATAGTTGTACATAGAATTTATTGTAATTTTGTCATTAGGTATGAAATTAAGGTAACATTCTTCTCTAAAGAGATATAATGCCTTGGAATGTACAAATTATGCCTTGCATTGTAGCTTCATCTTATTGTTTTTGAAATTGCTAACGTACGTGTAACGGTCTAAATATTTTGGGTTTGGTAGAAGAACACATCAATATGACTGTGTTTTTTACTTAAGGTGCCGCGCAATCGCATATATACCTTAAGGTGGAAGCTCACATCTGGCCCGCGAAATTCTAATTTTCTTACGTTTTTGGCAATTTGCAGGCCAGTGCTTGGTTGTATGTTTATGAAAATTTGATTTGCGACTGTAAGACGTATGAAGTTACCGAATTATAACCATCAAAATTACTAACTACTAAAGAACGACGACTAAATTACTAAAGAATGACTTTTACATGCAAAAATCAATCTTGACATGAAAATGAACTTGGAGGGTTGTATTGATAATTTTGATGGTTATAATTCGGTAACTTCATACGTCTTACAGTCGCAAATCAAATGTTCATAAACATACAACCAAGCACTGGCCTGCAAATTGCCAAAAACGTAAGAAAATTAGAATTTCGCGGGCCAGATGTGAGCTTCCACCTTAAGGCGCCTCCCCGACCAAAACGCCACGCAAACCGTTTTTGTGCAGTTTTTTGGAGCTATCTACTTGTTATTTAAAAGAAATATCAACTAATAAAAAACATATTAAATTTCTACATAATCTTGATTCCATAATTGCAGATTTATTTTTATTTTTTATTGAGTATATCTTTAATAAATCTCCTTCTAACACAACCCCCGAAATGAGAAATAGTGATTAATAACACGCATCTCCTCGTAACGTAAACATTATTTAATTTTGCTACTGACACTAATGGATAGACAATTTAATAATGAACATTTTGACACAAATAAAAATTCCAAAAGACCAAAATTTTATTTTATATAGATTTCATTCTAAAATATGGGCGTATTCACTACTGTACAGTACAGAGGGAACGAATGCTCAAGGTTAATTGGTCAGGGTACGGCCTTAAGTAAAACGGGTCAAGCGCTGGAAGATGATGATTCTCCAATGAAAAAAACATGGAATGACAACATTTACATGTCATCAGTTATGTTATTTATTTATTATAAAACATCACGTCTGTAATCTCCGAAGCGTTAGACAGAGGTGCACCTACATACCTAAGGGCTTGTTTACGGAGACGCGGGGCGTCGAGCGGCGCGTGCAGAAAGCTCGTCACGTGCTATTTTATTAATTTACTGAGAGGCGAGTCCACCGCAACGAACGCTGTATTTTAACGAGCGAAAAATCGCTTCTCGCAAAATCGTCGTTTGAAATTGTTACTGTTTTCACACATCACCATGTGCTTGAATTAAAAACACAACGCGCCGCGTGACGCCCCGCGTCTCCGTAAATGAGGCTTAATAGTCAATTATCCTACTAATATTATAAACTGTGTGTTTGTGTATGTGAGTTTAAATGTTTGTAAACGCACCCACTATACAGAAAATCCTAGTGTGGGTTAACGGCAAAAAAAAAACGCAAAAGTTTGTATGTATCTCTTTCACGAAAATACTACAGAACGGATTTGGATAAAATTTGGTACACAGATAGTTTATAACCTGGACTAACTCATAGGATAGATTTTTATCCCGATTTTATCTTCCCGTGGGATAATTTTCGAGTTGTAGCGGGCGAAACCGCTGGCAAACACTAGTAAAAGAATATTTACAAGTTATGTCACCAGTCTCATATGGTAAGGGACGAGCCCACATTGCCATTAACTTGCAAATAAGTGCAAATGTAGCAATAGAAAATCCAATAGCACTTTCATACATATTATACCTACATAGTCTACTTTGTTTACATAACCACTATAATCAAATGTACGTAATCATTTAGCCATCATTCTGAAGAAAGCGTGACTGTCGGAAACACTTCCTTAAAAACCACAGAGTATAAATATTGCTAGGTAGGGTGATAAGCAATTGTTTTGTTTTTACGCTGTGTCAACTCACTTGGGACAAGATAAGTTTGGATTTCACGCATATATGTAGCATCAGAGAAAAAAAAATAGTTTCCGAATAAAGGGGCTGTGACATTCCATTCGGGGCTGCGGGTTGTTCCCGTCGGGGCTGCGGGTTCGAAAGAGATACCGCGGCCTCGACACAAAGGGCTAAGAAGGAACATGGGTTTTAGTAGCAGTCCGACACCTTACCGTCCTGCCCAGAGCCGGAGTAGTCATTTGATGATTTCCCATCGTCAAAAAAAAGGGTTTATGACATACAGACAGGCAGAGAGACATGACAATCAGGCTTTGTTTTAATCCTATTTTTGCAACGTTATTTGCTGACGGTTTCTTTTATAACACAGTTTGCGCGAATCCATATATTTGTAATGCGTATTAGGTATGCAGTTTTTACGCGGTTTACCGACATCATTAACATCTTGTTGTAAATGTATTTGTTTATTTAGAATCTGCCCGTAGTTAGACTCACGAGTTGGCATTATTAAGCATAGTAATTATTGTAATTATCGACATGTTGCGGTAACCTACTAATAAAACAGGAAATACGTCACTACCTATAGTAAGACATAGACTTAAGTAGTTGAAACAAATAAATAAAAGAAGCAAGTAGTCCAGACCAATATCTATAGCATATTTTTTGCATTCTTGTTGAAAGAGCAAGAGTTTTATAAGCATAATTATGATGTTTTCTTTGTGTCTCAGTAATAAATAATCCTATCTTTAATACTCTCTTAGCAATGCTGTATGAGTTTTAATCTACTTAATTTATTATAATATTATCAAACACAACAAATAAAAAGAATAATGCATAATTATCACTTGCTTCTTGCTTCTTCGGTAAAGAAAAACATCGTGTCAAAAAAACAAATTAAAAATTTACACCTCTACAAGAATTTTCCCTCAAAATTTTCCACTACAACTAATCCTCCTAAATTATAATATAAACGATCCAACCAATATCTCTATCCACCCCTAATGACATCATAAAGTCCTTGTACCACTAAATTTAATATAAACATAATCCAATGTTTGGCCCACCTGATCGTACTAAATTCAATTACGGCGGCCAAATTTTGCGTATTCTACGAGAATAGGGTTTCTGTTGTGTAAGTGCTAAATGTGTGGGTGGTAAGACTGCTAAGTCTTCCTGTGTTTGACGGAATTAGGCAGGTAGGTATGTTAATTTGTATTTGGAATTAGATGGTGGAGATTATTTGATTAGTGTGCTAATTTTAGCAAGTGTCTATGGATTTAGTAGCTCGTGGCTTAATAATACCAGCCACTTGGGTCCCGAATCGATCTACAGGTTAAGCCGCCCTTATCTAGGTTGATCCGTGGATGGGTGGCCATATACATACCGAGTTTCCTCCGTGCCTCGGAAAGCACGTTGATAGTGAGAGAGTGATGATGAGAGAGTTGATAGTGAGAGAGAGTTGTCATGTAGTCAATGACCCGAAAGTCTAACAACCAGTCTAACAAGGGGTATCTTATTAACCAGGTTGCTCCACCTAAAATAGCCGACCCCTACATGGTTGGGAATAGGCTTGGAAGTTGATGAAGGACTGGAACATAATTGGCGAAAATATGAAATTATGTTTTTAGCTAAACTATTCAAAATCAAAATCAAAATAATTTTATTTCACATAGGCCTACATGGGCACATAAAAAACGTCGGTAAAAAAGGGGCACGGTTTGGTGCATTGGTCGATTCCTAAAGGAGAAGAACCGGCAAGAAACTCCAAAGAATACTCTTTTAATCTTTTAAAATCGTTTGGGCTAACAATAAGTTTCAGACATAATCTTGGTATAATACACACATGAAGACTATGCAAATTATTGTCTGAGATGGTTATTTATTATCAATCATACAAAATAACAATCTATATCAAAGCATCATACAGCAAAACTATCTAGGTTCGGTCAGGTCACGCGATACGACAGACTGACCACAGAGAACTATGTAAGTAAGTGGTAGGTACTTATTATATCATCTGTGGCAGAAATAAACTTAGTTGCAGAAACACGTGGCTACAGAATACAGACATAATTTCTTACGGATCGTACCAATAGGGGATCGGACTGAGTCAAAAAAATATGATTCTAATTACTTAGTGCGTCAGTTTGATTATTGAAAAATATTGGACCCGTGTTTTTTGTTTTCTCAAATAAATAAAAATTGACGAAGATACAAAGCGTCAAAGATCATGAGTGGGGGTCTGTGGCGTCATTTGTAGTTAAAAAATGCACTAACATGTGACGTTTTCGAGGAGTTCACGAGTTTTCGAAGCATTGTATCGTCTTAATTTATTGTTTATGTAAAAAAAGAAAAAATACGTGTCTAATATTTTTTGGAAATCTATCTAACGGACTAATTAGTTTTTTTTTTGTCCGATTTTCGATTCACTGCAAAACATGAGCAATAGGGGATTGCTCATGTTTTGCAGTGAATGATAAAAATGAATGGGAGAAACGACAGCAACAAAAAAAGTTCTAAGCTTTCTCCCAATGCTTGATACGAGTATTTTTTTTATTGAGCTTATTCTGCTCCATAGAAGGAAAGTCTCTCACTTCCTGCTACTGGAATACCCTCGAAGTAAAACAAAGCCTTACATCTGCACAAACTATCATCATAACTATAAAATCAAAATCCAAATTGTAAAAAACAACATCAGCTTACGTCACGGCAAGCGGCCGGTTACCAACATAACAACACTACATTTAATGCAACGTGCACGCCGAGCAGTTGGCAGCATGCCAGCGACAGAAACCCGGTTATCCGCCGATGGTGACACATGTCGAAATGTAACCGGCTGTTCGGAATTAGATCGGTGTTTTCGATGTTACGTACAAGATTTTTTCGGGGAAAAATTAATTGATTCTACATAGAATTTTGTAAAGCTGTTTTTGGGATTAGTTTTAAGTTTTCCAGGATCTAAAGTAATTCTGGTTAGTAGTCTCTGGGTTTGGAAAGTATTCAGTTTTCGTAGAAAAGTAATTTTATTTAGGTATCCATTGACCGTAACGGCCTTCCTCGAGTCGTGATTGCAAGCTAGTCAAATAATAAGCGTTAATTAAGAATATATTTAGTGGAATAAAGTACTCAACATTTATTGACAGAGAGAGAGTGTGACAGACAGCCATCCAGTTAGTATTTAGGTACACGTGGCGACACATCAAGCTATACAATACTAGTATAACATGATCTCGCTTTGAATAGATTTCCAATACAAGGAGAGATCCACATGAACTAGGATTGCTTAGCTTGATTTGTCATAGTACGTACAAACCATAGAAATATGATTATATCTATGGTACAAACACGATAACGATAGTTGGCGAAATTACATAATACCACCTAGGTACTACAACCCTTTTTCAATTTATTTTTTTGTAGGTAATCATCAAATAACCCCTCCCGCTCTTGGGCAGAGCTGCCCGCGCAGATCTGTTTTACTGCCATGCGTGCACGAGTATTTTTTTTTTTTTGGCGGGTGGAAAATCATCGAATAATCCCTCCCGCTCTTGGGCAGAGCGAAAGGGAGTGTCAGACTTCTACTGACTAAAAACCACCCATGTTTCTTCTTAGCCCTCTATGTCGAGGCTGCGATAACTAGTGTACAACCCGCGGCATTCTCTTTTAGCTTTGTCCCCATTCATACTTATGGCCATACAAGGTTGCCGCACTCTTCGCGTGTCTACACCAGACCTTTCCGATTCGGTTTGTTTCATTCAAATCCTGCCCCTTATCTCCCTTAAATAAACCTATTTCCAATCTTCAATATTCCCAATTAACCTGACATTAAATATCAACGTAAATGGCACTCCAATTTTCGCTATTATTCCCAAATTAACCTCAATAACAACATGTCTCAGTCACACCCACGATTGACTTAAAATTCTGACTGGCATCGCAAAAACATCGCTGTTTAGAAACGATTGCTAATAAATCGGATTGTAATATGAGAATACAGAATAATTTGATATAAACGGAAGGCAAGTATCAAGTATCGCCGACGCAAAGTTTATATTTGATTTCAGAGGTAATTAATATTTTTGTTTTACTGAAAGGTAGGTAATTAAATGAAGCTATGAGTTGAAGTTTGTGTGACATTTTTATGATGATGTATAGGAAGCATCTGATTCTCTTCTCGCCAAAAGATAAAAAAAAAAAAAAATAGTGAAAAGATTAAAATACAAATAAAAAAAAAAATAAAATTAAAATATAGTGACAACAACTAGTTAAACTACTTATTTTTCTTCTTTTTGAGGAGAAATAAGTTCAGACATAATCTTGCATCAAGTCATACGATGGCTATTCAATTATTTTTTGTCTTATGAGCTCTTTTAGGAAAATAACCAGACAAAGAGCAAACCTGTCTAGTCAGTGCACGAATTTGTCAGTAATCGTGAAGTCCAACTCAGATGTATCATTCCATAACAGGCTGACGTTCAATAAATTAAGCCGGGTCAATTTCCAGGCCACAGTATGATTCATAGCAGTCTAAATACGTCTACAGCTGACAGACCACTTCACACCCGACAGCTAAACATGATCTAGTCACAACGTCAAGTACAAATTGAAAATCAGCCAAACACGGCCAGTCATAGTTTTCCAACTATGAAGCATTCTAATTATTTACAAGAACTTATTATTTTTTACTAGAATTTTTGGTCAACTGGGCCCGCCTGCTTATGGACACGCGACCGTTGCCGACGTCAACACAGTTAAAATGTGATTTGGTTGAAAGATCCCGGGGTACTGTAGACCAAAGACTTGTGGGTTCACCTCTGCCTTACTCTCACCTTACCCTTCGACCATAATAGGCGTGATGTTATGTTATGTTAAAGGTAGGCAGCTACTTAACCTCTACAATGCATATAATGGGTAACGTGAAACCCCTTGTCAAGACTGTTGATCTACTGACTACCCGTAACAACTGTCGCAGATCTACAAATTTCAATGACGTAAGAAAGTAAATGAACACCCATCCTCGGTAAGCATTGCTTAACTTTAAAAAACAAACCCATGAGGTTGTTATTATTAACCACTACGTAAAATACTAATTGAAAATCCGCCAAACCCGTCCAGTTCCCAGACACAATTTATCAACATATCCTCAAAAGCTAACGGACAATAATCGTGCTCAGCAAACTTTACATAGACAACACGAAACTTAATAACGAGTTCTAGGACGCACGTCCATCAAACAACTTGCTCAGTGGGTGTAACAAGACAGGCTGGAACGGGCCGTATCGGGCTGTGACATGGAGTGGTAGGCTAATGGAATGCTAAGTACGGACCAAATAGTGAACTCAAGTCAAATTCAACACACTGCAGTCCTATTTTTTTTAAGCTACATTGTTTCAGTGCATTTCTGGTGGATGCAGCTTATAATTCTGACTTTTAGAAACGGTAGTGGTTGCAAATAGAGTGGTAGGTTTGTAACGTGGGCCCTTAAATAACGATGTGCTTGTAATTACTTGACACTTGTGGTGATGACGGCATACAGCCATTTAAATTTGTCTAGTAAGATATTTTTCTGGTGCTTCTGTATCTTCGTTGTCTACTTAGTTTCAAAGAATAATAACAATTAAAGAATATAAACATTCGTGACGCCCTACCTGTGTCCAAGATCAAGTCGCCTTACTCTTTCTTAGGGTTGGCTTTAGAGACGTGCTGCCCGCGGAGGGAGGAAAAAGTGGTTAAAGCCGGTAGGGAATGGGTCCCCGGTTATTACTAGACCACTCTTCATACAAGGTAATGCATATTTTTCGAGAAATTAATGAAAACTGTTTCTAACCTCAAATCAGTTTTTTAAGGAAAACGGAACGTTAAAATGGACGATTGACAACCAAATCTGTTCCACGAATTGTCTATGGTGCAAAATTACGTGAAAAATGTGCAAAACGGAACGTAAAAAAAAAAAAAATTGTTTGTTAAGTGACACTGTCAATACTGTCATTCGTGTGTTCATTCCGTTTCTAATGTAATAAATTATAATTTTAATAAATGAAAAATTTATCAATGTTTTGTCGTTTTATTTCTTTTAGCCCTATGTGTGTACAATAGGCAATGTTACTAGAAGCTGAGAATGCTACTAGAATAATTTGGATGCAAGAGCGAGCGTAGCGAGCTCGGGACTTGGGGCACCCCGACACGGATAGATTAGGTTAGAAGGGTATGGCGGGGTCGAATGAGCGAGCGAAGCGAGCGAATAGACCCCGCCATACCCTTCGTGGTTTTTTTTTTAACCAATCAGAAGTAGGAGCCCCGCGAAGCGGGGCTCCGTCGACCAGCTCTCCCTCAGCTGCGCCACGGTGAGTGGTATAGAATACAAGAGCGAGCGAAGCGAGCTCGGGACTTGGGGCACCCCGACACGGATAAGTTAGGTTAGAAGGGTATGGCGGGGTCAAATGAGCGAGCGAAGCGAGCGAATAGACCCCGCCATACCCTTCGTGGTTATTTTTTTTTAAACCATTCAGAAGTAGGAGCCCCGCGAAGCGGGGCTCCATCGACCGTCCCACCCTCAACCGCGCCTCGGTGAGTGGTATACCATATATTTTATCCCTACTACGCCTTTTAAGCGACTATTAAGTGTTTTGAGGTTAGGTTACATTAATCGGTTTTTCTCAGGAATGGTGCATTACCTTGTAATGGGAGTGGTACCAGGGGGAAGGGGGGACACCCCCCTCCCCCTCCCCCTCCCCCCCAACCCCCTCCGCGTGCAGCACTTCACTAAATTTTAACCCTTTCTTACAATACTTTTTCACCAATACTATCGTCACAATCACAATGTTGAAGTATTGGCAGAATAAAAAGTTATTCGACACTCACATTAATTTGGTTACACGATATTTCAACTAATCAAACTAGTACTTAAAAACAGCATCATTTAATTTAATTTCACGCAACTTTCGCGTATTAAACCTAAACCTAGCTTAAACGCTTAACGCTACGTACAAAATCCACACACTCAAACTTATCATTCCATATTTTACCAACTCTGTGGCTCACCATATCGGGAGCTCTGTCGCAACAAGTCGCCTTTGTATCATGATAGTTAGCTTTAATGATGGGAAACTGTTTACTAGGCGTTTACAGTTAACTCTAGAAAAAGTAAACAACGTTCTGAACTTATGACTGACATGGGATTGGTTTATTATGCTTTTTATAAGTAACACTTTAGATTGTTTCTTGTTTGGTGTTTCTGTGCCAAAAGACCGCTTTAATGAAGAAAAATTTATTGGAATTAAAATCTGCTTTGTTAGTCTTGCAGTTGTAAGACCGACTGTTGAGCGTGATTTTGGAGTCCAGTCTCGAGGTCGAGGTTTTGAGATTGGAGTTCTCAGTAGCTGTTTGCTAGCCCGACGATGCTACACTGAGTTTTAACATTCGGAGAAAAATCGTCTTGACATTTTTTTAAATCGGTACTTTTTTTGTATTGTCTCACTCCTGCTCAAGGGCCTCCCCCATTCCATTCACTCACCTTCATTGTCATGCAGGTGTGCTGCTTGTCCTCGCCAATTAGCCAGGAAGCCATCCAAGACATCATCCGCACTCTTCTCCTCAGTCAGCCGCATTCAAACAGTTTACTGAAAATATTTTGTCTTTACGCCTTAGAAACAAAACTTCCTTCTCAGTATCTCATTTCAAAGTTTTTAGATACACGTTGCTACCCTACTTGAAGTTTCCCCTTATAGCACCCAAAAGGCCACGATATAGCCACTTCTTAGGCGAGAGTTTTATCTTTAAGTGGCCTCTCAAGATCCTCTCGACAATAGCGAATGAAGTGGAGTTCTTTTTAACTGAAGACCACCCGGTTAGAAGGGTCAATATTTTTAATCTCATTCTACATCATCATTGGTAATCTTCTTCCATTCACTACTGAATTTAGAATTCCTCCTATGTTTGACATAGTCTCATTATACACACTAAAATTATAAATGGGGACGTATCTCTGTCCGACTGCTTCCTTTTCGAACCTTAACAGCTGAACGGGTTTCCATGTTTGAAGACAAACTTTTACCTTGACCTAGGTTACTATAGAATTATTTCCAACCCAGTTAAAGCACTGGGTTAAAGCTAGTTTCTTATAAATTCTACTACTGTTGGATGTGAAGGGAAAGAACTATAAAGGTCGTATTCATCTAAATTCTAAAATTACGCCCCTTCGAGCAATTAATGAATCATGAACAATGGCTTCGTTTGCATTTTAACCTATTTGAGCATTCCTGAAAACAAACACATCAACATAACTACAGTCTCAAGAAAGTAGTAATAATCTCCTTAAATATAAAACATTACATAAGTTAATTAGTACTACTAATTAAAGCCGCCTATTCACGTCACGTACAAACAATCGATAGAGCGACCTCCCCTGCGACAAACGTTGAACTTGCGACTACCGACGGACAAGTTCATTGAGTGAGTCATCCGCACTTGTAAGGCGTCGTATTCATTATGCGACTGGACGATGTTTGTCATGATTTTTTGTGGAAGAAGTTTTTGATAAGGGTCGTTTAGATGATGGCAAGTTTTTGCTGTATGTATTCTACTCTTGGCTAGAATTGGGTGGGTTTTCGTAAAAGGCACATTTTATTCTAATAAAAAAAGTTTTTAGAACTTTATTGACAAGCATTACTTATACAGTGATACTTAACCGAATTATTTATGCCTACCGGTAATTATCATCTGTCTAGATTTTGTCGATTGTGTTAGGTTTAGCTTCCAAGTTCTTATCTAACCGGATGTAGTTGGATTCCAATATTTTACATGGAGCGCCTACCTGACTGATCCTAACCCAAAACTGTCTAAAACGACACTCCTCGGCAAGACTGGTTATCCGATTTTCGAGCTTCTGACTACCTATATCGACTGTCAAAGATGATCAGGATCATCAGTTTTATATGCTTTCCGAAATACACATCATATAAAACCATATTATTTACATTGTTAAAACCTACAACTCTCACTAAAATAATTGGTAAACATAGTAGAAAAGTAAACACGGTGAAGCTTCACGTTTACACAGATAACATGTTAAGATAAAAGTAAAAAATATGTGCCACGCCATTATGTACGAGGAACTTCGTTATCTGTTCATGTCAAGACAATTACTTGCGTGTAACTGGAACTTGAAAGAGATAGAGCTATATTATCTGGATATCTCCATCTCTTTCCCACACACCTCAATGGTTTGTCCTCAAACGTACGTCGTACGGTGCATGGGAATCTTTATTGCATTTGAACTGTGTGCAATGTTTGAAGCACGCACAGTTTTAGCTTACGCTTTGTCTTTTTGTGACGTCATTGGGCTGAATGAACGCAACGGCACTCGGGGTAGCCTAGACGTTCTTTTTTCAAAAGTAAGCGGACGCTATTGGCTGACGCACAATGACACATGATTGATCTACTTAATTTTGTAGCAGAAATAGGTTAATGAACCTAAACAGAATTAGAGAATGAAGATTCTTTGATTACTATTCATCATAATCATCAGCCTGTAATGCTCCCACTGTAGGGACTCAGGCCTCCTCTCTTGGAGAGGTATTCGCTGTAATCCACCACTCGGCCCAGTGCGGATTGGTAGATGTCACACATATCTTCGGATTTTTTTGTTCTAAGACATGCCGGTTTCCTCACGATGTTTTCCTTCGCCGTTTTGAGGAGCAGTGGTAATGAAATAAATTTTACTTACGAACAGTGAGTCGAACCCACGACTCGACTGTTCGTAAGTCGGGGCCGCCACCCCTGGGCCACCACTGCTGATTACTACATATTAAACAATTATAATTATACTACAATCATCCAGTGATACTATAATAAGAATAAATTCAAGGTCTTTCACAAATAATATTTAGTTTAAGTTTTAAAGTTTTTTGGAACTTCATTTATGAAAACAGTACTAAACATAAAAACAAAAGCATAACACTCAATAAACAGCTAACCGAAGAAGACAAATTAGCCTCATTTCGCGGAAAACTTGCAAAGAATTTTAGCTGAGATGATCCACTGTTTTAATAAAAATATCTTAAATGTTTGCTAAAAAGTAATATTGATACCCACACAATCTATTTTTGCGCTTCTGTAATGCCAGCAAATTTATTGTTTTTCATGTGTAACGTTTGTTATTTTTCACGTAGAGTCGTAAAAAGCGGTCTAATGAAACTTGCAAAAGGTGTTTTATTAAATTTCGGTACCTGAATTCTTTTTTAGTAAAAAAATATTATTTAATTATCAGAAGCCTCCAACACAATCTTTATTGTCTTTCTAACATCTGCATCATGACATCACACAGCGTGACGTAAGCTCAGGATGTTATTGTAACAACGATAAGTGAATGCAATTAGTGTAGTTTCTCGGAACAGACGATACTGAGCGCACTGTATGCGCAGGAGTCGAAGGATGATTCACTGCTATCTGTGGATGGTATTTTTAGGTGATGTAGTACATAGCTATTTGTTGTTACGTAGGAACGTATTATCATTGTGTAACTACTAAAGACTTAGTGAGAAAATCAGGAAATCTCAGAATTTTACATCGCTTTGCTTTGTTGTGATTTTATGTTTTGCAGTATCCTATCTATCTGCTTTCGTACAAATTATCTGTTGGTTTAGTTTATAGTTTACCTTTCTTTTCGGACTTGATCGAGACTATATGTATGAGTAGGCTGGAATTATCACTGTGCAAGTGTGAACCGTGTTCGACCCCTATATCTCCGTAACTAACACTAACAGGTTCCTAGATATGGTCTTCTAAAAAATTATCGCAATTAGTTGAAATGGTGGTTTAGTTGGGCTGCGGGAGGTAAGAGATACCGCGGCCTTGACAAATAGGGCTAAGAAGGAACATGGGTGGTTTTTAGTCAGTAGAAGTCTGACACTCCCTTTCGCTCTGCTCAAGAGCGGGAGGGGTTATTTGATGATTTCCCACCCCCCCCACCCCAAAAAAAAAGGTGGTTATGTAAGGCAAGTGTTGCCGTTGTTACGCGGATAAATATTAAACCTATCTTCAGTAATTCTGTTAATTCAAAAAGTTGTTTCTGTAATCTTCTCCTTCTTCAGTGTCTTACAATAAATCGTTCATCTCGTCAAATATGTGCTACAAGTTACTTATCTCATCCTACATTGCTGACCTTCGATCGCCACTAAATACACAATCAACATAGTATGTAGATATATTATGTACAAACACAGTATATGCACACAAGTGATAAGAAAACACAATGATGTCGAATTCTAAGACCTAAATAACTAAGTAACAAGAAATCGTGGTCAAAAATCTTTGTGATTCATGTAGTTATATTTTTGTGTGATTTTTTCGCTGAAATGTATTATGTTGTGGTGGTTTCGAGGTCACCATCATACTTACCAGTTCGTATGGACCTTTGTTTTAGAATACAGCCCAGCTCACTCCGCCGCTGTCTGAAATGAGACCTGACTACCAGTTGCCAGCCACTGTATAGCAAAAACCTGGAAGGCAAGTCCCATTACGGCCTTCCATGGCCAAGTCACACCTAGAAAAAATCTATAAAACGCCATCTGCTACGATCATTTCATACTTCTTTTGCTTCGACTTTCTTCCAAATCCATAAGATTCTCAATGAAGCTTGAGGAAACCTAGACTGATGGTGCAAATTTGCCAACACCAATGATTGCCTTTAATAATCGTTTTTTTCTTATTAAAAGAGGCCAGTTGCTCTTTATCTTAAGTAGAAATTACCGCCTACAGGCCGCTTTTTTTAGACGTTTTGATATGTTGCTTTGCATGCGAGATTGACTCAGATTGTATCATCATCATCATCATCAGCCTATAATGTTCCCACTGCAGGGACTCAGGCCTTCTCTCTAGGAGAGGGATGGGCTTATAATCCACCACGCGGGCCCAGTGCGGATTGGTAGATGTCACATGTCTTCGAAATTTTTGTTTTAAGACGTTCCCTCACGATGTTTTCCTTCACCGTTTTGAGCCTGACTGGGTTCGAACCCACAACTCACTGTTCGTGAGTCGGAGCCGACTAATAAATGATTAGTGTTTGTTCATTTGTAGATAGCACCTTAAAGTTTGTTGATCCTAAGATCCTGTGTTTGCTGCGAAGATATTGGAATTTATTGCAAGGAATTTTATCGATGACTGAACCTCGCTAGTGAACCAAGTCCTTACTTGAGCCTGAATTCAATTTATTCAGCCCTTAGTTTATCTTGGACAAACACAGACAGAAAACAAATAGTAGAACTAGGTATTTTCTGGAATAATAATTACTTATGTTGTTTTTCAACTACTAAATGCTTGTAAATAGCTGAAACTTTGAAGTAAGTTTGTACTCGTATTTGTTTTCGTAATCAAGCTCGAACGAGGTAAACGTTGATGAGAGACGGATTATAAATTTATTTACAGTCTTTTGCCTTTTTTTTTTGGGGTGGGTGGGATGTCATCAAATAACCTCTCCCGCTCTTGGGCAGAGCGAAAGGGAGTGTCAGACTTCTACTGACTAAAAACCACCCATGTTCTTTCTTGGCCCTTTATGTCAAGGCCGCGGTATCTCTTACAATATCCCTTAAACTTCAATCCTTCAAATCAACTTCTTGATAAGGCATAAGTACCTACTCTTTAATACTTACTATGCCTTATTTTTTTTCTACACGATCTTCAAAAGAGACAGTGACCTCTTGAGTTTGTTTTCGGATATTTCTCCTTAGAGTAATCAGGACCGTCCAAAAAGAAGACCGAAACCATTGCATCCAATGGGACCAAAAGACCGTCCCCATCTGGTTTCAAAACATTCAACCAAAACTAGGTGCGAAAACCAATAAAAATCAACTAAAACCCGTATTAAACTTGACCTTAGCTATAATAGGCGTGTTATTTAAAATCCGAGAGCCTATCTAAGCGCAGTGCGAATGTTCGCTCAGCCGTGACTACCTACCTACCTCCCTGCAGCATCAGTAGCAGCCGAGCGTGAGAGAAAGCGAGCATTCGATGCGGTGGTACAGTGAAGCTGGGTGAGCAGTGTGGTTGGTCTACAGGCTGTTTGGGAGATGGAGATGGGGTTTTTTTGTTGGCATAAGTGTAGTAGGAAAAAATTATAGTGTTAAACATCAGGGTATTCTGGAAAATTCTTAAAAACTTCATATTTAAGTGCCATCTTACCAAATATAAAAAATAAACCGCTAAACTGAAGTGGGACTGGGCTGACCATGTCTGCCGTATGCCCCACTAGCCATATAACCAAGTTGTGGAACCCTGACTCAGCCAGAAGGCGACTTGGTAGACCTCGCAGGAGATGGTGGGACGGGCTAGACAAAACCATATTGGCCTTGAATAGAAAGGTTTGGAGGTCACAGGGGAGGCCTTTGTCCAACAGTAGGATGACACATGCCAACAGTAACATACAATTTATTTATTTTCAAAAATAAACTTATTTATAGTTCTCCCCTTTGCATACTTTCCAGACTAAAGACACTTCTATAAAAAGGGTTTCCACAAAGCCAATAACCAAATACATATTCAAAGGACCACAAAGTAAACATGCGGAAAGGGACTATTCTGTATTAAAGTACTCCTAGTCGGTATGTCCGTTCACGCTTCACCTTGCTAGGTAATGTGGGATTTTGCTTGGTAAGCCCTCGAGGCCTCTCAATGGGTAACCATGCGTCATATTTTTCAAGGATACCAAGAGGCTATTGGTTAAGGCAGAAAAAAAACGCACAACGATTAGCAAAAAAAATGAATCTTATTTTAAATCCATGAACTTTTAAGGGAACTTATTAACCTCCTAGCCTTTTCCGTACTATGTAGGTTAGGGTCGGTTTTGAGTCTTACCAGGTGCAGCTGAATACCTGTATTTTACATGGAGCGGCTGCCTATCTGACCTCCATCCAAGTGCTGGGTAATACGATACACATTGGTAAGACTGGTTGTCAGAATTTCGGGCTACATTGACTATTTGTAACCCCTGTCAAGATCTATCGAGACCAAAGGCTTAACGTGCTTGTCGAGTCACGGAGGAAACTCCATATGCAAGAGATGGTCATTCATTCGCAGACCAACCTAGGCAAACATAAGCTTTGAAGGGATAATTCATTAATTCAACTAACTACCCAAAAATATAATCAAGTCGCAAATCGGTTTTCCTGTAGCAAACTTTAGCCTAGTAATCTGTTAAACTAGGTCAATGAAAGTCCCAGCCATGCCGAAATCATGGCTCCTACAGCTGGCTATATTCACGGTAGACGAGGCGTGAATCTGAACGATATTGTGCGATACATTGCTAGAATGAACGTGTTTTACATAACCTTGTTTCAAGCAAAGTAATAAACATTTTTGGGCCATTTCCTTGTGAAATTGAAAACTTCTACGTTAACGTAATACGAGTACACATAATTCTTAGAACAAAAACAATAAATAGTAACTACTAATTAGCCATTACGAAAATGACAATAGATTACAAGCAACAAAAACTTGCGCATGATTTGTCGGTACCAACACTTCGCGTCACGGAGTTTAGACGAAATAATTGTTGCGGAGTGATGACCAAGAGAAACTAGAAATAAGAAATGTTGTGATTTATTCACACGTATAGCATGCTATGAGAAATCATCTGCCTAGCCCTTTTTCTAACATTTTGGGTTCCAGTCTAACCAGCTGAACATCTGCCAGTATTTTACATGGAGGGGCTGCCTATCAGACCTCCACAACCCAGTTAATACCGGGAAATACGATATCCCTTGGTAAGACTGGACTGACTTAGTCAGACTTTCGGGCCTCTGATTACCTGTAACGACTGTAATTTTTTTTTGAATGGTCACGTTTGTAGGCGCGGATCCACCGTTGTGGGCACGATGGGCATTCCCACAACCCTAACAGATTTATGACGTCACACTTTTTTCGGTTACAGGGGTTATAACCCACACAAGATCTTCAGAAAATAGCATTTTTTTTGGAAATATGTTAAATTATTAACCTTCTGCACAACAGAAACTAACTATTCCAAGGTATCAAACAAATATTGTAAACTCGCTTCGCTCGCTATTCCATTTTGTCCTATTTTATTAAGTTATAAGTTGACGTTTACATTTGGTGTCATCTTTGTATGAATAAACAAAAAGAACCCAATATATTGGTTAGTAAATTTTTAAGGTCCCTTCTCTCGCTCCTGCATTTTGTTATTGTGAAGAGCGGATTCAGGGGCTTCTCCTTGGAACCTAGTCCTTTCGAATGCTGGCTTGCTCCACTCGCTCTTGGGTTGTTTTCATCTTGACATATGAAATTCTAACTCATCTTGGGGATCCTCCTCACCTTCCCCCGAAGCGATCTAGGTTGATCCGAGCCGGAATGCTAAAAAAATATCTGGTTTCTGCATAGAAATGCCCGGATTTTTCGAATTTCGGATTGCCTGCCTTAGACTGTCCTGACAAGGCGCAAATCCAGACAGTAAGAAGACTTCTTAATTTCAAACTGGGTGATAACTTTTAGGAGCTCACTACGCTGATTCTTGAATCCTGCCTTATCTCAACATACGAAACCTAAAGACCCAAAGCTCTTTTCGGGAAACTAAAGATGTACCCCTTTTTTTTTTTTTTTTTTGGTGGGTGTAAAATCATCGAATAACCCCTCCCGCTCTTGGGCAGAGCGAAAGGGAGTGTCAGACTTCTACTGACTAAAAACCACCCATGTTCCTTCTTCGCCCTCTATGTCGAGGCCGCGATAACCGTTGGACTACCCGCGGCCCCGACAGGAAAGATGTACCCCTTTTTTTTTTTTTTTTTTTGGTGGGTGTAAAATCATCGAATAACCCCTCCCGCTCTTGGGCAGAGCGAAAGGGAGTGTCAGACTTCTACTGACTAAAAACCACCCATGTTCCTTCTTCGCCCTCTATGTCGAGGCCGCGATAACCAGAGGACTACCCGCGGCCCGAAAAGATGTACCCCTTGAATATGAATAAACCTGTCGGTGCCTATGAACGTTTTGTTTCGGAAAACTTACGATTTTCAAAAAAATATGAATGGACTGTTTAAAGCATGATATGGCAAGAAAGGAAGTGGCAAAATTACGAGTAACAGAGAAGTATGGAAGAAGAAGACATACTGAGCCGACCCCAAATAAATTGAGATAAGGACAAGACATAGATGAGTTAGTAATATCGATAGAACTTATAACATAGGTATGTCATCGACTTCATCCTAATCAACTTCCAAATGAATTGGAATAAGGGTAAGATAATGGTGACGATGACGAGTATAGGTACCCACACTAATAAGTAGTTTATGATAATTTGTCACGCTTGTATAATGCTGCCGGCGTCACTCGTCACGGCATGTAGATCTAGTAATGAGGTAGTGTGTTGACCGAGTGAAACTTGGCTCGTTTTCATAGCTAGTGCGTCGACTTCTGAGACCACGTGTTCGTGAACTGTATTGTTGCTTGTTGTGTTGTCTGGTTGGAAAGAATGACCGTGGTGTATTGTTCCTGTGTCATCATGAAGCCACTGATTCGTTTGTTTAATGGTTACAATCGTGACAACTGAGCATGAGGTTGTGGGTTTGTTATTCGGGTTTTTTCTAAGGAATTTCTCAGTTAGCCACGGAGTTTGAGCCCTGTTGTTGGCAATAGGCTTGTCCTCTATTACATGTGACTGAAACATAACCGTCAAAATTTGGGTGAACTGTTAGGTACACCTTTGCCTAATCTTTCTGGAATAACCTGTCAGAGTTTTTGCAAATCCTCTTGGCACCATGCCGCCAAAAAGTATTCCCAGGCATGTTAATTTCCTCACGATATTTTCCGCCACCGAAGCAAATGATAATTGAAACAATACGCGCGCGAATTCAAAAAAACACAAACTAATAATACAAAAGGTAATAAATCCATTGCTATCCGGCTGAACAAGAACCTTTTTGCCACAATCATCTCTCATGGAAAGCAATAAAAAGCACAACAAATATAAAACTCAGCCAGACTTTATTATGAAGCCGCAAATATAATGTTCCTAGGCATTCATACCTCGGCTTAGGAATTCCTATTACCGGACGATTCAGGCGCCTGCGGGGGAATCTCTTTTTTATTCCCTTTTTAATCACGCTCAATATCGTTTGTTTCATGACTGGAAATGGCATTCAGGATATTAATATTTCCTTGATTCATTTATTGATTTCCGTTTGATGCTTAACTTGTTGTATGCCGTGTAATTAGACACAGTTAAAAAGCCATTGTGTCTCGCGTGGATCTACGTTCCGGCACACGAAAGGTTAAAAGATGCATTCTTCGAATTGCTGCTATAGAATAATGCAGGTTTTCAAACGCATTCGTATTATTAGAGAAACAATTCTAACAATTTGATTGAATGTAATTATTCAGTAAGTTGTCTGTGCAGTTACTATGTAACTCAAGAAAGTAGAAGTGACAATCAAGTAATTAATGATATGTTGATCTTCAAATTAGTATCCATGACACTCAGAAAAAATGTAGCAGTGAATCAGTAATAGCTAGGTGTAGTAATTGTCGGATTGCAAAGTCGTAGGTCTCGAGTTCGAACCCAAGGCAAACCCCTGATTATTCGGATTGATATACATATGCGTATTGTATAATTATGCTTGCTTCGATGAAGGAATACATCATAAGAAATCAAAACCGGTCTGAGAGATATTTATCGACGGCATGTTAAGCATGGGTGCAAAAAAACTCCAAGTTAAGCACTAACCACACGAAAATGTAAGAATTATACGCAAACTCACATAAACAAACACAAAGTCACAGTACCCAATTACCCACGTGTCCAAACGATCATTTGAAGAGTAGCAGCTGCGATAAACAAGGAATCCATCTAAACAATAAATATTAAAAGCATTTCCAATACTGATCTGAGTCACCCTGCAGATGTGAATACTACTCCAGTTGAAACAGACAAACAGACAGATAATTTATAAATAAACCTTGATCGCAGACTGGATAGTGTTCGAGATAACGAAGTGAAGCAGGCAGGTCCAGATGATGGACTAGGCTATAAACTAAATGCTTTGGAATGCATTCGTGGTACTGACTTGGGTGATGCATGATTTCAAGTGGTTTTGGTTTAATATTTAATGCTTGAAATTGAAATCTTGGAATAGGATTTTATGGCGATCAGGAAGACAGATTTAGACCACTTCGAGACCTGTTTTAAATAACGGTGTCAATTGTGTGCTCTGTCACCTGCGCACGTGATGACCTTTGCAATGCACTTGCGGACGGAGTTGAATTTCGGGCCAAACATATTTGAACTTTTTGTGTATATGCTGAGAAGAAAATTGACGGTGCATTTAAAACTGAAACATTTATTTCTTGGATGAACACAGCAAAACCCACAATTTACAAAATATTAAGTAACTTTCAGATGTATTATTTGATTTTGAGCTGGTTTAACGTAGTCCGATGGGCTTCTTTATCACTGAATTATAGGATCACTGGATTAATCTCTATGCCACCACTGTATGTCTTAAATATGAAATCTACTCAACCATAGAACAAACAATACCCTTAACTTCAAAACTTCCGAACAAACTAACACAGTAAACTCAAAGAACAGCGTAGCACAAAATTCTATCTAAGTTTTAGCCCCGTCATCCTTAAAAACTGCACTACCCAACCTATTTCAATTCATATTACATTACCCGTTCAAACAGAGCCAATACCTACTTGAAGAGTTAATGTAAAGTCAGCAATGTGTACAGCACACATCGTTGCGATCGATGGTTCAGTAGCTACGGCTGAAGTCGGTAGGGATGGTTCTATCTATTTGTGGCAAACTAAGGAATGCGTGCAGTAGATTCTATACTTAGCAAAGGAAATACAGTGTTTAGAAACATTGACAGTTTGCGAGGTAGTGAAAGTCGTGTATTATAGACTTGTTTCCTGCCACCTGGAACCTGTTAATATTATTTGCGGAGTACAGTCACAAACACTTACATATCATGTAGTCCAAAGAAATGACTTCTGGTGATGATAATCTCTTTAAACAGAAACTCAAATGGATAACTGCCTCGTTGGTCTAGTGATCAAGTGCGACTTACGAAGTCCTCATCCCCACCCGGACCCGCTGCAGCCACGGAGCCTGGATTTGAGCCCGGATGACAATAGGTAAAAACATAACTGGCGATATGTGTGTGTAGTATTTAGATACACCTCTGCCTAACTCTTCAGGGAATACAGGATTGATGTTATGTTATGTAATTTTAAACAAGCTAATTTGTTAGTAAAGTATGGCCTCTCACATGCTATATATACATTTATAAATGATATACTACCATCACCCGACATTAGTATGTTAATTTATTTTCAAGTATGCAGGTGGTCTAGAATGACTAAGTTAGGCTTAAATAATAAGAGTTTAGTCACGAGTAGCCAACTATAACCACTCATTTACTTAGTATAAGACTACGAGGCAGTCGGGGAGGCGTTGTTTAAAAACCTGCCAAGTGCTAGTCGGACTCGCGCGCCGAGGGTTCCGTACAAACAAAGTTTAAAATTATATCTGTTGCTTCGTACCAAATTTCAAGATTCTGAGTTCACGGGAAGCACCCTGTAGGTTTTGAAGCCTTTGCTAGTATCGACAATTTGCAGCATATACTGCTGTATCTTTTGAGGCTTAGAAGTTTGACTTTTTTACAGCTACAAGGGACAGTAGACCTGAGTATTTACGCAGGTCCCACAGTATGAATTCAGTATTATATATCAGCTTGATACCTCCACGCGTTCCTGAGAAAAAGGGTCTTGACAGACAGACGGACAACAGAGTGATTCTATAAGGTTACCGCTTTTTCCTTTTCTGGTACGGAACCCTTAAAATGTTTTTCATAAACTCAAAATAAATAATTTCCAAATGACATTTTATTTGCTACCACACAAGAACTAAAGGAAACAATAAATTGTACTAAACTTACACACTAAACTAAAATAATAAGAGAAGTTACTGACAATAAATTTAGTGGAATGTCACAAGAAAGGAAATTGCCAGACATTAGAGAAAAACATGATAGCCTAGACATAGACAATGTCTAAACATAACATTAGGTCTTAGAACTCGATAAATTGTGGGAAAGGAAACTTGCTGGACATAAATACGGATGTTTACTGACTAAAAAAACATATGATTTTAATTAGTCCGTCTGTTAGATTATCGAAAAATATTGGATACGTATTTTTTGTTTTATCAAATCAATAAAAAATTGACAAAGATAAAACGCGTCAAAGATTTGAGTGGGGGTGTGTAGCGTCACTGACCGTTAAAAATACCATACTTATGTCTTAGATAATGACGTCACACTAGTTTTCAGATCACTGTATCGTCTTCATTGTTTGTTTACTGTTGGTCTAGTGGTTAGTGACCCTAACTGCTATGCCGGAGGTCGTGGGTTCGATTCCCACCCAGGACAAATGTTTGTGTGATGAGCACGATCATTTGTTCTGTATCTGGGTGTAATTTATCCATAATATGTATGTATTTAGAAATATATAAGTATGTTTATCAGTTGTCTAGTACCCATAACACAAGCTCTGCTTAGCTTGGGACTAGATGGCGTTGTGTGATAGTTGTGGAATATTATTATTATTATTATTACTTAAAAAAAGAAAAAATACGTGTCCAATAATTTTTTGAAAACTATCTGACGGACTAATTAGATTTTTTTTTAGTTAACTACCCTATTACGAGGATACAATATTGAAGGAGCTAGGAGATCTCGTTTATAACATAACATAACGCCTGTAATCTACGTAGGGTTAGGCAGAGACCTACTTTATACAACACCCACATTTATGTTTAAGTCCTATGTAATGTAGGACGAGCCTATTGTCATCAACTGGGCACAAATCCAGACTCTATTGAGAAGTTCCTAATAGAAAAAACCAACAACAATTTTTTGGTCGACCCAAGAATCAAACGTAGAATCTCATGCTCAACGACATATTTACGACCTCTAGACCTACAGGGCTTACTGCCTTATGTAGCACTAGCTGTTCCCGGCGGCTTCGCCCGATACAACTCGAAAATTATCCCACGGGAAGATAAAATCGGGAAAAAAGCAATCCTGTGTGTTAATTCAGGTTATAAACTATCTGTGTACCAAATTTTATCTCAATCCGTTCAGTAGTTTTTGCGTGAAGAAGTAACAAACATACACACTCACATACTCACAAACTTTCGTCTTTATAATAATATATTAGTGTGATTATTTTAGTATAACCCAGTCTAATGAGAAGTACCTAATGTTGTAATAAGGATGATTTCTAGTAAAACTATTTCATATGAAAATCAAGAAAAATCTAGACTCAGGCTATGAAACTTAGAATCTGTATCATATTTATAATATAACGTATAAAGTATGCCAGGAGGATGGAAGGTCCGGAAATTATATAAGTACATTTAGCCAAAATCCTCCAAAAAATGTAAACGAAACACTAGCATTATCATTTTGTGCTAAATTGAATTTGTTAAAGCTGGCAAACGAAATACCAAGCCGTATTTTATTTGTTGATAAAAATATTGGTCTTTGACGGAAGCTCAGAAGTCCAAACTCAAGGTTTGCCAAAGAGCGATGGAGCGTAGCATTTTAAATATCAAAATCACCGATCGAATTCGTAACACCATAATACGCTCCAAGACAGATATTGCCGATGTTGGCGATAAGTCTGCGAGGTTAAAGTGGGACTGGGCGGGTCACATTTCCAGGAGAGGTCAGGACAGATGGGCCAAAACCGTCACACACTGGGTGCCTGAAGGCGGTCGTCGTCACCGAGGCAGACCCAAAAAACGATGGCGTGACGATTTGGACTCATTCGTGAATGATTGGCCAGAGAAGGCACAACACCGAGAGAGCTGGAAAGAAATGGGGGAGGGCTTTGCCCAGCAGTGGGACAAAATAGGCTAAATTAAAAAAAAAAAATATTGAGACTAAAGCTGTTAGTATTGGCTAACTTAAAGGTGAGCTCTTTTACGAAATACTGTTTATATGGTCACGTTTATCATCTCCTGCCTCGTTGGTCTCGGGGTCGCAAGGCTGACTACTAAGCGTGAGGTTCTGGATTCCCGGGTCCTGCAAAGTTTTATTGGGTTTTTCGTCGTAAGTCTAGATTTGTGGTTGATAGCAATAGGCGAAATATGGGTATACTATTGGGTATCTGTGCCTAACCCTCCAGGGATAACAGGCGATATTTTATGTAAAACCAACCTAAATATATTTCATTTTTAACCATTCGATATGTCCTGAAATTCATGTCTGGCGACCTGACATTTCCACGTGTAATACCTTCATATTCGGTTGACGTTACAATAAGGAAATTGAATCGTCGAGGACCGTCGCTATTTCCTGAATATCTGCCTCTGCGAGTGATTGGATTGGTTCTCGCTTTACGGAAAGCAGATATTTAGGATGTAGATCAAGGTGTATTTTTATAGCCGATTTAATTTGATGTGATACCTTTAAACGAGGTTGGATTACGCAAGGTAGGGTATTTTGTATCTTTTTTGGTTTAGTTAGTTTTTGAGACCGTTAAAGTTATTTTTTCTTTAGTGAAGAGTACTCACCAAAGTAAAATAAACTAGAGAGGGAGAGGAAATAATCACCTTAAGTCTCCCTGTCTTCTTCAGCTTCAACCGCCATTCAATGCTGAGTTTTCCTTGTTTTTTTTCTGTTTTGGCCATCTCTATGTTATGTTTACCCTAAAGTTATGAAAAGGAATCACAAAGAGGTTTTATCATTACGAGATGGTCCTGCAACCGTCTGCGCTGGTTCGAACGATCGCTCGTTAGCGTTTCCTAAATCTTAAGAGGAACCTTGCCTTGAGCCCAGGGAATAACACTAGAAACGATTAATGTTCCTCGACAGACATTAAAAATCTTCGAAGAATAAAAATCACAATTTATCCAAACACGACACGGTTCGCAATTTTAAAATACATTGAATTATATTTCCGTCCTCATTTTTCTGATGCCCTGGTACCGTACTGGACAATTATTTGACTTCGTGAAGGCATTTGAGCTGATCTGCATGAAATTGTGGATAATGATGGTCGTTGAGAAAACCTGAAGTGATTGTTTATGGAACTTGTTATTGTTTGTTGTGGTCATGTATCTGTTGATCTGGTTTTGACTGACGCAAAAAATGATTTGTTTTGTGTTTTAGTTTTAGCAGAGGAAACTGGCTTCTCTCTTAGTAGAAGTTGAGTAAAGGCTACCCAATACGGGTGATTTGACAAGACCTAGAATTAAATCCTGCACGGAAATTATGACCGATTTTATCACTGTTCTTTAAACTCTCTTGGATTTGTGCCCACTTGATGGTAATAGGCTCGCCCTGTATTACTTAAGATGAAATGTGGGTGTTCTAATATGTTCACCTCAGACTCTGCCTAACTCTTAGGGGAATACAGGCGTGATGATGTATGTCTTTTATTTCTTCTAATTGTAGGGTGGCCATACGGTGTGCATACCCCAAACCCATTTTATAATAGGGTAGTTAACTAAAAAAATCTAATTAGTCCGTCAGATAGATTTACAAAAAATATTGGACCGTATTTTTTATTTTTTCACGTAAGCGAACAATGAAGACAATACAGTGCTTAAAACTCGTATTACGTCATATACATATTAGTGAGACATTTTTAGCAGTAAGTGACATCGCAAATTCCCACCTAAATCTTTGACGCGTTTTATCTTCGAAAATTTTGATTGATTTGATTAAACAAAAAATACGTACCCAATATTTTTCGTTAATCTAACAGACGAACTAATTAGAATCACATTTTTTTAAGTCGGTTAACATCCCTATTGACAGCATATCTTTAAATACACAATGGTACTATCAAAAGGAACCATTTCTAATCACACTCAAAAATAAACAAAATAATCATCTCAAAATCAATTACTAGAAACTAATAAGTACCTCGTTCTAATTCTCAGGCAAGTTCCCAAAATTACAAAAACTCATAATAGTTATGTCGCAAGCCATTGTGGAATATAATTGTAACGTCGTGACCTCATAGCACTTGAAGTGAACGCTACTCACGAATTTAGTAAGGCCACTTTCACAATGATGCGTTGGTTTTTAAATGGATGAAGAAGAGGATTTGATAATGTTTGTTACGGGACGATGAACGTAGAGTACAAGAACTTGATTGAGCTGTTGTGACGATAGACAAGGCAACTTCTACAGCAAAAAAGGGCAATTGAAGAAAAATTGCTGATTGCACCGTTCCCAAGATTATAGAAAAAGATAAAGAAGATTAATGAGAATGTCCTAACATATTTTTTATAGAACTTGGGTACAATATGGTATTTCACCAAAAAAATTAATTAATCCGTTAGATAGATTTTCAAAAAATAATGGTCACGTATTTTTTCTTTTTTCACTTAAACAAAAGGTGAAGACGAAACAGTGCTTCGAAAAGTCGCGGCAAGTCAGTCGTGTAACGTCACAAGGTTAGTACTTTTTTACCCAAAAAGTGACGTCAAAAGCCCTTTGACACGTTTTATTTACGTAATTTTTTCGTAATTTGATAAAACAAAAAATACGTATCCAATATTTTTCGAAAATCGTACAGACGGACTAATTAGATTTTTTTGGTGTATACCCTATTTAGTAATGCAACTTTAGTGTGCCAAACCATCATCAGAGTCAAAAATTGAAAACGAACACATAACATAACATAGCAGAGACAGAGGTACCCCCACATTTCGCCAGTAATGTTGAAGTCCTATGTAATAGGGGGCGAGCCTATTGCCATCAACCGGGCACAAATCCAGGCTCTGTAGCTGCGGGCCTGTGGACGGTGATTAATGGGCTAGCTCACCGTCCGTCCGTCTTATCGCGACGACAGGCCGTGTCGACGGCGCATTCGTGTTCCACGCGCGCCTCAAAGAGGTGTCAGCAACATGGGAGGGGCACGCAAGGGCCGACGGCCTTCGTGGTTGCGGGATGTTGTAAGAGATACCGCGGCCTCGACATAAAGGGATTATAAGGAACATGGGTAGTTTTAGTCAGTAGAAGTCTGACACTCCCTTTCGCTTTGCCGAAGAGCGGGAGGGGTTATTAATTTGATGATTTCCCACCCCCCAAAAAAAAAGCTCTGTAGCTGCAAACTGAGAATCTCCTGATTGAAAACTAACATTGCAGTATTAATAGACAAGGTTGCAGTTTAATATGTTTTAAGAAAATAAAATAAGTAAGAAAACATAACAAATTGACTTATCCTCAGACCCCATCTACCAAATTTATCTACCCTCAAACAACCACACAAACATTTTCCTCCATCCGCACAAACACAGAAAAACGAAAAAGCAACAATAATAAGATAATTCAAGATTAATTCGCCACTTATTACGAGCCGCATGATTCATTATTAAGCCGTAACCATCTGGGAAACCGTCGGTTTTTCCATTTGCGGCTGTTCTGTAAATCATATCTCCTGGGAACGGATCCGTAGTCCTATTTTAGCAAGGAAACCAACTTGCTGCCTCCCCAGATGTTGCTATATAAGTAGCGTTGCCAAACCAAGTGGGAAGATATGAGGAATTATATTTTAGGATTACTATATCATTTATTTATAGGAGGAGCTCGCTCGTCGATCTTCAGGTTAAGCCACGTTTGTCGATGTTGACCTGTGGATGGTTGACCACTCATGACATGCAGAGTTCTCGAAAGCACTAAAGTAAAAGTCACTAGAAGTAAAAGCTTATTTGGTTGGTTTAATTATCAATTATTACAGGCATTTTTGAATGTCAGAGAAACAAAGCGAAGTTACAGTCACAAGGCATAATAACTTGTGATAGTACTGTAGTTGACCATTCCAAAGCGTCTCCATGGAGAAGAATAGTCAAGAAACTCCATGGACACTCGTGTCACAGTGTTAGTGACCATTTTCCTCAGAAACAGCTTGACCGATTTTTATGAAACTTTGTGTGTATATTCATTAGGTTTTAAAGTACTGTTCACCCTCCAATCGCCACCCGAAGGTAGGGTGGAAAAAGGTGCAATGCAACGCATGCAGGGCACAGCTAGTAAATTTATAAAATCTCGTAAAATCCCTATAAAATTCAAGAAGGCATATCAAATACTTAATAAGAGAATTTCTATTTTCGTATCAGCCTCGAAGGAGCGCGTCGGATCCCGCGTCTCCGTCTCTGGACCGCTGCACATCCCTAGCGGAGATACATGATGTTATTTTTATCGCGATCATACCACGAGAAATATTAAACTTGGACAGATCTATTTTAGAAACACGATAGATTTGGTCCGCTGAGGTTTTGTTGAAGGATTTATGCTTTTTATTGCTGTTTAGTGAGATTTATGGACTAGTTTCGACGGTGAATGTGTGAAAATAAGTTTAATATTGCAACAAGTCCTATGGCAGGTAGATATCACCACACTCACATTTTGATGTTGATGTTTGCGCCGTTGAAAGTGGCTTTTTCTATTCAGTCCTTCAGTCATCTGTGTGTAGTTTTACTAGTCAGGATCGACTTCAAGTGTTACCACACGCAGCTGAATGCCAGTATGTTACGGAGTAACTACCTCTGTCAGCTACCAATTACCTACCCATCAATTGTGTGTATATGGGTTTCATACCCTAGTTGCTGGGTAACATGAGACTTCTTGGTAATCCTCAAACAAGGAGTATACTATCTATTGATGCCCTACGATGGACCACGAAGAAACCGATTCACTAGGACTGTGAAGAGTTCTAAATTATTATGATGAACAAAGAAGCCAGCAGTGGATTCCGCAGACTGGCATGGCGGTTCGCACACTAAAATAATGTGGGAGCATAGCGATTTGTTCGGGATCGTGTTACTTCAATATTAATGATGAACAGTGAACTAAACTAAAACTATTAGTATCATCTTTCATCATCATCATTTCAGCCAATAGACGTCCACTGCTGGACATAGGCCTCCCCCAGGTGTCGCCACATTGACCGGTCCCGTGCGTCTCGCATCCTGTGGGTCCCCGCAACCTTCACCAGGTCATCGGTCCACCTAGTGGGAGGCCTTCCAACGCAGCGTCTTCCGGTTCGCGGTCGCCACTTCAGAACTTTTCGGCAACCGTTCTGCGAGCAATGTGCCCTGCCTATATATGTATGTGTATCATCTTTATTGCTCCACAATAATCTGTCATAAGCGATCGTGTTAAAGCCTAATCACTCAAAAACGTGACAAATCAAATGGCCCTTACTTTCTACCACTCATCATCGGCTAAATACGTCCAATTAAAAGTGAATTATCCCCACAACGAACCGCCAACAGTAATCATCCGGAAACACTGCAAAACCTTGAACTTACTGCCAAGACAAGTTTATGCCAAGTTAACAACTTTATTTCAACCCTTTACTCAAGGAAAAATCTACCTTATCGAATAGCTGAAAGAGTGATTACAACTGCACAGTCAAGACACCTTTTATTGTAGATCGACAAACTAACAATTACGGTTAATCAAGATAAAATATCACCTATTGTAATAACGATAAGAGTAATGGTAACTGCGTTTGTGTAGTGGTAAATAGTTCAATGGCTTGAGTAAAAAAGTAGTATGCCATACCGTGGGTTCGGTCACGCAAAGTTATTGCAACTTGTATTGTTTCGATTTGTTTATTTTTTATAATTTATTGTTAACGATTTAGTTCAGTTTTTGTGGGAGAATCTATTTGTGTTAGTTTCAAGTTAGAAATTCTTAGAAGATAACTTATTGGGCTTTGTTTTTGTGAGGTTTTCGTGTACAGCGATGGGAGCTCAACCTTTTGGTAAACGACTCGTATATACCTATTGGTAAAACGGTTAAAAATATGGGCAGTATTTATAAAAACCTACATAATACAAAAAAAAAAAAATTGCCTTAAAATTAAAGCACGAGGTGTACTTACCCATAGTATTGTCGGAAAAAAAGACATAAATTCAAACAGGTGGAGCATTAAATACTTTATAAATACCAGTAAACCGGTTTTTAGCGAAGTTAGACATACCTCATAATCGTAACAGATCGCAAAAACAATTACACAAACGGAGGGAGAATTAATCAGGCAGATTGGTCTTGAAACGGAAACGTCTGAGTCTAAAGCCACTTCAACATTTTCCACATCTCAATTAACAATCTCTTTACCCACAAGGGGACCGAGCGTAATAATACTTTAAGTGATTTTTATTAAAAATGTCTGTCTCGCTGGTCAAGTGGTCGTAACCGCGGCTGTTAAACGTGGACCCGTGGGATACGATCCCCAGGTGAATAAAGTGTTTTTGTTCCTCGTCATTAGCATCTTGAAGACTGAATATGTTTACGGTTGTTGGTAATAGCTTGCCCTCAATACCTACTTACTCGGGATTAAGTTCCCAGTATCCACCGCTACAGATATATTATATCCTCACAATTTTTTTTTGACTGGCCTGTTGGTCTAGTGGTTAGTGACCCTAACTGCTATGCCGGAGGTCGTGGGTTCGATTCCCACCCAGGACAAATGTTTGTGTGATGAGCACGATCATTTGTTCTGTGTCTGGGTGTAATTTATCTATAATATGTATGTATTTAGAAATATATAAGTATGTTTATCAGTTGTCTAGTACCCATAACACAAGCTCTGCTTAGCTTGGGACTAGATGGCGTTGTGTGATAGTTGTGGAATATTATTATTATTATTATTATTAATTATAAACTGGGAGCCTTTTCACTGGATCATCATCGCCACTATCCCAGCCGATCTCTTCCAAAGGCTGTCACGCCACCAGATCAACCAGTTCTCGATTCCAGCGGATTCGCATAGCCTTTATCAGGTCCCAGGTCAATCTTATTCGGCCTTTACGGTCTACGGCTGCATTTTTTTTTGGCTCCATTTACCATTTCTCCAAAATTATTTTATATACAGGGTGTAAATTAACCCTTCACGCACCCGTACGCAAAAATTTTTGCTGGGAAACGGTTTTTTTTTGGGTCAAATACACATTTTACTGTAAAACACAATGTAGCACTCTTAAAACATTATGCTAGTGGATGCTTTAAATAGTAAACGGGCCATGGAGCTAATTTAAGAGAAGTTATGAAAAACTAGTATTTCCAAAAACAGATGTGAAAAAATTGGAACTTTGACCCCCAATGTCTCCGTAACTAGGGGGTTGGTCTAGAACAAATAAATGATCGCAGTGGTGGGGAGAACAAGTGCCCTTCATTTGTGTTATGGGTACTTTTACACCCTTTATATTACATAAAGCAACTGCCTATCTGGCCTCCAAAACCCAGTCAGTAATGGTTAATACGATACCCCTTGGTAAGACTGGTTGTTAGACTTTCGGACGTATGACAAAATATCGTTGAAAAAATACCGACAAATTAAGAACCTCTTCCTTTTTGAAGCCAGTTGGCAACAATGTACGAGTATTTTAGGTTATATTAAAATTTCAAGCCGCAATTATGGCGGGTTCCCATTATTTACAAGGCAAGGGTCGGTGGAGTATTACTTGACTTTTAGGAGCACTCGTGGTTAAGGACGGTTTTATATTTTACTTTGTCATGAAATATTTGTACTGATAAGTACCTATGTTTCTTAATTCATCATTTTTCATTCTGGGCGGACGAACTGAAGCTGAAACTTTTTCTTATGTGCCAGTATGCAAACATTACATTTTTGCATGGAGACGATTATGATGGGGGGCTTTTGACGTCACTACGTGGTAAAAAATGCAGTGCGATGTGACGTCACACGAGTTTTCGAAGCGTCTTAATTTTTTTTTGTGAAAAAAGAAAAAATATATATCCAATAATTTTTGGAAATCTATCTGACGGACTTGTTAATTTTTTTTTTGGTCAACTACCATATTTAGCTGTTACATACATTTCATGCGTAGGTAATATTGAAAAAAAAAAACAATTTTGGGTTCTATGTTGTTGTAATGAATAATCGTTTTCGCGTCGGTCTCCACTTCAGCCCTGTATAGGTTAAATTATTCATAGACCAAAACTTAACTACAAAAAACTTTACACAAACAACATACCCTCCAATTTCCATAAAAAATGTTACAGTAACCCAACGCTAATGATTACCTCTCTCTTTACAGGTCTTGTCGGGGCGACCGGTTACCATGGCAACGGCGACTGAAACAAACCCCTGAAACCAACGGGTAAGTTCACGACCTAACCTACATGTGTTATAGGTAGAGGTGAAGGTTGGAAATCAAGCGGAAATAGCGCTGAGGCAACTTTCCGCTTGATGGATGATTGCTTGAAGCGCTTTATAGTGAACGTCATCGCGGATATATTATTTTTTTATCAAGTGATCAACACTGTTATAAAATAACATCACACCTCTAATCGTCGAAGAGTTAGGTAGAGTAATACACCGGTAGGTACACATTTCGCCAGTTATGTTGAAGAGCCATGTAAGAGAGCGTGCGCCTAATACCATCAAACGGACACAAATCTAAACTCAATGGCTGTTACTTAGATATTTCTAATGGAAAAACCCAATATCATTTTGCCCAAGTTAGAATCTTGAATGGTTTTGCTCAAAATGAAAAGAATATCAAATAATTTAATTCGGCAAAGAATATTACTGTCTGTGATAGTTTTTCTGTATAAAAAGCGATGTACAGACAGACAGCTTAACTACGCAAGGATTTATTATCTCCGCGTCAGGACCTCAAAGAGGCTTAGTTTTTATGCTACAAATATTCAAGGTCTCAAATAAAATATAGTACAATATAGATCCTAAAAAGATTTTTGTGAACTCGTAACTCAATATAAAATCATTAGGGAGAGTTCTTATCTTTGATGTGCTGGTTCACTTGAATTTTTTACGGTAAACTCGGCGGTCTCTACTCCAGGACTCATTTGGGTCATCGGTCCTTCGACTGTCATGACCAGCCACTGTGGCCAGCCAACTGCCACTTCAGCTAGCTTACTCTGCAACCTTCATAGATAACTTCAGTTCTTCTCCGGGTGATTGCATTCTTCCAAGAAACTTTAAGCATGGGCTGGCGGATGTTAGGAAGCGATACCGCGGCCTCGACACAAAGGGTTAAGAAGGAACATGGGTGGTTTTTAGTCAGTAGAAGTCTGACACTCCCTACCGCTCTGCCCAGAGCGAGGAGTCATTTGATGATTTCCCACCCTAAAACAAAAGCATAGCCCATTCCATAGCGTGTTGAGCTACCTTCCATTCAGTTTCGTCCATTTAGGAACTAATCCAATAGCTCAAAAACACATAAATTCACGCCTTTTTCGGTGGCGTGCTTTAATTCTTATCCGGCTCGTCTTCGTTAAGAAAAGGAAAGAAAGAAAACATATTTATTTGTCGCAGAAACACACCGAGCATGCAGGAAAAAACCAATACACAAACAACACACGCACACGCACACACGCACGTCGATTGCTAGAACTACGGACCTACTGACTGTCTGTTCACCACCCATCCAGTGTATGTCTTTCTTGGATGTCTTCTCGCAAAGTTGCCTCTCACTACTCTGCCTTCTTCTTTATCGTTAGTGCCTAAACTGGCGTAAGAGTTTTTAGGCCGCCAATGTACGTCTGACTTGACCAGTCAGTACAAGTCTCACACTCCCTTTCGCTCTGCCCAAGAGCGGGAGGGGTTATTTGATGATTTCCCAACATCCAAAAAAAGAATGCATGCTGGTGTCCTCACGATGTTTTCAGGTTTTGTAAAACAAGCAAGTGATAATTAAAGAATACTTACCTATATTAAAAAGTAAATGGATACTACCCATATTTGTATCTGTCTCTGTTTGTTGTGAGAATGGTGCGCATCAACACGTTAGAAGTGAGACGTAAGTGTGCGCTGTTGATGCGCTAATATCTACTTACATACTTAATCATAAAATTGACGACGGGACTGCTTTAGCTCGTTGCTCACTGTTTGCTCCGGACCGACTGCGGCGGTCGCGGGCCTGTGCCTCACGAGGCTTGTTTGCTGCTCCCACTGTGCGTACCCTGCTCGATATGCGCCCACAACCCAGGCGATGTATCTGCTAAACGCCCTGATTGCTCAGGAACCGGATCTAGATCTTATGAGTATCAATAAAGCTATGTTTAATAATCGCATGCAATTTTTAAGTTAGCGTGTGATGTTGTCTTGCTGCACGCGTTGGTGCAAACTGTAAGTTTAGCAAGTACCTGCTTAAATAAATAAATACGCACATGAATCCGAAAAACAAGCGGTTCGTGTCTTGAGTTCGAAATCGAGACCTATGACTTGGCCGTCTGACGGTTACACGAATAGACTATAGGTGCAAAACCTCCCTCATAAACACAGTTATGTTATTTGTTACCCAACAGTTTAAATGATGCCGAGAAATCACGTTCTTATACGATAGATAAATATTTCCTCGATTGAAACTCAGTACTCAAACTTATCGTACACTCAAATTATGCTGGATAACACTTATCTGGCCTCCCTTAATGTATTCTAAGCAATTTTATTCGAAGATCATTAATTCAAGAGATTTCCAAGTAGAGCGGGAGAAACCGAATAATTTCATAGTCGATTTGAAATTCAAAATGATGACTGTCAATGTAAGAGATTAAGCAAATTGATACATTTATGTTGAGTACTGAGTTGTTTGACATTATCGCAATGGCTGAACATTAAGTCCGTTTTTTATGTCACTGAAAACATTATTATATTTTCGACTAGTTTTAGAGAGTAATCCACGAGAACGTTTTGTAAAATATACCCGACACTCGGCAATAAAGAAGCATTTCATACCTAGCTTCAAAAAAATGTATCCAGTTCAGTAGTTTCGCAGATTACCCTTCACATACGAACTCACAACTTACCCAACTGTTTTAAGTCAGTTTCCAGTCTTACTTGATGTTGTATTTTGTCTATCCTACTTCCATAACACAGTAATGGGTCATACGATACCATGCTACAGTGCTGATTTTCCCAACAAATTCTGCTTTTCAACATCATTTACGGCAAAAACTCCCCAGGACCACATGGTCCCAGGACCCATTTACAATTCCAAAAATCTCTTAATATGAGTCCATCCCAAACTTCATCCTTAAAAGACTATTTAGCAAACCCTTTTAGTAGGTAATAGAACTCACTTTTTATTACAAAACATCTCGCTTATATATCCCAAAGGATTATGCAAAGGTACTCACATTTCGCCGGTTCTGTTTAAGTATTTTGTAATAGAGGGCAAGACTAGGGGTCAGATTTTACACTCGTACAGTACTAGGGAATCCACTGTACTAGGTATAGGGAGAAGGCATGTCATATACTCAGGGGTGGATTTTCCTGACAAAAAAATGTCGGATACGTGTTTTTTGTTTTATCAAACTAATAAAAATTGACGAAAATTTTTTGAAGCACTGTATCGTCTTAATTTTTTGTCAACGTGAAAAGAATAAATATGTGTGCAATACATATTTTTTGAAAATCTATCTGACGGACTACTTCGATTTTTTTTAGTCAATTACCCTATTAAGTTGGGAAAAGGCTGAACACTTCAAGCCACAAGATATTCTCAGTCGATGGACCTGGTTTAAGGACCTTCCAAAGGCTTCTTATTTCATCATCGTCATCAGTCACAGGCTGGTTCCACCCGCTGCTGGATAAAGGGCCGATCTCTGTCTATATCTCCTTAAACTTCATTATACGTCAGCCTAAAGAGTTTATTATATCATTCGCCATTTGAGACCACTATAGGGTAAAAGCTCCTTTCTCTCTTCCCACTGATCGCATGACCAATGCTGTTGATTGTGTAGCGTAGTGCTTTTAGTGGTAGGAGAAAATGAGACAAGTAAGACTTAGTTATACATTTACTTTTGCACTACACTTACAAAATAGGTTCTAGGGTCTAAGGTTCAAGGGTCTAAGGTCACGCACTGTCACTGAAGGTAGGAAAACGGTACTGCCCTGAGCAACCAGAAGACGTCGATCGCCACGCACGGTAGGTAGGCCGGGTCTGGCGGCCTCACGCGTCGGTAGGGACGCGCGGCAGGGCGATCGCCACGCACGGTAGGTAGGCCGGGTCAGGCGGCCTCACGCGTCGGTAGGGACGCGCGGCAGGGCGATCACCACGCACGGTAGGTAGGCCGGGTCAGGCGGCCTCACGCGTCGGTAGGGACGCGCGGCAGGGCGGTCGACCAGGTGGGCAGCGGGCTCAGGGCAACTAGCCCTAGGTAGCGTTGGTGGTAGGCAGGTAGCGGCAGCGCAGACGGCCAGTAGGTAGCGGCGGCAGGCCGCTGTCTACACGGCCACGCCGTCGTCTTGTGCCGGACGCGTAGGCGTCACAGTTTAGAGGCGGCACGCGGTAGGGCGGCCGTGCAGATGCGTGCTTCTCACCGCGTTGGTAGATGCGCGGGAGCACAGCAGAGCAGCAGAACAGTGCAGCGTGAGCGAAGCAGCCATAGTTGGCTAGCCAGCGCTAGGAACCCTGAAACAGCGCCAAGGGGACGCTTGAGCTCCAAGATGGTTCCTGTAAGCCCCTACGATGTGCGTGTCCCAGCCATGCGTTAGATGCGGCAAGCTCAAGGCAGTGAAGAAGATGGAAGATGGGTACTCACACATCGCAGTGGTTTACAGTGATTAGTTGATAGGTGAATAGTTGATAGACTAAAGGCAAGGCGTGGCGTCACATCGCCACGTGGTTCTCATTGACTGTTGACTCGCGTCGCCGGTTTATGATACAGCATGGATGAGCATGATTTAGTCTATAGAGAATAGAATAGGATGCATGCCATGCGGAGAACCATATAACTAATTAGAGCACATGTGCATAGTGAATAGCTAGGTGCTAATTAATATTAAATACAGAATACATTGCCGGCAGCCATGTTAAATAGACACAAAGATTACAAATAGATATGGCTTGCCGGGACATAAATTTAGCAGCAAAAGAACACAATGGCGGAGTTCACTTACCCAATAACTGGGGACTTATCTAGTAGGCTGCTCGCTTGATGTAAAAAGGGAAGAACCCATGCGTGCAGCCGTTTTTAAAGGAGGTCCTGAGCGACGTTCTCCCTCCATTGTGACATTACAGAACATTTAGGGTTGTACCTATAATTTAGTGAGGTGACAACTTTTTAGAATTAGTCGGTTTTTAGTGAATCGACTAATTTATGCTACAATTGGCAATCCCAGCTCATGGACCTACCTCGCTACGGTTTGCTGCTGTTTGGGACCCATAGCTCCTCCGGCATGGTCTGTCAGCGAGTAAAAGAGGTCGTTACTGAAAATAAACATTAGCACATATGTTCTGGACGTCAATGCAACACAATAAACTCATTCCTACGTCTTTACTCCATCACATTCCAGATACATACGATTGACCAACTCTGACACTTGTGGCAACAGAACACAGATAATATTTGCACACACTCACTCATGCATACAAACACACATACACACACACACACTCGGATGAAATGAGGCCGCGTCCTAGCAATGCCGTTCATACAACTGAATAAATAAGAGTTTTCAACGGATGGCAACATGGAAAATAATTATAAAAGACACTTATGAGATGTTTAAGATTTTTTTTACAAAAGTGTGTTTTATAATATTATATCACGCCTGTAATCCAAAGGCCTCCCCCAATGATTTCCAAATTTTGATGATCATGATCCAGGGCCAATGTGGGCCACTGGACCATCTCCTACAAGGTCTACCGCGTCGCCTTCTGGCTGTCAGGGTTTCACAACGTGGTTGTTTTGGCCCACAGCTCGTTGGGCTTACGGCAGACATGGCCAGCCCAGTCCCACTTCAGCTTAGTGACTTTTATAACAACGTCAATCTTGGTTTGGAACAGATTGTCGCAAGTGTAGTGACCCTAATTGTAGAGGCAATGCTACCCCTAAATACCTTTTAATTTATTAAATGTAATGCTCAAAAAATTATTATAATTTTCTAAACTTAGGTTTGGTTTCGCTTTGTTTTCAAAGCTTTATTTCCCAATAACCATAAAATACTAGCGCCTAATTAACAAGCTAAAGTTTTCACCAGAAACTTAAACTCTGAATAATAGCAACAAACATTTAAAGATCAAAATCTCTCCGCATCATTACCATTCTCAAACACTCACCCACTAATTGGAGCTAAACAATCTCATCACGATGGCAACGGCAATCAATTAAAAGCATTTTCGTTCAGCTTTAAGGTTTCCCAACGAAAACAAGACTTCAACTAAAATAAATTACCCATTTAATAAAGCATTTGACAGAAAGCAATTTAATACCTCGCTTATAATGGGTCCCCACGAAGGACTTATAAATTATTTGGTTTTGGAGTAAGAAAGACACAGGGCCACCTGAGCTCTTCAGAAAATAATTAAAGATTCCCGGCCTTGTAATTTTTGAAGGCCAATCTGACGTTAAGATATTGATTTTATTTAGAAAACCTTTTAGAAGGTTTCATTGGGACTTAGTTGAAGATCCATAATAGACGTTTCGTCAATATTCTAACAGGTTTATAATCTTCAGTGATCTCCTTTGCGCCTCATAATTATCACCGTAAATAAAGTATTAAAATAAATTAGAATGAAAACATTTATTGAAAAAATAAAACAGAAGTAGCAGTGAAGGTTAAAAAAAATATTTATTTTTAGATAACCTTGCCCCATACTAGGAATTTCTCCTGTATCGTGGGTGCGGCTACAAACATTTAAACTCACATACACAAACACCCAGACCCGGAACAACTATTTGTAGGTCATACAAATATTTCTTCCGTGCGGGGATCGAACCCGCAACACGCAGCGCAGCAGTCCAATCACTTAGCCACTGCGCCAACCAATTTATTATCATTTATTTATTTATGTACATAAAATACAAAAAAAAGGATAAAAATGTAAAAAAGGGAAGCACAAAGGTACTGCTAATTAATTCAAAAGAAATTTCTAATTATTATTTTTAATTTCTATTTTGAATATATGATTGTAAAGGCAATTTTACAAACACACTAATTGGAGGTTCTCGCAAGAAGACAGGATCTGACATATTACATATCATGTTTTACCTACTTCTTCAACTATGACTATCACAACCAACAGTCATGACAGGACATGTCCACCAAATTGCGCCACAACATCATTTCCAATACCTTCCGCGTCCAGTCTGACCCAGCCACATTTTTTAGGTCCTTTTAACCGGAGGCATCGCAAAACCCAACTTAGCAAGGAGAACGTATATACATAACTTTGGCCAAGGATTCCGTTTATAAACGACCCCGAAAAATGAATAAAAATATAATTCAAACCGTGATGCCGGGATAATGATGAGTACAAACTCAAACTTATTACAAAGCACGAATAACAATGAAAAACCCTTTTAAATCTACATTAAAAACGGACAAAAGAAGACCAATTTCGAGTCCTTTCTCCAATTTTCTTACTTTTCAAAAACTACGGGTTCCGAATACGAAGGTACTAATCATATAAATGCGAAATGTCTGTTACTTTTTCAGGTCACAACAGGTAACTTATGTCCTGGAGACGTACACATCAATAGCATCATCCACAGCTTCACTATACTCACAGCTAGCCGAGATTCTGATTGTTTCAGCCTAGCAAGCTCCAACTTCTACTACTTTTAATCAATTAAAGAAGTATGGCCAATTTATCTTCACTTTAAGTTAGGTTAGAGACTGCAATAAGCTATACGTGCTAGTCTCTTTCTGCCCCATCTCCTTTCAGCCAATCTCGCTTCCTCGACACTCTCTTCCCTTACTCTTTTATCTCGATTGGATAGCAATACGACAGAACTAGAGAGATCAGGTGCAGGACCAACGGCTCAACGATGCTTTTACAAAAAATGACATACTACTACAAAACACTCGCAGAAGAAGCCACGGGCACCAACTAGTCGACAATAAAATACAAAATGACAGTATGACCACAACAATAATGTGGTAACAGAATGGTCGTCAACCCAGTTCCCAGGCTATGCCGCAATGTATTATAATTGTAGACCGCGAAACTTTCGGCCAGACCATGCAGGGAGCGCGGTTTTTAATGCTGCTAGTTTGGAGTTTTATGGTTGAGTGTGTCGTAATGGTTAGGTTAAGGGTTTTGTCAAGGGGGTAGGAAATGCGAAAACCGGTGGAAATGCTTTGGGTGGCAGCAACATTTTCAAATTCAGATCTAGATTAAATTATATTTTATCATACATATCAATGGCGGAAAAGTTATAGACCTACCAACAGAAATTCACAATGTTGTTTTGTTAAAATTCGCTGAAAGCTACCACTGATTTATGTCTAATAAATCGTAATAAAATAATAAGTACTTACAAGTATCCTAAGGGGAAAAACACACGGCGTCAATAAATTCGTCCACATCGCTGTCACTAGGAAAAGTACCCAGAAGGCTGGCAGCAGTGCCACATTTGATTCTAACAAAATTTTAGTTCTATAAATGTTCGCATATTTATTTCAATTCATTTAGATTACATTGGAATACTTCTGGCTCTTACAAAAACGTAGCACAACATGGTTGCGCGTTTCATTTCCGCATTGGATCAAATTCTGAAGAAAATAAGGAAGGGAAAATAGTCGTAAATTGTTACTACTTACGAAACTACCTCAGTCTTCTTGCTTCTGGCTCAACCTATACATAAATGCCTTATATTGCGTAGTATACCAAGATTATGACTGGACCTGAAACGAGACTATTACCTCTGGTTTGTTTCATCTCAGAGTAGTCGAGTACGGAAAATCTGCTACAGTCCAGTTAAAAAAAATACGTGTAAAAGAGTTTGTACAAACTTATTTGAATAATAAAAATCATTTATGATTAGCTACCGTATCCGACCTATCTTTATGCGACTAATAGAAATAAAAACACTAGACCTGCTATTGCTACCTACCCTCACTCATCACAAAAACAGCGTTAACGCATCTCACTCTCATCAATCACCCGTGTTTTTCTCTCACATCATATGGTTAAGCCTGCCCTAATAAATGACCGGTTGACGACATACCCCTAAACGTGGGGTGTTTTAACTGTAGGCACGGGGAGACACCGTGTCTAAAATAGGGGTGAAGAGGCAACACGGAAGAACACTGTGTTAATTTGCGAAGTTCAATGAAGAGTTTGTCGGTAATAGTTGGTTTTAGTGAATTTGGACATGGTATAAAAAATGTAGTGAGAGAATTTTGAGTATGAATGTAGATGGCTATAAGGCCTCATTTTAAAAAAGGATTCGCGGCAGTAACAATTGATAATTTTCCACAAAAAAAACCACTAGCAGATACTTCAGTAAATCAGATACAATATAATAGCAATAACAGTTAGTGTCTGGTGTCCGGACTTACGCTTCTGTAATACTGTTTATAAGTTTTTGCTTCAAAATATTCCATACAATATTTTAAGTACTACGGAGATTAAAACAAAGGGTCGAGGATTTATAATCCTATAATAACACTCAACAGAGGTCCATGACCAATTATTTCTAAATCCTGTTTTTGTTTTGCAATTTGATATACAGAAGGAGGTAAATATGAATACACGTGTCGTGTGCTGAAATAAATCAATGAAAAAACGTTTTTCAGATCACAATATATCGAAACTAATAAATGTGAAAACCTGAAGAGTTTGTTTTTGTTTAAACGCGCTATTCTCAGAAATCACCAGGTACATAAATTTTGAATTTAAAAACCAAATTCTTGAATAAGGTTATAATGCTTTAATATTACGCTACGATCAAATAGAGCCAAGCAAAAAGAGCGAAACAGAGGGGCCCAGCTGGTATATAAATATAAGAAAAGAGAAAATAAAAAAACTTACAAAACTATTCCTAGCAGTCAGGTACTTAGAAGTTCCCTCTTAATACTTGTCGAAAAGCTCTCGCTGTAAAACTGGAGCTACAGACATCGTAAGACCTCGACCTACATCGTAGAAAAAACAAAGAGACAACAGCAAATTTACATAAAGTTCTTCAAGAACTTAATAATACAGTACACATTTCTCCCCAAACTGTAATTAAGTGTTTTATCTTGTTTGAAACGCGACACTCGATGAGAATACCAACTCATTTTCCCTCTCAAACGTAACTCCGTCTCTCATTGTCAAAACTCATTAATCACCAAGCAATGACCTTAAACTAATTAAAATTTCCACACAAGTACACTGTGTTGTAATAGGAAAACACTATCCTCGTATCTCTTACACCAATGCTCTATCTTTGTCACACTCATGGATGTGGTACCCCTCTATCCCTGTTCCCCACAGCATCCGTATCGATCGTACTGTTAACCTTGACCTTGGGAGAGGGGCATAGTATGTCCCGTGTTCCCGACCTTGTACCATGAAACTGGGGTGAGTGAGAGCGATATTGCGAACGGTAATGGATGTCGTTATGATGTCGTAGTAGCGATTGGATCGTGATAAAGGCCTGATGATTGTTATAATGGTAGGTTTAAGGATGTTTCTTGGATTGTGGTTTGTGTGTTAGCATTATATTGTAGGGTCAGTAAATGGGTGTGAAAACTATGAAACGAGAGGAGGCAAAAGGATTATGTGAGTGTCGTAGCCGGTCGCATTGTAAGGTTTCAGCCTGTAACACCAGAAAAATTAAGTGATTTTAACCTCTCATGTTCCATTTAACGCACTGTCGAGACAATGTTGGACGCCGCTCTGGACACGGATACCTTTTTTTTTTTGTGGGGTGGGAAATCATCAAATAACCCCTCCCGCTCTTGGGCGGAGCGAAAGGGAGTGTCAGACTACTGACTCAAAACCACCCATGTTCCTTATTAGCCCTATATGTCGAGGCCGCGGTATCTCTTGCGAACAACCCGCAGCCCCGACGGGAACATGATACTTCAATATAAATACTTACGATTCAGACAAACTCGTACTTATGGAAAAACTAGCTGATGCCCGCGGCTTCACCCGCGTAGATATCGGTTATCGCGACCAAGAATAATCTTTTCACCCCCCTCTGAACGCCTTACAACCTTTTTTTCGAATTGAACAATGGCCTATGTCCTTTATAAAGCTCTAGTAGACTATTCGTGTATTAAATTTCATTTAAATCCGTTCAGTAGTTTTGGCGTGCACGACAGACAGACAGACTTATAAGTGAGGATTGCGGAACGGCTACGGACATTACACCGGAATTTTGTGAAGGAGGTTTGACCTTACTTTACCGAAGTTACTGGTGGTGTCCGTGTCCAGTTTACCGAACCTTTACATTGAACTCAACGTCAATGGGGCCTTGTTATCTTTACAGACTTATGGAAGATGATTCGCTCCAGAAGATGAGTATCGTAACCATCGTATTACCTAGTATTAACTGGGTTGTGGAGGTCAGTTAGGCAGTCGCTCCATGTAAAATACTTGTATTCAACTGCATCCGGTTAGACTGGAAGCAGAACCCAACATAGTTGAGAAAAACCAAGGCAGATGATGAAGTATGAAGATTATGCTTTATGGCCTTAATGAACCTCCGTCCATCAAACGGGACGTCTACCGAAGACAGAGAGAGCGTTTTATGAAAGTTGGTATGTTGGTGGGTCATTGACAGTCGGGAAAACTCACCTTGGGGTCGTAACGAGACCAAGGTTACCACCACTAAATAGTGACCGATACATTTAATGTCTGAAGAGCTTGTGACAATGACAGCCGCTCAGATCAATCCAAGGTTAAGCGGCGCTTGCCTAGGTTGGTAAGTGGATGGGTGACCACCCAGTACATACCGAGGTTTCTCCACGCCTTGGAAAACACGTTAAGACGTTAGTCCCGGCTGTCATTTATAGAAGTTTGACAGTCTTAAGAGGTATTCACAAGCAGTCTTACCAAAGGGTATCATATCACCCCAGTACGCACTAACTGTGTTGTGCAGGTCAGATAAGCAGTCGTTCTACTAAAAATACTAGTATAAAGCTGCATTTGGTTAGACTGGAAGCTGGCCGCAACATACGAGTAGATGGAGAAGGTTAGGCTACTAGAGGTTTTTTTTTTGGAAGGTGCGAATTTGCCAAATGATCCTCCTGCTCTGGGCAGAGCGATATAGGGTGTGTCAAACTTGTACTGACAAAAACAACCCATGTTCGTTCTTAGTCCTTTTTGTCTGTATCTCTTTCTAACAACCCACAGCACCATTTTTATATTTATTTATATATTTTTATTTTTATATTTACTATACGGACCTTGTAGAAACTAGAACAAATTTCCGTGCGTTCAAGCATTTTTGTCATACCTATTATTGGAATCAAATATAACAGCTCACAACTTAGGACCCAGTAATATTAATGACAACAATATCCGTGGTGCTAGGCAACTGGGCTTATCCCAGTTGTATGCGTCCCTGTGTGCCTATTGGCCTTGTTCTTTTCTGTCTCCTGCTGATATGGAGGGAAGTGGAAATTTCTGTTTTTTCCTACTCCTCCGCTATTCTTTTCTGATTAATTTCGTTGCGGGATCCAAGACAGTCAAATCATTTCTCTGGGACTTCGTCGAGCTTCATTGTCTCGGCGCTTTTCTTGTGGTCGCCACTGTTGATTCTGGCTTACAGAAGTTACAGTGGTTTGGGAACAGTGAGGCGGGCTTGTCCCAAAAAAAAAAAAAAAAACCCACAGCACCAACGGATCCCCGGTATCCACCTAGAGGCTCATTTGATGCCATATGCTAGATTTATACCTGGTAGGTATCAGGTGGCGATATGTATCGATAAGTAAAAAGCTTTCGCACGTTCGTACCGTCTAAAGATATCCCTGTTTACAGTTATTCAACGTAAACGGAGCACGTGTAAAGGCTTCACGTATAAAATGTCTTCAGTTGTGTCATCATTTTATTTTGGCTTATTATGGACTGGTACAATATACAGTACGGTTTCATTTTCCGGTCAAGTGGTATATGACAAGAGGCAGTGGCTTTCAGTCTTTCTTAGTGAACCACAGTTTTCAACAGGATTAGCGGTTTGGTACTTCGGTAGCTTTTTCATTTTGGAACAAGCCTGCCACACTGTTCCCAAAACACTGGAACCCCTGAAAGCCAGAATCAAAAGTGGCGACCAAGAAGCGTGACAATAAAGTTCCAGAACTGTATTAAATCCCTCTACGAAATTATTTAGAAAAGAATAGCGGAGGGGTAGGGAAATTGGGGGATCGGACTGAATCAAAAAAATACGATTCTAATTAGTCCGTCAGTTAGATTATCGAAAAAGAATTGGATACGTGTTTTTTGTTTTATCAAATTAATAAAAAATGACGAAGATAAAACGCGACAAAGATCATGATCGTCGAAGCACTGTATCGTCTTAATTTTTTGTTTATTTGAAAAAAGAAAATATATGTCTTCAATATTTTTTGGAAATCTATCTGACGGACTTATTAGTTTTTCTTTGTCCGATCCCCTGATCAATGTCCTATTTTCGGTAGCTTATGTCAATTTTGTATTTATTTCCCTTTTCCGACAGCGTGATGGTTGTTAGAATGTCAGTATTGGCTGGTACAAAGAGACAACAAAACAGATACATAGAAGCAAGGAGAAAGACTTAAAAAATATCAATAAATAAAATTACATCAGTACTAATACTTTATTACGAGGGGTCTCGGGGATTTTCACAAATTCCTAATACTTTCATGAGTTCTGCGAATTTTGTTCTCGATGATATTAGAAATAATAAGCTTTACACGTGTTGACTTATTTAGTCCGGATCTCTATTTACTTATCAAGGAAGACAGCATTAAAATCACCTGTCTTCGAAAAGGATTTCGTTAATTTGATCAGGATTAGCCATAACAATACAACATGGTTTTGTCTAAGGGTGCTCGCATAAAGGCAGCGGGACTGTTTTAAAGAGAAACGCACTCGCGCTTAGAGAGCAGTTGCATAAACACAAAAAAATAAATAAAAATGTTATTTAATAATAAGTTTTACAATGCTACAAATATCTTTTAGGCTTTATATCAGTTTGCAAAAGAATTTATATAATACATCTGTAACCGAACTAACCAAAATCCTGTGTTTTGACTATCAGCGCCAAATCCAGGGTAAAACTACAGAAAGCCTTCTTTTCGCGAGATTCGTAAAAATCAAAATCAAAATATTTTTATTTCACATAGGCCTACATGGGCACTTATAAAACGTCGGTAAAAAAGGGACACGGTTCGGTGCATTGGTCGATTCCTAAGGAGAAGAACCGGCAAGAAACTCCAAAGGTTACTCTTTTAATCTTTTAAAATCGTTTAAAACCATGCAGATTAATGTCTGAGATGGTCTTTTGAAGAAAGTACCACACAGATTTGAGTGGACCCGTCCAGTCAGTGCAAGCAGAGTAAATGTGTTTACTATTGTCGCCAGGTCAATACAAGTACGTTTTTAACAGAAACACCATTTTGTGATGATAAGAAAGGGAACACGATGGACTCGATACAAAATAGGGCAAACTAATCTTGAGACTGTATCATGCTGGGATTACCATAAAGTGTAAGTTTATAGGATTGAGGTCAAGAAACTTTACAGCCCTTACGTACTCATCCGAGTTGGTATTAGGTTAATTATAATAGTGTTAAAGGGATTTCAATGAAGTTTGTAACATTGTTGAATAATTGGAGCAGAAGAAACTTTAATTGATAGAGTTAGGAGCTGACTTAGTGGAATTGATTATCAAACTCTCGTCTTACCCATGGCTGGTCAAATTAAAATATGGTACTTTCATGGTACAGAAAACAATACTTCCTTTATAAGTAAAGAAGTTGTGCCCTTGTGTTTTACATCCAAAAATTAACTGCTTGAAATACACCTCAAGTGTTGTCACATCGACGTCTACTACTAAAACCTTTTTTTTATTTTTTTAGGGGGTGGGAAATCATCAAATGAGTCCTCCCGCTCTGGGCAGAGCACAAGGGAGTGTCAGACTTCTACTGACTAAAAACCATCCATTTTCCTTCTTAGTCCTTTGTGTCGAGGCCGCGGTATCTCTTTCGAACAACACGCAGCCCAGACGGGACCCTACTAAAACCTGGGCTTAATCGATTACACTATTTTGAACGCGTTTGAGGCGAAAGTTTAATTTCGGTACACAGAATTAGTATTAGTAAGACAATACGAATATGATTGTTATGTGTTTATTGTATATTTATAGAATAAATGGCTGGTACACACATGCCACATGTTATACAACATCATAGCACATGGCTTGTTGATACTTAACTAATAACTAAACTGTCGTAAAAACACAAGCAAAGGCACTTTACAATGATTACATTTAGCGAGAACATTGTCAGAAGTACTTTCATTTAGATCGTATACATAGAAAACTAGAATAGACAGCACTGATTATATTTCACCTTTTTAAATTTCACACATTTTTTTTCTCAGCATTTACGGAACTGGGAGCAGCAAAATGTTGTTCAGGGTTTGTGTACTATGCAATGAAAAAATACTAGATTAAAAAAACTGGCCAAAGAAACATGGATGGTCCTGTGGCGAAATGGGCAGACGACATAAGTAGTTGCCACGGGTGGAAATATGTATGAGGCTGTCACAGGACTGCAGATATTGGTAGAAGCAAAGAGAGGCCTTAACACAACAATGGGTGATTTCAGGCAGTGGTTGATGATGATCTTGTGGGTGATAGAAATATTTTATTCTGCAGCCCAAAACGCGAAGTGCCGAAGTTGTTCCATTCAAAACTCGTATCTCTAATGGTGTGGCGGTCTTTCCTTTACAATGAAATGCCAAAAAAAACATCATCATCATTTCAGCCAAAAGACGTCTGCTGGACATAGGCCTCCCCAAGGTGTCGCCACATTGACCGGTCCCGTGCGTCTTGCATACAGCGGGTCCCTGCAGCCTTCACCAGGTTATCGGTCTACGTAGTGGGAAGCCTTCCAACGCTACGTCTTCCGGTTCGCGGTCGCCACGCTAAACCTAAAAAAAAAGACTTGGACTGAACCAAATTGCGTCAATGAAATCCTTACCTTTCCTATATCAGAGTATACACTAATGTGTACACATAGGTGCGTGCTATAGGCCATATTGCGCTCTAAGTAACGTTACTTCAGGGAGTGTTTGCCTACACCGGGCAATATTTCCCGAGCAATTTATTGCGTCGTAATGAAGGTTTATTTGATGTTTGCTCGAGATGGACGCACAGTACATTCTATTTACGTTTCATTCGCTATTCTGTTTATTGGTCTAAATCGCTTGTTTAAGAGAAACAGTACCGTTTCTCTGAGTTATAAACATCTTAAGTAGGTTAGGACCTCGAAATAATTACTATCTGAATAACACCTCTTGCCGCACTCGGAGAGCTTTAATGGTTACTTAGGCCATCACTTAGTAAAGGTTTTGACAGTTTTGTCTTACAAAAGTATGTCAAATCTTTACTAAGTGACGGCTTAAGTAACCATTAAATATATCTGAGTACTGCAGTTAAAGTTTTTTGCTAAGGTACATTTTTGCTATAAAGGTCATTTATACATGCAAAACTATCGTTTTTCGTAATTTTGTCAATTGCCTTGAAACAGGGCCCTAGCAACCATGAAAAACAAACAGAAAACCCAAAGGATTCTGTGGTGGTAATATTTTTCCAGTGTCCTCTCAGTGAGAATCAGATCCGGGAATGTGGGCCACCACGTTCCGGTATCGTCCGGTACTATTAATAGTGGAGGAGCGCGTCGCGTCCTCTTGAAAGACCACCCCAGGCCGCCATTACAAACTGCTAAGGCATAGACCTTGGAAAGATCATTCTTCATCATATCATCCGAAAGACATACTCCTACTGGACATTTACTGATCCTATGAATCTGAACCTTTCACTTATGACAGGAACTAATGGAGCATAAAAACATAAATAAATAACAACAAACTACGATACAACAAATCATCCCCAGAGGGTTAAACGTAATTTCGGTTGAACCCTAAAGGGGTTTGTGTACCGATAAGCTCGAACATTGTAATTATTTCGTGATCCTGTGTTCAACATTCTCGTAATTATTTAATATCTTGTAATCATAATGATATATTTGGAAACAGAGCATTATTAGGGAAGGTAGATCAATGGAATGTGTATATGATCGTGGGTAAACTCATGTAGTCAGTCAGTCTGAAGCAGGCAGGTTTAAAGTTTAGTTTAGATTATGATTCTGAGGTTGTATTTAATCCCATCGGGGCTGCGGGTTGTTTGAAAGAGATACCGCGGCTTCGACACAAATGGCTTAGAAAGAACTTGGGTGGCTTTTAGTGAGTCTGATGCTCTTTACCGCTCTGCTTAGAGCAGGAGGAGTCATTTGATGATTTCCGACCAACCAAAAAAAAAAAGTTTGCTAAGTTCTTGTTAGAGATAACCGCACGAGAGAATAGTGGAAGGAGGAGGCCTTTGCCCACCCGTGGGACATTACAAGCATAGTTAAAATAAACTTTACCGACGGACAGTCTGCCAGTCTAGACAGTTTTTGGAAATGTCTCATCCCTTCACTGTTTGTGATAAAAACGTATTTTTCCCACGGACAAACCCTATCTTCCCAAACTACCTGTAGAACTGATTGATATAAATGATTTGACGTTGATGTGCTCTTCCTAAGGAAAGTGCTCTACGAGCTCCAAAGGTCTATTAGACCCGTATCTTCCATAAATGAAGACTGACACATCAATTACTTCTTTAAGGAACCCCTCCATTTCTTTCAGCACTTGATTTCGTAGGACTGGGAAACTTATGACTTGCATCTATCATGCCACGTGTATGATGGTGCAGCACTTGAGCTCGGCTCGACCAATTTAGCTTATGTTTGTTTGTTTTGTTATTTGCACCTGTGCGACACCGGAGCGAGTAGTAGAGTAATACTTATGTAGCGAGTCTTAGATGGAGAAGCGACTGATTCTTCCTTCAGTTCCCAGGCTACCTACTTATCTACCAATTTCATGTGTACCTAGAGGTTAGAGGCAGACAGCAAGAAATTAACTGTCAGTTTGGTCATATTTTGCGATGAGTTTGGGGTTCAAAAATGCCTAATGAAAGCTAAGTCCACGTTCATAAGTGTGACCTACTAAATTATCCTATCCAAGATTTATCAGTTGTAGCCCGGAGTCTTGCACAAATCTAGATTCCGGGCTGCAAGTGGCTGATATCAGTAAGATCGCACCTATCAACACGGGCCTTACATAACAGGCAAGATCTTGTATATGGGTAGTAGGTATATACTCCTGCCTAATTCTACAGGAGAAATCAAATTCACCTAGGCATAATCGTTAGGTTTTTTTGGGTCGAAATTCAGGGGTAAATAATCTAAGATTTTAACGTTTTAATTAAACACTAGCGGTAATTTATACTAGGTCCGGGATCCTAAAAAACTTGCTTTGTTAATTAAATCATCATAAATAAGCAAATTAGGGACGCCCCAAATTAACATGTTGATTAAGGAAGCCACGAGAAGAGGATTAAAGTTTTTAATCCCTCAAAATTTTAATATCTACTTCCACCCCGTGTTTACCTGGTGTTTTGGTTTCATCCATCCTTTTATAACTTTGGAGAAGGGAAGATACTTTGCTACTTACTGGCTTTAGATGGCATATACACTTGATACACTTATTCCCCATTAAAGAGCAGTGGTAGCCCAGTGGTGGCGGCCCCGACCGGGTTCGAACCCAGTCAGAGGCGCATTACTTTGTGTAATTTATTCCACCACCACTGCTCTCAAAACGGTGACGGAAAACATCGTGAGGAAAACCGGCTTGTCTTAGAACCAAAAAATTCGAAGACATGTGACATCTACCAATGCGCACTGGGCCCGCGTGTTAGATTATAGCCCAACCTCAACTCTCCTAGAGAGGAGGCCTGAGTCCCTGCAGTGGGAACATTATAGGATGATGATGATGATGATGATGATGACACTTATTCCATCGGTTAAGTTAGAGAAAGGACTGTCAATGTACTTTGCATGATCTCCCTACAATTTTCTTACTCCTGTGACACAACTTCGTTATGGGAGATGGGTAGACTTTAACTCAACACGATGGCGTTTGTGAATCTCACGTCTTTGATTCTTGGTTTTAGGAAATGCAGGTTTCCCCGCTTCCTCTTTTTGGGAGCAGTCGTGATGCATTATAATCCCCAACACTGCTCCACTCTCTCAGTATACTTCGAACTGGCGTCTGCTTTGAGTACCTTTCTTATTTGTGTTTGTTTGTATGTTTACAGGAGCGGGCGCGAATGTCGGGTGGCGGCGGCGGGGGCCTCATGTCGTGTGTGCGCGAGGGCTCGCTGGAGCCGCCATACCGACCGCCCATCACCGACACACACAACCATGGTGAGTAGCAATACCAAGGTCATATGAAACGCCAGAGACAGTCATTTGATCATGTCGGAGCCGGAGATCCTAGATCCAGCATAGCTATCATCGAGACACGGAGGATTACAAAAACCAGAGAAGCAATACGTTCCAAATAAACTCTCTTCAGTTCAGAATAAACATTAGATCTATAATATCTTTGCTTGCCAAAACTGCATGTGCTCTCACCACTTCAATTTGTTTGATCTATTGATTGTCGAAGCTGACAAATTCACGACAATTGACGAAGGGTGGCCTCCCCTTAAAATAACTAATAACAACAGAAAATTCTGCACGCTGACCCCTGATTTAACGAACAATATATAATCGTAAACCTATCGTATAATTCGCAACTTGGGGAACAACCCCAAAGGTTTTTGTTTGTGTCATAAAAAGTAGGTAAGGAAATGATTACTAAGGGGGGCGATCAACTTTAAATATAGCTGTGGTATACAATTTAATAGAGGGTATGTTTATTAGGCCATTAATTTAACTTCCCCCAAAATTAGCGAGGATCATGACAAAACACAAACATCGTAATATTACATCCCATGATCATGGCTCATGATAATCCCTCTTCAAACTCTAGGAGAAAATTGGTTTTAAATTAGAGTGTAGACTACTTTCGAAGTAATCAAATCTTAAAACAAAGAAAAATTGCTGATTTTGGGGGCCATATCGCGGATTTGAATAAATATTTTGTTTTCGTTACCATCGTGTAGGGGTTTAAAATGAAGGGTTTTAAAAGGAGATTACAAAAAATATATGACACTTAAAAGAAATTTAAAGTCACAAATCCTATAAACACACACAAAAGTTAAATCATCTGCGAAGAATTTTACGCGACCAACGAAAAAGAAGAACAAAAAAGTTGGAAATAAAAAAAAATTGTTAAAAAAACTAAAAAACCCGACAAAAAAAAACTGAAAAGCAAAAAGCAAGCACATTTTAAATTAAACAAAACTTGGAAGCAGGCGGGGTTATTAAGTTATGAAATAAAAATTATGATGTTTTTTTGAAGATTGCTGACATTGTGCCACCGATTACCGACCCGATCACACTCGCTTCGCACGAAATCTTTGGTAGCTAATTTACAAGCCTCTTGGAAGAATCTTTTCTTGGTAATAGCTAATAAGATTACTTACTAATATATTTGTTATCGTTGCTAGCCGAAATTGTCTCAATACTGGGCAAAGGCCTCCCTTCATTCTTTTCAACGGTCATGATTCTGTTCTGCTACTTCATTCTAAGTTTCAAGGAAGACAACTTACTTACACAATATAGCACTACCAGGGTTCCATGACACGCCAGAGACAGCCATTTGACTCAATACCATGTAGGTACACATGACATCGGTACCAGAATTATTTCTGCATACATACATAAACTGACGCTTATACCACATACTCACCAACATATTCTCGTAAGTAAAAAAACCGGTTTATCATAATGATCTTCCTAATTAATACAATTTGTCCATGTTTCAGGCGAAGGGCGCACAGGACGCTTTCTGCGGGGCCTCCGGCGCATGTTCAAGCGTCGCGGTAGCGGCGCCCGCGCAGACGCCTCGCCTGACCCCAAGAGCAGTTCCACGTCTGAGCTGCTGGATGCTGACCGACATGCTAGGAGAAAGTAAGTGGGATTCGTCCTATGATACCTTCCCATTTGAGATTTTAGACGGCACGGTTGGCGCAGAGGCTCAAGCAGTTGACTGCTGCGCTACATGTCGCGGGTTCGATCCCCGCACTACACAAATATTTGTATGGCCTACAGATTGTTGTTTCGGGTCTGGGTATTTTTGTATGTGAGTTTTTATTAAGAGCAACGTTTTAAAAAAAAAAACTTAATATTGACCGGAATGTGCTTCAATGTACTTGTTACCTTCCCATTTGAGATTTTAGACGGCACGGTTGGCGCAGAGGCTCAAGCAGTTGACTGCTGCGCTACATGTCGCGGGTTCGATCCCCGCACTACACAAATATTTGTATGGCCTACAGATTGTTGTTTCGGGTCTGGGTATTTTTGTATGTGAGTTTTTATTAAGAGCAACGTTTAAAAAAAAAAACTTAATATTGACCGGAATGTGCTTCAATGTACTCAAGTACTCACTAAGAAAAATACTGATATACAATCCTGCAACATTATAAAATCGTTTTCGTAACCTCTCGAGCTTATTATTTTGCGTACTTTATCAATGTAAAAAGTTTCCAAACTTAACTTCAACTTAGCTTGCGTTAAGTTAGTCAACGAGTAGCGCCATCTATGATTTAGTGGCGGTACTTCTAAGTTAGAAACTTTTGTGTTTTGAATTCAAGTTCAACGAACTAAGTTATCTTGTTTTAAATATGGTCTAATAGTTAAAAATATAGAGTAAGGTGCATTCGTAGCAACCGAGGGGAGTATAATTTATGTTGGAAAAAGAAAAATTTAATAAGTAAATAACGATGCACTGCGTGTCGCGGGTTCGATCCCCACACGGAATAAATATTTGTAAAAACTAGGTGCAGGTAATTGTTCCAGGTCTGGGGTGGGTGTTTGTGTAAGTGAGGTTATACGTTTGTAAAACGCCACCACGATACAGGAGAAATCCCAAATGAACAACGATTAAAAAAGAAATAGTGCACCTCCTGAGTTAGCGTTGCAATTAATTTGACTACGTTTTCTTCGTCAACCAAGGGAGGGCGCCTATGGCAGCGGGCTGTCAGTGTCCCACGACTCGGTGTTCACCGGAGAGAGATCAGGTGACGAGTCGAGTGACGAGCGACCCACTCCTGCGCACGGGTTGGGGCATGTCGCCACATCGCACCGGGTAAGTACCTACCCTTATATCCTGTAATATTGATACGTTCACAGCCATACTTGATACTGATTGAAAGTCTATTAACAGCCTAAACGTAAAAAACTCTGTCGGTGACTACCTACGTTATCAAGGATAGACAGCATAAGCCATCTGTTTGCAAGAACTTAAGCCTTTCCAATCTTGAATTCGATTACTTTATTAAGAGGACCTAAGCCTTTCTTTGAATCCAAGTTTATAAGAAAAAATAAAGCTCCTGTAGTCCAGTATTTTTTTTAAATGAATTGTTCTTCTGACATTCAAAAGTGCCTGTAATGGCTTAATTGAATTTTCTACCTCTGCCTTACTCGTCGGGGATTCCAGGCGTGATGTTATGATGATGATGGCATATTATTCTGGTGAATAAACGTTTTTCATTGACATTTTATATCATTCGGAAACCGGAATTACGGTACGTGATAAATGTAAACATTGATTTTCTTTTAAAAATAACACCATGTTGCATGTCGTTACAAATGAGATTATGTATAAGGCGCGACTTTTGACGCGGTCACATAAGCCTATTTACTTCTTACATGTCACTCCAAGTACTCACTGCCGCACTCAGAGACGTTTAATGATTACTTAAGCTATCACTTAGTAAAGATTTTGACAGATTCGTTAAGGTTTTGTAAGTCAAATCTTTACTAAGGGACGGCTTAAGTAATCATTAAATATCTCTGAGTATGTCAGATATTCTAACAACTGCGGTACTTACTGCCGCACTCAGAGAGCTTTAATGATTACTTAGGCCATCACATAGTAAATTTTTTGACAGTTTTGTCATACACAAATATGTCAAACCCTTACTAAGTGACGGCTTAAATAATCATTAAATCTCTCTGAGTACCGCAGTCAGAGATATTTAATGATTATACTTAAGTCGTCTTCTGCGTCCCTGCTGTGGGAACATTATAGGCTGATGATGATGGTGAACAAAATGCTTGGCAGAACCCTCGGTGCGCGGGTCCAACTCGCATTAATCCGCATTTTTAATCAATTGTTTTATTTCACACAAAATGCTTTTTTCATTTGTGTTAGCGAGTTTCAAGTTAATTCCATCTCACAGTAAGATACATACAAAATTCCACCCTGAACTTCTTTTTCCACCTCTGTATGGGGTACTTTTGGAAAAACATAGTGGCAAATATTATAATCTCCTTAAATATTAATTTTTCATACAAACTTTCTTGTACTTAAAATGATGATGAGCCCAGTGACTATTGCTTCCAATGCGTTTCGTTTGTAGAGTTCCGTAAAAGGAAAAAAAGCGGAACCCTTATAGGATCACTCGTGTGTCTGTCTGTCTGGCCGACCATTCCCTCCCCCCCTTATCTCTAAAACTACAGAGCGTAAAATTCTGGAAAACATACAGAAATTATTTCAACACCACACACAGACACACCAGGAAAACCACCATACAGGAAAACCTATTAGAAGTCTAAGTACGGAACCCTCCATATGCAAGTCCGACTTGCACTTAGCCAGTTTTCTAACAGAAATACCGTTCACATTGGTGGCCCGTGTTTCCGTTCACATAAAAGAAGATGTGTTTTTTAATAATAAAAGAATCAATGTTTGACACAAAGCCAGTCCACTATTGTTCTGCTCCGGAAGGAGGTGTATTCTTTTCTTTACCCGCATAATGTAGGTCTCAAGGTAATGAGTTTACTTTACAGCCAGTTGTTGTATTTGTGTCCAGAGTGCCCCAGATTGCTCGTCATATCATGTGATTTTAAACATATCATCACGTCAGTTATCCCCAAAGGGTTACACAGAAAACTTGAGAAGAAAAGTTTAAGTACTATAACTTATTACTTTTCACTTTACGTTAGAAAATAGAAGACGTATCCAGTGAGGTGCAGTGTGAGCGTACGACTCCGTAACTGTCACTGAGAAGTTCCTGATGAAAAAATCCAATAACACTGCATGACCTGGGATTCGTAATTAGGAGCTCATGCACTTGCAACCACTGAACCAAAGAAGCAAGCTGTATTTTGGCAATCTCTAATAATATTATAAAGCTGAAGAGTTTGTTTGTTTGTTTGAACGCTAAGATCTCAGGATCTACTGGTTGGAATTAAAAAAAATATTTTTGTGTTGCATAGTCCATTTATCGAGGAAGGCTTTAGGCTATATAACATCACGCTACGAAAAAAAGGAGTGAAGCATAAATGAAAAATGTTGCATAAACGGGAAACGATATTCCTTATTGAGAGCCTCCGTTGCGTGCGCTGCGAAAATGGTTAAGCTATGCAAATTTGATGTATAAAAGAAATGTTCCTCTTTAAAAATTCTACAAAAAAGTCCGCCACAGCAAAAAATATTACTATGTTGGATAGTCGATCTATCGAGGAAGGTTGTAAGCTATATATTATTGTGACGCAGACGAAGTTGCGTATGTCAGCTAGTATTATATATTTATCAAAACAACATAATAGTGATGTCTAACACACCCAGAGGTTTTGCGTTGCACACAAAAGTACACGATTTAATTCTCGTTTCGGATGAATACATAAAAACTATCATTTATTTAGCTATCTATTCAAATAGAAAGTACATAATAGTGCCACCTCATTGTACGAACGTTTACACAATTTCACGAAACGCCAGGTCATTGTGCGCTCTTCAATGAGTTGCAGAAGTGCTGGTCAAAGTGCGCTATTTGATAATACCTAGTGAATGGTTGTTTTGGAGTATTTGGCTGAGAAGATCATCATCTGCCTTGCCTTTTACCAACTAGGTTGGGGTTGGCTTCCAGTCTAACCGGATGCATGGTGCAACTGCCTATCTAACCTCCACAACCCAGTTAATACTGGGTACTACGATACCCTTTGGTAAGACTGGTTGCCAGACTCTCAGGTCACTGACTACCTATAACGACTGCTAAAGATCATTATATGGCAGCCTGGACCAACAGCCCGAAGCACGGAATTTGAAATTGCAAGTTAGATTTAAATGGTAGAAAGAGGTTAACTGTCCAGAGATCTGGGAAGACCAAGCAACTCTGGGAGGCCTATCGTGTCTTGGACTAGATTGACCTTCAAGAGTAGAACTTTCCGGTGCGGCAATCCAAGATTTTAGGCTGTAAAGAAGTATCAAAAGCTCTTGTATATGTATAGAAGATTCATTTTTGCAGATATTAGCACTTTTGAATTATTCTTCTTCTTCATAGTGTGTCGATAGCAATCTAAATTGCGTCAGGCTAGAATTGAGCTACTAGTTTGACGCTTTCAGTGGCGTCCATCAATTCCTGAAGTAATTATTAAAGAGACGGTTAGTCAGTATGTTGAAGACAGACTTTGCACATTGTCATGTAGTAGATAGGTTCCAAAGTAGAATAAGGATCCAAGAAAAAGTAGGTATACCTTACCTAGCTTACAGATAATCTAGTAGGTACCCAGACTTTATTCAAGAATAAAAGCTTCCAAATCCGTAGTAGTTTAAGCGTAAGAGGTAACCTTGAATATAGGATGTGACTCAGAGTAAAGGATATAAAACCTGACCTATATTTTAGGTCAAGGTTAGTCGACCCAAGTTTTTCTGTTTAAAAATAACAACGCTTTTACGAAGAGTTGTTGTTATCCCCTTTCTAGGTAGGTGTTTGCCTCGAGAACACGGCATAACATGTGGAGTATAAACATCACGCTTGTAAACCGAAAGGGTTAGCCAGAGATGTGTGAAAGTTTGTGTGTACTACAGTTATTGGATACCCAAACGCTGTACTTACTACAAAAAGTGATTTGTATAGATTAACTAGTAAGAGGGTGTCCCTACTTACGAGCCTACCTTCTTATATAATGACTAGCGGACGTCAACACGGTTTCACCCGCGTATACCCCGTTCCCGTGGGAATACAGGGATAAAAAGTAGGCTATGTCACCCTGGGATAGTGTAGCTTCCCAACTGTGAAAGAAATTTTCAAATCGGTTCAGTAGTTTCGGAGCCTATTCGTTACATACAAACAAACAAATCTTTCCTCTATAGAATATTAGTGTAGATAAAAAGGCTTTTTTTAATAAGATGATTTTCTATTGATTAATGTTGGTGCAGATTTAAACATACAATTTTAATAATTTTTAGGTGTCTATGTCCGGTGTTTTGTCCGCAATTTATTCATACTGGTTTAACCAATCCTGTAGAGAGGAAGGAAATATCTTTGTTTATTGGGATATTATTTACCTTATAGGTAGATATAAATAAACAAATGAATAGTGTTAATAATATGCTGGCCATCTGTTTACTACCCGCAAACTTCAACATGGAAAACAGTATTTTTAAAGAATTTCATATTTAATTTATTTCTAATACACTCTCTTATATAAGTTCCATCTTCGTTATCAATGAACTATGAAATGTCGCTTTGCCTAAGGCTCTTTAAATAATCAACTGAGTTCACTCATTTGGGACCCACGGGATGAGTTTACTAATTTCATTTGTTTTATTACTTTACTGGCATAATAATTTGAAACAGGGGGGCTGTTTCAAATTCGAGTGCAGGCAGCGTTCACATCGGTAATTACCATACACGCAAGCTGAAAATCTCTTACATTTCTAGCTATGAACGTTTCAACAAGATGGCTGCATCAAAAGCAAACAAAAGTGTAGTAATACTGAAATCTGGACACGCCCAGACGCGATTAATTAATACATTTATTAATACCACATAACAACATCACGTAGGAGCCGTGATAATTCAACCATAATAATACCTCGCAAGCTGAACAGAAGTACTAGTCTGTGCCAGAGACTGACATTAGTCTACAGTAGTTAGAAAGGGATTTAAGTGTGAATAACTTAAACTTAATGGTCTAATAGCCTATTTTGTGAGCGAAACCAAAGAAAGAAGGAAAGCCTAAAATACTTCAAAATAAAACTACAACTCCAAAAAGACCCTAGCTCTAATAAATTGAGCGCTATTTACTTATTACATGAAAAAGCCGGAATTGGCTTTGGCTCATCGATTCAGCCCGGCAAATGAGCGAAATTCGATAGTAAACATTTAAATTCATACTTTTATATCAGTTTTAGCTCCATCCTTATCACACAAGCGAATAAAAAAAAATCTCTTCTTAAAAGAAACCGGTAACTGGATTTGAGGAGCTAACTACGAGACTATTTGTGGTCTCCTCGCAGTTAGCTTCTGTCTCAAATCTCCCAATAAAAGCAACTTCTGTGTAGGTCACCCTTTGTTAACTTATTTCTAGCTCCAGATTTGGCGACAATACTCTTCCAATTTTATGTTTCATCTGCCTTCCCGGCAGAATTCTGATTGGACCTTTGCCAAACCACAATGTGGGAAAACCAACCGATCTTTCGTGCAGACATCCTTACGACGTCCATTTAAAAGTGTCTGTTTTCTGCCTATTTTCTTTTAAAGAATACTGAGAATAAAACATAATTCAGTGATGTGTTGTATGGTGCGTTTGGCGTATGGCTATAATACGCCGTCATCTTGTTATATCATTACAAAGCCTATAAGTATTTGGTCGAATCAATGGTGTAGCCACCATCGTATCAGCGGTATCAATGAGAAGGGGGGTCCCTGAGAAACAAGGATCCGCGGTATACAGAGAAAAATAGCCACAAATTGTCGTTGATAAGGAACTCGAATAAATAATTAATTAAGAAGTTGCTTATCAAGCTGCAATTTTTCAAGCTCGCTTTAGTGAAGAACTTTTGGCATCCAGAAAGTTCGTATTTTTCTGATTTTCAAGCTTACTTCGCTCGCACTTCTATGGAATCTTCGCTTGTCGTGGTTCTGGACCAGAACGCTAAAATTATCCTCAATTTATTGGCATTTTCTTTTTATTATCTTCTGTCAGGATACTGTAAGTTTGTTACTGTATGAAGTAAACAAAACTGTAAAACAAGCCTATCCTGTCAAACTCAAAAAATAAATAGCTAGCAGCAGTTTTTTCAGTTTCGTGCGTCCGCATCATCTAGCAACAAGACAAACCTTCTGTAGATTTCTTACTATATACTTACCATGTAGTAACGCGAAATCCTATACAAGATCGTGTTCCGTTGCTCAGTTATGCTCTCTCGAACACACAGTTGTTCCGCGCGTGTGTTGCGGTCCTAATTCAAGTTATAGTTGTTTTTTTTTTCTTCCATCGAATGGGATGAATCACCCAGTCTGAACCGAACGCGTGACTACGCCCAGCGTATAGAGCTTCGATATTTAAAATATTAAAAAAATAAAATGTGTGTTGTGTTTAGTGTCCGAATTTTTAAACAGTGACTTTGTGGAAAAGTGTGTTTGGATTAAGAGTTTTTCGTGTTGTTCTGTTTTCTGAAGTTTTAATTTAAGTTAGTGTTATCTACCGGTGGTAGTGTAAAGTTAGTTCCTAGGCGATACAAGTGATAACTTAGTTCGTTGAATCTCTTTAGTGATCGTTTGATGGTCATGCTTTTAGCGCTGGCATTGACCTGGGTCTATAAAGCTCTAGCCTTCATGAAGTGCTAGGCTAGGTCACCAAGAATATTCTCAATCATAAAGTTGGATGTCTAACTTAAAACAATCTGCTATATGATTGTGTTACTTACTTAAATTAACCTACATTTGCACTTTTGTCTTAAGTTTCGCTCGCGTTTTAGCCTGAAATTAACCCACGAGACCGTTAAAAATATAGCCTATAAGTAACACTTAGTGATAATATAGCATCCCAATAGTGAAAGAATTTTTGGAATCGGATCTGTAGTTTCGAAGATTGACCACCTACATGCAAAGTAACTTTACCACTTCATATTATTAGTAAACAACTAAAATAGCGATGTCACATTAGTCTCGCCACCCTTGACAGCTAAAAGTTTAAAATAGGAACACCAATTTCAAGCTAATTAGCCAGTTTAATGTTTTACGTCTGCCTTTCAAATATGGAAACTGGGCTCGGTCTGACTCGTGACTCATACGACTACTGATCGATAAACTTTTATGCCAGTGTGTGTTTTAATATTGGTTTGTTTTTCGAATTGTTGTATTACTTACGTCAGTCTTTTGCTTTTGTTCTAAGCTTATTTACTTAAACATCACGAACAATTTTATCTCTCCTAGAGAAAAGGAGAGAGGACTGATGATGATGATGACATAGGCGAGCTGAATGCCACAAGGCACTAAGTTGGCATTAAGTTCTTAGTCAATATTTACTTGAAGTTCTCAGTAAACACTCAATTAAAATGTTAGTGAGATTGTGTTTTTTCAGTTATTTTGGTTCTCCAAGTAAAAATAAAATTTCAGACTTAATTAATATTTTTTGCGAAATTAGAAAGCACTTGCTTCTAAATCTAAGTTTAGTTTTTTTAGTGCCTAGAAAAAATAAGACTGAAAGTAACCCCTATTAATATTTATGAACTTAATTAAAAACTAAAACTAAAACAGGCAACACTTACTCAAAAAAAAAATAGTTAAGAAGTTCACCACGTAGCATAGACCATTATAAAAAAATCAATCAATAAAATAATTTATACAATTAATATTTATCAAAAAACAAGATTAAGCAAGTGAATATCATAAATATGTATTTCGTATATATTTTCAGAATAGTGCACAGAGATAGACACGCGAAGTTTTCCACAAAACCAAAAGCCGTATTCCACCGAAATGCCGAAAAATTCAACTATTTCTATAGGACCTATAGCAAATGTTTATAATCTTGCATTACCTATAGACAACAACACAACACAACATAACAACAGCAACACAACATAACATTACGTTACCGTAACTATTTGTGGTGGATTATAGCCCATTCCCTCTCATAGAAAGGAGGCCTAAAACCCAGCAGTGGGAACGACATAGGCTGGTTATGATGTTTATGAACTCTTTGAAGAATAGACATTTTCCTATTCATCATCAAGTCACATCTGCCTAGCCTTTCCCAAGTATGTTTACACCGGCATCCGTCTGTTTAACTGGTTCTGGTGACTGGGTCATAGAGGCCAGAGACAATTACTCTATGTAAAAACACTGGTATTCAATCAACTGAATGGACTGAACTGGAAAAGGCTTCCTACACAGTTGGGAAAAGGTATGGAAAATAATGACTACGTATCATCGACTAAAAACCACCCATACTCCTTCTTAGACCTTTGTGTCGAGGCCTCGGTATCTCTTTCGCACAACCCGCAGCCCTGAAGGCCGTCGGCCCTTGCGGGCCCCTTCCATGTTCTCTTCTCTCTATGAGGCGCGCGTGGAACACAAACGCGCCGTCGACACGGCCTGTCGTCGTCATAAGACGGCCAGACGGCGAGCTAGATCATTCTCCTGCCCTTATCCCGATTTATTTGAAGTCGACACAGCAAGTTCCATATCCGCTAATACTCGTCATCCCAGCAGCCACCTTCTTTTTACACATCTGTATCGTCCTCCCTATCTGTGTTCTAAGCAAGAATGATATTCAAATGGCTTGTATCAAAATGGCTTGTATCAAAATGGCTTGTATCATAATTAGAATTAATTAGATCTTTTTTCGTCTATACTACCGAGGTACCAAAACTGAGAAATACGGAGCAACTAAAGTTGGCAAGAATGAAGCTATAAAAGTGGACATTCCTAAGTTCACGCAGTTGAGTCATTTCGTCGTACCGGCTGAGTTGTGTAGGTGTGTCGTGGGCAGGGTAGATAAAGTTGTGTTTGGTTTATACTTACTGCCTAGTGTTACTCGTAGCATACACACCAATATTATTAATGCTAGTTTTTGTAGATAGACTGGAAAGTCTGGTAAGACCGAAGATACGATGGATGGAAAGTGAAATGGATAACATGGCTAAAAGAGTGACTACAGAGATGACGGCTAATGGAGAAGTATGAAAGTAAATAAAAGACATGAGGCGCCGATACTAAAAATAATAGGATAAAGGCAGAAGAATAATAATGACTAGCGGACGTCACGCGGTTTCACCTGCGTAGTTCCCGTTCCCGTGGGAATACATGGATAAAAAGTAGCCTATGTTACCCGGGGATAGTGTAGCTTTCAAACTGTGAAAGAATTTTTCAAATCGGTCCATTAGTTTTTAAGTTTATTCGTTACAAACAAACACACAAAAAATACAAATCTTTCCTCTTTTTAATATTATTATATTAGTGTAGATGATGCTATTTGATCATTTGACTTAAGTTTAGATAGGCAGTCGCTCCGTGTATTATCCTGGTCCTACTCCTCCGTTTCTGATGAATGTCGTTATGGGATCCAAGACAGTTAAATCGTTTCGCTGGGACTTCGTCGAGCTTTGTTGTCTCGGCGCTTTTCTGGTGGTCGGCACTGTTGATTCTGGCTTACAGGAGTTACTTACAGTGGTTTGGGAATAGTGTAGTGGGCCTGTCAAATACTGGTATTCATGTGACTCTGGTTTGACCGGGAGCCGATTTAAACATATTTGGGAACAGGCTAGTTAGATAAGGATAATGATTACAGTTACTCAACATCCAATATGAAATATGCACTCCTTAAAAAGTGAAACAACGATAAAAATCAAACAAAATTTCAGAATGCAGTAAAGTAAGAGCGTTCGTTGCGTAATACAATAAGTATCACAAAACTGAGGCTTTTACTATTAATTTGTGTGTAAATATGAGCAGCTGATTCAGTTGTAAGTATTTAATTGTCTGTAAGCAGGTTCCGTTTCTTATCTCTTGGTTTACTAATGGCCTGATCTGGCGCCAATGTGCGTCAGAATCTCTTTTTTAGCATCAGCTCCATACAAGGAGTATGGAGCTGATGCTAAAAAAGAGATTCTGACTAGCTTCTTCGTTCTTTTTCTATTCATAGATCTCTGATAGTCGTAACTTTCGATATAATAGGTAATAGGTGCGTCTTTGGAGTTACTGTTCATTTTGTCAATATGGAGGTTATATTTTTCTCCGCGGGAGACTAATTTATTATAAGCAATTCTATTAAACACTTAATTATTCTCCTGTAATCCCTCACCGGTTAGGCAGAGGTGTCTCTACCAATAAGTAAACCCACATAAGTTAATTAGTGCCTTAGTTCTAAGCAAAAAAATACAAAATATTACATAACTCGTCAAGATAAGCTTCTGCTACGAACAATTCGAAGAATTCCATTGATGCCAAAATTCTGACTATAGACTTAGGAATTCTTGATAAAAAACTCGAACAAGTAATGTTAATATAGCGAGGGAACTGGTTATCTAATAAACAGTTGGTATATTTAACTGGGTACATAAATAACATTAAGCATTGTGTTACGTATTTAAACGTCTAGACATTTGAAATATTCAAATAACATACATCCGAAATTCTGACAACCAATCTTAGTCAGTACTAACTGTGTTGTGGACGTCAGATAAGAAGTCGCTCCATGTAAAATTCTGGTATTCAGCTGCTCCCGGTGAGACTGGCTGCAGACTGTAACCAAGTTGGGCTAAGGCAAATGATGAACCCGTCGGGGCTGCGAAAGACAGAAGGACATTCGCATGTGAAGTGAAGTGAAGCTATACAGGGCAAGGGCCCTGTATAGCTTCACTTTAAACCTTAAACTCTCAACCGTTTTTCCATAGTACCAAAGTATTAACTCGCATAGAAATAAACCATTTTATATTGGAGAAACAAGAAGTCTCATTTTAAATTCCAAAACCACAATAGGGTAATTATTTATTATTAATTAAGTATAGTTAACAAAAAAACATCTAATTAGTCCGTCAGATAGATTTACAAAAAATATTGGACACGTATATTTTATTTTTTCACGTAAGCAAACAATGAAGACGATACAGTGCTTTGAAAACTCGTGTGACGTCATTTTTTCAAGACATTCGTATGACATTCTTTAGCAGTGAGTGACGTCACAACCCCCAATCAAAACTTTGACGCGTTGTATCTTCGTCAATTTTTAAAGATTTGGTAAAATAAAAAAAAACGTATCCAATATTTTTCGACAATCTAAAAGACGGACTACTTAGAATCATATTTTTTAAAGTTAGTAAACATTCCTATTGAAGAGGAACGCGCCTAACGCATGAACATAATTTCGAAAGAGATACCGCGGCCTCGGCACAAAGGGCTAAGAATGAACATGGTTGGCTTTTAGTCAGTAGAAGTCTGACCGCTCTGCCCAGAGCGCGAGCGGGAGGAGTTATTTAATTCTGATGATTTCCCATCCCACAAAAAAAAACAAATAATGAATAAAACTTGTTCAAAACTCAACCTTTTTACAGCAAGTTTTGTTGATCATTAGCGCTGAAAACACGCTCGTGTAAAGCTGGTGGAACAATGCTCGAATTCTTACACTATCTTCACCCTACATCTTTATTAGGTCGGTAGAACTTAAACTATCGTATCGTTATTAGTAGCCAAAGTTTCATAAGTTACGCGATAGTTTTCAGACGGGATCATGAAAATGAAATAGTTACCCATATAAAAGTTTCGTAATAACGTGCCGAAGAACTTTGCTTGCCTCTATTTATGTGTACAGGGCATATTGGATCACCTTGGGTAAGCAAAATTGTTTTTAAGTAAAGAACTAGTTTGAACTCGTTGGTTGTAGTTCTGGAGTGGCGACCGCGAACCGGAAGACGTTGCGTTGGAAGGCCTCCCACTAGGTAGACTGATGAAGGTTGCGGGGTCAATGTGGTGACACTTCGGGGAGGAGACGTCCAGCAGTGGACGTCTTTCGGCTGAAATGATGACGATGATGAAAGAACTAGTAAACCACTCTGATCGTTCAACTTTAGAAAGTTCTAAGCATAGGTAGGTAGCTTAAAACCGCGTTTTTAATTCCCGAAGGGTTAGGCAGAGGTATTTAATAGCACACTTCGCCAATCATGTTTGGAAGTCGAGGCAGGCAAGCCTATTGCCATCAAACGGGCCCAAATCCAGACCGCGTGGCTGTTTTTAATAAAGTCCTGATGAAAAAAAACCCAAGGATAGGAGGATTATATTTAATGTTTTTTTTGAACAAGATAGATGTGAGAGGATAAGACTATCCGTTTAAGGAAATGGGGAAACTTAAGGTAAATAGGCCACTATTATGGCTTAGTTACAACTACTGCGTGTTTACATTCAGTGGAATAAAGTCTTTTTCTATTATTATTGTGGCCTTAAGAAAACGATTACTTATTGATGAAAATTTCTAAGAAATGGACATGTGACAAGCGAGCAGACTACAAACGTCAAGGCAATATGTCTTAATTTCCCTGCTAGACCACACGTAAGATGCATCATCTCGTCAATCCGTCTTACATACAACGCGTGGCGAATGCCAGCAGTCCTTATCATAACGAGACGCGGACTAACAACCGCCACGCATTGCTAATCCTCTCCAAATAATTTATCCGTACTTACTACTAATTTAATGTCGGTTTAGCACGTTAGGTGTGGGACACATTATCGGTTGGCGATAGGCGGATATTCTCGCCATGCTGAATAATCTGTAGAACAAAATAAGGATGCGGGTTTTTTTTCATGCGATACTTACTGGGCTAAAGGTTACCAATGAAGATGATTACCTCTGTGAGAAGACATCGAAGATTTATAAACCTCTGGTCTTAAAATTATTGTAAATCCAAAAATTGTCCATGCTGCTTTTGTAAACGTGGTGATTAACACTGTGCCTTCTCCGTATCAGTAGAGGCTGTTGCCCTGGTGTAGCAGCCGTGTTAAAGGTTAATAAAAAACAGTTGTCAGATTTCGCATTCTAAATCTCTCATCCAAGCAATCATTTCAACCAATCGTCACGTTACAGACAAACAATGCACACAATGATAATCACCTGATACAATATCTAATTGTTTCATCAAAAAAAACAAATCACATTACAGAAAAATACCACCATTTCACGGTAATTCGCCACTGTGCACGCGGCGTAAGCGACGATACATTAATTTCAATGCTCTGTACCGTTTCGCTTGATGCTCCTACTTTCCAAAATTCTCTTCACAGAGCAAACTATACGTCTTACAATTACTTCCAGTGGTTTTGATTCTGTCTGTCGTGCAACACTGTGAAACATTTTAACTCTCCATTGAAAAAAATAGATGTCAAAAATTTTCGCGCGGTTTTTAAATTTTGGAAGTTGTTGTTCTCATTCTTGAGTATACGGAAAGTGAATTTGAATTGGTAATTTTGTTTGTTGAGTTACTTTTAATTACGTTTTTGTCCTGGGAAGTGTGCTTATATTAAATTCTAAGCATAAAAGGAGGGTCTTGAGGGTCAAAGGGATTTTAAGGCCCCATCACAAGTTAAAAGGTACGAAATGACTGTTTAAAAACTGAGCTCAACTTTGAATTTTAAATGTGTTCAAAACAGTTGATACGCGTAGCATCGGTGATTATGTTAAGTCATAGAGAATGTAATGATGAAGCAATTATTTTTTTGCTCACGCTTCTGCGTATTCTTTTACAACTAAATTTTCATTAAGCATGTTGTTCATGTTTCTTTCCCATCAAGTTTATAAATTCCGTAAACCAAGAATGAGAATAAAGTTAACTTTAAAAAGTGTATATTTTATCTAGTCACTCAAAAACAAATTGAATGTGCATCAAATCTTTTCAAAATTTGGAATTTCAAATATCTGAAGTGGTGACGTAACGAAAATGGCGCGAATTTCGGAGACAATTCGAACTATTTGGAACATGGCCTGGCTGTTGGCAACTAAAGTCTTCTTGGTGAATATTGTTTTTTATTTCTTTGTTTAAAAAACATTGTAAGCTTTTGATAGTTTGTGTAATATTTGTAGATCTATGGTAATTGAGCTGCCTTGATATTTACGTGAAATACTTAAGTATGCAGATTCTGTTTGAATCTTTGGAATGTGGTTAGGCGATTGCTTCCAGATTTAATTTAATTAATTACAACGTATTTTGTACATTCCTTATAATTATATCCTATTATTTATCATGTTCTCTTACTAACTAAGTACAACTAAAGTTTAAAATTCTTTAGATCATCGGGATCGTTTACGTACCTTTACCTACCATTTATTTTTCCATACAAACGTTGGACAATGATTTTTAACATACTTATCTACTTCATTACTAATTTTTATTCCACGCTGCCTATTTACGAACCTTGATTGCAATCACTTCTGTTTTTACAAGGGAACTATTTTCAATGCGTTATAAAGACTGATGAAATACTTTGAAAGGCGACACCATGTAGGTACACATGCAATGTATCCTGCTATGTTATTATCTGTCCTTTGTCTAGTTGTTGGGTTCGATTTCCGGCCCAGGCAAAGTGTTATTGGTAATGTTCATCAGGATTTTATCAGTAGCAAACACGGAGTGGGAATTTGTGCTCGATTAATGACAATAACCTTTAAGGTGAAGACGACGAGGTAACCCGCGAAATTCGAATTTCCTTACGTTTTTTGCAATTTCCCGGTCTGTGTCAAAAAAAATAGGATTCGCGGCAGTAACAATTGTCTATTATCTGAGTAATGATGATTAAAACCACCAAAACAACCGTCTCAGTTCATACAAGTGTCAAGAATGCCTTTTTACCCGTCTGCGGCGAAGCCCAAAAGGAGGGTTATTCATCAAATAATCACTCTTGACGCTTGTATGAAATGTTATGTATCCTGCTATGCACCTTCGTATTTGTACATAGGTACTCTCTGTTAACCTATTTTTAACCCGCATTTTGATACATCGTTTTTTCCTTGTTGGCTGTGCCCTCTAGCTGTACCTACCTGAACGATAAAGGCACTGGAAACAAAATTAAAAATATAATATAATTAATGATGTCATCACCATTTTCCTCTACATGTTTATATAAGATGCTCATACCTACTTATATATTTGACGAGTGAGTTTAATGTAATATTTTATGAACTGAATACTAGAAAATTAATTTACGTAACGTATAACTTTGTGAATCAAGTTGTCGGTTATGTAAATTCTTGAGTCAGTCGGTGGTATAAATCAGTATGGAAATTGTTGTCCTACTCAAGGCTTTTTCTTGTTCAGTATAACCTTCCCAAAACAATGAAAAATGATCGTCACAAAAAAATGGGACGATCAGGGAAATATTTTAGGAAATTGAATTTGAAGGATTCAAAGTTGACAAAAAATTTAGCATGCGAAATTATTATTTTTACTAGTTCATTTCGCTATACACATATTATTCATTTATTATAATGAGCCTGATGTGTCCTACTACAGGGCAAGGGCCTCACTTCTCTCCTTCCATTTAACTCTGTCTATGGTTGTTTGGGCTCAATCCTTTTAAAAAGAGTCCAGCTCGCCACGCCATCTCGTTCTGGGCCTACCGCAACGCCTGAGTTTATTGGTCAGAATCCAATCTGAACCCAATTGGCCCAATTTGAGACATGGGACAGGATGGTACCCAATCCACTCCCTAGTTCTCTCAAAAAACCTCAGTATACCTAATAAATTCATGTTCTTAGCACGATTCTCGACGTGGACATTCCATAAATATCCACCATGATTATTGACCAACGAATACCCCAGTTCACCTTGTGCCCACCTTGAAGATCTCAATATAGATGTAAAAGTAATCCATACTTCACTACATATTATAAATTAATCCTCCTTTGTCTGTTCGCGATAAACTCGAAAACCTACTGCACCGATTTTATGCAGTTTTCACTAATGGATAGAGAGGTTCTCGAGGAAAGTTTTAGTATATTAATTTGTCAATTCCCGACACCAAGCGAGCGAAGCGGCGGGCATGAGCTAGTTAATTGTCTGTCTGTCACTTAACAACACTTAACTTTTATACTTAACGGCTGAACAGATTTGGCATACGGATAAAACTTTATCTGGGTTAAGAAATGAGATACTTTTAACCTTATGGTCCCAAACATACATACATTCTCGCCTTTTTCCCAAAAGCCTAGGCCCCCAATCCTTACCACTACGTTTGCCTTATTCACGTTTATACATCTGGTCATACACTCAGACCGTTTTCGACCTAGCGAGAACTATAGCAGCTGACCTTTCTGAAGAACTACCACAATAAGGTCAGTGTTTTTCCTTCAAGGGCGTCCACTCCTGGCGTTGCCACTCACATATAGCCCTGTGAATACTATTTGTTTGTTAGTCGCCTTTCAGTCATTGTCTCCACATAACCAAACCAGTAACCACATAATCATACTTTTGTCTATGTTTGTCACTGTATCTTCGATTTTCGACGTACAACCAGGCAAAGCCGCGTGTAAAAGCTAGTCTTAATATAAGTGTTCTACCATTTTTCCCTGTCGATTAATTTAATGGCGCACGGTCCAAAGATTTTGTAATAAGAGGCAAAAGATAATAACCTCCTTACCTCTGCTACGATCACCCACGCATCACTAAAATATTTAAATAAAATGGCCTTTATGGAACTTTTTCTTTTCGCCGAAGAGTGTCTATGTCTTGTATTTTCTTGTCGTAAACTTAGTTTTATCTTATTTTTTTTGGGACAGGCCCACCACTCTATACCCAGACCACCCTAGCCTATATCTTAATGTGGTTTATTTTTAATTCGCTGACTGTTACTGTTAACCGGTCATCCCACTGCTGGCAAAAGCCTTCCCGCATGATCTCTGGCCCAGTACGATCCACCTCCCGGTCCCGCCATCTCCGCGGCGCCTTCTGACTTTCAGGGCTCCACAACAATGTTATTTAGGCCCAGAACTCGTAAGGCATACAGCAAACATGCGGTTTTTGAACAACGTCAGTCATTTTTAAACGACTTCCAAAAAGGATGAGGTTCTCTATTCGTGTTTTTTTTTGTTTAAGATTTAGAGCGCAGTGTAGTGTTGCGTATAGGATGGCCAGTTTAACGCCTGGGATACTACGCTCCCTTGCACGTTCTCATCAAATTCCTTGGTTGTTCATACTGAAATTATGTGCCTCAAGTTTACTTATTGTTCAATGAGAGAAGATGTTTATACTTACTTACATAATAAAGAGAGCCTACCTTATCCATGTAAAAGTCGACCAACAATAAACCATTGTGTTAGCAATTGTCCCTACATACAATCTGAACGCGGAAAACACTGTCATTATTGTTATATTATTAAAATAATAATCCGTCACAATATAATAATTATTTTTGTTATTGAAATCGGGAAGATACTCTGGAGTTTACTTCCCGACAAATTAATTCTACTGTAAGTAATTAATACGATTAAATACAGTCCAACGCATTTCAACAGTAACACTTTGACATTAACAGCGACTATAAGTCGTTGCAATAAGGATGATTTTTGTAATAGACAGATGAGAGGTTGACTGTACTTAGTATCTACGTATTTCGTTATTAATATTGTGTAAGTACTCGCTTTTGTCTTTCTAATAGATCTTTGACAATTTATCTTTACTTAATTGGATTAGGAAAATGATTTCATCAAGGGCTTTTGTGTTAAAATGATTTGATTTTATTATATAAGCGGCGGCGTCGCTTGTGATGAGTTCGACAATAGGGGTCGGACTGAGTAAAAAAAATTTGATTCGAATTAGTCCGTCAGTTAGATTATCGAAAAATATTGGATACGTGTTTTTTGTTTTATCAAATTAATCAAAATTCACGAAGATAAGATGTGGTTGTGACGTCATTTGTAGGTAAAAATGTACTATTATATAACGTTTTCGAAGAGTTCACGAGTTTTCAAAGCACTGTATTGTGTGCATTTTTTCTTTATGTTAAAAAAGAAAATATACGTGTCCAATATTTTTTGGAAATCTATCTGACGGACTAATTAGTTTTTTTTGTCCGATCTCCTATTGTCCCACGGGTTCGATTTCGCGTGATAAAAATGTCCCAGGTTATAAATCACCTGTGTGGCTGAATTCATCTAAAGTTGTGTTGCGTATAAGACTACGCCCTGGGTACAGCTGCTATTCAAAATGTTTTTTTTTTCACTATAATGCAAGTTTTGCTCAAGTTATCCTTTTTTTGTAAATCATCAAATGAGTCCTCCCGCTCTGGGCAGAGCAGTGGGGAGACTTCTACTGACTAAAAACCACCCATGTTCCTTCTGAGCCCTTTGTGTCGAGGCCGCGGTATCTCTTTTGAACAGCCCGCAGCCCCGACGACGGTGCTAATCCTACATTCTTCTAAGAAGAAGAATCACACGCTAAGAAGCATCGACACGCTAAGAAGCGTGTAAAATATGAGGTAAAAAATTTACTAACCAAGTGGTTGCAAGAGCTATCATATTATGACGAAACTGAAAATTTACTCAAAGTAATGTCTTGAAGTTGGTATAAAAAAAAATATGCTGTTTGCGCATAATTACTTGTCTCTTGTTTTAACTAATAGATTTTTTTAAATGTTTTTAATAGAAGTACTTGTACGACGATCATATTTAAACTGTTGCATGTCAATGAAACCTTGAGGAACTTCGGCTTCTAAGATACAGGCTTCTTGCCTAGTTTAGGAGTCAGATGTTTCGACTTTGACACTGTTGTACAACTTAATCATAAGTCCTTTCCTAGTACTATTTGGTTTTTGTGTACAAATAAACGATTTTATTATTATTAGGGAACTATATTTTCTATCACCAAAATTTATATTTGTCATCAAGTTGTATCACCTAATAAATAGATCTATCGCCACGAAATATTTTCGTTCTCAGATAAACAAAAATTGTTCCCAGGTATGAATTATCAAATTAATGTTATTATATGTGTAAAATAAGAGATCGATAACCAATAAAATTATATTGCATTACATGAATATAAACTTCGTTCTTATAATAACAGTTTTGTTACATAAACAATGGTTTTGTGCCCAGAATGGTAGATCTGTCACCAAATAATGCTGACAGAAACCCTAACCCTAGAGGGTCGACGTCAAGGTCACCCCGAGGTTCGGTTAGTTAGGTTCCTTTAATCCCTGCAGACAGAAATAGGAGCCCCGTGCAGCGGGGCTCCTTCGACCTGCTGATGGAAAGTTAAGTTTTTTTGAAACTTAATGAAAATTTCTGGTGACATAATATATTATTATGATATATTAGTGATATCTTTAAATTAGTTTGCTTATATACTTATTAGGACAAAACTATTATAATACATACAAAAACATTTATTTGCTACTAGAGCCTATATCTCCACGATTTTAGGTGATTTATTGTGGAATTGATTTTATACTGTTTGGAGACTACGTTTTGATGACAAACCTACTATTTTGAGGACAAACCCTATTACTTATGGAACACAATACTTATTAAATTGGCGATAGCTTAAATGATACCCTTATTATTATATATTATATCTGTCATGGTGATACAGTTCTGAACAATTCTTATGTAATCGTGAATCCCCAATCTGTTCACCAAGTGAGTCCAAGTGTGATGATAAGAGCATTATATCCAATCCAATATTTTCTCGATAAATCTTACTTAAGCGATTTAATAACCGGTTTAATTCTCCAGTAATCAAGAACTAGCAATTATTATAAAAATAATAAAACAAAATGTATGCAATGCAATATTATACTTAGTTTAACGAGCTTCTGTGTAATATATTCTCTTAGCAACTCTCTAAAATTGAAGCAATAATTACAGTCTTTAATAAAAGTGTAATGATAAACGTTTTTCGTGAAGACTGTTATTAAATCTTCATTTTAGTAAAGAAACTCGGCAACGATGTTAATGTCTTACTTTAAAATGTCAAAATGGAAACAGTTTGTAACCGATTTTCAAAAAGGAGCAGGTTATCAATTTGTTTTGTGCGTATGTTCAGCGATATCTTCGCCAATTGTGACCCCATTTTGATGATATTTTTTTTATTTAAAAGAGGTTTCATTCGCCGTGGTCCCGTTTATATATGGTGAAGATCTGATACTGATCTTCGCAGATATGATACAATGGAACTCTTCAATAAATACACAGAACAAAATTTTTCGGTGCCGCAATCACTTGTTTATCAATATCATTGCTTATTTTTTATTAAAGTTTACTGAAACCCCTTTAAGAATAATTATTGATTTGCCGTCATAGCAACGTTATGCTATTAAAAACCACAGTTTTATGAACTTAGTATTTACATTCGTAAATAATGGTTTGACATTAAAGTAACTATGATTAATTTTTAATGACTGTCGTCATACTTAGCTTCTACAACTAAATTAGGTACTGACAGTAATGTCTGTTACTGTGACTATGCTCATACTTAACATATAAATATAACGTAACCCCGAAGAGTTCAAGCAGAAGTGTGCAGTCAGACGCACTAATTTGTATACACTTAGCAACGTTTAAAACGATTTTCGCATACTGTACTTATTTCATGACATTGGGTTTTCATTCCCAGGTAGGGCACCGGCAAAGTGCTATTGGGATTTTCGTTAAGAATTTCTCGGAAGTTGCTACAGAGCCCTGTCTCACACTGTATTACAAGGGCTTTCAACATAACTAGCGATAAGGTACACATCTGCTTAACCCTTCGGGATTATAGGCATGATGTTATTATGTTGCATACAAGATAGGAAATAGTTGAATGTCGAAGTAGCACATTGTCCTTTATAACTGTGTTGAGCTGCCTCCAAGCTAAGATACTATTGTGTTATTGTTCTATCATCGCGAAAGTGAAATTCCACTCGCTTTTGTGATGTTGCGGTGCAAGGTAAACGATTATAGCGAATTGGATCTTATAAAATGGAGGCCATCTTTATTCTAGAACAATCAAGCTATTCTCTAATTTTAGGTTCAGTTGAATACCAGCGTCGGGTATTAGTTGCCCGGCATTTTGATGAACTGGCCTTTTTGATGCTGCCGTGAGGCACACAGTGGCACGATATGTTTAGTTTTTAGTTATTTTTTCTTATTGTTTTTTAACATTTTTACTTGTGGCATGTTCATAAATGCGTTTTTTTTCTATTTTTGGGTTACAGATGTCATCAGCAAAATAACAGTAAAAGTACTGTAATTATTCCTCCTTTGTTTCGGTTTACCTGGGTGAATTGCTCAGGTGAACATTAGATACTAAAGTATAGTATCCTCAATTCACCGGGGTGAAACTATTATCTCCCAGGTGAATTGAGGATACTAAACCAATGTTAAAAAATGTAGTGTCCTGTGTTCACCTGGGTTACATGACCCAGTATTTTTTTTTTAGTTGGTTGTTATAGTCTGTCGATATAAGCAACGGCTACGTGCTTTTAAATAGGCAAGGACCAGTAGGAGAACAGAAGTAGGAAGGAGGTATTAAAATTATTGAAAACTGTAACAAAAAAAAAAAAAAAAAGGATAGAAAAGTCTCACAAACTACCAAGAGAACAGAAGTAGGAAGGAGGCATTGAAAGGTATTGAAAACTGGAATGAATATATAAAAAAAATAAAGGATAGGTAGTATCGTCCCACAAACTACCAGGAGAACAACAACAACTACAGTTTTATCGCTTTTTAGTAATTTTCATTTCGGTAGCATTTTCTCTTGGACCACAAGACAAGAGGATACGACCTGTGAACTGGCGCGTATTATTTAATATTTTTACGTTTATCTCGGATTTAACGTTACCTCGCGGTTTTAGTAGGCTTTACGTGTTCTCAAATGATTGTTAACATTTTATCGACATGTTTGGTTTTACAAAACGGCTGTTTTAATATTACAGATACCTTTTATGTCTCTTACAATGCACTTTATTATGAAATTGGGTTTTAAAAGTAGAGAAAGAGCAAATAATCTATGTATGGACTGTGTGAAAAATGTTATAGCTGTAACATTTCTCTCACGGAGGTTACAACCGACATGGTGACTGGAAGATAATATATAATTATAATTAAGGTAGGAAAATGATAATGGTGATAATTGTGCATTTCCATTTAATTATCACCACTCGCTTTCGCAATGGGGTTTATTTTGACAGATTTTACTCTTTTGGTACCTAAATAAAATTAAGTTGATATTTAAATGAAAGTGACTACCGTGTATTAAATTGTGTTTGCATAACAGTTATTTCACTACAATGTATTTTGACCTAAAAATTAAAAGCCTTATCTAAATGTTAATATTCTAGTCGTATAAAATACCTACATAGTCATAATACTTTTATGGACTCCTAGTAGATACTATGACGAATTTATTATAACTTGCGTTGGCGGTCGTCGAACAAGTTATTTAATCCTGAGCATAATCTATTCTAAACTCTTGAAAAGTTCAAAAGTTTATTATTTGCTTGTTTTTCTAAATGTGGTATGATAACTTAGTCCACTAAAGACATAACATAAAGTATTATGTATAATTCCAAAAGCGTAAGGCAGAGCTGTGCCAAATATCATCGTCTCCTTAGCCTAGCCTTTCAATCAAATCAAAAGACAAGACAGGAGCGGATGCTGGGTAATTCGATTAACCTAATTGTTAAGACTGGTTGCCAGACTTTCAGGTCACTGACTACCTGTAACGACTGCCACAGATAAAGTGAAAAATCTGCTTCTGAAGTCGGTGACATTTATTTGTCTTTTTTTTTATTTTGATTCTGATTTTTCTTTTGAAGTTTATTTTTAGGCCAAAACTTCTTTGTTTTTTCATTTTTAAATAAATAAATAGAGAACCTCCTTTTTTTGGAAGACGGTTAAAATTTAAAAAAATACTCCTATTAAAACGATTAAGTTCAACAACCCTATACGTAAAGTGACTATTAAGTTGGCATGCTCTAGTTTAACGCAAGGTTTTCCTGCGGTTGCGGTAACCATTGTCCATCATCACTTGATACCCGGCTATTATTCAACGCTAGCGGGAAATATGTGTCATTACCGTATCACCATCCCGTTAGGGGGTCGACAGAGATTTAAATAGAAGTTGTACTAGTGGTCATATTTACGAACGTCATACTTCATATTGCTTAAAAGAATGTAAAAAATAGATCAATGTAAACGCCAGCGGGATAAACGGAATAGTCTAGTTTTCAAAATTCGTGATAATTGAAAAATTATTTTGAGGAATAATGTTTTTTTTTTAATTTTGTGGGTTGGAAATCATCAAATGACTCCTCTGGCTCTAGGCAGAGCGGTATCCCGGAGTGTCAGACTTGTACTGACTAAAAACCACCCATGTTCCTTCTTAGCCCTTTGTGTCGAGGCCGCGGTATCTCATTCGAACAAGCAGCCCCGACGGAGGAATAAGATTTTAAATCATTTATTTCTCATTGAAATCATAATCATACAAACTGTCATTAGAGTGTTACTCACGTTAAGAGTGTGATTAATAGTTTGTCACGCAGTTGGGGTGCTTTAACCCTTATCAATTTATCAGTTTCTTTTAGAACCTACCTAAGTCAGAAAGCTTTTTCTATTTAGTTAAAAGAAATAACGACAATATCATCTTATTTAGCATTCAACAGATCAAATAGCCTTTAAGAAACTCAAGACTTTTGTTACAGAACCATTTAAGTTTGTAGCCTATTCTGATGCTAAAAACTTTCTAGAAGGCCACGTTACAATTGTTAGGTCTGGGGCATCGATTGGCACCCTTTAAGAAGTAACAAAATAAGTTTCTTTGTGAAAACTGATCCTCAGAAAGTCTAAAATAATAGTACCTAGCCTTTTTCTATAAAATCCTGAAATTCTATGAATAAGGGTCTCTTTAAAATCTCCTTTGAGAATATAAGAGTAAAAGGTCTAGTGTGAGTTTATAGTATACTGCTGGGAAAAATACTCGATCGCGACAATTTAATCTTTAAACATACAAACTCCTCACGCCTTATCCTATGGGAGATAGGCAGAAAGTACAGGAAGCCACTTGTAATGAATAATCTTTTGCTTTGTCCACGTCCACACTTCTGGTCCATACACGCATGGACGGTTGCGAGTTCAAAGCACCTGACTTGTCAGTAGGTATTAAAAGGAATTTGTATGGAATAATAGTGTTTCCCCTTTTTGTCATCAGCTAGCTCTCAGTTATATTTATAAATTTATAAGTTTATATTAATAATTAGAAGTTTACGTAAATGAAAAGTTATAAAAAGTCAAACAAAATAAACGTTTATGTAAGTACTATGTATGCTTTTTTTTGCTGGCGGGTGGAAAATCATCAAATAACCCCCTCCCGCTTTTGGGCAGACCGAAGGGAAGTGTCAGACTACCACTGAATAAAAACCACCCATGTTCCTTCTTAGCCCTATATGTCGATGCCGTGGTAACTTGTGAACAATCCGCAGCCCCGACGGGATGTAGGTACATGGTTGCCTGACACTTCGCTGATTAGAGGCGTGATGTGATTTAATTTAAATGTGCCAGTGCCAAACAATGAGACAGTCGTTAATATCCTATCCTTTGTTATAACGGTTACAAAATATCACACTCTGCTATTATACGAACATTATTATGCAATCTCTTGCATGTCCTGTTGGCCTGGTAATTTTGATCTAGCTCGATAGATTTCTAGATTTTTTCCAAGTTAGGTGCGCTTCTCTCTTTGCCTTTGAATTACGCAATGTCAACGAGTGTTCGAGAATATTGCCGTCAACCGAGCACAAAATCAGGCTCCGACACTGCTACTAAAAATATCCTAATAGAAAAACGAGACCTCGTGCTCTATAGTCGAAAGAACGAGACAGTCAAAAAATTTGTGTAGGAATTTTACTTAAGTTCAAAACAGTTTGATTTACGACTTCTTATAATCCTTTTCCTCATTTTATTAACATAAATTAAAAACTACAATACACAGTTAATAACCCTCCTTTTAGCTTCGCCGCAGTCGGGTAATAACAATTGACATTGACTCCAGAATATTCGTAATTACTTTTGTGAAATACATGAACACGAATTTAAAAAAAAAAATCCTTGCTCTTTACCGTCTAGAAAAAAAAAAAACTTCTGACTTCCGAGCAAAAAAAAAAACTTCTTATGAATAAAGCTTGTGTAAAATTTGTGCTAAAAATATTAGCTATTGACTTATCTAACCGGTTCGTAATAAAATAAAACAAAAGCTCGAAGACGGCTAATGGTTTCACGGTAAACATAAAATTAATTCGACTTCCCGTTGCTATCTGTCAATATTGTACGACTTTACCATTAAATACGAGATGAGTAATGCCTGTTATTGTTTCATATTTATTTTACAATTAGTTTCGCCCGAGACTTTGGTGCGAATAAACGTATTTTTAACAATTTTATGTGACACTAGAAAACAGAACAACATCGAAAGAGATTTAAAAAGGTTGGAGCGAAAGTGTTCCAATTTCAAAAGTGTCCATTTACAAAAAAAAGTTTTCTATCAACAGATTTAAAAAAAAAGATTTTGTGATCAAGGAAAATTATAATAGTGCCAATGGAATATGATTTTAGGGACTTATAAAATAAATTGTGTAGTGCAATGCTAAGTTAGTGAAAAAGTGCCAAAAATAAGTGATAAAGTTACCAGTGGGTATGAGTCAAGGATGGAAAAAGAAATTCACTTGGATCACAGACGGAAAACTAGCGCGATTATGGGTTTGTTCATATTAACATTATATTTCATACTTTAAAGCCGTTGTCCGTTCCATTTAGTTACTGGGATTGAGTCATGAAAATAACAATGAATATTGTGTCTGTTGTCCTGGTAAGACATAGTCATCATCTTCCTGCCTTTGAGGCAGGACTGTAACCAGTATTTTGATTCGGGAGGGGAGAAGTGCTGAAGCTCAACTAACCATACCATATCTAAATAAGTTACCTATCGAGTTTGGGCGACAAAGGACCATGAGGTAGGCCCTCAAAAGTGCCTGTGGCTTTACAGTTTTATATGGAAAGAAGCGACAAAAAACAAACTCCACATTTGACTGGCAGAAAGGTTGTGCTGAGCTACTAGTCGGACTGGCTGCCCAGGGTGAAAATAACGTGGTAGTAATTTGTCTTTAATTTCTGCCCTCAAACCTTCAATCCATCATATTGTTGAAACTGCTGGAGGTTTTCTTCCTTAAGTGTGGCACAAACCTGGAATCACACCTCAGCGCCATTCCTATAGGTCTTTTGACCAGCCCGTGCTGACTTTTCTCTCCAAAAAATGCCGTCTGTTATGAAGTTATGATAAAATAACATAACAAGTATCTGTAACTAATTGATACGCAAAGGAAGCTGTGTTTGTTATCTTTATCGCTGTCCGCTCTTAATGTCGCGTTTTATGGGCCAAAAACATGGCGGAATTTTGCACTTTGACGTGTATTTGTGATAAATTTTATGGTCAACATTGTAACATTCATTTTATGGTCAACATTGGAGAGCAGCGGTGGCCCAGTGGTGTCGGCCCCGACTTACGAACAGTAAGTCGTGGGTTCGAATCCAGGCAGGCGCAATTCTTTGTGTAATTTATTTCATCGCCGCTGCTCTCAAAACGGTGAAGGAAAACATCGTGAGGAAACCGGCATGTCTTAGAATCAAAAAATTCGAAGACATGTGACATCTACCAACCCGCACTGGGCCCGCGTGGTGGATTATAGCCCATCCCTCTCCTAGAGAGGAGGCCTGAGTCCCTGCAGTGGGAACATTATAGGCTGATGATGATTGTAACATTCAATATGAACAAATTATAACCGTGGTAGAGTATCCATGGAGTTCATCGTAGATTCCTAGACCGAACCGAGGAGTGAAATCTACTGACTTCATGATTGAAAACGAGTTTCACTACGAAATAAACCCTGAAGTTGAGAATATAAAATCGAGACCTATGAATTAGTGTTCAGATAAGTCGCCAAAACGCAAGGAACATCAGATCTTTTCCACGATTTCATGCGATGATTATGTTGAGCATGTGTTATTTACACGAAAAATGTATGCTTCTACACACGAAACTATAGTTTCAAACACTTGGGACAATTTAAACCATACGTACTGTAACAATATACTTTATCGTTTAGCAGTTTTACCTACTCCAGTCCAGATTTTCCTGAACGAACTAAATACAATTTGATTTATCCTGTAATGTAAATGATGCACAAATCGCTGTAGGAACTGGATTCAAATTAATTCATAGACGGTATAAGTATATTTTAATTTGGGATATTTTTAAATGCACATCTGTATAAATTTTCAGCACACTAGATAACTCTACTAATTAACTGAATGCATACAAAAAAAAAGTAAATTCTGTGCAAAAAAACAATTAATTAACTAAACATGATCTACGAAAAAACTAAAAAATCACACAAATCCACACCAAAAATGTGGTTCGTGCTTAGGAAAAATACGAATTGTTTATCAAAAATACTAGTTGCACTCTAAATTACTTAATACTAGAATCACTTATTTTAATACTAGTTTCAATAATCACAAGATGAAGGTCAGTTCAGTCGATAGCCAACGCGTCTACTGAACTACCTCAATCACCAAAATAATTCCTCCATCGAAACCATTTACGAAACTACGGTTTCGTAGACCGCCGAATCCTTTGTTCGAAATAAGCCTTCTTTTGGGCTTCGTCGCAGTCGGGTAATAAGGGAATATACAGATATCGATTTAAATTCATGCATTTTAATTGTAGCACCTCTATTTGTCTACCACCCTACAACAATAATGAATTAGTATTCTATACAGTTCCAGCCTTCTTACCAACGAGGTATTCAAATTAATAGTTCCCTCTTTTGTCGCCAGGCGGAGCTAGTGGCGGCAGTACGACGGCGGGGGCGAGGTGATGGCAGTGATGATGACGAGGACCTGGGTCTGCCGCAGAGCCCACCGGCGTCACCACCTACCGACAAGGTTGAAAAGGTAAGAGACATTTTTGATGATGACAAAGGACAATGTTTTTTTAAGTATGGAATCCCGTGCCATATGGGTTATCATATTAACTTCCACAAAAGCTATTTTTGTAAACAATTTCCGAGTTTCGAAGTAATTTTATAAAATCGAACATAACCATAAAATCCTAATGGTTAAAAACACCAATACAACCGTCAGTTCTTATGTAATCGTCAAGAATGCCTTTTTCATCAAAAAGTCACTCTTGAGGATTGTATGAACAGAGACGGTTGTATTGGTGATTTCATTAATTATTATTCAGTGAATAGACATTTGCTACTGCCGCGAATCTCATTTTATTTAAGATACGACTTGACACTTACCGGTAAATTGCAAAAAACGTAAGAAAATTCGAATTTCGCGGGCCACCTTGTCAACTTCACCTTAAACGGAGTAAAACAATATTCATACTTTTATACTTTAAATTCCCAAAATTAAAATATCAAATCCCTGAGTTCCCTTATGCATAAATGTCGTAAAAAATATGAAAATAATGACTAAGTATAACATTTCGATCTCGAACCCTGAGACCTCTTAGTACTACTTTTGGTCAAGATCCTCTCGCGGTAGTTTGTTTAAACTTTTAGATCAACGCCATCTATTGGTGCAGGTGTGAACTATTTTAAACGATTGTTTGTTGGAGTGCTGACTCAAACCACCGTTATTTAATTACACTGCGCTGGCTGTAGTCGATCAAAATAACAATCCTTTTTCATGTAAAGTTATCGTTAACTAATATTTTATAATGAGGTGGTGGCTGAGTTACTGACATCTACTTTTATTATTGATTACTACAACTCAATGTAAGAGTAATAGTTTCAGAACTTCTAAATAGATGTCGCTACTTGACTCATTTAAGTATTTTTAGCGAAAGGTCCTAGGAGTCCTAACTTTTACGGTTTGAATAAAATAATAATACGCCTACTGCAATTTGTATTATTTATAACATTGTAGGCAGGATTAAAAGTAAAAAATCTTCTGAAAATCTCACTGCCGTAAAAAGACAATACATAGGTAGTTACTAAAAAATGTATGGTAAGGCTTCCTATTTACACATTTCTAGTTCCAAATGATATAATGAGATGAAATACAGCACTAATCTCCGAAGGCCAGTACTATAATGAAACCAAGGTATACCTAATAAGCTTACGATTGAAACATTTGCGTAATCATCTTTTACGTAAACTTTGCGATTGTTTAATAAAAAAAATAAATGAATTACAGATAGCAGAGCATTAAATTGTTTAAGCTGTGGAACAATATAAGTAATCATTTATGTAAGGAGCCTCAGTTGTATGTATTATTTGGCAAACAGACATTCTGATCATTTATTATCCACACTTTCGCAAACCTTTCTTCTAGTAATATTTTATTCTTGTATCTAATAATAAGCCGGTAATATTTATTTTGTATTTATTGAACTGCCGCGTTGGTCTAGTACTCGCAAAGGCGACTGCTCATTATGAGGGTCTGATTGTTTGACTCCCAAGTCGGGCAGAGTTATATGGGTTCTCTATAAGAAATTTCTCAGTAGCAGCCACAGACTCTTGCTTTGTGCCCAGTTGATGGCAATAGGATCGCCCCCTATTAGTTGGAGGACTGGGGACACATACTTACACACACATTTCATAAAGGATTCGACTTTTTTCTTGAAAGTTCCACTGCGTATTCACAATAACTTCGTCAGTCTATAGCTACCTTATCGATGGTCTACTTTAGCCAATTTACAGTAGAAAGTACACTTGATATAAGATTGTTTAATCTTCTAATACCAATTATTGTTTTATAGCGAGATAAGAGACTTGAAACTATAACAATGGTGATAAAACTTGGCTACTTATAGTCTATCTGCGTTTATGAAGGTAACAGAAAATAGGTAGATACCTAGGTAGGTAGGTACCTATCGATAATACTTTTTAGTATGGAAAAGAGGTATTATTATTATTGGCCTATATTGTCCTACTACAAGGCAAAGGCCTCCCTTTCCTCTTTCCACTTTTCGCGATCTTATAGTCCGATGGTAGACCAATCCTTTGTGAAAGAGTCCAGTTCATCCCGACATCTCCTTCTAGGCCGGCCGCGTTGTCGTTTCCTGCCACTTGGTATATTAATTTAAAAAGAGGTAAAAATGCAATATTTTCCGGTTACAATGACACCCATTTTTTCAGCTTTTCAGTCCCACTGCTGGGCAAAGGCTTCGCCCGATTCCTTCCACGGGATCTTTTCCCGTACCTCCTCGAACCTAGCTGTCGTGGTACGCGGTTCAGATCGTCTCGCCACCTTTTTTGGGCGAAGCCTTTTGTTTTAATAAGACACTCATATTAAAGCAAACAACATAAAATAAGGGACCGATATTCTATCTGACATAGATTGGTTGAATCGCGTTATATTTAGGATTTTTGAGAGTCAGAATTACCTGTAGTAACTGGGTTGTTGATCTCAGATAGACAGTAGTTCCATGTAAAATACAGCAGGTATTCACCTTCATTCGTTAAGAATGAAAACCGACCCCAACTTAGTTAACGGCTAGGCTAGGCTAGGATGATGAGCTACCTAAATTAAAATTAGTGTATGCATATCTTTGTTACTCAATTAGGTACCACTGCCGATTATACCCCAAGATAAGTGGGACAAATGCAATATTGAAGTAGCAATAGGAATCTCCTTTTCACTTCCCAAACCTACCTCTACTAAGAATCCTGCTTACCCTTAAAAGGAGCCTCCGTGAACAAAGCCAATAACCCATTTAACGTATAAATCATGAGCGATATAATGTTATAAATCAGTGCAGGTGATTGAGCGTTGCAGCATGGACGCCGGCGCAACGGTGAAAGTGGTGCCGAGGTCGGCGTTGTGTGCGTTACATGAGCCTCTTGTTGGTGTAATGTTACCCTTAGGAGTAGAGTCCCAAGGGAAGGGTCATTGTTAGCAGACTAGATACATAGATCAACAGACTATACTTACTGTACTGTACTTCATATCGTTACACCTACTATAGAAAATCCCAGCACTCTTATAAGTAAAAATTGCTATTGGTAGTATTAAGACGGAACAGGGTCTGCGATTTTCCATATAAATGCATCCCCCTTTTTTTTTGTAAAATGCATCTTTTTTTTCAAGCTCTGTTGTACACGTCCCTGTCATTTCCTTTTTGCAGCAACTATTATGGAAAGATTTAATTATGACCCTTCAAAAAAAGGGACACTTTTGAAGAGTCATAGCATCATTTCAGCCGAAAGTACTATTCTACTAGAATATTATCTGTAGCTCATGAATCATTAAATAAACAGCACGTTAAACGAAAAATGCAAAAACCAATGTTTATGTTATTATATGGGAGAGAGGGGGGAGGGGGTGAAAGCTTTGATTCTATCGCTGACAATGGGGAAGACGGAGGGGTAAATAATTGTACTATATCACATTACCACAAAGTGCACACAATAAACAGTAAAAAATAAAATTAAAACAAAAAAACTTAAACTGAAAAAGACAGTGTGTGCATCTCACGGCTGCGCCAAATAGGACCAGTTCAGCAAACTGCCGAGCAACTAGTGCCCGACGCTGGTTTCAACTGGCCCTGAGATGGTGAAGTGACGAATGTGAAACGGTTTCAAAACTTGAACGGCCCCATACCCTCAGAAAGAATAATTAGGAATAATTAAGTAACTGAAACTAACAAATAAGTCGAATCAGTTAGACCGTAAACTATTTTACAGTTGTCATTGATTGCCAGGTGTCAAACGCCCCGCATGGCTGTAAAACTAAGTAAAAAGAGAAAAGCGCTTTTCATTGAAATACGATACAGGTAGAAACTAGAAAGTGTTTTTGCAATACTGGTATCGTCGAATTGATAGCAGGAGTAAGTTAAGGCAAAAAACAAACCACCAAAATGTCCTTTCTTTGGTATTGTTCGTCGTGACTTTGAGCTTCTTCAAACGCATATACCTTCTTCGTTCCGTCGTGGGTAAAAAAACTTTTCTACTTGACTACACAACTCATTAAATTTGACAGCGGGTCCATTTGACCGATTCAAAAATAGTTTCGGTCGATTGGACCCGCGGGTCCCATCTGAGTGGGATCAATTTACCAAAGAGCCATAAGTCGAGCTCCACGATAACTGACAAATGCTTGCACTGACTGGACACCCCTCAAATCTGTGTGGTGCTTTCTTCAAAAGACCGTCTCAGACATTAATCTGCATGGTCATCATGTGTGTATTAAAAGAGTTACCTTCAGACTTTCTTGCCGGTTCTTCTACTTAAGAATCGACCAATGCACCGAACCGTGCACCATTTTTTCGACTATAAGTGCCCATGTAGGCCTATTTATGTGAAATAAAAATATTTTGATTTTAATTTTGATTGAAACACTTACATCAATAATACACCCGCTCAGATCAGTCTACAGGTTAAGCCCCACTCGCCTAAGTTGGCCCTTGGATGGGGACCAATCGTTATATACAGAGTTTCCTCCTTGTGTCTCGGAAAGCACGTGAAGCCGTTGGTCCCTGGCTTCCTGCTGTCAATTTCAGATCTTATGGCAGTCGTTGCGGTTATTCAGTAGCCCTAAAGTCTGCCAACCAGTCTTCATCATTTCAGCCAAAAAACGTCCACTGCTGGACATAGGCCTCCTCTATGTGTCCTGTGTCGCCAGATTGTCCGGTCCTGTGCGTCTCGCATCCTGCACCAGGTCATTCCACCTAGTGGGAGGCCTTCCAACGCAACGTCTTCCGCTTCGCGGTCGCCACTCCAGAACTTTCCGGCCCCATCGGCCATCTGTTCTGCGAGCAATGCATATATAACTAGTCTTACCAAGGGATAGCGTATGACCCAGTACTGACTGAGTTGTTGAGGTCAGATATACAGGTATTCAGCTGCATCCGGTTAGACTGGAAGCCTACTCAAACAAAGTTGAAAAAAGGCTAGGCAGAGGATGAGGTAAGTACAGCAGATTAGTGTTTGATGATATAATCCGAAATTAGGACACGTATTGTTAACCAAATCCATTAATCGGCTTTAAAACACCCACAGTCGCGACAAGAAGGTTATTCCCACTCAAAATCCCTGAAACTTCAAATTACACTGCATCACGCCTAAAATCTTTAAAAGATTAGGTAGAGGTGTGGAGGAGTGTAGGAGTAACACATCGAACGATAATGGTATTGACTGAAGGCTGAGCAAATATGACTTTTTACATAATACAGTGTGTAAATTAACCCTTCACACATAGACGTCAACCAAGCATTCTGTACATCAAACTAAGTAACCCTAGGCAAAAAATTTTGCTGGGAAACAACTTTTTTTTTGGGGTCAAAAATCACATTTTACGGTAAAGCCCAATGTAGCACTCTTATAACATTGTCCTAGTGGATGCTTTGAATAGTAAACGGGTCATGGAGGTAATTTAAGTAAAGTTATAACCTAAATAACTAGTATTTACACAAACAGCTGTGCAAAATTTGGAACTTTGACCCCCAATATCTCCGTAACTAGGGGGTTCCCAGGTATGGTCTAGAACTAAAAAATGATCGCAGTGGTGGGGAGAACAAGTGCCCTTTATTTACGTTAAGGGTACTTTTACACCCTATAAACTCTTTTAAATTAGACTTTTTTTCAAACTGACGTTTTGTTAATCGAACGTTCTGCGTGAAGACCGTTATTTTGGGGAATCAAGCTTTTTGCCTTAAAGTAACCCAGTAGGTACTGTAAAGGTCAAATGCACACATACAAAAATAAAATAAAATAAAAACGCCTTTTTATTTTATACTTTGAAAGACTTTATATTACTATACACAATCTTTAAATATTAATTAATTACAAAAGCTGTTACATACATTATTTATGTTTGTTTTTTTTCATATATGTAGTATTTTCATTACATTTTACTTTATCAATTAAAAAAAAATGTTAATTACATACACATATCAAATACAATGCTCAAGCACTAGACATAGTCATCTAGGCGTGTTTTGTGACATACAGCAAGTTTTATAGCCCCCCATTGTGACAGGTCCCGTTGCAACGGTAACCAGGCACCATCGGCAATAGTTCACTTCTTTTTAAATATCATGTGTGACAACTGAATGGTGTTGCACTTTTGACATTGTTTTGGTAACTGTAAAGTTCAGTTTTAACTGTAGATGAGGTGTGTCCTGTTCGGAGATAGTTTTCTGATGCTTTTGGGGCTGTGGACCTTCCCATATATCGTGTTCTTAAGTTTACTAGGAGCTAGGGACTTGGTTACCTCTCTATTTTTTCCCTAAACTACATTCAGGGATAGTTTCTATCGGTTGCAGGTTATTTTATTTATATTTGCTTGAAAGTTAAAACACAGAAAACATAATTCATTCTTAAAGTTGTTGTCAAAACCAAGCTTGCTATGAAGATGAAAGATGTCAATCACATAATTACAATCAAATCGTCTGACAAAACATTGACGAACAATTAATTAAAGTACCAGCAGTACCAGGCATTCAGGAATCGGAAAGAGTTATTTTTTCAAGTAGAATAATTTAATTTCACCAACTAAGAAGCTCCTAGCCGCCAATCCAACACCAGCTAATAGGATAAAAGAAATAATCAATAGTACTTTGACATGCGACGCAAACAAGAACCCTGACCGTCAATGTCGTATTAAATATTCAGCATCGTATGGCTTTCACACAGCGCCATGGGGTTTGACGACTTTCATTGTGGCATTTGTGGCGCTCTTGGGGATTCTGTATGGGTAGGGATGGTTGCGCGACCGGCAATGAAAGGTTTTGGGTCAGTTGGGAAACTGGAGAATATTCTGAAAAGGTAATTTATAACATGACTATGCCTACTATCCTATCCCCAAAGAGGGACGTTTGTGTCTAACGACACACTGACACACGTACCTATAGTAATTCTCACTTTTCGCCAACCGCAATAATAAATTCATATTGGGAAAAACTCATCCTGAAAATCCATCCCAGATCAGACAACGTAATAAATAAAATGATTTCGTAGGTAAGTATATAGTTTTTTGGTCAGTTATTCAGTGTTATTCGTAAGCCAGGCCAGGCTATAATATATTATTTGTCCCTGAAACTTGTAATATCATATCATTACTTATCAAATTTTAATAGCTCCTAAACAATTAAGCAAAAATCAAGGTCAATTACCCTTCAACATTTCATCATGAATTCATGCCCCATCTCTTTACCCCATAAGGCACAGCCTACACCCACATACTACCACAGTATCACCATGTATGTACTGCCACATTACCAGTATTCCAATACAAAGCTCTTCTAATCTGTGTACGTCATGCCAACAACACCATTTAAGGCTTCCCTATCTACAAACCAACGCGCCAGTCTCGACGCGAACCTACACAGCGTCGCGCGCGATAAAAAATAGAAATCATTTATTGTCTGTGATTTTTTTTGACGTTTCATTTTCCGCGGGAGAGTTTTCTTTTATTTTGCTTTTGAATTTTTAGTTGAAGTGTGGAGTACTTTTTTTGTGAAGTTTAGAAATAGTTTTGTTAAAGTGATGTTGGTTTTATAGTGCAGTTTATTTATGTGTATCGATAGAAACATTTAGTGTTTATTTTTAACGTTATAGTAAATTTAATATTGGTGAGATTATTGAAGAGAAAAAAAAAATTTTTGGTTCTTCAAGTGCAAGTTACAAAATGATGTATTGTAAGATTTGGGCTCTTTTTAAACTTAGTTAATCAGAGCATAAAAAAACATGGTTTAAGTACACTAAATATTAAATAATTCATATTAGAGAGTAATTACTACAGTTCAAATATCAGGTCACATAACAAAGTAAAATATAACACTAGACGTAATAGAAATTCACACACCTAGGTTAGAACATAAGCGAAACTCACACATCACAAAAGAAAACGCTAAATTGCAAAAAAGATACACAGAAAAGATGATGACAATCGAAAGTTAAAAGATTTATTACGACATTTTTCCGTAAATTAAGTGAGTTAATTATTTAAACCAGCTTTATTAATATCCTATAAAGTGTAATTTATTTTCCGTAAAAAAACTCGCTTGAAAGAATAATAACACACATGAAAGGCTGTAGAACGTAACCATTAATTATAAATAAAAAAAAAGTTAGTACCAAAATGTATGCGGTTCATCTACAAGGCTGTTCCTTACATAAATAAACACACGCCTTCTCCCATAAGGGTTAGGCAGAAACCACAGAACGCCACCTGCTACAATACTTACACACTCCTTCACTTAGGTACTTACCAAGACACACCTAGTTTTTTTTTCATTTCGCTTTTCCCTATTTTAAACTTTGTACAGTTTTTTACAGCCAAATTAAAAGTCGCACATACATAATTAAATACTACTTAGTTTAAATTCTACTCTCCCTGAAAAAGAAAACTCGCTTCACAAAGAAAATGGCACATTAAAACAGACAGACAGACGCACAAAAAAGACATGACAATTGCAAAGATTTACAACAACGCTTACTGTAACTTAGAAAGAAACACAATTATTTTATCAAATAACTCATGGAACTTATGTCATTTATAACTCGGGGAAAATAACATTTGTTTCTCACGATTTTCTCTAATTATGATTCTGCTTAAAAATTATTTTGCAATGATTTATATCATTTCTTTTAACGAGATTTAAAAGATAACTTTTTATCCGTTACCATCCCTAGTTTCGATTAAATCGTTCATAATTTATTGATTTCATCGATTATATCGTAGTGTTCGATATTTTAAAAAAATGCATAGATAGTGAATAGAGAGCAAAAACGTGATGATAAAGAGAAAAGCCACTTACATTGATAAAACAGTTAGCAAATACCTAGATACGCCTCATAATCAGATTAAAATGAACCTGACTTTCGTAATTAAATGAGTTCGAAAATCTATAAAAAAAAAATGCAATGTCAAAATGCTGTCTCTAATGACATTAGATGACAATCAAAACAGTAGGAGGAAAGCATCATCATTATCATCAACCGCCTATTAAAGTTCCCACTGCTGGGACACAGGCCTCCTCTCTTTGAGAGGGAAAGCACTTTTAAAAGTTGACGCATGTACCTATATGTATTAGTGCTCGTGATTGTTCGGACTCGAATCTACAAGCGTTTCTACTAGGTTTCTTTTAGTCAGTAGAAGTCAGACTCCCTACCGCTCTGCCCAGTTGGAGGAGTCATTTGATGATTTCCGAACCCCCAAAAAAGAAAAAAAAAAAAAATAAAGGCTCTTTAACTACCAAACTCATTTATCTGATCAAATCACACACATAAAACATTATAAACAGCCAACGTCCTAACAAAACGTCAAAAAACTATCCGTTACATTTCCTTACAATACACACAGTACGATTAACAGTTAAAATCGATAATAATTAATTATTCTTTGACATAATGCGCCTGTAACTCTTACGTAACTAGCAGTTAACTTAAACTGCCTCAACAATGTCAGTGACAATTTATCACGCATGAAATTATTATGTATTCTAATCGTGTTGTATGTACATAGATACGGTATGGTTTTTTTCATGCTGTTTTCTCTAGCCTTAACGAGACACTATTGTAGTTATAAACGACTAACGGTTAAAAAATATAGGAAATAAATGAGAAGTTAAAAATATTAATTTAATTAATCATTTAAAAGCTTGTAGTTAATCAGTGGTATTATAATTATAAAGATGAAAGATTTGTATTTTTGTGTGTGTTTGTAATGAATAAACTCAAAAACGACTGCGCCGATTTCAAAATTCTTTCACCATTAGAAAGCTACATTCACCCTGAGTAACATAGGCTACTTTTTATCCCTGTATTCCCACGGGAACGGCAACTACGCGGGTAAACCCGTGTGACGTCAAAGATTAAGGGGGGTCTCCCCATACATAGAACTGAAACTAAAAAAAACTTATTTCATTAAACCTACACGTGTGAGGTTTCTAAAGACAAGTCTTAAAAAATGACATTGAGGTTCCTAAAACCATTTTTTCTCAAAAACAATCGTTTGAATGATAATACACTTCCGAAGTTGTAAAATGTGTGTTCCTCTAACTTTTAAACTAAGAAAATGAAAAATCTAAAAAAATATATATGCTGTAGATCGTAATAGAAACTTTCAACCGAAGTTAGTTTGAACAATATTATATTAAATAGTTTTTGAGATAAAACACATTTAAAAAACCGCAAATATAACTTTGTCATTCATACAAACACTATGAAAAACAAACATATCACAAAATGTGTTTTTCTGTTGCTCCCTTCTTCGATGGTACGGAACCCTTCATGTGCAAGTCCGACTTGCTCTTGGCCAGTTTATTTCTTCCATTCTCCCCTGTCAGACGTCACGGCATCATTTACTCCTTTCTTTTTCATATCATCAGAACCCATCCATCATGGGACTCCTGTACATAATAATAATAATATAATAATAATATTCCACAACTATCACACAACGCCATCTAGTCCCAAGCTAAGCAGAGCTTGTGTTATGGGTACTAGACAACTGGTAAACATACTTATATATTTCTAAATACATACATATTATAGATAAATTACACCCAGACACAGAACAAATGATCGTGCTCATCACACAAACATTTGTCCTGGGTGGGAATCGAACCCACGACCTCCGGCATAGCAATTAGGGTCACTAACCACTAGACCAACAGGCCAGTCATCAGGACATCTAAGTAGTATTTACTTATCACAACATGATAACCAGTGATAGGAATAGGTAGTGCCTATTAGCCTAAACTTCGAAGAACAGAGACAAGAAACGGAGACTTCCTTAGGACTAAATTATTTCCGGCACATCTGTCTCGAAATTTCGAGACAACACTTAAATACATTTAAAAAAATGTGTTATTTGGAATAAGTAATTCGTCTTTATTTATCTAAAGTTTGTCTATAAAATTCAGAAAATTTTATGGTTGTAACGACTGTGTATGTTATTATTTTATTATGATATATCTAGTCGCAAACTTTAGGTAAATATAGACGAATTACTTATTCCATAACATTTTTTTTAAATGTATTTATGTGTTGTCTCGAAATTTCGGGACAGATGTCTCGGAAAAAATTTAGTCCTAAGGAAGTCTCCGTTTCTTGTCTCTGTTCTTCGAAGTTTAGGCAAATAGGCACTACCTATTCCTATCACTAATGATAACGATCGTAGCAGTAGGTGTTCTGTGGTTTCTGCCTACCCCCACGGGAAAAGGACGTGATTTCTTCTGCTTCTGCAGCGATTTATTCATGTGTTACGAAGGTGGACTGTCACAAAGCATGCACTATCTCGGTAAGCAATTAGTGTTTTATGTCTCCGCCGTGAACGAACCCTTTAAACCAACCAGTTCCTCATTGCCTCACACAGATACAAATGGCATTCGCACTATTTCAGAATCCCAGCTGTTAATAAGCCACATCCCGGATAAGTCAGCCATTTTCTATATCATTTGAAGGAGAAAGTTGAACTTTGCTATAAATAAACTGAACACGTATTATGTTACACAGGTGTTTTATGATGAAGACTAGTAATTATGTAACCCTCCTTTTTTAGGGTTCCGTAGCCGAATGGCAAAAAGCAGAACCCTTATAGATTCGTCATTTCTGTCTGTCTGTCTGTCCGTCCGTCATGTCACAGCCACTTTATTCGGAAACTATTAAAACTACACAATTGAAACTTGGTAGGTAGATGTATTCTGTGAACCAAATATAAAGTCAAGGATTACAAATATGAAAACAATTTATGAAAATCGATTTTGATTCAGTTCAGGTACAGTAGTAAATCTGGGATTTCTCTTAAGAAAAATCTAAATATCTCAAAAACTACTGAATTTCGGGGAAACATTTTAGTGGCTTAATTTATTGCATTTTAACCCTACTATGACGTCCTGCAAGGAATACGTCGAGATACCAGTGACCCTGTATATCAACATTTACAAATACAGTCAACAGAGGCCAAGCTTCATGATAGTGTCGATAGGACTCTATGACAGGTCGTTGCAAGTCAAAAGCTGGATCAGAAAATGACGATTTTCAGTTCGATCTCTTTCGAATAACTTGGTTTACCCGAAAGGTGAACTGAACACTGTAATCGTTGCCATCTGGCTGTCAGTTTAGATACAGAAAAAAAATCTAATCGTCCTCATCATACTCAGGTCCCTCAGGCTTATGCCAGGAAAGGCAAGCCCTTGTTACTGTTGGTCGGCGCTACACGTTTTTTTCCCTGACAATCGTCACGCTATCATTAACCCCTATCTATAAAGTTCACATCGCATTTATCGACGTGCTTTTAAAGCTCTGTCTCTGCTTCAAACCGATTCATGTACAGCTAAACTTGACAGTTTGTCCATGACTAACGGCGGCGTACAACTGTACAGTCGAAGTATACAGCCAGGTACCTTACATTAAAACAAAAAGACTTATGTCTAACGATACAGAGCTTGACATCAGTCGGTTAACTCGAAACGCTTTATAAAACAAAATTGCAATCAATATTTTCAGTGCAATAGAATTTTAAAGATTTCTGGCAGTATACTTATTAACTTGTTCGACTGTACCTCGATACAAAAACGTGGGAGTTACTCCAAGTACACATTAACCATTGAACGATCACAATACTCACATCGAATAGTGAAACATAGGTGTACATGAGTAACTGTGTGCTCAAGTATGTATTGTATTTATTTCTTGTTTGACTACATGTATGGGTCGTTGTATTTTATGTGCGGTTGTTTTATTCTTCTCATTTATGGTGAAACATTTAGTTTCAATTCGATGGGCTAGACAAAGGTCATCCTTTCAGTAACAACAATAGTATTCTTATTATTTGTTGCACACACAAAAAGTTATGTATATAAATGAAATATAACAAAAGTATCTTACTAAAATCTGCAATAAGCGGTATTGTGCCTAGGAAAAACAGTATAAAATTCATTTGTGTTAATTGCAAAATATAATTTTATCCAGTAGACTAGTGATGGGACATTCTGTTTTTCTTCAAAACTAATATATTTAAAAATGACTTTAAAATAAAATATTTAAAAAATGCGACTCCTGTACATGAGGTCATTGAGTTTGATTCCCAGGTCGAGCAAACTGTTATTGGGTTTTTTTTAATTTGTCAGTAACAGCACGTAGTCTGGATTAGTGCCCGGTTGATAGCAATAGGCTGGCCCTCTTTTAAATGGGGCTTACACAGTCATAACTAACGAAATGTCGGTGCACTAATGGGTGCACCTCTGCCTAACCCTTTGGGGATTTTATGTTATTTGAATAATAGAAATCTGTCAAATGACCCTGACCTCACCTTTATTTACAAAAGCGAATTAAATTTCGAAACGAATGAGACTAATTGCAGTCATTGTCTTAAACGATTAAGTGTTGCCAGAATTAATTAGAATAGAGCACGCTTAATTTTAATAGAAGTTCCGTATGAAATATTCGTTAATTTTAATTGAGTCGCTTAAATTAAAAGATTTAGCCCTACTAACTTCCTTTTAAGGCAATTTAAGTACTTACAATATAATCAAAGATTTTGACCTGTTTTACGAATTTCCGAGTATCATTGTTTTATCCTTTGCTCTGCTGGGCATAAGATTATCCTGTGGATGTCTTGAGTTTTAGGCCTCCAAACAGGGGGTAAAAACTTATAGACTTAAGTTAGAGGGACAGGTTAGATCTGAGTAAGACCTCCATTTCTCTTACATACAATTCTGGTGACGAATTATTGGACATCGTTTGCGATGTTATACTATACACTAGATTACTTATAGGGCTCAGTGTATTTCATCCCTCAGAAGAGACCCGATGTAAATACAACAACAAAACCTAAAACTATAAAACTGCGGTACCCAAATAAAGCCGTGGTTACACAAGCAGGCCTTGCGTTCAGTCAATGCCAGCACATTCACGCACAGCGTTACTAATCGGCTGGTTCCTTCTGTAGCGTGCCCATATTAAAATAAACACGTTATATGGCTTATTGGCTGAAAAACGTGGGTTACGTCGTGTGTATTAGGGATTATGTTGTAGCTTTCTTTTTCGGGGCAGAGATTAAGTTGTTCTTTGATTTTGGTATAAGGTTTGATTGCATTGTAATTGTGCTAACCTGAAAATAAAGGAGGTACCTAAACAGGGTGTAAATTACCCCTTCACACATACGTCAACCAAGCATTCTGTACATCAAACTAAGTACCCCTACGCAAATTTTTTTTTACGGTAAAACTCAATGCAGCACTCTTAAAACATTGTGCTAGTTGCTGATTGAAAAGTAAAAGCCACGGAGGTAATTTAAGTAAAGTTATAATCTGAAAAACTAGTATTTACAAAAACAGCTGTGCAAAATTTGGAACTTTGACCCCCAATATCTCCCAGGTATGGTCTAGAACAAAAAAAATATCGCAGTGGTGGTAAGAACAAGTGCCCTTCGTTTTCGTTAAGGGTACTTTTACACCCTTTATGAATTCCAAAAACCTCATCTATATGTGTTCAGAAATACAGTCATAAGATTGTATTACTGGACACCGAAGTCTGAAATACCAATGTACCAACAAAAAGTTTAGTATGAATTACGTGCGTCAGAATGTACGCACCTATAAAATTCTAATTAATTATTGTAATGGTCATAAGTGTAACTTAAAGTTCCATATTTTCCTGAAGAAACTAAAACCTTTCATACTTTGACTAGTCTATATTATATAAAACTGTAAATTAATATACAAATAAATTCATTTGAATTTAGTCAAATAAAGCTTTCTGAAACATGTTCCAGGCTGCAAAACATGATAAAATGGTGTTTTTATAAAACCAGGGATTTCCCAATTGTAATTTTCCAGAAACATACAGGCAAACGGATATTCCCAGAGAAAAAATACCCTGATAATTATATGTTTTTACATCGTCATTATAATAATATTAAACTACGAAATATCAATGTCATTGACCCACTTGTACTGTTCTTTGTTGCGGAGATCCGTATAAAATATGAACGCCGACTCCTACGCATCCTGCCGATAAATGATTAAAATATTGTTAATTACATAAAAAATATAATGTGATTCTATGGTTCTGTTGGCGATGAGTTGTTTTATTGTTATGTGTAAATGGGACCTACCGTAAGAGATATTGTTCATGAGTTCAGATTCGGGCAACTGTATCTTAATATGTTCTTTAAAATGATTTATAATTTGTATTTGTTTTGTTACAATTTGCTTACTTCACATTGTCTGACAAGAACTAGATTTATCTTGTTCAAAATCAAAATACATGTTTACTTAATTACATCAATTATTTGTGTAAAACGATGATAAGTAAACGTCATGTTCTTGTTCATGTCAAACATGACGTTTTTTATAACATCGTAAGATCGATTAATTACGATAATATCTAAATCTCTGGTCTACATTATTTTTGATATGGTACTGAATTAATTTGTAAAATTGAACAGAAATGTGTATTGTATATACATGTGCAGCACATTTAATTTGCATATCCCTACTTCATTACGAACCACTTTTCACATTCATTCGCGTGTTAAAATTAGGAAAAATCGACACCATTTTCACAGTAACATTTCCTGACGTTTAGAGTACATTTCAACGTACAGTCACGGTCTAAAGAATCAACAAAACAAACTTACACAATACATAGATTGAATGCGAAAAAGTACTAGTTTATAATGTATAACATGAACGTCAAAAATGATTACGAAATAATCGTTTATGATAATTTTCGGATTGCCGAAAATAGTGTTGTAACATTGGAAAGCGCATCACTATGTCGGAAGTACATCCGGCGAATTTGAAGCGAAACGTCGAGCGTTTGAAAATTCAATCCGTTGGCAATTTGAAACTGTTCCAATATTCATCGACTGGCAAATGAAAATGGTGTTTGCGCTGTAAATAGGTTTGCTTCAGCGCTTTAGATTTATTTTAAAATTGCGAATAGAAGGAGGGTTTTGTAAGCATGGCTCGAACTTGGAGAAGGGGAGGAACGTCAAAAAAAAGATGGATCAATTGTGTGAGGAATGATAATTATGAATGATGCCGTGACGTCTGGCAGTCCCTTGCTGTCTTGTGCCTGCTGTTTTCTCCTTCCATTCGGGACCCCAAGATCCCAACCCCGCCCAAAAGCATAATGGGACAAACAACCTAGACGATGATGTTGACTGGGACTGTGTTTGACATTATAGATAGCTGAAGTTTTAATTTATTTACTTGTACTTTGAGGATCTTCATCTATCTATCTTCATAACTAGAAGATTCCCACTTTTCCAGGATATAGCTTGAATTGTATTTTTACCTACATAAAGTAAATTGAGGTAATACCTATTAGCTTAATCGTTGTAACAAACTGTTTTATGCATTATCTAATCTGATATGGTTCACTAATTGTGTTACGAAACTAAGTCTCTGATACATTTTACGGTTATTTACCGAATTCATTTCGTTTAAAAAATAATTGATACTGGGTTCATAAATACCTAAAAGAATTAAAAATACTTTTGACGTTTCCAGTAGAAAATAAAGTTAGTAATTATTAAAAATAGAAAACTGAATAAGTCATAATCGGTCTTCTTTTTTTTGGTGGGTGTGAAATCATTAAATAACCCCTCCCGCTCTTGGGCAGAGCGAAAGGGAGTGTCAGACTTCTACTGACTAAAAACCACCCATGGTCCTTCTTAGCCCTTTATGTCGAAGCCGCTGCCTGACCTATTCCTAATAGGGTCGGCTTGCAGTCTAACCGGATATGCGGATGCAGCTAACTAAGTATATTTTACAAGGAGCGACTACCTATCATGTTTCATCGTATGGATGAATCAGTAATGTTGCTATAATTAATGGTAAATAAATAAATCTGACCTGCACAACCCGTTGTGATGTTGAATGCTCTCAAAACGGTAAAGGAAAACATCGTAAGGAAACTGGCATGTCTTAGAATAAAAAAAAAATCGAATACATGTGACATCTACCAACCCGCCCTGCAGGGCTATTGCGTATCTTTTAAATGACAGTGGCTATCAAATTGTCTATGGATTAACTGTCAAATTGGTTATGGTTTAGTACAAAACTGAACCATTTGACAGTAATTGAAAGGCACTATAGGTTAGCCACTGTCATTTAAAAGATACGCAATAGCCCTGCTGGGCCCCCGTGGTGGATTATAGCCCATCCCTCTCCTAGAGAGGTGGCCTGAGTCCCTGCAGGGGGAACATTATAGGCTGATGATGATGACAACCCGTAGTACCCGGTATCGGGCCACTGACCAACATAGGCATGCGCGGCTTAACTTGAAGATTGAACCGAGCGGCAGTTAGGTATTATTAAGTCACGAGCTCCTGGAATATTGAATTACTATGTGTTGCCAGCGGCTTCGCCCGCTACAACTCAAAAAATATCCCACGGGAAGATAAAATCGGGATAAAATCTATCCTATGTGTTAATCCAGGTTATAAACTACCTGTGTAACAAATTTTATCCCAATCCGTTCAGTAGTTTTTTCGTGAAGAAGTAACAAACATACACACTCACAAACTATCGCCTTTATAATATTAGTGTGATTAACAAATGAAAATTGAATTAGTAGGTAACTTGTTTAGTTTCACAGAACAGTGCGTAAGTCACTGAAGCTTGCCAGTTGCAAAATTTCTGTTTTTGTCCTAGAGCAAAGTTATTCTTTTTATTGTATTGACCGTCAATAATCAATAAGTACCTAGGTAGGTACCTCTTTGATTGCTTTAAGATTTTCGCAATCAATAAAGTACCTGGACCCAGAACATTTTTGAAACATTGGACCTTTACCTACAAAATTTTCAAGGGTTTTTTGAAACTTTGATGAACGACAGATTTCACTCTCATTGAATGCTTAGCCGTTTGCTAAATATGAAGGGGTCGGCTTCCAGTCTAACCAGATGCATCTGAATCCCAGTATTTTACATGGAGCGACTGCCTACCTGACCTCCACAACCCACTGTGCTGAGCAGATATCTTTCTGTTGTTTAATATTTATTTATCCAATTTAATTCCGTTCTCTTCAAAATAATAACCTATTTATCAAGAGCCCTCATTTCATCGTTTCTCCTACATCAAGGGACCTACATAAAATGGAGTGACATCATCAAATTATCGTTGACCCGTGCTATAGTACATTTCATAAGAGTTGTTGGGTCATAGTACACTGGATACTCTTGAGTAACTCTTGTGAACGCTTTCTATACGCTTTCCATGGTTCAATTGTTTTCACAGTTTAGTTATAATTTAACGGATAGACTAAAGTATCGGTTAAAAGTCAATATGCTAGTTATTTTTACTGGTTTATGTTAAAGAGAAAATGCCACACCAGTAATTTGGTAGTAAATAAGTATTAGTAGTATATGGCATATACAATGTGGATCTGGAACTACGACATTAAATTAAAACTAGCACTGTACTAGTCCATCGAAACATTTTAAAACACGAAGATTAGTAGTTAGTGGAAAATTTAAAAATTGCAATTTTCAAACAAAATAAATAGCAGAATCAACTGCATAAAAAGTAAACACGCTTTAACTACGAAAAGTCACTGACCTAGTGCGCGGGGTGCAGCGAGCGGCGGCGATGTTGGGCGTAGGTACTTTTTATCGGAGAACAACAAATCAGCGGCATAAACTCACTAAGTTGCGAGTTGTTAATTAATAAAAGATCACTGATTGAATAATTAATCACTTAAAACCTTATTTGAGGCATAATTAAACTAAAAAACTTACTAACTTAACCTAAATCACAAAACTAGCTACCTAATAAATGCCTAAATAACTAATATTACACTAACACCAATAAGTCACAGTAACCTATGCACTAATCCAAATATCATAAATCGTCTTTAATCACAATAACAACAAACTTTTCATAAAATCACGACAATGCGCGCGCGGCTGCCGGCTCGTCTTGTGATAAAAAAAGTAGGCGTGTGCTCTCCTCAAAGGGCGCCGCTATGCACTGACTGACATAGTTACCGAGTCAAGGACTTTTTGCCGAAAAAAATTCCGCTCACACACACACTCGCAATTTTCTATGCACCACTAATGCATTATTTGCGTAAGTAATATTACTTTTTCTTTATAATTGTAGTATTTTGTGGGAGTGTGCGGGGCGCGTCAGAGTGGGATCGTATGACACCTTTCTCTGTCTTTCAAGCGTATTGAGACGTTGAGAATAGAATCGTAGGTTTTTGCACAGGTTCCTGACCTTACAATGTTTACCTATTATTACGGACTCCGATCTACATCATGTTGAAAAATAAGAAAATGAAAAATAATTTCCTGTGGCTAAAGTAGTCATTGGATTTGATTGATTTTTTGTATACGGGTCAAGAGCATGCCTTTCTTTACGTGGTTTAGAGGAATGTCAATCGTCCTGCTCCACATTGTATATAGGTAGCTAAATATACGTTTTCGCCAAAAGCGAAAACTGGTAAAATTACGATTGACTTCACAAAGTAAACTTGTCGAAACCTCATTTGCAAAATCATTGTTTTAAGGTTTAATATTTTAAGATTTGTTAGGAACTCATGGCTAAATAATAACTGCCACTCGGGTCGATCTTTAGGTTAAGCCGCGCTTGCCTAGGTTGGTCTGTGGATGGGTGACCGCCCATTACATACCGAGTTCCCTCCGTGCCTCGGAAAGCACGTTAAGCTGTTGGTCGCGGCTGCCATATACATATAAATCTTTGGCAGTTGTTACAGGTAGTCAGTGACCTGAAAGTCAGACAACCAGTCCAGTATTAATTGTGGAGGTCAGATAGGCAGTCGCTCACTGTAAATTACTGGTATTCAGCTGCATCCGGTTAGACTGGAAGCCGACCCCAACATAGTTAGGAAAAGGCTAGGCAGATGATGGTTATAAGATTTGTTATGCAAGGGTACCTAGTTAACTAAAAAAATCTAATTAGTCCGTCTTATAGATTACGAAAAAATATTGGACACGTATTTTTTCTTTTTCACGAAAACGAATAATGAAGACGATACAGTGCTTTGAAAACTCGTGTGACGTCATATTCTTAGACATTAGTATGACGTTTGTTAGCAGTTAGTGACGTCACAAAGACCCACTCAAATCTTTGAGGCGTTTTATCTTTGTCAATTTTTATTGATTTGATAAAACAAAAAATACGTATCCAATATTTTTCGATAATCTAACAGACTAATTATAATCATATTTTAAGTTAGTAAACATCCATATTATGTACGCTTATTCTCTTTGTATAATCCTTGTTCTTGCCTGCTGTAACTCTGGATACGGAGACAACATGGATGTAGAGAGATCCTGTGCACGTGCCAGTGTGACCGAAATTTCTCTCTTCTAAGACTGTCTCCGATTGGGGCGATTCCGATCTGCACGCGTAATATGACCACCGTAGAAACGGGTTTTGTCGACGAAAGAAACGACAAAATGACAGATTGTAGAAAAAATTAATGTCGAATAGGGGATCGGACTGGGTCAAAAAAATATGATTCTAATTAGTCCGTCAGTTAGATTATCGAAAAATATTGGATACGTGTTTTTTGTTTTATCAAATTAATAAAAATTGACGAAGATAAGACGCGTCAAAGATCATGAGTGGGGGGTTGTGACGTCATTTGTTGGTGAAAAATGTACTACCATGTGACGTTTTCGAGGAATTTACGAGTTTTCGAAGCATTGTATCGTCTTCATTTTTTGTTTATGTGAAAAAAGAAAAAACACGTGTCCAATATTTTTTTTAAATCTATCTGACGGACTAATTATTATTTTTTTGTCCGATCCCCTATTGTATTGAAAGAGTTCTATTCTTCGAATATACTTACTAGAATTAAATGATTTGTTACACAGGCTGGTCAAGTTCAATGCAGCCAAGGCCTATGCGTGTCTCTTCTCTGCCAAGAATAGGCCTGGCACCTACTTTCCGAAATGTAATTAGGTACCTATCTGTCCCGATTACTGATCATCTCGAGCTTGGCAGAAAAAAACTTAGCAGTTCCAGATTTCGGTGCTTAGGTATCTCAATTGTTTAAAACCTTGGTACTTAATAGTAGTCGATAAGCTTTGAGTGGGTTTTATTTGTAATTTTAATGTAAAATATAGGTGACGTGTTCATAGTACCTACACATAAGCACCATTGATAGTGTAAGTGCACACACGCACTTACCATTTATGGTAAGTATCCTAAAGTTTCCAGGACTTCCCTGTCGAAGTAAACACTCCAAGCACACGTGTCTTACCACGTGTTGTTATTTAGTTTATTCTACAAGCTGTGTTTCAGAAAGGCCAATGACATCAAATTTAGTTTTTTTTATGTACAAGCTGTGTGAGATATCGTATGGGTAGAAATAACGAGCTTCTGAACAGACTTGACGGCACGTAATAAGGTAGTTGACTGACTGAAAAAATGTGATTTCGATGTCCGTCTTTAAGATTATCAAAAATTTTGGATACGTGTTTTTTGATTAATCAAATCAATAAAAAAATACGAAAATAAAACGTGTCAAACTGGGGGCTGGTGATGTCACTTTCTGTTAAAAAATGTACGTCTTCATTTGAGTATTTGTGTATGTGAGTTTAAATGTTTGTGAACGCACCCACGATACAGAAGAAATTCCTAGTGTGGGGCAACGTTTAAAAAAAAAAACTGATTCCGTGAAAAAATAAAAAGTACGTATCTAATATTTTTTGAAAATCTATCAGACGGACTAATTTCATTTTTTTTTGTCAGCTACCCTGGCCTCGTGGCTTTGGTACCCGAACGGAATATTTGGATTGCCTACAGGCAGCTTTTCCAGGGTTGGTTGTTTGTGTATGTAAGTGCAAATGTTTGTAAATGCACACACAATACTGGAGAAATTCCAAGAGAAACCCTATTCGAAAAATTCATTTGTTCCCACGTTCCTTTGTCGCGTCGCGTCATCAGAACTAGCTTGGCAAAAGGGTATTTAACCAAAATAAAATCTTATTAATCCGCCTGTTAGATTATCGAAAAATATTGGATACGTGTTTTTTGTTTTGTCAAATTAATAAGAATTGACGATGATAAAAACGTGTCAAAGATCATGAGTGGCGGCTTTTGATGTCACTTTGTGGGTAAAAAAGTACTAATCTTGTGACACACACGACTTGACACAACTTTTTACTGATGATTTCCTGAAAGATAAGCCCATTAACAGCTATTTATCCGATCTGAGAATCGAAAGGTTTGATTCGTATCAGCTTCTCTACAATAACGTATTTCACCAAAAAAATCTAATGTCCGTCTGTAAGATTAACTTAAAATATTGGATACGTGTTTTTTGTTTTATCAAATTAATAAACATTGACGAAAATAAAACTTGTCAAATATCATGAGTGGTTTTTGATGTCACTTTGGGAGAGGGGGGGGGGGGAGTAAAAAGTACTTGCCTTGTGACGTCACACAACTTTTCGAAGCAGTGTATAGTCTTCATCTTTTGTTTACGTGAAAAAAGAAAAAATGTGTTTATTATTTTTTGAAAATCTATCTGATGAACTAATTAGATTTTTTTGGTGAAATATCCTATTCTTCTATCATTATTCTTTTTTACCTAATGTATTATTTACCCGTCTGCCAAGTTGTTGTGGTTATGTTTTATACTGCGTGACATTAAAATGTCAGGATTAGCACAGCGGATGTACCTATTTTATCTAAATGATTTTTGTATGCAAATGCGCACATGAAGGATTGCTGATAAAGTACCAAATCTATTATCTTTACATGTTGTATTGTTGTACCCAGGTTATCAGTAAACAGGTGTAAAACAAAACCATATATTTGAATGCTATCATTATAGTACTAATGAAATAATCTAGGTTTTATTTGATAAACCAAGTACTTACTTCAGTATAAGGATCCTTATTTATTGATTTCACCATCTTGTTTGTACAACATTTGCCTCATATAAATAGTGTTGACTTTGATTAAAATTTGACGTCAAGAGGATCTATTTATTTTAAATTAAAGTATAAAGATAATACTTTCCAAACTCTCATTTCACCCCGGAATCACCAACTGTCAGATATAGTCCTCCCTGTTCTCCTGCCACTGTCTGTTCCTCAATCATCCGTTTCCCGCGGTCAGTTCAGTTCACCACGACCTGCAGTTTTTTGTCAGTAGCCTGTTATTTCAGTAAAACACCCGATACGGTACGCCACATTACAAAAAAACTCTAATGAGCCCGTTTTAATGTTAGCACACATAATTGTATGCAAACCCAACACGACCAACTACATAATTACGAACGGCAGACAGATGACATCCGGCTCCATGAGATAGCTCACCCTTCTTCCGCTTCCCATTGGGCACCGGCAGAGCCACACAACGGCATACGGCAACCGGCAGAGCGGCACAATTAGTTGTTGTGACATTAATGTAGGTAATAATGACAGTGGGCGCGTTTTTGTGGTAATTTTGTAATGTTTTGATTTGTGGAAATGATAAGGAGAGTAGTTAGATATTTTTACAAGTAAAATAACATCACACTAGTGGTATCTCAGCGCTTTGCTAGATAGAGGTGGCAAGGTGTTGTGGTGGACAACAACATTTAATTATTTATTATGTTTTTTTTACTTACTCGAATCTTTATTGTGAGCTTTCTTTTTTTACTCGTGTAAATCCTCAATAGACGTGGGTTTGTCAGACTCCTACTGACTATAACCTCACAGTGTTCCTCCTTGTCACTTTTGATTGGGTTGCTTAGACGATGGACTTCACCAAGTCAGATTTTCAGGAGCAGTCGGTGTACCCAACTGGTTTATATAAACTTTCAGTTTCAGCGAACTCCATTGGGCTAGCATTACATACATCCAATCCTTTATTCGCTCTTCTTAAGCCATAGATATACTGTTATTTATATTTCTATGTCTTATGCTCTTCGACTCCATCTTATAGACAAGATTATTAAGAGTCGATTGGAAGTAATACGTATTAGAGTATGTTACATCACTGAAACTGAGCAACAATGAAGGTGAGCTGTCCAGCAGTTTCTGCATCTCATCCTTTTATACAACCATAGGATTGAGAACAGGGTGTCTAAAATGGCCGCTTTAGCAGAATCGTAATATTAATTACGATTCTGCTAAGATTCTGCGTGGATTCTGATAAAGCGTCCATTTAAGACCCGCTGGTCTGCTCGGCTTATTGAAATAGACCAATTCCTAACATACTTCCTAGCCTTGTCTGAAAATGTTTTATAGATTCAATTAGAGACTGGCCTGTTGGTCTAGTGGTTAGTGACCCTAACTGCTATGCCGGAGGTCGTGGGTTCGATTCCCACCCAGGACAAATGTTTGTGTGATGAGCACGATCATTTGTTCTGTGTCTGGGTGTAATTTATCTATAATATGTATGTATTTAGAAATATATAAGTATGTTTATCAGTTGTCTAGTACCCATAACACAAGCTCTGCTTACCTTGGGACTAGATGGCGTTGTGTGATAGTAGTGGAATATTATTATTATTATTATTAAAATTAGTTATCATTTTTCGGCCTTACAGGATCCACTAGAACGTCTCATTTCTGCGTTACGGAAATTTGCTTGTTTTTTTCTAGCCTGCTCTGTCCCACTACTGAGCAAAGCCTCCCCCTACTCCTTTCATTCGAATTCAAATTCAATCATTTATAGCATATCACTTGTGTGTTACAAGATTTTAATAATAATAAAATAGTTCACATGGACTCTGTCGGGCACAACAATTTTTTTTACAATAATGATAGTAGCATTTAAGGTATATTAATTAAAAATTCATAAACGGTAATTAGAAATTTTTGAGTTCATTTAAGTAAATAAGCAATCATAAGAAAAATTTAAATTAAAAATTAAAACAATTAAGTAAAATAATAAAAGTCGGTAAATATACCTAATACAATTACAGTCAAATGCATCATGTCAATAAAACAATAATCAAAATATTTCGCGCGACCTCCTTCCAGTTTTAAAATAATAAACAAACAATCAACAATATCTCCAATTCTATACTACATTAATAAATATAAAATTATCCATTAAACAATAAATTCAGCGGTTTTGTACAGAGACTACCGTAACGTGAGCCTGCATATAATTTAGCAACCGCCCGCACCACGCGGGACTTTCGCCTCGCCTTGCACTTGTGGCCTGACTCATTCACACACAGTTTCATTCACGTGCATGTTATTAGGATTTTCTTACTCTCTTACCAAGAGGTATCGTACAGTCATTGCCCAGCATTACCTGACCTCTCGTATACAGAAGAAGAGGGCAAGTGATGTGAGGTGAGGGATCAGGTAACCAGGCCGTGTCGACGGCGCGTTCGTGTTCCACGCGCGCCTCAAAGAGATGTCAGCAACATGGGAGGGGCCCGAAAGGGCCGACGCCTGTCGGGGCCGCGGGTAGTCCACCGGTTATCGCGGCCTCGACATTGAGGGCGAAGAAGGAACATGGGTGGTTTTTAGTCAGTAGAAGTCTGACACTCCCTTTCGCTCTGCCCAAGAGCGGGAGGGGTTATTCGATGATTTTACACCCACCAAAAAAAAAAAAAAGAAAAAGGGATCAGGTAACGATGGGCACCTACTTTACTATCCAGTACCTAATAATTGGATTGTGGAAGTCAGATGTTCTATGTATAATACTGGTATTCAGCTGATGCTTTCGGTTAGACTGGACGCCGACTCCAACAGAGTTGAGAGAAGGGTAGGCTGATAACGATGAATTACAAGTCTAAAGTTAAGTTCTCAGTTACGGTTTGGTTAAATCCAACGATTCCCTCGATCCTCTGTAAATCTCATTCAGCTTCTATCTACCACCCTGTGGAATTGGTCACTTCACCCAGTTTAAAATGATATATTTATAAATGTTCGGTCTTATTTCCTTCGCAAAGCAAAAAGTACACAAAGCAGTAAATACACACCTAGTGGTAGGTACCCAGTGAAGTACAAGTTAATTACTTGGTTAATTTAAAACCTAAATAGTTCCTACGTAGTACCTACTTACATAAAATTGGCCTGAAGTCGGCTGAAGTATATTTATGTAAACATGTTAACCTCTAAAATATGGTTTCAATGAAACACAGCGGAACCTTTTGCAAATGAACTAGACGAATGTAATTCATACCTAATTTAATTACGAATAATTCCATTATGCTTAATTACTACATACATAGTACTTATTACTGACCTAACGTTTCTTTTTCATTGCCGTTTATTTTCGTTTACACGTGACACTAATACTGTGTCCTAACCATGGCGATCAGTCACTCCAACACACGCGCGAACTACGCGTTTACTTGTCTTACAATCATTTTTTTACGTTTAAAAGTACTACTCAACCTAATTTAAATCAATAAATTACTTTTGATTTCTTATTGTCGACGTGACGACCGCAGACTTGACTCGACTATCGCTCATATTAGGACCTGACCTAGTCGATAAAATTATCTATTGTTAAACGATTTTACGATATTTATAATTAATTAAGTAGGTACCTCTTGTAATGAATGGACTATCTGTCTCCGATCACGTTCGTCGATATCGTAAGTAGACTTTTTAGTTTGTTGAGTTAGAGCCGATTTTTCAATCGCCTGATAATTTCCCGTAGAATGTGTCCCGGAAGATGTTCCGTAAGTGACTGTGTTAGTTTATTATCTTTAACTTTAACAAATTGCGCTTTAATACGCATTTAAGCCGATAAATTCAAAGAAAAATCATGAACACAATAAAAACTCACTTTCGCAAGGTCACCTTAAAGACTAAGAAACTCTGCTATGATCCCAAAATTATAATATTCAGAGCAATCGACTGTTATCCGTAACATTGGCATTGATAATCCGTATTACGTGCGATACTTTGTTATCACTGTTATCAGTGTGCGCGCATGCACTTGATTCCTTATCGATAATCGCGATAAAATGTTGAATTGCCGCCTACCGGTGACAGTTCTGAAGTTTTAAAAGAAAGTATGTAGACGCTAAACGAACTAATTGTTCATCAACTTTATGTTTTTCATCAAGCTAGACATTTTAAGTATAACATGGCCTTGCTTTGTACAATGAGAGATTCGCATAAACTGTTTTTTATTGCTCGATTAAACGACGGGGTTACATGAGGCCTTTTACTTTAGGGTTAAATTTAGGTTAGTTCAGGTTTAGTATTCAAATTCAATTTATCTACAATACACAATAAAGTAGGTACATAAGTAAATATAAAACATACAAAATGACAATAACTATCATAATCATAACACATCTATTGTTTCTGATAAGATAATGTTTATGACGAATATCTGATAAAATGATAACACTGATAAACAGAGATATCTTACTTAGTGCACATAAGTACTTTCTCGAAATAAAGAGTGTTGGTTATCTGAAGATAAATGGAGTCTGCAACAGAGGAGGTAATGTTCTCGCTCTTTCGCCATCTTTTTTAAAGATTTTATTTTTATTAAAATATAAATTTCATAATATAATAATGGTTCCCAAATGTGTGTAGTCATGAAAACAATACTATAACAATATAGGATTTTTTCCGTTTACCAGCTAAAATTATGTAAGTACCTACACATTGGCTTAAGATCCTTTTCTAGTCGGTAAAAAAACACATAACCCTCCTTTTGGGCTTCGCCGCAGTCGGGTAATTACAGCTAGTCTTAGTAGTCCATAATTCATTGTTTAATGAGTAATATTTGGTTTTACTGCTAAAGCCTCTAATTAAAAAAATAAAAGGTCATAAAGTAAGGTATAAAAATAGATCATGAGCCCAAATCTCACAAATTAAGTAAACTCAAAATAAATGTATACAAAATACTAAACCAATCGCATCATTTTCAGTGTGTAATTTTCTTCGTAAAACAGTTATTCACGTGTAATTGAGTGTAAATTATGAATAAGAAGTGTAACAAACAAATTCAGACGAACATAGTGATGTGAGTGTGTCGATAAGTTCGGTATCGATAAGTTTGGTGATATCGATAGTGCAAGATGATGTTGTACATCTCTCAGGCTGAGGAAGTGTCGGTGAAGAGACCGCCAAGGAGGAGGAGTATTAGTGCCAACATAAAGGTTAATTTTATCTGCCATTTAAAGTGGAAGCTCACATCTGGCCCGCGTAATTCTAATTTTCTTACGTTTTTGGCAATTTGCAGGCCAGTGCTTGGTTGTATGTTTATGAAAATTTGATTTGCGACTGTAAGACGTATGAAGTTACCGAATTATAACCATCAAAATTACTAACTACTAAAGAACGACGACTAAATTACTAAAGAATGACTTTTACATGCAAAAATCAATCTTGACATGAAAATGAACTTGGAGGGTTGTATTGATAATTTTGATGGTTATAATTCGGTAACTTCATACGTCTTACAGTCGCAAATCAAATTTTCATAAACATACAATCGGGCATACGGCGGACATGGCCAGCCCAGTCCCACGTCAGCTTAGCGATTTTGAAATTAATGAGTTCATTTTATATATGTGAATATTTAGAATGCTGGCGGACGGTCATTTAGGTTAGCTTTCCGACATTCCCGGTCAACTAAATATCCAAATACTGAAATAGGTACACTCAGCAGCACATCGAACTATAAACATCCAGTATAACCTGACCCCGCTTTGTATGAACTTCTCGTACAATAAGAGATCAGCTTAATTTGGTTTAATTGCCTGATTCGTTATCGTGTGTACCGTTCAGTAATGCTACATAACATAATCACAGTATTGTTCCAAATAACGACCATTTTTCCACCATTACATTAGAAAACAAGCTATCAGTATAGATAATCTTATTGAAATAAATCACAAGCCGGATGTGAGCTGCATTAGCATGTTTAGCTATTCAAGCCGTCTGGTCTACCGGCACGGTACGTAATGTTTGCTATTATTCTGTAGTTTCGTAAAGCTTTAATTATCTTATATTATATGGCTTTTATTCGGTGTATTACAAGATGAATAGGGGTGATAGTAGAGGAATTGAACAAAACTGAAAGTTTGTTCGTAGGTAAGTTTCAAACGGCACATTTTTCCATGTAAACAAAACATAAAATGTTAAACAACTAGGTCTGTAAATTCAGTTTATCCGTGATCAGCGCAGCAAATATGAACAGCGCCGAAATATCGGTAGCTCAAAACAAACATGGTACTTAAATATCACGTTTTCAGTGATAATGTAAGTGACCATATCAGTTTAAAAACTTATGTAGAAGGTAATGTACAAAAAAAATGAAGGTAATGATCCGATTCAATAAAAAACTTTTACCGGAGCTAAGGAAGCTAAGTATAGAAGTATACCATTGCCGAGTGACATTGTATGTATTTTTTCGACGTGGATGAAGTCCCGGGCAGAAGCTAGATTTAAAATACAGGTAGAACCGCTTTTGATCGTCACGGACTTGCGTCATAACAATCAATCTTCGTATCATCTGCGCTTATCATCAACAGATCACTTCAGTTGAATCATCTAAGCAAGGTATTGGAGGCGTGATCATCACTTACCTTCAGTAAGTTAATCACGTTACGTGATAGGTACCTACATGATTTTTAGCTAAATTGTATTATTTCTTTTAAAATTTTTGAAATGAGAGAGTTAGAAGTTTTTGAAGGTCAAAAGTAACAAAAGTTAGGCTCCAAAAGATGTTGAAGAAAGAAAAAAAATAGGATTTGCCGAAGTTAAATTAATGAGATGCACAAAAATATAAATTAGCAATAAACATACAGCGCAAAACAAATATTAAAGGAACATATAGAGTGGCACTGGATTGTGCCATGGGAAGAAGTGTACTTAGCATAGCTAAAAAAAAATTAAACTACCGCATCATTTAGCTCGAACTTATTGGCAAAAGAATACAACAGTTGCTAATATTAAAAAAAAAACCGTCAATGCCAGATGCATTAACTTCAAATGAAAGTGTTATATCTGATAAGCTATCGTATTTACATACTTATCAGACGTTTCCTGATATTAATATACGAGATACGTGGCAGTTTACAACGGACTATCAAATATTGTGTTTCAATAACCAGTAGGTTTAACCGGTTGTAAACAGATGTTAGAGAAAGAGGGTACGTATTTGTAAACTAGCTGTCCCGCGCAACTTCGTCTGCGTCACATAAGAGAGAGATGCTCCGCTCCATTTGGTCTTAGCGTGATGTTATACAGGCTATAACTTTTCACTATAAATGGGCTATACAATACCAAAAAAAAGTTTTTCAATTCGAACCAATTCTTCCTGTGAATAGCGCGTTCAACCAAACAAACTCTTCCGATTTTTCAATATTACTTTAGATAAAGTGTAACTTACATCCAGCAGTGGACGTCTTTCGGCTGAAGTGATGATGAAGTATAGCTTATATAACAGTTGACGGTTCATATCTGCCAACGACGCGACGGCATTTTGCTGTTTTGAACAAAACTCGAAAAGTTCGTTATGGTCCTCATAATATTTGGTTTAGCAGTAAGGATTTTGGTTGTGGCATCAACGTGACAGCATCTATTCAGTATTCGGTAAATTAGCATTATTAAGGCATAAATATACAAACAAACTTCTGTATTCCTATTTGGAAAGATATCCTCAGAAGACGTCCACTGTTGACCAAAGGCCTCCTCCAAAAAATGCCATAACGAACGGCAACCTGCCTTGCATCTACCGGTTGCTTGCGACTCTAACCAAGGAAGGATATCGTATCGGTGGTGTAGCAACATTCCTTTTGATGCCTCTTGTAATGGCGATATTCCTGACGACTTAAATTACCACCACGAGAGATCCACTAACCTCCTCTCAAGCTTCTCATACTAAACATTCTCTTCATCTTGTTTCCAGCGGCACCATGCAGGCATATCGCAGTCCTCCTGCAGCGACGGCTCTCTCCTCAGCGTGGGCTCCTCCGAGATGGACGAGGACAGCAGCAGTGGTCACCACCACTCGCATGACCACTCCAGGAGTGACCAGTTTGACTTCTACAGTGAGTTTTGTTGAATATTATGCTTGACTTCGGGGACCTCTTTTTGTAAGGAAAATGCGGTTTGCTCGTTCATGTATTAGACCTTATTTCGTAACGGTAGTATTCATATTTGTCTATACGGACCATCCAGTAGACAGTATGCTTCCTAGCGTGACCAAGCTGGGATGATTTAAACTTACTTTGTATTTGTCATTTATTATGCACAACAGGCCATTCAATCTTATCCTTATTTAGTTTCCTGGACTTCAGCCTCTCTCTACATAGGATGAGGTATAAAAGGATATATTACCAACCCTCATTGTTATCTGGCATCATCAACTTAACATATCCATCGAAATATTGAGGTTGAACTCTCAAGTCACATAAGGGGGAAGCGCCACCTGCCAGGGCTGTGGATTATTCAAAAGAGACAGACCTACCTCCTAAAACTAACTGTTCCCCCCTAACGTTCCAGACACATCAGAGCCGCCGTCGGGCGTGGCGCCACTGTCGCACTCGGCCGCTAAGCACAAGATGGCGGTGCGACCGCGACGCACGCACGGCGCGCCACGCCGCAAGAAAGCAAACCCAGTTAGTATTGAACTTTAAAGTAGGTGTCGTCTGTCCTGTCGCTTTGCTTGACGCGATGTTGTGTGCTTCTTGTTGATTTTTGAAGGCAGATGGCGCTCACTAAAACATTCTTAGCGCAAGACGCCTTAGTTCAGAAACGTTGAAAGTTAGTAAGCGCAAAAAATAATATCAAAAACATCCTTAGTTCGGTAGTGTCAATTTTTTTACAGATGTTTGAAAATAAATAAATAAAATAAAAATAAAATAAGTTTATTACGTATCATTTTGGCTTAAATTACATTTCGAGGAATAAATAATAATAATAATACACCATACAATATCATGTTTTGTCAACAATCATTGTACGCCGCTCTGATCAATCCATTACTACTATATCAGGCTTATTGGCTACAATAGTAAAGGAATTAATAATAATAATACACCATACAATATCATAACTCCCAAACTAGGTTTTCACCTGAGACTTGACACAGAGTTGAATGAATCAGAGGATAAAAAAGAATTGTTACGCTTACGAAATCAATTTGACGTCAGATAGTTTTTTGTATTGATGAACTGTAAAATCTGTGTAACGTTTCTTATAAATATATCATATTGTTTCGTAATAACCAGCTCTTGGACCTATGGGATAGCGTCTTCAGTGTATATGTTCGGTACAATATTGCAACCGAACAGCTCAGCACTTTTGCCTTCATGCATTTCCATAAATGCATGTATCGCAACTATTGCCAGTTAGTGCGTGTTCAGATACCAATCGCGTAACTCGAGTCAAACCATCTTAGTGCTAATTTAGCTAACATTAATTACCATTTTACCATTTAATAGTTAACTAGTGTACAATATAACTTTGACCCATATTATTGCGTATTATTAAACCAGTGTACGTAAACCAACAACCAAACCATTACCAGTCCGACATAAAGTCAACCAAATCAATCAATCTATCAACCAACCGAAGGAATAGTGCCAAATCAAGCAGGCGCTCATTTCTACAGTATATGAGTATTGTAAGTGAGTTGAATAGGCAAATCTTAAATACTATACTCATATTTGTACCCAGATCTGCCCCTGTATTACGTTTGCCTACTTTATTTTCTATTTGCTATATTCTTTTTATAACTGGCTTCTACTAACGTTTCTCACATCTGTGCTTTTCTAACAAAAGAAAGCTTTCAGCTAAGTGGGTTCTTTGGTTTTCTATCAGGAAGTCATCAACTTGCTCACCGTCTGTGTTTCCCAATTTTAATTTTTTGAGTATATATTAAATAGATGGATGACTTTCAAATTCCAGATTGCCGCATCAGCCTTGCCGATAACGCCCGAACTGAACGAAGAAATGATACGAAGCACAACTCCTGAAGTCAGCCACAAACATTCAGAAGTCGTTACTGGTAAGCATAACATATAAAAACACCTTATTAGAACTACTTAAAGTTGCTCTTCCTTTGTTCACATGTCTTATCTTGTAATCTTCTCGTTTCAGAATCATTCTCTTCATCGACCACTACGAAGCATCATATGATCGTTAAAGAACATCAACAGCATGTGAACAGAGAACTTACGAGAGTTCTGGAGACTCCGAGCGATACTAAGCTCAAATCCTCGTCTTTACCTCCTGGATTGGCACTCGGTCATCTCGTGGGCCAGTCTCCTGCAAAGCTTAGCATAGCAGAGTCCAATACCCCACGGTCCTCGATTAAAAGAAGCCAGTCAAGCTCCCAAGGGCAGGCCCTTAGAGAGAGCTCATCGAGAACCCATGAGGAGACCATCCAAACTTACCACTCAGAAGAGAGGATGACAAAGTACCGCATGGATAAGAAAGCCGATGAATCTTGCCTCGAGAAGAAATCTAAGTCAGACAAGAAGTCAGAGAACGAAGCGATCAAGTCTTCGAAAAAAGAAGAATCATTCTTCAGTAGACTTCTTCTCAGAAAGAGTGGGAAGAAGTCTAAAAAAGACCAGACGGACGGAGATGGTCAGCAAGAGATCAAAAAGTCTAAAACTGAGAAGTCTGCTGCGCAGTATAAACCTGTTGATACAGAGAGAAATTTTCATGAAGGACAAGGGTACAAGCCGGTACCTGCTGAGAGAACCCACAAATCCGCCGGACAGAAAGTATTCGCCAACCAGATGCACAAGAGGTTGGACAACAAGGGCGCTTACGTCCAAGACAGCGCGTACAAAGATGTGTATAGCGCTGCCAAAGTCCCCGGCGTAGAATACAACATTACTGATCTCAAAATCGCTGAAGAAACCGACAAAATGTTGAACCAAGAAATGAAAAGTCGGTGCAGCAGACGCGAAGAATTCTGTGAAAAGATTGAAAGGACAAAGCGGACTTCTTCCAAAGAGGCAATTGAAGATAAGAGGGAATCCTTTAACCTGCACCTTGATAAAACCAAGAGACCAGCGTCAGTACAACGACTGGTTGATCCATTTTCCTCGAAAGCATTTATTAGTAATGAGCTGTTAAACAGAGCACAGGAAGAGTCTCCAGCGATCTCAGATGATGAGCCGCCTATCAGAGCGATGCGCATCAAAAATGTTCACAACGATTATAACATCTTCACAAGTGGTAGCATGCCTAAGAACATCCCGTACTTTAACCCGAGCATGTTGGCGTCGACGTCGCCCCCCAAGACGATTAGGCATCAGAGTTCAGATAACATCAAACACCGGTCGTCTGAGCACGTTTCCGATTTTACTGAGAAATTGATCGAATGCAAACGTGAATCAGCACGCCATGCTTCCAAAACTGAGGAGTCTTACGTCACCTCCGCGATGAGGTCTCTGGGAGACGAGTACGTGGAGACTCGCAGCAGCATCGGCAAGTCGCACAGCTTCCGATACGCGTCGGAGTCGACGTCCATCAGCTCCCAAGAGAACCAGATGCCTAGTCTGCCAGCTATAGTTGGCATTTCTGAACCGTTGCTAGAAAGCTGGGAAGTCAACTACAGGAGGAACCTGAGCGAACGAAACGACTTCTCCAAAAGAATTTCGGCCAGAAACTACGGCATAATGCACGGCAGTGCCGAAGCTAACTACGATAGTTTGCCGAGTACTGATAGCAGTTACTTGGATAGCCTCAAAACTGATGCTAATGAAGACAGGAAACTCTTCACCAATAGCATTCATATCACAATGGATAATAAACGCAACAGCGATATCTCTCAAATAGAGGCTAAAATTGATGATATTATTAGTTCGCCTAAGCCCATTATTGCCCCAATACTCAAGTCTAGTTCTTTAGATAGCATTAAGAGTAGCCCAGAGAAGCCGATAGAAGATAGACGGAAAACCATATCTATCGAGAGCGCTTTAAGTGCCAAACATAATGTGCAGAGAGAATTGAAACCTGAAACTGAAAGTTTTATATCAGTTACTCATATAAATAAAGAACAAACTCCTGTCAAAACGGTGGAAACACCTAAAATAAATAAAAGTGATGAGAAATTACAGAAATCTGGATCTAAACCTGGAGTTCCGGAGTTTCTTAACATTCAGTTGAACAAAGTTGACGCTAAACCGACTACAAACATTGTGTTGACAGCTAACGTTACGCCAAAGAAACTTGATAGTCCACAAATAGAGAAAGAACCAGACGTAGAATGTTTCCAAGTCACTGAAACTAAGGCACAGAATATTCCTGTGAGAAGAGAGTCTATCAAAAGCAACAAATTTGTTGAAAATGTTATTGAGAATACTCAGAATGACACGAACTCCCCACTTAGTGGTAGGAAATCTGTTATCCCAATCATACCACAAAGCCCTATCACGCCCAAAGCATTCTTCAAAAGAAAAGCAATGAGCGTTGAACTACAGGATAGACCAGAGAAACCACGAACAAATTCCATGAGCACCGACGGCAGCACGGAGAGAATCTACGACAACATATCCATTGATCAGAAATCCCATTCAAGCTTCGGAAGTAAGAGTTCCATTCAAAGCACAGACAGCAATGACATCAAAACACCAGACAGACATGACGAAACTGTCGTTTATCGTAAGAAGCCTGGCATCCTCTCTAAAGAACTGCGAGGTGACAGAAAAAACGATGACGAACCAGAATTAATGAAAGTGTTCGCGAGAAGATCTCTAAAGCTGAAAGACTCTGAAGCCGACAGCATTGCTCAAGAAATAGCCACCATCAATAATAATAAAGAAAAAGAAGAAAGTGAAGTACCACCTACAAAAAGCAAAATATTAAAAAACGAATTTAACGCTTCTATTAAATCTAGGGACAGTGATAAAGAAAATGAAGATGTTATCAAAGAAGAAGAGAAAAGATTAGTTGACATTGCTGCCAGAGTGAGTCAATTTGGAGCTCCACATTATCAGAGAAGCGTAAGCATTAACAGTGTGATTACAAACAACGTATCTTCAAACCCTAAAAGAGACAGCGCCCCCGTATACAGAAGCGAAGTAAACAAATACAAGAAAGAAGTATCCGACTCAACTCCAGAAAAGAGACTTAGAAATAGGACGTTCCCTGACCCATCAAATGACAGAGAGGACATTAAAAACATAGCAAAAAGCGAAGCAATGGCTTATAAAGCCGACACTTTGACAAAAAGGCCGTGGCAGAATATTGATGATAAATTCAGATTGTCAGTTGACAAAGATAGGAAAGAAAGTGCTGTGATAGACAAGGACGGGGATTTGGAGAAGGATGAAGGTGGGAAAGAGAAGGAGCCTTCAGGAGAAGCCGATGCGTCTCCACAGTTTAAAGGGATTCTGCAGATGAGGGCGGAGTGGGAGAGGAGAGCGAAACAGGGCATGACCAAATAATACTGGTGCTAGGTACAAGGTAACACTATTATATTTTTTATCAATATAGCTATTATATTATAGGAATGATGTAGGAAGATGATGACCACGATGATCTGGCACTCAAACTGTAACCGAAGGAACATGGGTGGTTTTTACTCAGTAGAAGTCTGACACGCCTTTCGCTCTGCCCAAGAGCGGGAGGGGTTATTGGATGATTTTCCACCCGCCAAAAAAAATGGCGTTTAAAATGGCCACTTTAGCAGATCTTAATATGAATTACGTTAAAAAGCGTAAAATGATCTTTGACTAGGAAGGCGATGACTTGTTTTTAGTTTTTGATGTACAGAGCAGTGAATTTAAAGGTTTCTTTGTTGCTATTAGTAAAATAAAATAGTTTTTTTTTTCTTTTTTTTTAAACGTTGCGTTAAGGAGAAATTCCTAGTGTGGACACTAGGAATTTCTCCTGTATCGTGGGTGCGTTTACAAACATTTAAAGACACATAAACAAATCAAACAACCAGACCCGATACAACTATCTGTAGGCCATACAAATATTTGTTCCGTGCGGGGATCGAACCCGCGACACACAGCGCAGCAGTCCAATCGCTCAGCCACTGCGCCAACCGTGCCGTCGATTGTACTAACGCCGTAATATCTTCTGATAGAAAGTAACTTCTTAGCTTAATTGAGTCCACTGTAGAAATCAGGTTGGTTGTCATTCCGTTTTAAACCTGAATCAGGTAAATTGAGTGTTTCGATTCTAAATCCTCGTTGGTTGTAAGCGCTACTGGTGAGCATGAGTTTTTGGGTTTGATTCCCGGGTAAGACAAAGTGATAAATGGGAATTCATTAGGAATTTCTCACTCTCAGCCCGGAGTTTGGTTTCTTGCCCCCCTACATGAGACTTTATTTTTGTGTAATTTGTCTACACTAATATTATAAAGAGGAAAGATTTGTTTGTTTGTAACGAATAGGCTCCGAAACTACTGGGCCGATTTGAAAAAATATTTCACCGTTGAGAAGCTACACTATTCCCGGGTGACATAGGCTACTTTTTATCCCTGTATTCCTACGGGAACGGGAACTACGCGGGTGAAACTGCGTGACATCCGCTAGTTTTTAATATTTCTAATGTATTTTTCAATATTTCAGGACGATGAGGAGTTTGCTGTAAGAAATCGCGTTACACATAGAATATAATATTATAAATAAATAGTTTTAACTAGTTTAGAACATTCTAATCGGCAAATATCGAATGTTAATGAGATGTATTAATTTAATAGTTTATCCGATGTTAAGCCAATGTATTTTTGAGCGTTATTACAATAATAATAATAATATAGTAAATAGTTTCTATTTTATTAAACAAACACTATTAATGTATTGAACCGGTCACTATTCGTGTATTGATGACGGAATACAAATTTTATTCTAAAGTTTTGTTGTTGTTTTATTATTATATACCCGATTATTATCTTTATTTATCTATCTTTGGATTAACATGTAAATCTGTATACCGGAAAGTTTGACAACCAATCTTACCAAAGGCGGTATGACCCAGTACTAACAAAGGTCAGTTATGGAGTCGCTGGTACTCGGCTGCATCTGGTTAGACTAGAAGCCGACCCCAAAAGGTTTTGCAGGTGATGATGAGGATGTGTAGTGTACACAGAAAAAAAATCCTTTATACTTTGAATTCTATAGTGTAGTAACAAAAAAATCTAATTAGTCCGTCAGATAGATTTAAAAAAAAATATTGGGCACGTAAACAAACAGTGTAGACGATACAGTGCTTTGAAAACTCATGTGACGTCATTTTCCAAGACAGTATGCCATTCTTTGCCATTTTTTTTTAATTCTTTTTTTTTCTTTCTCCCTCTCAAATCTTTGATGCGTTTTATCTTCGTAAAGTATTTATTTGATAAAACAAAAAATACGGATCCAATATTTTTCGATAATCTAACAGACGGACTAATTAGAATCATGTTTTTTTTAGTCAGTCATTATTATGGCACAAGATGCTGAAAGGACTTACCTATCTAAAAACTTTTATGTAAAAACACACTACTTCAAATATAGACCTTGTATAATCGAAACTGATTAAACAAGTCCATTACTAAAAAGTTTGTATTATAACATTGAACAATATTCCAAGAATTTTTCTATTTTCTTTAGAAGCCTTTAGTCAGATGTTTGGATAATAGGGTATTACACCAAAAAAAATTAATTAGTCCGTCTGTTACATTTTCAAAAAATATTGGACAGGTATTTTTTGTAATATCAAATTAATAAAAAATGACGAAAATAAAAGGTGTCAAAGATCATGAGTGGGGGACCTTGTGACGTCACACGACTTGACGCGACTTTTAGAAGCATTGTATCGTCTTCATCTTTTGTTTAGGTGAAAAAAGAAAAAATACGTGACCATTATTTTTTGAAAATCTATCTGACGGACTTATTAGATTTTTTTGGTGAATACCCTATTCTTATCTAAGTTGACCGCTATAAGAGTAGAGGAAGACAAAATAAATTATGGATAGACTGTGTGAAGGATTATATAACTGAAAGGTGGTGGCGCTGAAGAAAAAGTCTGGAACAAGACGACATGCTGCTCCGACTCCCAAAGAATTAGTTCATGGGCAAACAAAAGATAAAAAAGATGATAGTTGTATAATTTCACCACTATGATTGCTAGTTTCTTTGTAGAGTTTTTTTTCTATGTAAATAATCACGCTGAATTATTATACAACTTACGTTCTAAGTAACGGCATAGAATATTATATTTTCAAATACCAGGATCGATTCTGCGACCCTGAGCACAGATGGCAGCCGCAAATATACCCGCTTCACATCTAGGTCATCTGAGTCTACAAATTTCTTGCGAGACATGAATTTTAGGTGAAAAGTTGGTATTTGTATACGATAGAAAGAACAATAGAACTTTGCCCATTGAAAATTAATTCTGATATTCGTATGTATTTATTTGTATGGGCTCTTCATCTTCCTTGCTACTGAACTAACGCTAGTAAGTGGAGGAAGGTGGTCCACTATCTTCCATAAATGTTGATTTTCAAAACTTGGTGATCTGCAGGGCTTCTGCATTTTTAAAATCACTTTTCATGATTCTAGACTTGTTAAATGAAGAGAATTACTGATTAAAGATAAAAGTGGCCACTTTTGGCGGTAGCTTAGCGCTAGCATGATAGTGTTTTGGATTTATCAGATTTGATGTGATTTTAGAGTAAAAGAAATAAGATGTGGATGGCGCTAGTTTCGATACTTACTTGTGCTACATATAAAGGGTGTAAAAGTACCCTTAACGCAAACGAAGGGCACTTGTTCTCCCCACCACTGCGATCATCTTTTTGTTCTAGATCATACCTGGGAACCCCCTAGTTACGGAGATATTGGAGGTCAAAGTTCAAAAATGTTCACAGCTGTTTTTGTAAATACTAGTTTTTCAGATTATAACTTTACTTAAATTACCTCCATGACCTGTTTACTATTCAAAGCATCCAATACCACAATGTTTTAAGAGTGCTACATTGAGTTTTACCGTAAAATGTGATTTTTGACACCAAAAAAGAAAGTCGTTTCCCATCAAAAAAATTTGCGTAGGGGTACTTAGTTTGATGTACAGAATGCTTGGTTGACGTATGTGTGAAGGGTTGATTTACACCCTGTATGTCAATACCTGCGTAGCCCTTTTTACAAGTCACAAGTCGAACAGGAGTCAGCTGAATACTTGTATCTTACATGGAGCGACCTCCTCAACCCAGTACTGGGCAAAACGATACTCCTTGGTAAGACTGATTGTCAGACTGTACTGCCACTGACTGTAACGACCGTCGAAGATGTACAATGTACGGCCGGGGCCAACGGCTTAACGTGCTTTCCAAGACACGGAGGAAACTTGCTATGGAATCGGAATCACCCATACAATTCTGCGGTTTAACCTAAAGGTCGACTCCAGTAGCTGTTATGAGTTAGTCACGAGCTACTCACCCCACTTAGGTACTATAGTAATCTACATCGTTTTCACATTTGCATATTCATCTGTCCGGATTACGGTTCCTAACCAAACATAGAGGAAAACGATAAAATTCCTGTTCACACAGACTAAGCTTGATAATAAAAAAAAACGTTTCGTTCCTTTTATGGGGACGGACATATTACATAGTTTATCCTATCCTTAAAACACAAAAGGATTTAAAAGTACCATTTTCACCATAGAGTTATACCTAACTGTGGTCCTGTGGTCACGTGGTCGCAAAGCAAAAGTAATACGATACCTCTTTTTTTGGAGGTTGGCAAATAATCAAACGACACCTGAGTGTCAGACTTCTACTGACTGAAAACCACCCATGTTACTTCTTAGCTCTTTGTGTAGAGGCCGCGGTATCTCTTGCGAACAACCCGCAGCAATTATGATACTCCTTAACTGCCGCACTCAGAGAGCTTTAATGTTTACTTAGGCCATCACTTAGTAAAGGTTTTGACAGTTTTGTCATACAAAAGTATGTCAAATCTTTACTTAGTGACGGCTTAAATACATAATCAATCATATGTCTATTAAGTAACTAGTACAAGACTGGTTGACCGACTACCGGACTCATCAATGATCCAGTTGGTGGTAAAGATTAGAAGAAGAGTTAGGCATAGATTTAGAAATAAAAGTAATACCCACATGATGTATGTCGAGAGAGAAACAGCTGTTGAATCAGCTAATAACAATTGCAATACCCAAGCAATCCGTCTGTCAGGCGTGTGGTCCCTATATTATCTACACGGTGTGCCTTCAATATTCAGATTAATTTGATTAAATGTATGCGTCATGTGGGCTGTCTAATTATGCTTGTAAAGCTTTCAGTCTGTAGTATTTCCACTGCTGGATCTTTAGCATTAGGATTATATGTTTGTTTAAGCCGACGATACTGAGTAAGAAAGTGTGTAGGTCCTGTGTACTGCGTGCGCCACAAGGTTTGATGCATGCGAACTTGAGAGTACTTAAGACGTGCGCAAAGGCACGTAAACGATACGTAACAAAAACGCACGTGTGACGCAACTACACTCTACACGCTAGCATATACCTGTGCAGGTAACCTGCTACTTACCAGTCAACGTCGATTTAATGGCAATCTCAGCATGTGACCTGTCTAGGTGAACAAACCTGACAAAATAATGAATAGCAAAAAGATGCTATTCTGCTTGCAAACACCAGATATTAAAGCACAAAACATAATCACACATTTCAATACCCAGAAATGAAATCGCAAGTTTTATCTTTTATCAAAACAGGCTCCCCTAAAATTGCGTGAATTTCGGAACGTAATACAAGCAAGGGGATGGGGTGAGTACCGCGCATGCGCCTTAGATCACCCACTAACTAACCCCAATACGACAAAGCGTGTCCTCCATTTTTATTCCATTTACTTCATATTTTCGAAAACGAAAAATTCATTCGTGTACGCGTGCAATGGACGATACTTAAATTTAAAAGGAAGTGCGGAAGTTCCAAAGTGATTCCACGTTTGAATTTTAAACCCAGAGACAATTTGGACAAGCGTGTGCTTACGTAATATTTTTTTTCTTTAATCAAGATTGTGTAAGTGTTCGGAAGGCAAAGGTAAGTGTTTTTACTTCATTTATTTTTCATAAATCGAATAAAAATTAAATGAGTTTGTTAATTTCGGTCTAGAATGTTCGTTTTTTATAATTTTTCGAGTAGATTCATAAGATTTACTGTCAAGATGACCTTTTCGTTGTAAGGTGAGCATTCGCGTCTTCGAGTGAGCAATGCAATTTGTTTTCTAGAAACCTTATTACGTAAAAGACCTGTCATACGACCATAAAGAATATCTAAGCCTCGTAATAAATAAGACTCTTATTATTTATACGACTGTTTTCCGATAGTAAATGGTAGCACACTTATATACTCTTTTGTACATAATGTAGGACAATAAGACTTGCTACGGGAAACGTATTAGAATACGAAATGAGTTTCTGAAGATTGAGTGCAAGACATTATACTACAATACCAATTTGTATGAACACTCTTATAAGTAGGTATTAGGGCTAATATAAAATAATAGCTTTCAATATGAAAAAGTGCTGTTTTCTTTATATTGCGTAGTAGATTTTTTCAGTGACAACCGGTCTTACAAAGAAGTATTTAAGTACCTACACAGTTTCTTGGTTGTCTATCAAGCCTGTTCTCAATAGGAGATCGGACAAAAAAAATATAATTAGTCCGTCAGATAGATTTTCAAAAAATATTGGACACGTATTTTTTCTTTTTTCATATACATAAAATTAAGACGATACAATGCTTCGAAAGCTCGTGAATTCCTCGAAAACGTCACATGGTAGATTGGTAGTACATTTTTCACCAACAAATGACGTCATAACCCCCCACTCATGATCTTTGACGCGTCTTATCTTCAAACTTCAAAATAAAACAAAAAACACGTATCCAATATTTTTCGATAATCTAACTGACGCACTAATTAGAATCATATTTATTTGACCCAGTCCGATCCCCTATTACCATTGGTACTTGGTGGTTGTCTTCCAGTCTTACCAGATGCAGCTGAATAGCACACTAGATATCCTAACATACATAAGTTCAGATAGCAGTCGCTCCATGTAAAATGCTAGTATTCAGCACTTTTAGCAGCCGGTTAGACTGGAAGCTGACCCCGAAATTGTTTGTAAAAGGACAGGCAGATGCTGATTTTACTAAACAAGTTTCATATATCATAATCATAATCATAATCATCATTTGTTGCATTCATGTAGTTACAGGTTGTTACAGGGTACTTATTAGGATTCATACATGAACCCTGCTAGGGCACAGCAATATACTAGTTTAATTTAAGGGATGTCACATAATAACCAAAAATTTACGAAAATATCAATTTTAACATGTTCATCATCTGTCGGAGACTGTAGTCTCTGAACGTGGATAGAAACAAACTACTGGAATGTCAAGCAACTATTGTCGTTTTAGTTCAACCTCTTAAGTAGTGCTTGGGTGTGTTTAGTTCTGGCACGGTTAACATCGACAACTGTCACGCGATGGATGACAGAAGGCGCTCGTCAATTTAGAGGGGTCGGAGCTAGCTGAGGCTTCCATGGCGGACGGCGCTGCGGTTGGTCGTGGTCGTGTTTCCTACTAACCTCTCTGCAATCCATGTGGTTGATTTGATCGTTTGTCATGAGCATCCGTTATTATTTTGTAACCGAGGTGTGATTACCAATGTATCAATGATCGTTGTTCTGAAGAACCACTGAGTAATATTTTGAGATGTTCATCCTGTCTTATCATCATCATCATGAAGAATACCGTCTTCTCCGACATATCTAAATCTGGAGACTTTTTCTTTTAATCACCATGCCATCAATTCATGGTGATTGTCATAATAATGTTGTTATAAATAACTAAACAGAACGACGCGGGACTGCCTCGTTAGTCTAGTGGTTGCAAACGCAGCTGCTGAGCACACGGTCATGGGTTGGAGTCCCGGGTCGGCAAAAGTGTTATTGGGGTTTTCCATCAGGCTGCCACGGAGTCTGGGTTTGTGCCCGCTTGATGGCAATAGGCTTGCCCCCTATCACATCAGACTTAATCATCATCATCACTGATTAAATGTGGGTGTAGGTACTATTAAGTACTTCTCTGTCTAACATTGCGGTGCAAACAGGCGTAATGTTATGTTATGTGGAACAACGCGTCTGCCTCTAATTTTATCATTATTTCCAAGTTGTCCTTACAAACTCCTACATGTAAAGATTAGTGGCCTATTTTCTACCCACGTGATTTTGTAAGCAAAATAATCAGTGTTTGAATTCCTACGATGTAGCCCAAATGTCAATGATTGATTGCCTTAGCATTGATTATTTGTATTGTGTCTACCTACAGACCTCAGTATTTGACAGGAGCAATTCATAAGCAATCTAATTATGACAACACGCCTGCGTAAAGGGTTGAGCTGAATTTTAAGGTTACCGACGTCGCTCGAAGAATTGAAACTTAAGTTTCAGTGGGCAGAACGAATGGCCGATGGAGCTAAAAACGTGAACAGCAAGAAGACCTCCCACGAATAGGTACTAGGTGAACTGATAACCTGGTGAAGGTAGCGGGGACTCGCGGGATGCGAGGACTGGTCAATGTGGCGACTCTTGGGGGAGGCATATGTCCAGCACTGAACGTCTTTCAGCTGAAATAATGGTGCTGATGATGATTTTATGGAAGTAGTACCTAATGCTTCCGCGGACGATATTCACAAGGAGCTCTACTACGCTCTTAAAAATAATAAATACACAATTCAAATAGAAGGTCCAAAGGAAAAGAAAATTTTCGATTAAAGATCAAGGAAATATATCTCAAAGATCAACAAGACGTATGTCGGGACAAATATAAGAAATAAACAAAGGTCCCCGAGCCCTATGTTGTTTTTCTTCACGTCCCTTCGAATAAGATAATAGGGACCTACCTGAAAGAAATACACGTGTGTGTTGGTAAAAGGGAAAAAGATGGTAACAAAAATAAGAGAATTTTGAAGAAACAAGTCGTGTTGGTGAATATACTGTCATTTACCCGATTCTTAAGGGCCAAACTTGTATACAAAAAAAAACTTTCTTACTTCTATCTCTTATTTAAGCTTTTTTGCTTTGCATTTTTTATAATCTCTTTGATCTTAATCTCCAAAATTAACAGACGAAATCTTTGATTGATTGCACTCGAGTTTCTTGTACAGACGCCATCAGCTACTAAAATCTGAAAAATAATCATAATCATATTTTTAACTTTATTGCTAAACCATTAAATTAAAGGTAAAAAAAACGGGTAGCTGATGTGCTGGAAATTGAAGATGACCACTACGAAAACATAGTCATATGTAAAATCCCACATTTTACACACATGGCTTTTATATGATATTAAAAAATTAATGTTGAATCAATAGAATGACATGTCGACTCCAATTATACACCATCATGGATCAATATTTAATGAACGTTAATGACCGTTGAATGATACTCGTAGTCCCCGTCCGATGTAGTTGTAATGATAGTCCTCGTCCGATGTAATTGTAATGACTATGCTTGTAATGAATAGCGTCATAAACTCGAAACTAAAAGCATATATGAATACAAAAAACGGGCATAGACTTTATTGGAGTAATTTTATTGACTGTGTCTGGCGACTTTTCCATAACCAGGGACAAACAGAATTTTCTACATGGTAAATTCCAAAAATATGGCCAAAAAGTTGACTTGATTAAAGTAAGTAAGGATTAGAAGATTCCAACACGGGAATAATAATGATTATAATTATTAGTGAATGAGCAGAAATGCATAACAAACGTTAACAAAAAAATCTAATTAGTCTGTCAAATAGATGTCCAAAAAATATTGGACACGTATTTTTTCACGTAAACAAACAATGAAGACGATACAGTGCTTTGAAAACTCGCGTGACGTCATATTCTAAGACATTAGTATGGTATTTTTACCGGTCAGTGACGTCACAAACTCCCACTCCCACAAATCTTTGACGCGTTTTATCTACGTCAATTTTGATTTGATATAACAAAAAATACATATCCAATATTTTTCGATAATCTAACAGACTGACTAATCACAATCACATTTTTTTAGGTAACATCCCTATTTCGTGGTCTACCCTGACGCTTTCACCATAAGAAGATAATGTCAGAGAGTAGTGTTGGTATACATTGTTAACTTATATAACTACGAGTTTATATTATGTGAAATAAAATATTCCACCTAATGTGAACTTGACCATTCGCTAATCGCTATTTTGACAGTTCGCGATTTCGACGGTTTTTCAGTCACTTGACCGATTGCGAGTTTGACCATACGCGACGAAACGCTGTTAAATTACAGGTGCTAACACGATTGACGGAAATGCATCATCAATTCCTAAGGTGACAGTTACCATTTTGGTGATCACTCATCTATTTTCAAATCAATCAATAACCTTCCATGCGTATTTTTTCTTTTATAAAAATGGCATTATGGAGTCTGTCGGTCTGCTCCCGATCTCATTTTATTTGTTTTCCTGTTTGAAATGCGTCGCTTGCTACCAGGGTGGCAGGGGGTGGAAGAGGGTTCCTTAATTACTTTTATGGTTGGTTAGGGGGAAGTGGGTTATGTATGGGTTACTGGCGATGGACTCGTAATCTATTTAGTGTTGTAGTGTGCATTATAGTGATCGAATCGATCAGAAACTGGCCTTCCTACTTTTGGGGTCTTAAATTGGATAAAATTCAGCTTAAACGTAACAGAGTCAAAATTTTTCACAGACGACAGCACATTTGACACAATTTGACTATTTAAAAACATACATTTTCGACTTTATCTCTAAAACATTAAGAATTTTCCCAATCAACCGTATTAATTGGGAAAATTCGACAGTGTCGGGTTGCTTGATTTCTTGGCCTCTGTACATTTATTAGTACGATAGCACATTATGCCATAATATGGCCTAAACTTCTATAAATAAAATGAAAGGATCTTTTAGAGATTGTATGACATAAACAGGGTCGTTCTGGTAAACATTAGGAAAATTGTATTGACAAGATAGCTGCTAAAGATCCTATTTGGGACACGCGGTATGGCTTACTCGTATTGGCTTTTCTATAAGAATATTTAGAAACATGCCGTCAGGAGGATTGTTGATGTAGAACGTCATTTTTAGCCCTTATTCCAATTCATTTGGAGTCGGCGCAGCATTTGTCTTCTTCATCCAAACTTCTCCATTCCTTGTCATCTGATCAAACTCCTTTCTTGCCATAACGTCCTTCTCACGTTCATTCATCGCTTCTTCAATCTTCCTCTCCTTTTATACTCAAACTTTTCCTTAAGACTTTTCCCTCATTCTTAGATAGCTATTGCAAATCTGTAATACGATTGCCACATTTCGAGTGAACTTACCATGACAATATCGGTACACTAAATAGTACTTCAAGACAAAAATTACGGCGAAACACTGAAAACTTTCAAAACTAAACTTATAAAACAACGAACTTGCACCTATTAATATAACTATAAAACTTAAATTAATAACTGCGTTCACATTCAACGAAAACTTTTGCTTCGAACTCGACCATAAATTAAAACGGAGTGTCTTTGCGAGGCCAGTTTCCCTCCAATTTGCATAAGGAGGGTCCATCAATAATCATTTTTGTCTTTATTCAAATTTATAGGAGTTCGTCGAAGAATTTCGTTAAAAATTCAGGTGAAAGGACTCGCGAGAGGTGACTCGGATCGTAAGTCGCAATATCGATCAGCGATGGAATCCCATTTTATTTGAGAGAATTTTATTTGCACTGGAGGAAGTTTCAAGGGTTTTTGCACGGTTACTTTCGTTTCAAGGGCAATTGTTATGGCATCCTGGTTCGCTTATTACGTCCTATAATCATTCACTTTCGTAGTCTTGCAAGTACGATTTATACATACATGGTAAAAATCGCCAGACCCCGCCAGGGCTGCGGGTTGTTTGCAAGAGATACCGCAGTCTCGACATAAAGGGCTAAGATGGAAACTAGGGTAGTTTTTAGTCAGTAGAAGTCTCGCACTTTCGCTCTGCCCATAAGCGGGAATTATTTGAAGATTTCCCAACCCCAAAAAAAAGGGATAAGCAGACCCTACACGAAACCGTCAAACAAACATTCTGTAGGTACATTAAATTAAGTCACTATAAAAAAATCATGCTTTAGACTCAATGTAACGCATTCAATTAAAGTATTATGTTGATTGATGTAATAAAGTTGTTAAAAGCCTTTATAAAGTTTCTGCTCCTTAACAAAGATAGGAGAAATAATCGCAATCACGAGCGCTTTTTTGGTATTTTTGCAACCATTCATCATAACATACTTAGCTACTCTCAACCTAGTCATAACTAGTTTTTTCTGCGATGTTACCTAGTTTTTAGGATCTACATCTCGCACGACTACATGTGGATTCTTGATTCTTATTTTATGTACGATTAATTTAATATTTGGTTATTTAAAACCATCTGCCACCGTTCCATTCCAAATCAGATATAACTCTTAACAAACCTATTCATAGATAAACCCGGCAGGTACTGTTAACACCGATGAGATCAACTTGAAGGGGTACAATACTGGGGCAGTTCGAACCGCACACTCCATCTGAGTGACGTATGTGGTAAAGGTAACCGCGGCCACCCTTGCTTTATGGGGGCAAGATTACCGGCTAAATTAGGTCGTCGTAACTCTCGATAACATAAATAACGGAGAATTTGTGTTGTAATAAATAGTTGGGTGTGAGAATAGTCAGTGTGTTTTACCTTTTGGTGGCAAGTTCTTGTTTCATACCACAGATATAGGTGTATACCTTAATATTATCTCGCTAGTTTTTTCATTTAAATGTTGATCAATCTCCCTCTCAGGGAGACAAAAGACCAAGGAAAGGATGTATAGATTGGGTAAGGAATGATATGAAAGAAAATACTAGCCAAGTGCAAGTCAGACTTGCACGTGAAGAGTTCCTTACCATTGTAGTAGATTTTGAGAGATTTTCCACGTTAGTTTAGCACCATAGACTTCTTATAGGTTTTCCTGTAATCTATAAGTGTTGAATTGATTTCTGTATTTTTTTCTTCAAAATTCTTGGTTCAGTAGTTTCGGAGAAAAGGGAGGTGGGGTTGTCGAATGGACCAAGAGTTCTATTTGATCCTTTTGGGGTACGGAACCATATAAAGCAGTAAATGATAGCGTGACCGTTTACAGAGGAAAATGGAAGAAAAAACACGTGTTTTGCCGACCCCAAGTAACACACAGATAATGATTTATTTTACTAAACATCCTAAAAAAATCCTATGACCCTAACCTCTGACCTATCCTATCCTAAACATAGAATTTTTTTTTGTTTCATCCCCTGAGTATATCCGTGGGATAAATTTCGATCTCCACGGGAAAAAAGCTAGTCATTTATTACTTCTTACTTAAGGTAAAGGTCACTTCAATTATTTCGAGGTTCTCGGATTAGTATCGGTCAGCTTATTGATAAAATCCTATTGGGAATAACTCTTCATTCCTTAGAAGGTCTAATCTTAATGACTCTTAGGTCAAACTTGTGATTAATGTCTGAAAGAGTTGGTCAAGCATTTTGTCATAGGACCTTTAGGAATAACTCCTTCTGTATCGATTTTTAGAAATTCCAAAGGGAGCAGTCTAACATGATTGAGTTTGAATTTATCACAAGCATTAAAAAGTGACTTAAAACACTTTAGAAATAAAATTAAATCTCACAAAAATAAAATTAATATGGAAACTAACTTTATAACACATTTGCTCGTAAAGGGTCTCTTATTTCACCAATTTCAATATCGTAATGTATCTCATTACGTACTTGTGCGGTAATGTAATGTAAATCGCACGGTTTAGGAAGATGCTCCGTCAAAACGAACGGTACCTACTTTTTTAAATCTTAGCAAAGAGTTTTTATTTCAGAAAAGTGGTCAACATTTTATGAATAAAATTAACTTTGGGAGATAAAATATAATAAATAAACATTTAATTCTTTAATTTTATTAATTTCGACAATAAATTACAACCATTAATATCTGTAGCAAAAACAAAAATATTAATTTACTTTATTAATAATACTGGCTGTTTTGTGCCTATGCCTGAAAAAAAATCGCATCGCTTATTTGTTAAGAAATAATAATCAATTTTACTAATTGCTCAAATTTTCATAACTGCTTTAATTAAAGATTTATTCGTTTAAGAAAGTCCGAGTTTTATTTATTTCCTCGCAAATATGTTATAAAACGTCGTATGACATACGTGCGCTTTGATAATTACAGCCTCTGCTTTCTTTTAGCCCTCGCCTACGGCTCGGGCAAGCAATATCGCCTCGGCTGTAATTTTCAACTTACCGCACTTATATCATAATGTACTATTATGCCGCGAATATAGCCTCGATAAATGGACTATCCAACACAAAATTCCAACCCCATTTTTTTTTTGGGGTTTGGGAATTCACCAAATAACCCCTCCCGCTCTTGGCCAGAGCGACAGGAAGTGTCAGACTTCTACTGACTAAAAACCACCCATGTTCCTTCCGCCCTTTAAGTCGAGGCCGCGGTATCTCTTACGAACAACCCGCAGCACCAACGGGCGTCGGCCCTTGCAACATAGAAGGGGCCCCCCTTCCATATTGCTGACATCTCTTTGAGGCGCACGTGGAACACGAATGCGCCGTCGACACGGCCTGTCTTCGTCATTAGACGGACGCACGGACGGCGAGCTAGCCCATTACTCACCGTCCACAGGCCCGCGTCTACGGTGGCCGGAAGCCGTCACGTGGCATCCGGCCGATTTTTACAGTGGTCATGCCGATCCTCACAAATTCCACACCCTGAGATTCAACCAAACAAACTTCAGCTTTATAATATTAGCAATACCACGGGTTAATAAGTATGTCTATCGATTACCTATATGGTTTTACAAGAAAAAATTAAAGGAATACACAACATAAATCACTATGCCAAAACACCCAGAGAGCTGAAAAGGAATGATCCTCCTTTGCTCAGCTGTGGGACAAGATATGCTAAACAAAAAAAATAAACATAATAATGTATTCCATTATGGATAGAGTCCTTATTTAACCATACTTCACATTAGTTCACATTTACTTCTCCATTTATTTTATTTCTTACAAATTTCTTCCCTAAACCTAATAAATATTGACACAATATAAAACATATTAAGATTTTCTACGTCAGGACGTCGAAACACAATAGGGGATGAAATGTTCCCTCCTTTACTGAGAAGTGAACGTGACGCGTTGTACGTGCGTGTAAGTCGGAAATCGACTGCTTTTACATCAATTTTATTTTCTCTTAATACTGAAGTACAGGGTTGGTATGATTTTATTTATTATTGGAAATTTTTGACAGCTAAGGGATGGAGTTTAAATAACGCGGCATATTTGCTCTTGTTCAGGTGATAATCTTTATTTAATTAATATTATCTGGTTCATTGGTCCAGGGGTCGTTAGCGCGACTGCTGATCATGACGTTTTGGGTTACGGTTCCAGTGTAGCAGTCAGACTGAATTTGTGCCCGGTGACGGCAGTAGGCTTGCTCCTATCACATGGTACTTTAACATAACTGGCAAAAACTGACTGACTAAAACATAACAACACAACACACACACAACCCAGTTTCTGGGCGATAATTCCCTACTCCTTCCTTTCCTTACTGGCTTACAGTCTTACCCCTTGGTAGGACTGGTTGTCATCATTTCGGGTCAATCGGAGCCAGGATCAACAGCTTGATATGCTTTCTAAGACACAGAGAGGTCTTAGTATATATGGTAATATGTATAGGTACTTCGTAGGCTTTTATTTTAAGGACTAATATTTACCCATCTGGCGTTGTTACACGACCCTTTTACACACTTTTTATTTTTCTTTCCCTTACAATGGTGAAAATAAGAACTTAATAATCCAGAAATCCGGGATTACTTAATAATTCAAGGGTTTGGGGCACAAAGGGTTACTTGAACTTTTGTATGTTTTGTAACCTTAGCAAATAGGCTTAGCAATAGGATATTGTCTGGCAACTTTAAACAATGGTTAGAAGGGTTTGTTATTATTATGTAACACAGCTTCAGAATATCCTGGGTTGTATAAGTTTAATATGCACGTACTTCATGTAATGTAAGATTTTAGTTTTCAGCTGCGATTGGTTATATACTATGTAAAAGCCGAGAACTATCTGCCAATTATGATCGAAGATTTAATTGTTGGACTGGTTAAAAAAAATCGATGCAAAAAACAGATCTTAGTCAGTAGTTAGTAGTTTCACTAAAAAGGAAAATCATCAAATTACTCCTCTCACACCGGGCGTAGCAGAGGGGAGTGGCAGACTCTGACAGACTAAAACCCACTAAAACCCATCCGTGTTCCTTCTATTGCCCTTTGCTTTCCTCCAGGGCCGCGGTAACTCTCTCGAACAAATTCCGCAACAGGGTTTTGCCACCTAGGGCACGCCACGATAGTGGCGGTAAGTCCCCTCTTTGAGGAGTGGCTTGAGAGGCGCCACGGCGCCCTCACCTTCCGTCTGACGCAGGTCCTCACCGGACACGGCTGTTTCGGGAGGTACCTGCACCGAATCAGGCGGGAGAAAACGCCCGGATGCCACCATTGCGAGGATCGGCCGGAGGACACGGTGGAGCACACTGTGGAGGTCTGCCCCACTTGGGAGGAGCCCCGCTGTGTTCTCGTATCGGTGATCGGCGGCTGCGACCTCTCGAGTCCGGCCCTGGTGCAAGCCATGGTCCTGGGCGAGGAGGAATGAGACGCCACCGCCGCCTTTTGCGAAGCAGTGATACTAGCGAAGGAGGCGGTGGAACGTGAGAGAGAGAGAACCTCTCGTCCCAGCCGCCGCGGGAGACGCTCCGGACATCGGGGGCCATATTTGTATGACCTACAGATAGTTGTTCCGGGTCTGGGTATTTGTGTATGTGAGTTTAAATGTTTGTGAACGCACCTACGATACAGGAGAAATTCCTAGTGTGGGGCAACGTTTTTAAAAAAAGAAGTTTTAACCTGAAAAACCAGTACTTATGAAAAAACAGCTGTGAAAAATTTGGACCCCCAATACCTCTGTAAGTGGGGGGTTCCCAGGTATGGCCTAGAACATAAAAAATATCGCAATGATGGGAAGAACAAATGCCTTTCGGTTAAGGCTACTTTTACACCCTTTATGTCAATTAAAACGGCAAAAACCTAAAAACGGTTTCGATGTTTCATGTAGATTCGTTTGAAAGAAAACTTAAAGTGTTTCTGCATAATATTTGTTTAAAAATAAAACCGTCTCTCGAAATAAAACAAGAATATGCGTTGTTCAAGCAAAACTTTCCCGTTCTACGACTACTTTAAGGTTTCACCGCTGCTTGTGAATAACACAAAGTTTCGAAGAAAATACACAATAGTACTGCAACGGTTTCTATGTAAAATAAAAACAAATTTTCTTTCGTCTTTGAAAAAAACTTAAACTTTTACCGAGTGAAAACAAGCGAAATGTTTGAATTATTTTTCTAAAAATGGCCGCCAAACACAATTCATCTTTTTTACCCGAATGTATAAAAAAAAGGTATCTTTCTCAAATAATAACGTAACATAACATCACGCCTGTAATCTAAACGGCTGCAGATGAATATCATGCAGTTATTTAGGAGCGACTGCCTATCTGACCTCTAAAACCCAGTTGGTAGTGGGTAATACGATACCCTAAGACTGATAGTTAGACCTTCGGGGCGCTGACTACCTGTAACGAGTGTCAAAGATCTACAAATTCCAGCAGGGACCAGTTCATTCCACCATAATATAAAGGGTGTAAAAGTACCCTTAACGCAAACGAAAGACACTTATTTTCCCCACCACTGCGATCATTTTTTTGTTCTAGACCATACCTGGGAACCCCCTAGTTACGGAGATATTGGGGGTCAAAGTTCCAAATTTTGCACAGCTGTTTTTGTAAATACTAGTTTTTCAGGTTATATCTTTACTAAAATTATCTCCATGACCCGTTTACTATTCAAAGCATCCACTAGCACAATGTTTTAAGAGTGCTACATTAAGTTTTACCGTAAAATGTAATTTTTGACCCCAAAAAAAAAGTCGTTACCCAGCAAAAAAAATTGCGTAGGATTACTTTGATGTACAGAATGGTTGGTTGACGTATGTGTTAAGGGTTGATTTACATCCTGTATATACAAACAATAGGGATGTGTACTGACAAAAAAAATATGATTCTAATTAGATTATTTTTAATTATTTATTTATTTATTTAAACTTTATGCACAATAGTGATACATAGGCGGACTTAATGCCACAAGGCATTCTCTACCAGTCAACCTAAAAAAAACAAAATTATTAATAATAATAATATTAATGAAATATAAAAAAAAAAATATATATTAATTAATAAAATTTATTCTGTTTGATTATCGAAAAATATTGGATTTATATTTTTTGTTATCAAATCGCCAAAAAAACGAAGAGTGGGGGTTTGTGACGTCACTTACCGGTAAAAATGACATAAATGTTATTAGAATATGACGTCACACGAGTTTTCAAAGCACTGTATCGTCTTCATTGTTTGTTTACGTGAAAAAAGAAAAAACACCCAATCCTTTTTGTCATGTCCAATATTTTTTGGAAATCTATCCGGCGGTCACATTAGATTTTTTTTTTGTTAACTACCCTAATGTAAACAGATTCGCTTAAGAAGCCAAAACCAAGAGGTGTATCTACTCGTATCGGAGGCACATTGATTTATTCACCCTCGCTTTAGGGTGGCCAGCTAATAGGATTAGCGAGGATTCCCCATTATTACAACACCGAAGAGTCTGAAATTAAAAATACTTGGCCAGCTTGAGCGACATATTTCCACCGTGTTTAAGAATTTTATTTGATAAAAATAAATATATAAAGTCGCCCACAATTGGCTAATTCATGTAATAAGATCAGATCAGATCTATCATTATCATTTCAGCCGAAACATGTTGCCACTGATGGACAAAGGCCTCCATAGGTCGCCACATTGACCGGTCCCTTGCGTCTCGCATCCAACAGATCACCGCTACCTTGACCTGACCATCGGTTCACTTACCGGGAGGCCTTCCTACACAACGTCTTCCGGTTCGCGGTCGCCTCTCCAGAACTTTTCGGCCCCATAGGCCATCCGTTCCTACTTAAGTTTGGCAATTCTCCGGCCGAAGGCCAGGGACGAGTCGATAATATTGCCACAAAATTGCCACCAAGTCCGGTCTGCTACTTCTTGATCGACCTAAGAAGTGAACTTAAGACCTATTCAAAAGAAGCGCTTGTGTCCGTACGAGGCTACGAGAAAACTCTTCCACTCCCTTTATTTGCGAAACTAACTGCCGGACTCAGAGACCTTTAATGATTACTTAGGCCATCACTTAGTAATGGTTTTGACAGTTTGGTTATACAAAAGTATGTCAAATATTTACTAAGTGAGGGCTTAAGTAATCATTAAATATCTCTGAGTACCGCAGTAACTCCTATATAATACCTAATGTGATTGAGGTTCACACTTCAGAATCCATCTTACAAAACGCTGCTATCATCGAATCATTCCCAGATGTTATCAACCACCTCTTGTTTTTCAAGATGTTTGCTTTTCTTTGTGACTAAGATTACAATACAAGCTCCAAGCTCACTAATTAGAGCGGCATTCTCTTGATCTTTTGTCTGAAACAATGAGTGTGGGACTAGAGGCTTTCTAGGTCAAGCTAGGACAACTTTAGGCACTGAGTTCCGAGTTGTGTGACGTAACGAAGTTGGAAGTAGAAGATTCTGGAAGAGGTGTGCTCTTGTTAGTTTTAGTATTCTAGTAGTGTAGGACGAGGCTCTAAAAACCGCTTAACATGCTTAACCGGTTACGGTCATTGACCCCAAACGGAAATCGATTCAGGTTAAAGGTTGTGGCCGCGGGTTGTCCTCTGGTTATCGCGGCCTCGACATAGAGGGCGAAGAAGGAACATGGGTGGTTTTTAGTCAGTAAAAGTCTGACACTCCCTTTCGCTCTGCCCAAGAGCGGGAGGGGTTATTCGATGATTTTACACCCACCAAAAAAAAAAAAAGGTTAAAGGTTGTACTTTACCGGTTTTTACCGATTTATGTGGTTTAAATTTATTTGGTTTAAGTACGAATTACTGAATTAACCGGTTAATTACGGGTTTAAAATTGTTTCTGATTTACATAATCAGAAACAATTATAAACCCGTAACCGGTAACTTTTATCATTTTTGTTACAAAAAACCGTCCACTTGTTTAACCGGTAGGTAAATGAAGGAAAGATATATTTACCGGTATCTAACCGAAATTAACCGCTTTTATTAAACCGGTTTCGAGCCGTGGTGTAGTAGGGTGTTAAAAAAAGCTTTAAGGAAAACGTTAAGTAGCTCGTAGTTATACGCAACATACGCAATCTTCGGGTTAAACTGCGCTTGTCTAGGTTGGTTTGTGGATGGATGACTACCCATTACAACCCGAGTTTTCTCCGTGTGTCGGAAAGTCAGAAGGGCCAAGTGGCTTCATATTACCTAGTACTAACTTTAATTGGGTAGTACTGTTAGAAATTTACGAATATGTTATGTTAAATGTTAAAAATTAGACAATGTATAAAATAACTAATAAAATCGGTCAAAAAATGGAATAGCTACACGTTTTATGTTTTTAGTGAGGGCATTTTTTACTGGATGCGCGAAACATCCATTTATTCTACGAAACTGTGGTGGTATGAATTATGACGTCACATCTTCATAGCGCTGTCTTTGTCTAGCAAGTCATTTTAAATCGATCAACGAAGCCATTTTTTAAGATCGTACTAGTTTTTAATACTGTTTCCAGTTCACTAGTAAAAAAAATAGTCAAGGTGGAGGTCAAACCGACAGTCGCTCGATGTACTCGTATAAATATATTGTTATTCAGCTTCATTCGGTTAGACTGAAAAACAACCTAAATAAATAAAGTCCAGGCGACTTTACCTATACTAATACCTTATTTAAATATGTACCGATTTATAGTAAAATATTGGTACCTGTAATTTAGAAAGAATCGTACTAATATTTACTAAACACTAGTCTGTTTAATAACAAAACAACAAAATTTTCCTTTACCGCGGTAACCATGGAGATTTCCACCAAAACAATGAAAATGGTCGCCGCGCCTGAAACAATAGTTTGATTAATGAGACTGTCTGCCGAAGTTTGGCCTATTGATTTATTTTAATATCATATTGCGTTGCATAAATGGCCTCGTTTTTGTATTGTTTCTTTTAATCAGAACATAGAAGAAGAAGATCAGAGTGGCAGTAGTCAGAATTACTATTTTCGCAACTTAATCGCTGGCTATGTGTGTAGTAATTAGTACCTACGCACAACGACCAATCCAGGTACTTATAAAATTCAAAATAAACTCAATGTACGGACGGCGTCGCGAGCGAGCGACATACCAAGTTTTAGTTTGTTCTGTGTCTGGGTGTAATTTATCTTTAATATGTATGTATTTAGAAATATATAAGTATGTTTATCAGTTGTCTAGTACCCATAACACAAGCTCTGCTTAGGGGACTAGATGGCGTTGTGTGATAGTTGTGGAATATTATATTATATTATTATTTATATTATAGTTTGTCTCTGTGTGTACTAGGTTTAATATCTCGATTAGCTATGGTCAGTGTCATAGGCATATACCCAGAGTCAATAAAATACCAGTTAGCCCGGGCCCGGAACCGGTTAACCGGTTACCAGGGTGTAAAGTTCTTCACCCCCCCCGCCATACAAAAGGGAGGACCGAACGGGTGCAATACACCACAAAACCTCGAGTTAGTGCTTTGTATATAAGGTTTTAGGCGTCGAAAGGTGGTGGGCTACTGTCTGACAGTTGTTGTAGGATCGGTATTTAGTCACGGACAACTTGAACTGCGCCATTTCGGAATTCAATGTTTAATGTTAGTTCTGCAGCTGTGTCATAGATGGCGTTACTTAACTTTTTGTACCATGTTGCTGTACTACTTTTGTAGGGCCATAACAATGGCAATCGACTTACCTTACTTCTATTATAAGAGACTGATAGACAAAACAGCCTCTGTAGATCTATATCTGCCCTTTGAGAATCACAGGCATGATATTACGAGCTACAGTCAAAACAAAATTCAGCAACATCAAAATTCCCACTCATTTTTCGATTTGGACACCCCAAGTTAAATGGAGAGGTCAATCATAATTAGCTTTCGACGTTTACACGCAATGATTACGGCGACAGACAACCATTAAATGGCTTTTTAAGAGATTTTAGTAATAAAAGACCCGTTGAATTCTGTTTAGAAGTTTATATCGAATATTTTCGCGAAGGGAGGAAACATCAAGTTTAAAATATGTTGTTTTGCTTCTCTTTTGCTCGTGATATAACACTGAAAATACTTTTCATACTACATTATTTTGTTGAGGACGAGTTTTGGGAAGTTTACGGAATATTTGAATAAAAAGGCTGTTCAGGAAAGATAGTGACTGATAAACAAACATAGATAAAAAATCTCGTGAGAGATATCTCCAGGGTAGAAAGGACACCGATGCATAAACGCTTACCACGTATATCATTCCAAACCTCTCCGCATACATATTCTGCTGCCGTTTAGTTTAAGGAGCATTATCATTGGACATAGTAGGGTTCGGATGATTCAGGAATTTTCAAATTTAATTCGAAGGTTACACCCCGCGCCCAAGAAACACAAAGGGCTTATTTGGAACATGGGTGATAGAAGTCTGACACTCTCTTCCCCCGAACCGAAGGAGGTGGAGGAGAAGAATTTCCATCCTTAAACAAAAAGCCTGCACCATAAACACCTTCCTGAGACAAAGGGTGACAGACTGGGTGGTACTGGTTTAAGCTTCTATCTAGCTATGAAGCTTTTTAACCGACTTCAAAAAGGAGTAGATTCTCAATTCGTCAGAACTTTTCTATATGTACGTTCCCCGATTACTTGATGGCTGGACCGATTTTAATTTTTTGTTTGTTTGAAAGGTATACTTCCCAGGTGGTCCCCTGATCATCAGGTTAGGGTCCAATGATAGAATCCTGAAGAAATAGAGAGAACTCTTCATCTAATCCACCTACCTTTCCACAGGTGCAGTAGCAGCCCCAAGGAATGCTCCACGTGGCGCGCTAGGGAATGCTGAGCGGCGCGATCTTGAGCGCAGCGCCGGTCTCCCTGCGCGGTCTGGCCCCTGGCCTGCCAGCAGCGCGGCCCGCGCTCCTCGCCGCCCTCGTCATGCACGCGCTCCACGATCGCCAGGACGAGGCCAGCTTCATAGGTAAGTGATTCTTAGGCCTTTTGTAATTTCTATTGTAAGAATACTGGCCCCGTAGGAGCTGCGGGTTGAACGAAAGAGATACCGCGACATCGACACAAATCCGAAGAAAGAACGTGGGTGGTGTTTAGTCAGTAGAAGTCTGACACTCTCTTCCGCTCTGCCCAGAGCGGGAGAAGTCATTTGATGATTTCCCAAAATACCCAAAAAAAAACTAACTACTCTCTAACTCTCGTATCGCAACGAATGTCTTGACAAACGAGTCAGCCAGGGTGCATCGAGAAGTACAGGTGTTCATCAGGTGAGTAGAGGATATTTAAATGAATCTCGATAGCGGGATTACGGGATCGGGAATCGGTTTTCGGGATTTTTTAATTTTTTTTTTTATTGGACCGCGTTGTCTAAAGATTAGGTGATTGACACGCGACATTGCCCTACCACGAAGTCCGAAGCAAACTTTCTGAAATCAGCGGCAGTTGATACACAATGGTATAAGTACCCAGTAAACAACGGATGAACAACCAAATCTACATACTAATTATTGGAGGCTCTCCATCTTGAACCATAAAAAAGATGTGTTTCCATCTGTGACAGCTTTTATTTCCATCCATCTCGTCTTCTACCATCACATTTTTTAAGGAATCCAATTAGACTTTAATTGGACCTACTTAGGCTCACAAAGAGGCAAGTACTCGACAGAATGTGCTCCTAAAAGCTCTCACAGGTAAGTGATGAGTAAACGTTACAGACAATTACTGAAGGATCTCTATTTCTCGAGGTTTGACGGACGTACTCGTATTACTTACCTATCTTTACCTTTTTTATCAGGAAAGCGATCTTTTGCAAATGTTTAACTATTCGCGTATCATAAATAGCTCCTTGCAGTGCCCCCTTGAGGTTGGTTTTCTAAGTCTACACTAATATCATAAAGAGGAAAATTTGTTTTTTTGTAATGAATAAACTCAGAAACTACTGCGCCGATTTAAAAAATTCTTTCACCATTAGAAAGCTACATTTTCATCCCTGTGAACCCACGGGAACGGGAACTACGCGGGTGAAACCGCGTGACGTCTGCTAGTATTTCATAGTTAACTTTATAGAAGATACCTAATACTACTTTTTCTCGTCATTTTACTGTCCTTGTCCCATGCTATTTGGGGTTGGCGCAACACGTTTTCTTCCTTTCTAGACGTCATGGCATCATTTACTTCTTTTTTTTCATATGATTCCTCGCACCATCCATCAACATTAATATCCATACATTTTATGGTAATTCCTCCTCAATACATGTTCATACCAAGATAGACAACTAGGTACCTATATTTTTTTAGTGTAACGGGCGCCACTTTTAAACACTTAAAACTACTTATTCTAAAATATTAAGATTTTAAAGTCTAATTTTTCTTTACCACTCATTGTAGCAACAATGCGATGCTATAAGACGCAAAAAAGGAAATCTTAGGGCTATATTTGAAATAACAGTTTTTTCACATGAGTGACGCATTCCGGCCGGCTGTGTATCTATTACAACCTTGCTTACCACTTACGACAAGACGGTATAACTGTGCTCCGGTTTATAGGGACATGAGAACAGATGATATTTCATACACGTGAGACTCTACCAATCAATTAAACAAGAAATGCAAGGACAATTCTTTGGTATCCAACAATTGTACAGAAGCCAGAACATCAAACTACTACAGTCTGTCAAAGAACAATGGCAGCCGCCCATACATTAATTTAGCTGATGTAAAATACCGTCGTCTTTAAATGAAAAATATCTTGTTTAACTCGCCGTCAACTTCTGAATTAGTCTGCGCAAGAATTTTGGTTCGAGAAGGCCGAGAATAATAGAAATTCAGTGATGAACTTTTGTAGGTTATGTCTATGGTAACAACATTGCATTAGTATTTCTACTTTCCTTACCCAGTTTTTGCAGCATGCAATGTTTTTTAAAAGGTAGGTAATCCCAGTGGTTATAAATACTCTTTGGCACGCCTTACTATAGGTATACAATCGGTATCATGTACACAGGGCGGCTCATCAAGCTTTACATTTCCAGTATAACGTGGCTTCGATTTGTATATATTTTCTGTACAATGAGAGATCAACAAAAAAGCGCAAGCGCATAAGCGTCTGTGACACTGACGTAATCAACCATTGTCAAACACAATTATTTGTAACTAAGTATTAGTCTTTTTACCAGTCATTAATTGAAAGTAATTTATTTATTTTTACAGTACAAAGGTTTTACCTCCCAGCAAGGAACACTTCCACTTAGAAATAAACAGTATTGTTACTTAATTTACTCAGTTTCATTACAATAACAAATTAAAACTGAATAAAACACAATAATGCTGAGTTTACTGTCACTAGGCAGAATAAATATAAAATGGCAACACTCGAGGTCAATGAAAAAATCAATTAACTTTTCATTTAAAATATTTTTTTTATCCGGCCCTAACTAGTTAATGTGATACTTTGAAAAAACGTAAAAAAATAATGGAACTGCCTTCGTATATAAGTCACTTTTAGACGCTCAAAATAAATTCAGCTAAGATTTCGTCATTGTTCTTTCTTCAAAAGATTTTCAATTTTATCGCTAAAGCGTTACGTCCAAGGTTTATCGGAATTTGAGCAGCGATAGCCAAGTAGTGATGGCCGCGACTTACGAATATAAAATCGTGAGTTCGAACCAAGGCAGGCGCATTACTTTGTGAAATTAATTTCATCTCAAAACAGTGAACGAAAACATCGTGAGGATGTCTTAGCGCCAAAAAATTCGAAGACATTTGTGACATCTACCATCCCGCAGTGGCCCCGCGTGATTAATTATAGTTCACCCCTCTCCTAGAGAGGAGGCCTGAATCCCTGCTGATGATTGTGTTGACAGTTTTGAGTAGCTAGTTGTGCTGGCGTCTCCGATACAATGTTTTATGGTGTTCACGTGGCCCGAACTATAAAAACGGCTTTGCCTCACCTTTTCCCAAACTTATGTTGGTGTCTTCCAGTCTAACCGAATGCAGCTGATTATGAGTGTTTTACATGAAGCCACTGCCATCAGACCTTCACAACTCAGTTAATATTGGGTGATGGGATACCAGTTAAGACTGGTTCTCTGACTTTCAGCTTCCGACTGCTATAAATGATGTTTATTTTGCTTTTTTAAAATTACATTTGGCCGGTATTTCGTACCTGAGTATATACTCCGAAAAGAAACATCCGAAACAAACTCAGAGGTCATAGTCCCTTTTAAGGTCCAGACATAATCCTGTTAAACATACATGAAGACCATGCAGGTTAGTGTCTGAGATGGTATTTTGAAGAAAGCAACACACAGATTTGAGTGGACCCGTCCGGCCAGTGCAAGCATTTGTCAGTTATCGTGGAGCTCGACTTGTAACTCAAGGAGCTCAACGTCACGACGAACAATACCAATGAAAGTATATTTGGGTGAGTCGCTTATAGTTCTCAAACTGCCAAACAATCGTTAAAACTAAAGAAAGATTCACATGGTCCTCATTGCAGATTCACAATATAAATATAATAGAATATTTATCATTTTAAGTAATAATGTCAAGTTATTAAATGTGAAAATACACAAAATAAAATACAAAATTAAAATATGTTTCAAGGTAACAATATTCATCAAAAAAAAAACATACTATAGTGTACATACATGTGTATAAAGAAAAATCATAAAATGTCAAATTGTATAGAAGGACACCGAATGACAGCCGACACACACCGAAAATAATCTACCAAAAATAACAGCACCAAATATATCTACCTCCTATAATTATCATACTAAACGATAACCATTCCCACCCCGTTTTGAGGTTATTTTACCGTCAAATCCTCATTAAAACAATGTCAAACTAACCCCCGCTCATTAACAAACATGCGTTGACTGTGACCCGATACTATCAGCTGACTTTTGCGAAGGTTCGGCTTATCTTTAGCATCTAGTGTCATTGACTTTGCGCCCTTCGTTGTGGTGACAGGAGAATATCAATATACATATTTGTGTTAGTTTAAGGGTGAAAGACGTATGCACGGAAAGAGGCCAGTTCCCGCTTCGTTGGAAGACGGGGAAGCTGGTCCTCATCCAGAAGCCGGGGCGCCCTGCAGACTCGCCGTCCGCATACCGGCCCATTGTGCTGCTCGACGAGGTGGGCAAGCTCTTTGAAAGAATAATTGCAAACCGCCTCGCCGAGCACCTGGAGGGAATGGGTCCAGATCTTGCGGAACACCAGTTTGGTTGCCGCATGCCGCACGCCGTTGTCGGGATCCCAGTTAATGGTGGGAGGGGTTTCCATCGGCGTCGAGAGTACTTTGAAGTACCTAGGACTCGTCCTCGACAGCCGGTGGGACTTCGTGGAGCATTTTCGACGTTTGGCTCCTAGACTGGAGCGGGCCGGGGCTGCCTTTAGGTGGCTCTTGCCCAATCTGGGGGAGCCAAACGCCTCCTGCCGGAAGCTCTATGCGGGGATCGTGCGGTCCATGGCCCTTTACGGGGCCCCGGTGTGGGCGCCTGCTTTGAGGAAGCGGGCCGCCCACTACCTGAACGTGCCCAAAAGGTCATGGCCGTAAGGATGGTACGGGGGTACCGCACGATCTCCCGCGAAGCGGCGAAACTCCTTGCCGGATTGCCGCCGTGGGATCTGGAGGCGATAGTCCTCGCGCGCCTGCATCAATGGCGCGCGGAGGCGCTGCGCCGGGAGGTCACTCCGTTGCCGCGGCAAATTGCTGTGCAGCGGACAGACCTCCGGTGCGATCTCATGGCGACATGGAGACAGCGACTGTCGCAACCCCGTGCAGGGCACGCCACGATAGTGGCGGTAAGTCCCCTCTTTGAGGAGTGGCTAGAGAGGCGCCACGGCGCCCTCACCTTTCGTCTGACGCAGGTCCTCACCGGACACGGTTGTTTCGGAAGGTACCTGCACCGAATCAGGCGGGAGGAAACGCCCGGATGCCACCATTGTGAGGATCAGCTGGTGGATACGGTGGAGCACACAGTGGAGGTGTGCCCCGCTTGGCCCCGCCGTGTTCTCGTAGCGGCGATCGGCGGCGGCGACCTCTCGCGCCCGGCGGTGCAAGCCATGGTCCGGGGCGAGGAGGAATGGGACGCCGCGCCGTCGCCTCCTTCTGCGAAGCAGTGATGCTAGCGAAGGAGGTGGCGGAACGCGAGAGGGAGCGTCCTTCTCGTCCCAGCCGCCGCGGGAGGCGCTCCGGGCGTCGGGGGTCCCGCGATGACCTCCGGCCACCGTAGACGCGGGCCTGTGGACGGTGAGTGATGGGCTAACTCGCCGTCCGTCCGTCTTACGACGAAAACAGGCCGTTTCGACGGCGCGTTCGTGTTCCTTGCGCGCCTCAAAGAGATGTCAGCAACATGGGAGGGCCCGAAAGGGCCGACGCCCGTCGGGGCCGCGGGTTGTACACTAGTTATCGCGGCCTCGACATAGAGGGCGAAGAAGGAACATGGGTGGTTTTTAGTCAGTAGAAGTCTGACACTCCCTTTCGCTCTGCCCAAGAGCGGAAGGGGTTATTCGATGATCCGCCAAAAAAAAAAAAGGGTGAAAGACGTCAGTATAGTACAAAAATATCTGAATGACTATGCAATGTCGTCCATAGCAACGATAAAGTCTTTGCGCTATGAGGCCCATAGATTTTGTAAATTTTATTTTATTTTATTTTATTTATTTGGGAAAACAAACAATTACACAATAAGACTTAAGGTGGAAGCTCACATCTGGCCCGCGAAATTCTAATTTTCTTACGTTTTTGGCAATTTGCAGGCCAGTGCTTGGTTGTATGTTTATGAAAATTTGATTTGCGACTGTAAGACGTATGAAGTTACCGAATTATAACCATCAAAATTACTAACTACTAAAGAACGACGACTAAATTACTAAAGAATGACTTTTACATGCAAAAATCAATCTTGACATGAAAATGAACTTGGAGGGTTGTATTGATAATTTTGATGGTTATAATTCGGTAACTTCATACGTCTTACAGTCGCAAATCAAATTTTCATAAACATACAACCAAGCACTGGCCTGCAAATTGCCAAAAACGTAAGAAAATTAGAATTTCGCGGGCCAGATGTGAGCTTCCACCTTAAATAGAAAAATAGGACACAGAAATAATACAAATGTGAAATCAACCACGTTTTCCACAGAAACTCAAAGAGACAATCTGGTAAATTATGACACTAGCGTTGTAAACAATAAAAAGAGAAACATAACATAAAAATAAACCACATATAACAACAAAGCAAACAAATAAACAAAGTAGTAAATACTGTGTCACGTTAATTTTTCAAAATGTCGAGTAAACTGACTCGAAACTTTCTATGTGGTAAAGCAAATAGATCCAAACTACAGAAATTCTTATTAAAATTGACAGCAATGCGACGAAGAGGCGCTCGCAAGCCGGCATTTGTACGACTGGAAGTAGTGGCAAATACAGGTCGTGCGCGCACCTCGCGTCCCTGGCATGTTCTGGGAACTATATAACACAACTTGTTACTAATTCCCAAACAATCATACGAGTTATTGCATAAGTCATACAAAAATGTTGCTTCAAGAAAAGTACGCCTTGAACTCAAGGAAAGCAGGTTATATTTTTTTAGTAATTCATTATAAGAGAGATAACAACTTTTTAACCAGCGATAATGCATAGTCTTCTAAAATTTACGTTGTATACTTTCTATACACTCAACATATTTATTGTAGAAGGGGTTCCACACAGGAACTGCATATTCTAATTGAGACCTAACTAGTGATCGATAGAGATATAAATATGTACTAGGGCGTTTAAATTCCGTGGACGATCTCATCACAAAACCGTACATGCGATAGGCATTATTTACAATTTTACTAACGTGTGCATCTAAGTGCAGTTTATTGTCAAGTAATATTCCCAAGTCGCGGATCAAACTCTTCCTTGCCAGAGTTTCATTGTGTATTGGATAGGGATATTTGAATACATTTTTATTTTTAGTGAAACTAATACAACAACATTTGGAAATACTCAGTAGGAGTTTGTTTTTAGTGCAAATAATCCGACAGGCGATTGAGGTCTTGTTGAAGCAGTTGACAGTCAAGTATAGTTTTGATGGGTCTAAAAACTTTAAGATCATCTGCGTAAAATAGGAATTTAGAATTATGAAAGCACATGTCAATATCATTGATAAATATTATAAACAATAAAGGTAAATTGAACTACCTTTAGAGTCAAGCCAGCGTAAGCAATACAATATCCATAAGAGTAACCTCTGAAGGGTAAAATTGCTTTGATTTTATTTTCTAATCTTGTTCCATGGCAGGTAGAGCAGGCTGCATGACTTAAACTACGGGACGAGAAACTGCAATGAACATCATTATTCATGAGCCCACAGCATTGCAATGCTTGACTAAGATATCCAGTAAACTCGACTCTCGGTAACTCTTACAAAGCGGTTTCTTCTTCATAAGTGCACGACGACAATTGTATTTTAGTGGCCCTAAAACTTCGCCTGGCTACGTTGGAAGCAGCGCAACAGCAGGTCGCTTTGGCTGCATGCTTTTGGGCTAAACGATCAGGGTAGGAGTTAGAGCGATACCTAGCCAAACCCCGCCAAGCAGCTACTAGTCACCCTACGACGATTGTCACTCCACCAAGTCTCAACTTCATCACTAGCTGAAATAAAATAAAATAGCAATGTGGTGTTCACTAGAATCACTTGTAAGGGTTTAGAATAAAAACACCGAAGTAGCAGTTAGTAGATGAACTTTTTTAAGGATACGTAAAATCGCTGCCCGTGATAACTGAGGACTAGTCCACATGGAGCCTTAAAGCTCACGCAAAGATTAATAGAATAAACACATCTGTATATCACTGCCTTGGCCTAAGATGATGCCATCTCTGTGGCATTTCCTATGCCTCCTATCATATTGCCATTGTCAAATATTATATGTTTTTTCTATACCTAAAGCACTTTCTACGATTCAAATAAATCTATCTTCTACGAAAGTACTAAAAAGTGCCTTAGCCAAAAGACTAACTTGGCTCATTCCATTATCTATCTTCGTTAGTTTCCGTCTCCTTTCGGGGACTGTCGTGTCAACCACCAGTCGGGCCAATCCCGCCATCTTATGACGTCAGTGTTTTGACGGCTCCAGTCGCGACACGGTAATGGCAGAAAAAGGACTTTCTTTTTATAGGTTACCTGTTTTAATGCTCACCGTCATAGTCTCATTTATTCTGTTCAACTCATACAGAGATATTGCCAACGCGGATTCGGACAGTAGACTTATATGACCGAGTGAGCTGGTCGGCAATGTATTCATCATCCTCATCATCTGAAGCCTGCCCTTGTCCCATTCTACTTGGATTAGGCACACTACTTTTATTTTTCATTTTCATACCAGTTTAATTGAAACTTTACGTATAGATCCTTTTTTAGGGTTCCGTACCTCAAAAGGAAAAAACGGAACCCTTATAGGATCACTCGTGTGTCTGTCTGTCTGTCTGTCCGTCTGTCACAGCCAATTTGCTCCGAATCTAATGGACCGATTAAGTTGGAATTTGGTATACATATGGATTTTTGTGACCTAAACATGTACGGCTAAAGTAAATAAATGAATTTTGAATATGGGGGTCGCTTTTACGGGGCAAATAAGAAAATTAAAAAAAAAGTTTTGCAAACTGTACCATGTGACACATCAAATGAAAGGGCTTACTATGAGGGTCTCAAATATATTTTTTTAATAATTTTAAAATAAATAGTTTTAAAGTTATTTAAGAAAATAGACGAAAATTGACCGTTCCCCCCCCCCTTATCTCCGAAACTACTGAACCTAAAATTTTGAAAAAAATACAGAAAATAGTTCTATACCTGTAGATTACAGGAAAACCTATAAGAAGTCCATGGTCTAAAAAGGTAGATATATTATATTCATCGTACGGAACCCTCTTCACGCGAGTTCAACTCGCACTTGACCGGTTTTTTTTAATTAAAAACTGAACTGAGTACTTTGAATCAATGTAAGGTTTCCGAAGAATTACTAAATAAATTTCGATTGCCATTTGTTCAATTCAAGTAACAAACCATGGGACTTCTAGAATTAGTATTCTTTTAGTACTCATCAGATCATTCAGAGCCAACCCAAATTCAGACTTTTTTGTAGCAATAAATTACGTAGGTACTATCGATGCCAAGAATTCGCGTGACTAACCCCTTTTACATAAATAAACACTAGAAATTGAAATCATGAAATCTTTTACTTTCTGCAATTAAGTACGTACAAAATGCTAATTACGTAACATCTGTAAAACATAACAAAACAGGCTAATAAACAGATCGATTGTTATATTAGTCATTGGTACCTCGAATGCCAAATCTATGAAAATTTATATCAACTGACTAAAGACCAATAACTGGTAACCCTGTTCGTATTTCACCCGAAATAGTCGGACGGAGTCACGCGAGGCAGCCCTATCGGCAGACATCTTGGCGCCAACCCGCGTCGCCACCCCGCCCTGCCCCCGCTATCGTCTGACGCAGCCTTGGTGCATTGTAGATTCATAGATTCCGAACGCCTACGCTTTATGTAGTCCTGGTACTTTGTAATTTTTACTTAGTCACTCTTCGCTGCGTACGGGCTTTTGTGTTTTGGTTTACTTGTCATTGGGGCCATTAAAAGGTCAAAGGGTTCAGAATGAAGCCTTTCAAGCTTTTCTTTGAATTATCATCATCATTTCAATCGAAATACGTCCACTGCTGGACATAGGCCTCCCCCAGGTGTCGCCACATTGACCGATCTCGTTCCCTCTTCTTTGAATAATTTTACTTAATTATTCTTTAAGCGACCTGTCTAGTAATTGTGTAGAGACATCAAATCTTTCTGCCCCATTAATATTTGCATTATTTCTATAATACATACCACCACTCCCACAGTCCCACGTAGTCTATGTCATTAGCTAGTGTAGCCTTGTTATTCATGCGGCCTTGGTGCATTGATTCATAGTTCATAGACTCACGCCTGCACATGAACTCCTGGTATTTTGTCACCGCTCGTGTCTTTATTCACGTCATCAGTATAAAAAAGGTACAATTATTAGGAGACTTTCTACATTATACAGATTCAAAAGTTTACCTTATTTCGTTCTAGGTCCCTAACGGAGTTGTCTACATTTTCTTTTCCAATTTTAAGACTGTCTGCATGAAATACTCTGTCTCTTTCTGTTTGTACGTCACAGGTAGGTCAACAAAGGTCATGAAATATTTGGAATGAAAAGCTTTTCTGTTATTTCGCTTTTCTGGCTCAGCTCACGTTAGCTCCCTTGTGAATTCTGTCCACATTGTTACACTGAAAATGTGACTGTTACGGCAACTTACTCACTTGCCGCCTACGTTTGCCGTCTCAATTAGTTGTTTCTTTTTTATAACTATTTTGGTGTCTACTTACTTCAGTTCTATATAATATCACGCCTGTAATCCCTGTAAGGGTTAGGTAGAGATGTACTTAATAGTACACATCCATGGCATATTACCTGTTATGATAAAGTCCCTTGTAATAAGGGTCGAGCCTATTGGCATTATCCAGGCATGGATCCAGACGTCGTGTCTGATACTAAATAAAAAAATAAAAAACCAAGTAACACTTTGTCCGACATCTTACGACTATCTTAATATCGGATATTCTTTCAGCCATATTATCCTTCACACAGTCCATCCATCGTCGTCTTCTATTCTTTTAGCCATCTACATTTACACTCAGCATATTCCCCACTACAATTTTCTCGTTCCTCGATAACATATTTTCAGTTATCGGCGCCGCTTTTAGACTTCCTCTTATGAACTCATTGAAATTTCACATTCTAATTATACAATTTAATTCGTATTAAACCAGATTGCAACAATACTGCTGATATAAAAGAATCGTGACTTCGCCTACAATTTTTTAACCAGATAGACAAGCCCACTTATAAGAATTCGTCCACTCCCATCAAGGTCTTACTCAACTTCTCATAAAGACCACCTTATATGTGGAGCACCGCGGTATTTTGGCGGTCGAGTTTCGCAATCAAACATATTGTTATATCGGGTCACGACTCCATGCCATTGTTGTTTATATATACATAGACATTTTTCTTTCTGTTATTGTTGAATGGTTTAGGTACAGTAATGTGGTTATTAGCACTACTTTAACTTACTATGTCGAAGGACGTGAGTATTTTCGCGAATTGTTTGGCTTTTGACTGCACTGTTGTTCTAATGGTAGTAAGTACTCCTGTTTATCAGGTCTTGAGTTGGATCAGGTTAGGAAAAGTGTTTTTAGGTTTTTCTATCATCAATTTCTCAGTAGCAGTTTGTACCCTGGAGTCGTGGTCCACTGATGGCAATATGCTCACCGTTTGATAAATAGGACTTGAGAAGAATACAAGAAATAAAATGACGTCACTCTGAAACGTGTTTTTTCTTAATTTTATTAGCACACACCTACATAAACTCACTCCCTTTTCCCATGGGGGGTAGGCAGAAACCACAGAAAGCCTCCTGCTACGATTCTTACATACTCCTTTTTTCTTTTATCTTGTAATAATAATATAAAGAGGAAAGATTTGTTTGTTTGTAACGAATAGGCTCCGAAACTACTGGACCGATTTAAAAAATTCTTTCGCCGTTGGGAAGCTACACTATACCCGGGTGACTGTACTTTTTATCCCTGTATTCCCAAGGGGACGGGAACTACACGGGTGAAACTGCGTGACTTCCGCTAGTCTACACTAATATTATAAAGAGGAAAGATTTGTTTGTTTGTTTGTAACGAAAAGGTTCCGAAACTACTGGACCGATTTGAAAAATTCTTTCACCGTTGGGAAGCTACACTATCCCCGGGTGACATAGGCTACTTTTTATCCCTGTATTCCCACGGGAACGGGAACTACGCGTGTGAAACCGCGTGACGTCCGCTAGTTAATTATATTGTGATATATACAAATAAACGTAGCAAGCGGCTCGACGGTAACGTCGTAGAACAGTCCTGAACTAGCCCTTGAGGCAAGCAGACGGACCCTTCGAGTTGCACACTACTTACTGAAATATTGAGAGGTTTTAATCTAAACCCCAAAAGTCCACAAGTGATTCTAGTGAACACAACATATATTATTATTTGTTTCTGCTTCTTATTTCAACAGTCTCATAAGAGATAATTTATGCCAGAGCTCAAAGTCAATTCACAGCAGACACTAGTTCCATACAATCTGAGTTAACCTTTCTATGTGAAGTCATTCAAAAGAGACGAACAAAGCAACTGATTCATCCGAGTACATTGTACCCGGATCCGTGTTTACTTGAGCTGACAGGGTTTATTATATGTATTGTAGTACCCTTTACCAGTAAGTTACGGCGCCTGCAGTCACCGCGACGACGCAAAAACTTATACTGCGAGACGCAACGCATTAAATGTGGTCGCGAGTGGCGCCACAAATACTAATTAAGAGTTTACAAGTTACACGCTCACTTCACTGATTAAATTGCATAATATAACATCACGCATGAAACCCCTGAAGGGTTATGCTGCGGTGGACCCATAGTGGACCTATAGTCCACCCACGTATTGCTAGTTTTGGGTGTGAGTAATTAGGCACAAATGCATCCTCTCAGTGCTAGGCAAAGGCAGCAATGATATGACTTCCAGTTGTTTAGATCAGAAGCTAACGTGGAACACTGATTACTAGTTCTTATCCAGCAGGGCTATGGCGTATCTTTTGTGACGTCAGTAGCTATCATAGTGTCCATCAATTAACTGTCAAAAGGTTCCATTTTGTACTAAACCATAACCAATTTGACAGTTAATCGATGGACACTATGATAGCCACTGATACATAGAAAGATACGCAATGACCCTGCTGATCGTCCCGGCATCAGGCACTAGCTGGTCGACAGTGCTGAACAGGGCCTATTGGAGACAGTCCTGACAAACACAACACTTTTATTTCTGTTTAGAATTATTTTATTTCTTTTTCTGTGCACTTGTGACGTGTGCTAAATAAAATGTTTTCATTATTTCTCTCCATCAGCCGATGTAACCAATTCTCTTCGAATTTCTTTCAAATCAAATCAAATCAAATCAAATCACTTTTATTTGTTAACATAGGTAAAGAAATACAGATCTTGAGTTTGGTGTACAGAGCGCTATGTTATGCCAGGAGGCGTACAAATATGGTGTGCATCTAGCTCAAATAATAAGAATTAAAATAAAAAAAGATGTTGATTTCATGGATAATTAGACTTTCGAAATAAAATAAAACAATTAAGTACATACCTATTATTATATAAAAAAAAAATATTGTGTGATGTCAGATTTAAAAGATGAATTATTTAGTCATAAATGTCAAGAAATAAAAAAATTAAAAAAAAATTAAGTCAGAATAATTGTTATGTCAAAAAAATAAAAATAAATAAACAACAAAAATATGTCAATATTAATATCAATTTTAACTCCAAATTAATTCATCATTTAAGTTGCATTTTTTCTAAAAACAGCATTAAATTGAGCTATCATTGAAAAATTCCTCCAGTGTGTAGTAACATTTGTCACTAAGCAAACTATTAAGTGCCTTTTTGAATTTTATTAATGGCATGTTTTTAATGGCATCGGGTATTTTATTATAAATTTTAGGAGCGTTTCCGAAAAGGCTTTTACGCATTAAGGCTGTTTTACATTTAACGTGACATAGTTTGTTACAATATTGAGTACGCAATGGATTTCTTCTGACTGCCGATAAGCTGACAAATAAATGCGGGTTTTTTTTTACAAACGATGCAGTTTCCATTATATACATTGCTGGCAGTGTCAATATTTTTAGTTTTTTGAAATATGGAATACAGCTATCTGTCGTTTTTAGACCACACATAGACCTTTTTTTTTTTTTTTTTTTTTTTTGGTGGGTGCAAAATCATCGAATAACCCCTCCCGCTCTTGGGCAGAGCGAAAGGGAGTGTCAGACTTCTACTGACTAAAAACCACCCATGTTCCTTCTTCGCCCTCTATGTCGAGGCCGCGATAACCAGAGGACTACCCGCGGCCCCGACAGGCGTCGGCCCTTTCGGGCCCCTCCCATGTTGCTGACATCTCTTTGAGGCGCGCGTGGAACACGAACGCGCCGTCGACACGGCCTGTTTTCGTCGTGAGACGGACGGACGGCGAGTTAGCCCATCACTCACCGTCCACAGGCCCGCGTCTACGGTGGCCGGAGGTCATCGCGGGACCCCCGACGCCCGGAGCGCCTCCCGCGGCGGCTGGGACGAGAGGTTCTCTCCCTCTCGCGTTCCGCCACCTCCTTCGCCAGCATCACTGCTTCGCAGAAGGAGGCGACGGCGTCCCATTCCTCCTCGCCCCGGACCATGGCTTGCACCAGGGCCGGGCGCGAGAGGTCGCCGCCGCCGATCGCAGCTACGAGAACACGGCGGGGCTCCGCCCAAGCGGGGCACACCTCCACTGTGTGCTCCACCGTGTCCTCCGGCCGATCCTCGCAATGGTGGCATCCGGGCGTTTCCTCCCGCCTGATTCGGTGCAGATACCTCCCGAAACAACCGTGTCCGGTGAGGACCCGCGTCAGACGGAAGGTGAGGGCGCCGTGGCGCCTCTCAAGCCACTCCTCAAAGAGGGGACTTACCGCCACTATCGTGGCGTGCCCTACCACACATAGACCTCACACAGCGTTTCTGCATCCTAAATACAACTTCCCTATTAGCCGACTGTCCCCAGAAAATAATTCCGTACCGTAAAACAGAAGCTACGAGTCCGTGGTATGCTACTAACAAAGTCTCAATATTAACCTTTTTTGAAAGTTGGAATAGTGCATAAGCAGACTTACTTAGTTTTTTACATATTATGTCAGTATGAGTGTTCCATGTCAATTTATTATCTATAGTCATTCCTAAAAATTTAGCACTATCAACTTCCTGAATTTCCCTTTAAACTTAGCATAAAGAGAGCAAGAGTAACCGGTGACCACAATGTAGGGCAGTACGTTTTGACGGTCACCTTGCGCAATGGCCACTGGTCACGACTTCTTATTGTTGCTAAGTAAGTGGTTCATACTTGCTTTATCATTTCCTTTTGCTTATGGCACTTATACGAATGGAGTGTGTAGTGTATTGTAAATCAACTATTCCTTTTATCCGGGTTTTGATGGGCTATGATGTGTAGTATATTGATAATGTTCTTTCTAATGCACATTGATCACATTGATATAATATGATGGATTTATAAACGGAAGTGTCTGATTATGTAAAGAGTCAGTATATTAAATTTTTGGGTAATTGTAATCAAAATCCGATTATCTCGTCCTGGGTCCTACCGGAACATAGCTTATGTTCGTCCTTCTCTGTGAGGAGTAGGAGTTGGCGGATGTGACGTGTCTCCAAATATTTGGATAATTCAGTTTCTTTTATTTTTTAGTAAGTCGATAACGGTCGAGGTCTCGTGCATTCGTTGTTGTGATGTGCGTCGCTGCGTGCTTTTTTGCTTGCAGTGTTCGTCGTTGCGGGCATTCGGCGGCGTGTGGTTCGGCGTGGTGGCTTTCGGAATGACGTATTGCACTCGTAGTTTTTCGTAGTTTTGTTTTATGAATTGTTCATAGGACATTCAAAAGTGCCAGTAATGGTTTAATTGAAATAAATGCTTTGAGTTTGAGTTTGAGTTGTACTTAAACACCCCAAAATGATTGAATGCATTGACATTGATTTGTTTTGATCGAGTATAATTTAAATGTTGCTATAAAATATAAGTGCATTTAATGTAAGCTTACTTACTGTTAAGCACTTAAATACAGGATACCTACGTGCTATAATAAGTAGTCAACAACCATTTAATCCCAATCGCATTCTATTAAACTAAGTGAATATCTTAAAACGTTACTTATGTATTAAACAAGGAAGTACGCCAAAAAATCGATTCCTAAATAACAATCTTGTGACCCCATTTTAACATACACTCAAACACCCCGTATTTAACAGTTAGGGGTGAAAGGTTAATGAAATTCCCATAACACAAAAAGCAGCATGTAAAATCACCCCCAATCCCTATTTTTCGTTATTCACACCTGATTAATAAGAAATGTATGGGTTTTCAGGCGCCGCCGTGGTGCCACCCCCTTTCACCCCCTTTACAACCCCCTCCTGGCGAGTTTTCAGTAGGTACTATGACTCACTACTACGGGTTTTCCAACCAACCGACTTTACACAAAACGTCATAACTTCACTGAAACTGCCATGCCATTTCCAACCTAATCGCTTTCGAGATAAAACTTCGGTTTTTCTTATTTTCTCCACGATTTTTAAGGGTGAGTTTTCAGTGAACCGTTGCATTCAGTTCATTCATAGTGTGTGCGTGAGTGGTCGTTGTTGTAGTCCTAGATAAGGTTATTAGTGATAATTAGGGTTATGAGACTGTGATGTGCCGGTTTATTATATTTTCTGGGTTATTCAGTTACGTCTTGAAGATTAAACCTGTGAAAATTCGAAGAAGTAAGTGGGATACTGATTATTTATGATTTATTTGTTTATGCAAATGTTAATAAAAAACAAGAAAACAATATTTGTGCAACATTTTGCACAGTTCATACACACAATACTTACATAAAATTATAATGCATTTTCATTGTACCAAGTGTCAATTCAAAGAGTTTGTATTCTTGTCTTGTCGTTTAACTCTTAACTTGTTAGGGTAGGGTATGGTTTTTAAAGCACTACCTATTGTTTATATTTTTCATTACCTATTGTTTTTTTTACATGTACCTACTCTCCTTGATTTGTTACTCTCTATAACCCTAAACATTTTAAACATAATTTTTTTGCTGTTTTTTGTTTATTGCTGCAATGTTATAAATAAAATAAATTTAACGACGTTGTCGTAATCTGAGATTTTTCCTATGTTTACCGCACAAAAAGGAGGAGGTATTTTTAAATATCGATCAGAAACGAATTAAATTGCATTTTCTCATCGGAATTTGCTTTTGTTTTCAGCCTAATCAGCCCTATTGTCTTTATAATCAGATTTACCGTAACTTAGTCAAAGTAATCTAGACTTTAAGCTTAATGCATAATAGTGAAATAATATAGTAAACATTTTGGTGAAATAATGGTTAATTTGCACAAATAGCCGTAGTTAGTCATACTCCATCGCCCATTGATGAATAATACAGTTTTGATGAATGTAATCGTGCTGAAGTTTTGATGTTTTGTTAGTAAACTGAGCATAAATAACTGCGAAGGAGGGTTTTGTTTTATTTTATACATAAAATAACATCACGCCTGTAATCTACAAATGTCTACAGTTCACCAAATATTTTGCTGATGATAACACAATCAATTTTATCACTTACTAGCTGATGCCCGCGGATTCGTCCGCGTGGATGCTGGTTATCGCGACCGATGTCGGTTATCGCCACCAAGGTAATCTTTTAATCCCGCCCTTTCAACCCCTAACCACCCTTTCTTCGCATTAAAAAGCCTATGTCCTTTCTCAGACTCTAGTCCATCTGTGTACCAAATTTAATTTAAATTGGTTCAGTAATTATGGTGTGGAAGCGCGACAGACAGACAGAGTTACTTTCGCATTTATTATATTAAGTAAGGATAATGTATTTGTCCGTCGGGGCTGCGGGATGTTGTAAGAGATACCGCGGCCTTGACATATAGGGCTAACATGGGTGGGTTTTAGTCTGACACTCCCTTTCGCTCTGCCCAAGAGCGGAAGGGGTTATTTGATGACTTCCCACCCCCAAAAAAAAATGCCTCGTTGGTCAACCGATGAGCATGAAGTCAAAGATTCTAATCCCATGTCGTGCAAAGTGTTATTAGGTTTTTCAGTCAGGAATTTCTAGGTGGCATTCATAGAGTCTAGATTTGTGCCAGCTTGACGGCCCTCTATTTCATGGGGCTTTTACATAACTGTCGATACGTGGGTTTACTAGTATACCTCTGTCTTTCCCTTCGTGGATAACGAGCGTGTTGTTATGTGTAATTCTATATGATATGATGAGTTTGATATTGCTGTCAATACGAGCACGCCATTGATTTTCCATTAGCTCTGAATCACATGCGTCATACCTACTACAATAATGGCGGTCAAATGTAAATATTTGGTAAACGAATATATTATTTATCTTTTTAAAAGTCTTTTCATTGATATTATTAAGATCCGAAAATATCCGGTTCAAGTGAACCTGATCGCTTCTGCAAGAAAATCTTAGGAAAATTACAATTATAGGTAAACGCTAATAGGCTGTAGGTAAATTACGGTAACGACCAACTATTTGGTGTTAAATAAATGAAAAGTTTGACCAATAACCCCAATAAGTATTTGTAGTTTTTCTGAATTCTGAAAGGTCTCTATTCTTTGGTATAAGAATTACGTCCCTTTCTGCCGCACTCAGACAGTTTTAATGATTACTTAGGCCATCACTTAGTAAAGGTTTTGACAGTTTTGTCATACAAAAGTATGTCAAAACTTTACTAAGTGACTGTACTTAAGTCATCATTAAATATCTCTGAGAACCGCAGTTAGTGTTATAAATCCAAAATTATCATTTAAAAACAGTCACCACCATTTTGCAGTCTGAGTTACCGACAGTCGGAAACGTTGACGTATTTATTCCAGGACTTGACTGTCAGTAATATCATGTCATTGTATGGTAATACAATGACATGATATTACTGACAGTCAAGTCCACGATTAACTTTGTCGACTACCAGATCTGTTCAAATCTCTCCACAAATCCGCTAGAAAATAGACCTAGGTCACCTAACCTACCTAGGACCTAGGTGGACCTAGGACAGAAACTCACGCATAATACGTGTGCACGTTTGACGCAACATTGTTGTGATTGCGCAATCGTAACGCTCTGTCGGCCATCGCTGACTGCAATTGCTCCAAATACATGTGCAGTCAGTTGCATAGGTTACTGCAGGGTAACAGGGTTCAGTCAGAGGCTCATGTAGATAGTGATGGTGCCTAACAGCTGCAGAAGGGCAAATCCAGTATTTTTAGGGTTCCGTACCTCAAAAGGAAAAAACGGAACCCTTATAGGATCACTCGTGTGTCTGTCTGTCTGTCTGTCCGCCTGTCACAGCCAATTTGCTCCGAATCTAATGGACCGATTAAGTTGGAATTTGGTATACATATGGATTTTTGTGACCCAAACATGTACGGCTAAAGTAAATAAATGAATTTTGAATATGGGGGTCGCTTTTACGGGGCAAATAAGAAAATTAAAAAAAAAGTTTTGCAAACTGTACCATGTGACACATCAAATGAAAGGGCTTACTATGAGGGTCTCAAATATATTTTTTTAATAATTTTAAAATAAATAGTTTTAAAGTTATTTAAGAAAATAGACGAACATTGACCGTTCCCCCCCCCCTTATCTCCGAAACTACTGAGCCTAAAATTTTGAAAAAAATACAGAAAATAGTTCTATACCTGTAGATTACAGGAAAACCTATAAGAAGTCCATGGTCTAAAAATTACATGGTGAATTTATATATTTAAAATTCAAAGTCCTGACTGACTCAATGACTGATATGACTGAACGCACAGCCCTAACCGCTGGACCTAGAGACTTGAAATTTTGCACATATATACCTTATATAGTGTAAATACCCACTATTCAAGAGTATACTACAAGACAAAATTCAACAATAGACAATATATTCAGCAATTTCCCTCTACAATCCGGTACCATACATACTTTTTTTAGTTACCACAAACAAATTTGGGTCAGATTTAAAAAAACATGGTAGATATATTATATTCATCGTACGGAACCCTCTTCACGCGAGTTCAACTCGCACTTGACCGGTTTTTTAAGAACGTCCTCAGTCTCTTATTACACGAGATCTATTAAAATTCTCTTGCCCCAATCCCAAATCCCAATTCATCTTCATTAGTCTTCCTTCAGACTTCTCTGTTTCTCGTCATCTCATGAGACGACTCCTTTCTTGTCATATGATTCTTAACACAGTCCATCCATCGTTTCTCTGGGACACATTGTCTCTACGCTTATCTGCTGGTCGCCACTGTTCATTCTGGCTTTCAGGATTTACAGTGGTGGTAGTGTAAAAAAAAAGTTTCTCTTCTTCCACCTCAAACAAAAAAAAAACTTTTGAATTGCAATTACAATGGCGAATTGGGTTTTCTTACAGCAAAACTTATTTCGATTGCGAGATTTGTAGAAGAGGATATACTTATGTATATTCGATGTCTCAATCTGTCAAAGATGCCATCTAATTTTTTTCACTTTCATGTTTCCTGAGATGAGATTGCGACATTTGACATTTAATTTATTTATTTGCTTGAGGACTGAAAATTCATAGTTTTTTTTCCGTTGCTAACAAGTTTAACACTTAAACCATACTTAAATAAAGGTTTTTTATTATAAAATATATGTTTTCATTCCTTTTAACATACAGGTTTGAGAACTAAATTCGTGGAAAACGTAATCCTATAAAACTATGAAATGAAGTCAGTAATTAGCAGCTGTTAAATAATATTAATGGTGGCCACTAAAGGCTGTGCGTGACTATACAATACTTATAGTCTGGAGGAAGTAGACTCCTAAATCTACCCACTTAAGTCCTTCCTTAAGTGTTTCCTTTAGTACATAAAGAAAATAATATCGCATATAGAACAAAACGTAATAGTTTAATTCATCACACTAATAATATTATGAAGCCGAAAGTTTGTGAGTGTGTATGTTTGTTACTTCTTCACGCAAAAACTACTGAACGGATTTGGATAAAATTTGGTATGCAGATAGTTTATAGCTTGGATTAACACATAGGATAGTTTTTATCCCGATTTTATCTTCCTGTGGGATAGTTTTAGAGTTGTAGCGGTTGAAGCCGCTGGCAACAGCTAGTTTTTCTAATAAAACCTACTAACAAAACGAAATCCAAGTAACTAATGAAGGCTCAGAAGTTCCCGTCGGGGCTACGGCCTCCCGTCGGGGCTGCGGGTTGTTCGCAAGAGATACCGCGGCCTGGACATAAAGGGCTAAGAAGGTTTTTAGTCAGTAGAAGTCTGACACTTCCTTTCGCTCTGCCTAAGAGCTGGAGAGGTTATTTGATGAATTCCCAAATTCTCACCCTCTAAAATAAAAACGCACAGAAGTTCTGCTGAAAAGGTCAATAGTTCATAGAAAAATCTCGAAAAACTTATAGAAAATGTGCCAACGACGCTAAGATAATCGTCCAATAACAATTGCGACATAAAAACTCTTTATAATGTTCATGTAAAACAAACAATTCTTTCACTTATATAAATCCAATATTTTCCTTCAATAGCATGTTTCTGTTCAATATAAAACTGGATCGTGTGTACACGGTCTAACAGTAGGACGGCCACCCCCCTCCGTTCAGTCTGCAACCGGCCGTATCCGAGGCTGAACGTCCTTTGCTCGTGAAAAAAAAAGTGAACATAGTGAAGTGCGTTGAAAAAAAAAACAAAGTGACATTTGTTTGGATTTTGCAAGGTTTTTTGGCGGTTTTTGTTTATTCTGTATTTTTAAGTAAAATGAATGAGGTGTTTTTAAATGAATTGCCGTTTAATTTCGTAATGTTTAATAGCGTGTGGGCTGAGGATTTATTAGGATAGGTGCTCGAAGGAAAATTGTTTTTCGTGCAGTTAATTTTACTCGAGAGTTTAATAACGTTTAATGCTATGCAAATGCGGTTTTTTTTTAAATATTATTCTGTTTTAATTTGACAGCAGTACATCTCTATTTACGGTTGTTGTTTAAAACAGGATTACTGCGGTAAAAAAAACTAATGGTTATAAAATTTGCTCTTCAGAATTTTTATTACCTTGTTTTATGTGAATTTATTAGTATTTAATTACTAACCTTTTATTTGATGTTTAATAGATGAGCTGTGTCTCCTTGGAGCATTGTTTTTTTGTTTTGTTCATTGTTTAGCATAATTAGAGGATCAGTTGTTATTATCTTGGTCTTATTAAGCTATAAATGCCAAGTTGTTGAGAGATTTTTTTTGCGTTAAGTTTTTATGTAACATATCCATCCAATTTTGGCTAGGGATCGGCCATTCTATTTATCTTGGTTTGTCTAGCCTACTTACCTATATCATTTAATTTAATCCTAGTTCTTTTTATAGATTTCTTATTTAATTTTGTAATCTAGTTTGATAACACCATCCTTGACGAAGAAACATAAAATAAATAAATAAATAAAGATCGTACTGAAATTCTATTAAGTCAACGCGCACCTTTTCGTTTAAAACCTCTTTTCGAAACGCGTTAAATGCTGGCCATGTCAATGAATTAACCATAAACACTGAAAAGAAAAGGATTAAAAAAACAAGCTTCACTTTTTAACAAATTCAAGGCAATGCAGTTTTTTGTTTTTTGTTCAATCGCCACACAGAAGCCATTATTTTTATATTACCTACCAGTTTTTTTTAGTCTAGACCAAAAAAGAAACCTAATTTATGTATTCTAGATATTTTTTGGAATTTTTATAGCCAATAATGAATTCGAAATCAAAAGAAACTTCTGTTTAATTGCAGTATATGTTAATGGTTCATTTGAATAGATTAGTCTATAAGAAAGTGTTATTTTGATTCGTCACGATTGCACGCTTCATATTAATGCTAATATTATTATGTTTAAAACCAAATCGATTAAGATGTGTAGTGCGTCTAAAAATAGATTTCATTGAATTACAACAGAACGGTGTTTGGTCCGTTCATGCAAGTCGTACCTAATGCGATAATTATTTATTCACTTTTGATTTCATTTCAAGCTACTTATGCAATATCTCATTAACACCTACTTAACACAGGAAGAAGTACATACGTAGAGGAAAGAAATATTCAAATAAAAAATATTTATTTGCGTTGATTCTTGACGCGCATGGCTAAATTACAAAAGAAAACATACTTAACGCATAGTTAGGTATATGTTTAAAAAATAATAAGACAGAAAAAAACATATACTTAACGCATAACAAATATGTAAAAATCAAAACAGGACGGAACAAAAAAAAAGATTATTATCTATATCACACCTTTTATCGAAGACAGCATTATTATTTATATCCGCATTTCGCTATTTTATGTTCGAGTCCCACGGCTAGACATTTAAGTTGTTTATTTCCGACTGAACCATCAACGTACAGATAGAAGCAACAATAAACTCTGACCATAGACAACCGTGTTCATGGTCACGGCTGGACAATCACTGGCCACTGTTTCGTCCCAATGTTGCGTTCGTGTATTTGATTTCACAGTTACTTTCGTAATAGTGTCAACAAATAACATTTGACAATGTTTTGTATGGTTTTTTACGTAATATTTTCTACTTAGACTAGGTTTATTTGTACTTTCCTTATTCATTTATCGTGTGGTTAGTGGTTAACTTTGTGTCAGAGTCTCCTCTCGTCCCAGTCACCGCGGGAGACGCTCCGCGCGTCGGTGGCCACGAGTTGGCTTCCAGCCATCGTAGACGCGGGCCTGTGGACGGTGAGTAATGGGCTAGCTCGCCGTCCAACCGTCTTATGACGACGACAGGCCGTGTCGACGGCGCGTTCGTACTCCACGCACGCCTCTAAGAGATTTCAGCAACATGGAAGGGACGTCTGGGCTGCAGATTGTTCGAAAGAGATACCATACTAATCCGGCACCATGGCTAAGAAGGAACATGGGTAGTTTTTAGTCAGTAGAAGTCTTCAGAACTCTGCCCGAGTTATTTGATGATTTCCCACAAAAAAAAGGCCTTCCAACGCAATTAAACAATACGCACAATTGTAGAAACTAGTACAAATTTCCGTGCGTTCAAGTGCTTTTGTCATACCTATTATTGGAATCAAATATAACACTACACACAGCTCACCACTTAGGACCCAGTAATATTAATGACAACAATATCCGTGGTGCTAGGCAACTGGGCTTATCCCAGTTGTATACGTCCCTGTGTGCCTTTTGGCCTTGATCTTTTCTGTCTCCCTCTGATGTGGAGGGAAGTGGAAATTTCTGTTTTTCCTGCTCCTCCGCTATTCTTTTCTGATTAATTTCGTTGCGGGATCCAAGACGGTCAAATCATTTCTCTGGGACTTCGTCGAGCTTCATTATTTCGGCGCTTTTCTGATAGACGCCACTGTTGGTTCTAGCTTACAGTGGTTTGGGAATAGTGAGGTGGGCTTGTCCCAAAAAAAAAAATACGCACAATTAATCTGAAAAATCAGAGGTGCGTATTTTGTGTTCGACCTCGAGAGCTATGGCTTGTCAGTCTAACGGTCACATCTAGGGTTTTCTACACAACAATATAACACCTTAGTAAATAAACAAAACTAACATCTAAATACCACCCATTGACAAAGCGACCAATTTAATAAACATTTCGTAACAACGATACCATATTTTTCCAAACAATGACACCATTTATAAAATATGTCAACCACGTAGAAGGTTCCGTAGTAAATCTGCTCAATTAATTAGGGTAATCCCGGGTTGAACTGAGATTAAGAGGGGCTGGTTGTTAAACCCACTGTTAGGCTCAACCGCGATCAGTTTTCATTTAGTTTTTGACAGATTTTATGAGTTTTAATGTAGTTTATTGTTTCTGTTCGAAACTTTATTGTGTATTTTAATTCTGTTTTTGAGTAGTGCTATGTTTGGTTTTGTGACAAACTTTTTCAGATGAAGACAGGCGTAATAGGTACCAACATATTAAATTGTGTGAAAAGAGTTTTTTGTTAAAGGTAAAAAACATTATTGTAAGGGACAACATATATAAAATAATCAACAAAAATGCTTTTCCTACATTTTCTTAAAATTGTGTTGACAATTTCCTTTGTTGTTTGCTTTGACATGTTATTCCAAAGCACTATTTCTGTGTATGACTTTATATTTTTCTGTATAGTTCAAGAAAAAGCTTGCTGTGATAAAAAAGTCAGTGAGAGTCACTACCATTCTTCGTTGTTGACAATTTTTTCGACGTATCTGCATCGTCACCAATATATCATCATCAGCTATAAGACGTCCACTGTTGGACAAAGGTCTCCCCCATAGAACGCCATCGGCAACCTGCCGTTTGCATCCACCGGTTGCTTGCGACTCTCACGATCTCGTCGGTCCACCTGACGATGGTCGCCACTCGAGAAACTTTCTTCCCCATCGGTTGTCGGTTCTTCGAGCGATGTGGCCTGCCCATTGCCATTTCAACTTGCAAATTCTGAGAGCTATGTCTTCGGCTTCACCCATAGATAGCCCCCTCTTATTAACAAATTCTCCCTGTACTTATACATTTTAAAATGTTCCCTCTACCAAAATATTATATAGAAGGCACTACCTAGGTACCTATTGTATAATATTTTTCCATCACTTACCCCTAATAACTTAAACACACACAAACTACCCAAAGAAACAAATGACCTAAAACGCCCCATAACAAAACAGTAGAAATACAAAAACCTTACTTAACCTACATCGGAAAGGGAAGTACCATGATGGATCACACATAGCAGTCTTAAAACCATTCGGTACTTCATGATTGATCGGCTCCAAAATGACCTGGATTCGTAGAGTGCGTTGCCCTCACTAGATGGTACTATTATAGATCGGATGGTGCACGCAATGTATCGCTTAGTTTGGGTAAGGGGGTAGGTAGATGCGGTGGTTAATGTGTAGCAAAAATAGTCGGTAATATTGTCTTATAGAAGGGTGAAAGTTTATCTTAAAACACACACACATTACTACCATCGATATAGTGTCAATAGTCTTGAATACAATGAGTTGAAGTAACTGATGAACAGACGGACATGACGAAATAGGGATGTTTACTAACATAAAAAAAATGATTCTAATTAGGCCGTCTGCTAGATTATCGAAAAATATTGGATACGTATTTTTTGTTTTATCAAATCAATAAAAAATGACGAAGATAAAACGCATCAAATATTTGAGTGGGGGTTTTTGACGTCACTAACCGCTAAAAAATGTCATAATAATGTCTTAAAATATGACGTCACACGAGTTTTCAAAGCACTGTATCGTCGTCATTGTTTGCTTACGTGAAAAAAGAAAAAATACGTGTCTAATATTTTTTGGAAATTATCTGACGGACTAATTAGATTTTTTTAGTTGACTACCCTATTATACTTAAATCAAATCAAATCAAATCAAATAATTTATTCGCATAATATGGGTAAAAAGATGGTACATAGAGCATTATATAATACTACAGTAAAGATCCTCATATTAACCATTTCTGGTATGCAAAACTTAAAACTACAGAGGTAGGTAAGTACACATTACATTTTGGATTACATACTAACTTAACTAGTTATTATTGCACAGATAAGAACATAGTACGGCGCTACACTAATTTTCTATTCTTATAACTAAGGTATTCCTGGGTAGGGCACGCCACGATAGTGGCGGTAAGTCCCCTCTTTGAGGAGTGGCTTGAGAGGCGCCACGGCGCCCTCACCTTCCGTCTGACGCAGGTCCTCACCGGACACGGTTGTTTCGGGAGGTACCTGCACCGAATCAGGCGGGAGGAAACGCCCGGATGCCACCATTGTGAGGATCGGCCGGAGGACACGGTGGAGCACACAGTGGAGGTGTGCCCCGCTTGGGCGGAGCCTCGCCGTGTTCTCGTAGCGGCGATCGGCGGCGGCGACCTCTCGCGCCCGGCCCTGGTGCAAGCCATGGTCCGGGGCGAGGAGGAATGGGACGCCGTCGCCTCCTTCTGCGAAGCAGTGATGCTGGCGAAGGAGGTGGCGGAACGCGAGAGGGAGAGAACCTCTCGTCCCAGCCACCGCGGGAGGCGCTCCGGGCGTCGGGGGTCCCGCGATGACCTCCGGCCACCGTAGACGCGGGCCTGTGGACGGTGAGTGATGGGCTAACTCGCCGTCCGTCCGTCTCACGACGAAAACAGGCCGTGTCGACGGCGCGTTCGTGTTCCACGCGCGCCTCAAAGAGATGTCAGCAACATGGGAGGGGCCCGAAAGGGCCGACGCCTGTCGGGGCCGCGGGTAGTCCAAGGGTTATCGCGGCCTCGACATAGAGGGCGAAGAAGGAACATGGGTGGTTTTTAGTCAGTAGAAGTCTGACACTCCCTTTCGCTCTGCCCAAGAGCGGGAGGGGTTATTCGATGATTTTACACCCACCAAAAAAAAAAACACCCACCAAAAAAAAAAAAAAAAAGGTATTCCTGGGTCGTGTAGAAACATTTATTGACTAACCAGGCGTACAATTTTTTCCGGAATAATGGAATAGATCTAAGTTCTTTCAGTTCATTGGGCAATTTGTTAAATAATTTAATTGACATCGGGTAACAATTTCTTCTATAGAGATCAGAATTTATGTTTATATATGTTATTTAAGGGTTTCGTGTTTTGATTTTTGGCTACGGAACCCAAAAATACGTGAATTCACAACATTCAGAAAATTGGAGAAACGATCAGCATTTTATGCGCACCTTTGACTTTTTGGATTTATGCGCATTGAATGCGTGCCTGAGAGATAAAACTCATGTAAGAGAGCCAAGTCAGAGTTCCATTGGCGGCATTTAAACTGTGACTTCAAGTTAGGCAATAATACACAAACTCACGATAAAGAAAGAAAGAAGGATTTTAATTCCTTGATGAACTTTACTACTTTAACAACAATTCTATCATCATCATCAACAAATCATCACAAAAGGTCACACTACAAATCTATGTATGAGTAATCTTTAGGAAACTCTTAATGTATGAAATGAATCAATGGTCACACCCAAATTTTAAGATGAACAAACCAGTTGAATGAAACTAGTGAAAAGGTCATGGACAAAAAAAACTAAAAACAATAGCTTGGGGCTATCTATTCATTTTATTTTAAATCTACTGTTAATGTTATTGACAATTTATTCAATAAATGGTAAAAATAAAAACCACCCGTTTGGTTATTAAGAATAATTGAATAAAAAAAAATACACACAGTGTACATTTACTTTAAACATTTTTACATTTATAGTTTAGAAATATCGGTTAATTTTGAGCTATGTCGGGTATCACCACAATTCAATAAGGTAATAGAAACACGATTATCAGTATTTTTTATTGCTGTTTGTCGGATAAACTTCCTTATTAAAACCGGAAGCTAACGAAGGCTGACAAAAGGCTTTACTGAGGACTTCATTTCTTTGGCTTCATTCTATTAAAACCGAAATAATAACATAGTGTTTTTTCTTTCGTAAACGTATAATTTAATACGTTAATAATTACTTAAATTTCAATAAATTCCATTTCAAAAAGGAAGAAAAAAATATTTAGTCAGTTCAAGTGAGATGAATTTAAATATATTAAAAACTTTCTTAAATGTGCTTATACAGACCGATATTTGACAAAACGTCTGGGTCTGGACTAGATAAATGAATATCTGTAACTCAGACAACAGCGCTCTTCAAGTTTAATTTGGCTATAGTAGTCAAATTAAATTCACATGTTTATGCATTAATTTGTCATTCACAAAACTGATTTATTTAGAAAAGAAACCAAAATATTAAAAACCAGCGGACGTCCCGCGGTTTCACCTGCGTAGTTCCCGTTCCCGTGGGAATACAGGGATAATAAGTAGCTTATGTTACTCAGGACGAATGTAGCTTTTCAATGGCGAAAGTATTTTTCAAATCGATCCAGTAGTTTTGGAGCCTATTCGTTACAAACAAACAAACAAATCTTTCCTCTTTATAATATTAGTGTAGACAAATGACCAAAATCCAAAACGAAAGTATTCAAGCTTCAAAAGGCAATCAAAATACCAGCTTTCTTTTGGCAAACACCATTTTCTTCCACCTAACTATAGTTCACGGTGTTCGGGCTGGGCCATAAACTGTACTAAATAGAACAACTGGGTCGATGACCTCGGAACACATGACTCAGCGTATAAGGGGTGTTACACACACAAATATTCGGGTCGGCTTCCGTCGGCATAGCATAAGCTGTATATAATATTTCCACGACTAGGACGTCCTCAGCGTGCGGGTTGGTAAATGGCACATGTCTTTGAATTATTGGGTCTAGGGCATTTTCAGTTACCTCACGAAGTTTTCCTTCGTCGTTTTGAGAGCATTTGTCGTAACCAAACGGCGAGATAATTATATAGATATACGTTCCTAATTTGTGTCAAATGTAATAAGAATAATTGATCGCATGAAGTTTGCTGAATCTGAAGCTGATTATTTTCATCACAAACACTCATTTTTATACACTTTTATTTATTTTAAATTTTAAACTTAATGTACGAGAGTGTTACATAAGCGGACTAAATGCCACAAGGCATTGTGTACCACTCAACATTTGGGCCGAATAAGTCGGAATTGTTCTATAAAATAAACGAGAAAAATGTTATCAGACATAGATACTTTTTTATTAATCAGTTCCTTGTTTTCGAATCGACTGTGCCGAACCGAATGTGTGTGTAACAGCCTTGATACATAACATAGTAGGTATCACTGTATCAATTTAGCTCTGAAAGGGAGTAAATTCATAAAACAAATATGAGAATTGTTGGGAAGGGTTTTCTTTGAGAAATACACGTTTTATTTGGTGGGTTGTTTCATCGGGTTTTTCATTTTCATGAAAGATTTTAGTAGTCAATAGGGATGTAATACTGATTAAAAAACTCAGATTCCAATTAAGTCCGTCTGTAAGATTATCAAAAAATATTGAATACCTACGTATTTTATGTTTTATTAAAATCAATAAAAATTGACAAAGATAAAACGCGTCCAAGATTTGCGTGGGGGTTTGTGACGTCACTGACCTGAAAGAGATGAGACTTAGAGTATGACGTCACACGAGTTTTCAAAGCACTGTATCGTCATCATTGTTTGATTACGTGAAAAAATAAAAAATATGTGTGCAATATTTTTTGGAAATCTATCTGACAGACTAATTAGATTCTTTTGTTAACTACCCCATTGTAACTGCATATTAAGTCGGTTATTAAAACTAAGATACGGACGGACGTTGCGTTGAAAGGTCTTCCAATAGGTGGACCTATGACCTGTTAAAGGTTGCGCGGATCCGCTGGATGTGAGACGCACGGGACCAGTCAATGTGGCGATACCTGCGAAAGTCCTACATGTCTAGCAGTGAACGTCTTTGGGCTGAAATGATGATGCCAATTATTAAGAAGTTTTCTCTATCACCTTTGACAGTTACATATCGTGTCAATTCATAGATTTTGAACAATGACAGAAGACAGTGATGACTCTGTCTGATATCTTTACCACAAGGTATACATAATAACTTTGCAGTGCTTAGGAGAGTGACCGTCGGACTGTCAAGTCATTGATCGAGGCACCTCCGGTTTTCACGCCTTTGGAGGGGGGGGGGGGGGAATACCCAAACCCAAAAAAAGGTGCCCATGCCCGACATAAAAGTCTGACCCCAGTTTAGGCAATAACCAAATGCTAAAGAAAATTTTGTTTTTCCTACTCCTCCGCTATTCTTTTCTAATTAATTTCGTTGCGGGATCCAAGACAGTTAAATCATTTCTCTGGGACTTCGTCGAGTTTCATTGTCTCGGCGCTTTTCTTGTGGTCGCCACTGTTGATTCTGGCTTACAGAAGTTACAGTGGTTTGGGAATAGCGAGGCGAGTTTGTCCCAATCAAAAAAAAAAATTGATAAAGAAAGAATAGTCCACATCGTGAACATTTCTACATAACTTATGAATTCAAGATAAAAAAAGTTTTTTCTACAATAAAAAGCTTTATGGATTGCCAAACGATGATTGTTTGTTACATAAATTGTTCAAACTGACGAGCAATTATCGGAACAATGGGTAATATTGATCTATGATGACATTTATGTCAGCAGCATGCAGCGCTTGTCTGTTCTTGTATTGTTTTTTTTATACCTTGATGCTGTTTTATTCCTTTTAGACAAACATTTTGTCAGTTAAAAGTATGTTACATACAAATATCTATAAAAAAACTTTACAAAACTGATTTCGCATAAACTAAATACTTATAGCTATAAAAATACATGACCTATATATAGTCCATGTTTTATATAATGATATTGTCAAAAAGGTGACTTTTTGCTGTTAAATGTTAAATGCATCATAGAAATGATTAAGATCAACTAGTTTAAAAAAAAACTATTCTCTACCAATTACAATTTCGCATATAAGTGTATTATGAAAAAAAAACTAATTAATGCAAATCAATGATAATAATACACACATCAAAAGTGTCTAGGGATCAACATATATTTTTGCAATAACTTTTCTCCTGATTGATATTAATTAAAATTTTCTTTAAGGATTTATCAAATAAAGTGTTTTCGTTTGTCACAGTAACGATAAACAAAGTCACCTTTGCATTAATAAAGAAATTTGCCATTTTAGGGATTTTTGACATTTGAACCACTAACATTAAAGTTCGAAAAAAAGACTGAAATAACAGTTTTCTTTAAAATTTTATTGGGTAACTTAAACAATTAATAATCCGTGTTTCTACCGCGAACACTAACAACACAAGAACATCGGTTTGGCATACTCAAAATGAGTTCATCCAAATCACGCTGTGGAATGGCCGCCCATGTTCGTTGCAACAACAAAAAAAGGTCTTCTTGCGACTGGATACCCTCCATATTCGGCAGAGCTCTTCTCTGTAGCATATCCCATGCATGCTCAATCGGGTTCAAGTCTGGCGACTGAGCAGGCCAGGGCAGGACATTGATGTTAGCAGCGGCGAGAGACTGTCTTAAAACACTTGCGGTGTGCGGTCGTGCATTATCATGCATTAACTGAAATAAGGGACCGATTTGCACTTGTAGAGGAACGATGACGTCTGATACAATCGTCTCAGCATAAATTTGAGCGTTGAGGTTGCCTCTGATCCAAATCAACTCAGATCTTCCGCCGAACCAAATACCCGCCCATACCATGATGGTTCCACCACTATAAGGATGGACTTCCTGGCAGGATTTTAATCGCTGTTGGCGTCCAGGGGTTCTCCAGTGTCGTATACGTCTTGTATCCGGTCTCATACCAAAACGAGACTCATCAGAAAAGCACACGAAACGCCATTTTTCTTCTGCCCAATTTCTGTGTTCAAGAGCCCATTGATATCGAATCCTACGATTGTGCATTGCTATAGGTGGTACCCGTAGCGGTCTTCGGGAATGAAGGTTCACTTCATGCAAGCGGTTTCTGACTGTTTGGTTGCTAATTAAGTTCCCTGAAGAGTGATGAAGCCTCACGGCTAACATCATGGCGGTTATTGTTGGAGCTCTTCGAGTTAAGATTTGAATGTATCGGTCTTGTCTCCGTGTGGTGCAGCGATACCGTCCTCCATGGCGCTCAGCCACGGTACCAGTGCTTTGGTAACGTGTCCAAAGTCGACTGATAACACTCTGACTTGTATTCAGAGCTAAAGCCACAGTACGTTGCCGGGAACCAGCTTCTATCATTCCCACGGCTCTGAGCATTTCTTCCCTGCTTAAATGACGTCGCCGCTCCATAATAACGTTGGTTTTAATCAGTAGTAGGGAAACAGTAGCACTAATAATGTCTTCAATGCGTTGTATGTTTTTATAGGGAAAATATTGACAGCTGATTTTCATCTTTTACTCGAATTTGATTCACAGTTCCTGATTCAAATTATGAAATGCACCAAAAAGGATCCATATAAATTTATAAAATCATAAATTTATTACAAAGCCACATCTCAATCTCAAGAAATCCGCATAAAAATGCTTGATCCCTAGACACTTTTGATGTGTGTATATTAATTGATTCACTTTTTATTGGCACTGTTTGCCAATAAAAAGTAAATCAATAAATTGATATTATTAATAGCTTATTATAACTTTTTACATCTTCTTAACAAAAATATCATAAACCTTCAATCTAGATATCAATGAATATTTTTATAACTCCATTTATTTATTTTAAAAACGAAAAAAAAATTAAAAATATAAAAAATTGTAGACCACCGGTATCGGGAACAGGGTCCAAGCTACCGGCGGTCAGGGCTCCAGAGAAAGGAACCTCCTAATATTACGAGCCTTGTCCAGGAGTACCGCTTTCTGCATCAAGTCCTTATTATGACAGAAATTGTTAGATCCACGTAAATTAGGTATGATAAATAGGATTACAGGCGTGATGTTATGTTATATTATAACGGTTCTTCACTGAACATTAATAAAGCAGCAGTTCGAAACCCCGTACAGTCCATCATATGGTTAAAAATAGCTAGAATTTTATATGCCGTCATAAAAACCGTCGAATGTACTCGAAAGTTTTAAATCTGGAATTCTAGACTAACAGCCGGCCAGTGAGTTTGCCGTAAAATTAAAACTATGAAACTGTACGCAAACGTCTTTTAACGGAAGGAAAATCTAGATTCGTGTTGTGGTGAGAATAACCCCAAGTGATACTTAACACCATATCTAATAAATACTTATTTTGCTACTACACATAGCTTGGTGTTGCTTGTGTGAAATAACTTTTTAATCCATTTCTTAAAAGGAATAAGTGTCCTAAATCCGTTTATTGCCTTTAGACGTCATCATTATCGGTTCGATTGTTTTGCAGTTACGATGGAACAAACATACCAAAAATGTACTTTCGCTTTTATATGTATTTATTAGTACCTAAGTTGTTTTAATATGAAATGATAAAGATCTTTGGTTTGTAAGGTACTCTTTGGCAACTCTTAATGGATATTTTTTGCGTCAAAATGTATTGCAAATATTAATATGTCACCATTTATCAATAAGATGACACATAACCTCTGCAACATTTAAATTATAATGATTGAACATATGCAAAATCATTCACTTTAGGTCAAGGTGACTTGAGCAGAGTTTTAACGTGGACATCTAGTCCAATATAAAATAAAAATATAAATATTATCTCGAGGGACATCTTAGACGCTTAATTAAATCAAGTTGACAGATTGGTTTCCCTCGAGGCCACAACTGAACTCGTTGAAGAATCTAATATTAATATCCATTATTGAAATGACTAATTATACCGTATCTAAAATAAATATTGAGATAGGTTAATACTTTTTTTTAAACAGTTTATATTAAGGTCTATAGGTTCAGTTAACTTCGTCCATTCAAAATACCTACCTAGATAGTCTACTGTCGATATTTATTTTTCATTTATTAGTCATTTGAAAAAGTAATTAAGATGCTGGTGGAATACATTTATAAACTCATCCTTTTTAAGAATGATCGGTGGATGAGCTTTATTTTCGAAAATAATCAAAATGGCAAGTCTTTTTGAAAGGAATAAAAAATGTTTAGTACTGACCAAAGGGACTATTTAAAATTTTCTTTTCGTGTTATAAGGTAATTTGGGACTGCATATTTAAAAAAAATAATTGTGCATGTCTCGATTTAGAAGAGTCTGAAAATTATTTAAACTATAATTAATTGAGTTATTAAACTGCCAGTAACTTAATACGGAAGCAATCAAACAATCTCCCAAGTATAATTGAATTTCGCTGAAGATCAGACATACAATTGATGAATAAAACTTAATTAAACGCTATAATCAATAAAAATAATAACTACATTGAATAAAAATACTTGTTTTTATTAATATTCTTTTGTATTCTTGTTTGATCGCCACCTGTTGGAGGTCAAGACCAAATTTGCATATTAAGTAAATTAATAATACTTTTGTTAATTTATGGGCCAGGTAAATTTATTTTGATTAAAAATTAGCTAGTTTAGTAATAATTTGTATATAGGACTAACGTCATATACTTAACCTTTAATTTAGTTAATACATTCTAGGCACAATTAATCAGTAATTTAAATTAGCTAGCTAGCTTCTAGCTTTACTTATAGTGAAAAAAAAATATTTTAATATTTAATCTGTCTTTTATACGATCGTACCTAATTAAAATTTTTTTATAAACTACAAAATACTTTATATATTGTACAAATAAATAAAACTTACATTTGCAGTTTTAAGACCTGCGATCCCATACATTATGTATAGGAAAATGATTCATACAAGTACATTTTATTAGTTGGTTGACTATTACTCGTAAACTGGTAAAACCTACTTAGTTGTGCTAGTTTTTCTTTTATTTTCTTTATATGTTACTACAGAGAATTTTATCACACGCCCAAACAGAACCCGTGTAAGTGGTTTAGGTTGGCACACTAGAGTCAAATTTTTTTTTTAGATTTTTTAAAGACCTATCCAATGACATCCCACACAATCGACTTCGCGAGACAAAAAAAAACATTCCCGCTATAATGCGTAGGTACTGGAGATACGCTAAAAAAAAACTATATTTTACTTTAGCACTTTTTCGGCTTCACTTATAAGTATATTCATGCCGAATTGCAGCTTTCTGGTACTGAGAGTCTTTGAGATATAGTGCGAACGGACAGACAGACGGACGGACGGACACGGAGAACTAAAAAAAATAACTGAAATAAAAGCCAGTAACAAACGCGTCCCCTATTCAAACTGAACAGGAATAAAAAGTCGAGTATCCTTAATTCCTCTAAGAATCTATTCAGTATTTGAAGACATGGTTTTAAAAGGACTTTACTGATCGGTACCGTGACAAAAGCCGATCGTGAAGTATCTTATCCGGGGCCGCGGGTTGTACACTAGCTATCGCGGCCTCGACATATAGGGAACTAAGAAGGAACATGGGTGGTTTTTAGTCAGTAGAAGTCTGACACTCCCTTTCGCTCTGCCCAAGAGCGGAAGGGGTTATTCGATGATTTTCCACCCGCCAAAAAAAAAAAAAGTATCTTATCCTGGCTTAGCTAGCATCAGCTGTGGGTGCTTCATTGTTATGAGACTCGAGTTAATGCTATAAAAGGTAGCTAGGAACTATAACTGCTCGTCCCGAAACTGTAAAGCCACCTGAAAGTAGTTCCGTTGAGCAACCCAATGCAAAGGGTCTACTGAAGGGTACTATACCCTACTACTTTCTTGTACAAAACCAGAATGACCCATTTTTTCGTGACTCAAGCCAGTAAAACGCACATGTTCAGAATATTTCACCAAAATATAGCTAGTGTATTGTCCAAATTAGAACTATTAGAAATAACTATTCAGGAATTAGAAAACACAAACAATGATCCAGATGTAATATGTCTATCTGAAACTTTTATAAAAAAAGGTTACGAAAGTTATGTCAAAATATATAACTATGAAATGGCTTCTACCTTCTGTAGAGACAAACAAAGGGGTGGCACATGTATTTTAGTAAAGAAAGGATTAAATTATAAAGAATTATCATTTGTAAAAAGTTATGCAACACAAAACACGTTTGAAGTCTGCGGTATTGAGGTTATTTACAGTAAACTAGTTATTATCTGTGTTTACAGAACACCTCAATCAGATCCAAATCAATTTATCACAAAATTACACAAAATTTTGCACGATGTACGAAAGAAATACAAATCTAAAGTAAATATAGTTATAACTGGTGATTTTAATATAAATACATTAAAAAAAGGTAACATCACAAACGAATTGCAAGACTTATCCAATAATCATAACTTGAAAATTCACATCAATGTTCCTACACGTAAATTGTCTTGTATTGACCATATACTAAGCAACATTGCCAATGCAACTGCCACCGTACTACCTTTGCATCTTTCAGATCATGACTCAGCACAAATGCTTAGTTTTCCCACTAAACATAAACCACAAAAAGCACCAATATATTACATTTATAAAAGAGATTACAACTTGGACCATATCCGGAAATTCAGGGAATGCTTGCAAAGCCTTTATTGGTCTGACATATATATAAACACTGATGCAAATGCAGCATTCAATGATTTTCATGAACTGCTGTGCCTATTCTACAATCTCTGTTTTCCCAAGGTAAGAGTCAAGATCTACAATAATACAAAAAACACACAAAAGTGGATAAGCAAAGGGCTAAGACAAAGTTGCAGAACTAAACGGAAACTACGTTATCAGTACTACAAAAATAAAAACTCATTTAATAAAATCAAATATAATAATTATTCCTCTATGCTCAAGAAATGCATTTATGGTTCAAAAAAGAACGCAAACATAAAATATATTAACGCGCATGATAATAAATGTAAAGCCACTTGGACTGTGATTAAAGACGAAATAAATAATACTAGCCCCAAAGACAACATAGATATCATAAAGATAAATGATACTGTAGTTACAGACCCTGTGGAAATGGCTACAATATTCAATGACCATTATGTAAAAAGGCATATACCAACGCCACAAAGAGCTGCGCAAAGTTCTAGGCAGTATAAATGTGCGAATTCAATGTTTCTTAAACCAATGCTGGAAAATGAGGTGCGGCAGGAAATAATGTCTCTATGCAACACCAAATCCGAAGGCTATGATGAAATAAACACAAAAATTCTAAAAGCCTGTTATAATGAACTGACTGGTATCTTAACTCATCTTATCAATATGTCATTTTTTACTGGAACTTTTCCTGATATTCTAAAACTTTCCATAATAAAGCCGCTATTCAAAAAGGGAGATAAATGTGATATTAATAATTATCGACCTATAACTTTAATACCAATTTTGTCAAAAATATACGAAAAATGCATGCATAAAAGACTCATTGATTTCTGCAATAAATTCCAAATAATAACCGTCGAACAATTTGGATTCCAAAAAAATAAATCAACATCATTAGCCATTTTTTCTCTTATGAAAGCGGTACTTACAAACATTAATAATAATCATATTACTACTGGTCTTTTTTTTGATTTATCGAAAGCCTTCGATCTAGTGTCACACGACATATTACTAGATAAGTTGGAGGCTATCGGGATCAGGGGACCTGCACTTCAGTGGATATCATCATATTTAAGTAAAAGACAGCAACGTGTCATTATCAATAAAATCAACAATAATAAAGATATGACATCCTACTCATCAAAATATAAACATAATAGATATGGTGTTCCACAAGGAAGCGTTCTAGGCCCCATATTGTTTCTTATTTACATCAATGATATTATAAAAATAACCAAACATAAATGTATACTGTTTGCCGACGATATATCTATCATAGTAACATCTGATAAAAAGAAAAATACCGTTGCAGATCATGAGTCCGACATTAATAATACAATAGATACATTGCTGAAGTGGCTTGAAATGAACCATTTAAAAATAAACTTAGACAAATCCGTTTACATTCAATTTAACCAGTCAAGTAATAATAAAAATAACATCAAACTCAATGTAAATAAAATCAAAGAAGTAACACATACAAGGTTTTTAGGCGTAGTAATAGATAAGGATATAAACTGGAAATACCACATAGATAATATAAGCACTAGAATTAATAAATTTGTATATGCTCTAAAACAAGTTAAAAATGTAACGAATGTAAAAACTGCCATTATGTCTTACCACGCATACGTAGAATCACTACTGCGCTATGGTCTAGTAATGTGGGGCAATAGCACCGATATGAATAGAGCATTTATCGCTCAAAAGAAGTGCATCAGAGCAATATGTGGACTTCAACCTGATGACTCATGTCGACCAATGTTCAGAAAATTTGGTTTGTTACCGTTACCATCTTTGTATATTTATGAAATATGTATGTTCGTAGCAAGGAATAAAGAACTATTTAAGAAAGCAAATGATGTAAATCCTCGCAACAGACGAGATCCTTTTATGTTAGTAATAAATGATTTGCCAAGACTTACAAAATATAATAAAAACTGCTTAGCAATGTGCGTACGGATTTATAACAAGATACCAAGCCACTTTAAAATATTAAATTCAAAATTATTAAAGATTAAATTACACAAGTGGATAAATGAATACAATTTCTATAGTTTAAAAGAATTTATTGAAAATAGGTTTTGATGCATTGTAACATTTTGCTAAACTCTAAAAATTTGCATGCTATGTTCTATCTTAGCTAAACATGTTTGAACTATTTTATTTTTATTTACCACCATTGTATACCATGTTTTTATGCAAATAAATGATTTATGATTTATGATTTATGATTTATGATTTTTCATGGTAAGAACTTTTTTCTTTGGTTAAAGCCCCGTGTATATTTGCTTTTGCTAAACGCTTTATTCAAGGTTATCTTAACAATTTGCAAAATTGAAACCATTTTGTCGGTTTATTCCCATTTCATAGATACAACTGTCGTAGTCTGTCGTAAAAAATCTGCAAAATGGGTCTATGGTTTCCTAATTTTTTTCCCCGTAATACTTAATATAACAATTGATTTTAATTAATATGGAAAAAGTTGGTTTTACCTATTGTTTTATTCTAATACAAACTAGACAAGGTTCATTCCAAAGTCAGACTCCAATAAAATACAATACAATTCTACATAATTGTCTTTCGCAAAGTAACTGAATTATAACTTTGATCTGACTTTAATCTTACTTTAAATGACAAAACTCTGCGATTACGTAAATTAAATCGCACTGGATTTGAATACGCGATGGGTTTTATTTACCTTAGAGGTAAAAATCAGTAAACATGTTTTTAGAAAAGAGTAATATGAGGTCCTGGTTTCCATTGCCAGGTAAATCAGCGTTTGTTGGGTTATTCCATTTTAAATTTCTCTGACAGGCAGCAGCTCGACCTCTACATTTGTTCCCTGTTGATGGGAATAGGTTGATAGTGGGTTAAACGGTAGGGTGAACTGGTTTAAAAAATCAGTTGCAAGATTGGATCAATGTGCTTACAAACAAACTGTGTTAGTTTGTCTTGTAATAAAAATAAATAATTTATTTTTTTACTTCAAAATCAAACGGTCGTCTTAGATAAATGTCTCAGACATGATCTAACTTTATAATTTTACAAAAAGCACAAACGTCAATGTCTCAATATCAAAAACCTCAGTTATGACTAAATCACCTTGAGACGCCCGCGACCTCTGTCCTTTTGAAACGCTTGCAATATTGTCATTTGTGATTTTTTACTAGTCATATTCATGTCATTGAAATTTTAATTAAATCTCATATTCAATTAATGAAGATATCATTCTTAAAATCTTTCATGCAAAAAATTAAATAATTGAATTGTGGTAAAAGAAATGCCTAGTTTTTAACATTATCTTTCAGATTCTCTATTATACGATTTTTTATTTCTAATTACCATCGAGTAGGGTTGTAGGGTTGTTAAACAAAACTTGGAAGCAGGCGGGGTTCATTTGAATATTAAATTATGAAATGAAAATAGAATGGACCCCGCCTGCTTCCAAGTTTAGTTTAATTTAAAATGTGCTTACTTTTTGCTTTTCAGGCGGGTTTCTTAATTTTTTAACTACTGTTTTTAGCCGCAAACTCCTCATAACATTATACTAACAATGATACGAAACGTTTCTACAACTTGTTCATCGAACACATGATTTGTAAAGTCGTAAAAACCGTGTGAACGGATCGTGAATTACTTACTAGTCACTAATAGAAGATAGAGTAGACAGTTCTTATGAAAGATTTGTCTATTTTTCTCTTCACTGTATTTAATTTCTGTTACGGGCATAATCCAAAATATATACGGTTTCTTACCCGTTCTTTTCCATAGAGATCTACGGTTTGGAATGGGCAACTAGTCAACTACAGCACTTTCACAGTTTGTATGTGTTGTTTTCTCTAGGATTTTAGCTACATTCCATTGTTGCATTTGTTTCGACAATTCAAAAGCGCCTTTAACTGGCCTAATTGAAATAAATCAATTAATTTGAGTAGGCCAGATTCAGAGCCTTTGGATATCTAACACACCGAAATTTTACCTTTTTGCTCCAGAAAATGTAATGTATATTTTGTTACTTCAATTTATTATGTTTCTCAGTAGAACTTTAAAGTCAGCATTTGACAATAATCTGGCCTATTACATGAGACAACAAAATGGCAGAACGTGGGTGAAAATCGTCAAAACAAACAGGCTAATAGGTCAATTCTATTATTATTTTGATCTACTATATTGTTTACCTTTCAAAGGTAAGGTAAGGTATATAAACAACGTAATATTACATAAGCTTATATACAAAAATAACCTTAAACATATTGTTGTGGTGTTACCTCGAGCGTAATATGTATAGTCAGTTTAAAAGGAAATGCAACATTAACATTATTTATAAAAACCTACTCACGGTGGAAAACGGTTTGGTCGATCATAAATTCATAATCATAATTAAATACGTCCTTGTGAACTTACAGTTTTCTATTTTATTACAGCGGTGGCTCAGTGGTGTCACCCCAACTTACGAACAGTAGGTCGCGGTTTCGAACCCAGGCAGGCACATTACTTTGTGTAATTTATTTGCTGCTCTCAAAACGGTGAAGGAAGACGTCCTGAGAAAACCGGCATGTCTTAGAACCAAAAAATTCGAAGACATGTGACAACTGCCAACTGCCAACCCGCACTGAACCCGCGTGGTGGATTATAGCCCATCCCTCTCCTAGAGAGGAGGCCTGAGAACATTATAGGCTGATGATCATGATGACTGCGCCGTTGGTCGCGTGGTTGCTGCGCGACTGCTGATCATTAGGTCCTAGATTTGATTCTCTCGTGTCGGGCAACGTACTGTTAGGTTATTAATAATTTTATTAATAATAAAATAATAATAATTTAATTAAATAATTTAATTTTATAATAATTTTATTATTATTATTAAATTGTTAATAATTAATTAATTAATTTCATTTCTCTGTAGCAACCATGGTGTTTAGATTCGTGCCCGGTTGATGGCAATATGCTCGTCCTCTATTTCATGGGGCTTAAACAAAACATCTGTCTATTTACTATTAGGTACAACTCTACCTAACCTTGCGGGGATTACAGGCGTGATGTTATGATGTGTTATAAAATAGCATTAAAGTAGGTTTTGAATGAATGCAATCAGGAATTACTATTAGCTTATTATTTCAATAAACTCACTCCGATTTTGGGTCTACAAAAATGATAAGGACAATACCATTTTTCATCTACATACAGGGTGTAAATTAACCCTTCACACATACGTCAACCAAGCATTCTGTACATCAAACTAAGTAACCCTAAGTTAAGTAAAGCTAAGTTTTTTTTGGGTTAAAATTTTACGGTAAAACTCAATGTAGCATTCTTAAAACATTGTGCTAGTGGATGCTTTGAATAGTAAACGGGTTATGGAGGTAATTTAAGTAAAGTTATAACCTGAAAAACTAGTATTTACAAAAACAGCTGTGCAAAATTTGGAACTTTGACACCCTATATCCGTAACTAGGGGGTTCCCAGGTATGGTCTAGAATCAAAAAATGATCGCAGTGGTGGGGAGAACAAGTGCATTTCGTTTGCGTTAAGGGTACTTTTACACCCTTTATATGCCTGCCATCGTTGTTCCATGTTTCTTGAGGTCAGCGGCACTCATTTTTTTCTACCATTCCCCCACCGTTACCCTATTATTGATAAAGGTACTGCTCGGATATTATAACACGACGCCTCCATGGCCATTTTTAATGCAAGTGCCGTCCGATGTCGGTATTAGCCAGAATACTATTACTATACTTAGCACTTCTCAAACAAGTTGCTACTAACGCCTCTGCCTTACCCCTCAGGGAATACAAACGTGATCTAATGTTACAAAACACTGCACTTCTCACACACGTACTTACCCAATCCCCAAGCTATCACCAACCAATCATATCACCGCAATAATCATCATAATCTGTCAATTTCTCACACTCGCGCACAGTAAATTGCGTTAGACCGCCGTGTCATCTGTACATTGCTTTCTAACTAGGTATAATAATGTCTGAGAAGTTTCTCAATCGCCATTTATGGATACCTACATGGTCTTTCGAAAGACGACTTTAGATTTGATCTAAGTCTTTGAACGAGAATGTCTAACTTTCAAGACTTTCAAATTCAATATAGGTGTTTAATATGGATTTTGTCTCGGTCTGAATTTTCATCAGATTACCTCTTAGGCTAGAGAAAGCGTCATTATATCACCTTCATAAATGCATAATGCAATGGATTATCGAAAGGCTCACTCAAATGACTCAAACTAGCTGACTAGATCTAGCTCTAATCAAATAATTTATTTGCTTTGACAAGGGTGCATCTAAGGATGAAAAAATACATACATTCGAACATGAGCCTCCTCCTTTTTGGAAGTCGGTTAAAATACAAACAATAGAGCTAACCTAACCCAAGACCTCGAGTTCAGCATTCCCGCTTACGACCACTCGACGCAGTCATTTTTTTTATCCGACTGAGGCGAAGCCCAAAATGAGGGTTATTAATCATAATTATTCATTTACCTACACATTTTAGATCTGAAGTTTTCTCACTGATTCAATTTTAAACAATTACGCAATGGACCTGCAGATGCCCTGTGCCACAAAGGTCATCAACTAATGACCCCTGACCAACCCAAAAATAATCCAGACTCCATCTAACTATATTAAGTACCACCATAAATTCTAACTAACACACGTTACCCAAAGAATTTTCTCTAAGCACCTAATTAGGCCATAATTAGCGTGCATACGTCACATTTTCGTAATTAACAAAAATCACGGTTTTAACGAAAGTGAGGCTCTTAGCGTGAGACGAAAAAAACCGCGTTAAATAAACCACTTTCATTGGTTTTATAATTAGACTTAGTTCAAGTCCTTTCACGTTTATATTACCTGTGACTTTATAGCACTGTTAAATAATTATGATCTTTATAATCGTGTTTATAAAGTTGCTATTGGTTAGTTCTCCGTTGGACTTGTGGACGCGTCCTGGGTCGGGCAAAGTGCTGTTGAGTTTTCTATTAGGAATTTCTTAAAAACAGCTCAAAAATTAGGAAGTTGGCAGTATCATACCCTGGAGCCTCAGAACGTACGACACGTTATCTCTTCCCGGTCGTGGTTTGTCTTCCCAACGGATTATAAGAGTGCTCATGCGCCTGCGTACACACTCTTGAGAAACTACACTACGAGTATAATATACTGGGAATTTGTGTTTGTGAGTTTAAATGTTTGTAAACGCACCCACGACACAGGAGAAATTCCTAATGTGGGGCAAAAAAAAATATCTCGCGCTACTGACTATAATTTCCGATGAGATTGGCCGCTATGACCGAAAAGATATTTTTTGTTAAATTTTTGTCACTGACAAGGCTTTCAAACTAACAGTGCTAGTCAGTCATTTTGATTGAAACTGCCAGAGGTAAAATAACAGTGTAAGGACTGCAGTGTTTATGTCGTTCTCAGGTGTCTGTACCTACTCCTATTGTCTGATAATTACGTTGTTACTTAGTCTATTCCGTTGATTTTTTGTTTGTCTTATGATTTTAGTTTTTAATTGACTTTGTCGCTAATTAATATAGAACAATGCCACTTAGTTACTTAATCACAAGCGTCATGTCATAATGAAAAATACTGAAGAGAAAGACTTGAATTTTAAGTATCACCAAAATGTCAATCCGTGAATAAATTATTATAGGATAATCTACAAAGAAAATCTTACATATGTACCTATCGGAAAATTAAATTCAGATAACCGCAATAATAGGCCCGCTCCCTATTATTATTATTATACGGGGGACTCAAACATTTTGGCTGTAAAATAAATTTTAAGTACTTACACGTCTGCCTAACCCTTCGGGCATTAAAAGCTTGCTGTTATATTGTTGTGTTACGATCAAAAAATTTCATTCGGTAAAATGAATCATTCCAATTCCTATATTTTAGTCCTGAACCTATATTAGATAAAATTCCCTTCCTTTTCTGCAAGTCCTCTACTTACAGAACAGGAAGAGAATTCCATTGGGAATATCTCCAAGAAAAAAAAAGGATTACGAGGAAATGATAATCAGATTAATACTTGACTATAATCAAATTACAAGCGGGATTCCCAGTTGGGAACGTTGAACTCTTAAATACGAGCCAGATAGGTAATTCCATTATTTTGTTGTTTTTTTATTAGTGGAAAAAGGCATTTCCTTTTCTACTTTCTCATAACATAACATCACGCCTGTAATCCCGAAAGGTTTAGACAGAGGTGTAACTAATAGTAGACCAAAATTTCGCCAGCTATGTTTTAAGTCCCTTGTAAAAGGGGTGAGCCGATCAACCAGACACAAATCGAGACTCCGTGGCTGGTATTGAGAAATTCCTAATCACTTAATGGAAAACCCAACAACGCCCGTCCAGGGAACAGAGCCTGGGACCTCGTCCTCAGCAGTCGCTTACGACTGACGTCCACTGGACCAACGAAACAGTTTCCGCTTTCATTGTTTATTATTCCCTGCAATGGTTAACAAAGTCTAGAAAATTTGCTAAAAAGAAACTTCTTGAAAAAAAGTGTATCTAAAAAGATTCTCTTACCTTCATTGTAAAGTCTAGTGTACACAATAGCAAAAAATATGTCTTGAATACCTACCTCATAATTATTACATACTGTTACACTAAGTAATATTATTACGCGACTAAATAATAACAGTTTATGTCTGCGAATTTAATAAACAAGTTCACTAACTTGTTATTTTAAACAATACTTTAATTATTGTTGTTTCTTTAAACCCGTGAGAATTGCGACGTAAGTGAAAACGTGGGATTTGTAACAATAGTAGTTGTGAAATAATAAACTAGATTAGATATACAATAAACAATTAAAAACTAAAAAATATAGTTTTGACCTACATAAACTGCTCTACCTACTTATTGTCTTTCTAGAATTATGTAGATTGCTTGATAAAAGTATTGATAGGTATTTTTTTAAGGTATACTTACTAGACACTAAAGTGTGGTAGTGTGGACGGTGTGTGATGGGTTAGCTCGCCGTCCGTCCGTCTTACGACGGCGACAGGCCGTGTCGACGGCGCGTCCGTGTTCGTGTGTAAAAAAAAAGATAGGTAGATAGGTTGGCCTTTCATGTAGACATCAAAACTTCTCTTTAGAAAGATCTAAAACTCAATTCCGTAAAACTTCCACGTAAGCACTAACCACTACATTATTCCACCTAGGTACCCTACGCTGTTACATATTAAAACTTGCGCAAAACATCTCAAAATTCAAACCTCGTAATTTTACTTAATTCTACAAAAATTGCTTGGAATTACGCGAACTTGAATTCTGGTCGCGTAATTTTACGTAATTTTGTCCTGTGTGTCCTCAGCTTTACTCTCACTGGTGATTGAAGAACTTATTATCTACGGACAGTGAATAGTGATGGACCGTAAGTGAAAGAAAGTTAGTGATGTGTTCGTCTGTCTGTTAGAAGTGAACTCAGACAACATGGGACTGCATAAGCGTGGAAGTGAGTATTGCCTGGCTTATTTTTATTTATTTCATTTTTCCTAGGAGGTCTGCCGGCTTTGATAAGAACAAACATTCTGGTAAGTGCTGTGTATTTTGCTTAGATATAAGTAGGGTTCGAAATACTGTGTTTTTAGAGCATGAATGAATGGATGCGAAACTTGAAACGATGCACTCTTCTCAGTGAATGGTGTCTAGATAAAGGTCAAAGATATAAACAGTGGTATACAGATTAAGGTGGTATAGAAAACACATTAAAATCAATATGTCACGACTTTTGCCATGTGTGACAAGCGATTAATGTGGTGCTACGTAACAATACACATCGTCGTTTTCGCAAACAATGCTCCTGTGATGTGCTACTGAAAGTGATAAAATCATACACCAGAAAAAGAATAGGATCCTTTTAAGGGAAAACATCAAACAACCCCTCCCGCCTCTTGGACAGAGCGAAAGGGAGTGTCAGACTTGTACTGACTAAAAACCACCCATGTTCCTTCTTAGTCCTTTATGTCGAGGCCGCGGTATCTCTCACAACAAACTCTAGGCTAATGATAAAGTCTAGTTTCTGCCTTAGAAGATACTTGAACTGCATGTAAAAAATACTCTTTAAACTAAAGTACACAATATGATTTTCTACAACTTTCATATTCTTGAGTATTTTCAACGAGAAAGTGTTAACATATTACATGTCGAGTTTTTAATATTGATTCTGTTATGTCAGTGTGAACTGTCTATTTCTAGACGAATGTTTATCTCTAAGTGGAGTTAACGATCTTCAGTGCGATGGGGATTCGTTGGGGCTTTAGTACCTACGTTTATTTTATGTTAAATGTAGAACTTGTGTATTGAGGAAAATTTACGGTAGTTGTTTTATGGTTTCCTATTAATATCAAAATAAAATGCAGTAGAAGACTATAAAGACTTCAAAGATATGAAATAGTCTACTTTTTGATGAATGAACTTTTTACCCGACTGCGGCGAAGCCCAAAAGGAGGGTTATGTGTTTAGCGTGTATGTATGTCTGTTTCTTTGTTCCCTCATGCCTAACTCCTAAACGGATGAAGGGATTGGAATAAAATATACGCCGTTAAATTCGCCTTGATGGTGCGAGTGTCACTGTTTACATTAAAATTAAAAAACAAAGAAAAATTGCGGATATTTGGGGATACAACGCGGATATAAAAAAAAAATTAAGGGATTAAAAAGCCGATTACAAAAATACGAGTATATGACACTTATAATTTTCCTGTGTTGTCTACTGTGTGTACATAAATAGTTAAATAAATAAATAAAATAAATAATTATGTTTAGAAGAAATTCAAAGTCACAAAAGTTAAATCATCTGCGAAGAACTTTACGCGACCAACGAAAGAACAAACACAAAATAACTAAAAAGTTGGAAATAAAAAAATAGTTAAAAAACTATATAGGTACCACTACTACTTTATGATGTTTGGGTTTCTTAACAGTCTGCTTGCCTTATTATGAACTTGCCGATTCTTGAATTAAACCCTGGCATACTTATACATTTAGGAAAATACCTATAACATCGAAATCTTTAATAAAATATAACTAAACCGAAAATATTCCATAAGGCCGTATCACATAATTCCACACAGTGATTCACTGAGCCAATTCTAAGGTCTCACTCAGACTGATTACGAGCAGATTGGCCTTATTCATGCCGTATGAAAGCCATTCAGCCGGCCTGGGGGGTAATTTATCTGACTCAATATAATGTAGAGGATTTTAGTCTGTGTTTCATTTGAATCGTCATATTTGTTTGACCTTTTGCGGTTTGTGGTAAATTTGGTTTTGAGAATGTTGAACTTCAGTTTTGATGTGAAAACAATGAAAATACTTAGCTTAAACAGGGTTTGCATAAAATAGCTAGTCTTGGGTTCGTCTGCATGTGTTTAAACTGTAGCAACACCTATGATATTAATGAAGAGCGATCATCAAAATACTAAGTCGTGCAGTTAAAGTTATTCGCGACTTACGGCCGCACTCAGAGAGCTTTAATGATTGCTTAGGCCATCACTTAGTAAAGTTTTTGACAGTTTTGTCGTACAAAAGTATGTCAAATCTTTAATGATTGCTTAGGCCATCACTTAGTAAAGTTTTTGACAGTTTTGTCGTACAAAAGTATGTCAAATCTTTAATAAGTGACGGCTTAAGTAATCATTAAGTCCTATCTCTGAGTACCGCAGTTAGACTATGGAATAATCCGGGTAGTAGACCACCGGACAAGACACCTGTCTGGTCAGAGTATCATCCCTTTTCTATAGGGGGAATTGACATCAAGATCTTTATACCCCCATTTGGGGGGGGGGGGGGAATCATCAAATAACCCCTCCCGCTCTTGGGCAGAGCGAAAGGGAGTGTCCGACTTCTACTGATTAAAAACCATGTTCCTTCTTAGCCCTATATGTCAAGGCCGCGGTATCTCTTACAACATCCCGCAGCCCATCTTTATACCCCTAAAAACTATTTTCTTGTTTCTAGACAGAATAAAATCGACAGACCAATTCAACTGTTACAACAAATTTGCTAGAACTATGAATAAACACAAGCCAGGCGTATAATACTAGTAAGCGTCATACCTCTTTGTATGGCCATTCACCATACACAAACCAAATTACATCACTAAACCCGATGACGGACAAACATTGACCGCTTTCAAATTTCAAACATAAGTGTCAAATAATGACGTTACCTGTCAAACTTCGAATTTTGCCGCGTAATGCTCTAAAATGGTCGGCCGTTCAAACAGATTGGTTCTTAAGAGGTACTTTATTTCTTGATGCCCCCGTTCTTGAGCGGATTCATCGAATATTGATACCGGTTCGTCGGTTTCCCGATGGTGGTGAAGTGCCAATCGATTACATGGGTCATGGGCTTTTAAGTTCTTTATAAGTGTCGATTCTGAGTAAAAAGCTGATAGCAAGTTGGTCTGGATAGTTATTTTTTGCTTCCATTAAAGTCTATAGACAAGCTACACAGCAAAAATACTAACGTACTCTACTAACCTTTCCCTGAATATTAATTATTCAACGTGGAAAGTAAGACTGTCAATTCTAGATATTCCTGTAATGAAACAGGTAGTAGTATCCTCCATTAGTAGTATCCCGAAAGTACTAGTCCAAGACCTCTCCTCGACGAGTACTCTTTATAGGGTATAAAGGAACCCTTAACGCAAACGAAGGGCACTTGTTCTCCCCACCACTGCAATATGTTTTTTGTTCTAAACCATACCTGGGAACCTCCTAGTTACGAAGATATTGGGGGTCAAAATTCCAAATTGTTCACAGCTGTTTTTGTAAATACTAGTTTTTCAGGTTATAACTTTTATTTAAATTACCTCCATGACCCGTTTACTATTCAAAGCATCCACTAGCACAATGTTTTAAAAATGCTACATTGAGTTTTACCGTAAAATGTGATTTTTGCCCCAAAAAAAAAGTTGAAATTTGCGTACCCCGTACTTAGACTTAGTTTGATGTACATAATGCTTGGTGTTTGGTATGTTGTGTGATGGGTTAATTTACACCTTGTATAAAATACTGGTATTTAGCTGCATCCTTCAAATCTCAAGTGGATAGGTAGAGGCACTAATACATTTTACGACGTATATCCTTTCTTTATTTCTGTATTTTGTGGTTAGTGCCTTAGCCTTACCTAGTGTCCGAGTTTTTATACTGTCCATGTACCTCTTTTTTTTTTATTAGAAAATCATCAAATAACAACTTCCGCTCTTGGGCAGATTGAAAGGTAGAATCATACTTCTACTGACTAAAAACCACCCATGTTCCTTCCTAGCCCTTTATGTCGAGGCCGCGGTATCTCTTACAACATCCCGCGGCCAAGCATGAGGTCCCGCAGTCCGTGTACCTCTGACTTGGCTTCACATGCCGTCGAGAAATATCAGGAATCCTAGTTTCGTCACAAAGCTATGATTTTGTAGTCCATTCATTTGTTCCCAGTAAGTGACACAGAAGTTACCTACTTGAGACAGTTCTTGTTTTAAATGATACAATTTCCTCCCATATCCAATCAATTCTAATGATGTACAATTATTTAAAACAATTTTGTTTCACATACATTACAGAATTACAGCAATTGAACAATCATCATCCCATTCAGTGAGATGAATAGGCAATATGGAAACCAATTAAGGAAAGTACGAATCGTAAATTATTATCTCCTTGCAGTCGAAATTGCGATTCTGGAATATTCTATTTGATTCAAACTTGTTATGAATTGAAATAGGGTATTTCACAAAAAAATAATGGACACATATTTTTTCCTTTTCACGTAAACACAAGATGAAGACGATACAGTGCTTCAAAAAGTCGTGTCAAGTCGTGGGACGTCACAAGGTTAGTGGGCATAAGGTTCTGCGTTAGATTCCTAGGTAGGGCAAAGGATTATTGGGTTTAGAACAAGATTTCCTCAGCAGCAGCTACAGAGGCGAGATTAGTGCCCGATTGATGGCAATAGGATTACCCCTTTTTACATGGCACTTAATCACGTTAGTAAATCACTAACTAATTCTTCGAAGATTTGTCAGGCTGGAGAAAATGTATTTTCTTTGTGTTAATTTTTCGAAAGTATCTTAATAGACATAAAGCAGTCTTGTAATCTAACAAGCAACTATTTATTTATTTATTTATGTACACACAAAATACAAAAAAAAAGGAAAATATATAAAAAATAGAAGAGCACAAAGGTACTGCTTACTATTGTGTTTTTTTTTATGCTCATTATAAAACCCACTGTGTGTAAATGCATTTTTTCATCACACCCACTAAAACATCTGCAACGCAGTACGCACTAAGAATTCCTTGTTCTTACAAGCATACCTACTCGTAAAACATTTTTTTTTCTGAATCCTTTTTTTTCAGAATTCAAATTTGTTTTTTGTAAAGTTGCCCCTTGTAATACGCAGTTACATTGGAATTAATCATTTAAACGACCACAAAAAGTCCACTACCAAACATATTCAAAGCAACCAAACAATGCATATTAATGAACATGCAAGTTTTTTTCTCAAACGAAGTCGTTCAAGAGAATTGTTTCTCGATTTTAATCTGCACTTTAGCACACAACACATCATCAAAAATGACAAAACACAATATTATTACACCTCAAGACAGCTCAATGACACTTAAAGTACCTCCCAAAAACGTGTCAGTCACCAAGCTACCCCCAATTAGGGTTTCTTCAAGTTTTAAAAGCGAACAGGCGGGTTGTCTGAAGGTCGCCTGAAAATCGATACTGGCTTCAGCCGTCGTACACGCGTATGTGAATAATTTACTTTTTCAATGGTGTGTTCCAGTTCGATTGATATGGCTATCATTGGCGCTGATTTATTTTATTTTTTGGGTGGTACGGTTTGGTAATTGGAAAAATACTAGGGGCATTTTTGATTCAAAATCGATAAAGTGAGGAGAAGGTCAGAATGAAGAATATCCAATCAGCCAGGATGTTGCAATATAGTGTTGGTTTTGGGTTAAATAAATAAATAGATTTCCAAAAAATATTGATTTATATTACATTTTTTTTTTCACCTAAACAAAAAAATTAAGACGATACAGTGCTTCGAAAAGTCGTTTGACGTCACAGTAGGGTACATTTTATACCCTGAAGTGACTTCAAAAGCCTCCACTCATGATGACACATTATCAAAGTCAAAGTCAAAGTCAAAATATTTTATTTCACATAGGCCTACATGGGCACTTGTAAAACGTCGACATAAAAAAGGGGGGCATGGTTCGGTGCATTGGTCGATTCCTAAGGAGAAGAACCGGCAAGAAATTCCAAAGGTTACTCTTTTAATCTTTTAAAATGGTTTAAAATGGTTAACAATAAGTTTAAGGTCCAGACATAATCTTGGGACACACATGAAGGCTATGCAGATTAGTGTCTGAGATGGTCTTTTGAAGAAAGCACCACACAGATTTGAGTGGACCTGTCCAGTCAGTGCAAGCATTAGTCAGTTATTGTCGAGCTCGACTTATAACTCAAGGAGCTCGACGTCACGACGAACAATACCAAGGAAAGGACATTTGGGTAGGTCGCTTATAGTACTCAAACTGCCAGACAATCGTTAAAATTAAAGAAAGACCCACATAGTCCTCATATTCACAATATAAAAATAATAAAATATTTATCATATTAAATAAGTCAAGTTATTAAATGTCAAAAAAACACAAAACTAAACCAAAAACAAAAAAAAAATGAAAATATTTAACAAGTAAATATTGGTCAAAAAATAAAAAATAATAGGTATCATACTTGAAAAAGTAAACAATGTCAAAGTGAAATCCTATCGTAGAATTCTATGACGAGCATCGTAGAAATCATCACACAATATCGTTCACGACGTTCTATAGCACCAAAAAATGAGCTCGAGAGTGTAGCTATGCATGTGCACATACTTGTGCACTATATCTCCCGCGCCGATGGCTAATCTTCGTCAATATTCGTCACTGTGGCCGAAAACGCCGGTCAGAAGGACTATTTGTATTTTATCAGTCTTCTCTGGCTCGACAATAGTTAGCGTTATACAACCATGATTCATATCAAGTTCAAAGCTCAGCCGCGTGTTCAACGTTATTAATGTCACATTCTTTCGACATACTCGTACCTCACTGTAATGGCACCTCGCACGAACGTTTATTTGTTTGTGTAATGCATTCGATGTGGACTAATGACACTTTGTTTAAAATGAAAAAGTAATAAATGATGAAGTAATACATCATGATAGAAGGGCTAGGATTCTGAACATCAACAACCAAAACATCAACAAACAAAACTTCAACAACCAAAACATGAACAAACAAAATATCAATACCATAACATTAGGTACATTAATTAAAAACTTAAAATGTTCATAGGGGGAGCGTTCAAGTATTACGGAACCTAATTTTTTGATGATTTTTGACTCCCACCCTCGCCCTGTGTAACCCGCCGTACCGTTTTTCTATACCCCCACTTGGAGGGGGGAATCATCAAATAACCCCTCCCGCTCTTGGGCAGAGCTAAAGGGAGTGTCAGACTTCTACTGACTAAAAACCACCATGTTCCTTCTTAGCCCTATATGTCAAGGCCGCGGTATCTCTTACAACATCCCGCAGCCCCGACGGGCTTCTATACCCCCCTAGTAAAACGTGACGTAAAAACATTGAGAGAAAAAAATGTTTTAAAAAATGTGTGAGAGAATATATCTCTATGCGACCGTTCCGAAGTATTAATAAAACAATGTTACGTAACTATCTGTGGTAACGCGTAGTACAATCGGACCCCCTCCCTCCCCTATAACGCATCGTAACTATATATTTTACTTTAGCACTTTGTCGGCGTAACTTATTTATACATATATTCATGCTAAATTACAGCTTTCTAGAACTCACTGATAACTCAGAGATATTTAATGATTACTTAAACCGTCACTTAGTAAAGGTTTGACATATTTCTGTATGAGAAAACTGTCAAAACCATTACTAAGTGATGGCCTAAGTAATCATTAAAGCTTTCTGAGTGCGGCAGTTTGAGATATACATTATTTCAATTAGACCATTACAGGCCCTTTCAATTGAGAAAAACGAGAAAAAAGAAAACATCATTCGCCTACTTCTGGGTTAAATATGCCCGCCCACCATCATCATCCCATCCATCCCAATCAAATTCCACGGAACTTCCACATCTCTTCCATGGACAAAAGCATGTTACCAAAGCGCCACTCCCAAAACCCATTCCCGGGACAATAATAGTACAAAATCAAACAAATCCATTCGACTATCGTTTCCCACACTAAAGGCCTACACTCACGGGCGACGCATTATTTCAGAACAACAGTGATATTACCGAAAAGTATCAATTATGTAGCGGCGCTATTGTTGGCCGGAAGCGGGCGCGACCGTTACGTTCGTGACAGCACGCCTTTATTTTGTGGTGTGCGCGATGAGATGTAGCGGGTTTAGAGATGATGTATGAACTACTTCAAATAAGGTAGAGAAATATATTGATAGTTCCTAAAACCAAAAGTTGCAATTGAAGAATTTATGTAACGTCCACTAACCCTCACTGAGCCCGCTACACCTCTTACTGCCGCACTCAGAGAGCTTAAGTGATTACTTAAGCCATCACTTAGTAAAGGTTTGACATACTTTTGTATGACAAAACTGTCAAAACCTTTACTAAGTGATGGCCTAAGTAATCATTAAAGCTCTCTGAGTGCGGCAGTTAGAAGTGTCGTTGTCACTTATTGAGTGTTAAATATGTAGTTAAACTCCATTTTTTGTCTAACATTGATGTTAAAATTCCGTGAAATTTTGTTACCGCGAAACACGATCAAGAAAGAGTGTAGATCGATTTGTCTGTTCATAAATATCCACCCGTAATAACTTCAGTTTATCCGTATTATCATGCGGCTTGCTACAGCGCCAAAATATCGGGAACTCGAATAAAACAGTAAACACAGTAAATATAATGGTAAATATCCCGTTTTCAGTGTTAATGATAATATTAAAGACCATGTTAGTTTAAAAACTAATAAAATCCTTATATTAACCAAGGAAAACTTTAATTCTATAAGGCATGTATTTATATTTTGTTTATTTTATGCAAAAAATCATCTACAAAAGTATTATAAGTTATAACGTAAAACAACAACACATCAACGATATCGCAAACAATTTCCGTCATCAAAAACAATGTTATAATTAGTTTAGCTCCACTCCATACGCTGCACGCTTTGCCGCCCACCCCTATACAAGGGTGGGCAGAGCACCATGTAATCCTGCCTCCTCGAGCGTTACACCTCGCGACACCGATTGAAAACAAGTCACACGTTTTCTTATTTATACATTTAACGTCCATTCACATTCGACGTGTTGTTATTTCTATATATTTCTCTCTTCTCTTAGTTAAAATAAAATCTGTTATCTCATTATAGTTTTAGTAATGTATAACTCTTCCCCGTGACAATCCTCCGTGTGAAATAATTAGAAAAATATTGACTTCCTTAATTGAATCGAACATTAATCCGTTTTTTAAAATAAAAGTAGCCTAAGAGGAGTCACTTAACATTATAATATAATATGACATTAACATTCATAAATAACATTACCTGTCTGCTAGTAAAACTAACAAAATCGGTGCAGCCGTTTCTGAAATTGGTAGAAATAAACGAGAATTAAGAAAAAAATAGATTAAATCGGCGTAGCTCTAGACAAACAAAAAATTTAACCTAATTAAAAATACCCTTAATTTCAGCATAACAAATCAAAGTAACGCCCGTCGCCACCCCATCTCCTGGGTAGAAAGGTCAATCACCCCCGTCCTCTCAATCAAATATTTATTTACTACTTTCCACAAACTTCTTCCGGCATTACGTATTATATAATCACGCACCGAATCGTAAGATACGTAAATAATCGATTTTTCACGGTTATATAACTTTATTGTGTGTATACGGTAGTTAACTTGTATATAATTGGTATACAATATACGTAATACATGTTATTGATGAATTAGCAATTAAAACATGATGAAGAAAACAATTTTGCGTCTTCGTTTTGGTTGTAAAATAGGCATTAAAGAAATTAATTAACCAGAAGTGGCAGACTTAGTAGTATAATTATTGTGAAATTCGATCACAAATAGTAAAAAAGTTGTGTGTATTCAGCACGACTAACTTTGACAACATGCTTACCATAGACTAAAAACTCACGAATTTTTCCCGTTCGGCATCAGCAGAAGCTATCGAAACACACCTGCTATTACCTTTCATGCCTAACATGCTCCTTTAGCTACATCCACGTATTATTAGGTATCTGCCTAGCCTTGGGGTTAGGGTTTATAGTCAGCGACTGCGTATCTGACCTCCACTAACCAGTTACTGCCACGTAATAGAACAGGCCACTGACTATCTGTTAGAGACGGGTGTTAAAGATCTACAACAAATGACAGCCGGGATTAACGACTGTAAGTGCTCTTGGAAGCACAAAGGTAACTTGCTATGTAATCGTAACTTATTAAATCGATCTGAGTCTATTATTATTAAGGCACAAGCTCCTCTTTTTACTACTAACTATATTTCCTTCAAACGGTTAATTCCCAAATCGCTCGCTCTCCAAACTTGCACCACCCCGCAATGACCCGATACTCGCATGTAACTATTAGACCATAATGTCCGTGTAATATCGTTGCAAGGGTTATCCCAATGCCTATTGGAAGTTGTTCGGGGATGTAGTCATCGAAACACACCCCCCTATTACGGGATGTAGAGGATAATCCAGGGGGTTTTAGGCAATCGTTGCGTGTTAACGCGATTGTTAGGTTAAATAGGAAAGTACGGATTTCATAGCGTGTTCGGTGGGATTGCAAACTGTCCGTGGTTTGCGTTGTTATGTTAGAGCGGTTTGTGTGTAAGGGGTTTTCTAATTCCCGTCGGGGTTGTAGGTTATTCGAAAGAGATACCGCGGCCTCGACACAAAGGGCTAAGAAGGAACATGGGTGGTTTTTAGTCAATAGCAGTCTGAAGCTCCTTTTCGCTCTGCCCAGAGCGGGAGGGGTTATTTGATAATTTCCCACCGCCCCAAAAAAAGAGATTTTCTAATTGGTTTTGTGAAATTCCTTTGATGTATTTAAATAAAATCCTGCCAAACAATAGGTGATAAAAGCGGTTGATAAAAATGTATTACCATTAGCAACCACACGCGCGATGTACTGTGTGCACAATCGCGTAGGCAAGACTTTGGTGAAGCCTGTGCGTGTGGTAGGCGTATTAGTTATAAATACTTCTAAGAAGAAATCACCTTAACCATTATTGAACATTCTTTGCTACGACTTCGAATAGACCCTAAAACCTTAAGTCATAGCTGTTACATACTTAGGCCAAAGTGCCACGAACTTGAACCCTACTACTAAGGATAAAGTTAGTTTTAGATCAGATTCTTACGTCACTAACGTTTTAAGGCTCTCACCTCACAGACGCGATTTGTCGACCGATATGACGCTTTGCTCCTGAAGCATGTCGTGTGGAAAGTTTTGAGTATAAATGTGGATGGATGTAGAGGAAGATCAAAGAAATTCTGGATGGACTGTGTGAAAGATGTTTTTTAAAATCATCAATAAATAACCCCTGCCGTTCTTGGGCGGAGCGAAAGGGAGTGTCAGACTTCTACTTGCTAAAACCACCCATGTTCCTTCTTAGCCCTTTGTGTCGAGGCCGCGGTATCTCTTGCAAACAACCTGCAGCCCCGACGCGATGAGGTGACTACAGTGATGTCGATTAATAGCGAAAAATGGAAGGAGAAGACATGCTAATTGGATGGTATATAAATTAAATAAATAAATAAATAAATAAATAAATATCCTTGGACATTTCACACAACGCCATCTAGTCCCAAGCTAAGCAACCTAATGCTTGTGTTATGGTAACGAGATGGCTGATAAACTACTTATATACATTTTTTTTTTGTAAATACATACATATTATAGATAGAAAAACACCCAGACTCGGAACAAATACTTGTAGGTCGTACAAATATTTGTTCCGTGCGGGAATCGAACCCGCGACATGCTGCGCAGCAGTCAATCGCTCAACCACTGCGCCAACCGTGTCGTCAACATTGTAATACATTTGGTATATAAATTGGAGTACATGATGATAATGTCGCTTTGCTTCTACGGAGAATTTGGTAAAGAGTCGTACTTATTTAATAAAAACTGTAGTACAGTAGTCAAACGTAAGAGACATATAATATTTGATCATACGAAACTATTTTCGCGATCCACGTTCAAAAGTTAATAGTTTTGCCGCAAAGTGCCAATGCGCCCGTAGTTATCGATGAGGTTGAGAGTCGTCCAGCGATATGGGATTCGAAGTCAGACAAAGTACGTTCAGTAATAAAATAAAAAGGCTTGGGAAGAAATATTTTGTTTTTCAATATAAGGTTCCAAACGGGGAAGTACTTTCTTGATAATCGTAAGTAATTTTGGTCCCAGTAGACTTTATGAAATTCAGTTCGTTGACTTTAAATGCTGCATGCTGAGATAGTGGCCTTTTGGCTCCATACGGGACTAATTTTAATTGAAACTTAGTATGTCCTAATTTTAAGTGTTTCTCTTTATGTTTTAAGCTTTTAATTTTTATTATTTTTTTGTCAATTTGTTCTGTCCTGTGTGAAACAACTTTTTCTTTCATAAATACAAAATGACGGCAACGTTTTCATAGGTTTCTTTTTCCACAATTTTTTTTTCGTTTTATAGGTACACTACCAGCAGTGTTTCATCGTCAGAATCTATCGTGAGACGAATTGTACAACACTATGATGCTCGAATCTAGCGGTTGCAACCGCGCAGCTCTTTGCGGCTAATTTGAAGGCGCCCTTACTATTTCAGTTTATCTCCGTTCCTGCTTAAATTCGTGTAAACTTAAGTGTTAAATAATAGCTCAGTAGAACGTCACATAACATCACGTCAATGAATTTTGTTAATAGACCTTTTAAGTAGTGTGGTATTGCAATAGCGACAGAAACTACAGTCATGAAGTCGCATTGCGGCTGGTTGTATCTTCCCCTTAAAGCTTTTACGGAAGATTCTCTACCGTTTCGTAGCAACACTAAAACGTTTAGATTCGCTAATAGTTTTCAAGATTCTAGCTAAATGGATCAGGCGTTTACCTAAGCGGGCGCTTACGATGTATTTCAAAGAGATCCAGGCTTTTGTAGGTCACGAGTAGAATCAATTTAGGTGTTTTAGTTAGGTACGGTGAGCCTTTTAGATAGCTTAATGGAGTTTGTTTTAGTTACCTTTACTATCGGCATCCTAAGACAGACAGAGAGACATCTTTCAATTCAATAAACTTAAAAGTATAAAAGCGGCCAAATAAAGATCTTTGGCAGTCGTTACAGGTAGTCGGTGACCGTCTGACAAACAGTCTTACTAGTGTCTTACTAATATTACCCAGTATTTACTGGGTTGGGTTGATCAGGTAGGCAGTCGCTCCTTTCAAAATATTGGTACTCAGCTACCTTTGGTGGACTGGACACCGACTAAAAGTTGGAAAAAGGCTAGGCAGATTATGAAAATAGTAGTAGGCAAGTAAAAATAACTAAAAATACAAAAAAAAACTCATCAATTTACTCTATAATAAATAACGAATGGTCATGTACCGCCCGATGACAGCAATTACATCGTACACACATCTATATGTGTAGCACTGACACATGTTGATGAGGCGAAGTAGAGGGAGTGAGGGGGGGGGTGATAGTCAGCTATTATTACGGCTTCGGCTCTGGTTACGATGAGGCCAGCCAAGTGCGACCCTCGGCGAACTAGAACGAAACTATTGCTAGTTTTTTTGGGATGACAATATAATTATGTTTTTCAAGTTATTCATTCATAGAAAGAAACGTAATTTAACCCCATCCCGGTGGTCAATCAGTGGTTCAATCTCCAAAAGATTATTGTGAGACTGTACCTACTTTTATCTCTCGTTTGTGAAGATAGATGGATGCTTGTTACTCTTTCACGTAAAAACTACTTTACCGATTTGAATGGAATTTAGCACACAGATAGTTTATAACCTGGATTAATACATGGGATACTTTCTATGCTGGTAGTATGATCCCGTAGGACAAATATCTAAAATCATGCGGGCGAAGCCGCGGGCATTAGCTAGTTCCTTATAAAACTAGTAACTAATGTTAACAGATATTCGCAATTATATTTTAAATTCATATCAAATCATACGACTATTCAAGTCATATTACCCAATTAGTAAGATCTCTCTGATGTACCATATAGTACACCCACATTTCAATTTTAAAAGTTATCAGATATATTCGCAATCCCCAAATAACAGTCTCCTAAAAACTCTGAAAAACTGGGATTGACGAATGGCTTTTTGCTTCAGTCTTGATAATTCCCGAAATTATTTATTATTCCCTTATTTTTATATTTTTGGTTTTTATTTTTATAAACGTTGCCCCACACTAGGAATTTCTCCTGTATCGTGGGTGCGTTCACAAACATTTAAACTCACATACACAAATACCCTGACCCGGAACAACTATCTGCAGGCCATACAAATGTTTGTTCCGTGCGGGGATCGAACCCGCGACTCGCAGCGCAGCAGTCCATTGCTTGAGCCACTGCGCCTACCGTGCCGTCAAAAAAATCTAACACACACACAGCCTTGTATATTTTAAAGATACCAAAAATGTGCATTCAAAAACCCAATCACATCAGAAAAATCTCCTGCATTGTCGTTTTATTTTCAGCCTTTTCTAGACGAGTTCAGATGTCCCAGACAGCAAAGCTATCTAGAAACTAGAAAATAAAGTCAGCGTAGCGAGTCAACGTTTTTATAATGGCTGATAGGAGATCTTTCGATCAGAGGACAAAGCTTTTTAAAATAAATTTTATTAGGGTTTGGAGTTCTTTAATCTATTTAATGGATTGCATTATTTAGCTGCACAATACCTAGGGTATTTAACCAAAAAAAAATCTAATTAGTCCGTTTGTTTAATTTTCAAATAATAATAATAATAATTTATTTACACAGGCATAAAATCCCAAATTACAAAAAAAAAAAAAAAAACATATAATACACAACACAACATAATAATGGAAACATATTTTTCGTTTTATCAAATTAATAAACATTGACGAAAATAAAAGGTGTCAAAGATCATGAGTTTACTGTTGTAATTTTGACGTCACTTTGTGGGTAAAAAAGTACTGACCTTGTGACGTCACACGACTTGACGCGACTTTTCGAAGCACTGTATCGTCTTCATCTTTTTGTTTAAGTGCAAAAAGAAAAAATACGTGTCCAATATTTTTTGGAAATCTATCTGACGGACAAATAAGTTTTTTTTAGTTAACTACCCTATGGGTAAAAGGCAAATATCTTTTAAATTTTAGGTGGCACTGATAAATGAGAAAATAAATGAATGCATTCATTTTAACATAACACCACAACTGCAATCCCCAAAGGGTCTAAAGGACAATGGTGTACCCATTAGTAAACCTTCAATTCAAAAACGAATTCACATCGCCAGTTATTTTTAAGTCCTATGTTTTATGGGGCGATCCTATTGTTTTATAAAATGTGGAGATTTAGCCGAAGACCGCTACCGTAAAACAACACCAATAGGGTGGTTACTGACTTAAAAAAATGTGATTCTAATTAGTCCGTCTGTTAGATTATGAAAAAATATTGGATGCTTATTTTTTGTTTTATCAAATCAATGAAAATTGACGAAGATAAAACGCGTCAAAGATTTGAGTTGGGGTTGGTGACGTCACTGACCGCTAAAAAAAGGCATACTAATGTCTTACATTATGACGTCACGCGAGTTTTCAAAGCACTTTGTCGTCTTTACTGTTTGTTTACGTGAAAAAAGAAAAAATACGTGTCCAATATTTTTTGGTTATCTTTATGACGGGCTAATTAGATTCTTTTTGTTAACTACCTTAGTTTAGTGCTTCCACGTCACTTTGTGATTGCGGTTGCGGAAGATCTTTCCACAATTTTCAATCTTTCCGTCCTATCTGATGTTACTGATGAACTCGTAGTACATCGAATCTTGATTCAGGGATTGATACACAATCCAGCTACATGTATTTTAATTTACCACAAACTAATCTTACCATTCATTTGTCCACAGAGAATGGTCTCCTCTCGTACGAGAATCCGAACTATCACTTGGACCCATCCCGAATGGAGTCTGCGATCTACAGCGATCTCTACGACATGCACGACGAGAAGAATACGCCAGATGAGTACGACAGCTATCTAGATAACAGGAGGTGAGTGAGATTTAAACACCTTCTAAATTATACTTAGTATAAGTAACAGGCTGGTGACCGCAAATCCAAGTCTAAAGTGCGGATTTTGCGCACAGGTAGGAACTAGGAACATTATTTGATCCACGCTATCTCCATGAGAAATCTTCTAAAGTAACATACAGATGAATTGCTGGAGTGGATTACACCGCCAGTCTCCCTTTCTGAAATAGTGAAAAATCGTGTAGAGCGAACATTTTCGGAGTTGTCTTATTTAATTCTTGACGTACAAAAAGTGTACATTTATTTTTTATGTATAGATATTTTAGAGTGAACAATAATAAAATGGTCTTGCAAGGTCATCTATAAAATCTTTGCTCAGGGAATGACTGTAGAAAATAAAATGCGACACGGACCCCAAATGAATTAGGCCAAGGAACCAGAGATGAAATTCTCCAGCATTTTTAAGCCGATTTGAATATTTTATTAATCTATTTTTGGTTTGGTATGGTAAGTCTTTTGACCTCTATTAGTTCCCTTTATAAATACGATAGACTTTCGAATGCTGAATTGGAAAAAAGATTATCCATTGTAATCAAAAATAATCTCCCAGCACAATAGGGAATCGGACAAAAACATAATAATTAGTCCGTCAGATAGATTTTCAAAAAATATTGGGCACGTATTTTTTCTTTTTTCACATTTACAAAAAAATGAAGACTCGTGAATTCCTCGGTAACGTCCCATGGTAGTACATTTTTCACCAACAAATGACGTCACAACCCCCCACTCATGATCTTTGACGCGTCTTATCTTCGTCAATTTTTATTAATTTGATAAAACAAAATACACGTATCCAATATTTTTCGAAATTCTAACTGACTAATTAGAATCATATTTTTTTGACCCAGTCCGATCCCCTATTGTATTAAAATTAGCGTCGTCCTATTTTATAGAAAGCACAACAAGTTCTCTCTATTACCAAATTTTATTTATTCCAATGTCTATCTTGATTAATTTATGAATAACTTTGACTGTATAAATTTTGCATGCCTTACGGTAGAATCACTTGAAACATGTAATTCTTATAACACCATTGTAACAGTGTATTCAGCAAAAAATAAATGATTTGATTTGATTTGATTTGGAAGTCCAATTTCACACTAACGAAACTTCATATAAACGAATCCAGCAAATCCCCTCCGAATAAACTCCTAACACAGAAACACAACTGCATACAGATTAGAGCAAACCTATCAAAGTAGTAATAACTCCATCAGAGTGAGGGGGAACAATCGAACACTCCTCATTCCGAACCTAGCTCACATTCGGGTACTCGATACAGATATATGTAGAAGTTCTAATTTGATCGGCAGTGTCTGATAGGGCTGTCAACAGGCTCACCTAGGCGTTTACTCGTAGAAAAGCGTATGATGAATCAACGTCATAAAAAAATAGATCGTTGCATGTAATATTTCATAGCATCGTTGCTCGTTGATCAATAGAGTATTTCTCCAGAAAAATTTAATTAGTCCGTTTGTCAGATTATCGAAAAATATTGGATAGGTGTTTTTTGTTTTATCACATTAATAAAAACTGACGAAGATAAAACGTGTCAAAGCTCAGCTCAAGCAAGCAAGCTTTGTGGGAAAAAAGTACTAACCTTGTGACGTCACACGACTTGACACGACTTTTCGAAGCACTGTATCGTCTTCATTGTTTGTTTACGTGAAAAAAGAAAAAATACATGTCCAATATTTTTTGGTAATCTATATGACGGACTAATTAGATTTTTTTGTTAACAACCCCATTTTTGATCCAACCACTTTAGCTGCGTTATTAATCCAGATATCCATTATTTTCTTATCATAAAAGCAACTCACGTGTTCCAAATCTATCCCAACTGCCTTTCAAGTGATCTTTCTGTCCCAATTCTGTCGGATGACGTGCGTGGTTACGTCACAGAGTGGGTGCATCGACCCGCCTACAGCGCAGCCGCTGCATCGATCCGGTGCATTCGGCTGAGTGTAGTGTGGAACTAGGGCTTTTCATGTTGGGTGATGGTTATTTTTTGTTGGAGAGAAAGCATGTCACATCACGCTTTGTTATCTTGAATTTAGGCAGAGGTGTACCTATCAAGGTGGCGGATGTGGGTGTATTTTTAGGGACACCTCTGTTTAATCCTACGGAGATTTTATGTTTTGTTATGTAATGTACTTAACAAGTACACCCACATTTGTATGTTGAAGTCCCAAATAATAAGGGGCAAGCTTGTTACCATAAACCGTGAGCAGATGGGTGCGACTGAAAAAATCGTAATGGAAAAAATACAATTTGTTGGCCTCTATACTCAACCGGTCGCGGATTACAGGCGTGATGTTATGAGTGTAAATACTAAAAGAATCTAGACAAAACTCACATTTCAATAAGCCAGCGCCTCAACCAATTTTCTCATCGAATGCACTTACCTACTTAAGTCATTCAAATCTTTGACATGACAACAAAACAAGCAAGCAATTACACTGTATAAATCAAATAGACGTTTGTTCCAATTATATTTTTGTAAGAAAAGCAGTTTGTTATTAAAAAAAACGCTAGTCTAGTGGCCTCACGATGCACACGCAACTAGCGAACAGAGCAACATCCGCTCCCAATGTAGATAATAGTACAGGGGTGTGACGCAAGGCATAGGCTGACGGCGATTTACCAATAATATTAAGTCAACTAACTTATGCGGCCGCACGTCATGCTCCTCGTCCTGCCCATCGTTGCCCTCGTCCCTCCCTATGTTGTCGGTTTTCTTTTTTGTGGGAGCGTCGCGATTAATGGCACGTTTAGAGCAGTGTGGGCAGAGCGGGCAAAATCGCGAATAGCGGCAGCGCGAGGAGCATAGCGATAAGCAGCGCAAGGAGCATAGTGTGGCGGCTACAATACAACCAACAAAGAAGCGATGGATGGACAGTTTAAAGCAGGGGAACCTACTTTGGGAATCATTGGCAATTTACTGAGTAATAATGATTTTAACAACCGTCTCAGTTCATACAAGTGTCAAGAATGCCTTCTTCATAAAATAATCACACAATTGTCTATTTACTGAGTAATAATGTTCATACATTATTACTCAGTAAATAGACAATTGTTAATGCCGCGAATCCCATTTTATTTAACATATGACATGACACTGACCGGGAAATTGCAAAAAACGTAAGGAAATTCGAATTTCGCGGGCTACTTCGTTGCCTTAAGCTATTTCTCACCGGCTGCCTGGAATCTAGATTTATGATCGTTTGATGATCTGCAAAGAACATGTATGATGGTTTCCTTAAAAACATGCTCCTTTTTTGTTCGAAGGCTTTTTTTGTTGAATGCATCAATCTAATTTTGGCTGCTACAAACCTAGTGATTGGGAGAATGTTATAAATAGTGAATAGTAGGCACTAATTCTTCTTAGCGCGCCAATGGCAATCGAAATTGTATCGGCCCATAATTGCGCTACTAGTTTGGCGCTTTTTTGTACATAGAAAATGTCTCTGTCTTTCGCATCACTGTGTCATTATGAAGTGAGTGTCCACTTCATAATTGAAAAGATATCATTGTTAACTACTTAATTATTATCTTTATCGGCGCTTGTCTTGCTCTGAGATCGCTTGTTGCATGGCCACACAATACACGCAAGTACAGAGAACATCCGTCCTGTAAAATAACATAAACGCTGCACTGCGGCGCTTTTCTATGCACTGAAAAGGAATGGCTTAAGATTTCCGTAGAGTTGGCTCCTTAACATAAACTAAAGACAATTAAACGTGCATATATTTCAGACACACAAGAGGGAACAAAATGAGACTTAATCTACATGCATAAGCCGAACTGTCCATTGCTTTCTCGTCTACCAACGCCATCGATGTGGCTGAGTTCTGGTCCAAACCAAATTAATTTATCATCGATGAAGAATGCATCACTAAGAAAGACACAGTCTTCATGTTTATTTTTTTAGTTCTGATAGCCTACACATTGTATCCTCAATCTGTAAACTTTTATCTCAAATTGATTTAATTCCAAACAAACCCTTCCGTTTAACTAGCAAACATACTAACTCCTTATCAAAACTATTAAAACCAGAGCCATAACATAACTAAATCATGCATGAAAACTTCGCCAGTTTACCAACACGTTACACAGGATTTTTACGGCGCGTCGTCGGCTACACGTTAAATCGTATTAAAAACTTTTAGCTCTGTTTTTGTTGCTGTATTTTTACTATTAATGTTGCTGCGATATTTCGACCTGCAGGGCTATTGCGTATCTTTTAAACGACAGTGGCTATCATATTGTCCATGGATTAACTGTCAAATTGGTTATAGTTTAGTACAAAATTGTTTTCTGCTGCTTCGTCTCCTTCTTTCTTTTGTTATGGTCCAAGATGCAATAAAAACTAATACCCTGTACCTTATTTACCTGACTTATTTTACAAGATATTCTCTGAAAAACTACCAGCCACCATTTTCAATTTAAAACGAACGAAAAAACAAAACGTCCTCTAAGTTATGGAAACCATCTACTTTATTGCCATCACGTCCCAGCTTCAATATCAGAATGCACCCGTGAGAACGTGGCGCCACCTAGCGGAGGATATTGCATTCATTCTGCTGAGCAATTTTCATCCTTAACTGTCGGTACAAAGGGGTGGAATTGGGTTGGTTTCCGTTGTGCTACTGTAAAGTCTAATTAAAGGATTATTGCTCTGTGTGTAGCTTTTGGTTTGTGTCATCAAAATATTTCTTGGTGATGAGTTATGGTGCTTGGGAATGGGAGCGAATTATAAACTCCTTAAACTGTTGTAGGGAGATGTCAATTTAATTGCTTAAATATCAAAAGTGTAAAAAGAGGAAGGTGTTGGGATATAACAGTCGGACGAGAATAGGTTTGAGAATGAGAAGGTCAAGGTATTTAGAACATTCCGGCTGCAGGTTGTTCGAAAGAGTCTGGCTCTGTCAGCAGAAGTCTGACACTTCCTAACGCTCCTTCTACCCAAAGCTAGGAGTCATGTGATGATTTCATACCCTCCGAAAAAAAAAGGTCAAGAACAGAACATAATGTCAAGCTTGTAGGTACTTTGCGAAGGGTCAGGCAGAGCCCGGAGGTGTAACTTATAGTAATTATTATTGTCATTTAAATAACCTTTACCTAACTATATCGGGATCGTTCTCCAGTTTATAACAGTATTTTACATGAAGTTACTATTGGTTGTGGAGGTTACGATACCCTTTGGTGAGACAGGTTGTCAGACTATCGGACTACTTACCTGTGACGATTGACACAGATGATTGATAGATACAAAAACGTACAAGTATCAATCCAACACATTTAAGACTGTTCCATCATCTTAACCGCGAATGATGATGATGGTTATGTAGTGAAAGTCTAGAACTGCAGACTTTCTGCGGTTTCCAAACGTGCAGATAGCAAAATACGCAGATATACTCTGAACCAATCACACTAATATCATAAAGGCGAAAGTTTGTGAGTGTATAACTACTTCTTTATGTTAAAACTACTGAACGGATTTGGATAAAATTTGGTACACAGATAATTTGTAACCTGGATTAACACATAGGATAGTTTTTATCCCGATTTTATCTTCCCGTGGGATAATTTTCGAGTTGTAGCGGGTGAAGCCGATGGCAACAGCTAGTTTACAATAATCTTATAAACAACGTAAAAGCAATCTAGACGGATCAAGATCCCGACGTTATTTATTGAACTTTGTGGCCGGATTTTCCTTTCGATTACAATGTAACGAAGAAACACACGCGACCAATGTGCACAAACAAACAACTTATATACAATTGTTCACATCGGAAGTGTTTCAACCTTGCGAGGGTAATAAACTGTGTGTGTTCAAGTTTCTTACCTAATATCTACTAAATAACTACCGCACAGGTCGTTCTTCAAGGTAAAGCAACGCTGGATGATGTTGTTTCTGCATGAGTGATCATTCATTACACAGTTACACACTGAGTTCTCTTCGTTCTTCGTCTTGGCTGTCATTGGTATATATTTGGCAGTCGTTGCTGGTAATTAGAAGCTCGAAGATGACCAGTCTTACCAAGGGGTCTCGTTTTACCCAGTAACTGGGTTTTAGAGGTTGCTTCAATAAAACCCAACCAAACAGGCCTCAAAAGGCGAGGTAGTCAGTTGCATCTGCTGATGTTATTTAAGACATTAAATTTGGATTATCAAACGAGGAATCGTCCAAGAATCAAAATTACAGTGATAATAATGATAGAGAAAAATCGGTTTCTGGAAGCACATAAGCTACCTAAATCGTGGGTACGTCCAATCCTGTTGAAATCGACTATAAAAACAGGAGACGCCCTGAAAGCTTACCTTGGTCTTCAGATATTGCTTATGGTGACACGAACCATACCTAAAATGGCAATCTTGTCAACCACAGAAGACTTGCTCTCGATTATCAAGAAAACAAAATGAAACCATCTTCTACCTTTAAATATAAAACCACACACCACACTTTACCAAATGAAGTGATATTTTTCTTTTAAACTGCATTCGTTCACATCCTTGGGTAAACATTGCAACCAGCGAAGAACTAATAAAACTGTCTTATCTCGAATTACACTGGTCTTTTCTGGAATTTATCCAAGAATTATGTCTGTGTTTTCTTAGTCAAGTCGTTTCGATCTAGATATATAAATAGACGCCGCCGCCCACTTGATGCCTTTTAACCAGGACTCCTCTAAACCAGTGTTGGTAAACTATGCGCACAGATTTTATTGTGAATCTGGTCTAAAAATAGTTTGTTTTATGATCTGTTTCTCGTGATTTGTGCCAGTTAAACCACTTGCTGTGTGATGAATGATACAATACACGTAACGTCTGATTTGTATAGACGAATCGTAGTTAGGCTGAGCGCAGACTTGAATCAAGACCATATTTGGATTCCGAAAACAATAGTTGCAGACACTCGTCAAAATCTGTTTTTGTCTTCGATAGGCCAAACTGTATGAAGGGATTCAAAATTCAGTCACAATCTCAGTCCAACTGAGAGTTAGATTGGTATAGTATGTGAATCGTCCCACTTTTTTGGATGTCTTATAAATATTTCACAGAAATCATGAGGCGGAAAAACGACTAAATCAAACTTCCCAAATCATCATTATCATCAGCTTATAATGGTCCCACTGCAGGGACTCAAGCCTCTATCTAGGAAAGGGATAGGCTATAATCCATCACGCCGCGCCGGCCCAGTGCGGGTTGGTAGATATCACATTATGTCTTCGATTTTTGTGGTTCTAAGTCATGTCGGTTTACATAAGGGTCTTTAACTGATTCGCTATTCGCCGGCCGATCAGCCTGACCTCCTTTCTCCTGAAAACTATGGAGAAGATATGCGAGAGAGAGCTGAGGGACGGCGCTTTAAAAGCAACACCTCTTCACGCAAACCAACACGCATACAGCGCGGGTAAGTCTACTGAATCCGCTCTTCATCTAGTAGTTAGCCGGATAGAAGAAGCGATACATCAGAAGGGCACCTGCCTGGGTACTTTTATAGATATCGAAGGAGCCTTCGATAAAACAAACTTCTCCAGCATCAGCGCCGCCCTCTCCCGTCACGGGGTGGAACAGGTACTGACAGACTGGATTACTAATATGCTTAGCAAAAGAGTAGTCCGCCTTGGAGTAGAGCAGCAGATGGCAGTGATAGCCAAGGGTTGTCCCCAAGGAGGAGTGCTCTCGCCCCTCCTCTGGAATCTAGTGATTAATAACCTCATCGCGAAGCTCAATGCTAACCACTTTTACACAATTGGGTATGCCGACGATCTAGCCATCCTCATCTCAGGTAAGGTGACAGGGACAATCTGCAACCTCGCTCAGCAGGCGCTACGCATAGTTGAGCGATGGTGTGCTGAGTTCGATCTCTCAGTGAACCCCACGAAAACTGAACTAGTCATGTTTACCCAAAAACGAACGCTAGGCCCTCATCGCCTACCTAAGCTATTCGATACTGAGCTCCAGGTAACCAACGAGGTCAAATACCTGGGAGTTATCCTGGACAGTAAGTTAAACTGGAGCAGTCATCTTGACAGCAAGCTAGACAGGGCCTGCATCACCTTTTGGCAATGCAGGAAGATGATAGGTAAGAAGTGGGGCCTATCCCCCAAAATTATACTTTGGCTTTACAGTGCGGTAATCCGACCCATGATCACCTACGGGGCAGTGGTCTGGTGGCCCCGCACAAAATTAATAACAGCCATTAACAAGCTTCAACGTATGCAAAGGCTCGCATGCATGGCGATCACAGGCTGCATGAGGACAACTCCGACCGCAGCCCTCGAAGCCATACTGGGGCTTCCGCCGCTCCACCTGTTCATTCAGCAGGAAGCAACGATGACGGCGGTGCGCCTCAATACGCTACAACTTTGGGGTAAGAAGTACACGCAACATACTGCGGCACTAGAGGGACTCCAAAGCGAGTTCCCCCTGGTGAAAGCTGCTAACGATCGAGTACCCAAACAGTACGTATTCGACAAAAAATACAAAATCCAACTCCATGAGGACCACCGCTGCGAGGGACTCAGCCCTGCAGAATTGCGGATCTTCACGGATGGATCTAAAACAGGTACTGGCACCGGAGCCGGAGTCTTCTCGGAGGATCTCAATATCCACTTAGCCGTACCTTTGGGGGTCCACAACACTGTCTTTCAGGCAGAATGCATGGGAATTTCCCTGGCGGCATCAGCCATCTTGGCTAGGGAGGTAAAGGAGCAATCGATCCGCATACTCTCTGACAGCATGGCGGTGCTACTGGCATTAAGGAGCCACACGGTCAATTCCGGGCTAATATACGAGTGCCACCAACGCCTGAACCAGGTGGGTAACCTCAATAATATAACCATTCAATGGATTAAAGGACATAGCGACTCCCGAGGCAACGATGCAGCAGACGAGCTCGCTCGAAGGGGCTCAAGCATGGCGGCGGTGGGACCAGAACCCATCGTGCCGCTCCCTTTTGGTCATCTTCGCACGTTGGTAAGGAAACGTACTAGAGAACTTCATGCCAAGCTGTGGCAAGACCACGGCGAGTGCAGGCAGGCCAAGGAGGCGCTTCCCGCCATCGACGTCCGCCTCACCAAACAAGCGCTCCGGCTGACTAAGCTGCAGCTACGCACAGTGACGGCCGCCATCACTGGACACGGTACTTTTAATAAGCACCTCTTTGTTATAGGTGTCACAGATAGTCCTCTGTGTCGAGCCTGCATGAAGGAAGAAGAAACAGCAGCCCACGTGCTCCTGCACTGTTCGGGGGTTGCCCCATACAGGACCAGGTACTTCGGTAACGCAGGTACTCTCCGCGAGATTGCCGGTAACACCAAAGGATTGCTGGCCTTTCTCGGGGAGTTGGGATGGATCGAATAAATTTCCCACCCGTACGCAAAATACTCGCTTTAGGCGTGGAGTTGCGGACACTAGCCCGTTGTATCTATCTATCTATCTATCTAACTGATTCGCTAATTAACAAACTATTCTTTCAAAACCATTAACCCATTCCAAAATCATCCCGTTAGACTGCAAACCCATCAAAAGACACGCCATCTTCCATTCGTGTGCAATCCCCATCTTTTAAGTCTTAAAAAACCACTTGGCCGGATTGAAGTTGGCGCCAACGCCTCGGTGGCAGTAAAAGTCTTTTGTCTTCGAAAGTCGTTGAGCGTGCGACTTCAATATTTCAGCTCGAGATTGGAGTGGGGTCACGTACGATGCATCTGATTGTTGGTACCTAATGGAATACCTGTTCTATGATGCTATATTTCTTCGTTGGCTCGTTTTTGTTGATAGAATTGTTTTGGTTTGTAGAAATGTTTGTTGTTTATTCTATTTGGTTGGGGGTGTTGTGTTAGTAAATTCATTTACAGTTCATCTTTATTATTCTTTCCCTAAAACCAAATAAAAAGTATAGACGGAACTCTGCGAACAGCAAAGTGAGGCCGGTCAAACTACGCCTCGCATACACGCACACACGTCTCAGACCAAATAAATTTGAAGACCAAGGCGTAGTTTATGTTGTACGTGTTTGCGTGTTGTGTATGTACACGGCAAGGCGTAGTTTGACCGGCCTCACTTTGCTGTTCGCAGAGTTCCGTCTTTACTTTTTACTTGGTCTGAGATTCTTTCCCCATTGAGCTTGGTTATTAAATTAATTTCTAAGTCTTGTATTCTGGAGTAGATGAGTTCTCTCAATTATATGACAAGGAAAGAGTTGTCTGATGAGATGGCGAGTAATAAAAAACTGGCCAAGTGCAAGTCGGACTTGCATGGCACATGAAAGGTTCCGTACCGTCGTAGTAGGGAACCCCCTTTAATTTGTATTATTTCTTGTTAAAGCAGGAGAAAAACATATTTTGTGAAAAGTTTGTTTTTCATAGTTTTTGTATGAATGACAAAGTTATATTTGTGTGTTTTTTATATGTGCTCTCAAAAACTATTTACTTCATATCGTTCAAACCAATTTTGGTTGAAAGTTTTGTTTTGCGATCTACAGCCTGTATTTTTTTTAGATTTTTCACGTTCTTAGTTAAAAATCATTAGAATAGAATAGAATAGAAGTCATTTATTTATCAGAATATTGTACAAGGTTGTTATGTGCGTTATGTATAATTACGATCATAATATTCTAACGTTTCCGGCGTACAAAATAATATGGTTTATAAGATTAGGGGTCATCAATTCATCATACATTAAAATTAGATTAACAATCATAAGAATTACAAATAATTGAAATAACTTGAACGACATTAATTAATTTAGTCAAAGATATACATACAATTTATAGGCAATGATGTCAAATATTTAGGTAAATTTTTCATTCATATAATCTTCAGTCGAGTAGAAACATTTGCTTAAGAGAAAGGTAAATAATTTAATTTTAAAAGGTCTGAGTTTGAGAGTTTTGAAGCTGTCAGGTAATTTGTTATAAACAGTAATAGACATGCAGTACACATTATTGGAAAACAATTTTATTCTACGCCTGGGAACATTAAGCATATACACTTTGCGGCTGGGTCTGGATACAACATCATTATACAAATCAAATTCTTGTCTATTTTGGTGTACAAAGATACAAATTTCATAAATATAGAGTGCTGGAAGTGGCAATATTTTGAGTTTTTTAAATAGTGGAACACAACTGTCCAGTGGGTGCGCTCCACAAATTGAGCGTACACATTTTTTCTGAGCTCGAAACACTCTTTTTAGTTCCACAGAATTACCCCATATTATTATGCCATAGCGTAAAATTGATGATACATAGCCATGGTATGCGCATAGAGCTGCATTATCATCATTTTACCACTTTGGGAGTGTCTATCTTTCAAACGATTGACTTTGAGAAAAATTGGTTTCAGGAACCTCAATGTCATTTTTAAAAGACCTATATAAAGGGTTTCGTTTATTTGCCATTCGGCTACGGAACCCTGAAAAAGAGAAATATGGAAAAAGAAACATGTTGCGTCGATTCCAAATAAACTGGGATAAAGGCAGGAGAATGGTGAATAAAAGAATCGACACTAACAAAACAATTCTACATTATAATTCTAGATTACAGACTTCAGACAAAAAGCATTGTTTCATCATACTCCAATTAATTAATTTCAAAGCCAGTATTCAATTAAAAACTTGCGTTGCCTAATTCACAGCTAAACTTAGAAAAATGACGCAATGTTAGGAGAAGTGATCTTATTGTTCGGCAGCCGTCAAGGGTAAGCACAAACAATGTTTCAGGCAATAATGGGTCAAATTGTATGGAATTAGTTGATAATTGCTAATTAAAATATCTTTATGCAACCGTTAGAACAACAATTATTACTTACTAGCTATTGCCAGCGGCTTCACCCGCTGCAACTCGAAAATTATCCCACGGGAAGATAAAATCGGGATAAAAACTATCCTATGTGTTAATCCAGGTTATAAACTATCTGTGTAAGTACCAAATTTTATCCAAATCCGTTCAGTAGTTTTAACGTGAAGAAGTAACAAACATACACACTCACAAACTTTCGCCTTTATAATATTAGTGTGATTTACTCAAATAGTTATTGGGTTTTGCATCAGAAATTTCACAAAATCAGCAAAATATCTTCATGCAACCATTTTAAGTAGACATTTTATTGTTTACTGTTTTCAAATAATTAAACAGCTCTGTTTTTCTTCATTTACGTTTAAAGGGGTTTCTTAAATGGTCAGACTGCTTTGTTTTTGAACATGTTCATCATCATCTTGCCTAGGACTGAAGCCGACCCTAACATAATTAGGAATAGTCCTAACTATGTTAGGCTCGGCTTCCAGCCCTAGCAAATGCAGCAGTTTTTTTTTTTTTTTGAAAACGTTTCCCCATACTAGAAATTTATCCTGTATCGTGGGTGCGTTTACAAACATTCAAACTTCAAGTACACAAATACACCCAGACCCGAAACAAATATCTGTAGGCCATACAAATATTTGTTCCGTGCGGGAATCGAACCCGCGACACTCAGCGCAGCAGTCCAATCGCTCAGCTACTGCGCCAACCGTGCCGTCAAATATAAGAGTTTTACATGGAGCGACTTTTTTATCTAATCTCCGCAATCCAGTGAGTCAGTACTTTAGATCTAAACTAGGTATATTATTACCACTGTGTAATGCGATACCCTTTGGTAAGACTGGTTGCCAGACTATCGGGCTACTGACTTCTTTCCGAGGCACGGACGAAACTCAGTATGTTATTAGTGTCACCCATCCGCGGAGCAACCTGAGCAAACGGAGCTTGACTTAAAGATCGATCCGAGTGTTTGTTATTATAGCTCCTCCAGTCATAATAAACATCAACTTTGTTTTATTCAAGCTTGCGTTGTTTTCACCAAAGCTAGTGCAACATTTCTAAAATCTGAAAAATCAAGCACTTCATAGGATACCGTAGTATCACTGTATTGTCTTGCACCGGACGGTTTGCATTCAGAATGAGCTCTTTCGTGTTTTAACATTTAAATGTCTGCACGAAGTACTCAGCGACTTTTGTCAGACCTTCACTGGCTTTTTAATTTGACTTTATTTCATAAATTGACAAGTCAGGTAAGGAAAATTTCCGTCGGGAATTTCGGTTCGAAAGAGATACCGCGGCCTCGGCACAAAGGGCTAATGAGGAACATGGGTACATGGTTTTAGTCAGTAGAAGTCTTTTTTCTTTTTTGTGGGGTGGGAAATCATCAAATAACCCCTCCCGCTCTTGGGCAGAGCGAAAGGGAGTGTCAGACTTCTACTGACTAAAAACCACCCATGTTCCCTCTTAGCCCTTCTTAGCCCTTTATGTCAATTCTGCGGTATCTCTTAACAACATCCCGCAGCCCCGACGGGCGTCAGCCCTTCCATGTCAGCAACATGGAAGCCCTTCCATGTTGCTGACATGGAAGGAATAACGGAATGACGGCGCTCGTGGAGCACGAACGCGCCGTCGCCGACACGGCCTGTCGTCGTCATAAGACGGACGGACGGCGAGCTAGCCCATTACTCACCGTCTACAGGCCCGCGTCTACGGTGGCCGGACGCCGTCACGTGGCCCCTGACGCCACGAGCGTCTCCCGCGGCGGTCAGTAGAAGTCTTACACCCAGAGCGGGAGGACTCATTTCATAATGTCCCACCGTCCAAAAGAGAAAAAATAGGTTTGGAAAATTAAAGAAAATCACTGAATCTGACAACTACGATGTTTACGGACGGAGCTATAAATCACTTTGGAGGGACAGTTTGCGTAGTGGCTAAGCGACTGGCTATTGCGCTGAATGTTGCCGTTTCGATGCCACACGAAACAAATATTTTTATCAGACCAGTTTTTTCTCGATGAAAGGTATTCTATAGATGTGCGCTTTTTGAACACCCGACAACGTTTATGCATAATATCAGGATTAGTGGTTCTTGTGGTTTAGACGTTGAAAGATCGTGGTCCTTCCACGATCTTTTTACCCGACTGCGGCGAAGCCCAAAAGGAGGGTTATGTGTTTGACGTGTATGTATGTAAGTATGTATGTATGTATGTCCGTTTCTTTGTTCCCTCATAACTCCTAAAAGGATGAAGGGGTTTGAATAAAATATACGTCGTTAGACTCGTCTTGATGGCGCGAGTGTTACTGGCTAAGTATATTAAAATTAATAAAACAAATAAATTTGCTGATTTGGGGGGCTATAACGCGGATTCAAAAAAACCATCGAGTAGGGTATCAAAATGAAGAGTTTTAAAAGGAGATTACAAAAATATATGACACTTATATGTTTAAAATAACCCTCCTTTTGGGCTGCGCCGCAGTCGGGTAATAAATACAAAGTCACAAATCCTATAAACAAACACAAAAGTTAAATCATCTGTAAAGAATTTTACGCGACCAACGAAAGAACAAACACAAAACAACTAAAAAGTTGTAAATAAAAAAGGGGTAAGTAAATATTAAATTATGAAATGAAAATAGAATGGACCCCGCCTGCTTCCAAGTTCTGTTTAATCTAAAATGTGCTAGTTTTTTTGCTTTTCAGTTTTTTCAGTCTGGTTTTTTAGTTTTTAACTACTTTTTTTTTATGGAAGATCCTATCCGCCATCTACCTATGTTGTGTGATATATTATACAGTATACATGATACTTCTACAGACAGCACTCGTAAACCATCCACCATAACACTTATGCAGTCATGTTCGCCTGGTGCTTCGCCATATGCAAATAGCACATAGCATCGTTTGCTGCAATTCTCGCGAGCACGCCTCGCCTCGTGTCCTCCGTTTTTATGGACATGATACATTGTCGTGTATGTCTTTAGTTTAAGCTGTTTCTTGTTTATAAAGGGTGTTAAAGTACCCTTAACGCGAAGGGCACTTGTTCTCCCCACCACTGCGATATTTTTTTTGTTCTTGACTATACCTGGGAACCCCCCTAGTTACGGAGATATTGGTGGTCAAAGATCCATGCATAGCTGTTTTTGTAAATACTACTTTTTCAGGTTATAACTTTACTTAAATTATCTCCATGACCCTTTTACTATTCAAAGCATCCACTTGCACAATGTTTTAAGAGTGCTACATTGAGTTTAACTGTAAAATGAGATTTATGACCCAAAAAAAAAAGTCGTTTTCCAGCAAACAAATTTGCGTAGGGGTACTTAGTTTGATGTACAGAATGCTTGGTTGACGTATGTGTGAAGGGTTAATTTACACCCTGTATGAAGGTTTATGTGTCTGTTCATAGCTTAATAACGTACATGCTGGTAGATATTATTTCATATTAATATCTTCTGCCTGTAGGGGGGAGCCCCTGGTGTCCTGAAATACGACTAAGTCACGGCTTAGTTTAGGCACAAGTCTCCCACAAATACACATTGTAACTTTTATTATTCGATTTATTTTTCCATTACTTACAAAATATTTAGTTTGAAGTTGTGTTTGTGAAGAAAATAAACATTTTTATTTTTTATTATATTATTATTATATAACACAACATCACCACTGTAATCTCCGAAGGCTTAGGCAGAGGTTTACCTAATAGTACACCAACATTTCGCCAGTTATGTTTAAGTGTAATAGGGGGCGAGCCATTTGCCATCAACTGGACACGACTGAACCATCATGCACGGCAGTTGTGCTTACGAACACTGGACGAACTAGACTTTACTAGACAGTCGAAATAGAGTTTTGTTATTATTGCAGAACCATACCTGCCTCATTATTATCGTACAACACAGTGAATCCATCGTTTATCTGGTCTTCCCCTACTCATAGACATCCACATCTATACTCAAAACCTACCGACCGACGAATTTTCTCAGTCCGTCACGTCACATAATACCCAATACCTTAAAAACCGACTTACACACAACTCACTTTGATCCTCATCGTCTAAGCAAATAATAACAAAAGATTAATGGATCATAAGCCCTCGTGATAATGAGATATGACTAACAATTTCAAAACCGTAAAATTCTCGAAACTTTTTCTGTTACTAATAAAATCAATACAGACTAAATCTGTATAATTGCAGCGGGGTGTCCCACCCTACAATAAGCAATCAATCATCAACCCCTATTACAAACAAAGACGAACAATACTCTTCAATACAAAAACAAAACAAAACATTATTCACCAATACCAAGTTTCCAAGTTATATTCCTACTTTAAACTCAGGCCATATTCCCCAACTTGGCAATGTTTGGGGGAACTTGGCAAAACTTGGCTGTTAGCACTCAATCCGCGTCTCCCTTGCCTAAATTAGGTGGTTTGAATTGGCCATTGGATGCGTTAATGGGACCAAGTTCTTGGCCGATCTTTTTTTAGTGGCTATCTTGTAAATTGTGTGTTTTCTTGTTTGCTGCAATTCTCGCGAGCACGCCTCGCCTCGTGTCCTCCGTTTTTATGGACATGATACATTGTCGTGTATGTCTTTAGTTTAAGCTGTTTCTTGTTTATAAAGGGTGTTAAAGTACCCTTAACGCGAAGGGCACTTGTTCTCCCCACCACTGCGATATTTTTTTTGTTCTTGACTATACCTGGGAACCCCCCTAGTTACGGAGATATTGGTGGTCAAAGATCCATGCATAGCTGTTTTTGTAAATACTACTTTTTCAGGTTATAACTTTACTTAAATTATCTCCATGACCCTTTTACTATTCAAAGCATCCACTTGCACAATGTTTTAAGAGTGCTACATTGAGTTTAACTGTAAAATGAGATTTATGACCCAAAAAAAAAAGTCGTTTTCCAGCAAACAAATTTGCGTAGGGGTACTTAGTTTGATGTACAGAATGCTTGGTTGACGTATGTGTGAAGGGTTAATTTACACCCTGTATGAAGGTTTATGTGTCTGTTCATAGCTTAATAACGTACATGCTGGTAGATATTATTTCATATTAATATCTTCTGCCTGTAGGGGGGAGCCCCTGGTGTCCTGAAATACGACTAAGTCACGGCTTAGTTTAGGCACAAGTCTCCCACAAATACACATTGTAACTTTTATTATTCGATTTATTTTTCCATTACTTACAAAATATTTAGTTTGAAGTTGTGTTTGTGAAGAAAATAAACATTTTTATTTTTTATTATATTATTATTATATAACACAACATCACCACTGTAATCTCCGAAGGCTTAGGCAGAGGTTTACCTAATAGTACACCAACATTTCGCCAGTTATGTTTAAGTGTAATAGGGGGCGAGCCATTTGCCATCAACTGGACACGACTGAACCATCATGCACGGCAGTTGTGCTTACGAACACTGGACGAACTAGACTTTACTAGACAGTCGAAATAGAGTTTTGTTATTATTGCAGAACCATACCTGCCTCATTATTATCGTACAACACAGTGAATCCATCGTTTATCTGGTCTTCCCCTACTCATAGACATCCACATCTATACTCAAAACCTACCGACCGACGAATTTTCTCAGTCCGTCACGTCACATAATACCCAATACCTTAAAAACCGACTTACACACAACTCACTTTGATCCTCATCGTCTAAGCAAATAATAACAAAAGATTAATGGATCATAAGCCCTCGTGATAATGAGATATGACTAACAATTTCAAAACCGTAAAATTCTCGAAACTTTTTCTGTTACTAATAAAATCAATACAGACTAAATCTGTATAATTGCAGCGGGGTGTCCCACCCTACAATAAGCAATCAATCATCAACCCCTATTACAAACAAAGACGAACAATACTCTTCAATACAAAAACAAAACAAAACATTATTCACCAATACCAAGTTTCCAAGTTATATTCCTACTTTAAACTCAGGCCATATTCCCCAACTTGGCAATGTTTGGGGGAACTTGGCAAAACTTGGCTGTTAGCACTCAATCCGCGTCTCCCTTGCCTAAATTAGGTGGTTTGAATTGGCCATTGGATGCGTTAATGGGACCAAGTTCTTGGCCGATCTTTTTTTAGTGGCTATCTTGTAAATTGTGTGTTTTCCGGAGTTTTAAGGAGAATTGGAGTATGAATGTTTGTGAGCTTAAATTAATTATAGTTTTGTAGAGCGATTCTAACTGCCGCACTAGCTTTAATGATTACTTAGGCAGTCACTTAGTAAATAATTGACATACTTTTATACGACAAAACTGTCATAACCTTTACTAAGTGATGGCCTAAGTAATCATTAAAGCTTTCTGAGTGCGGCAGGTAATAAATTATTTTGACTTACTTATCTTAGCGTGGTTTTAATATCCCCTCTGCTGGGAGAGAGTCCTTCTCGGTAGGATACCTCAACCTAACATAATATCACGCCTGAAATCTCCGAAGAGTTAGGCGGAGGTGTATCCAATTATAGTACATGTTTACACAATTCATATAATAGGGAGTAAGCCTATATGCCATTGACTGGGTACATATCCAGAGACCCAGAGTCCATGACTGCTACTGAGAAATTCTTGATTGGAAAACGCACTATCACATTGCTCTACACGGTAATCGAATCCAGTACCTCATGCTCAGTAGTCGATGTATCCACGACCCGGTTTGGAGACGTTACAATGTCACCAAATATGTGTTACAGATTTAACCATTTTTATTTCAAAATTAGAGCAAACAAAACCTATTTTTAATTATAACGGTAAAGAATAATGTTAATTGTTATAAAAATCCGTTGTCCCATTTAAATCTGGGGCAACACTTTCTCTTTACCTACCTACAAAGAATGATTAAAATCTAGGGCGCATTGCTAATGAAAAATTCTAATTGAATTTTGATTAAATTAACCTCTTTTTTTTTGCTCTTTTCCAGAGTCGAAGACGAGGCAGCTTCGCCTGTAACAAAAACAAGGTATTTAGAAAACCTTTTGGCTTTATTTAAGTTTTCATTTTAAGGAATAGGTTAGCCTTGCCCTCAGTGTTGTTCTAAAAGGCGATTTTGAAAATTATCCGTGAAATATAAGGTACCTACATCCTAATTTTACTGTTGGTCGATCGCAAATTCACAAAATGCTTGAAATTGAATTGAAATTGCCAACATAGTTGAGAAAATGCTAAGCTGATGCCTAGCGCCCTTTCGGGGCTGCGGCATGTTTGCAAGAGATACCGCGGCCTCGACATAAAGGGCTGAGAAGGACCATGGGTGGTTTTTAGTCAATAGAAGTCTGACACTCCCTTTCGCTCTGCCCAAGAGCGGGATTTTTTTTTAGGGTGGTGGTCACCACCTAAAAAAAAATCTGATGCCTAGCTTTTCTCAACTATGTTGGCGTCGGCGTCCCACAGCTGGACTTCTTACATAGATAGACTTCGTATCTGACCTCCATAAACCAGAAATTTACAAAATGCCATGATTGAAATCGAAATTAAATTCTTTAAGATCATGATTGAATATAAAAGGTACCGTGATCTCCAGACAATGTAGACCAAATCATCATTAATTTCTTAATGATATGGTATTCTTGTAGGTACGTACAAATAGAAGAAAAGTTATAGTGCAAACACTATTCTTTGACAATGATACAGTGCAACACTACTTACTCTTTTACAATTAATGAATAGGTACCTTTTATTTCTCAATTCTCTCCCAAGTGGCCTTCTCGAGTCTGTGTCTCTGTATCAGTCTCGTATTGACACGGGTGAGAGAATTACTTTCAAGACAGAAAATATCCAATTACAGCCTGTCTGCCTGTCTGACCTAACACCGAAGTGCGTTCAGAAATAGATTTATTTGAAAACGGTTCAAAAAGGTCTGTCTAGCCGTATTCTTTTCAATTTTGTTAAGTTGCTTGTTTTTGTTTCCGATTTAATAGGGATGTAGTCACAACACACTGTGACATTTATAGCCCATTCCCTCTCATAGAGAGGACGCCTGTGTCCCAGACGTGAGAATATTATAGGCTGATGATGATGATGTAATTTTAACATACAATCAAAATCTTTCCTGGATATCCCAAATGTGGATTTAAGATACCAACATATTACACCCTGATTTCGCCAGTTATATAATAAGTTCCATTTATTAGAAAGCAATGGCAGTAAATTGTTATCAATCGGGCACAAATCAAACTCCGTAATAGAGTAGTTAACTAAAAAAATCTAATTAGTCCGTCAGATAGATTTCCAAAAAAATTCGGACACTTATTTTTTCTTTTTTCACGTAAACAAACAATGATGACGATACAGTGCTTTGAAAACTCGTGTGACGTCATATTCTAAGACATAAGTTTGAAATTCTTTACCGGTCAGTGACGCCACCAGCCCCCACTCAAATCTTTGCCGCGTTTTATCTTAGTAATTTTTTATTGATTTCATAGAACAAAAAATACGTATCCAATTTTTTCGATAATCTAACAGATGGACTAATTTTTTTTTTTTTCCTATTTTTATTTGTGACGGAACCCAGTAACATTTTGGCCGACTTGGGTATAGAACTCTGAACCTCATTGCTCAGCGTTTACGTTGACAACCACGGGGAAACCAGTGAAAGTCCATTTTAGATGGTGCGACCATAGAGCGAAGTCTAAATCTGACCAATAAGGTCAAAACACTGAAAAAAAAAATGAACACATTTTCAGTCCATGAAGATGCTTAGAATATATAAAGCTCCATTTATTTCACAGTAGCTGTTTTCGTACAACCATATTTTAATTGCAAATCGAAAGAAGACGTAGGAAACATACGAAACCATACAAATGTTTAATTAAATGTACAAAAGAGATAGGCAGGGTCAATTGATTTCAAGCCTACATTTTCATGAATGTTTGAATGGCGGCAGAATACTGAATAACTTTATTACAAGGCTTCATTGTCTAGACAATGATCTATTTTTTGTCTTTTGATTTACATTATTACTCCTTTTCAGTTTGCCCTAGTTTGGCAGGACTTAGATTTAAGTGGAAAACATTGATTTGTTAGTTTTGATTGTCGTGGTCGGGGCATTTCGTCCTGGATGAAAACCCAGTAACAAGTGGCATTAATCAAATTCCGTTAAAGGGTAGTTAACAAAAAAAAAACTATATAATTAGTCCGTCAGATAGATTTCCAAAAAATATTGGACACTTATTTTTTCTTTTTTCACGTAAAACAATGATGACGATACAGTGCTTTGAAAACTCGTGTGACGTCATATTCTAAGACATAAGTTTGAAATTCTTTACCGGTCAGTGACGTCACCAGCCCCCACTCAAATCTTTGCCGCGTTTTATCTTAGTATTTTTTTGTTGGTTTCATAGAACAAACTTGTTACTGGGTTTTCTATTCTACTAAAAGCCGCGGAAAGCAACAGACTAAAGCCGTTGATCCTTTCCTGTTTGTGTCAGATTGCCTTTACATCTAACTATGAGAGTTTAGGGACAGAGTACTTCTCCTAAGCACTTGGCCAGTCCCCGATAAGATTGGCTACCGTGACCGAAATTCAGTAAAACAGATTATGATGATTAAACCTACTTTGTATGACAAAAAGGACACTGGAGGTTTTAGATAGAGAGGGTAAAATAATTGAACGTAATGAGGATAATATAAACATTATTCCAGATTCCAGTTAAGTTGTTTTTATCCGATTGCATCAGTAGGTAACAGCCGAAACCCGATTCACGTTAATTGGTAATTATTGCATGTTACGTCTTAACTCAGACTTGATATTAATTGCGTTTTTATTATAGTCATTATTCGAAAAAATCTGCCAAGTACGAATCATACTGTGTGTTATGGTTCCAAAGATATTAAATCAATATTTTCTACAAAAAACTAATTTACAACTTAGAGAGCCTTCTTTGGCATTGACTATAACTAGGGATAGGTTATCTTTACCTAAATGGAATTGCAACGGATGACCGGCCGTCCCATTCGTGTTATGAGAGGGAAACACAGATAGATCATCTGTGTGTTCACATTAATTGTGCAGTTTAATAATATGTATTTTCGGCATTGACGGCTAGTTTCAGCTGAGCTTCTATCAAAGCCAATATTACCGAAAACGGCTAGCGGTCTCGGAAATCAAATTCTTAAATCAAGTCAAATGATATTTATTACCATAAATTGGTTTTGCTCGTGGCTTAATAAGAACTGCCACTCGGGTCGATCTTTAGGTTAAGCTGCGCTTGCCTAGGTCGATCGGTGGATGGGTGACCGCCCATTTCATACCGAGTTTCCTCCGTGCCTCGGAAAGCACGTTAAGCTGTTGGTCCCGGGTGCCATATATAGATCTTTGGCAGTCGTTACGGGTAGTCAGTGACCTGAAAGTCTGACATCCAGTCTTACCAAAGGGTATCGTATTACCTAGTATTAACTGGGTTGTGGAGGTCAGATAGGCAGTCGCTCCATGTAAAATACTGGTATTCAGCTGCATCCGGTTAGACTGGAAGCCGACCCCAATATAGTTGGGAAAAGGCTAGGCAGATGATGATGATGGTTTTACAAAACAATTTTACACGTCACATTGTGTTAAATTTTAAAACTAGATGAGGCCGGTGTTTATACCACCGGTCGGCCGTATCAGACTATTCGTAATCACAGAAGAAACAGTCTCTTATAAGTCCAGGTATTGGCCAAGTCATATGAGGACCATGCAGACTAGTGTCTGAGATAAGTATGGTTCTTTAAAAGACCAGATTTGAGTGGACCTCGACGAAGGGTTTATTTTGTAAATAGGGAACCCTAAAAATGTACCAGTAGGTACAGTTCTGAATTAATTGTTTAACGAAGTGGCCGTGTTTTGCGTTTGTGTCTAAAACACAGTTTACGATCGACAAATAAAAGCGATTCTCTGAGGAAGTTTTTAAGTTAAAATAAAATGCTCGCCAGGAAAAGAAGATATTATTTTATTGGGTTCGTATTGGGTCGTCGTCTGTCTATTTATCTCATGTTTTATGATGTCTGTGCTACTAGTTTGTTATTTTAATATGAAAATATGAATGAGTACTTATCTTCAATAAGTTTTTTTATTCTTCTGTTTCTTATACTGTTTGTGGTACATGTTTGGCAACAACTGATGATGGATAGTTAATTTGATCGTTATTTATCATTTTTATATATCACCTCTTTATTTCACCGCTGAACCCATCATCATCATCACCATCTTCCTGCACTAGTCCCATTCTACTTGGTCGGCGGTTGCGCCGACCAAGTTGAACTAAAACGTTGGTTTTAGTTCTTCCCTGTCAGACGGCACAGCAACACCACTGAAATCGAGGAGAGATAACTGAATATGTTTCAAAGAAAACTACAGATATCTGATGACTATCGATCGTCAAAATTTAACGTAGATAATCCATACTATCAATCAATTCCGGGAAAGTTATAGAAACCTACTCTAAGTCCCTTTTCACAATATAGGAGACAACAAAGTCCCTTTAATCTTCATCATCATCATCATTTCAGCCGAAAGACGTCCACTGCTGGACATAGGCCTCCCCTAAGTATCGCCACATTGACCGGTCCCGTGCGTCTCGCATCCAGCAGATCCCCGCAACCTTCACCCGGCCATCAGTACTTTAATCTTACTACAAAGAATTCTAGACACAAAACACATCATTATCTAGTACCTCATATAACATTGTCATTCTCTAACTAGCCAAACATCTCAGTAGTTTGTAGTTGAATTAAACACAGCACTCATTCTTGTTAAACATAGTGGTTGCGCTGTCGGTAAATATGATCAGGTAATTGTTCGTGCTCGCGACTGCGCCGGCCTTGCTGTTAGGTAGAGGATTGGGTGATGAGATGTAGCGGGAGCGGAGATATCTCCACTGTAAACACGGCTGGATAAAAGCGATGGTCGCTTTACACAACAGCCTGCATTTCGAACGCGCCGTGTGACGTCCCTGTTTTCGCTTTACACGGCCAGTAGTTTTAAACCAGCCCCTTAATAATCTCTCATCCAACCTGTCCTGTGACGCTCTAAGTTGACGTTCGTACCACACAGCGAGTCTATAAGTTTTGACGCCCTGACTTTAGACTCGATTAAGCAGAAGACGTTATTTTTTTGTAGTAACCTATCGTTCGGCAACCAGTCTTACCTAGGGGTAACGTATTACCCAGTTCTAACTGGGTTGTGGAGGTCCAGGCGTCGCTCCATGTAAAATACTGATTTTGAGCTGGATAGGCTGGAAGCCGACCGCAACATATGTGGGCTAGGCAGATGATTAATGTGGTGCTGGCCTCATAAAGCCACAATCCTCGCTATTTCCAACACCGTAACCTCACCCTCACACAGTGATTCATATAAAGTTATAAAGCCAGTGACGCACTCCCACCAGTCACGTAAACCGCTTTGTTTTGTTTTTATTAACTCATAAACAATGCGCTACATTAGCTCAACTATACAAGACTTGCACGATGAAGGATATCACATGAAGGCTTGTGGCGAGACCACACTGTGGTGAACACAAAACTAATGTAACGTTCACTCGTTTTTTTAACGTGCGAACATGCACTCGGTTAAACAGACTTTTGGTAGAGTTCAGCTGATACTGTTTTGATAAATCTTACAGTAAATATAGGCCGTATGAACCGCTATTACCAACGACACCATAGTTTAGGCCCTAAGTCTAGGTCCTACAAATATAACCGATTATCTTATCGGTTCGAAGCTATTAAAACTAACAGTTATTAGAGTATTTTGGTACGTCATAGTCAACCTATCCAATTCATAATTCTTGACATGATGTAGAAAAAATTCTTATCAACTTAAATATTGCTTGCAAGTACCAAGAAGCACCAGGTTCTTGTGCTAACTATAACAATGTCGTCTGGGCATCTAAATGAGAAGAATAAATGATCAAATAGTAACTATGAGTCACTATTCGATAATTTATTCTTGATTTCAATAGACTAATTTATTGTCATAGTTGTTTTGTATAGTACATGATAGCATTACCTTTTTGTTACATACTAACACCGACTTCCATTTAATCGCTAATACCCGGCATTATAATAATGAACTCATTGTGATCTTGAGCATATACATTATAGCTGTATGAGTTTTGGAGAAGTAATACATAATTTGTACAGTTGTTAGTTATGCAGTAGGTTAATGTTACCTTAGCATACGATTAACGTGAACTTGAACTAGTTTAAAATAGCGTTTTATAAAACTATGTCAAGCAAGACGTTATGAACCATAAAAGTAAACAATCCGAAGATAGAAAATCATGCAAATATTATGAAAGAAAGAAAAATATTTATTGGTGTCACACAGGACAAGAAATCACTACATAGTATAAAACAAAGTCGCTTTCTCCGTCCCTATATCCCTATGTATGCTTAAATCTTTTAAACTACGCAACAGATTTTGATGCGGTTTTTTTTAATAGATAGAGTGATTCAAGAGAAAGGTTTTAGTATCTTTTTCGCACCCGTGCGAAGCCGGGGCGGGTCACTAGTAAATAATAAAATAAAAATTGACTTAAGAACGAAAGATAATAATACAGAATTAAAATACCATACATATGAATAATTATGCATGTTCGCATATTAAAACAACAAAATCTACTAACAACATTTTCCCATCTTCCACAGTGACAAGAGCGGTCTAATCACAGCGTCACAAAATGGAGGCGAAGAGTCACCTCCACCAGAAAAAGAGCGAGCTGATCGCGAAGACTCAGAGAAGAGTCACTCTGCCCCAGTGCCGCACTCGGCCGAGGGGCCCAATGACGACTTATATGCGATACCCGTGAAGTTGCGCCCCAAAAAGGAACCCCAGTTGCCCCCTGGATGGGAGAAACACGAAGGTAGTCGTAAGTCATGTATGTTTCTTTTATTTGGCAGTTTTAGAATTAGTTGTAGTGATGGTAGTTAGGTAGGTAGACCTGGGTTTTAATTTTGATTGCCTTTAAAAATAAGGTATGTTTAATTTGGCATGACAACTAACTGCTTGTTACTAACTGCTGCGGCTGCTAATGAATATGCCTTAGCTCTTTGACTTTTCATCAGCGTGCGTGGCCATAAAATGATCACAAACAAGCAAAGAGCTACACGCTATCACTGAACAGTTATAAAGCCACGAAGCACCCAATCATTTTGCATAATGACTAGTATTTAACATCATTTTGTATGGCACATACTGTCCAGCAGCTATCCACATAAAATAGGTAACATGAATGTTTGTAAACATGGAAAAGTAACCAGTAACATGGAATACTAACCCAAAGTAACGTTAGACAATCTTAAATAATCTTGTTATACAATTGTGTTTTGTAATAACACAGCTTTCTAGTTTTTTTATACTTTGCCCCACACTAGGAATTTCTCCTGTATCGTGGGAGCGTTCAGTCAACTGCTAAAGCCACTGCACCAACCGTGCCGTCTAGTTATCTAAGGGCGAATTTGACCATTGAACTGAAACGAAATAGCCACGTATACCTACCTAACCCGGGCTTAAGAGCTGTCAAGAGTCAGTGGCATCATTGTTACGGACATCATAACTGAATTAACTGACAGCCCTCAGTAGGTAGAAATCCAAACCACGTGATCCCGTTAAATTTCGTTGGTCAAATCCACCCTTTGTTTCTTACACTGTTTTCTGAGTGTCTTTTTTGCGATTAACCACAACACAATTAGTTTCCACAACAGTCTAGAGGCCACTTTGAACACACATTAACCATCCACCATCTTCACCAGACAATGACGGCCCCTACTACTGGCATATAAAGAGCGGAACCATCCAAAGAGAGATCCCCAAAATGCCGCCGGTGGAAGCCAAGGAGTCCCGGATCTCCATGGTCAGGGACTGCTCAAACCTGTCCGAGGTCAGCAAGTATGAGGGCAATATGATGAACAGCTCCGTGACTAGGAGTACCACCAGTTCAGCTCTGGACCATGATGGGCAGGAGGCCGAGAGGAAACGGAAAGAGGAGATGTCTTACAAGTAAGTTATCTATAATTTTTATTTAAGGTCAGATTATCTGGTGTCCAGATATCATAATTATTATTGTTTAGTCTTCATATACCCATATAGTTAGTCTTTCGTCGAGCGGATTGTCGACTCTTTACATGACCAGGGGGTCTAAAATGGCCACTTTAGCAGATCATAATATGAATTGCGTTTAAAAGCGTAAAATAGACCGTTTATAATAGTAACTGCGTCTGTGAACGTTTAGGAAAATAGATCATCATCATCGTCATCGCCCCCTTTTCCGTCATACTTACTGGTTCTGTACGTTGCTGGTTCGTTCGTTCGCTGGTTCTGTTTGGGAATAGTGTGTATACCTACACACTATTCCCAAATCACTGTAACTCCTGAAAGCCAGAATCAACAGTGGGCGACCACAAGAAAAGCCCCGAGACATTGAAGCTCGACGAAGTCCCAGAGAAACGATTTAACTGCCTTGGATCCCAAAATTAATCAGAAAAGAATAGGGAGTAGGAAAAACATAATTTCCACTTCTCTCCATATCAGCAGGAGACAGAACAGAACAAGGCCAATAGGCACACAGGGACGTATACAACTGGGATAAGCCCAGTTGCCTAGCACCACGGATATCGCGTATCTTATCCTTCTTAAATAGATCATAATAGGAAAATAATATGAATTAAGTTAAAATTCGTAAAATGGTCACAGACGCAGTTTTAGACCCCCAGAGGGATGACCTTTCATTTGTCAAAGAGGAGCATTGCCATGCAACGTAGCATATTTCAATTACACTACCTATGGTTGTAGATCTCCAGAAATCATAAAAAGTATTTTTTATTGTTGTTGCTGTTGAGATATCGACTTCCAACACGCATATTGAAAGTCAAGTAAAGGATTAAGTCAAAATAATGGACAGTTTCTCTTACTATAAAGATATACCTCCATCTTGTTGACCAATCGGTCTTAGAAAATCTTACTAAATGCCATCGTAGTGATCTTTAACCCTTCACGTTTGACTTTGCATAAGACTGACATAGTTAAGTGTACTCATGAGCGATTACAAAAAGAAGTGTTAAAACCTGTTGTTGCAGACAAAGTTAGAATTTTGCAATAGAAATGAGTGTCACGTTTCTGTTTTAAATGCACACAAGGAACTCAATTAAAAGGATGTCCTTTACTTACTTACTTAATTCTTAATCAATTCACTTAATTAATTCTGTATTAACCTCCTGAACTTGATCTGCCCCAGAAATATTCTACAAGTCATTATTTTTCGACTTATCTATCGTATGTATGTCCTTTACTTGCATTTCCTTCTTAATCGGTGCACATATGACAGAACATGAACATGGTCGTTATGCCAATTAAACAACTTTCTCTGCCTGCCACATGCAGGGGATGGCAAATTGCAGCCCTGATTTGGCAGTTCCTAATCATTTTGACTAACACGTTCATTTTCATTAAGACCCAACCCCTCTTTCCTATTCTATTCTTCCTTATTATCTTCTTTTTTTTTATAACTGTTTTTCCTGCCTTAGACGCCGCAGCTTCCCCGCCCGTCCCGAGCCAGACAACGGGCGCGCCGTCCGGTTCTTCGTCCGCTCCCTGGGCTGGGTGGAGATCTCCGAGTCTGACCTGACTCCCGAGCGGTCCAGCCGGGCCGTCAACAAGTGCATCGTGGACCTTAGCCTGGGCCGCAACGATCTGCTGGATCAGGTCGGCCGCTGGGGTGATGTGAGTAACAAACTTAATGATTTTGAAAAATTTTGTTTGGTTACTAGATACTGTCAGCTATCATTTAGCTTAGTTTCTATCAAAACAAAAAACCTGCGAAGCAGAGTCTAGACGGGCAAGATTGGACCCATCACACAAAGGAATTAGGAAAATTGGGACGTACTTTTGGCACACCCTTAGGGTGTCCTTGAACTGACTTCAAAATATAGGTATATCTTCTTCTTGTCAACACAAGGACGTTTTTTCGATAAGACGATATTTTCGTAACAGGGATGACATCACGAGAATTTAGAATATTTCTAACTGGAATCATTCACAAGTTTTAATTTTTGGGAGCTGTTCTACCCATAAATCTTAGGCACTAATCAAGCATATGCATTTCTCCTCCTCACAGGGCAAGGACCTCTTTATGGACCTAGACGATGGTGCTCTAAAGCTGATCGACCCAGAAAGTCTGAACACACTGCACACACAACCAATCCACACCATCCGCGTATGGGGAGTGGGCAGAGACAACGGCCGGTGAGTAACCATCCTACCCTCTTGTTACACTAACTCGTAAAAATTAAACTAAATCTGAAAATTTTCTGTCTTTGCATTCTCGGATTAGTGAAAGGTAAATACAGTCGAAATTTAAGGGTTTTTTTTCTAGAGTATTAGGTGTGTTTGTGAATTGGTTTATTAAAAACGTTTGAATCTCTATAGTTTCTATTAGCATTTTCTACAGTAGATTTGTAAGAGCTTTAAAGCCATGTGAAAAGGTTTTAATTTTTATGCTAATAATGGATCCTCCATTAAGGCATTATCCGAAGCCTTGTTTTGTTATTTTTAGTTATTTGTGTAAATACTTCAGCTTTGTTTCACGTGCAGTTTTGGCTTTACTTCGATACACGCAACATGATCTTTGGTGGCGTCATTTCACGCTGTAACATGTACCATAGGCCGTCATATTTGTTAGATGTATGCAATTAAGTTAGAATTTTAAATTAATTCGCGAGATATTTGCAAAAAGTCCCAAAAAGGGTCGATGCATCAGTTCATCTGAATCTGTAGTACAGTTGGTAAAATAAGGGTGTTCTTTACACCTTTCCCTGCCCCTCCTTCTGGGGTATACGCGTGATTTTATGTACCTATTGACTACGATATAAACATTACTAAACCACCTGACTGATCAGGTGAAAATATAATTTCATAAAAGAAAACCTTCAACAGCATAATTTATCGCTAAACTTCGATAGCTTGTGTTAAACTCGAAGGCTCACTCTAAAGATTCAGCATACTCTAACCCACTGAATCTCAAAGACAAATAATAATAATAATAATAATATAATATTCCACAACTATCACACAACGCCATCTAGTCCCAAGCTAAGCAGAGCTTGTGTTATGGGTACTAGACAACTGATAAACATACTTATATATTTCTAAATACATACATATTATAGATAAATTACACCCAGACACAGAACAAATGATCGTGCTCATCACACAAACATTTGTCCTGGGTGGGAATCGAACCCACGACCTCCGGCCTAGCAGTCAGGGTCACTAACCACTAGACCAACAGGCCAGTCAAAAAACACTTCAGTAATCCATCATCTGCACGCCTCCAACCTCCCAAATCTGCCTTGATTCCTCTAGAACCGTCACTTTTCTGCCCAGGGACTTCGCTTACGTGGCCCGCGACCGCGCCACACGCAAGCATATGTGCCACGTGTTCCGTTGCGAGGCGCCAGCGCGCAGCATCGCCAACGCGCTGAGAGACATCTGCAAGCGCATCATGATCGAGAGGTCTCTGCAGCCTCCGCCGCGTCCCACAGACTTGCCGTCTACTCGGCGGCCTAGACCACTGTCTGGTAAGATCTTGATTGTGGTATTTAATTTTGATAGGATTAATTGGTGTTATAGGACATTGCAAGCTTGAGTCACCTGATTGTCTGATAAAAAGATGATTCCGTGCTTCGGAAGGCACATAAGCCAGTGGTCCCGGCCATCAAAGGTATGGTAACAGGACCCAAATAATGGCTTCGGGAGGCATTTGTCGCTATATTCTAAGCATTATTTACTTTTTAATGGTTAAAAGTTTGGTTACGTTTATCTCGTAACCAGACTGTATTTTGTTTCCACTAGATGTGGTGTTCGTGGTGGTCATGGGTTCGAATCCCACGGGAAGCATACTTTGTAAAGTTGTTTCCAGTTTGGCTATAGGACGTTGAAGGCTTGAATCACCTGATTGTCTGACAAAGATTTCGTGCTCTGGAAGGCACGTTTAAACCGTTGGTCGTCATACCATATATGAGAGGCCCTCGAGGCGGTCTAGAAGCGCCGACACAAGTGTGTAGGGTCGTTAGACCTTACTGCCCACATGATAAGAACATTAATCTTTTGCTCTCGACTCCTAACCTCACCATTCCGCTCTCAGTAGGCGCCGCCTTCCCAACTCCGATGGAGGAGCCCCGCAAGACGGTGCGCGCGTTGTACCTGGGCAGCGCCGAGGTGGCGCGCGCGACGGGCATGCGCGTGCTCAACGACGCGCTGGAGCGTCTCGCGGCCGCGCGCCCGCCCTCCGCCTGGCGACCGGTCGCCGTGGCTGTGGCGCCGTCTATGATCACTATTACTGATGAAGGGGTAAGTCGAGAGTTAACTTATTGCTGTATGAATGTAAATAAAAAGGAGATATGAAACTATAAGCTGGAATGATTGCGCAAATTGCTCGTGTCTCGAACGAAAACCTTTTACATGATGCTTCCAAAAACTCCGGGTTTACAACTTCAGTTTTGCAGATGTTTATAAACGACGGTAAGCTTGAATATCTACTTCAATCCACTAGATATAGATCAGTTGGGTTTCCTGCTTTCGCCGACCAAAACGCAAACTTTGCGAGTCTCATCTAGCTAGACGCAAAAAAGGGAGCTTTAAATGTAATAGGTAGACCACAATAGGGGATCGGACAAAAAAATAATAATTAGTCCGTCAGATAGATTTTCAAAAAATATTGAAAACGTATTTTTCCTTTTTTCACATAAACAAAAAATGAAGACTATACTCAGACTATACTATACTTCGAAAACTCGTGAATTCCTCGAAAACGTCACATGATAGTACATTTTTCACCAACAAATGACGTCACAACCCCTCACTCTCTCACTCTCCACTCATGATCTTTGACGCGTCTTATCTTCGTCATTTTTTATTAATTTGATAAAACAAAAAACACGTTTCCAATATTTTTTGAAAATCTAACTGACGGACTAATTAGAATCATTTTTTTTTGACCCAGTCCGATCCCCTATTTGCATAGGCACAAAGCTTAGGTATCATTGGCGACATGAACCTCTTCATTAATTGGTTTTGTTAAAACTAATCCAGTTAGTTGATATACCATGGCTGGTTTTATAACCCCTCCACGGTAACCCTAATAACATAAACGATTTCTGCAACCTTTCAGGAAACAACTCCCATCGTAGAATGCCGCGTCCGCTACCTCTCGTTCCTGGGTATCGGGCGTGACGTGCGGCGTTGCGCGTTCATAGTGCACACCGCTCAGGATCTGTTCGTGGCGCACGCCTTCCATGCGGAACCGTCCTCCGGCGCGCTCTGCAAGACTATCGAGGCGGCTTGCAAGGTATCTTTAACATTTTTGTCTGTTCTAGCAGTCTTGGCAAACGGTTACGGCATCTCCAACGCCATAAAGTTCGTCGCCATTATTCTCTTGCCCGTATCCGAAATTTGGGGTCAGCGTAGTATGTCATAATTCTTCTTCCATGCTTCTATATTACGCTTCATCTTATTAGACACCTCCTCAACACTACACAGTTATAACAGCTCGCAAACACTCCAGAAGAACAATTAAGGAGTTATCACTGCCGTCAGCCTACAGTACTCCACGGCTGGAAATAGGCCTCTCCAATCACACGCCTATTTGCGGCAACTCTCATCCAGCTACTACCAGCCACTCTGCAGCGACAGTCACTACTAATATCCTGAGCTTGCTACCACTAATCGACGCGGAATTGAATTGAGCTAATAACATAATACTACATTAGTTTGACACGATATCGAGTCACATCATCCGAATCGAAACGAGTCAACGCATCTTTGCTTTTATCCCAGCGAACAACTTCTTCATTTCTTCCTTCCAGCTGCGCTACCAGAAGTGCCTGGACGCGCACGGCGGGTGCGGGGCGCTGGGCGCGGGAGGCGCGGGCGGCGCGGGGGCGGAGGGAGCTCGCGGCTCGCTGGGCGCCGCGCTCAAGTCTCTGGTGGGCTCGCTCACCGGCCGCAGGGGCTCCTGAACGGGACTCAACGAGCCGCACTCCGAAGGTATCGTCGGCTTTTTATTATAGCGATAAACCACTGCACTGTTTCCGAAAACTGCAATATTTAAAAACAAAAATATAAGACTAGCGAAAAACAAAGATATTTATTTAATGCAATTTAAACGCTGCTCCAATGGTAAGTCAGTTACGGTAAGAATAATCTTTAGGAGAAAGGACGTTGGGCGAATAACCACACAAAAAGAAGGAAGAGGAAAGATTTGATTTTATCTAAATCACATCGACCAGTCCCAGTTTTACCCAAGAGTTTTATTTCAACCTTACGATGGATGAAATCTTTCCCATTTTAAAGTAATACTAAATTACGAGTAGATGTAACAGCTTTAAAATTTAGTGATAGGCCTATTTTCGTCTACCCCATTTTACAAATTTCTTTCTTATCCAGACGATGCATTACCGCCAGAGGAGTGCGGCCCGAGCGACAGTGGCGCCGCCGACGCGCCCTAGCGCCATCGCTTGCCGCCACTACGTGACGTCATCACTCACCGCTTCTGTATCGTTTTAACTGAGTAATATTGGCCATGTCTGCAATTTATAGAACCTAAGAGACCCTATAAGAGGGAAATTGCCATGACAATTTTAGAAAAACTCATTTCTATTCTGATTTTTAAATATGGCAAGAAAACGTGATGCCGATCAAGTGAATTGGAAAAGCAAGTTTGTTATACATAAAAAAACAACTTTAAAGACAAATAAAGTTTTTCGATTGATACAGTTAAACACAATGAAGATACAAGTATCGTTGGGTTAGTAAAGGGAAGGCTCTGTTTCTCAAGACCAATTAATTATCATAAAAAGTTGCTGTCAGGGTCAAACTCGTCTGTGTGTTCATCTGTTATTAATCGATCAAATACGTGACATGAATTTGACAGTCAGTCAACTTGCGTGTATTTCACACTCGGTTTGTGATTAACAAATAAAACGAAACATTGTCAACAGATTCTGTGTTGGTTTCTGAAGAAACTGGGGGTTAATATTTTGCTTATTAAGGTCTTCTAATAGGAGGAAGGTTTTGAGATGGAAATAAGTATGTAATATAATAAAATTGACACATGTGAGGAGAGTGTGGATTGATTCCACGACACGCCGTGACAGGAAAAAGGGCGCGAAATGCCATATTGTTGCCATAAATTATAATCACGGTTTTGAAAAATAAAAAACTAAGTACTCGTTAAAACGATACAAAACTAAATAAGCTGACTGAAAATCTTGAATAGAAAACTAGCCTTCATCGTTTTGCTTATACACTAACAAAATGACAAAAAACCATCCAATAAGTCTTTGTCAAAATGTCTCAATTTGACATTCGGAACTTGAATTTGACATTTCATTATACAAACTCGACTGCATTAATGAACATATCTATTAGTTTTTTTACGCTAATAGGCTGTCATATTTAGTGGAAATATATAAATACACATTATAGTGAGCGATATATAATACACAGAAATGATTTTAATTTTACGTTAAGAAAATATAATCAGTTAACTAGGGACTGTATCACCACCATTTAAATCTTACTTCAGTGTGGAAAAGAGATGGAGCCTCTTCTGTGTAGTTCTCTCTCTCTCTCCTTCTAAAGTGAGATTAAAATTATACTGATATAAGAAGTGGTGGTAGGCCCTCAAGGTTTTTTATTAACCCAGTTTATTTTCCATTGTTTTTAAATTATGAACTTGTAAATAAAACTGTTGAAAGTTTTAACGTCCTAAAATATAAGCTACATATTGAAATATGGCGATAATGACCTATGTGACATAGTAAAAAAAGTCCATTCTTGCATGGCACGGTAGAATCATAAAAAAAAAACTAGATAATAATGCGTGGAATATAAATAATTGAATGGAAGTATGTCGTTAATTTAATTAATGTTAGAGTCATAAAATAATGTTAGTTGGTGTTACATTTTAATGACAGAAATTAATTGCAGAATTATGCAAGCTAGCTTCTTCCATTTCTAGACTTCTACGCCATAGGATCGACAAAATATATAACCAGACTGTATTACTAAAACATTAATTAAATTAAAAATATCAATCATTAATCGATATAATCCAACCCATTCTTTGCTTAAAAAATCTGTTAAAGACAAAATATAAACCTATGTATTTCCTCGAGTTGTAAAAAGCCTGTATTTGATTTTGATGTTAGATGTTACGTTTTAATTGTACCTACATAATTAGACTTTTACTAATGGTTAGAAAATACCCAATTTTCTAAAAGTTTGTCCTGTAAACTACATGGAACATTGTTGTACTATTTTTAAACATTAGTTATAGTTAACTAGTTTCTATGTTAACGTTTTAGAATAGATCAATGCTGATGTCCGAATATTAAAAAGTTTAAAGGGCTGATGTGTATTATTAATTGATGTGCTGTCAATTAAACTGTCAAATTGCATTTGACAAATTGAGTCTTGACAAATTTGACAATTTAGTTTGACATTTACCGTAAGGATTTACCAAAATTTTGGTCTCTTGAAGGTTACCTTATAAATTACTAGTCCATAGCAGTAGGTATGTTAAGCTTTTGTAAATTTAACGCTATTTATATTCTATCTGTGACAAAATATCGTCACAGAACACTATTGATGTTAACATAGATTTTTGTGTAAAATTAAATGTAAGACTCGTAAACGGTTAGTTTGGGATGTTGGAAGTTCTTTGTAAATAATTGTAAACTTAATGGAAGTAGATTTAAGGTAGATAATGGATTGATAGTATTTTGGACAATTTCTGGTCAGCGCTGACCTGGTAGCAGCACGCTATGGATAGTCAATCGTATGCTGACTATAATAGAATGTAAAATGGCAGAGTGTATGGAAAGTATTGGTGTTGAGCACGGTATGTACCTAGACAGTAAGGCATCAATGGTTTCAAAAAAAAAAAACTTTGGTTCGTAGTATAATTATAACGATTATAGGAGGACCCTACGAGTATAAATAAAGAGTTTATTTTTGCTTAAGCTTTAAGATATTGAGGATTTCGATTGCTAAAGATAAATATTTTTTGTATGATCACCTCATTGTGTATTTATAATATTTATATAATCTTAAGCTTTTTGGGCGTAAAATATCCCTTTAGTTCAGCATTTTGGAGGCTCAAATTTAAAGTCGACTAGTTGAGTCTAAAAGGTAATTAGAGAAACTCCCAATGTAAAAATGGAAGACTTCACTTGTCCAAGAACTCCCGAAACTAGACTTTAAATATTGAGTGGTGGAGTAATGTTTCCATCAAATCAAAATATAATTTAAAACCCATTCAAATAGCTAACCTCATTGTTACAAGGGTGTTCGAAACACGTTGAGCTTTCAATAATATTATATATTTATACGTAATATTCAAATCCGCTCGTATTTAAAACTAGATTATACAAATCCTAAATTCGGCCATTTTACAAGCATAAAAATATAAACAAAATGGCTGACGGGTTGCCGTTGGCGGCTTGTGTAGATTAGAATTTTCATAAGGGGAGTCGTAAAGAAAAAAGGGAATTGGGACCTATGAAACAGATTTTCGAATTAAATTTGATTTACCATAGTAAAATCTACTTATTCTTAAACTCACATCAGAAGAAAAACTTCATAAAAATGGTAGTTTCAACTATGGGAGGTGAAATGAGTTCCAAAGTTACTCGAGATGTATTGTTAATTAAAAAGTGTTTTTGTGTCTGTAACACTTCGACAAAATATAGGTAACTTAATAGTATATACTAGAGCGAAGGTGACCTTCGAATAAATGCTCTGTCTCTGTGTCTGCGATGATTCAAACATTTAGACTTGACACTGACTTTGAAAGACCTTCGGTCATAATTAGCGTATTCAAAGGTCATCTTCTCTCAATAGGTTAAGGCATTCGACTTAGAATATCACAAAATAGCTTCAAAGTATATTTCAAATATTAGAAAATCAGTGTCGCTTCACACTTATATATAAATATAATGATACACTGAGCTGTTCTGTAATACGTAAAGATAGTGTTATTCACACTCTAATACTAAGTGGAAAGTCATTATTTATACAAAAATATATAAATATTTAAGGGCGGGGTTATTCATTATGGGACGTTTGGCGGAGCCTCCATGGATCCTACAGTGTGTGTAAGAGTTGGCGCTATTTTCTTGCATAGCTCCACCTCTTTCTCGCTCTGAAGTAAGTTTCAAGTAATTCTGCTATATGAAGATGTGGTAGGCCCCCAGCCGTTCTTATATGATAACTCTCTTCGCGCAATACATTGTGACAATGCAAGCTTCACGGCCTTTTATCGGATGAAGTATATGTCAATATTTTCTATAAAAATAAACGTTTATGTAGTTAATTAGATAGCTTGTGAATTCCTGTTTTCTAGCTCACTGTTATATATAAACGATGGAAGATAATGTTATATACAGTCATCGCTTTGACAGCTTAAAAGCCTTCAAACTGTGGCTTTTAATGAATACTTTTGTGAAATTAATAAAAAAATATTCATACATATGTGTTTTGTTTGTTTATCACTGGGTTCCCTTACATTTTGTAATTTATGCAATCTTATGTATTTTCATTATTCAAGAAAATTACTTTGATAGAAACATCTTGCAGTCTCAATGCCTTATTTTATAAAGAATTATTGTTTGGATATTGTTTTTTTTTGGGTTCTATTTCCGGTTGAACCAAGAGATAATAACAATTGGCTTGACTACTGGTTAAAACTCACGAAAATTTTGTGAAAAAAGTAATAATATAAAAATGGAGTAGTTACATACTTTAGAAGTTTTTGGTGGGGGGCACTTTCTATCCTTGTCGCGCGAAACGGAAATTTGTACTACGTAACCGTGACGTAACTATGGCGGTATGAAATATGACGTCACGTTTTGTATAGCGCTGTCTTTGTCTAACACGTCATTACGTCAACATAACATTTTCATGAATTCTTACCCGACTACGGCGAAGCCAAAAGGAAGGGTTTTAACAGTAGTCAAATAGCCATTATTGAAGAAAGCACAGGTGCGTAGTACTCGTAACCGGCGTGCGTGTGTATGACCAGCAGGGTTATTGCGTATCTTTTAAATGACAGTGGCTAACCTATAGTGCCTATCAATTACTGTCAGTCATCAGTGAAAACATTTTGTATTTGTTTACCAGTATTTTGTTGAACGAAATCACGTACGAAAATCTGACATAAATAAACAATGTAATGTACCACCACAGAGTATCTATCTATATAAGTACAGTCGTTCAGAGCGCCATCTACAAACAGCTTTGCGTGTGCCTCCCAATTGGTTCCATTTTGTACTAAACCATAACCAATTTGACAGTTAATCCATAGACAATATGATAGCCACTGTTATTTAAAAGATACGCAATAGCCCTGCAGATGTATGAATGTTGACGAGGCAAAACGAGTACCTATGTGAGGATCGTAGCAAGTGGCGTTCTGTGGTTTCTGCCTACCCACACATGGGAAAAGGGCGTGAGTTTATGTATGTATGTTATATAGACATTTGGTAATATATCTATTAAAATTAATAACTACGTAAGCATTAAAAATGCAACCTGGTGAAGGGTGCGGAACTCCGCTGGATGCGAGATGCACGAAACCGGTCAATGAACGCTTGTGTGTGACTCGTGTCTTTGTAGTAGTTCAATTATATGCTTATAATTTTTAATAGCAAATATGTCCTTAATATGGCGAGAGGCTTAGCATTGCCATCGATCGTGGCAATGCCGCCAGTCTCTTGGGCATATTACAATTACAGACAAGTTGTTTGGTGTGTGTGTTTTATTAGGTGCACTCAACATTTTCATATTTGGGCCCCATCTTGGAATCCACGACATCATTTTCAAATAAAAACCGAGTCAGATTCATTATAAATATTTATTCATAATTGTTACATTGGGCATAATTTGGAATTTAGGATTTCAACTCACTCAATCACAAAAAAATTGTTCAAGTTTTATTTAACCAAAACAAAACTATATAATTATCATATCTGACTTCATGTAAAAATATTATCTACTGCTCCACAATATTCAATTCTGATTTACATTTTAATATGACTACTAGCTTTTACTACATAACCTTTAAAATAACAAATAGTATATTTACTTCATCACAACTTTTTAATACAATCATGATTTAGATTAAGCGTAGGTTTTATATATTAATAGGCCATGAAACATTATCTAGTAGCCAACTATAAATTTTCTTTTTTGCCCGTTTTCAATACCTAAATGTAATGCTTATTACACGTTGGATTTAGGACTCTCAGTACTTCCAACATTGTGGTTTTAAGAAACTACATTTAGGCATTTCAGTGACAACGGGTATCAAATCTTTTAAGCCTAAGTTTCTCACATTAATAATAGATTTTCTTCCTGGTACTTTAAAACTCAATAATCGTTCGCAGTGTTGTTCACATAAAATATCTATCTTTTATCTTCTTACATAATTTCAACGGGCAAACGACAATTATTGAACGTGGAGCAGTACTATTCACCGGGGTTTAAAACATTTATCGTAAAACTAATAACTTTATTATACAAAATACGTGTGTTTCTATACAAACTTAGTGTATTTATAAAATTATACTTGTAATATTGTCAAGCACGTGGGTCCAGAGATAGTGGGACAAAAAGATGCATTCAAACAGTATTCAAATTAAAAGTATAATATCTTCTCGTAAAGAAGGTATTAATATAACAATATTATAGTTTAAAAATCGATAAACATTAATAAACGCCTATAATAAAGAATATAAGAAATCGTGTTATCTTCTCGAGAAATAATGAAAAGTAACAGAATAAGGACATTTGTGTTACAACTTCTTTAAATAAATATGTTATACTCCGTGACCTAATATAAGCGATATTTTTTCCCAGATGGTCGAACTACATGGATGAACCTATAGAGCAGACGATCGCTTGTATTGGTACACGGTCAAACATAAAAAGAAGTATACTTAAAGCAAACCAGGAAGGAAGAAATAAGAAAATTAAGAAATAGTAATCAAAATATTCTCTGGACCCGACATAAAGCTTAAAAATGTCGATATCGACAATTCTCTTCATAAGCGCAACACTAGGGTCAATTATGTCGACATTCAGATATAAATCGACATTTCTGTCCATCGATATATTTGCTATCGACACAATAACGTGCTTAGACATCTAGCGCTTATTTATTCAAGTCGATAGATCATATTTCTTGACGATTTAGAAATTCTCGTGCTTTGTGATAAACAGTGACGAAAAATAACAAGAATATTAAAATAGATGGTCAAATTATTGACATAACATATTTTAAAATATTGCACAAGTTTATTACTATTATTTATTAAAATTCTAAGTTGATTTTTGTACGCACACCGATGAATCAAACTATGCAAAACCAGTATAAGCGGATCTCTCATTGTATGGTAAATCTATACAAACCGAGATCACGTTGTTGTTGTTGTGTGAACCGGATTTCACGAAGGACCTTAATATAATGTAACAACTTTTGAACACATGCATCCAATAAAGAATTTGAGTTTGAAGTAATGTAGAGGAAAGTCACCAAATATGAAATAGTATCTTAATATGGAATACCTTCATTTCTCTAAGACTATAAGTATGAAACGCAACACTCGACCATCTTCTGTTCCATTCGGTCTACTAACACGTACGTGGTGCAATAGACCGAATGGAACAGAAGATGGTCGAGTGTTGCGTTTCATACTTATAGTCTTAGAGAAATGAAGGTATTCCATATTAAGATACTATTTCATATTTGGTGACTTTCCTCTATGTGTCGCCGTGATACAAATATGAACATCAAAACAAAAAACAAAAACTGTTTTGAATAATTAAAGGCACTGAATGTTGTAGAAACCGCGGATTTTTAATTCAGTCTGTGAAATATTTAGAAACCACTGATGAGGGAGACTTAATAATTAAAGAGAATCTCCACCTTGAAATTCGGTTAAAAACAGGAAAAGAGATTTTGTCGAATTTTCATCAAAAATTCAACAAAACATCTGGTATATTTTTATTTGACTTGGGTCAATTGAAAGACTAGTTTCCTCAGGTAATAAGGTAAGGTTAGTCAGTAATTATTATGAATGGATCAAGCCGCCTATATTAAATTAAAAACAAAGAAATGAAATAGATCTATCGACTTGTATAAAAGCGTGTACAGTATAAATTCAGTTATCGGGTAGTGGCTAGTTCATCTGTGATTTACATACTATCTTCATGTACCTGTTACAACATTCTTGTGATTCAACAGCGCTGCTTAAGTGTCAACCTGGAACGAGAAAAATATAATATTTATTCATTTATAAAGGGTGTAAAAGTACCCTTAACGCAAACGGAGGGGACTTGTTCCCACTGCATTTTTTTTTTTGTTCTAGACCATACCTGGGAACCCCCTAGTTACTGAGATATTGGGGGTCAAATTATCAATTTTTTCTCAGCTGTTTTTGTAAAAACTAGTTTTTCAGGTTATAACTTTACTTAAATTACCTCCATGACCCGTTTACTATTCAAAGCATCAATAGGGGATCGGACAAAAAAAAACTAATTAGTCCGTCAGATAGATTTCCAAAAAATATTGGACACGTATTTTTTCTTTTTTCAAACAAAAATTTAAGTCAATACAGTGCTTCGAAAACTCGTGAACTCTTCGAAAACGTCATATGATAGTACATTTTTAACCTACAAATGACGTCACAACCACATCTTATCTTCGTCAATTTTGATTAATTTGATGAAACAAAAAACAGGTATCCAATATTTTTCGATAATCTAACTGAGGGACTAATTAGAATCATTGTTTTTTTACTCAGTCCGATCCCCTATTGGCACAATGTTTTAAGAGTGCTACATTGAGTTTTACCGTAAAATGTGATTTTTGACCCCAAAAACAAAAGTCGTTTCCCAGCAATATTTTTTGCGTAGAGGTACTTAGTTTTGATGTACAGAATGCTTGGTTGACGGCTGTGTTAAGGGTTAATTTACACCCTGTATATCGAAAGAACTGGAAGTTATGTGTTTTGCCTAGCAATGGGATGATGTAGGTTTCGTAACATATCCACTCATATTGATAACTAGCTATTGCCAGCGGCTTCACCCGCTACAACTCGAAAATTATCCCAAGGGAAGATAAAATCGAGATAAAAACTATCCTGTGTTAATCCAGGTTATAAACTATCTGTGTACCAAATTTTATCTAAATCCGTTCAGTAGTTGACGGCACGGTTGGCGCAGTTGCTCAAGCAATGGACTGCTGCGCTGCGTGTCGCGGGTTCGATTCCCGCGCGAAACAAATATTTGTATGACCTACAGATAGTTGTTACGGGTCTGGGTATTTGTGTATGTGAAGTTTAAATGTTTGTAAACGCACCCACGATACAGGAGAAATTCCTAGTGTGGGGCAACGTTTTTTTTTTTTTTTAAATAAGTTGTTGTAGAGAAGAAGTAACAAACATACACACTCACAAACTTTCGCCTTTATAATATTAGTGTGATATATCAGTCCTGTGTGTCCGGTTGTTTGTTCACTACAGGAACTGATATAAGCACCTACACTACCGAAAGCGCCGAACTAATAGCTCAGTTCTTAACCGACACAATTTAGATTGTAAATATACAAAACCTAACTCCTTTTATCCCCCAAGGGTTTGACATAATTGAGATATTTCCTGACTAAATGAAATATGATTCTGTTTAGTACGTCAGTTAGATTATCGCAAAATATTGGATTCTTTTTTTTTTTAACAAATTAATAAGAAATAAAAGCATGTGCAAAAACATATAGAACAAGACTGCAAAACCACCCCTACCAGCTTCACTGCTTATCAAAATCAAAACTCATTTATTCAAACTAGGCTGATAATCAGCACTTTTCGAATGTCAAAATTTACTTTACTTATTTACAAGAGACACTCCCCCAAAACGCCCCCCTTCGACACTTCCTGTTTTTGCTGGAAAGAAGAAGTGGCGGAACAAACTCCCCAGCAACACATCTGTCTGTTAGGTTGGTTAGAAGAACCAGACTCGATACAATAGTAAGGCAAGTTAATGACTACAGCCACAAAAAGCAATAAAAAATAAAAAAGTATATAATATTAAAAAAAGACATAACATATCAGTAAACTAATCTTGGAGAAAGAACATAAATACCAAATAGCCTAAATCGGCTAAAACGTAGCAGGGTATTAAAACTGGGCAGTTGTGTTTAAGCTGCCACATCAAGTAGCAGTCAATCCTAATGAGGAATGACTCACCAGTTAATCGATGTAATAACTCATCTGCTCGTAGTCAAAAGGGCTGATTGCATGATAGGACAAAGATTTTTTTTTTATAATAAAAATGAATGAAGATGAAATGCGTCAAAAAACAAAAAATGAAAAAAAAAAATAAAGAAAAAAAGAAAAAAAAAAAGATCGAAAAAGAAAAAAAAAAGAAAAAAAGATCGAGATGAAAGATCATGAGTGTGAGCTGTGAAGACACATTCCGGTAAAAAATGTACTGCAATGTGACGTCACACGAGTTTTCGAAGCACTGTATCGTCAAATTTTAATATCCTGTCCACAGACCTGTCTGATTCCGTTCATACAAATCTAATTTCTGTAAACACCCTTAGTTTGACATCTATCGCAGTTCAAATTCGATAACATAAATAGTCAAGATAATATTTCGACGGATGTAGACTTAATATCCGTGGCTAGTGCATCTACCTGTAACATAGATCAATGCTCATCACTGATGTCATCTGGTAAAGCCTTCAAAATACTAGTCCAAAATATAAGAAGCATTAACTGTAATTTGCCTGGTATGCTCATTCTTTTGGCTAGATCCAGTGTCGATTGGGATGTGATAATATTAACCGAGTGCTGGTTGCTTAGTGTTCATAATCCTCCGATAATGGATGGTTATGATTACTATGCAACTAAAAACAACAAAACCCAAAACGAAGGAGTAGTGGTTTTTATCAGGAAGGGAATTAATGTATGTGTAAAAGAGCCATCAATAATGGACTGTAATAGTCTATTAATAACACTCGAAAATCATACTACCATTCTTGCTATTTACCGATCCCCCAGTGTTAGAAATATCGAAGTATTTATGCAAAGCTTACATAACCTACTGCATGGCATTGTTTCAAAATCTAAAAACTTTGTTTTAACGGGTGATATTAACATTGATATATCTGAGCACACATTGGATGCTCGAAAACATAACTACTTAAATCTAATGGCTTCACATGGTATGTTACCAGCCCACCTTATTCCCACTCACTCTAAATCGTGCATCGATCATGTTATGCTGAAAACAAAGTTTCCAGCATCATGCTTTGTAGCTGAAACATCCCTTACTGACCACCACACTGTTATTCTTTCTATTGACATGTCAATCCCTACAAGGCAGAAAGCAAGAACCCTAAAACAAATGGACTATATTTCTCTAGACTCAGCTGTCCCCAGTATCGACTTTACGCCCCTTTATTCTATGACCGATGTTGATGATGCTGTAGCCTTTTTTACTGACTCTATTAACTCTGCTATCCAATTGTGCACTAAAACTATAACTGTGACCAGAAGGCAGAAAACCTTAAAGCCATGGATTACTCCAGGTCTCTTGAGATGCATGAGAAACAGAGATAAACTGCATCTGAACTCGAAAAATTCTCCTAATAATACAATTCTAAAAATAACCTATACCAGATACAGAAACTTTTGTAACGGATTATTAAAAAAACTTAAAAGACAACATGAAAGGCACGAAATCGACAAGGCAGGTAATAATTCCAAAAAGCTATGGACCGCTATAAAATCAATAACTTACACTACTCGATCCGCAGAGGTTGCCTCTGAATTAATATCTCCTTCTAACCCCCAACTTTCTACTGACACCGTAAATGCTTATTTTGCAAACATGGGCAAATCTCTAGCAGAAAAGCATGCATCTCATGATCCGTCGCTTGACCTACCTGTACCTTTGCCTCCCAAATCGGCCTGTTCTTACTCCTTCGTAATGTTACCAACAGATGAAAACGAGATAAACAGCATTATCCTCAATCTTAGAGTCAACTGTGCGGTTGGACGCGATGGTATATCGGCCAGTTTTCTGTCTAGATATAGACCTATGTTACTCTCTCCTCTGGCTTACATTTGTAATTTGGCATTTCAAACGGGGTCCTTCCCACGAGACTTTAAAAAATCACAAATCATACCTATATTTAAGTCTGGTGACAGAGCCTGTGTCAATAATTATAGACCAATTTCGATATTGCCTACATTATCCAAAGTCCTGGAGAAACTTATGAACAAAAGACTGAAACACTATTTGGAAAAGAATAAACTACTTTCTGACACTCAATTTGGTTTTAGATGTAACAAAGCAACTAGTGATGCAGTTCATGAGGTTACGGACTTTATTGTGGACAATATTGATAGGAAAAAGAAAGTCTTGGCAATATTTCTTGATTTAGCCAAGGCATTTGACACGGTCTCTGTTCCCAGACTGATAGATAAACTTCAGAGACTGGGAGTCAGGGACTTGCCGCTTAAACTCTTCGCAGATTATCTCAGTGACAGGTCTCAGTGTGTGAGGGTGGGCGAATGGATAAGTGGCGATCTTCCCATTTCCTATGGAGTTCCTCAAGGAAGCATCCTCGGACCTACCTTGTTTCTCATTTATATCAATGACCTCTGTGACCTTGAACTTCTGAACGGAAAGATTGTTGCATTTGCAGACGACACAGCCCTCATTTTTAGCGACAGTTCATGGGAAAAGGCGTTTCAGCATGCGCAGAATGGTTTCAACATTGTTGCCCATTGGCTAAGATCAAATCTCCTTACCTTGAATGTCGATAAAACTAAATATTTAACGTTTTCTCTTAGAAGTGTCCCACAGTCGGGTTTTAATGCAAAATCGCAAATTATAGCACACTCACACATATGTGGGGGCCTGTCGCTGTGTAATTGTTCTCCACTTCAGCAGGTGAATACAATGAAATATCTAGGCATCCTGCTCGATAACAGGTTAAATTTTGCACCACACATCGACCTCGTGTCGTCTAGAGTTCGTAAATTAATATATATATTTAAAAATCTTAGACACATAGCAAACGCTAAAGTATTAAGAACAATCTACTTCGCCTTATGTCAATCTCTTTTAGTTTATTGTATAACGTGTTGGGGTGGAGCGTGTAAAACCATCATCCTGAAGCTCGAGCGTGCTCAAAGAGCCTTACTTAAAGTTGGTGCATTTTTTCCCTTTTATCATCCCACTTCCAGCGTTTATCGACACTGGGAGGTTTTAACAGTGCGACAACTGTTCGTTCTATCATCTGTCATTAAAATGCATGGTTGTCTGCCTTACGATCCATCGATAGTTGCCATGGTTTATTTATTTATTTTTATTTATTATATGTTTTTACTCTGGACGCTCTTAACTTGCACGTCTTGCTACATAGTTCTCACATAATATACCATCTCAACATGAATGATGTAATGTACCAAGATTTTGTAATAATATTCTGATTGAAAAGAGTGTCCATGGAGTTTCTTGCCCTTTCTTCTCCATTGAGATCTACGCTAGGGAATGGGCAACTACAGTACTTTCACAAGTTATTATGCCTTGTGTCTGTGACTGTAGCTTTAGAGTGCAATGCGTCGTTCCGGGGGTTGCTGCGTCGAGTTGCGCGGTGCCGGATGTTTGCGGCGGCGAGTGCTGCGGGTGCGGGGGCGTGCGGCGGCGTGTGCCGTGGCGGTGGGTGCGCAGGGCTCCGGGTTGCGGGGCGACGGTTGCGCATTGCATTCGTTGTTCCGTGATTCGGGGTCTCGTGCATTCGTTGTAGCGGTGTGCGTCGTTGCGTGCTTTCGTGCTCGCGGTGCTCGTTGTTGCTGGCATTCGGCGGCGTGTGATTCGGCGTGGTGGCTTTCGGAATGACGTATTGCACTCGTAGATTTGTTTTTATGAATTGTTCTTCTGACATTCAAAAGTGCCTATAAAGGTTTAATTGAAATAAATGCTTTGAGTTTGAGTTTGAGTTTGAGTTTGATCCCATTGCTCTGTTAAATAAACGGAGGAAACACACAGTCTGCGAGTCCAGAGCCTGCCGTACTCAATTTGCGCAGAGGTTTTTCTCATTTTTGGGTGGCCATATTTACAATAAAATTAATCAGACACTATCAATTTATCCTCAAACTAAAGCAAAATGCAAACGAACTGTCACACGATGGCTCCTTGACCTTGATTATTCTCAAACAGAAAAAGTTATAAAAATTTCACAGTAATGCAACGTAATCAGAAATTGCGTACACACCAAAGATACACATATTTCACTATTAACTCGTTCACAAAAGCACCCATACACACTATCACACACTACTACTCACTATCACACACTACTCACTATCACACACGACACACTATCATACACCACACCAAACACATTATTATACTCCCATACTTGGATACATAGTTAATTAATTCGCATGCTTTGTTCCTGTAACCTGTTTTATTATTTGTTTTGTATAAGGTCTAAAATCTATAGTCTAATAATCTAATTACTACCAGCGGCAGCGTTGGAATTGTAATATATATATAAATATTTTTCTTCGGTAACCTACTTTCTCCATTTTATTTTGTCCATGGAAGTGAACTGATTTCCAAGATACAGGTTCTTTACCTAGTTTGGAAGTCAGGCGTCCATGTAGTTTTCTGCAGCCTTTTTTGTATAGAATCCCCGATGATGAAATTTGTATTAGGCTATATTTTAATTGAGACCAATAAACGATTATTATTATTATTATTATTATTATTATTTTTTTTGTTTAAGTACGTACATAAGGTAAAAATATGGGTTCAATATTTTTTGGAAATCTCTGACGGACTTATTAGATTTTTTTTGTCAACCCTATTGTAAACAAACATTTCGCCGCATTTAGTAATGTTTAAGTTCCATTTAATGGGAGGCCATCCCATGGCCGTCAAGTGGACTAAAAACCAAAGTAATGCTTGCCAGAAAATATAGTTGGACAGAATAAATTAGGTGGGCATACTAATGGGTATATACAATGTTATGTTATAAATTAGAAATGTGGCCTCATGAGGTCTTTTTTTTGGTGGGTGTAAAATCATCGAATAACCCCTCCCGCTCTTGGGCAGAGCGAAAGGGAGTGTCAGACTTCTACTGACTAAAAACCACCCATGTTCCTTCTTCGCCCTCTATGTCGAGGCCGCGATAACCGGTGGACTACCCGCGGCCCCGACAGGCGGCCTCATGAGGTCTCAAATAATGTTATTTACTCACCAGTGACGGCATTACATCCATCCATGTTGCTCAAAGAAGTGCGTTCTGTACTGAAACAAATGAAAGTTCTATAGACATTTGCAAATGTTAGTTTGTCTAAAAAAGAACGAGTTGAGAAAGGTAAAACAGTTTCAAATGAATTAGGTTGTTTCTATTTAAAATCAAACAATTATCTTCACATAAATTAGCTACGACCCGCGCGCGCGCGAGTGTACACACGAGCGAACTTAGTAAAGGTTTTGACAGTTTTGTCATACAAAAGCATGTCAAATCCTTACTAAGTGACGGCTTAAGTAATCATCAAATATCTATGAGTACCGCAGTTAGTGTCAAAACATATAAATTAAATAAGCCACAACGCGTTGTAGGAGTCTAATCAGCATTTCGTGCCTTAAATCTAAACATATAGGTACATGAATAAGCCACACTTAGTACATGAGAAATGAAATATTCGGTTAACATACAATGTCATTGTATTAAACATTTTGATTACACGATGCACGAATGATAACATGGAACAAAGCCGCAGGTCTGTATGATAAGGTTGTAACGAGTTAACATGGTAAAAATATTACCTATATTTTGTACACATGCCAGTCAAACCCAAATCTTCGGGCAATACAAGACAAAAAGACATACAAAATTATCCCATTGAAAATAATATTAGTTTTGAAATCAATATCTTAGACTTTGGGAACTCGTTACAACCTAAAGCAGTACAAGCAATGTCGACCACAGAGTAGTAAGTAGGTAAATGGAGTATTCATTGTGTCCCGTTGATATTGTGAGGTGGATTCACTTTTTGCAGAGCTATTACTAGGCTTCTTGGACCGTTTACGCACTTTCGTGATTGTTCGCATTCGACAACGTTACATTAACTGTGTGAGGTAGAGTACTTTGCCCTAACTGAGAGAGAATGTCTAACAATAAAATACAAAACATGTATATTTTATCGAACATCTTGAAAAAAAAAACTCTTAAAAATACACCATAAATTAAGGAACAAAACATATTAAATTTAGTCCCATTAGTGATTGGTAGTACACAAGTTTGTCCACCACATCTTTTCATTCGGTTTCCTTAACGTTATTTTAATATTATCTTCACAAGTGAACACTCCATTTCCTACATACACTGCGGTATCGATCAAGCTGCACTTACAGCTTATCCCTGTCCCGTGCCTCCCCGAACACGGCGCCCCGCGAGAACGCAGGTTGGCTGGAAGACCTCTCGTGTTTCGCTATTTGACATACAATGTAAGCTTACCCACTGTTTTGTACCAATAGGTTACCCCTTTTATTTGTGGATTGGAAATCATCAAATTACCCTTCTTTTGGCGGAACGGAAGGAAGTGTCAGACTTCTACTGCCTAAAACCCACCTATGTTCCTTCTTAGCCCTTTGTGTTCCGGGGCTGCGGTATATCTTTCGAACAGTCCCGCAGAGGTTACCCCAGATGTACTACAATATTCTAGTACTACTGTCTTCTCAAAAGTTTAATTAGCATTTCTGTAACTGCCATAAAAGAGCCAGAGGTTACCTCAATAAAAACCTCTTGTAATAATAATAAATTAATAGATAGCCCTTCCACTGAAGCCAAATTAAGCTAAATTGGCTTAAAACACATAATTGGAATATTTTAGTTTTTAGTATTTTAGTCAATTTAGCTAAACTTAAAATGTCTTGGCATCCTTAAGAAATAAAAGCATAATATTATGTCTGCAACGGTAATAATTTTATGCATATAGAACCAATAGTAACCCAACCTTAAAACCCAAAATATACGAGATATTTAGCTAATAAATTAGGGGCTCTCTATCGATAAAACGAAAAAAAATATTAGTGTTTAGTTTGTTTTATGGTGTTTAGATATCGATAGACGCCACGCCTGCCGAGTTTTACTAGATAAAATAATTACGTTTGACCGTATCCAACGTGTTTTATTGATATACCCAGGCACCAGGCTCTAGGGCATATATTCTATAAGTAAAGCAAGTAAGTAGTGTTTATAAATGGAAAAAAGGGAACGAAGGCCTTTGCCCTGCAGTGGGACACGTCAGGCTTATCATCATTTGCATAGCCTTTTCCCAACTATGTTGGGTTCGGCTTCCAGTCTAACCGGTTGCAGCTGAATACCAGTATTTTACATGGAGTGACTGCTTATCTGACCTCCACAACCCATTTAATACTTGGTAATACGATACCCTTTGGTAAGACTGGTTGTCAGACTTTTCAGGTCACTGACTACCTGTAACAACTGTCAAAGATCTATATATATGGCAGCCGGGACCAACACATTAACGTGCTATCGGAGGTACGGAGAAAACTCGGTATGTAATAGGTGGTCACCTATCCACAGACCAACATAGGCAAGCGAGGCCTAACCTGAACCTATTAAGCCACAAATTCCTCTTATTATTAAGCAACAAGCTCGTCCCACGTCAGGCTCATAATAAAGAAAAAATACAAAAGTCTAGGACTGCATAGTTGCGAAAGAATGAGTCTCAATGTGTTAATATTTTTCATTCAACCTGATAATTATTATTTAAAGCTAAGAAAATGCAACATCATGATTCACGTAAGGGTGTTTTACATTTATAATTGTGACAAAAATATTATAATTCATATTAAAATGATGCCAGTTGGTATAGTCTCTCTCATACCATACAATATGGGATATCAATCAAAACACCTTGAGTAATGCAAGCAAGCAAATCTGAATATAATAATTACCATTTGTTATAACTCCTCCGTAAGAGTTACTGCTGAACTTGGTGGGCTCTTGGGAATGCTGAAACATGTACATGCAAACTTATATTAGTCCTATGGTTTACTACTGCCCAGCGTTATTTACAAAATAAATCATCTACAAATATATAATACAAGGTGGCAAGGACCATACAATAACAAATTAAAATGCGTATACCGCATGACGTACACTGCATACAAAAAATCGTTCGAAAATCCAGTCTTTATACATGATGTAGATTAAAAGGCCAACAGGTTAACGAACCTCCGCACGAGGAAACTTAAGGAACGAATATCTTTGTTCCTTAAGTTTTAGTTCCAGATGCGAATTAGAGCAAAATTATACTTAACATTACTGAACCAATATTTATAAATAGTGTTTCTATTTCGTTCGACTTTAGAATTTATTTGATAGTTTAAAAATGTTCCTATGAACTAGTATTTTAATTTGTTGTCGTATTATTTACTTATTTATTGGTGTCGCCACCTTGTATACATATAAACCCACGCCTTTTTCCCCATGCAAGTAAGCAACACTCAAGAACATCACAAAAAAATACTAAAATAAGGTCCCACTGGGACCCCTGGGTGGTATCCCTTTCTATGAGATTACATGACTAGAAACATTACTAAATAAAACTTCTACCTCCTTAGGTTTAGTTTCAGATGAACTGAATATTTTTTTAAGAAGAATATTTTTATTAGTAAGGGCACTGTAAACCAGTAGGGTTTACAGTTAAACAATGTGCTAACTAACAACAACCTGTTTTCATTAATGTTTATACATCATGGGGTATTGGATCCGACGATTTAACAGCTTATATTCACACTACATCAGATATAGCACCCAAAAAAAATGATAAGTCAATAGTGTGGCAATAGCAAACCAACAATAATATCTTTAATCTTACTGCGGTTCTCAGAGATATTTAATGATTACTTAAGCCGTCACTTCGTAAATATTTGACATACTTTTGCATGACAAAACTGTCAAAACCTTTTTTACTAAGTGATGGCCTAAGTAATCATTAAAGCTCTCTGAGTGCGGCAGTTAGTGTCGTAAACTAATTTATCACTATCACACTAAAAATTTTCTCAAGCCCAACACCGTAAGTGTGAACTATCTAAAAGAAAAAAAAAGGCCCGATTCACAATGTTCAAGAACAATGAATAATAGCGACTTCTAGTACAGTGATTAGTGGCGATAAGTAGACAGTGTATAGCCGCTACTGTCTGATCCAGAGATACCTAGATAACAAAAGTGTCACAGTTTCCACGCGGCACACAATGTAGGTGCTATGGCGTTACCTAGGTATATATAACTGTGGTCTAAAGAGTTTACACTACAGTTTCAACCACTGGACTTATCTACTTCACTAAATACTTGATCAATGTAAACCAGGTAGGATAGTAGAGTATAATAGTGCGCAATTTATACAGTGAACATAAACTGATTATGAACAGTGAGTCTACAAAATATCTTGTTAGTTACATGAATGATGGGTTAGGTATGACATGACAGAAATGGGAATATCGTACCGTCTTGTAAAAGCTACCTCAAATTGTGAGGGCCAGCGCCAGGCTTTTTTGATTTGCTTTGCGATGCGCTGCGGCTCGATGCGGTTAGCCTGTACTGCATTTAAATAACAAAAATACATTGTAGGCCAAAAAATTTCTGGATACATTTCTGCCTATTGAGATATTGGAGACCCAGTTCACTATTTTAGGCATAGGAACTATAAACACAAACATTTAACTGTCTGATCATTTAAAATTAAACTTGTGTCTAAGTTGGAGCTGCTCCATAGCCTACCTCAGCTTAGCTGCCAACCTAGCTAAGCTATACAAAAACTGAAAGAACTCAATAGATCATAGGCAACCAGAATAGTCAAGAATGGCAAAATAGAATGCAAGTGAAACAAACAAAGCAGTTCAACAAAGAAAAAGCCACAGATTACTTGTTTTTAATAAATGTGACTATAAAGGTATAGATTATTAATATATTAGGATGCAAAAAAAACCCCACGCATCAATCCATCATAAATAAAAATGATATTACCTCCATCTCCCGTAAGTTCCTCATGAGGATATCAATATCATCATCGGTAGCCTCCTCACTCTCACTCTTACGCACTTCCTTATCTTTCCTACACTTCACATTATTCACTTTTTTGTTTGTGTCATTCACACGGTCCTTGGAAGGCACACTCTCACTTTTCGGTTCACTTTTTTCAGTCCTATTATCCTCAACTAACTCAACATCACTGCTACTGTCGTCCACTGCGAGTGGCTCTTGCTCACTTAAAGGGTCAACATCTGAGATGATGACAACATCCTTTTTCTTTTTGACTTCAGGTGGCCGTTTGTCTGGTTTCGCAAACGTCGGGGAGTGGTGGACAGGAACTAAGGCAGGTCTCGGTATGTTGTTCTCGGCGACTCTCATATTCTCAATTTGTTTTTGAGGGATTTCTTCTTTCAGTTTGGGACTAGGGTCCTTTTTACTGGGTTGGTAACTGGTGTCTACATGTAGGGGTGATGCTACTCTCTTCTCCTTTTGACTCTTTAGGTCTCTTTCTGGCTTCTTAGCTTTGTCTTTTTTCACCATATCATTCAAAGCTGCTGGTGATTTAACCCTTATGAAGCCAGATGTCTTCTCTGTTGCTTGGACATTGTTATTGAGTTTCTTTTCTGCTTTTGGGGGGTTATTAGGGACCGGAGTAATAGTAATGCTGCCTATATTGTTTGGGGGAATGTATAATTCTTCTTTCTTTTCACTGTCTTTTTTGTCTGGTTTTTCTACAATTAGGTCTTTGCTGAGGGTGAAGTTCATTATAGAGCCGAAGACCGAATTCGTCTTGTAGCTTGAGGGTTTGGGTTCTTCAATTACATCGTTATCTGGCGACAGCTTGGAGGACGTGGTGACGGTGAGTGAGCTGGGGAACGTGATGGGTTCGGAGAAGGGCGCGGGGTCGGAGCGGGCAGCGGGTGCGGGCTCAGTGCGGGCTGCGGGCGCGGGTGCGGGCGCGGGTGCGGGCGCGGGAGCGGGCGCGGGTGCGGGCGCGGGCGCGGCGGGAGCGGGCTCAGTGCGTTGTGTGGCTGGTTGCGACGCCGAGCCGAGCCGCGGCCGCTTCAAGTCTGAGACTTTGATTTCTTTGCTGAGACTGAAATTAAAGAGATAGATTGTGTAAGTAATTAATTTAAATTGAAAATTCAAGAATATGCTTCGGATTTATAAAAATATAAATAAAAGAGCAATGATAAGGCGTGTCGTGGAGAAGGCCCATTTTCCATATTCATCCATGTTGACAGCAGACTCATTCGTTAGTTGTGGGTATTGCGATATTGCTGCGTGTCGACCGCACAGCTCCAATAAAAACTGACTACTGTAGTTCAAAAGTTGGTAAACTGGTGTACTGTGGTGGCTGGCTATGTGCACACATGCATACATAAACTCACGCCCTTTTCCCATGGGGATAGGCAGAAACCAGTATACCGCCGTTTGCCCGAATTTTATTTGCCATAATAGTCAACAGCCATAATATTCATTTGCCCTACTCTTATTTGATATATTAGTCACGCGCTAGAAGCTTTGTTTCCCAAGAAGTCACTTACCATAACATTATTTATCATAATCATTGTAAGCCCTAATTATCTTATTATGATATTCATACATCTGGTCATACACGCACGAGTACGAGCTACGAGTACTACGCACCTGTCTTTTCTGAAGAACAGCACCAATAAGATCAATCAATTATTCAATAGAGTTAGGGGCTAAAAAAGCCCTGACACAGTTAACCGGTGCTTTTCCCGTAGTATAGTGTCGTAGGGTAACAGTAATCGACTCAGCTAAATTAGGCGCTGCAATAACAGGTGTGTCACCGTCGTATAGAAGTGTTAGGCTTCATGTCCACCGCCTATTTGTGCAGTGAAATATTCGAACATGTACGCTACACTCACTCGGCCTGGCGCAGCAGCGTGGGCATGCGCACGAAGCCCTGCGGGAACAGCGGCAGCACCCGCAGCTGCAGCACCGCAGCGGCAGTGTCGCCCGCCAGGCGCGCGCAGCGGGACAGCAGAGCGCGACTGCGGCCGCACCACGGGAACCGACGCTTGGGGAGGCGCTTCTCTACGTGCGGACCGCCCTCCGTTGCTGATAGGAGTTGCAGCTTTTTTCTGGAAATTGTTTTAAGACAAGTTTAATAATTCACTCTTACTTAGCCTAGCCAAAGTCCATTTTCTCTCACAGAGAAGAGACCTGCTTACTTATGCACTCATAACTTGCGGTAAGGACTTAAATTCTATGTCAAAAATCATCAGATAGAACATCAGAAACCCGCATGATGCATCACATGACTAATTGTCAGACTTTCAAGCTCCTGACAACTTGTAATAACTGTTAAAGATCTACAAATTACAGCCAGGAACAACGGCTTTTTTTTTGGCGGGTGGAAAATCATCAAATAACCTCTTCCGCTCTTGGGCAGAACGAAAGGGAGTGTCAGACTTCTACTGACTAAAAACCACCCATGTTCCTTCTAAGCCCTTTATGTCGAGGCCGCGGTATCTGTTACAACATCCCGCAGCCCCAAAGTGCAACAACGGCTTAACGTGCCTTCAGAGCCACAGCGCGAACTTGGTTTGTAACAAAACCCACCCATTCATAGACTGACAGTTGCAGATCCGTACGTCTTATATTATTTAGCCTCTCGCCCTCTATTACTTGTGATTGAATTATAACAGGTCTCCACTCTGTGATAAGATTAAGTAAGCCAGTATCTGACATCTTAAAGGCAAGAGATCCCCAAAGAAAACAGTCTCTTGTAAAAACTTACCTCTCTTCTTGTACTCTTTCACACTCTGCATTGTAATTAGCTATCATTCCAGGTTTACGTTCATCTATCAGTGCTTTTAACCTGAAACCAATATATTATATATATATGTTTATTATATAAACATAATTTTTGACAAAAAAAAAGATGATTCTGAGATCTTGATTGGAGTCGGCTTCCAGTTTAACCGGATGCAGTGGAATATCAGTATTTTACATGGAGCAACTGCCTATCTGCCAATCGATACTCTTTTGGTAATACTGATTGTCAAACTTTCAGGTCACTGAATACCTGTAACAACTGCCTAAGATCTACAGTGTGATTCTTTATAATGTGCACATATCGAAATGGGGGAATCTATGCTTAATTTTATCGACGGAAAAATTATTAAAAAAAATCTAAATATTTTTTAATATTTTATATGGAATTTTTAAAAATTTTGTCTGCTACTGTGACCCCAGTGTAAACAAAACGGTGTAACTTTTAAACTAAATTATCTATCGCGATGAAACAAACTCCATAATGATTGGAAGCAATTAGGCGTCCTCGTAAAATGAAAATTGTGGAAAAAAACTACCCTCAATTGAAAATAAACACGTTTTTTGATCAAAAAAACTTTTTTTTTTTCATAACTTTTTACATAAAATTGTTTCATCGCGATAGATAATTTAGTTTAAAAGTTACACCGTTTTGTTTACATTGGGGTCACAACAGCGGACAACATTTTTGAAAATTCCATAAAAAATTTAAAAAAATATTTAGATTTTTTTAAATATTTTTTCCATCGATAAAATTAAGCATAGATTCCCTCATTTCGATATGTGCACATTATAAAGAATCACACTGTATATATGGCAGCCAGGACCAACACATTAACGTGCTTTCCGAGGCGCAGAGGAAACTCGGTATGTTATGGGCGGTCACCCATCCACAGACTTTTCTACACCTAGGCGAGCGCGGCTTAACTTAAAGATGGATCCGAGTTATTGAACCACGAGCCCTTCTTCATCAGAGGCAGAGCTAGCGTACTCACCTGAGCAAAGTTTCAACAATCATAGCCTCTCTCTCGTCCGCAGTGAGTTGATTAGGATCAATGTCTTGTAGGTCATCGTCGACCTTGCGTTTGTTGTTAGTTGTTGCTGTCGTTGTAGATGACGTCAGCGCCGATGGGGCAGTGTTCGTGGCAATGGCAGTTGAGGGTTGAGCAATTGTTGTGGATGACGCTGCTGTGAAAGGTTATATTTTGATTAAAATTTTACAATTGATGTTTGATTTAATTTCGACTCGACCTAGAATTTGGTGACCAATAGCCCGATAGATGATGGCTTTGGAATTTAAATGTATTGATATTATTTATGTACGATATTAACAAATTATGGGACTCTAATTTCTGGGCTAAAACAATTTTATAGGTCGCCATTGACACGCTAACACACTATCGCCGCCGGCATGTCAGCGACTATCGTAAGCGTTCAGTTAACACGCCAGTCAACATATTGGCAGCTTTGGTGTGTAGAGGTCATAAGAAGAAAAGTTGGTACGTGTTTCGGCAGTGGAGTAGGTCCTGTCCGGGCGCGCCTTCAGTCGGTGCAGCAGCTTGGCGCGCGGCGTGGCCAGCAGGCGCGCGGCCCGCGCCCACGCCGCGCGGCACTCGCGCGCCTCGCTCGCACGCAGCGCACGCTGCAGGCTGCGGGCGGGCCACACGTGCCACACAAACCAGGATGCATCAAATAACAACGCTAAACTTACCCCATATACACGGTGTAAGTGGTAAATTATTAATCTATCACACAGTCGTCAACCAAGCATTCTGTACATGAAACTAAGTACACAAAAAATTTTGCTGGGAAACGACATGACATTTAACGATAAAACTCAATGTAGCGCTCTTAAAACATTGTGCTAGTAGTGGATGCTTTAAATAGTATGGAACCATCCATACTATTTAAAGCATCCACTACTAGCACAATGTTTTCATAGAGGTAATTTAAGTAAAGAATTAAAACATTGAAAAATTTGGAACTTTGCCCCCCAATATCTCCGTAACTAGGTAGGGAGTTCCCAGGTAAAAAATATCGCAGTGGTGAGGAAAATAAGTGTCCTTCGTTTACGTTAAAGGTACTTTTACACCCTTTATAAGCAGTGATAGTCTAGCAATATAGAAAGTCATAGGTCCCAAGATAAACACCATTTTTTTTTTAAATTCATAAATGAAATATTCAACGAAGTTGTTCTGGATATTTTCATAAAAGACATAAATCATCAATTTATTTAAAATGTTGATTTGTTACCTGCTAGTATATTCATCAGTCTGCGCCAACAGCTGTTTGCGCGGCGTGTTGGGGTTCAGTTTGAGTTGTTTGCTCACGAACTGCTCGAGCGACTCCAACACCTGCACCACTTGCGCCGGCAGCTTCACTTCCATCTTCGTTTCGAAGTCCCTGCGGATACGGTATTTATTTACTTAAAGTTCACAATACGAATGACAAAATATTTATTGTAATCCCGAAATTTGCAAAAACACAAAAAAAATACATTTGAAAACTTACGCTTGAAACAAAAATGCCTTCATTACTTTGAAAGGCCTACGGCTAAGCTAAATTACAAGCGTTTTCTGAATGTCCTACTACTTACAAGTGACGAATAAATCGCGATAAAGTGATTTTTGTTTTATTTTCTCCCCACCTATAAGAAGTAATAATAAAGTCAGATGCAAATCCGACCACTCTATGCATTTATTTCAATTAGTCCATGACGTGCACTTTTGAAACTTGAACTTTTGTAGGAGAAAAGACAAAGAAAACGAAGCTACAGTAACAAGGCATTACTTGTGGAACTACGGTAGTGGCCCATTCGTGTCCATCTTAATGGACGAGAATTGGCAAATGATACTCCCTCCATGGACACTCACTTCAATCGACCATTTTGTCTAATTGCACTCGACTATAGTCTTTCTTTAACTTTCCTTTTTATTTTCGGCCATTCTGTGTGGTTTTGCATATTGTTTCTCGGAGATGTTCAGTGCGAAAAACGGTTTGAGTCGTTCAGAACGTCGTTGTGTAAAAAAAAGCAAAGTAGATGTCATTCGCTCGTTCAGACGTACCTAAATCGAAAGTACACTGAACTAAATTCAACTAATGTGGTGATACGAGATATGCTCAAGATTTTTCCGATAAGATTCGCATCTTGATACTTGGGGGGATTTTTTTTAAGACATCCAGATCTGAAATTATTAAGCAACCCACATGATTTGCCCGGTTAAGCAGAAGCCAACCTCCTCGGTTGATCTGCGAGATGAACTATTAAAAAAATACAACGAAAGTGGACAATAGGTTACCTGGAGCTATCAGAAGTGATGGCATTCTCCGAGCTGGGCGCCGGTTTGGACGTCAGCGAGTCTGACTGGGAAGTGCGCGAGTCTGCGCTCTCGCCGTCACCGTGAACATTATCTGAACAGAATTAAACAGTTTTCATTATCATTTCGCGATCCCGTGCGTGTGGCATCCAGCACATCCCCGCACCGTGCACCAGCTGCACGCTCCGCATTGTGGGAGGCCGCGTACTTAAAGTTACCAGCAGTTAGGTTGCAATAAAGATTAGTGATAACATACCATCAGATGTTTGTTTCCCAGACGTAGCCGCCGATGAGTCAGTGCGGCGGACCTTCTTAGCTTTTGTCTTATCAATCTTTTTGTTTTTCTGCCAAAAGGAAACAGTCATACATAGTCATATCTTATCTGCAGAGAAAAAATAATAATTGTAATCTTTACACATTATGTTAACAAAGTCTTCCTTTTGTTGAGGGAATCCCGATTTACTTGTGTAGTGTGTTATCAATATTTTTTTAATGTAATGATTAGGTGTGGGTTTAGTGTTAAAGGTATACTACAATTACTGTGACTTCACTTATAAATGCACCTTTTTAGATTGAAAGGCCGGTTTTGTGTACAAAAAAAGTACTAAGTACATTTTTTTTTGTCTGTCCACAACAAAGAAAAGGCAAAGAATAAGAAAAAAATAATATCCTTGTTCTACAGGGCTATTGCGTATCTTTTAAATGACAGTGGCTTTCATATAGTGTCTATCAACGAACTGTCAAATGGTTCCATTTTGTACTAAACCATAACCAATTTGACAGTTAATCCATGGACAATATGATAGCCACTGACATTTAAAAGATACGCAATGGCCCTGCTGGTTCTACGTTCCTATGGTTTAAACCCAACTTTAGTCTTTAGTCGTGAGGAAACCGGCATGGCTTAGAACCAAAACATTCGAAGACATGTGACATCTACCAATCCGCACTGGGCCCGCGTGGTAGATTATAGAGAGGAGGCTTGTGTCCCAGCAGTGGGAACATTATTAGGCTGTTGATGATGACCACAATATTGACTGCATCAGTATACAATGTGGAGCAGGACGATTGACATTCCTCTAAACCACGTAAAGAAAGGCATGCTCTTGACCCGTATACAAAAAATCAATCAAATCCAATGACTACTTTAGCCACAGGAAATTATTTTTCATTTTCTTATTTTTCAACATGATGTAGATCGGAGTCCGTAATAATAGGTAAACATTGTAAGGTCAGGAACCTGTGCAAAAACCTACGATTCTATTCTCAACGTCTCAATACGCTTGAAAGACAGAGAAAGGTGTCATACGATCCCACTCTGACGCGCCCCGCACACTCCCACAAAATACTACAATTATAAAGAAAAAGTAATATTACTTACGCAAATAATGCATTAGTGGTGCATAGAAAATTGCGAGTGTGTGTGTGAGCGGAATTTTTTTCGGCAAAAAGTCCTTGACTCGGTAACTATGTCAGTCAGTGCATAGCGGCGCCCTTTGAGGAGAGCACACGCCTACTTTTTTTATCACAAGACGAGCCGCGCGCGCATTGTCGTGATTTTATGAAAAGTTTGTTGTTATTGTGATTAAAGACGATTTATGATATTTGGATTAGTGCATAGGTTACTGTGACTTATTTGTGTTAGTGTAATATTAGTTATTTAGGCATTTATTAGGTAGCTAGTTTTGTGATTTAGGTTAAGTTAGTAAGTTTTTTAGTTTAATTATGCCTCAAATAAGGTTTTAAGTGATTAATTATTCAATCAGTGATCTTTTATTAATTAACAACTCGCAACTTAGTGAGTTTATGCCGCTGATTTGTTGTTCTCCGATAAAAAGTACCTACGCCCAACATCGCCGCCGCTCGCTGCACCCCGCGCACTAGGTCAGTGACTTTTCGTAGTTAAAGCGTGTTTACTTTTTATGCAGTTGATTCTGCTATTTATTTTGTTTGAAAATTGCAATTTTTAAATTTTCCACTAACTACTAATCTTCGTGTTTTAAAATGTTTCGATGGACTAGTACAGTGCTAGTTTTAATTTAATGTCGTAGTTCCAGATCCACATTGTATACCCCTGTTCAGGTGTTTAAAGGCTAGGCGGAGCAGAAGGGAGTGTAGGCCTTTGTGTTCTGTGGCCGCGGTACCTCTTTCGAACAGTCTCGCAGCCCCGGAAGAGGTTACCCCTAATGTACTACTATATTCTAGTACTAAAAGTTGAATTAGCATGAAGATATTCCTGAGAGAGAGGATATAGAGGAATGTGGAGGGATATTTCTGGAGATATTCCGCATGATGATATTTCTGTCTCCCGCTCTGGGCAGAACGGTAGGGAGTGTCAGACTTCTACTGCCTAAAACAGAACTGGATGCGGAAGCCGGTAAAGTATTGTGGCAAAGTGGAATGGGTTGGCTCACAAGCTAAGTAAACTGGCACCGTAGGAACGTTGTCTGCTTACCTTCTTCCGGTGTTCAGTCTTGTGCAGATCCACGTCACCGTTGGAGATAGTCTTGGGCTCCTTCTCATCCTGACTCGACTCTGAAGAGTCATCCTCGCTGCTCTCGCTTGACGATATACGCCGCTGTAAGAGGGAACGTTTTTTAGAAGTTCGTGGATGGTTCGTGGTTCTCTAAGTTTAACTGACATCACAAACCTAAAGTCTGGGTGGGTAATTACAATTGTCACACACAATTACATGTGCAACCTATCCTTCCTGGCCCACCACACGCTCAAGCTTCATCACACGGTACATCGCTCGTGTGGTTGGTATAACTGTATTTACCATTAGGTACCAACCACACCGTGTGCATGTGCACCGTGTAATCGCACGGGTAAGAATGTGGTGAAGCCTGTGCGTGTGGTACACCCATTACTCTGATAGTACGATGAGACGGCCATCTGATCGGAAAAAGATCAGGTCATGACCAACTGCATTTTATGCTCTACGAGGCCTCTGGACTGCTACTGAGAATACCTTAACAAAACAAATTTTAGGACCTGTAAAAGTTCCGTCTTGGAGTTTGCCAAAGGTTTGTCAAAGGAAAAGACAGGGTTCGAAACACCATGCTAAGGTCCAAAAAGAGCGTAGTGGACGTTGGCAAGAAGGCTGCTAGGCTTTTTTATTTTTTTTGGTGGGTGTAAAATCATCGAATAACCCCTCCCGCTCTTGGGCAGAGCGAGAGGGAGTGTCAGACTTCTACTGACTAAAAACCACCCATGTTCCTTCTTCGCCCTCTATGCTCCTCGACAGGCGTCGGCCCTTTCGGGCCCCTCCCATGTACGTCGGCAACCTTGGTTCACCAAACCCTATTGGTTCCTTTGTGCACCAAACTCACCTTATTCCTGCGACTACCGCCCGGCTCAGCGTCGGAAGTCGCAGACTGGTTGTTCGCGACGCTCTTGAACTCCAGCGAGCCACAGTTGATGTAGAAACCGCCGTGTAACGTGTCGCATTCTGGCGGTATCATCTCATCATACTGAAACAATTAAATGGGGTTAAGATGAATCGTGATAAATCGTGACCTGGTGAAGGTTGCGGAGACCCGCTGGATGCGAGAATCACGGGATAGGTTAATGTGGCGACACCTGAGGGGGGTATGTCCAGCAGTGGACGCCTTTCGGCTGAAATGATGACGAAGATAAATCGTCACCACGAAATCTACGGGACATTTGTATTAACAGGTTTAGAATGCACAGAATAAATTGCAAATAAATAACACATTTTGTTGCATTATAATATGCATGTTGGTGTAACCTAATACACTAACCTTACGCCAGTCATGTTATAATAGGGTATAGTTAACTAAAATAATCTAAGTAGTCCGCGGGATAAATATCGAAAAAATATTGGGCACGTATTTTTTATTTTTTCACGTAAACAAACAATGAAGACGATACAGTGCTTTGAAAACTCGTGTGACGTCATATTCTTAGACATTAGTATGTCATTTTTAGCGGTTAGTGACGTCACAAACCCCCACTCAAATCGTTGACGCGCTTTAACTTCGTCAATTTTTATTGATTTGATAAAAACAAAAAATACGTATCCAATATTTTTCGATAATCTAACAGACGGACTAATTAGAAGCATATTTTTATATGTCAGTAAACATCCCTATAGTAAGCAAAAATAAAGAATAATTTCTGACTAAGTCTAAACGAATATTTTAAGCTCAACTACATTCCCTACATACATAAACACACGCTTTTCTCATGGGGGTAGACAAAAACCACAGAACACCACCTGCTACGATCTTTACATAAGTACTCCGTTTGCTCAGTCCACGTGAATACATCGGGTCATACATGCACAGTGCATACCGATTACGAGTCTCACGTAGTAGTTACCTGTCCTTTCTTAGCTCAATTAGATTTTAAATAACAGTTTACCCAACCTAAGCGGGGTCCTGACTTCAATCCTGGTCAATCAAACTCAGGACCCCGTTTAACAATCATGGTCGCTACCATATTGGTTTAATAAAATATGGAAGAGCACTAAATCAGTGAGCAATGATATTCTGCTGGTGTGACAGTCGGACTGTCAAGTCATAGGACTCGAGTCCTAGCTCAAGACACGCACCCCTGATTTTTCGGATAAATGTCCGTATTGCATAAATATATATATAATATCTGGACGACATGTAAAGCCAAGTCAGAGGCCCGCATGAGCGTCGTAAAAACTCTCTAACCACACGATCAGGAAAGAATAGTATCGATCCTAAACGTCTATTTCCGAACTGACCTAATGCTAACACGGGAATTCTTCTACATTCGATTGTGTTCCGACGAAAGTCCCTATTCTAAAATACCGTGTGACCCAGTTATCAGTTTGGCTTAGCACTTAATTACCGCTGCTTTAAATATACCTTTGAATGGAGGTGATAAAAGTGGATTTGTTTTCTTCCCTATGCCAAACTGTATTAGTAATTTGAAACGACTTTTACTATCAGAGCAGCTACCCTCAAAATCTGCAAAAATATAAGCTGTTCAAAGCGATTATGAGTTTATACATCGAAAAAAAAAAGTTGATTTTATTGTTTTATAGTTGACCAAAAAGAATCAAGTGTCAAAGGGTAAGATGTGATTGAGGGTATCAGAATCAGATATGATCCAGTAAGGATTCCATTTTTATATTCCTTCTGGAGTTATAGGGTATGAACCGTTACAGTAAATGACTTACCCCATGTGTGTTGTCGATGAAGGAGTCATTTTCATCGTACCCAGCACCAATGTCTGCAAAGTCATCATGCTTTGACCTTCCCTTGCGGCCGTATGTGCTCTTGCCGCCCTGCAATATCACAGAATAAGTTAAAGAAATATTGTAAGGTAACCTGGAACCAACTCAAATGGGACTGGGCAGGACATGTCTGCCGCATGCCAGACAAACTGTGGGCCAAAATGAAAAAGGCAGAACCCCGCCTCCCTGGAAGCCCGGAAGTACCCGTGGGTTCGGTAGAAATGGAAGGAGTGGAGTACTTAAGCATAAAGGTCCAGGCTGGCACACCCGACATCTATAAGAAAGATGTTTGAAAGCAGGCGGGACATGTTTAATTTTCTTCATGCTTCCAACTTCTATTTAATTTAATGAAATTTAATCATTTTTAGTTTTTCAGGGTTTTTAGTTTTTTTTTTCTTTTCTATATTATATTAAAGGAGTTCATTAACAGCTTTGGTTGTTACGTGACTCACTGCCGCACTCAGAGAGCTTTAATGATTACTTAGGCCATCACTTAGTAAAGGTTTTTTCTTACAAAAGAATGTCAAATCTTTACTAAGTGACGGCCTAAGTAATCATTAAATATCTCTGAGTACCGCAGTCAAACAATATTAGCACTAAAATGAAATTAAGGAATTTACAAGGAAAAATAATTAAGTAGGTTTGTTTAATATGCATTTAAGTAGATAAGGATAATACTTGATGAAAACTGAAATAGTTTAACAAAATATTTTAAACAAAGCTAATTTGGTTATCTTTTTTAAGACTAAACAAGTTTTGTGTCCATTCAGACATGTTTTCTTTAAGTACCATTTTAAGTGTAATTTGGCTTACTTTATACCTTTTGACTATATCAGCAAGACATCAGAAGATCGTTTAGCTGAATTTTGGGTTAAATATATTTCTCCTTTTTGCCAACTACATAATAGGGGATCGGACAAACAAATCTAATAAGTCCGTCAGATAGATTTCCAAAAAATATTGAACACATATTTTTTTTCTTTTTTACGTAAACAAAAATGAAGACGATACAGCGCTTCGAAAACTCGTGTGACGTTACATGTCAGAACATTTTTAACTACAATGACGTCACACACAAGCCCCTACTCTTGATTTTTGACGCGTTTTATCTTCGTAAATTTTTATCAAATTTGATAAAACAAAAAAAACACGTATTCAATATTTTTCAATAATCTTAATAACTGACATAACAGAATCAGATTATTTTGGATAAGTCCGCTCTCCTATTGTAATTAGGCATAGTCTAGGTTTAAACTTACGTATTTCTGCTCGAACTGTCTGGCAACGCGCAGCACATCATCATTATTCTCTGAGAAGGGGTCCAACCCTGCTGTCTTGCCATTCTCTCTCTCTAATCTCTTCTTTCTCTAAAACACGAAAAGGTAGATTTTAGAATAACTCAAGTGCGTCACATCCTAAAAAATAATTTTAACTATATTTAAATAACATGCGTTCTTTGTTGTTGTGCAGAGACCGGTGGGTGGCGAGAAACTTTTGTGAATCAGTCAAACTAATAATTAAGTAAGTCTATCTGACTGCGGTACTCAGAGATATTTAATGATTAATTATGCCGTAACTTAGTAAACATTTCACATACTTTTGTATGACAAAACTGTCAAAACCTTTACTAAGTGATGGAATAAGTAATCATTAAAGTTCTCTGAGTGCGGCAGTGAAAGTTCAAAAGCCTCCAGAATATTTTCCTAATGATATTACTGGTGATGTAGCAAAACAAGAAACTCTTCAACAATTGCAATTTGTAAAGGGTCCTCATTTTAAAACAAAACAACACCAAACCTGCTTGATTATCAACAGTAATTATTCATCATACAACTAGCCGACGTCACGCGGTTACATCCGCGTAGATACCGTTCCCGTGGATTTACAGGGATAAAAAGCCTATGTTACTCAGGGTGAATGTAGCTTTCCAATGGTGAGAGAATTTTAGAAATCGTCGCAGTCGTTTTTGAGTTTATTCATTACAAACATACATACACACACACATACAAAAATACAAATCTACCCTCTTTATAATATTAGTGTAGATTAACAATACTAGTAGTATCCAGCACTTATTGATCATTCACTAGCTAAGTACATACATGTATAATAATACAGTTTCACCTTAGTAGGTCAAGAACCCAGTCATTTATGATGACTGCCGACACATACTACAAACATATGCAAAGTAAATTATGTGGGAATCGCTGATTAACACACGATTCATAGATGCAGCAGAATATTGTCATTCCTAGGAAGATAATGGTTATGGAATTTATAACAGGAAATGAACTGAACTGCAGACTTGTAGTTGATTTTTATGTTTGAATCCCACGTAATTGTAGCAATTGCTTTCCAGTGGGTAAAATTGATAATGAATGAATAATTCTTCATGGAAGAATTAATTTTAAACAAGTCGGACTTGCTTATGAAGGGTTCCGTAACATTGTTAATAGATATTGAGACTTTCCATGTTATTTTAGCACCATAGACTTCTTAGAGGTTTTCCTGTGATCTATAGGTGTTAACTAATTTCTGTATTTTGCTAAAAAATTTAGGCTCGGCAGTTTCGGAGATAACGGGAGGGGGGGATTAGTCGGACAGACAGACACACGAATGATCTTCTATGGGTTCCGTTTTTCAGTCGGGTTTTTTAACTACTTTTTTTATTTCCAACTTTTTAGTTCTTTTGTGTTTGTTCTTTCCTTGGTCGCGTAAAATTCTTCGCAGATGATTTAACTTTTGTGACTTTGAATTTCTTTTAAAAATATAAGTGTCATATATTTTTTTTTAAATCCGCGATACGACCCCCAAAATCCCAAATGTAGCCAGTGACACTCGCGCCATCAAGACGAATCTAATGACGTATATTTTATTCAAATCCCTTCATCCGTTTAGGAGTTATGAGGGAACAGAGAAAAGGAAATACATACATACACGCCAAACACATAACCCTCCTTTTGTGCTTCGCCGCAGTCGGGTAATGAAATTACATTAACAAAAGTATGTTTTGACTATTATAGCTAGCCTATGTTGTCCCACTGCTGAGCAAAGGCCTCCCTCCATTCCTTCCAACGGTCACGATTCAGTGCAATGTCTCTCCCATTCTCAAGGAAGACATCCAGTTCGTCCCGCCATCTCCTTCGTGGTCTGCCACGACCTCGCGTCACTGTTTCAGGGCACCAATCCTGAGCTTTACGGGCCCACAGCTCGTTCGGCATACGACATACATGTCCTGCCCAGTCCCATTTAAGTATGGCAGCCTTTTGAGCCACGTCAACAATTTGCGTTTTGGAGCACAGTGTAGTGTTTCGAACCCGATCGGTTAATTTTACACCTAAGATACTGCGCTCCGTAGCATGTTGGCAAACCTTGAGTTTGGACTTTTGGATGTTAGTTTGTGCACCGTAGGTCAATAGGTTGTTTTGACTAGTGAGAGATAATTGTTAGTGTAACTTCTAAACGTGCCTTTATTGTGGACAAAAGAGATAAGTAACTATGCAGGTAGCTAATTGCATTATTCCTGTTGATGCTATAGTGTGCTATAGTCTACTTAACAGAGCAGGTGTAGGTAGAGTGCATGAGCTGGAACCTAAGCAATTTCTTCAGAAATGTGTTCAGGATGCTCAGAGGGTAAACATACTAAAAGTCCCCGCCTCTAAGGGGGGCGCCAGGGTGGACAGCCACCCCACCCCGGCGAATTTCTGCTTTTGGATTATTCTTTGAGCGAACTACCTACTATGCGATTAATGTTTTGTATTTTATTTTACAGATGAAGTATACACATAGTAACAGCAAGAGATTACTAAAAAAACGGCTAAATCAATTTTCTTCTCTCTCGCCCGACTAATTCACCTTTCAAATAAAATCAAAATCGGTTCTTGCGTTCGGGAGCTACGATGCCACAGACCCCAAAGAGGTCAAACCCCTTCGTTTTAGCGTCGGGGGTTAAAAAATGATGTCGCAGTATTTGATTTCTAAATTACCTATTCTGCTTTAGTGATTTTGCATCAGCTGATTTATTTGGCCTGGAACATGAATCAATTATCATCAAGATTATATCCGTGGCTATTATTAATTTATTATAGATTGCTACCTGCTGGTACAGTTAAACATAGTTTATTATTTAAGCACTGTTTGTACCAGTACATAAGTGTGAATATCCCACAAACGGTCTCCATAATTCATGATAGTACTAGTACTAAATAATTTAGGGAATCATTTATAGCTATTAGCTGTTGCCCTCGGACTTGCTCTAAAGGAGATTGTTAATTTATATTAATTCCCTATTAGAATCTGATTTTGTAAATGATTTCAATGGTGTTCATTTTTGCATGGAAATGTGAGCCTAATCTTTTTTCTAAAATATTAAGTTACTCCTTAACATCAGCTATCACCTTATCAGCTAGTAAGTCTCGTCAAAAGTGGCTCTGTCATTGCAGAAGGTAGACGCATAGATTTTTCTTTTTTGTTATACCTACATAAGTGCCATGTTAACTTTCATGTGCATTGTGCATTTGGTAATAACTGTTTATTAAAATTACAAACATACACTACAATTTTATTTATTTGGTTAGCTATAAATACAAAATTTAAAGTATACAGGCTATCATAATGAGCTGTGATTATTTTCAAATTTAAATGGTAAATTGAAAGTTGTTGCATCCATTGTTACAAAATATCAAGTTTACAAAGATAAAGTGTTCATACAGAATCAATCAAAGAATGATAACATTTCACACCTTTGTTTTTGTGTACAAAGTTACAACTTACATACACACTACTGATAACAATTGATAAACCAAAGTCTAATAAATAAATCATCATAATTTACAAGTCTAAACCTGAATTCTATACAATATTCTGCAGTGAATTGTTTAGTTCTCATAGATATTTAAAACAATGGATGTCACATGATTGTTAGCCAATAGGAATGTTTGTGGTGGCCATCGGCATGTTCTGATTGGCTGAAATTTGCATAAGATTTTACCTTGATCTATTTGTTAGAGAATTGAAAGTTATAGATTATTTTATTGTTCTTATCTTGTCACATGTGATTGTGATTTGATTGTTTGTCTGATTTACTTGTGTGTGATATAAATATGCAGACAAATATTTCTACAGGATGTTTTAAAAAGATAATGGGAGCAGATGATCAAACTGATTATCTAAAAAGATAATGGGAGCATATGATCAAACTGATTATCTTACTGTTTGGTACCAAAGAAATAATCTACTGTCCCATAAAAAGCAGCAGAGAGACAGTCTGGATCTGAATGACATCATTATAAAAATCTTACTCAGGCTGTGGACAATCTGCTAGTTGTTCAAAAGAGATAGGTACCATGGCCTCAACACAAAAGGGCTAAGAAGGAATATGGGTGGTTTTTAGTCAGTAGGAGTCTGACACTCTCTACCGTTCTGCCCAGAGGAGTCAATTGATGATTTCTCACCCTCCAGAAGAAAAGGCTGTCGTGACCACACCCTTAAATCAAACCACATCTATCTGATACTCATGCTGTATTAGGATGTCATTGTTAAAATATGATAATTAATGGAAGTATTTAAAACTAAACTAATGTACCTAAAGCCCACTTTTGACTATGGGATGTAATTACATCTTGAGCTATATATTACATCCCGCTTTTGAGATGTAATATATTTATATAAATATTATAGCAGTGTGAACTGTCACATACAAAATGTATGACGAGCGATAAAATATTACATCTCAAGATGTAATATATATCCCATAGTCAAAAGCTGGCTTAATTCTATGCAACTTGACTTTGCATGGACACATTTTGTACCAATGTTGGACGGCCAGTATTTATGCATAGTTTGTCCATTATTATTGGATAATTTTAAGACCAATGTTGGACAGCCAACATTTGAGAAGTAATCAATAGCACCAATTGGCTACTTTCCTGAGAAAAAAGGTTCTGTTTCGTCCATATGTTACATTTTTATTACATTATCGAAAAATGTGTCCAATATTTTTTGGAAATCTATCTGACGGACTAATTCAATGTTTTTTTGTTAAGTAGTCAACTATAAGTTGGCTATTTGTTTTATTGTTGAAGAGAAAGTGTAGTTTTAATTGTAAAATATAAAAAAACAGTTTCTAAGACATAAACAATCTTACACATACAGATTAAAGTTTTAACTCTTTAGCTATTTATTAGGAACCTTTTAAAAAATCCTTTAATTTTATTGCAAGGCAAGACTAATATTATAAATGCGAAAGTTTGTTATAATGTATAGGTATGGATGTTTGTTACTCATTAACGCAAAAAATTACTGAATGGATGTGGATGAAATTTAGAACACAGATAGTTTATAACATGGATTAACACATAGGACACTTCTTTGGGGCAATTATCAAAATACACGCGGGCGAAGCCGCTGGCACAAGCTAGTAATAAATAAATGGCCATTGGGAATTCTTAATCCCCCCATCCCCGCCAACCCCAGCTTTTATATCAGGATGCGAAATTCTAATGCAACCCTACCAAAATATTGACAATGATCCGTAAACACACAAAAAACCCGTTAGTTTTACTTTAAAACCAACGAATTCGCAATACTATATTGCACTTACACAAAACATTCTAAAGTGTTTATTTACGAAACAGAATAACAACCATCTGTCAATAATGAATAGTTACTCATTAATAAACCTTATTGCACTGACATAACGGCGATAAAAGCGCGCCATAATTGACAAAAAGCGCGCGGACACACTGCACACGCGCTAATAAAAAAAAATACAATATCCACAAAGTCGAATCAAACCTGTTTCGTAAAATGATACAACTTACCGCCAACTAAAAATAACAATACGGCAGCGCAAAAAAAAAACGATTTATCACTATGTCTACTTAAGTACCTACGTCCCACACGCAATGAAAATCCAATATTAAAGAAAAAAACATTCCAAAATCTGCAACACATTCAAATAAGAACACATCTTTACAAACACTCACACACGTAAAAGTATATAATTATGACGCCTGCAATACATAACATGTACCTACGTTATATACTCTGAAAACGGTTATCGATCGAGAATAGAGGCATAGGAAAATAATAAAGCTCACAAAGAAGCAAAGGTCGTGATACAATCTGCCAACGGGTGCATTTTGCAAGGAAAACTCACTTGGCAACATTGCTGATCAAGTTTGCAAACAAATACATAACCAAACATACTATATACGCATTCAATACATAATAAATAACCCTTTCTATCGTTTAAAATAAATCCCATTATCCTGTAATGCGTTAGAACAGTACAACAATACGCAACATGTATACCTGTTCCCTACACGCATCCTCTATCTCATATTATGATAATCACACCTATCTATATACAGCCTATGTAAACTTAAATTGCAAACATATGTTCATACTTTCATTTACAATATATTTTAATTAAATTTTAAAATGTAACCTAAAAGTGTACCTTACTTTTACCGGATACTGTACCTATACAATAAATTGGTAGGTTATCCTAGGTCATTGAAATCGAGACTTTCGCGTGCTATAATGATATCGTACGCAATGCATTATCGTCAGCACTCATTAAACAAGTTATGTATATGGCATAACAATGTAAAAATTAATCATATTGGAGCAAAAACAACTTTAATCATAACGTGTTAGCGATCAAAACATTGGTCTCATAAAATGATGTTCTAAGCCGACAACGAACTTCTATGATTGTTGCAAACATGGCGACCGCTATCTGAGCTTCTCGAGCAGTCCGTGGACGCAAATTCATGTCACAAACCTAATACAAAACCGTGTAACGTAAGCAAAAAATATCCTAAAACGATTTCAACTGGACCCCATGAAACCGGCTGTAGCCGATGCCCTGTCAATCTTTAGGCATTGAATTTTTTTTAACAGATGCCCTGCACTACAAAGAGCTGGAAAACCAGTATGGTTGCGTAAATTGCTATGATTTTCTGTTATAACTTACCTCTTCTGCAATGACTAGTTCCTTGTAATTCAGCTCCGGATATTTACTTTCGTTGCTTTCATCCAAATTTATTGTTAATCTCACTGTTTTGTTCACATTATTCTTTGCACTTTTTGGAGCACCCACTGTTATAAGAGTAGCACGTTTAGGGTCCGACATTTTCCACCAAATTCGAGTATAAAATGATTTTTTTCAAAGCATGACACGACCTGCATTTTCAAACTGTGTAGCACATTGCCACCATGTTGGTATTCATTGTTTGGGTTGTGAGCGCCCCGGATGAAATGTGAACTAAATCCACTGTTGACAACATTTTCCGATAGGTGACAGCTAAAACTTAGTTAGTGAATCGGAAGATGTCACCAGTTGCGGACGAACAATTTCAAAGAATAATACGAAATAGCGTAAAATAAGTCTAATTTTTTATTGAAAATAAATTATCCATACAGTACTTTCAATAATATTTCTAATCAAGTACCCAATTCAGTGAAAACGTCGTTTTCTTATCAGTATTTCTAGCAGCTGATTCTTGGATTGAATTTAATTGTTTTGCTTGAAATGCAATAGATGTCACTTATCTTAGTTCCGAAACACATAATATCACTGTTTTACCGACTTCCACAGATAAAAATTTGGGGTAACGTGGCTGCGAATAAATAATTCAAATAATTATTCAAAAAGTATTCATCCATAAAATTTTAGGAATTAAATTAGGCTTACTTCAACTTTATACGGGGTAAAGCATGGCTTGAAAAATATTCGTTGAGCACCAAGCGCCATCTATGAACAAATAATAAGAACCATTTCAGAACAAAAGAATCAAAGGCACTAAAACTGTAGCCAACATTCCAAAGATGGTGTTAAGATTTTTTTTAGGGTTCCTTAAGTAGGTAACTGATTTATCTTGCGTACCATAAAGTCTATAGTTATGTCCGCCAGTGTACCACGCTTGTCTGGAACTATGCACAACGTGTTAAACAAGCGTAGGGACCTACTACTTTTATGTAGGTAGGTAGGTACTTAAATTATGATTTATGTAGCTGCTCTATTGTTTTAGACTATGTTTTATATGGATAAGGCGGCTTCCCTTCACTCCTTGTTTATCCTATGCCAGCACTGGGGTAATACGCACCTACTTCATTTGTTTAGCTTTTCTTTACTTTCCTGTCCAGTAACTGTGTTTTTACCCAGTTGCCTGCTACCGGACCCTGTTTAGACTGGCTGTCAGATTTCCACACTAGTACCTAGTTACTGTAGGGTCCGTATCCTTATTGTAATGATTTACGAATAACAACTGGATTCTAATAAGATATAGGTCCTATCTTAGTAGGTACCTAGATTTGTAATGGGTGCTCAGCCATCCACGGGCCGATACAAGTGTAGTTTAACCTTTATCGACATGGGGTGCCAAACGTGTGACTTTTGTTTCTTACATAGCCACGAGCGTGGTTTAAGAACCTAGCTATCTCTCTTATCCTCTTCAAGAAACCAATTCAATTTATCTTTAATTGACATTGTTCTTGTCAATCCACATGGGGACGACCCTAAACACCGTCCCAGTGTACTTAAAATCCGTCGGAACATTACGTTCTCACCCAATTACGGGACTCAATTCAAATAGAAACGGCGAGAGGTTATTAAAAAAATGAAGCAATCAGCAAAAACCGGGATGCTGGTCTTTAAGAAGGATATTTTCGGAAAACGCTGATGACTTGGACATTATGAGACCGAGATTCCTATTAAGATACGAAACATTAGTCTCACTTTAGTCCCGTTGGGACGAGCTTAGTGCTTGCCCAATAAAAAATACTGTGGTCAAGTGGTCACAACATTTTTATGTCTTTTATGGTTAGATAATTCTCAAAACACGTTTTGAGAAATATTTTTCGGACAGCTGATTATAACCGCCTATTTACCTAAGTATGTGTTTGAAGAATAAAACTTAGGTACAGTTGATAATAAATAGGTACCTGATCTATACAAATAATTATTAAAAATTGTAGTGTCTGTCTGTAATATCAAAATAACAGTTTTTACTGAATGCATGTGAAAGTACGGTACCTACATAAAACAAAACCACATTTTTGCTTTTTTTGTTTGTCTGTTTGTGCTTGTGCTAATCTCCGAAACGGCTGAACCGATTTTGAAGGGACGTTCAGTGGCAGATAGCTGATGTTATAAGGAGTAACCTATAATGACTTTGATTTTAGACAAATAACTAAGTTTCCGTGCAAAGAACGTTAAACCCAGATATTCCGATTCTAATGGGGAAGTACTTAGGTACATAAAAAACGTCGCAGGGGGCACAGCTAGTGAAGTGTCTTATAAATTGTGAACCCTTCAAAAGTCCTACTCATAGTAGCTTTTGTGTAAGAAGGGTCTTCAAAACTGGTTTCATTCATCAAAAAATTAGGGGTTGAAGAGCAATCAAACATCTGAACTAAAACCGCTCAAAGTCAGAGCAATTTGACTTCAAAGTTATGAGTTATCTATCAGCTAAGAACTAATTTAATTCTACGCTAATTCCTTTATCTCGCCACGCCATTCCATTCACTCTACTCGCCTAACCACTAGCTCGTTCAAACGGATCACAAAGTGGATATTATTTCACGAATCCTGAGATATATGACCGCAATGCGAGGTTATTATTCATTAGGGAAAATGAAATTTTGACCTCCACCGCCATGACGGTTTTAATGCCAAGCCGTCCCAATTTCCAAAGCCACTTTTAACTGCTTTACCGACATTTGGTAGTGACCTATTAATTTGTTATTATACGAAAATTAATCCCTTTCATGTAGTCCCTTCGGGGTCTATTGGACTGTCTAGTAGGGTCGGTGTACGTATTTGAGCGGAATATTATAAGAATTTATATTTTGGGGCAAAGGAATATTTACCTATTATATTATTAATATTGCGTTTTGCTGGTGGTCACCGACCTTTGTCAGACATACCTAATATATACCTGGTTATATTAAGTAGGTTGGTTCATGAGAATATTTTTTTGGATTCTTTTGCCTGAGTAGGTATTTTTCAGAAAACAAACTTCTTTTTCTGAATACAATCAAACAAAGCTCTGGGACACAAAATAGTCCCGTTTTCCGAAACTGTGTGAAATTTAAAAAAAAAGTTACCTACTAAAAAACCCTACTGAAAAAACTGAAAAGCAAAAAACAAGCACATTTTAAATTTAAAAAAAAACTTGGTTGCGGACGGGGTCCATTCTTTTTTCATTTCATAATTTAATATTCAAATGAACCTCGCCTGCTTCCAAGTTTGTTCTTTTTTTAAACTGATTGACACTGAAGAGCTGGTGCTCACGCTAGCTAATACACCATACACGGCGATCAATATGACATCCAATTCATGCACCTGTTGGGTGCCGCTTCGCGCGTACCAACTGTTTGAAGCTTGAAATTTTCGCAAGCGACTAAACTAAACCTAGCGTAGGCTGAACCTGAGTTATTGCCTCATTTTTTAAGTAATTGCTTTTAATTCGCTAATTGTCTACTCAGAGATTGTGATTTTTCAAATCTTTGACGTGGATTGCCGCTCGAAACAAAATTTAGGTTTAAAAACTAAAACCCGACTACGAATAAAAACGCAGACTAATAAAACCGCGGTCTTAAAAGTATTAAACAAGAAAAATCGTCTACTATAGAGAATTTGATAATTATTACAGAGGACAGCCGTAGTCGCATGCCACTGATACCTGATGCTTCTTCATGGCGTTCTCATTGATACAGAAGTTAGCTGCTAGTTTCCATTAGCAAGGTGGCATGCGACTACGAATTTGAAATGTTGCTAGCTCGCCGTACGTTCGTCTTATGACGACGACAGGCCGTGAAGACGGCGCGTTCGTGTTCCACGCGCGCCACAAACAGCAGGCTTAGCACGACGCTTTCTATTTCTACTCTACTATAGAATAGAAATCGCTTGTCTACTAAACTTGAAACTCTGTCTAGTCCTTTTTAATGTAGACTATTTCGGAAGAAAGTTCTCTAATCCAAACTGTCAAAATCGGAGAAAAATGGTACGTCATGCTTGACATTATAGACAGTTGTCGAGGGTAGTGAAGACACTTCTCTTCACATTTGATTTTATAATCGCCATGCTACAGACTGTAGAAACCTTTCTACTGTCTACACGGAAACGTCATTTTGTCTGTCTTTTCTTTCTAACCCTTCTCTACGGTTCTCGTGCTAACCCTGCAGATGTCAGCAACATGAAAGGGGCCCGCAAGGGCCGACGCCCGTCGGGGCTGCGGGATGTTGTAAGAGATACCGCGGCCTTGAAATAAAGGACTAAGAAGGAACATGGGTGGTTTTTAGTCAGTAGAAGTCTGACACTCCCTTTCGCTCTGCCCAAGAGCGGGAGGGGTTATTTGATGATTTACCGCCCCCAAAAAAAAGGTATGGTAGTGGCATATTCTAAACATTTCTTGAACTTTGCCTTTTAAAATGTTACCTACATAATACTTCAATGTGTCCCAAGTTTTGTCTAAAGAGACTAAATATTATTATAATGCAGACATATGCTACCTTTGATACCGACGCTGAACCATACTTCACCTCTAAGTATCTACCATGAGTGTCCATAGTTTCTTGCCCGTTCTTCTCTATATAAGTGTATACACTTTGGAATGGACAACTGAAGTCCATTCTATCTATGCATTGTAACTGTAGCTACATTTCGATGTTGTCTTTATTTCGACAATTCGAAAGTGCCTGTAAATGACCTACTTGGAATGAATGCTTTGATTTTGATTACAAACAATTCTAGAACTTCTAAGTACCGTTTCACTTCAATTCCTAGAAACATTTAAAGACACGGATTATGTTTAAATAACTACTTTTCATTGAAACAAAGGAAAACGTTACACCTTGTCATAGTCCTTGTACTTGAATAGTCTACTCACGTGAACCTCGAAAACTACGCGGTACACGTTTGAAATACAATAAATGTGAATGTAGAACACTCGAACAATCTTGAGAATACGCTTCTGAGATGACAGACTTAAGCTCTGCGCAGAATGCTGCTGCGTACCTGAGTTGGAGATATTTGGATCTGAAAAGGTTTTTAATTTGTCATCATTCCAGTTGAAAGACAGCCCCTGCTGGCTATAGGCCTCCCGCAAATTGAGTGGACCCGTGCGTCTCGCATCCAGCGGGTCTCCGAAACCTTTACCAGATCTTCGATCCAACTAGTGGGAGGCCTTATAAAGCAACGTCTTCGGGTTCGCGGTCACCATCCAGAACTTTTCGGCCCTATCAGCCGTCCGTTTTGCGAGCAATATGGCTGTTTTTGGCATAATTTTATGTTAGTTGGTGGGTAAAAGTAAATAAATAACATCCCTTTTTATTTTTGCCGGTAAAAGGTAAAAGTCTCAGCTGTTGCGAAGAGTTTAAGTACAATTTGTCTGCTTATTAAGTGGGTTTCAAGCGCTTTTGCGGAACATGAGTTTCTAGGTTAGGTTAAATTCTAAGTTCTTGCTATTGGTGTTTTCATTAGGAATTTGGACAGTTGGAGATGATATAATTTGTGGGTTCGGTCGGGATGGCTTGTACATCAAGGAAACTGCGTGAGATAGAACACTATATTTATTTAATTAGCACTGTGCACGTACATGAATCAGGTTGACAAGGGAGAGAGCGCTGGCGCTCGTCATCCCATAATATTTTATTAAACCATATCTGGCAAAATGAGGCTGTGGTAATACAGTGGTTTAACCTCTGCCAAACCCTCCAACTCCTAGAACCTACAGCTAACTAGAGCAGCGATGGCCCGGGCCGTTTTGAACCGGGCAGGCGCATTACTTTGTGTAATGTTAGTGTTATTTGCGGATGACACTTCGCTTTTGTTTAAACTTAAACGACAACAACCCGTTGTAGACGACGTAAATAGCGCGATTTCGAACGTAGTGCATTGGTTTAACGCTAATAATTTGCTGCTTAATGAAAAAAAAACCAAATGCATTAAGTTTACACTACCTCACGTTAGGCAGGTGAAAACTTGTGTGTTGGTAAAGGGCGAAGAGTTGAATCCTGAACATAGCACGGTGTTCTTGGGCTTAACTTTAGACGCTAAGCTTCAGTGGGGGCCTCATATAGATAAACTGTCGAAAAAGCTGAGCTCTGCAGCATACGCAGTTAGAAAAATTCGTAATTTAACCGATGTAGAGACAGCCCGATTAGTGTACTTCAGTTATTTTCATAGCGTAATGTCGTACGGCATTCTATTGTGGGGGAATGCCGCTGATATACAGACCATCTTTGTTTTGCAAAAACGGGCGGTTAGATCAATTTATAAATTGAGTCCGAGACACTCTCTCAGAGAAAAATTTAAGGAAATTAATGTAATGACTGTTCCTTCTCAGTATATTTATGAAAATCTTTTGTATGCTCACAAAAATATAAAGCTGTTTATGAAATATAGTGATATTCACAATTTAAATACAAGAAATAGACATAAATATATTGTACCCACAACAAGGCTCAAGAAAATAGGTGGATCATTTAGATGCCAATGTATTCGCTTTTATAATACACTACCAAGCCACATTCAAAATTTAAGCCTTAATAAATTTAAATCTTTTATAAAACGTAAACTTTGCCAGAAAGCTTTTTATGCTGTTAAAGATTATATAGAGGACAAAAAAGCTTGGGATTGAACTGCTCCAATTTGAATTGTTTTTTTTATATATATTTTATTTTTCTTTTACAATTTGACATTTTATTAATTTTCTTTATACACAATGACATTGTTTACTTTTTCAAGTATGATATTATTTTTTGACCAATATTTACTTCTTCATTTTTTTTTTGTTTTTGATTTAGTTTTGTGTTTTTTTTTTTGACATTTGATAACTTGACTTATTTAATACGATAAATATTTTATTATTTTTATATTGTGAATATGAGGACTATGTGGGTCTTTTCTTTAATTTTAACGATTGTCTGGCAGTTTGAGTACTATAAGCGACCTACCCAAATGTCCTTTCCTTGGTATTGTTCGTCGTGACGTCGAGCTCCTTGAGTTAAAAGTCGAGCTCGACAATAACTGACAAATGCTTGCACTGACTGGACGGGTCCACTTAAATCTGTGTGGTGCTTTCTTCAAAAGACCATCTCAGACACTAATCTGCATAGCCCTCATGTGTGTCGCAAGATTATGTCTGGACCTTAAACTTATTGTTAACCATTTAAAACCGTTTTAAAAGATTAAAAGAGTAACCTTTGGAGTTTCTTGCCAGTTCTTCTCCTTAGGAATCGACCAATGCACCGAACCGTGCCCCTTTTTTATGTCGACGTTTTACAAAATATTTTATTTCACATAGGCCTACATGGGCATGTAGGCCTATGTGAAATAAAATATTTTGACTTTGACTTTGACTTTAATTTATTCCATCACCACTGCTCTCAAAAAGATGAAGGAAAACATTGTGAGGAAACCGGCACGTGTCAGAACCAAAATATTAGAAGACATGTAACATCAACCCGCACTGGGCCCGCGTGGTGGATTATAGCCTATCCCTCTTCTAGACAGGAGGTCTAGTCCCTGCAGTGGGAACATTATAGGCTGATGATGATATAACCCCCCGGGGTTAACAGGCGTGACGTTTTCAAGTTTAAGTAGTACGACTGCATTACTTAACTGCAGTAGCTACTTCTTTTTTTTGGCGGTTGGAGAACCATCAAATAACCCCTCCCGCTCTTGGGCAGAGCGAAAGGGAGTGTCAGACTTTTACTGGCTAAAAACCACCCATGTTCCTTCTTAGCCCTTTATGTCGAGGCCGCCGTATCTCTTACAACAACTCGCAGCCCCGACGGAGTGTAGCCACACCTTAACTTAGCACTTTATATGAACTATGGAAACTAGCGCAAACGACCTAACTAATAAAATTAGATATACAAAATAATATTTGATTAATAGGATAAAATTGATGTATGTTACACTACCTTTAGTGGCGTACATTTTAAATGGTAAGTGCGTGTTCGTGTAGGTCGTGGATTTATGAGGAAACACGTTTCATTATGTTAATTAAATTGTACCTGGATTTATGGCAACGAAATAACGTGTCTCCTGTAGAATTCATCTAGGTAGGAAATTTAATCTATCAATTGATATAATCGCAGCTGTGATCGCAGCCCACAGCTGGACATAGACCCCTCTCAAGCTACGCATATCCTCCGTTTTCTGCATAAAATATATCCCAGTAACCTTTTCAAGGTCGTTGGTTCATCTGGTTGGAGATTGGTGGTCTATACGCTCCTGAGGTGGCCTACCATTACAACTTAGATCAGTATTGTTTAAGTCTTTTTCTAGAATGGAAAAGAGGTAGAGCTGACATCTAGTAGCATCTCCTTCACACTCGGGAATAAGATTGGTTCGTTTGCTCCATTGACAGTCGATCCTCTGTCAGCTGTAGCCTGCTAAGGTGGGCTCCGCAAGGTATGTCGCGAACTAGTTCTTTTTCGGATTTCACAGCTACAGTTTGTGAAGGTTCAGTTCCATCCAGAAAGGTGGACAATGGTAATCCATTGTCCACACTTCGCTGTTACCAGAAGTGTGATGAGTTCTCGTTTCATCTTAAAATGAGAAGAGATATTTATTAGATACCTAACACTTGGACAAAAAGACACAAGCTAACTATACAGGGTCGAATACAAAAAAAAAGTTTCTAAGGGTGCGGTTATAAATGTACTAAATGAAAATGTGTTAACCGTTTTAGCGCCGGTGTCCCTAGCAATCTGTATTAATATACGATCATATTGAAAGAAATCTTTTAAGAAACCCTCAATCTTCCGATTATCCATAAGAAAGAATACTTAGCATAGGTTCTGTAAAAACTGAGGAATACGCAAGTGGGTGAATTTAAATAAATTTCAGTGGAAAGGTACACTGCGTTGGTCTGATTACAATATTTATGAGGACTCCCTATGTTTAGTTGGCGCGTGACTCAAATTTCACCCCTTTCTCTACGTCCAGGGCGCTAGCTCGCAATTACTTCGGAGCTACGAAGCGAGGAAGATGGTACGATGATAAAGAATTTAGTTTTAGTTTTCAGAGCAGAGCACTTCAAGTGCCTCCTCTAAGGAGACTTTCAAGTGGAACGTCTTTCTTAAAGTCAGTTCGTGTAGGTGGGTGGTTTCAAGCTACTCCAGCTTGTATTTTACGCAGGATTAATATTTACTTAATACATCTCTGAATTGGCAGCAAGTTTCAGTATTATGTCATTCATTTATCGGTTGGTCTTTTTTTTGACGGCACGGTTGGCAATGGCAAGCAATGGACTGCTGCGCTGCGTGTCGCGTGTTCAATTCCCGCACGGAACAAACATTTGTATGGCCTGCAGATAGTTGTTTCGGGTCTGGGTATTTGTGTATGTGAGTTTAAATGTTTGTGAACGCACCCACGATACAGGAGAAATTCCTAGAGTGGGGCAACGTTTTTTTTTAAAAAAACGGTACTTAGGTACAGAATAAACTAGATAAGGTAAGGCTTTGAAATGCGCGTTTGTATTTAGCAACGTCTTTATTTTTTTTTACCTTTTGTCATTGATTTTGACATCAAGATTTTTACTATAGGTTGATTCTTTATCATTTATTTATTTAAACTTTATCTATGTACAAAGCATTCCGTTTAAATGCTGCCAAATCATAAATGGTTATCATTAGGGATGTTAACAAAACAATCTAATTAGTCCGTCATAAAGATTACCAAAAAATATTGCACACGTATAATTTTTCTTTTTTAAGTCACTAAATATCGATATTGAAGCCCTGAGATACGGCATGGGGGAATCTGAAGCAGCAACAGTGTCCATTGAAATGACCGATAGGCAAGTAGGTATCTTTAAACATAAACATCACGCCTGTAATCCCCGAAGGGTCAGGCAGAGGTGTACCCATTAAAGTACACTCATATTTCACCAAGTCCCGTGTAATTGGAGGAGCCTATTGCTATCTAATCTTTTTTTTTTTGGCTGGCAACACTGGCGACAGGTCGTGAAAAAACGGCCTCGTAGTAATTTATTTTAAAATTTATTGTTTTATTGTGTTTAATTTGTTTAAATTCAATTATTTATATTAGAATCAACATATTAAGTGACACACGGTGTTTGTGACCAGTTTTATTGTGAAAATTCAAAAACATATCATATTTCATTACTTCATGTACGGGCTGTCAACGTTTGAACTGTGGATTTGAATTCTTCGAACCGGGGGAGTATTTTGTTTTGATTTACTAATTATTGCTTGTTATTTAGTATATTACACATTACAAAAACACTGCTCAGGGCTCTGAGCGACGTCCAGTACACACCGGCTACGTTTATGTCTCATTTTGCTTGACGAATTGTGGAAGCAAAATCGAGGACGAAAACACTTGCCCCATTCAAAACATACACTGCAAACCTTACTACACAAAATGTGTCTGTAATAAGCCATAAATATTATAAATTTTATTATTAGTAAAATCCACTTTCCTGAGACGACCCACTGACCCTTTGTTCATTGTTAATTCAGAAAATCCCACTAAAAAACTCATGTTATTTGCAATCCTATTTTATAAATCAAATCAATAATGAAATAGGTAGCTTGTCTTTGAAGTATTAACTGTAATATTTAAATTGGGGATTATCAAATCAAATAGCTTTTCTTTAGTTCTTAGTTTTCTCTTATACACCTACCTCCATATTTTTATAATCTTTTCTAAAAAAATTTCTATTCTTTTTAATTATTTTACTTCTTTCTAAATTCAAAACCCCTCTAAATTTCTCAAGTCTCAACTGATATATTACTTATTCTCTTCATATACTCAGCTGTTTCCTGTCACATTCCAGGTCTGGCTTGTGGATAACACTCAATATGATGACCCGTGGAGCTACCATTCGTGACATGAGTGACAAACTGAAAGCAGCGCTGAGGGAGCTGGATGCTTCTAGAAATGAGTGCGCCAAACTGCTGCGGGAAAGAGAAGAAAGTGAAGTGGAAATTGAGTTGATGGTGAACAAAAATACTCAACTCAAGAATGAGCTTGCAGAACTACACACACAGCATATGGACATACTTGACCAACATAAACACCTCCGTGAACTTGTTGCAAATTTCCAGCATTGTAGCGACACCTACGATCAGGCGTTGAGTCGCATATCTGAACTGGAACATGAACTAAGTAGGGCCCAACACTCAATAACTCACTTAGAATCGCTTAGAGACCTTGAAGAGACTGCGAACACCTGCAGTCTTTATGATGAGTTGGTTGGTAGCCGGTCAGGACCTGTGTGTGTTGAGCCAATTGTGACCATAGACTTAACTAATGAAACTATCTGTAAAAATAATTTATTCACTAGTCATAATAAGATTAAAAAATACATTAAAATTAATAAACGCATTAGAAATATTAAAAAATCCTTGAAACGCCTAAAAGTTAATAAACAAAACACAAAACTGAGGCAAAAAAATGTAAATTTAATTCGAGATCTAAAGAAGTGTGACAGTGAATTAGAATTATGTAGATCAATGTATGAGACTGACATTCAAAACCTTCAGGATGAGCTATTTGTTAGGGAATATGCACTAAAGGATATTTTTAGTAAATATGAGGCTTCTCAACAAGACCTGAGTAAGCGTATGCAAGAGGCCAATGAGCTGGTGGACCTGGTCACGTACAATGCAGAGAGGTACGAGTCTCTGACGAATAACCTTTCTTGTAGCTGTGCCTGCTCAGTTATTCCTCAGCCTCAGCACCAGTCACCTACCCCCTCAGTGGCTCAGCCAGCTGGTAGTATTGATGATAGGAGTAATGAAAGTAATATTTTAACAGATACTACATACTTATTTTCTGATAAGTTTGGTCAAGGATTTGGTACATTATTTAATCAATGTTCACCACACTATGTTATAAATTATTGTTTACCCGGTGCCAGTGTTAGCCAATTAATTAGTTATATTAGATTGACTAAAATAAATCCCAATTCTACTGTTATTTTATTATATGGGAATAGTTTAAATGTATGGAAAAGGGACATCATTGAATGTGTCCATTTGATGTTACATCTCAACAAGACTATTAATTGTAAATTCATTTTCTGTGCCTTGCCTTATTCTCAATATTTGTCCGTTGAGCAAAATAAGTACATTTATGATTTAAACTTGTTAATTTATAATAGGACATGTCGTCACAGTGACGTTATTTTGTATTTTGACTGTAATCAATTTATATCTGATTACAGACTCACTGACTTCACAATGTTTTTACCACCTAGTTCTAAGCGACGTATTGCTAACCTTTTAGCATACAATATACACAGCGACACTGGTATGTGTTTACCAACGTTTTCTGTTAGTAGTGATACTAATACTGCTTTTGTTACTAACACTTATACAGATACTAACACTTTTATTGATACACCTTGTAGTTTAAACTGTTAGGTGCGACAACAGGTAGGCCGCATATGTTGAATGTTGTTCATCAAAATATGCAGGGATTATCTGGCAAAGAATTAGAGTTAAGTTTGTTTATGGAGAATTATGATGTTCAGGTTTTATGTCTAACTGAACATTGGTTGAAGGAACATGAAGTAGTATTTATCAATGATGATTTCTATACCGTACAGAGTGCATTTGTGAGAAAATCTGCTATTCGCGGTGGATCTTTAATTCTTGTATCAAACAAATTAAAATGTAAACAACGTTTAGACTTAGTTAATTTGTCAATTGAGCGCACTATTGAGTTGTCTTGCGTTGAACTCGAGCGATACATAGTAATTTGTGTTTATAGACCCCCTTCTGGGGACTTTACTCATTTCGAATCAGTAATGGAGGATTCACTTAATAAGTTAAAATCAAGTAATAAATCTATAATTTTATGTGGAGATTTTAATGTTAATATTTTAGATGTTACTCCATTAAGTATCAGATTTCTCAATTTGTTTAGATCATTTAATTTAGTTAACCTGTTTTTTGAACCAACAAGGATCACGGCTTCTTCATCAACTTGCCTTGATAATATGTTTAGTGATTGTGTTGCCGAGGACAAATTAGTGTTAAGTGACTTATCATCTGACCACTGTGGCTTAATAGCTAGCTTCCCTATGTTATTAAAACAAAAGCCGCGCAAAATAGAATGCAGGCCTCATACAGCTAGTCGTTGCAATAAATTCAAAAATAATGTAGCACTTAAAGTAACGCCGTCAATAGTAGAGCACGAGACTCCTAATGAAATTTATAAAGCCCTTTTTGATGTTGTGCAAAATGAATACCAGTCTATTTTTAAGTCTAAAACGATTAACATTAAGGGACCTTCTGTGGGCTTCAACCAATGGGCTACACCAGGTATTTACAAATGTCGAGCCCGATTGTACGAGTTGTATGGTCTTAAACAATACAGGTTTGATACAACTTTTCTAGAGTATGTTAAAAATTATTCCAAATTATTTAAAAAGATTTGTATTATTGCAAAATCAAAATTCTTAAGCGAGACTATTAAAAATTCTAATAATAAAGTTAAAGCCACTTGGAAAATCATTAACAATGAAACGGGTAAATCTGTTAAACAAGATAATCACCTCGAGATCATGGTGGGTAACAAATTAGTTAGTGAAGCAGCCGACGTAGCCGAGGCTTTTAATGAGTATTTTGCCAGCATACCTATAGCGACGACTCGTTCCCTGAGTTCGTCGCCGTCTAAAGCCGAAGATCTTTTGCATAGCAGCGTGTCTAAATGTGGTAAAGTATTTAGTTTCGAACATGTAACGCCTCGTGATGTAGTTAACGTTTTTAATTCACTTAAGTCTAAAAACACAGGTGATTACTGGGGCATTTCTATTAAACTTTTAAGTAACATAATCGACATTGTAGCCCCCTGTCTTGCCGTTACTTTCAATAAATGCGTCGATTTGGGGACTTTCCCTGACCTTATGAAGAGCAGTAAAGTCATCCCTCTATTTAAATCAGGCAGTAAAAACGATATCGGTAACTTTAGACCAATTTCTATTTTACCTGCTTTTAGCAAAATTTTTGAAAAATTAATTCTCAAACAGTTGTTATTACATTTTAATTTAAATAATCTCCTTCATAATGATCAATATGGCTTTACAAAGGGTCGTTCGACTACGGATGCAGGTGTTGCTTTGTTGAAGCACATATTTGACGCATGGGAGAACGCGCAAAATGCAATCGGTGTTTTCTGCGATCTCTCTAAAGCTTTTGATTGCGTACATCACGACACGCTTTTACGGAAACTGCGTTATTACGGTGTTCAAAATGAGGCCCTAAATGTGATAGATTCGTATTTGCAAAATAGATTCCAATGTGTAGACGTAAATGGCGCGAAATCTTCCGGGCTACCGGTTCGGCTAGGTGTACCTCAAGGTTCAATACTGGGTCCGTTTTTATTCTTGGTTTATATTAATGATCTACCATACTATTTAAAGGGTTTTTGTGACGTTGTACTATTTGCAGATGATACCTCTCTTATCTTTAAAGTAGATAGGAATAGACACGAATTTGACGACGTAAACAGCACGCTATCAATGGTCACGGATTGGTTCACAATAAACAACCTTGTTCTTAATGCCAAGAAAACTAAAATAGTTAAGTTCGCTTTACCCAATGTTAGAAATCTAGGTCCCAATATTATCCTCGCCAATCAGGAGCTGGAAACTGCCGACTCTGCTGTATTTCTGGGCATAACAGTAGATCCAAAATTACAATGGGGTTTACATATATCAAGCCTAGCGGGAAGGCTAAGTTCAGCCGCATACGCCGTCAGAAAAGTAAGACAATTCACTGACGTTGATACAGCACGGTTAGTCTACTTCAGTTATTTTCACAGCGTTATGTCATACGGTATTCTGCTGTGGGGCAAAGCTGCTGATATTCAAAATATATTTGTTCTGCAGAAGCGAGCGGTTCGTGCAATTTATCAGCTGGGTGCCCGAGTTTCTCTTAGAGATTTTTTTAAGGAGATTGGTATCCTCACTGTTGCTTCTCAGTTCATCTTTGCCAACATTTTATATATTAAACAAAATATCCACCTGTACACTAAAAACAGTGATATTCACAACTTTAACACTAGAAATAAGCATAAACTACGCGCTCCTTTTCACCGGCTTCACAAAGTTCATAATTCATTCGTCGGGCTTGGTATAACATTTTATAACAAACTGCCATCTTCTTTTCTAGACTTGCCATTTAATGCGTTTAAAGCCAAAGTAAAATCTAATCTTTGTTTAAAAGCGTACTATTCCATTAACGACTACTTAAATGATAAGAACAGTTGGTCGCTGAGTTGAACACAAGACAATGTTTGTTATTTATTTATGTTCTTTCTCCAAGATTAGTTTACTGATATGTTATGTCTTTTTTTTATTATTATTATATACTTTTTTATACTTGCCTTACTATTGTATCGAGTCTGGTTCTTATAACCAACCTAACAGACAGATGTGTGCTGGGGAGTTTGTTCCGCCACTTCTTCTTTCCAGCAAAAACACTAGGAAGTGTCGAAGGGGGGGCGTTTTTGGGGGACTGTCTCTTGTAAATAAGTAAAGTAAAGTAAATTTTGACGTTCGAAAAGTGCTGATTATCAGCCTAGTTTGAATAAATGAGTTTTGATTTTGATTTTGATTTTGATTTTATCAACTGTGCGCGAATTCAGTCTCTGTGGATGCTACTGAGAAATACCTGATGAAATCCCAATAACACTTCTACGCGATTTGGGAATCGAACCTAGGAGCTCATACGCAGCAGTGGCACTTGCGAATACTAGACCATCGAGGTAGTAGACATTACAACCTGACAAATAGGGGATCCGAAAAAAGAAAAACTAATTAGTCCGTCAGATAGATTACAAAAAAGTTTTGAACACGTATTTTTTCTATTTTCACATAAACAAAAAATGAAGATTCGTCGAAAACAGCACATATCAGTACATTCACTGATGATCTTTTAAGCACTTTATCTTCCTCAATTATATAAAAAAAAGACTCTTCTCTCTTCTCTTCTTCTTTTCTTGTGTTTGAAAATATTGGATACATCCAATATTTTTCGATAATCTAAATGACGGGCTAATTAGAATCATATTTTTTTGACTAAGTCTGATCCCCCTATTCTCAATTCAGCAACCAAGCCCTAAAAGCGCACCTATAAATCTCAAAATCCAAGTTCCCTTCGTTCGTACGTCCAAGTCAGCAATGCCGCATCCATTCCTATTTACGAAGAACAGTGGAGTATATTTGCATTGGATATTTTCCCATTCAATCTATTCGGATCGGGTAGGTGCGATTCGGTAACTTTGCCGCTATGTACGCAGGTGTATATATGTATGGGTTTTGTTCAGAATACAGGATAGTTGGTAAGTAAGTGTAGGGGTAAGTTAGGAGTGAGAAATATCAAGGGTAAAAAAAGATGCGATGTTATTTTTTTGATGGTGAATATAGACGCCCGCTATATAATTGACCATAAAAAAATAGCGGTGTCCTTTTGCAATAGGGTAGTAGAAAAAAAACTAATTAGTCCGTCAGAAAGATTTCCAAAAAATATTGGACACGTATTTTTTCACGTAAACAAACAATGAAGACGATACGGTGCTTTGAAAACTCGTGTGACGCCATTTTCTGAGACATTAGTATGACATTCTTTAGCGGTCAGTGACGTCACAACTCCCCATTCTAATCTTTGACGCGTTTTTATCTTCGTCAATTTTTATTGATTTGATAAAACAAAAAATACGTATGCAATATTTTTCGATAATCTAACAAACGAACTAATTAGAATCATATTTTTTTTAAGTCAGTAAGCATCCCTATTGCTATACCTTCGTGATGACCACTGTTATAACTACTAACTTCACGATTGTATTCTGCATACAATCGTGAAGTTATAACTTTACATAAATTGCCTCCTTGACCCTTTTACTATTCAAAGCATCCACTAGCACAATGTTTTAAAAGTGCTCATTGAGTTTTAGATTTTTGACCCCGTTTCCCAGCAAAAATTTTTGCGTAGGGGTACTTAGAAGATGTATAGAAAGAATGCTTGGTTGACGTATGTGTGAAGGGTTAATTTACACGCTGCACATACATAGATTTTGACGATTTACGCGGCCAAAAGTCATTTTTCCAAAGTCGATATAACGGTAAATCAGCAATTACAATAGGCAGTCTACAGTTCCAGGTATAATATGGCATACGCCTACCCCCGCTTATGCGCGGGAGTCGACCCCCCTCGGTTAGTCGGAATTCGATAGTCGCCTAGTGTGCGTGTGTCAGTTCACGGCGCTCTAAAATTTGCAACTTTAACAAGCTTATAGTTTTTTTTTAACTAATCATTTTAAAGTGTTTGTGATGGATTACGATAAATCAGGTAAGAATTGATTTTATTCGATATATACTAACCCAATTTACATTTTCTTTCTTTAACTTTTATTCAGTCAAACATCACTCTGCTCAAAATGTATTTTTTTGTAATAATTAATATTCAGTGACTGTTTTAAAGTACTTTTGTGCCCGTCCCTATGATAATTTTAATTACACTTCATATGTAAGGCATCTAACTATGTAATTCCATAACAAGCTGCCGCGCAAATGCGCGCTTTTTTAAATTACGTCCCTTTGAAAGTTATTAGTCAAATGTAGTAAAATTACTTTGTTCGGGGTTTTTTTGTATTAAACTCTTTTTATTTTTGTTTTAGGTTTATCTAGTACATGTTATTGTTAAGTTCTTAATAAAAAAATTAAAAAAAAAATAAAAAAATGTATTACCGTGTTTGTATTTTTTTTTAAGTAAACCTTAGAATTTTGTCCGTGACTGTACTTTTTATTTTCAAAATAAGTGAAATATACGTTTGTTTTTTAAGAAAAACTATTATTTTTTAATCTTATTGAACATAGAAGAGAATTTAGCTGTAAAATAGTTTTGGCCGCGTAAATCGTCAAAATCTACGTATGTGCGCTGTATGGAACAGCTTGTCTGTCGACAAAGGCCTCCTGTAAAGATTTCTACGCATTCCTCTTGCTAAACGGGCTCACACGTACTGGTCGGACAAAATTTGAGTTGTCGAATCGAAAGAAGAAGAAGACCGGAACAGTTATTCTCTTGATGTCATCTTCCCCTCTTTTGATTTGTCTTCCTCGATGTATTTATTTTGCTTCTTTTCAATTGTCTTTTCTATTTCTACATTGTGCTTTTATTAGAAGTAAAAATATTGTACCGAGGGCTATACAAATATAATATTTCTATGATTTTGGAATGGGCCACTACTGTTAAAGTCCATTCACAGCTATAGTGCCAGTTGCTGAACTGAGGTAGCTTATTTTTGACGTTGCAGAACTGCTTGTCACGGGTCCACAGGGTCTATTTAAAATAAACCCTTTGAGTTTTGAATTTTATGTCAGCTTTAAACGCTTGCGGGGTGATTTGGACAGAAGCAACCAGTCGTAATGAAAATTATTTCAAAATCTATTCTCAAACAATTTACACAACACCTACGTCTTTATTAGAATAGAAAACATTGGAAATTACTTACTTATGGCTAAGGAATTCGTCACTAAAATAATAACAACTGTATGTGTTGATTTTATTAATTAATTTATTAATTTAGATAACATGGGAGACTTACAGCTAAAGCAAACAGATCAAGGACAGTACAATAGTCTGAAAGCCAATTATTATAATTATAATTATAATAATTGGCAATTATAATTATAATTATAATTACAGGTCTCCACTTATAAAATACAGAGAAAAAAAAAATTAAATTCTACGGACATTCACACCAAGTTACTAATAGATACACTACACTATAATTACTATGTTGCTCACACTGCATAAGAACCATCATAACAAATTAACTACATGAAAAAGCTTTGACTTAAGCTCTTCCTGGCTGACGACTCACTAATTTGGAATGGATCTATATCGTACTGTTTACAAAGCTTGTTTAAGTTTCTGCTTGCACGCACAGTGTACGAATTTTGCCTATAATTCGTTGAAGCAAATGGCGCACACAAAGGAGGATTTTAAGGTTAAATGACATATCTTGATATATAGTCCGTTCAATCCTAAAATAGTTCTTCAATTAAGTAATGTTGCAGTCTATTGATGCCGATTCTATCCGTAGGACATAACTAATAGACAAGATTTTTTTAGTTTACTCAACAGCGGCAAGTAAGTACCTACACACTAAGTCTAAAACGAATCCTTCCTTACGTAACTCAGAAAAAGACCCATCTTTCCCCATCACAACATGACAAATCAGTATTCCACTCGACATCTATATTTCACCTCAAAAATCCCAATATTTTATCCATTACACAAACAAAGTAGAGATTACCCACGGAATGACTTCCTTCTCATAACGGAGCTGATTATAATTTAGCCCACGCCCACATCTCAGGCCGATTGAATCCGAGCCATATTTTTATTAGAAGAGGCGCTGCAGAAAATCGTATGCTTATTCCGGATAGTCTCCAGCACGTACGCACAGAGTAGACGCGTGTTTATGCTAAACAGAGGCTGCAACTGTGAGTTTACAAAATTTTTGTTTAATCGTATTAAGGTATCGAGATTTGATTCTATGTGTAAACGAATCCGTCACGAAGCCTTCAACCAAGCATTATGTACATAAAAAAACCGACTTCAACAAAAAATAAAACACAAAAAAGTGAAAAATAAACTTTGGAAGAAAAATTCGTTTCTGAAGTCGGTGACTTTTGTTTGTTTAATTTAATATTTTTTGCCTCCGGGTTCAGAAACTGTTTTTTTTCCTAAGTTTATTTTTCTTTTTTGTGTGTTTTATTTTTTGTTGAAGTCGGTTTTATTTTTTGTTTAACCACTGTTTTAGTGGTTTACATGTGTTAAGGGAACAGCGTACCGGCATGATGTTATGTTATGAACTGGTGAAAACAATAGACAGACATGGGATTTCAGCAATCCCAGTCCATTTGCTATCATTAATTCTTTTTTCTTTTCTTTTTATTCTTTTAAAAAAAAAAAAACGTTGCCCCACACTAGGAATTTCTCCTGTATCGTGGGTGCGTTCACAAACATTTAAACTCACATACACAAATACCCAGACCCGGAACAACTATCTGTAGGTCATACAAATATTTGTTCCGTGCGGGGATCGAACCCGCGACACGCAGCGCAGCAGTCCATTGCTTGAGCCACTGCGCCAACCGTGCCGTCATTTTTATTTTGAAGTGGTAACACTCTGAGAAAGTACTCTTCCAAAACTACTCAAATCATTTCAAGTGTGCCTATAAAATTTGAAGAGTTCTCTTTATTTCTCCAGGATTCCATCATCAGATCCGGACTTGGTGATCATGGGACCACCTGGGAAGTATACCTTTTCAAACAAAATAAAAAAAAATTGAAATCGGTCCAGCCATCTTCGAGTAATCGGGGAAAAATAAACAAAAGATCGCCGACGAATTGATAACCTCCTTCTTTTTGAAGTCGGTAGATACTCAACCCTACGCAAAAAATATTGTTGAAAAGTGACTTTTACGGTAAATCACAATTAAACGTTCTTAAACATTGCGCTGATAGATGCTTTGAATAGGAAACGGGTCACGGAGCTAATTTAAATAAAGTTTTAACCTAAAATACTAGTATTTAAAAAGAACATGTGAAAAGTTTGAAACTTTGTCCTCCAATATCTCCGTAACTACGCAAAGAACAAAAAAAATATCGCTGTGACGGGGAGAAAAAGTGTCCTTCGGCTTCATTAAGGGTACTTTTACATCCATTATACATAGAATAAGCATAATCAGTCTATAATGTTCCCACTGCTTGAGCTAAGGGTGGAGGGAATGAGCACGCGGGCCTATTGCGGGTTGGTAGATGACACATGTCTTCGAATTTTCGGTGAATTAGTCTTACAGCAATCGCTATATGTAAATAAAATCAATAATACAATACAATTTTATACTCATTTGTGGTAAAAATAATACATTTGTACAAATTCTTTTCCACCTCTGTTTTTATAACGTCGAAATATATGAATAAGGTACTAGATTTTGTCACAGGACCTGAATCAAAAAGAATTCCGAAATCTGATTGGAAAAGTCTACGTGCCTAGATTTACGGACCGATACACTGAGACCTTCAATATTTTCCGTACTTATATTATATTCCTGAATATGGTTCGTCATTTTTTATATCATGTTGACATATTGAACGATTTCGTTCTATTTACAAAGCGTTTTCATTTTCTTTATTTATTCCCAATGTTAAACAGGGCAAAAGCAACGCCGCAAGATAAACGGTTACTCGATATTCAGTAGCTATATATTCTCTGTCTGTACATAGAAATATTTCGTGGTTATAAAAAAGATGCCTATTAGAAAACAGGCATTTATAAAAAACCGGCCAAAGCATGTCGGACCACGCAATGTAGGGTTCCGTAGTTGCCCATCAAAATATTATGTGATCTTACTAAACTGATTAACCACCTTGCCTACCTGCCTCTGAACGATGATTTATATTGTGAAATAATACAAACTTACATTTGCAGTTTTCAAACCTGCGCTCCCAGAAAAATATTTTATACAAGTACACTTAATAAGTTGGTCGACTATTACTCGTAAACTTGTAATGCCTACTTAGCTGTCATAGTTTTCCTTTTATTTTCGTTAAACTGTATGCTACTGCCATGAATTTTTTCACACGCCGGCAAGCCGTGTAAGTAGTTTAGGTACTATATTAGCTTTAAAGTGCAATTTTTTGTCACACGTGTGGCACATGTGACAAAAAATTGCACTTTAAAGCTTAATATTTCACAAACGAATAAAATAAAATAGTGTTTGAGCAAATTGTCCATATTTAGGTAATAAAGACCTATCCAACGACATCCCACAAAACGGGCTTTGCGAGAAAAAAAAACATCCCCACTTTAATGTGTACCAGAGATACCAAAAAAAAATAAAAATAATTCTTTTTTGGCGTAACTTATTTCTATATTTATGCTAAGTCTTTGAGATATAGTGCGGACGGACGAACGGACAGACAGACCGACATGCAGACAGACGGACCTGGTGAAACTATTACAAAACCTTACCTACCTTACCTTACCTTTTTTTACCTTATTACAAAAGTGGTTAAACCTGGGTTTAACATAGACTTGGTTTATCTCGCATGCGGTCTCACTTCGATAATATTCAAAAAAAAGTGACGGCATGCGACATAAACCAAGACTAAGTTAAACCCTAGTTTAACTACTTTTGTGATAAGGCCCAAAGGGTTCCAATTCCATGTTGACTACGGAACCCTAAGAAAACAAATCTATAAAAAAAGCTGTATTACTGATTAAGTAATGCTGCGCTGCTCCATAATAAATTGCTCCAAAAGCCAGAGAATAATGATGTAGTGCTGACGTTGCAGACATGTATTTATTAATTGCTAATTATTTTTCTATACAAATAATCTTACAACTTACTCGTATTTCAGGTAATCAGGTAAACAATAAACAGTAAACATTGCTTACAGGACATTACGTGTCATATCTTGGTGTCAATATGATTATAATTAATTCAAAAATACATAATACTCATTTTGACTTCTGCAATGTGTATGTGTGTGTCTGTGTGTGTATGTATGAGTATTATGTATTTTAACAAAATGAAGTAGTATTAAGTAACTAGTATTAAGTAACTTTAACAAAATGAAGACATTAAAGACTTAGAAGCGTCTGTTTTCGTACACTACTCTATGCCCGGTTACAGGTGCATATTGGTGCAAATTGAACCTACCTGACTTGGGTATACATACCGGGCTCCGAGCAGGATTAGCGGGCTCTGCACTCAATTGTTCAGTTTGATATTTATGTGAGACTAAATTAGCATAGATATGTACCGTATTGTGTTTAGCATTTAATATTCTGATATTAAATCTCCGGTATCTGACCGGTATCTGATACCGTAGGTGAATGAACTCGCAAGTATTCTTAAAGAAAAAAAAAACTAATCAAAAATCTGAAATCTAACTTTACATTGTATTTGTTTGATGACTCTGACTGACTGATATTTAATGTATTAGCGTAAAATTTAAAAATCATTGATCTAATAATAATAATTGTAAAAGGTACCCAAGATATCTGCACGCCATGAGAAATGGCAGACATGTCGTGAGCCACTTTTTATTTATTATCTTGCATGCATGTATTATTTTTAATTCTGTATGTAAACACATGTTTAAGCAAATAAAATTTCTCTTTCTTATTCATACGAAGGTCTGAGTGTGAGTAAAGGTGTCAGTAATTTCATTAGTTTCACTGACTTATTGCCACTAGTGGTAGTAGGTTATTTTTATTTTCAAAAAAGTTTTTATTTTATTTTTACACTTTAACTTGAGATGGGATACCCCAGCTTAAGAGTGTTGTGTATGGAATAAAGACAGGTATACGGTAGCTCAAGGATAAATTAAGAAAATACCTCTAAAGAAAAATAGATAAAACCTAGACAGAATAGAAAAGGCTTGTACAGTGCTTAGATACAAAGAACAAGCAAGTTACACAAATCAGAAAAACAGCCGTTATTAAGTTCACAACTAGGTATAATCTTGGTTTTATCTTGACCTATAAAAGTTGCAAAGAAAAATATAGAACATAAGGATAAATACAGTTTTATCGCTCATTAGATCGCGGTGCTGCGTTCACATTGGTCGAGTAAGTAGGCTAATCGGCCGTATCAAAGACAATCTCTTCAGACAATGGCCCACCTGACATCTTGTGCTGCTGCATACCATAATATCTGCGAACTTGATGATATTATTACTGCATTGATCAGCGAGCGGAGTTAGCATAGCTGAATTTTTGGCGAAACATATTTTGTGGAAAATAAACACGCACGCAGAGCAGCGGTGGCCCAGTGGTGGCGGCCCCGACTTACGAACAGTAGGTCGTGGGTTCGAACCCAGGCAGGCACATTACTTTGTATAATTTATTTCATCACCGCTGATCTCAAAACGGTGAAGGAAAACATCTTGAGGAAACCAGCATGTCTTAGAATCAAAAATTTGAAGACATGTGACATGTACGAGTACCAATCCGCACTGGGCCCGCGTGGTGGATTATAGCCCATTCCCTCTCAAAGAGAGGAGGCCTATGTCCCAGCAGTGGGAACATTAATAGGCTGTTGATGATGATGATGAAACACGCTTAGAAATAGTAGGATAGTTCTAGACGTCCGCCGTACAGTCCCTGAAAAATACCTGCTAATATTAGCCTCATTGTAAGTAACCACCTACTAAGAAAATACACTGCATGAGTCGTAGCTTGAATGTATTCCTGAATAAAGCTCCTAAATTGGATGCCCCAACTGAGGTTTAACCGCTACGTTTTTACAGATATTGTGAGCGCGTTTACAATTTGTGCAATTAATGACGTTGTTTTTAACAAATAATTTATTAAAGCCGATCTTTACATCAAAATTGCACGCGGTTACGTTTTGTGCGATTAATAAAGTTTTTCTCCAAGATGTGATGCGAACTTAGTCGGTAAAACTGAGGTATAAAAGCTATTACTTACAAAACTAATAGAGGCAATTTGTATACTGCGTTACTCCGTGTATGTTGAAGTGTCGGTACCCCATCCCCATAGCCTTATAAAAATAGTAGGCTAGTATCTAGCAGCCACTGCTCGTAAACTAAAGGGATTACTCTCCTAAGCCTAAACGCTCCTCAAGATCGCTATGTAACAACAATGAAAGAGCGGTCATTGTTTCCGAGACATTACACCAATGCGTGGTAACTGCCCAACTGTGATATAGATCGAATTATGAGCATTTATAGATTATATTTGATTAGTACGATCAATTTGGAAAAGTGCCCCGAGTTTTCATATTGGTTCGGAGTGAGGGGAAGAACGACTTTCCTATTTTGTGTCACAAAAGACGTAAGTTATTTTTTTCATGGTGATAATTTGTATCATATTTGTATTTGTTTGTATAAATTATTTTAATTTTTTTCCCTATATTTTTTTGTGGTTTAATTAGATTCTGTTTAGGGATTTTATCATCTCTCTCTGGTCGTGTCGCCTTGCCGTCCCATCGGAAGAGAGGGAAAAATAAGGGAAGAGAGAGAGAGATAGAGAGAGAGAGAGAGAGTTCAACTTTGTCTGCATCAATAACTAGACGCGGCTGAAATTGGACGCAATCACCGAATTTCGATTTAGAGATTTTGTCATCAATTCGTCTACCAAAAGGTGATTATTATTTCCATAACTTGTCTGTTGTCGTGTGACAGCCAGTCGCTTATCTTTATTTAGCTCTGGAAAAATAAAAACAAACATCAACGTTGTAAAACTTTTAACATGATGTCACAGCCATTTTCCTACCAAAAATGATGTAAAAACATTACGTACGCGGCTCAATTCCGCGCACAATGTAAGAGGTTCTTGTTTTCCTCCCGCCATTAATTCAGGCGGGAAACAAAAGGCAGACAGCGATTGGCAAAGTTTGGCTTTTGATCAAACTTTTCATATTAATAGCTACGCTAAAATGTAGTGTCTCTGCCCTTATGTTCAGGCGTTATTAGGCACTTTGTAAGAGGATTGTTCTTGTCTTCGGGTTCGCTAGTTATTGTTTTTGTTTGTTAAATTGGAGTGGTATTAATTGGGTTTTCAGTAATTTTCACTGAAAATTACATCACCAGTTATTGGTCCGATGCTTACAAATATATTTAACGAAATTATTAAAACGGAAAATATTCCAGAGGATTGGACTAAATCTACAATTATATTACTACACAAAAAAGGGGACAAAGGAGATATAGCAAATTACAGGCCCATAAGCTTAATGTCTAATATTTATAAGGTATTTTCTAAAATCATACTATTGAGGATTACAAATATTCTTGAAGAGAATCAGCCCAAAGAACAAGCTGGATTCCGTCGAAATTTTTCAACCATAGATCATATACACACCCTTAGACAAATATTACAAAAATATAAAGAATACAACAAGAGCTACTACCTAGGGATTGTCGATTTCAATAAAGCATTCGACACACTAGAACACGGATATATCTGGGATGCACTAAAAATACAGGGTGTACAAACAAAATACATACGATTACTTCGAAATGTATACACCAAGAGTACTGCGCAAGTCAAGTTAGAAGCTATAGGCGAAGAATTCCCTATCATGAGAGGTGTACGCCAAGGAGACCCTATCTCACCCAAATTATTTTCTGCCGTTTTGGAAATAATATTTAGGAACCTAGACTGGACAAATGAGGGACTAAACATAAACGGTGAAAACTTGAGCCACCTACGCTTTGCAGACGACTTAATAATATTCTCGGAAAATTCAAGATCTCTAGAAATGATGCTGCAACAACTAGCAGATGTAAGTGACAAAGCTGGACTATCGATGAATTTAAATAAAACAAAAATCATGACAAACTCATCACAAACAGACACGATAAAAGTAAATAATGAGCAAATAGAGTACGTACAGGAATATGTATACTTAGGACAGCTAATATCTACTGAAGGCTGCATGGAAAAAGAGATTGAAAGAAGAGTTACCAATACTTGGAAAAGATATTGGTCACTCAGTGAAGTGATGAAGAACAAAGATATGCCTATGAAAGAAAAGAGGAAGGTATATAACATGTGCATTCTACCATGTTTACTTTACGGGTGTCAAACTTGGGCATTGACAGAACATCTAGCAAATAAAATTAAAGTTTGTCAAAACAGCATAGAAAGAAGTACAATAGGTGTCAAAAGAAAAGACCGAGAAAAATTAATAAACATAAAAAGTAAAACCAAGTTTAAGAATGCATACACAACATACAAACAGCTGAAGTGGAGGTGGACAGGGCATATGATGAGAGAAAAGCAAGAAAAATGGACAAAACTTATCACAGAATGGTACCCTTTAGACGGAAAGAGACATAGAGGAAGACAGGCTAAGAGATGGGAGGATGACGTTAAGAAAATAGCGGGTTCAACATGGACTCGCACTGCAAAAATGAGAAAAGACTGGAGAGCTTTAGAGGAGGCCTTTGTCGGAAGACAAGTTGTAACCGAACTACCGTTTGCCGATAATCAATAATATTAAAATTGTTAATATATTAGTTAAACTCTAGTTAATAGTCAAAATGTGTTTTTAGACAGTAGTCATAAGTAAATTAATTTTAGGCACACGAAAATACTCTGTGTAAAACTAGTTAACAACAATAAAGGCTTTTTATTTTTATTTTTATTTTTATTTATTTATTTATAATTGGGTTTATTGTTTTAGTTATGTAGGTTTTTAATAAGCTAGAGAGCAACGGTGAGCCAGTGGTGGCGGGGGCCGCCACCTCTGGGCCAGGGGCACGTTTTGGGAGACAGTCTCTTGTAAATAAATTTTGACTTTCGAAAAGTGCTGAATAACAGCCTAATTTTAATAGATTGACGACACGGTTGGCGTGTAACTAAGTTATTAGACTGGCTGTGCTGGGTGTCGCGAGTTCGATCCCCAAACGGAACAAATATTTGTATGGCCTACAGATAGTTGTTTCGGGTCTGGGTATTTGTGTGCATGTGAGTTTAAGTGTTTGTAAACGCACCCACGATACAGGACAAATTACTAGTGTGGGGCAACGTTTAAAAAAAAAATGAAACACTTTTGATTTTTATGAGGTCTTTATTAACATAGTTGATTATGTGTTATCCACAGTCGCATTATGACATTTGGGTTGATTTGCTTACACCGGTTAGACTGGAAACCAAACTCTACATAGTTGGGAACAGGCTAAGCAGATGGATGGGTGATACTTTTTAAGACCTACGACCTACTTACTCCCTTCACTTTGACAATTAAACTCTTTATTGCGTCATTTATGTTGTCGAGCAGACGAACTTTTCAAACATTTGAAGCAACGGGTCACGATTTTACTTTGAAATCTTTACGATTGTGATTATTGTAAACCTTTACTTTCTGTACCCGACTGCGGCGAAGCCCAAAAGGAGGGTTATGTGTTTAAAGACTTCACTATCTACATACTTCTCTGCTTGATCATCATTTACCGATAACAACTGGTTTCGGACCTCGCAAGACAGTGACAACAATCTATTACAGAAGTAGTAACTTTTTGCGTTGCGTAATAATATACAAAAACTTGAACCTCCATTGCCTCCTAACTGACAACACACCCTGATACCGTGCAAACAATTCCAGCAATGGTTCCTATAGTATGGTTTTCAGGTTTTGGGTCATCTATTGTGATCGGAAACGATCAGAGGCAGGTGTCAGGCCCGCAATGCGCCAAAACCTTTTGTTTGACAACCGGAAGCCTGTCCGCCTTGTCTGTAATTGCCAATTGTTGTTTGAACCATAATAATGCCTTGTTATTATGATTTTTTGAAGCTTTTATTTTCAAATCGCATACTAAATATATAAAATAAAATAATTTTCTACCTTTAACTAAAATATTGGGGATTTGGGGTTGAAAAATCATTAAATGATCAACTCGCCCGCTCTGGGGGGAGCGGAAAGGAGTGTCAGACTTCTACTGACTAAAAACCACCCATGATCCTTCTTAGCCCTTTGTGTCCGGGGCCGCGGTATCTCTTTCGAACAACCCGTTGAATAAATAAATAAATAAATAAGCCTTAAGGTAAGTAAAGTGGTACGTTATAGTTGCAGTCAATACCTAAGGTAAGATAGCTTAATATCTTGTGATTGTAGGTATTAGCGCCCACCCTTGTTGTTATAATATTATTGTGCTTAGTTTGTACAATTTCTAATTCAGATAAATGTGATACCAGATAAAGAATTCCATAAACCAAGAGAAAATATCAAATACTTTGTAAAAAGGTTCGTATAACAAGTTGTTCGGGAAAATGCTTCAATGAAAAACAACAATCATATCAAACTTTTTACCCGACAGGAGCCCAAAAGGAGGGTTATGTGTTTGGCGTGTATGTATGTATGTTTGTACGTCCTTTTCTTTGTTCCCTCATAACTCCAAAACGGGTGAAGGGATTTGAATAATATTTTATTCAAATCCCTTCACCCGTTTTGGAGTTCGTCGTTAGATTCGTCTTGATGGCGCGAAACAAAACTTGGTAGCAGGCGGGGTTCATTTGAATATTAAATTATGAAATGAAAATAGAATGGACCCCGCCTGCTTCCAAGTTATGTATAATTTAAAATGTGCTTGTTTTTTGCTTTTTAGTTTTTTCAGTCGGGTTTTTTAGTTTTTTTTCTTTTTCTCACTCTTTCTAGGTAAAACGTCTTCCGCTTCGCGATCGCCACTCCAGAACTTTTCGGGCCTATCGGCCTTCCGTTCAGCGAGCAAGGTGTCCTACCCACTGGCACTTCAATTCAATTCTTCGGGCTATGTCGGTAACCTTGCTTCTCTTGCGGATGTCTTAATTTTTGAAGTAATCGAGCAAGGAAACTCCGAGCATACAGCCCTCTCCATTGCTTGATTGTGAGCAACTCAAACGCATACGGCTTTGCAAACCGGCCAAGCATTCAAAATATTTCGACAGATTTGAAATTGACTTCGAGATTGCTTTGAGCTTACCTCCACGAGTCATCGCAACGTAACTTGTGACGCGATTCTACTCAACAAAGGCAACATACGAGACGCGCGTGTTATTGAGGGAAGTTGGAACGCCTGAGGTTGTGAACGGGACGTTACTGGGTCGTGTAAAAGTAGGTAGAATCATTTTCTACATTTCCACGTAAAGTTCCCTACGTTGGCTTGTACAAAAGAGCTTAAAGATTTCAATAGTTGACGCTTTGAGGGATTTGTGTGCTTGTGGTGATTCGATTTCTAAAGTTACTTGCGTCACAGGCTTTATGCTCCCTGCAAGTAGCGGAATTATATCGTGTTGCGTCAAAAGCATATTTCTTTCATTTTCATTGATTTAGTGTGAGTAGCAATAAAGCTAGCACTGCGACTTAACACACTGTGATAATGTGTTAACCATACTTAACGTATAAACTGGGTTATAATAATTTTGGGCTGAGACAATTTCCCACAGCGCCATTTACACTAGTAAACTACAAAAAGTACCACAGCGCCATTTACACCAGTAAACTATATATAATTCTAAATCGTGTTATTCATGTTATCTGCGACTTAAGAGTTAAGACCATTATTATATAAAAACCCAACATCTGGCTGGAGGATCCTCCATTTTCAACTGGGGATGATAAACTTTATATCCTGTTCTTCACCCCTTAAACTCTAAACAATAATGTATTTCACCAAAAAAATCGAATTAGTCCGCTCTGTTAGATTATCCAAAAATATTGGATGCGTCTTTTTTGTTTAATCAATTTAAAAAAAAAATGAAAATATAACGTGTCAAAGATCATGAGTGCGAGCATGTGACGTCACTTTCTGGGTACCTTGTGACGTCACACGACTTTTCACGTACTGTATCGTCTTCATCTCTTGTTACGTGTAAAAAGAAAAAATATGTGTCCATTATCTTTCGGAAATCTATCTGACGGACTAATTAGATTTTTTTGGTGAAATGCCCTTATGTTTTAGTTATTTTCTGCGCATTCTCTGTCGCAATATGCGAGTTATTTGATCGTTGAGCTCGTGGCCACGGCTTAAGTCCGTGACGCATTTGTAGTTGGATAGTCCGCAAAAGTTACAAATAGGGATGACTACTAACTTAAAAAAAAAATTTTTGTTAGATTATCGAAAAATAATGGATAGGTATTTTTGGTTTTATCAAATCAATAAAAATTTGACATAGATAAAACGCGTCAAAGATTTGAGTGGGGTAGGTGACGTCAATGACCGCTAAAAAATGTCGTACTAATTTCTTAGAGTAGACGTCACACAAGTTTTCAAAGCACTGTATCGTCTTCATTGTTTGCTGACGTGAAAAAAGAAAAAATATGTGTGCAATATTTTTTGGTAATCTCTAAGACGGACTAATTAGTTTTTTTTTGTTAACATCCCTATTGTAGGACAAGCTCGGTAACACTAGGTCGGGTGAAGAGTAAGTTCGAGTAGGTAGTATCCTTCTCTCTACAAAGTATACTCTTCATAGTACTTAACGGACCTTTTAGAAAGCTGTCAACTGAGCATTCACCAAACTAAGTAACTCTATGCAAAAATTATTGCCGGGAAACGACTCTTTTTTAAGGTTTCTCGTTTTACTGTACGATCTCGACTCAATACGGCGCACTCAAAACATTGTGCTGATGGATGAATTGAATACTATGGGGTCGTGATGTAAGGTAAAGTTGTAAGTAACAATAAAAAGCTTGTTTTAAATAATAAATAATGTTTATTTCGCAAATACATTTTTACACTTTTACAAGTCACTTTTTCGAAACTAGTTAGGGCTTGTGTTTCGTACGTTACTACTCTGCGAAGAAAATCTGAAACATAGTCAAAAGTTATCTATTTTAGAAGGTAGATATATTTTGAGGTCCAGGAGACTTAATCTTGGTATTCACATATGAGGCCTATGCAGATAAGTGTCTGAGATAATAGTCTTTTGAAGAAAGCACACTGATTGACTGGACGGGTCCACTCAAATCTGTGTGAGATTTAAGTGGACCCGTCCAGTCAATCAGTATTCAGTTAGTCAGTCAATAAAAAAAAAACTTGTATAAAAGGTGGAACCTTGCCCCATATCTCCGTTACTAGAAGGTTCTGTATAGTCTAGAACTCTAGAACAAACAAATTATCGCAATGTCGGAGAGTCCAAGTGTCTTTCGGCGTCGTCAATGTTTCTTTTTTCATACACATAATTTCCACGTAAAATTTCATATTGGTAGGTACACTACACTTCAATAGCGTGAAGCTTCGAGAAATTTGTGTGCTTGTACCTACAGGCAGGATGGCAGGTTTTGTACAGGCTTTACTACAAGTACATATGACAACGCTGTAGGCGATATCGGTGAATGTAAAATATTGGGGTTTAAAAATCATATGGTCTATAGATAAAATGTTACGTCTCTCTGCCTTTTATCAGACTACGGTTGTCCTCTATAATATTTTTTACTTAAAATACGTTAAATTAAAATATGCAAATCATTTACTTATTACTAGACAATACTCAAATAATAAGATAAAGCGTTGATATTTATGAATATCAGACAAGAATTATTATCTTGTTTTCTACTTTTAACACCGCTGTTTTATAAGTCTGCGATTTTATTCGTAGTCGGGTTTTAGTTTTTTACCAACTAAGTAAGTATTGCATTAAATATTTTTAATAAATCTGTAGAAAAAAATATGCTTTATCCAAAACAACAGCAACTAAAATAATTTTGTCAGAGACGATTTCTTTTTTCCTGCCTGTGACTATTCTAGGCTGAAAAACAACAAAAACTAGAACTAAATTAATCAAAAAAAATCATTGAAATAGTCAGAACGTTTTGAATCCTGACGGATAAAAATGGCTGTTGAACTTAGTAAGAGAGTTATTTTAAAAAAAAAATATTTCTGTAATAAAACGCTATAAGGCAAGAATATTTTATAATTATGTAATTTTGTTCTTACTAAATGTACACTTAATTTTTACGCATAGATGAGTAAGGGCCTTCGCCCACCTTGCCTATAGGCAGCGATGCAAACTCCTTTTTGAATTTTCTACTAATGAAATAGTCTATATCCCTTTTTAATTACAATTAGCCTCTTAAATAACAATAGAGGTCTCTAAGGTACGTTTACCCACGTATCTGCGACTGTGTCTAACGTCATCGGTAGGTAGGTATCCCGATGCAAACACGATTCAGAAATATTTTCTTTTATACATATTTGTGGTCGGGATGGGTCAGGACAGATAGGCCACAATCGTCACACAATGAGTGCCTGAAGTCACAGAGGAGGCCATTGCCCAGTGGTGGGACAGAACATACAAATTAAAAAAAGTACTTGTGGCATGTATACAATGTGGATCTGGAACTACGACATTAAATTAAAACTAGCACTGTACTAGTCCATCGAAACATTTTAAAACACGAAGATTAGTAGTTAGTGGAAAATTTAAAAATTGCAATTTTCAAACAAAATAAATAGCAGAATCAACTGCATAAAAAGTAAACACGCTTTAACTACGAAAAGTCACTGACCTAGTGCGCGGGGTGCAGCGAGCGGCGGCGATGTTGGGCGTAGGTACTTTTTATCGGAGAACAACAAATCAGCGGCATAAACTCACTAAGTTGCGAGTTGTTAATTAATAAAAGATCACTGATTGAATAATTAATCACTTAAAATCACATTACAATCAGAATTTTAAATCATCAACAGTCAAATTTTTAAATTTTCAAAGTGTCCCCCGTTTTTCATTATGCACAAGCGACATCGTCTTATTAAATTTTCACGGACTCGTCTTAACAAGTCCCCATCTGCCATTCTTTTAAGTTCGTCGAAGGCATTAATTATTTTAATTTTTAACTCGTCCACAGTGTTCACTTCTCGTGCATACACCTTGTTTTTTACGGCCCCCCACAAAAAGAAATCCAGTGGCGTCAGGTCCGGTGACCGTGCTGGCCATCGAATAGGTCCAAAACGGCCAATCCACTGACTCGCAAACATATCCGTTAGTCGCTGTCTAACAGGCATTACGGAATGGGCGGGCGCACCGTCCAATTGGTACCACAGTCGTTCATACACGTCCAAAGGTAAATCGTCCGTATAGTCTGACACTGGGCCACTAAGAAGTTCTAAAAATTTCTCTGCATTTAATGTTCCATCAATAAACACTGGACCTATTATTTTGTTCCTATGAATTCCAGCCCAGACGTTTAGTGAAAACCGGTACTGGAATGAAGACTCTCGACTTAGGCGCGGGTTTTCGTTACTCCAATATCTTAGGTTTTGTCTATTCCAAACTCCATTTCTTGTAAAAGTGCTCTCATCTGTCCACATAATATTGAATAGGAAGTCAGGGTCGTCTGATATTTTGTCGAGAAGCCATCGGCAAAATAACACTCTGACTGGCATATCTCTGGATAACAGTTGTTGAACTTTTCTGAACTTGTAAGGTCGCCGTGCATGCCGTTTCAAAATTCTATGGACAGTTCTGTGACTCACTTGAAACCGCCGCGCTGCTCTCCGGAGGCTACAAGTCGGGTTGTTTTCAAAATGTTGTAATACCCGGTCCTCGATACTTGAATTTGAAGACACGCCCTCTCCTTGAGGAACCAAAGGCCGATTCTCTCGTAACCTCTGAACGGCCAGGGTAAAAACACGGCTGTTGGTAGGGCACGTTCTTGTGTTACCATATCTCTCCCGATATCTACGCAATGCTAAAGCCGCATTTTGTTGACATTCTCCGTACATAAGTACCATGTCGGTGTACTCGGCAGCTGTGTACCTTATTTGAGGCATAATTAAACTAAAAAACTTACTAACTTAACCTAAATCACAAAACTAGCTACCTAATAAATGCCTAAATAACTAATATTACACTAACACCAATAAGTCACAGTAACCTATGCACTAATCCAAATATCATAAATCGTCTTTAATCACAATAACAACAAACTTTTCATAAAATCACGACAATGCGCGCGCGGCTCGTCTTGTGATAAAAAAAGTAGGCGTGTGCTCTCCTCAAAGGGCGCCGCTATGCACTGACTGACATAGTTACCGAGTCAAGGACTTTTTGCCGAAAAAAAATCCGCTCACACACACACTCGCAATTTTCTATGCACCACTAATGCATTATTTGCGTAAGTAATATTACTTTTTCTTTATAATTGTAGTATTTTGTGGGAGTGTGCGGGGCGCGTCAGAGTGGGATCGTATGACACCTTTCTCTGTCTTTCAAGCGTATTGAGACGTTGAGAATAGAATCGTAGGTTTTTGCACAGGTTCCTGACCTTACAATGTTTACCTATTATTACGGACTCCGATCTACATCATGTTGAAAAATAAGAAAATGAAAAATAATTTCCTGTGGCTAAAGTAGTCATTGGATTTGATTGATTTTTTGTATACGGGTCAAGAGCATGCCTTTCTTTACGTGGTTTAGAGGAATGTCAATCGTCCTGCTCCACATTGTATATACAGGGTGTAAATTACCCCTTCACACATACGTCAACCAAGCATTCTGTACATCAAACTAAGTACCCCTACGCAAAAATTTTTGCTGGGAAACAACTATTTTTTTTGGGGTCAAAAATCACATTTTACGGTAAAACTCAATGTAGCATTATTAAAACATTGTGCTAGTGGATGTTTTGAATAGTAAACGGGTCATGGAGGTAATTTAAGCAAAGTTATAACCTGAAAAACTAGTATTTACAAAAACAACTGTGCAAAATTTGGAACTTTGACCCCCAATATCTCCGTAAATAGGTGTTTAACAGGTATGGTCTAGAACCAAAAAATGATCGCAGTGGTGGGGAGAACAACGGCCCATTGTTTGCGTTAAGGGTACTTTTACACCCTTTATATCGGGAAGAGGATGATTTTTAGCACTAATCGTTGGTTAACTGTGGGAGTCGGTGGGTAGTGTTGGATAAAGAAACCAGACTCGTACACCGAAACACTTAATCAATAGTCCCAAGCACAGTAGATCTAGATAGTTAGACACTCAAACTCTGTTGGTACATATTTCAGGACACGCGATGGTTCAGCGGTCACATACGCCGCCGCGCCCGTCCACCGAGAAGTGATGTACCTACCGTCCGGCGCGCGCACCAATGACTCCATCGATCGCCATCAGATGGCGCTGAATACGACTCGATGCCGACATATATTTTTGTTGCTTTCTAAATGCTTCCGTCAGCAAGTTTTCGTTCCGCCGATGCCTTCAGACATGTACGCATTTGGTTATATAGGTGGTAAATGAACCCTTCACGGTGCCGTTAACCATAAAAGAAACAATTTCTCTTTGGGGAGAAAAAATAACTATAAATTACGGTAAAACTCAATGTAGCACTTTTAAAATATTATGCGATGATACCGTGGATGCTTTGAATAGTAAACGGGTCATGGAAGTAATTTGACGGCATGGTTGGCGCTGTGGCTCAAGCAACGGACTGCTGCGTTGCGTGTCGCGGGTTCGATCCCCACGGATAATATATATTATAACCTACAGTTAGTTGTTCAATAGTTGATATGGGTTTTTGTGTATGTAAGTTTAAATGTTTGTGAACGCACCCACGACTCAGGAGAAATTCCTAGTATGAGGCAACTTTTTTTTTTTTTTTAAACTAATTAAAGTAAAGTTATACCTGAAAAACTCGTATTTACAAAAATCAGGTGTGAAAAATTTGGAACTTTGACCCCCAATATCTCCGAAACTAGGGTTTCCCAGGTACGGTCTAGAACAAAAAAAAATATCGCAGTAATGTGAAGAGTACGTGCCCATCGGTTTCGTTAAGGGTATTTTTAGATAACCATACCGAAGCTCGTCTATTTCCCGACTTCACAAACAGCTGCCGTGGGCGAAAGCCTTTAAGGTCAATAATGTTATATTTAATAACGAAGTCAGTCTAAGAGGAGATAATGTAGAGAAGACTTTGAAGTAACTTTAGTAATTTTGAAAGGCTTATTTAATTTAGAAAATCTTTGCCAACTTATTGTATAATTTAAGTTAATTGTGTAAACTTGATAAATTATTATATTAATAAGATGATAGTTGGGATGAAAGCTGGTATTTCAAGATGTCTAGAGTTATATTAGGCTTGTAATATATTTTGAAAACACATAGGTTGTTATTAATGTCTAGATTTAAATTATGACTAATAGTTTTTATTATTTAAATTGTTATATAAATTATTCTTTTGCTGTCACTGTCACCTACATTAGTGAATATAAATTACCAACTTTCATTACAAAAAGTTCAAATGCTTGTCGTTGCCGGAACCCACATATTATGTCGCAATATTTTTCGCGCATTGCGCTGTATCGTTCGGAAACTATTCCCACCAAAACCAAGTCTTGTCCCAAAAATAGGGATGTTTACTGATTCAAAAAAATGTGATTCTAATTTGTCCGTCTTTTAGAGTAAGTATCGAAAAATATGAGATACGTATTTTTTTGGTTTATCAAATCAATAAAAAATGACGAAGATAAAACGCGTCAAAGATGGCGCGATGGCTTGTGTCATACAAATGTCTCAGAAAATGACGTCACACGAGTTTTCAAAGCACTGTATCATCTTCATTGTTTGTTTACGTGACTAATTAGATTTTTTTTGATAAGTACCTACCCTATTATGTGTCCTCAAATCAAGTTTGTTTGATGCATCAAATGCGTATAAAACAGCTTTGAATGGGTCTTACCCAGCTTACCCCTTTACTTATGGTTTTAGAAATTATCGAATAGTAGCCCATATTTACCTAATAGGTGAAAGCCATACACTATTCAGACTTTTCGTCATATCAAGTAAGTTGGAGCAAAAATAATTGCTGAGAAATGACATTTACTAAGACATTTGTGGAGACGAGAATGACTGGTGAAATCACATCCACCCAAAATCACATTCCACTCTGAAAGACGCAATATCTAGCCAAAATTTCAATCTACCCTAATATCTAGCTAATAATCTTAGCGGCAGTATCTCTGCGGATATTACCCGGGCATGCAGATTTATGCCCGGCTTATATACCGGTGCACATATTGCAACTCCGGGCGTATTCAAACTGTCTGTGAAATACGTATCGGGAGGCTTTCCTCGGCTTACGACCTGCTTTTCTTGGCTAGGTGTTTTTGATTGGTTTGCAAGAAAAATGGGAAATTTTGTGATTACAAATGACTCTAGATTAGCCTATATACATTAAATATAATGAAGTTCATGGCTAAATAATAACATCAACTTGGGGTCAATCTTCAAAGTTAAGCAGCGCTTGCCGAGGTTGCTCTGTGGATGGGTGACCATTTATTACATACCGTGTTTCGTCCGTGCGTCGGAAAGCACGTTAAGGTGTTGGCCCCTGTTGTTATTTGTAGAGTTTTCACAGTCGTTACAAGTAAGCTTGTGACTTAGTCTTACCAAAGGTGTAACCCAGTTCTCTCTGGGTTATGGAGGTCAGATAGGTGGACGCTCCATACGAAATACTGGAATTCGACTTCATACGGTTATGCTGAAAGCCAACCCCAACATAATTGGGAATACGCTAGACAGATGATGAATTGTATTCATTGACAATATATTTTTCAAAACTAAGTTTAGTTACTTATTGTTACAACATACCAAAAGAGAGCTATTTACTTCATAATTGAATATTAAAAACTGAAATTTTAAAGCGACGCCGACCTCCATAGCGCTCAGTTTTGAACTCGTCCCTAGTTGAGTTTGTTAATTAGATACCTAATTTTACGAAACTAGACGAAGTTAATAAGGTCAACAACTTTATTTGATGGCGAAATGTTTTGCTGAAAGAACAACTCAGTCTCTGCACAATTCTTAGGGGATTACAGGCGTGATGTATGTTCAAACTTGAAGGACAGCCAATGACCCTACCTAAAGTTTTGTAAGCCCTCCTCAATGCGACACAGACCTTTTTATCTTTTAACTACAGTTTCCTCTTTCCAATTTCCTAAATAAAATAGTATTCCTATTTGAAATCCTATTTGTATGTAAATACGATTTAAGCCATCTTTTTGCTTTTCATTTACCTATGTCAAAAATAATCAAAATCAAAACGCGTTTATTCAAACTAGGCTGATAATCAGCACTTTTCTAACGTCAAAATTTACTTTACTTTACTTATTTACAAGAGACAGTCCCTCAAAACGCCCCCCCCCCCCTTTCGGCACTGCCTATCGTTTTAGCTGGAAAGAAGAAGTGGCGGAACAAACTCCCCAACGACACAACTGTATGTGGCGAGCACCTTACTTTATGGTGATGATCAAATCATAATAGCTGTTAGAGTTTTTAATTTAATACTGTGTCGAGTGTGTAGATTGTCTGCCATATACCTAGGCTGGCAGAAAAATTAACTCAAGCGAATGTTGCATCAGTTTAAAGATTATGATAACGACAGCGTCGTTGATAGTGGTCGCTTAGCTTGAGGTTCTGAGTTGAATTCCCGGGTCGTGCAAAGTGTAATTGGGTTGTTCCATTAAGAATTTCTCAACAGCATTCACGGAGTCTAAATTTGTGCCCGGTTGTTAGCAAAGGCTCCCGAAATGTGAGTGTTCTGGGACACCTCTTTCTTACGCTAACCCTTCGAATAATACAAGCGTGATGTTATGTTTCAAGTTAATAGAACGAGTCTTCTACGATTCATAATTGTTTTAAGTTGATGTAGAGTCATTATCATAAAAATAAATATGTAGATGAAACTCAGCAAAGCAAAAAAAATTGCTTCCATTTGTCCATTCGATAACGTAATATCTTACCGTAGGGACTTATTCCACTTGATTATTACCTAAAGATTGTCGATCAATCCTATATCTCCAAATAATTAATGTCTATTTCCGAATCATGGGTCTGAATACGTAGATAATACGGGGTGCGTTATGAAGCTACTCGGCATTAAAGCTTACATTGCTGTGATTACGAGCCATTGAAAATCTAGTTTGATGGATGCCGTCCATTGATATAATATTTTTATTATGCCATCTCAATTTACGGTCAGTAAGTGCGGGAGCCATTTTGTTTTCGAAATTTCCCTTTTATTTTAAAGTGGAGGGAGAATTTGTTTTAGAATAAATAAATATATCGGATCCGGTCACATCCGGGGTCGGGTCCGGTGACATGGAAGCGCAGGTGCACCATTGGTGACATCAAGGGACCTATTTACGAGCCACACCAAATCAAACTTTTCACAGAGTCGTGATGTTTTGATCTTTCAGCGAAGACGACATTCAGTGTCTGATTGATACGTCCTGGTACATCCTCAACATCAGCCTATAATGTTCCCACTGCAGGGACTCAGGCCTCCTCTCTAGAAGAGTGATGGACTATAATCCACCACGCGGGCCCAGTGCCGGTTGGTAGATGTCACATGTCTTCGAATTTTTTGATTCTAAGACATCACGATGTTTTCCTTTACCGTTTTGAGAGTAGCGGTGATAAAGTGAATTACACAAATTAATTAATTTTATCACCGTACACAAATAACTTAGGAATTATGTTTTATTTTGCAAACGTGACTACTCTAAAAAGTAACAGTCAAAACCAACTCAGAGGTCACTGTCTCTTTTAAGGGCCAGACAATCTCGTTATTTTCACATGAGGACTATGCAGATTGGTGTCTAAGATGGTCTTTTGAAGAAAGAACTACAAAGATTTGAGTGAACCTGTCCACTTCAGCAAGCATTTGTCAGCTATCGTGTAACACGACTAACTAAAGGTGTATTTTGTGCCTTTTATTATAAAGTTTGAAATGTCAAATTCTAGAATATTTTAGAATCCGACATTTAAGTTTATTAACAGAATTCAAATGAAAACGGAAGTCTTTGGTTTTAACATGAAATTATTAAACTTTTGTTAAGAGACATTTTGAGAACTTGATGGATTGTTTCAAGTTTATAACATTGATTTATTGTTTTGTGTATTTTGTTAGTTTTGGACCTCTTTGAAAACACAAGTAGGTACGTAGAAGTCTGCTTGTTTTATACAGTTTACTTGTCTTGTCGCTTTTATAAAATTTTATGAAAGCGAAACAAATAAAATAATCAATTATCATCATGTTCGATGCTGCGATGCTATAAATGATGATGCGTTCGATGCTAAAAATATTAGCCAGTAAGCAAGACTACTGAAATCTGAAAGTTTTGACTAATGTTATGAGTGTTTAGCACCTATGAATTTAGTATACAGGGTGTAAATTAACCCTTCACACATACGTCAACCAAGCATTCTGTACATCAAACTAAATACCCCTACTCAAAAAAAAAATCTGGGAAACGACTTTTTTATGGGGTCAAAAATCACATTTTACGATAAAACTCAATGTAGCACTATTAAAACATTGTGCTAGTGGATCCTTAAAGGGTGTAAAAGTACCCTTAACGCAAACGAAGGGCACTTGTTCTCCCCACCACTGCGATATTTTTTTTGTTCTAGACCATACCTGGGACTCTGACCCTCAATATCTCCGTAACTAGGGGGTATTTACGGAGATATTGAGGGTCAAAGTTCTTAATTTTGCACAGCTGTAAATATTAGTTTTTCAGGTTATAACTTTACTTAAATTACCTCCATGACCCTTTTACTATTTAAATCATCCACTAGCACAATGTTTTAAGAGTGCTACATTGAGTATAACCGTAAAATAAGATTTTAGACCCCAACAAAAAAAAACGTCTCGTGGCTTCGTATCACAGTCTATCTTCTTTATACTGTGGTCGTATGGTACTTTTGTCAGGCTATCATAACTGAGGCGAGGAACGAGGGAGAAAAAGGGAGCCCTTTGTCCCTTTCACTCAATTTCAATTGCGATTAGCTGGAACAAAGAGACAGACGGTCAGACGGTTAGACAGATCGACAATGTTTTTTTTTTGTTATAAGTACCGTAAATACACTAACATAAATTCTGTAAAAAGCTGTTATTTTGACTTAGAACAGACACTTTAATGTTATTTAACAACACTTCGATTGCAAAATGAATGTGGTTCAACACTGGCAAATTTTCAAACAATATTAATGTGTTACCTAATTACTCCGCTGGCTAATCAACTCCCAAGCAGTCCCTCCTCTCATAAACTTTCATTAAACAGCCTCACGATACGTTCACACGATTCTGTATGAATTTAAATAATTAATAGACCTCGCTCAAGTGTGTAATATTCACGAAAACAGGTGAGTTTTCTCGCAGCCCCGTGTTCGTAATTATGCTTGTTTTATGTTCGCACATTAAATACCATTGTAGGGCGCTGACGGGACTTTCACACTTTAATTTGTTAAGGCTTTTGGGTGAGCAGAGTTATAGGCGTATTCTTTTTTTTTTTGATAGGGACATAACATGACATCACGCTGGTAATCTCTGAAGGGTTAGGCAGAGGTGTACAACCACATTTCCTCAGTTATGTTCAAGTTCCATTTAATCAGGGGCGACCCTATTGCCATTAACCGAGCACAAATCCAGACCTTGGGGCTGAAAAATTCTTAATGAAACCGGGAATCGAATCTAGAACCGCAAGCTCAGCAGTCACGCTCGCAACCGCTAGAGCAACGAGGTAGTTGGATTTGGACAAAAAATATGATTCTTTTTTTTCATTTGATAAAGAATCATATTTTTTGTCTTCACAGCCCAGGTAACACAGCTCTCGAATCTATTTAAATCTCACAAAAAAATCTTAGAAAACTCTCTAAAGCTAAATCCTTTGTTACTGAAGTGAACTTTAAAGTAACTTGTCCAGGACCCTTCACACAGTTTAACAACAAATGTCTCCATAAGAACCAGCAGATGAAGCGGAGTACATCAGTATTCAGTACAGAGTTAGTAGAGAACGTTCATTAATGCTTTACAGCTGCATTGCAGGTCCAACTTTGTACTTTATCTTTGTTGGTGAGGCTGTATTTCTGCTTATGCTCTTTTTAACATGAAAATTATAGCAGAGAAACGACTTTTTTGGGGTGAAAAATAACGTTTTACGGTAAAACTCAGTGTTACGTACACAAAACATACACTGATGGATGAATTGAAATAGTAATCGAGTCATAGAGGTTTTTAGGGGTCCGTAGTCAATATGGAACCCTTAAAGTTTCGCCATGTTCGTCTGTCTGTCAAAAATTACAGCTTTCTAGTACTGCGCTGCGGACGTACGGACAGACAGACGTCTGTCCGTGTACGTCCGCACTATATCTCAAAGACTCTTAGTACTATAAAGCTGTAATTTGGCATGAATATATAAATGAGCTACGCCCACAAAGTGCTAAAGTAAAATTTTGAAAATTTTTTGTTTAGGGTAGGGTTTCAGTACACATTAAAGTGGGGATGATATTTAAAGTCTATTGTGTGGTCTTTAAAAAACATTGCGAGTTTGCTCAAACAGTTGGGTCCGTGGCTTAGGCCCCCAGTGGTCGACGCACCTGTGGCCGACGCCCCCGATTCGATTAATTTAATTCAAAGTAATTTTTGATCAAATGTACTGTCATGCACAAAATTTTATTTACAAAAATATTAAATGTACTATTAATTGTAATTATATGCATAACATTAAATCGCAATTATATTTATAACATAGAAATGCTTTTATATTAGAGGTATGTTTAGAAAAATTAAAGTCTTAGTTATTTTTCATTATTTATTTATATATCTCGATAAGAAATCTAGTATTGTTTTTTTTTATATAAATCACAGTTTTCATCACCTATAATCAAGAGAATCATTTAACTTAATTATAATAATCAGTCTCAAATGTAATAAAATAAGATAGTAATTTTAAATAATCAGTAAAAATTACTGCAGAGCAACTAACTTTTTACTTAGTGAAATGTTCTTTTATCTTTGTAACAATAATAATTAAACATATTCAACTGTGAAACAAATGAGAATAATTTTACATAATTATATCAGTCAGTTTCAATAGCAATAACACAACAAAATAATCAGGCTTAAAAAACAAACGTACCTACTCGTAGAGTAACAAATTTTTTACATGTGAAATGTTATGTAATTTTGCTAGCATATAAATAATCAACTGTAAAAACTTAAACAAATATAAAATTAAAATTTAAAACTTAAAAATAGTATACAAGCAAAATCATCTCTTTTCATTATGTAAATTAAATTATTACTTTTTAGGACGAACTGCCACATATGGGCGGATTTGTTCTAAAAACATGATTGTGCAAATTTTTTTGTTTTCATACTGTTCAGTGAAATTGGCAATCAATTTTTCATTCTTTCTTGTGTTGTTCTTTCTTCAGCTCACAGGAATATTTTTGTTTTTCAGTCTGAAAGAAAAATCTAGGTAAATATCTTACTAAATGTCTTTTAAACATTTTTTTTTTTGTAAAATTTTAAATTGTTTTACCTCGCTTGTGCCGTGCCATAGGTAGAAATATCAATCCTAACCATTTCTAAAAACAACAATAAAGACGGGTTCGTTCCCAGGTGTTTTTTTAAGCGGTGATTCCAGGCCTCTACTAAATTAGTGGTTCTATGTTTTTCCTTATAACAACACCACTTTGCGATCATATCCGCAGGCTCAAGCCATTGTTCAACAAAATAATCATTGAACTTAGTTACTTGGTCGTCTGGAATACTGAAAAGAAAATAATCGATCGAATGATTGTGCAAAAGTAAAAATATAAGGAATAGACAAGCTTTAATAAAGTGTAAAAAATACTTAACTACCTGTTTTTCATTATGGCAAGCCAGCCGTCTTCAATTTCTTCTTTTGGCAGATACACAAGGCAGATGTACAGTTTTACGTACTGTATCGTCTCTTCATATTCTAATAATTTGAGAGATTTTGCCCGTCTATATACAGCATTTTGGAAATGTACAAAACACCCATGAATTTCAGTAGTCGGAAATTCGTTATTTATTGCGACTATTGCTGACATTTCAAAATCCAATGTGAATTTTAACGGTTTGAAATCTGGCAAAGCTTCTTTGATTTTTTTGAACATCATTTCATATGTCTCTTTTTCTTTATTAACCAGCAGCGCGTATAATATGGGCACAATGTTGGTTTCATCTGAATTATTCCCAATATCTCCGTGGATAGTATAAATCTGTTTGAAGGGACTGGGGCAGCAATCGAATGTACCGTCACAGAAGAAGTGGTGCATCCTTGCCGTCCTCATTATAATCAAATAACAAATGTTTGTGAAAAATTTCAGGTAAAGTAACTTGAGATGGATCCTTGAATCGTATTTTTTTTACCTTTGGGCTGTATATCGCCTTCTGTAAATCGCTTTTTTAATATTGTTGTAAATTGGAATTTCATTACTGTACTTTTCCCTCAGTAATTTTTCAATTTTCGTTTCATACATTTTTTGAATGGAGCCCTAATTAGTTGTGACTTCTCTCTTTAAGTCATTCGTAAGAATTTTCTCGAATTGATCTATTCTCTCTGCTATTTGATAGATAACTTTTGTTTAGCAAGTAAAAATACTTTATTAATAGGGTGAAACACTTTTCTCATTTACTGTACTAAGTGAAAAAGCACAAAAAAAAGAAGATATTAAATTAATCGTGTCGGGGGCTTCGGCCACAGGTGCGTCGACCACTGGGGGCCTAAGCCACGGACCCAAACAGTTTATCGATTAAGGAATTAATTTGTGAAATATTAAGCTTTAAAGTGCATATTTTTATTAGACTCAAGTGTGCCAACCTAAACCACCTATACGAGTTGTGTATGGGCATTGTGTGGTAGTAGCATATATAACGAAAACAAAAAAAACTATCACAGCTAAGTAGGCTTTATAAGTTTACGAGTAATTAAACTTATAAAATGTACTTGTATGAAATATTTTCCTATACAATATGTATGGGGTCTCAAAACTGCAAAGGTAAGTTTGTGTTATTTTTACAATAAGAATCATCGTTCGGAGGCAAGTAGACAGGGTAATTAATCAGTTTAGTAAGTTTACATATTTTGATGGGCAACTACGGAACCCTACATTGTGCGTGGTCTGACTTATTAACCTTAAAAAACTGGATTAAAAAAAACAGTAAACAATTTAGAACTCCGTAATTAAAAGTTTCCCAGGCATGTGTGATCAGGAATGACGGAAAAAATAAGTCTAAGTACTACAACCTTCCACACACACTGCTGAAGATATCACAGTGCCGCTACAATTTACATTAAAACTGCAACGTGGTCATTTAATTCTATGAGGACACCTTATTCACTGGACTCAGCTTTAAATGGCCCTGCTGGTACTAAAACAAGACTTTACGGTGTCTTCAAGACGTGTTTAGTACCCAGTAATACAACAGACTGTTCGTGAAGGAGGTCGTCCGATGAGGTACAGTCGAACAAGGCAAAAAGTATACAGGCAGCTTACTTGTATTTACTTTTACGATTACCCAGATACATTTAGAGACTGATGTCATGCGATACAGCGTTTGAAATCAGTCGCTTAATGCTAAACGTTTTATAAAACAAAATTGTAATCAATATTTTCAATGTGCTACAAGTATAAAGATTTGCCTGTATAATTGCTTGACGACTATACAGTCAGCATCAGAAGTAGTGTTACACTACTCAAAGATTTAAAGTTGGTTTTTAATAAAAACATACTTACTAACAGTAATAGTTAATGGAAGAGGAAGGAATTAAGAAAACATTAAAAATAATACTCGGAGTCTTCTCTTCTTCTTCAACCTTTCACCACCCAATGCTGAGTGTAGGTCTCTTCCAGTGCACGCCATTCTTCCCGGTTTTTCGCCTTTCGCATCCAGTTCTTTCCTGCCACTCCAACAAGGTCGTCGGTCCAACGCATCGGTTGCCTGCCCACATTTCTATGCCCTACTCTAGGCCTCCAGTCAAGCACCCGACTACCCCACCTGTTGTCCTGTCTACGGCATATATGGCCCGCCCACTTCCATTTTCGGCTAGCGATCACATGGGCTATGTCGACCAATTTCGTTTTCTTCCGGATCTCTGTGTTCCTGATTCGATCACGTAGAGAGATGCCTAACCCGTTCCATGGCTCGTTGGGTGACTTGATATCTTTTTTATCTTTTGGATACCTGGAGTCCTGTAAATTAAATAATTGAAATTACGAAATGTTAAGCAACTTCAGTTGCTGACCGTACTTTGCTAGTAAAACTATCTACCGCCAAGCAGAGCTGTTGTGTTTCAGTTTACTCGTAGTTGACAAAACAGCCTTCAGCAGGTCATTAGTCCATTTTGTGGGAAGCCTTCCAATCCTGCGTCTTCTGGTACAAACATGTCGCCAGCAATGTAAAAACACAACAAACTGATATTAATGAAAAGGAAAGTCGATCTGTAAGTTTAACGTTTGTGAGTTATAACATCTACCTACCTTATACCCGACAATGGGCGGTTAACGTACTTCGAACATAAAGTAAATTACAATAAACGACACGGTTGGCGCAGTGGCTGAGCGATTGGACTGCTGCGCTGTGTGTCGCGGGTTCGATCCCCGCACGGAACAAATATTTGTATGGCCTACAGATAGTTGTTCCGGGTCTGGGTATTTGTGTATGTGAACTTAAATGTTTGTGAACGCCCCTACGATACAGGAGAAATTCCTAGTGTGGGGACGTTTAAAAAAAAAAAAAGTTTAAATTCGCGCATTCACCATCTATTCCTTTGAGGTTGTGTTGTTTTAATTTCAACTTTATGCTCTCTGGTCTAGTCGCCATTCTAGTTTAATGACTACTTTATATATTTATTTATATTGCTGTTTCATTTGTTTATGGCCGTTATTATTGTAATTTAATGATTTTGATGCTACTACTTAATGGCTAAATAATTACTCATTTATAAATAAATGATTACTTTAGTTAGTGTGGAAAGGCTCCTCTTAAAATTAATTTAGCAACTACATTTTGGTCAAAGAATCAGTATTATATACAGTGTGGTTTAAAGTAAGAGAAAAAGAGATAAAGAGGTTACTAATAAAAGTTCCATCTAAGTATCTATTAAAACAGATTATATTTTCGTTACAGTAGGTACGAACATAAAATTACCTAATTAAATTAATCTTTAATTGAAAGCCCTTTGATCACAAGTATGAAACTACAATTTTATAAAGCAAACAGAATTCGGCATCGCTTTTATATTCTTGTTCGGAAAGTCGAGTGTTGTATTCAATTTTCGTATCGGCAAAAAATCTGTACGGCCCATAGATATTTCCAGTGAATCTGCGCGTTTGTGAAAGTGATTTTTTTTGTGATTCGTGAACAACAGAATTTTACTGCAGACCTGATTGAGAGGGACTGTAGTGAAAAACTAGTCCTTTTTCTGTACATATATTTTGCTGTAGTAGTTCTTTGTTTCATACAAAATTCAATAAGTGCTTAGTGAAAGTGTGTAACAGTAGAATTTACGAATTCAGCTAGGTTAGTCCGAGGAAGGGTGACCTCGCCACTTTCCTTGCCCGGTTCGTCGTTGATCAGACTGTAGGTAATTTGTAAATCTTTTACAGTCCCTGCTGATAGTCAGTGGGCCAAAAGTCTGACAACCGGTCTTAAAAAGGTTATCGTAGGTATTGTCCAGCACAGACTCTGTTATGGAGATTAGATAGGCATTGGCTCCATGTAAACTACTGGTATCCAGCTGTAAAGGTTACTAGAAGCCGACCCCAAAATGGTTTGAAAATGCCAAGCAAATTATGTCCTAAAATGTTGGTCGCAAAGTAAAAGTACTTCATATTCATTAGTATTTTCCCGTCACAAATATTTCCAAGAAAATCTAAAAGCTCTAAACGGTTGTCAGAAACAGTTGAAAACTTGATTTCCAAGAACTTTAATTACACCATTCCAACATTATTTACGAATTTGTCAGTGAATTTAAACGTAACCAAATATTTAGGGAATGTATTGAAAATGTAATTGAATTACATTCGAAATGATTAACACGTAAATACTCGTACATTATATTCATAATTTAAATACATCTCAAACGTTGTTTAGTTGGATTCCTATATTCAAGCATGAATGATTCAATATGTAGGTACTTGGTTGGTGGTATGTTTCATTAGACAAAATGTACTGTCAAAGCTTAAAGAACCTTAAGGTTGATATTTGTTGTTGAAGAGAAGCGATGGTCCTCTGGTGGCGGCCACGACTTATGAGCTGTAAGTCGTGGGTTCAAACCTAGGCAGGCGCATCATTTTACGTCATTAATTTCATCACCACTGCTATCAAAACGAAGACGGAAAACATCGTGTGGAAATCAGTTGATATGTAGAACCAAAAATTCGAACATGTAGACATGATACGTCTATCAACCCGCACTAGACCCGTGTTTCAATACTACACCGTCATCTCTTACTCAGAGAAATACATCCTGTGATCCAGCACCTCGGCTCTAAGAGACGGTGGATGTGTTAGGTCTCCCATAGCTAATTTAATACGCCGATTTGTGTCATTGCAAAAATAGCACTTTTGTTTTAGCACCAGAAAGAGGTTGTAAAATACCCATAAATCTTATTTTATTATCATCATTCATTATCATCATTTTCAGCCAAAAGACGTCCACTGCTGGACATAGGCCTACCCCAGGTGTCACCACATAGACCAGTCCCGAGCGCCTCGCATCCAGCGGGTTGTTACGAATTTGTAATACTAAAAATAGAAATCTAATACTTTTTGTTATTTAAGCAACTTTTACTAAAATACCAATAATTAAAATTATTTTTTTTTTCCAGAGGCCACTGACAAATGAAATGCAATGATTGAAAATGTCGTATTGCCTGTCATAAATTTGAGTTAACTACAGAAATTTAGGGTCATAATTATATGCTATACAAAAGAGGAATGCTATTCTCTACAAATTTCGATGTGGTGCTGAAATCTAGCACGGAAGAATCTGCACTGAAAAGAACCAGTAAAATTCGAGTAGTGTGTGATTTAAGCCATTTACTTCTAGAAACCACGAACTGCCTTTAATTATCTGCATCCTTAATCAATTGAATTAACACAACACGTCCAATTACGGTGCAACACGGGCGCATGTGCCGGTTTGCACCGGTTACAACTAGTTACGGCTTTTCGAAACCAGTAATATCCAGTCTAAACGGCTGGTAATGGTCCGGCTAATCGGCTTAAGTTGTATTTATCGTACGAATCCATGTGTCTAGCCCGTTCGTGTGAATTATTGGATATTGTGGACGGACAATAGGCATTGTGAGATGATTGTGTGGTGGTAATATATTGATGACCGTTGATAGGTAGGTTTCTGTTAGCGTAAATAATTAAGTTTTAAATGTTATCTAGGATATTCTATGATTGAAGTTCGACGGAAGAAGAAGTTCGGAAGTTCGGAGTTCCTGGAATTCACTGCCGACTTCTCTGTTATCCCGATCATTATAATAGGGTAGTTAACAAAAAAATCGTGTGACGTCATATTCTAAGACATTAGTATGGCACTTTTTAGCGGTCAGTAATATCACGACCCCCACTCAAATGTTTGACGCGTTTTATCTTCGTATTTTTTTTATTTATTTGATAAAACAAAAAATACGTATCCAATATTTTTCGATAATCTAACAGACGGACTAATTAGAATCACACTTTTTGTCGGTAAACATCCCTAATAAGATATTGTCTATAAACGAATGAATCTGTTTCTCCAAAGTAGCCCGAATCATCGCTTCACATAGGCAAGTTGGGTCCTTACGTCCTTTATAGTTATACGCTGTTTTTTTACACTTACACTATCAAAAACGAAAATATTGAACAGATTACGATGGGGTATAAAGTACAAAGAGAACGAACAAAATCTATAATCCTCAAATCCGTGAATTTGCTTTAATTCACGAGAACGCTCGGAAATCTCAAGGTAGGATATCGTTCACAAATCCCTTGAGAGCAACGTGGTTAAGATCAAGAGTGTATCAACTAGGGTGGAAAATACACTGCTTTACTGAAAAGACAGGTTTAGCATAAAAATTACAAGATACTTACATTTTTCAAACTGTGGGTATACAAATTATAAGAGAAGTTGCAAGTAATAAGCAGCAAGCTTATCAATTAACCGGGAACAAGCTGCGCTGCATCTAAGAAAATCCTTATGAAAAAACTTATGCTCTCAGTACCTACTTGTATTTGCGACCGCTGCCTGGACCAACGTGGAAGCCTTTTGAAAAATACGTCCTTTAATTAATTTTAAGTATGGCTAAGTACGAAACTTAAACTTAAAATTCTGATTTTGAATAAACGATAAAGAAGCGATATTGATTTCCGTCACATAGGTGGCGTATGTCATGTTTTCAAGTTTTTCTTTTCAATTTATACTTTCGCAATATGTATAAAGTGCAAGGAAAACTCAACCTTACCATAACCAGCCTACAATGTTCCCACTTCTGGAACACAGGCCTCCTCTCTATGAAAGGGAATGGGCTATAATCCACTACGCGGGCCCGGTGCGGTTTGGTAGATGTTACTTAATTAATATTTTCTACAAATTTTTATTCAATTTTATCGGCTACTGATAAAATAAAAACTTTATCCACCTTTCATCACCTACCTTGTCTTTACCCAATTGGGGTCCGCTTCCAGTCTCTCTGGATTTGCTTGATTTTACATGGAGCGGCTGGTTGCCTGACCTCCATAATCCAGTTAGGACTGTGTAATGCAATACCCCCCGGTAAGACTGGTTGTCAGAGTTTCGACTACTATAACGACTGTTAAAAAATCTATAAATGACGGCGAGGATCAACGTGCTTTCAGATGTACGGAGGAAACTCGGTATGCAATGGCTGGTCACTCATCTACGGACCAGCCTAGGTAAGCGTGGCTTAACCTAAAGACCGACTCGAGCGGTGGTTGTTATTTAGCAACGAGCTCTATAATACCTCCTAATGTTTCTGTTCTCCTGGTAGTTTGTAGAACTTTACTAAAATTATTATCGATTACTTTTCTCAAACACCCCATCACTAGCAGCTACCATATGGTAGGTGCTCTGATGGCAATAGCTTAGGTGCTTTAAAAATCGGTGCTCAGAGGGCAATACCTCTTGAAAAAGTTATCTCTATATCACTACAAATATAAACAAAACTAAACCACACAAACAAACTCAGTCCTTAGGACAACAAAATAAGCTGCATAAAGGATCTCAAATCTCAAAGACTCTAAGCTAAAATTATATAAGATGGGGCGCGATATGTTTTGCATGCGAGATGCATAATGTTGCATAATATGCCCATAAAGATCCCGTGAAGTGGCCTTTGCCGAGGTAGAGTGTCTGTCACACCGAGATGTAACGACATTAGAATAACCGTTCGGATTAACATTTATCAAAATATCACACCTGTAAACCCCGAAGTGTTAGGCAGAGGTGGACACATTAGTACACTTCACATTTAGCCATGTCTCATGTGGGGAATAGGTGGTGGTGAACCGTGCACAAATCCAGACTATGTGCTTCCTACTGAGAATTCTCTGCTGGAGAAACCTAATTACACTATGCCCGTCCCGGGAATTGAACCAACCTACCCACGACCTCATCGACAGTACCATTTACGACCACTATGCCAAACGTAGCAGTCAGAATTTAAATATTAAACTTACCTGTTTCCTCGAAGTACGAAAAGGTGTGATCTTGGTTCAGCCTTATTTTAACACTAACGGACGTCACGCGGTTCCACCCGCGTAGTTCCCGTTCCCGTGGGAATACAGGAATAAAAAGTCGCCTATGTCACCCGGGGATAGTGTAGCTTCCCAACGGTGAAAGAATTTTTCAAATCGGTCCAGTAGTTTCGGACCCTATTCGTTACAAACAAACAAACAAATCTTTCCTCTTTATAATATTAGTGTAGATTTCTGTATACTAATGGAAATACTCCCATTCGAGTATATTACCAGATTTCGAATCATCATCAGCCTATAATGATCCAACAGCACTGACTCAGGCCTTCTCACTAGGAGAGGGATGAACTCTCCTAGTGAGAAGGCCTCTGTAATAATCCACCACGCTGGGCCCAGTTGGTAGAATATCACATGTCCTCGAATTTTATGGTTCTAATACCGTATTTACACATGCACGCGATTCGCGAGGCAAATCGCGAGGTGAATAACGAATACGCATAAATTATGTAGACAGTGCACTTCGTGCATTCGCCTCTTGCTTCGCCCCGCGGTACGCGCGCTCGCGTTTGGAGCGGTTTTTCGGACGTAAATCAAAGGGCACGAATATCTCTCGTAGCGGCGATCGGCGGCGGCGACCTCTCGCGCCCGGCCCTGGTGCAAGCCATGTTCCGGGGCGAGGAGGAATGGGACGCCGTCGCCTCCTTCTGCGAAGCAGTGATGCTAGCGAAGGAGGTGGCGGAACGCGAGAGGGAGAGAACCTCTCGTCCCAGCCGCCGCGGGAGGCGTTCCGGGCGTCGGGGGTCCCGCGATGACCTCCGGCCACCGTAGACGCGGGCCTGTGGACGGTGAGTGATGGGCTAACTCGCCGTCCGTCCGTCTCACGACGAAAACAGGCCGTGTCGACGGCGCGTTCGTGTTCCACGCGCGCCTCAAAGAGATGTCAGCAACATGGGAGGGACCCGAAAGGGCCGACGCTTGGTAGCCTCGGGGCCGCGGGTAGTCCTCTTGTTATCGCGGCCTCGACATAGAAGGCGAAGAAGGAACATGGGTGGTTTTTAGTCAGTAGAAGTCTGACACTCCCTTTCGCGAGCGGGAGGGGTTATTAGATGATTTTACACCCACCAAAAAAAAAAAAAAAAAAGGGCACGAATGTCGAACACGAACTTACTGTTTACATATTCGCCTGCATTCAGTTCACAGCTAATACCGCAATTACACATGCGTGTTCGCCATTCGCGTAGTCACTCGATGAAAATTCGACAAAACATTCGTATTCGTGTGCCACCGCGAAAGACTGTTTGCACATTCGCAGTGTAAATCATTTAGACATTTTGTTTTTGAAAAAAACGTTGCCCCACATTAGGAATTTCTCCTGTATCGTAGGTAGTGGTGGTTAATATATCATATAGCAAAATAAAGCACCGTGCTTAATACACATAACATAAAGCAAATGCTATCATGGCTCTCACAAGTTGCTATTTGCTTATTGCTTTTACATCGCACTCATGCATGCTGCCACTCACCGCGCTTGCTTTAAGTCACTTGACTTAAAGCAAGTGCGGTGAGTGGCATCATGATATGCCTACGCGTTACGCTTAGTAAAAATCACGTGTTTTAATAAAGCATATAAAATCACGTGCTTCATATATAAATTATTAAGCATTAAGCAAGTGATTGCCTTAAAGCAACTTTGAACACCACTAATCGTAGGTGCGTTTACAAACATTTAAACTTCACATACACAAATACACCCAGACCCGAAACAAATATCTGTAGAACATACATCAGGGTGGAATTTTGTAATGCCACCTGGAGGGAAAGTACCCTTAATACTGCAGATAGCAAATTTTACAGCAAACTGCATTCAAAGATTTTCGAAAATTCTCTTCTCCCACACCCGGGAATCGGCTAAAATCTGAAAAAATTATACCCTGTACTTTTATTGCATCGATCGTTAGGGTCAATTATAAGGATGAAATCTCTCTAACAAACATGATAAATTAAATGAAAGGAAAAACAGAAAATTTTAAATTAATTTAATTATTTACAAAAAATGGTAAACTAACTAATTAGTTGCTCGAAATGGGCTCCATTCACCATTACAAGTCCATATCAAGACCACTTTCCTATTCTCAGGGCCAAACAGTTTCCGTCACGGCTGCGGGTTGTCCGAAAGAGATACCGCGGCCTTGACACAAAGGGCCAAGAAGGAACATGGGTAGGTTTTATTCAGTAGAAGTCTGATTCTACCTACCGCTCTGCCCAGAGCGGGAGGAGTATAGGAGTATTTTGATGCGACCCTCCAAAACAATCAAAAAGTGCCAAACAGTTCGTTTCGGTGTGACAGGCACCCAGTAGTTCCAGTTAAGAGTTCAGAAGCGGCGGCCTAAATGTGTAGTGGCGCAAAGCGGGTAGGTAACGACTTCCCTCAAATTATTTCGGGCTGCCATATTAATATTATGACGGCAACTTTATGACTAAAATGTGTATTAACTAGCTTTTTAACGACACTTTGCGTGAACATTTTTGCAAAGTTTGTTTATTTGTTGACTCGGAACATGTGTGGAGGTTTATTGGGCGATAGAGTTATGTGTTCAGCGATTTAGTGCTAGGTAACGCCCCGTTCTGGGTAATAATGGGTGCTTACATATTGTATATGTCTGGTAATTTTATGTAATGTACTCTTACTGCGAAAGAATTGAATTTACATTACAATGGTCGTTCTGTAACGTCAATCGGACATTTGTTAGTATGTTACCATGTTTTATTCAGCCATATAGGTTTTATTGTTGTTTTCTTTTTTGAAAATGGAGGTTAGGAATTCTTAACCGGTTTTTAGTTCAGAGTGCTGATTACTAAGGCCATCACTTAGTAAAGGTTTTGACATTTTTGTCATACAAAAGTATAATAATTATGTCAAATCTTTACTAACTGACGGCTTCAGTAATCATTAAACATCTCTGAGTACCGCAGTTAGTGTTAATTCAAATATTCATTCATTCCTTATGGATTTTGAAAATACTCAGTATTTTATTCATAAACTGGCTACATAACATCACGCCTGTGATCCCCGAAGGGTTAGACAGTGGTATACTAATACACCCACATTTCGCCAGCTATGTTTATGTCTCATGTAACAGAGGAGCGATCCGATTACCATCAACCGGGCTCAAATTCAGACTCCGTGGTTACTACTGAGAAATTTCTGATTGAAAAACCCAATAACACTTTACCACTTCACCAGACCCGGGGATCGCAAACCAGACTTCATATTAGTGTTAGTACTTTATCTGACGAGGAGCTCATCATCAGCCTATAGTGTTCCCACTGTAGGGACTCAGACCTCCTCTCTAGGAGAGGGATGGGCTATTATCCACCACGCGGGCTTTTTGATTCTAAGACATGCCGGTTTCCTCACGATGTTTTCGTTCACCGTTTTGAGAGCAGCGGTGATGAAATAAATTACACAAACTAATGCGCCTGCCTGGATTCTAACCCACGACCGACCCCTGTTCCCCTGTTCGTAAGTCGGGGCCGACACCACTGGGCCACCGCTGCTCTCAGCTGACGAGGATTTCATGACTTAATAATTACTGCCACTCAGGCCGATCTTTAGGTTAAATCGCGCTCGCCTAGGTTGGTCTTATAACATACCGAGGCTCCTCCCTGCCTCGGTAAGCACGTTAAGCTGTTAGTCCCAGCTGCCATAAAAATATCGAAGGCAAGGCAGTCGTTACAGGTAGTCAGTGACCTGAAAGTCTGACAACCAGCCTTACCATTACTTAGTATTAACTGAGTTGTGGACGTCGGATAGGCAGTCGCTCCATGTAAAATACTAGTTTGGGGGTACGAGGAATAGGGTGTAAAGTTCCTCATCCTCCATAGAAAAGGGAGGATCCTCCGTCCAGACGGGTGTTGGGTAAGTCGGGATTTTCTATAATACGCTAATGTGGCGGATAGCATTGATAGCGCGATGCAGGATTGCCAATGTTTGTTCGCATCTGTTGCGATAGATGGCGCTGTCGCAACACTAGCATTCAGCTGCATTTGGGTACACTGAAAGCCGGTCCCAACATAGTTGCGAAAAGTCTAGGTAGATTATGACTTAATCTGACATTAAAAAAGAAATTGTTTTAAAATAACCTCGTCATCAACCCCGAAACTCAATAAACACATACGAGGCTCAAAACAGTATCTTAATAAACCTTTGATTCAGTTCAATAAACTCAAATATACTCGCTGTGATGAGACAAAGGAATCTGTGTGATCTAATAAACATAACTTGTGTTTCAATACTTGATTACGTCAGAACAGAGGAAAGAGAATAAATACATTTTAAGTTTTTATTTGTTGTTTTTTTAGGGTTCCGTAACGAAAAGGGTAAAAACAAGACCCTATTTACAACAGCTAGCAGAAATTTTCACAAATTATGTATTTCTGTTGCCGCTATAAAAACAAATACTAAGTAACAAAACAAAATAAATATTTAGAGCTCCCATACAACAAACGCGATTTTTATAGATAATAATTATACAAGTAATAAATATTAGTTCGTACGTCCGAGCCGCAACCACTGCTATTTAGCAATCTCACCGAGAAAAAAAACCGACCAAGTGCGAGCCGCAACCACTGCGGTTGCGGCTCGGACGTACGAACTAATATTTATTACTTGTATAATTTATTTCATCACCACTGCTCTCAAAACGGTGAAGGAAAACATCGTGAGGGAACCGGCGTGTCTTAGAACCAAAACATTCGAAGACATGTGACATCTACCAAACGGACCACTGGGCCCTCGTGGTGGATATAGTCCGTCCAGAGAGGAAGCCTGAGTCCCTGCAGTGGGAACATTATAGGCTGATGATGATAAGAGTGTTGATTTAAACATAGACTTAAATACACGCTTGTAATCCCCGAAGGGCCTACCCCTTCGGGGATTACAAGCGTGTATTTGATTATACTGATGTGTACCTCTTAGTACAGCGAGATTTCGCTAGTTTTAAGTACTATATTATATTATTATAATTTGTGCGTTCTTCAGAAAGGACAGGCGGATAGTAATCGCAACCGGCGTGCGTGTACGACCAGATTTACTCGTATGAATGTGGACAAGGCATAAGGAGTATGTAAGGATCGTAGCAGGTGGTGTTCTATGGTTTCTGCCCACCCCTATGGAAAATGGGCGTGAGTATATACTGATACTGTTAGCCTGTGTCATCCCACTGCAGGGCAAAGGCCTCTCCCCATGACTTCCAGTTATTTTGATCCAAAGCCAATGTGGACCACTGGTCGTTGGTCTTGTCTAGATCATCTCGCCATCTTCTACGAGGTCTACCGCGACGCCTTCTGACTGTGTCAGGACTCCAGAAAGTGGCTATATTGGCCCACAGCTTAATGGCCATGCGACAGACGTGCCCTGTCCAGTCCCACTTAAGCTTAGCGGCTTTTTGAGCAACGTCAGCAATTTGTGTTTTGGAGTGCAGTGTTGTGTTGCGTACACGATCGGTTAGTTTGACGCCAAGAATGCTGCGCTCCATTGCACGTTGGCAGACCTTGAGTTTAAACTTTTGAATCTTTGTCAAAGACCAAGTATGGGATCTTCTTGTGACTTCCTTGTCTTGTCTGGACTGGAAAGAGACTAACTGGCCCAAGTAGATGTATTCATGGACATACTGCAATTTTTCACCATTCACGCTGATCTTATGCTTAGTTGTGTTTGACATCAGTTTGGTCTTCGACATGTTCATCGCCAGTGGACTGGCGTGAGTATATAATGTATAATTTAAGCAAACAAATTTTTCCTCTTTATGATATTAACATAGAAAAGCATACTATTCAGAACAGTTTCTTTCTCGACATTTCGATCTAGTTTAGTCGTTGGATTGAAGAGCACTTGAGTGCTTCACAATGTATGAAAACTGTTTCATGTTAGTTTGGTCGCGAACCGGCTAAGTATTGTTCAGCTTACTTCAGAGTTGACTTACTTCACATACTTGAGTGTTATGTAAGTTCCGTTTGACTTCAGTTAGGGTTTAAAGAGGAGTTATTAGTATTGATCGAAGTTCGTAGAAGGTAATGTTGAGATTTGCTTTGTAGCATTGTTACCTTAGGGTTACAGAACAATTTTTGTAAAGAACTAGTAGTAATCGTAAAGTAACGAGACGTACATATGTAACGTACTATTTATTTGGGTCAAGGTTCGCTCATATCAATATTTCTGCTATATTCATGACGTTCACCTATTTAAATAACAAATGATGGACATATTATGATGAACATGTTAAAATTGATATTTTCGTAAATTTTTGGTTATTATGTGACACTCCTTAAATTAAACTAGTATATTGCTGTGTCCTAGCAGGGTTCATGTATGAATCCTAATAAGTACCCTGTTACAACCTGTAACTACATGAATGCAATAAATGATGATTATGATTATGATTATGATTGTTTTTATAGTTCCTAATCAAATACTTAGCTCTCTTGGCTTTACTACGTTTTTTCACGGGTGACCACTGCAACCCAGTGCTGTGCTGTAGGTCCTAAATAGCGTTGAAGGTTAACAATACGATACAATAGGTAAGTGAATACTATCGACGGCACGGTTGGGGCAGTGGCTAAAGCAATTGACTGCTGCGTGTCGCGGGTTAGATCCCCGCACGGAACAAATATTTGTATGGCCTACAGATAGTTGTTTCGGGTCTGGGTATTTGTGTATGTGAGTTTAAATGTCTGTGAACGCTCTCACGATACAGGAGAAAAAACTATGATGTGTGTGGCAGCCAATCCGCACTTGGTCCGTACCAGAATGGTAATTTTTTTTTAACTTATAATAAGATGATACTTTACGAGTTAACTATTTATTTTGGCTCAAAAACTAGGCAAGAATTTTCAACATCATAGTCTTGGCACCAAAAAATCGAACAAATGCGTCATTCATCAACCCACAACAGTAGCGTGTATGATTATGACTGTGGCCCACTTTAATGACAGGAAGCCTGTTTCTTAGAGTTACAGTCGGGGAACGCCATATTGATTATGTGAAACATCTTAAGTCTCGCAGTTGCTGAGAATGGTGTCTATATTACACATAAACTTATCTTTCTTGCACCCTTAGTGCAAGAAAGATAAGTTTATACTGCATGCAAAACTTTCAGCTGGGAACTATTAACACTACGCTTATCTAGACTAGTATTAAGATCACTCTATTTGAACAAACACCGGCCCTAGTCTGTCATAGTTCACGCGAGTAAGACCGCGCATGGTGTAATGTTCGGAAGATCGCTCGCTTGTGGCAAGACGTTTCAATTTATTCTGGTAACGTTACTGCTCTGCAGTCAGCGTTTAGGAGTATGGAAGGTGTGTGGAGCTGGTATATTGTTAGACAAGGTATTGGCTAACCGTGAAAGTAAGATGTTGATGTTAAGTTGAGCTTAGATTCGTAGATTTTATCTGCAGTTTACATTTTATTACGTGGGACTTCATCAAAATTAATGAAATATAGTTGAACCCGGATATAAGTTTATAGAGAAGATGAGATATTCTCATCTTCTCTATAAACTTATATCCGGGTTGATACCCCTGATGACTGCAGATTTCCCTTTCTGGAAGCACAGGCGTAATATTTATTATGATTATTGAATTAAGATGGTCGAATGAACTCTGCACTTTTAACAAGTAATTAACTGTAAATAGTTTTAATTTACAGTTAATTACATATCTTCATATTTAAAAAAGAAACATCTTACTTTAGAAACTGCACCTTCAAATACTTGTTTCTGCACAAAACAAAGGTTGACGACCGGTAGAAAAAACATCTGACATTAAAGTCGATTTAAAATGTTAGAGAAAATAACATATCCACAACTAATGCACTCCAGTGCTCTCAGAAATATAAACGGTATCGCTTGCGTGCGCCGACAGTGCGCTATGTAAAGAGCTCCAGTTTGTTTAATCTTGGTTCTGATTGAGATGAGAAAAGGAGACTAACGTGTGCTCTTGATTTAGTTGGAAGTATAAAATCAAAAATAAATTTATTGCAGTCTTCTTTGCAGCTAAAACACTAGGATGAGTCGAAATGCGGGGGACTGTCTCTTGTAAATAAGTAAAGTAAAGTAAATTTTGTCGTTCGGAAAGTGCTGATTATCAGCCTAATTTGAATAACTGACTTTTGATTTGATTTGATCCACCGCGCACAAATCAAGACTTTGAAATTGAGAAATTCGTCATGGAAAAACTCAACTCTTAAAATGGTTAAAAAAAGCTACAATTTTCAACGACCGCAGAAAATGAAATCAATAAAATATATTGACGCAGATTCTGAATTGTCTAAGAATCAAATTGTATCTTTCTGACATAAATAAGTAGAACAAAACCTGAACAAAATTCTTAAGTACAACTCTTGTAATGAAAGATCCTTGTGCGAAAAGTTTACAAGCCACACAGTTTTGTGAATACAAGTATGTGGGCGTAAGTGGTGACGACTTTGTGTTAGGCGGACGCGAGAGCGGTTAGAAGGAGTTCTAATAATCTAATAGAATAATAGAAAAAGTAATGAATAAATAAATAATTATATTAATTAATTTAATTAATAAAATAAACATAAAAAATAAATAAATAAATAAATAAAATATCATGCCAGCAATTCCCGAAAGTTTAGGCAGAGGTAAATAAAACTCAGAGAGCAGTGGTGGCCTAGTGGTGGCGGCCCCGACTTACAAACAGTAAGTCGTGGGTTCGAACCAAGGCAGGCGCGAAAACATCGTGAGCAAAACCGGCATGTCCTAGAACCAAAAATTCGAAGACTTGTGACATCTACCAATCCGCACTGGGCCCGCGTCGTAGATTATAGCCCATTCCCTCTCAAAGAGTGGAGGCCTGTGTCCCAGCAGTGGGAACATTAATAGGCTGTTGATGAAATAAAACTCGGTGATTGTTCAATGCCCTGTTTTTGTTGCTAATCCCCACTGGTTGCAAAATGATAAAGGATGCTCACGATATTTCATAATTAAAATTATATTAATAACCACCTGGGATGTAGTGAGGTTAGTTGTAACGCGAGCACGATGCGAACTTCAGGCTGCCTCTTAGAATTTTCTGATAGCAAAACACAATTTCTCACTAACTCAACCTGGGAGTCAGACTCAAAATAGCTCAGCCGTCGCTTTGGTCACCCTATACCAACGAACAGTGAGTCTATAAATCAGTAACAATTCATATTCCCAAACGTAAACAGAACATATTTGAATCAGTGATAACACATTTACATCTGATCGCCATAACCAATGCATTAGTCATTTAATTGGTATCAAATTTTAACATAACAAACAGTTTGAAATAGACAATAATTTCATACCAATTTACCAGGAATACCATTTATCTAAAATAATCTAAATACATATTGTGATCATTGTGGCAATTTGCAATTAGCATTTTGCAACAACTAAAAGCAAATGAAATGCAATTAAATTGATTGCATTTCATTTGCTTTTAGTTGTTGCAAAATATAGGCAGCTTAATTTGAAGCTTAACTAGTATGTTTAAAGAGTAGTTTGAAATCAAATAAAAATAAGAAATAAATTTGAAATTTTATTAGAGTTAGAACTATAGCAGCTATTCTTGTAAAATACTGTACTGTAAAATGGGGCCTTGTAATGGCAACCGCGACCCGGATGACGTTGCGTTGGAAGGTCTCACACGAGGCGGATCGATGAACTGCTGAAGGTTGCGAGGAATCGCTTGATGCGCGACGCACGGGGCCGGTCAATGTGACGGTACTTAGGGGAGGCCTATGTCCAGCAGTGGACGTCTTTCGGCTGAAATGATGATGAATGAAAATATAAGTAAGGTATCGTTCACAGTTTCAGGCGATGCGAATATCCACGTAAATGACACACACAACCATTGCCGCTCATATTGTCGGGCCTTTGAAAAAAATGTTATATCTATCCGCGACGCTCATGAATGTAACAGCAACCCAAGAATCCGCGACAGAAGACTAGCAATTCAATCAAAATGGACGTTCCTTGTATCAAAATAGTTACTTTACAGTTTTCTGTCCCTTTGATACAAAGTAAGTATAAGTAATTGGATCAAAGTACTACTTGGGGTAGTATTAATTGAATATTCGTGTTTTTTGGGGTAGGTAAAGGGTTTGTAGTAAAGGGTTTGTTTTGTAAGAACTACATAATAAGACTTGTTATGTACTTGTATCATGAATGTAGGAAGTAGGACCTAGTGTAGTAACTTGTACATGTTTTAAGAGATGTCATTCAAGTACTTGAATTTGGGAGCTTGTGGCTAAATATTAACAGCATTTGTGTTAATGTGCAAGGTTAAGCAGCATTTGCCAAGGTCGGTAAATATAATTAGTCACCTTTAGTTTGTTTTATTTTCAAGTTGAAACGATACTGTGATTGTTTCGAAAAATATAAATTGTTGTTCTGGTACATCACTGTCATCTTTGACGAGTAATTGTATGAAATAATAAAAATATAGTACAGTCAAAATAAGCATAAAACCGGCCAAGTGCATGTCGGACCACGCACAATGCAGGGTTCTGTAGTTGCCCATCAAAATATGTGAACTTACTAAACTGATTACACCCTGCCTACCTGCCTCCGAACGATGATATTTATTGAATAATAAAACAAACTTACATTTGCAGTGGTGAGACCTGCGCTCCCATACATTATGTTTAGGAAAAAATTTCATACAAGTACATTTTATAAGTTGGTCGACTATTACTCGTAAACTTGTAAAGCCTACTTAGCTGTAATAGTTTTCTTATTATTTTCGTAATATGTTACTATGTGCTTTTTTCACACGCCCAAACACAACCCTTATGGTGGTTTAAGTTGTCACACTTAAGTACAACAAAAATTTGTGCTTTAAAGCTTAATATTTCACAAACGAGTCCCTTTTTTTTTTGGCGGGTGGAAAATCATCAAATCTCTTGGGCAGAGCGAAAGGGAGTGTCACACTTCTACTGACTAAAAACTACCCATGTTAATTCTTAGCCCTATATGACGAGGCCGCGGTAACTTGTGAACAACCCGCAGCCCCGACGGGCACAAACGAATCCCTTAATCGAAAAACTGTTGAGAGGAAGAGGGTGTCAGACTTCTACTGACTAAAAACCACCCATATTATTTCTTAGTCCTTTGTGTCCGGGCCTCGGTATCTCGTTCGAACAACCCGCAACCGCTGGGCTAAAACTATCCCACCAAAAACAAAACTTGTAAAAAAAGCCAAGCCGAGCAACTCACTTTTACCGTTAAAAGTAGTGGGATCCATGTAATACCAAGTCAGTTAATATATTTAATCCCAACTTAAAAACCTTTGATGTTTTAAAATAAAAGATTGACTTGGCCACTGCATCACATTGGCCAATGTCATGGCGATTAGCTATTACAATGGCCTGTTTAACATTGGCGAATGCGATGCGATGGCCAAGTCAATCTTTTATAAAATCTTTTATTAAAATTCAGGCTTCTAGTTTTATCCACAACGAAGTTATAGGAGGTCGAAAATGGCCTGAACTTTTTCGAGAAAAGGATAGTACGACCGTGCCGCTTTATTGCTCGACTTGGCGGGGGCACTGCCGTGCCCCCAGATAACTATGTATATAACATTCTAATTTCGAATGTGACACAATCATATTCGTGTCACCACGGAATTTCATATTGGATATGACATGTGTCGTCAGTTTACGCTGTGCTCAGAACTATCCGAATATGGAATTTATGTAATTAAAATTATATTATGACCACCTGTTTCCGTAAAGGAGTTAGGCTGAGGTTTCACTGAGGCGGAGCGTAGCAGAGCGGAGACGAGCGGTGCCTTTTTTTTTTTGGCGTGTGGAAAATCTTTGAATAACCTCTTCCGCTCTTGGGCAGAGCGAAAGGGAGTGTCAGACTTCTACTGACAAAAACCACCCATGTTCCTTCTTAGCCCTCTAGGTCGGGGCCGAGGTATCTCTTACAAAATCCCGTAGCCCCGACGGGGACGAGCGGTGCCTAGATGTACTAATCACATGGCTTGAAATCCACATCTCTTCTCCACACTCCTCTTGAGCTTGGTGAATCACGGCTCAGCCTCGCTCCGCACCGCTCCGCTCCGCTTCAGTGAAACCGCAGCCTTAATGGTGAACAATTACATTTTACTGACAATATTATTGGACTCGTATGTGTGCAACCGCGAGGAGCTCGTAGCTTAATAGTAACTGCAATTCTGGTTAGTCTTCAGGTTAAGCCGCGCTTGCCTAGGTTGGTCTGTGGATGGGTGACCGCCCATTACATACCGAGTTTCCTCCGTGTCTCGGAAAGCACGTTAAGCTGTTGGTCCCGGCTGCCATATATAAATCTTTGGCAGTCGTTACAGGTAGTCAGAGACCTGAAAGTCTTACAACCAGTCTTCGTCCAAAGGACATCGTATTACCTAGTATTAACTGGGTTGTGGAGGGCGGATAGGCAGTCGCTTCATGTAACGTACTGGTATTCAGCTGCATCCGGTAAGACTGGGGGCCGACCCCAACATAGTTGGGAAAAGGCTAGGCAGATGATGATGTGGACAACGTAAATTGTCAAAATGTAGTGAATAGATGCTTTTTGTGATAAAGAGATTTTTAAAAGGTTTTTGGTAAAGAAAAACTTCTGCTCTCTCTACTAAGCTTCTACAAGTATACGATCAAGTATATTGCTTGCACATAAACTACCACATTTCTGAAATGAAAAACTCAGTAACCTTTAATCGAACTCGGGACCCCAACCACAAGGTATTAAATTTAACATAAACTAATATATTTATTTATTTTTTGGAAATCAACTGAACCCGACGGAAATATGAATACTTCGCAATTTTTTAAAAGTCTGTAGTGTTGTTCAGACGCATCCTGCTATCGTAGCAGTGCTGCTACGCCTGCTACGCCGTAGCGTTTCTCGTAGCATACAGGGACATAAACGGTTTTGAACTCCCTCTTAACCTTTTAAACACAAAGGCTACTTCTTTCAACTAGTTTTTAGTTTGAAGAAGGTACATAAATCCCTCTTAAAAATACTTAAACCAGCAAACTAAGCTGTACTCCGACTATCCCACTTAACTTTTTTAAACTATACTGTAAAGCTAGTAAGTATCCCACGGCCCCATCGCCAGTTAATTATGCAAAACAAAAAGTTTGTATCGCTGCAAACAGATCCGTTACTGAGACCGTCTCAAACTTCAAACAGTCACCGTGAAACAAAATTAAAATGTAAATTTCTTTTCGTCCCGTGTACGGGAAGCTAGGGTACAAGAATTGAGGATTTTTTAATACCTGTGTAATATTAAAAACACTTAGTATGGTAGACAAGATCTATAGAGTAATATCGCACAACTTAGGACCCAGTAATATTAATGACAATCATATCCGTGGTGCTAGGCAACTGAGCTTATCCCAGTTGTATACGTCCCTGTGTGCCTATTGGTCTTGTTGTTCTGTCTCCTGCTGATATGAAGGGAAGTAGAAATTACGTATTTCCTACTCCTCCGCTTTTCTTTTCTGATTAATTTCGTTGCGGGATCCAAGACAGTCAAATCATTTCTCTGGGACTTCGTCGAGCTTCATTGTCTCGGCGCTTTTCTTGTGGTCGCCACTGTTGATTCTGGCTTACAGAAGTTACAGTGGTTTGGGAATAGAGAGGCGGGCTTGTCCCAAAAAAAAAAAAAAAATAATAATAATAAAACCGTGGTCTTAAAAACAGAAAACAAGAACTCTTGCCTAATATTCATACCTAACAACGCCTTATTCAATTAATTGATGACCAGTAGTAAGTAGATAATTCGTATATTTCAACTAGCGGACCTGGCAGACGTCGTACTGCGCGGACAACAGCGCCACCTACCGGGTCCAAGACAGCAAAATCCCCATTAACAAAATGATCCGCCGCTTATTGAATTAATTTGTTACAAAAAATGTGATAAATAAAGAACTGCTCGACCGATTTTGTGCAAACTTCATATAAACCATCTACTAAATAGTCCAAACCAAGCCTAAACATTTGATTTGGATAGGTGAGCCTTTTCTTGAGTTATAAAATTACAACGAAAAGTGGCATTGATTTTCATATACAGTTTGCTAACTAACAGAGGGCGTTCCCGTTAACCCGCAATAGTATAGCATCCATACATGCTAAAAAAAGAAATACCAACCTGGAAACCCCGTTGGTTACGGAGATATTGGGGGTCAAAGTTCCAAGTTTTTCACAGCTGTTTTCGTAAAGTCTAGTTTTTCAGGCTATAACGTTACTTAAATTACCTCCATGACCCATTAATTATTTAAAGCATCCACTAGCACAATGTTTTAAGAGTGGTACTTTGAGTTTTACCGTAAAATGTGATTTTTGACACCAAAAAAAAAAAGTTGTCCCCAGGAAAAAAATTGAGTAGGGGTACTTAGTTTGATGTACAGGATGCTTGGTTGACGGGAACGCCCTCTGTTAGTTAACATACTGTATATATAGATTAAACGTATTATAAGTAAAATTATTATAGAATTGCAAAAAAAAACTAAAAAAGAAACGTATTTCGCGGGTTACCTTGGAGAATTTTCCTTAACACCAGACTGTCCTTGAGATACTAGCGACACATAATTGTGTGAATATCTACTAAAATAGATACGGCATATCTTCACGAACTGCTTTCACATAATATTTCCTGCATGTTAAAATATTCGTAGCCCCAAGCGATTCGCTTCCATTAGATATTACATGGTAGGGTATCGCGTAACACAATATATTAAGTAAAATAGTATTATGTACGGAAGACAAAAGAATTAAGCGTGCAAGCAACTGCTAACACATTAATATTGAGTTTTAAAAGAGTTGTTCTACAGCGCAGACTGTTTGTTACCAACCGACAACCTAGACTTTGAAGCGTGTTAAGGCAGTGTCTGCAAAACAAGCAATACACGTGTCGTGCTCTTTTTACCCGACTACAGCGAAGCCAAAAGGAAGGGTAATGATTTTGGCAGTCTATGTATGTGTGTATGTATGTACTAGTTGACGCCCGCGACTTCGTTCACGTGGAAATTCTGATGTGTGTATGTTTGTTTCACCGTAGCGCCTAAACTACTGAACGGATTTTATTAAATAAGTTATCAATGTGTTTGTAAGAACAGCCCGGGTGACATATGCTATATAAATTTTAACAATTTTTTATTATGACGGAATTTAAATGTCAAATAAGTACCAAGCTCGAAAATAATTAAATTGAGATAATCATAACATGTTTGATATGAAATGAAAGGTCTTGACTAGTACATCACAAATATGTATATTATATTATAGTTTAAATCAATCATTTACGTTTAGATTGCGGTCAAACAGTTGTCGCGGTCTAGTCTTTGTTATTTACTCGTATTATGTAAATACACTTCTCATCAAAAAAATCGAAACACCTCGCAGTTTATGATTTGATAAGGATTATCAGAAAAATGTGTATATTTAGGAATAAATGTAAAATGTCATTTAATAGTGAGTAGTATGAGGTTTTTAAATCCTAATGTTAATGTTCTAAATTCAAATGAAGTCTTCATAGGTTTCGTATTTTGTATAATGAGTAATTTTTACCCTGTATGGAATATGAAGGAAATGGGTAAAACAACACGCGTAAATGAAAAAAAAATGTAAGAAACGTTTATTTAATAACTTGTATTCCCTCCGCGAGCTCTTATTACTGCTTCCATACGGTTCTTCATCGATCGGTTGAGAGTCACGATCACATGTTGTGGTATATTATCCCATTCCTCTTGGATTGCATTTTGCAGCTGGCTAAGTGTTTCTGGGGCTGGATCTCTTGCTCGAATTCGTCTCTTTAATTCATCCCATAGATGTTCAATGGGATTCATGTCCGGGCTTCTTGCTGGCCATACCATAATGGAGATACCGACTTCGGTAAGATGATCTCGTACGACGCCCGCGGTGTGAGCTCTAGCATTGTCGTGCATGAATATGAAGTCGTTGCCAATAAAATGTGCATAGGGCATCACATGAGGTTCAAGACACTGTTCGATGTACCGATGAGAGTTTAGTGCAGGCAGCCGTGGCCCAGACACAAAGGCAAGTTCTGTCTTACCGTCGGCGCTGATTCCTCCCCAAACCGTCCACGAACCGCCACCATAGCTGACCTTTTCTTCAATGCAGCATTGTGCAAAGCGTTCTCCATCTCTTCTGTAGACCTTGTTCCTTCCGTCGTTACCATACAGCATAATTTTACACTCATCAGAAAACAGTACTTTGCTCCACTGAAGGTATGACCAAGTTAGGTGCTCGCGTGCAAAGTTAAGGCGCGCTCTTCGATGGTCTGTAGTTAATTTCGGCCCATTCGCTGGCTTATGCGGTGCCAATCCGCGTTCCTTCAACCTTCTTCTTATTGTAGAATCACTTACAGCTACTCTTCGTACAACGCGAAGCTGCTGCTGCAGTTGAAAAGCGTTAAGGCGTCGATTTCGTAAAGAAGTTGTTACAATAAATCGATCATCTCGCTCAGAAGTGACCCGATTCCTGCCAGATCCTGAACGGCGCGTGAACGAACCAGTCTCCCGATAGCGTTTGTAGACTCTATGAACAGATGATAAGCTTAGATGCAATCTTGCAGCCACAACACGCTGACTAAGTCCAGAATCCAGCAATGCCACCACTTGGGCGGCTTCTGCGGGCGAAGTATCCATATGTTTTAGAAAAAAAAGTTTTTTCAGACGTCCCAAAGTCACAGTAAATTAAATAAGAAACAAAAAGTTTAAAGACAAGCGCTAATTTTTAGTTTTTAAACGAGAAACGTACTCCAACCCTAAATACACATTTGTCTCAAAACAGTGATTAATTTCATTTATAGGATAAACAAATGAAATTCTAATTTCGAATTTTGATTTTTTTCTTCTTACTGTAATGACCAAACTGCCAGCTACACAATAATGTTTTTTTTTCTTGGAATTAATTCTCTTTTGTAAAAAATTAGGACAAAAACAATAAAAACGAAAGTGTTTCGATTTTTTTGATGAGAAGTGTAGTAAACCAACATTAAATAGAATATGACATTATGAAAGTGACATATTATTACGTATTTATTGAATGACACAAAAATAGCATTCAAATAAAAAAAAAGTTTATAAACTAAAACCCGACTACGAATAAAAACGCAGACTAATAAAACCGCGGTCTTAAAAGTAGAAAACAAGAAAAATCGTCTATTTTTTTTTATTGTTGATGGGCAATTATCAAATGAGAGGTAATTTGATGCTGCCCGCACTGGGCAGAGCCGAAGCAACTGTAAGACTTGTATTGTCTAAAACCCACCTATTCGCCTTTTGTGTTTCACAACAATGACAATGAAACTTGTCGAAATCCCAGAGAAACAATTTAACTGTCTTCGATCCCACAACGAAATTAATGAGATAAGAATAGCGGAGGAGTAGGCAAAACATACTTTTCACTTCCATATCAGCAGGGATAAACTCATTTACCAACCGTTTTTTTTTTGGCGGGTGGAAAATCATCAAATAACCCCTCCCGCTCTTAGGCACAGCGAAAGGGAGTGTCAGATTTCTACTGACTAAAAACCACCCATGTTCTTTCTTCGCCCTATATGTCGAGGCCGCGGTAACTTGTGAACAACCTGCAGCCCCGACGGGCGTCGGCCCTTTCGGGCCCCTCCCATGTTGCTGACATCTCTTTGAGGCGCGCGTGGAACACGAACGCGCTAGCTCGCCGTCCACAGGCCTGCGTCTACGGTGGCCGGAAGCCATCACGTGGCCCCCGACGCCCGGAGCTATCGTAGATTATCGAAAAATATTGGATAGGTACGTGTTTTTTGTTCAAAAAAAAAATAGAAAAAAAAAAAAAAAATTGTGTTAATGATTATGAGTGGGGGGGTTTTGACGTTACTTTGTGGATAAAAAAGTACTAACCTTGTGACGTCACACGACTTGACACGACTTTTCGAAGCACTGTATCGTCTTCATCTTTTGTTTGCGTGAAAAAAGAAAAAACGTGTCTATTACTTTTTGGAAATCTATCTGACGGACTAAAAGATTTTTTTGGTCTATGTAGTTACTAGGATGTAAGAGAGTTTACTAGGAAAAACATCCGTTTCAAATGTTTGTCTAATTTATACACCTCTGAGACCACCACTGCAGTCTCTGCAAAAGTAGGTTAGAATGGTGAAAGTTAGTAGCGAAAAAAAAAATTAAGATTAGTCAAGAACAGATCACATTAATGAATTTCCTCTAATAGCATAATTTGTCAATAACCTACTTGAAGCTGTAGGCTATTCCCTATCTATCAACTTGGTCGAAGTTTGGTTGATGTGACAGGGCTATGAGTGCTGCTTTTTTCACGATATTTTCCTCTACAATTTTGAGAGCAATCATGAATCCTAAGACTGTAAAAAAAGAGACACAGTCCCCTCAACTTTTGTACCGCATTACGCTTAATTTCAGACGCAAGATTGCAAAGTCAACGTTTTTATCAAAAAACAAACCTAACGGATAACTGATTGCTTTATTTTCTGTCCCCCCTCCACACCTCACCGTTCACCCCCTCTGTCCTTGTTTTCGTAAACAAAACTTTTTTTAGCGAAACTTTATCAAAGAAGCCTGATTGTTGTTCTTTACTCCATTGTAAGTTTTTGTATGTAAGATAAATATTCTTTTTTCAGGTGTTATCTAAAAAGTGTCTTCTAGTAAATAGTGAATGATTTATGAATCAAGCAGTCAATGGAAGTAAGAACTCTCTGCATAGGCTCGGTTGCAACACCAATATTTTTTTGCGTTTAGCGATAAACATCATTATGTTGACAGCCTGAGCAGATGTTTAGAGCTAAGCAAGCGATTTGTGGTATAAATGGCGTTTATTGCTAGCCAAGTTAAATATCAGGAATTTGTTATCACCTTAACTACTACTTAAAAAAAAGTCTATAAAAACTTTACTTCTGGAAGTCGGTGCCTTTGTTTTTTGCCACCAACTTTCAAGAGTAATGTTATTATAACGTTTTTACGAAGTTGTTTTTTTTGCGAAATGTTTTTTGCACAAATTCTTGTCGTGACCATCGCGTCAACAAAAGCTAAGTGATGTGTAAATTCTGGCCACGATTGTCCCGCGAACATGTTCATATCGTGGTGTGAGTCTCTGAAAATAAAAATACGAAAGTGACTTGACAAATATTGACATCACAGCTGACAGTACAATAAGAAATGTTAGCATCAATGTCTGTATGTCACATATCGGAAGGAGTAGAAGAAAATCAGTGTAGATTCCTGTGTCCTTAAGGAAATGGAAGGAAATGGCTTGTCACGACAACATCTATAGCCAATAAATTTTGATAAATTATTGTGTGTGTCGACAAATATCGAACATCATCTTTGTTAACAAAATAATACGTTTGTATCGTTCAAACGGGTCTGAAAAGAAGGCTTGATGACCTAAATACGTGTAATATGTTTAAGGCTATTACCCGACTGCGGCGAAGCCCAAAAGGAGGGTTATTTTTCTTCTTTTTTTTGACTCAACAACTCAAATTTTGTCCGACCAGTATGTAGCAACCTGGTCAGCTCTTTCGTTTGCTTCGTATAAGTCCTTGACCGTGCAATAAGTCGGGCAAGATGGGCAAGGGAGGAGGTATGGCATGTCCTGTGTTGGGGTTCTTCACTCACATTCAATCAGAAATGGGTCGATTATTACCCCAACTAGCCAGATTAAAGATTTCCATATAAAGAGTGTAAAAGTACCCTTAACGCAAACGAACTGCACTTGTTCTTCCCACCACTGCGATATTTTTTTGGTTCTAGACCATACCTGGGAACCCTCTAGTTACGGAGATATTGGGGGTCAATGTTTCAAATTTTGCACAGCTGTTTTTGTAAATACTAGTTTTTTAGGTTATAAATTTACTTAAATTACCTCCATGACCCGTTTACTATTCAAAGCATCCACTAGCACAATGTTTTAAGAGTGCACATTGAGTTTTACCGTAAAATGTGATTTTTGACACCAAAAAAAAAGTCGTTTCCCAGCAAAAATTTTTGCGTAGGGGTACCTAATTTGATGTACAGAATGCTTGGTTGACGTATGTGTGAAGGGGTAATTTACACCCTGCAGTTCGTGACCAGGGGGTAGTATTTCTGCCGATGGTTCCTACAGCTGGGAAATAGACCTCCTATCGCTGATGTCGCATGTTTTACAATTTTTATTTATTTATTTATTTAAACTTTATGCACAATAGTGATACATAGGCGGACTCAATGCCACAAGGCATTCTCTACCAGTCAACCTTAGGGTCAAACAAGACAATATTGTGGTAGGCTACAAACTAACTAGAAAAAAAAAACAATATCAATTAAAATATATATACTTATATTAATACTAATACACATATAAAAATAACATAAACTAATAAATATTGTAACAAATACCAAAATAAAACATAACTGGTAATTACCATGACTAACTTGTAAAATAGCTATTTGGTCTGATTTAAATAGTGGGAACGTACTTTCCTTTTAAAAGTGAATTTTTGGTTCAAGAACATGAGGATGTTTTTTTCTACCGTTTTGAGAAAATTTCCACTTGGTTTGGAACCTCCTACTCTTATGTCAGGACCCATACCAGTGTGCCACCACTGCTACAATAGAGGGTAAGCTAGTAACAATTAATCAGTGACATTATATCCAAATTCTACTTGACTGCCTCGTTGATCTAGCGGTCGGAACTGCGACAGCTGAACAGAAGGTCCTGGGTTATTTTCCGGATCTGGCAGTGTTATTGAGTGTTTTCATCAGGGATTTTTTAGTAGCAATCATGGAGTCTGGATTTGTTGACGTTGGCAGGCCACCCTTATTAAATGGAACTTATACATAGCTTGCGAGACGTAGGTATACCATTAAGTACACCTCCTTCTAACCCTGTGGAGATTACAGTAGGTACAGGTGTGATGTTATGTTTTATTTAAATATCAGGTTGCTGAGAAATTCTTAATTAAACAACACTATGGAGATTAAACCAAATCGGTTAGCAATCCCATTTGAGTCCACTACACGAACGAACCACTCGACGAAAGTTAATCAGGAAGTTTAAACTTTAATATAAATATTAAAATTCAAAACTAAAAGCTAAATTGTTTAGCTCAGGTAAAATTTTAGCTCAAAGTAAAAATTGTTGTGCTAAACTTTTTGCACCCTCGTGCTCTAAAGGGTTGGTGAAAACTAATTAATTACTCATTTTAAAAATGTGTGTGTTAAAAACTGGATACCTAAATAAGCTGCCTTGCGACCTGAGAGAAGCATGGCATGAAATTACAGATAAATGTGTCTTTATGCCTGTGTCTACATTTTTCAGTTTTAGTTTAAAATGTTCAGTAAAATTACAGAATGAACTCGGGATTTAGCGTTGAGGAACAGATGCTTGGGCCAATCTTGAGATTGAGCTGCGCTTCCTTTGGTTGACCGCCAAATACATATCGAGTATCATCCATGCCTCTAAAAATGAGTGTAGCCGTCGGTCTTGGCTGAAATTTTGTAGATCTTTATCAGTCGTTGCAAACACTCAGTGACCCGAAAGTCTGACCAGACTTAACAAAGGATATCGTACTAACTGGGTTGAGTTGGTCAAGTAGGCTTTCGCTCCAAGCAAGTATCTGGAAGGTGCTATGATCAGTTGACCTTACATAAATACAGTGTGTAAATTAAACGCAAGACCTCTAGGTGTAGTCACTCAGACTATGAAACAGAACAATTTTTGTTCTATGACGTTTGCAAATTCATATGTTGGTCAGATTACTTTTTTTTCTCAAATCAAATTAACCCAAAATTTTCCGACGAGTTTGGCAATTTCAGTAGCGTCCAATCACGTCCGTATGTGCAAACAAAGGGCCGACAGGACACGACATTTACTGTCCCATATTTCACTTAGTCTCTGCGTATTTTCAGATTTTTCCCTTAATTTCGTACGTAGCTACATTAAGATTAACAGCCGCTCTCAAACAACACTTACAGCCAAGAATAATGGCTACAGGCACAGTGCGAATGTTGTGTCGTCAATTTTAAGCCACCGGAGTTTATTTGCATCTCTCTAAAGTTGTAAACATTGCCTTACATGTTGTTCGAGAATTGTGCATGCTGGATAAGAACTTCTTTAGGTACCTTTTATTTGCTACCAGCTCTTGCAAGCAACCTTCGTTTGTGTGAAACTATTAGTACATCGACATTACTTCCCTATTTGAATGGATTTTGTTAGCATATTTTTTATACGGAACTCTAATAATTTTTCTTAAATCAATAAAGCTCCCTGTATCATTAGCTTTCTGCCAGTATAATATGCATCAAAATTGGTTCGGACGCTTTGAGATTATGAGTACAAACAGAAATACAAATATTTTCATGTATAGTCAGTAAACAATTAGTTTATTCCCAGCAATATTTTTGCATAGAGTTAAACAGATCTATATTTATTGTTTAACATCCACCACTTAGCTTACATTGGTTGACCCTTAGTTGTGTGACCGGCGTTCGGACAGATCTATCACACTAATATTGTAAAGGCGAAAGTTTGTGAGTGTGTATGTTTGTTACTCTTTCACGCAAAAAATACGAAACGGATTTAGACAAAATGTGGTACACAGATAGTTTATAACCTGGATTATAAGATAGGATAGTTTTTATCCCGATTTTATCATCCCGCGTGATAATTTTCGAGTTGTAGCGGGTGAAGCCGCTGGCAACAGAGAGTCTATTTATATATAAAAGGCAAAGCTGAATGACTGAGAATCAACGCAAAGACCAAACTCTTATGACGTAGGTATCCACTAATAACGGATTTAAAAAAATTCAACCGCCAACGGTGTGAAAAAGGGGGGCAAAGTTTGTATGGAACATCGAAATTTTCACGAGGGCGAAGCCGAGGGCATAAGCTAGCTTATGCCCTCGGCTTTTACAACAAAAGCAGTGATCAGGCGATTCTTAATTTCTTATCCAGATCTTCACATCCCAGTCCAACGCGACAAGAATCTTCAATTTAAACGCACACGGTTGTTTATACGAGTATGTACATAGGTACATTTGATCACCTGTGTTTGTGCTTTACACTCGACGGTATATACACTGTTGCACGTTTAACATCCCACCCTTTTATTTTCTTAGTTGCTGTTTAAACATTTGTTGGTACAATTCTTGTGTCTTACAGTGTACTGAAGACAGGGTTTGTTTGACTTGACTTTTTCTGTGAGAAAGTTTTTAGACAACGAGAGAGGAAAGAAAATTGTTTATTTGGCCTTAAAAGAGTTTGTTAATGGCTGTTTGGAGTTATGCTACGAGGTTCGTAGGTTCGCACAACGGGTTATTTAAGGTGTTAGAACTCATCATTACCACTGCTTATTTAAAATGATTTATAAATGAATTTGTCACAAAATTAAATGACGAGTTATTCGATCTCAATGTGGTCGAGCTTGAATGTCCGAAAACCAAATTTTTTATGCTTTTTAGCCTTGGCCAGTACTGCCGTCAAAATGGCGATGACCGTATTTATGTACTTTTATTTTATAAAGGTAAGTTAAGAAACTTACGCAATAAATTCATTTATTTTATTTATTTATTATTACATTTAGTACAGCAAAAGCCATTAACCCTAAATTAATTAATCCTTTTACTCGGTCTTCTCGCAGAACCACAAGCATTCTAACATTATCGTCTTCCATTCATCAGCAAACAAATCCAATCCAGGGTTGGTCTCCACGAGCGCGTTGAGCATCGTTAGCATACGTGAAATAGGAGAGGTGGACCGAGCTACAGTGCGACAAAATGGGACATTAAACACACACACACATTAACATTATGATTGACATTATGTTTTCTGGAGCGATTATAATTATTTGGAACAAATAATTGACACAGCTCCGAATGTGAATCTGAGGCGTCGGTATGGCCCTGTCGGGGCCGCGGGTAGTCCAACGGTTATCGCGGCCTCGACATAGAGGGCGAAGAAGGAACATGGGTGGTTTTTAGTCAGTAGAAGTCTGACACTCCCTTTCGCTCTGCCCAAGAGCGGGAGGGGTTATTCGATGATTCTACACCCACCAAAAAAAAAAAAAAAAAAGGCGTCGGTATGACCATGTATGATTTTATACGCTGTTGTTATTTGGTCAACAGCCCGCCTAACTTGAAGGGAATAAAAATTTAAACATCCTAAAAGGAATTTAGTAGGATACATATAAGGATAGTCTCGTAATGGCGTTCACATACGAGCTTCTTATTCAACTCTGCTATCTAACACATACACATAGTATTTAACAAACAGAATAATAAATATTTACATAAATAACGAGGATGTCGTATGATTTGATTGCTAGCCTTGAGGGGCCGAAACCGAGCCAGCGTAGGTTTGTGTTTTGAGCACCGAAAGGGGCCCGTACCGAATTTTATGGTTAAACTGCCCCGTTTGGTCTCGTGGTTGCAAGCGCGACTGGAGAGTGTGCTGAGAGGTTCGATTCCCGGGACGGACAAAGTTTTATGGGGTCCTGTAAGAAATTTCTCAGTTGCATCCACGGAGCCTGGATTTGAGTCCAGTTGACTGCAGTAGACCCGCCCCCATTAAAAATTACTGGCGAAATGTGAGTGTACCTTTAGGTACACTTCTGATTAACTGTTCGGGGATAACATGCGTGATGTTATTATGACGTTACTTACAATTCCCTTTCTAACTTGTCGAGAGCAAAAATATTTAACTATCAGAATGTAATAACCTACTCATAAACGTATTCTAAAACACTTTCCGCCTCATTATACAAAACGATTTAAAGTAATTCACCCTCGATTGGACACAGACATTTGTCAGACGACCTCATAAAAAATCAAATGAACAATCTTACTGAAAAATGACAAGAGAGAATGAATTATTCAGTCGCACTCATTCGGATGGACATTATATTGCAAAACGTCAATGGACCCGTAAAAAATATTGGGCCCAATCTGTTAGAGTATAAATCATTTGACATCTGTGATATTTCTACTGGAAGCACATTGTGTAATGGATAGGTTTCGATAGTGTTTTGTCTGTTTTATTATAAGTAAGATCTAGGTTATTTAATTTTGGCGGATTATGTGAGTGGTTCCGGTGTATGAGTATTATGTTATGTTTCTTCATCGATCGAATAATGCTCCCCACCCGTGCGCAAAATACGCGTAAATAAAGTTTTACAATATGGGATGATTATTTATTTATTTATTTTACTATTTATGTAGGTACACACAGTAGACAACACAGGAAAATAACAAAATATAACATTTGAGGACAAAGGTACTGCTTATTTTTTAAGAAATTTCTGCCAGCAGACCTGCAAAAGGAGAAATGAAAAAAGAAATGTAGACAATAGTGTGTGAGAGGCGTAAAAAAATTCTGTGTGTATGTGCCTTATCTAACTTAACCTATATAATAATAAATATACATATAATATAAATACACAATGCTAACTTAACTTGTTTACTGACTTAAAAAAATATGATTCTAAGTAGTCCGTCTGTTAGATTATCGAAAAATATTGGATACGTAATTTTTGTTTTATTACATCAATAAAAATTAACGAAGATAAAACGCGTCAAAGATTTGATTGAGGGTTGTGACGTTACTCACTGGTGAAGAGTGTCATACTAATGTCTTAGAAAATGACGTCACATGCGTTTTCAAAGCACTGTCTCCATTGTTTGTTTACGTGAAAAGAGAAAAAATACGTGTCCAAATTTTTTTGGAAATCTATCTGACGTTCTTAAATAACCTACTATGCCACTAAAGCGCAAAACTAAAAAAAAACACATAACCCTCATTTTTGGCTTCGCTGCAGTCAGATAAAAAACATGCAGCACTGTAACAGCTATGACCGCTACTCATTGATCAAATCCTCTTTGACGAGCTTTCAAATAATTTAAAAGAAAATATTCTCCACTAGCTTCAGCTCCTCCAGAGCCATAAACAAAATACAGGTGCTCCCAAACCTTTTCCTTAACCCAAAGAAAAAAAAGGGGTAGGCCATAAAAAAGCTATATTCCCTTAAACAAAACCTAATAAAATATAAAATTGGTATAATGAAATGTATCCAAAGTATACAGCCTCGTAAAGAGTTATGCGCGCTTCGTTTTTAATGAACACATAACAACATTTATAGTCAATATCGATTTTACTATGTATCCCGACGGCCATTAAAATCCTAACTAATATTACGAATGTGAAAGTGAGTTTGGTTGTTTGTTTGTGTTTTCTTTATTTTTGCGGATCCTAACTATGACTAAAACCCACCCAAGTTCCTGCTTAGCCCGTGGTGTTCCGGGACTGCGGTGTTTCTATCAGAGAACAGTCCCGGCGGCTGTTTGTTTGTCTTGCCTTCATGAATGATGATAATGAAAATGAATTTTAACGGTTCGCATAATTAGCTAATGTGCACGTCTTTTTACACGAATACTGAGAATGCATTTGAATATTAATGTGCAGTATTTTACATAGACAGCCTTTCTGATCTCCACAACTCAATACGATAGCCCTTTCTTTTTTTGGCTCGTGGAAAATCATCAAATAACCCCTTCCGCTCTTGGGCAGAGCGAAAGGGAGTGTCAGACTTCTACTGACTAAAAACCACCCTTGAATCTTCTTAGCCCTTTATGTCGAGGTCACGGTATCTCTTACAACATCCCGCAGCCCCGACGGGCGTCGGCCCTTGCGGACCCTTCCCATGGTGCTGACATCTCTTTGAGGCGCGCGTGGAACACGAACGCGCCGTCGACACGGCCTGTCGTCGTCATAAGACGGACGGACGGTGAGCTATCACTCACCGTCCACAGGTCCGCGTCTACGGCGGCCGGAAGCCATCACGTGGCCCCCGACGCCCGGAGCGCCTCCCACGGCGGCTGGGACGAGAGGTTCTCTCCCTCTCGCGTTCCGCCACCTCATTGGCTAGCATCACTGCTTCGCAGTAGGAGACGACGGCGTCCCATTTCTTCTCGCCCATGGTCCAGGACCATGGCTTGCACCGGGGCCGGACGCGAGAGGTCGCCGCCGCCGATCGCCGCTACGAGAAAACGGCGGAGCTCTGCCCAAGCAAGCACACCTCCACGGTGTGCTCCACCGTGCCCTCTGGCCGATCCTCTCAATGGTGGCATCCGGGCGTTTCCTCCCGCCTGATTCGTTGCAGGTACCTCCCGAAACAACCGTGTCCGGTGAGGACCTGCGTCAGACGGAAGGTGAGGGCACCGTGGCGTCTCCCTAGCTACTCCTCAAAGAAGGGACTTACCGCCACTATCGTGGCGTGCTCTAATACGATACCCCTTGGTAAGATTTTTTGACCGAATTTTGGGACTGTTCGTGACGGCTGTCAAACATTTATAAATAACAGCTGGAACCAACGATTAACCTAGCTTTCCGAGGCACGGATGCAATTGGGATCAGTATGTAATTGGTGTCATCCCATCCAAAGAGAAACCTAGGCAAGCGCCACTTAACCTAAAGATCAACCCTTGCAACTGTAATTATTTAGCCACGATCGGTGATAATTATGTTGCTGTAGGATAACTTCCGAAATGCTCGCGAGCCAACCCGCGGGCTATACTTAGTAAAGCATATTTCCCCGATGTTGAAACTGTTTATGCAAGCAAGCAAGGGACCCAAGAGACGGGTGCATTTTCTTTGAGAATGTAATGCGACTTTGCTTAATATGTAAGGTAGAGTACACAATAGAACGGTTAAGTTTTCTTCTTAGTGTAGGCGGTACTGTTTATTATGATTATGTTGGGGATACGGGTAAGGCCTATGATTTTAGTTGGCCTTTTACCATTCACTTATACCTAAGCATTCTAATGTTATAAAGCTTAAGGGGGGGACCTGGTGTCCTGAAATACAGGCCCCAAGCCTAGTTTAGGCACCAGTCTCCCACAATATACTTATTTTTTTGTCACTTGAAATGTATTGTGTATTTTTATGTGTATTGTGGCGAGAAATAAATCTTATTATTATTATTATTACCTAAGAATGTTTTTAAAGCGACGTATATCACCACCATTTTCTTCCTTTCTCTTTCAGTTAATGCAGATCTCTCATTGTGCTGGAAATCTATACAAAGCGAGGCCAATATACAAGCTTGGTAATTTAGTATGCCGCTGGGTATACTGTTTTACGTAACTTTAGACAAAACTTCGCCAAATGACCATCTGAACTAGGAGAGTCGCTAAGTCGGAAGCGGCATGCGACCTCGCGGACACACCCCCGTGGAATTTGCAGACGCATGTGGTCGCCAAAATTTACCAGCGTGGCGCAGACCTGCAGGCATCTGCAGGTCTGCGCCACGCTGGTAAATTTTTTCGCCACCTGAAGTAGCCACAAGGTGACGCAGGGACGCCCAAGCAAATACCCTGCGGGAATAGCAGGTGAGGCTGGAATCGCCTAGTGCAGGTCACTTGACTGTGGGGGCTATCCAGCCGATCCTGGAGAAGTGGGTACGGAGGCAACACGAGACGTTTAACCTTTCGTCTAGTGCAGGTGTTGTCAGGGCATGGCTTCTTTGGCAAATACCTGCACTAAGTGGCTAGACGGGAGGCGACGACCGGGTGTCACCAGTGCGGCTGCAAGTAGGACACGGCGCTTCACACCCTCGAGCATTGCTCTGCTTGGGTGGTGCAGCACCGTGCTTTCGTAGCAGCAATTGGGGCAGACCTCACTTTGCAGGCCGTGGCCAAGGTCATGGTCGACGGCAGAGAGGCATGGGAGGCAGTGACGTTCTGCCGCCGCAGGACGACAGGGCGATGCCGTCCTAGGTGGTGCCAGAGGGCGATAGACCGGGAGTCTATCGTCGTCACTTAGCACGGCCCTCATGAGCGGTGGCGTTGTCTCAGGTGAGCCCGGACATCGCAAAAGGAGCTTGGAGCCCGGAGGTGGACTGCGCTGGATGGGTCGCGAACGTCATGCGTAGCAGTTCTCGTGGCCCATCCAAGAAGGCGACAGTAGGTTCACGGCGGTGTTTTTAAGAGGGTGCAAGACCCACATAACCGCGCCGTCTCCCCGGACGGTGCAGTATGCGTTGGGCATTTTTAACCACCCAACAAAAAAAAGGGAGAGTCGCATAATTAAGGCTATAAGCGTTTTCCATTGTTTCACTAGTTCTTCTCAAATAAAAGGCAAGAAGATTGCTAAGCTAAAATGGGGCAGGGACAGGTCACGTCAGGTAGATACAAGATGACCGCTGGGCAAAAGTCTCGACAAGATCGGTGCTGGAAGATAGACGGCGCTGCCGAGGCCAGGTGAGAAAGAAGACGGAGCCAAAATGTCGGGACGTGTACCGCGAGGGCTGGTGCGAGGAGGCACAGGAAAAAGGCTCTTGGAATAAATTGGCGTAGGCCTTTAATCGGTAGCGGGACAGTACAGGCAAATAAAAAAATCTGCAATTTGCTTAATTTACACGAGAACTAAAACAGTTCTTTAAGAGGAAATGAGAATTTTCACTTACAAAAATTTCAATTTGAAATAAACGCTGACTAAAGTTTCGTGCCTCATTCAAACCAAAAGCTACATAATTATGCCTCGTTCAAATTGATATTTTAATAACCGTGTGTTTAAAGTAGCTAACATAAAACAACCCTTCGACTTTTCCATTTTAAGTTTTAATATATGCATACTATACAGCATAAAGCGTTTCGTTTAACAAACGTCGGGGTGAATGCACTGAGTTATTCCGAAAATTTGTTTAGCCAGACGAGTCTTACGGATATAATTAACGGTAAATGAGAAGCAAGGATATAGAAATGCTGGATTGGTTGTTTCAGCACAAAATGAAAATCAACAGTGATTTATTCAAGTCAAACTGCAAGTCATCACTTTTAAACTGCCTTGTTGGTGTGGTGGTTGCAAGTGCGACTGCTAAGCATGCAATACTTGGTCCGGTTCCCGGGACGGGCAAAGTGTTATTGGGTTTTCCCATCAGTTTTTCTCAGTAACCGTCACGGACTCTGAATTTGTGCCTGGTTGCTGGCACAGGGTTCATTGCCACCAACCGTGCACAAATCCAGTCTGGCTCCTTTTTACATGAGACTAAAACATAAATCGTGAAATATGGGTGTACCATTAAGTACCTACACCTTTGTCTAACCGTTAGAAGATTACAGGCGTCATGTTATGTCTTCGTCGACTGTCCATCGTAGAACTTTGACACACGTTACAAGCAGTTTTTCACCCAAACAGACTTATAATATCAGTCTTACGAAAACGTATCATATTTTCCAGTACTAACAGTGTTATAGAGGTCATATAAGCAGTAGCTCAGTGTAAAATACTGGTGTTTAGCTGCATAAGGTTAAACTAGAAGCGGTCGGCTTCTAGTTTACCCATATAGAGTAAAGGTAAAAGAGAGGAGCTCGTGGCTTAACAAGAACTGCCACTCGGGTCGATCTTTAGGTTAAGCTGCGCTTGCCTAAGTCGATCTGTGGATGGGTGACCGCCCATTACATACCGAGTTTCCTCCGTGCCTCGGAAAGCACGTTAAGCTGTTGGTCCCGGGTGCCATATATAGATCTTTGGCAGTCGTTACGGGTAGTCAGTGACCTGAATGTCTGACATCCAGTCTTACCAAAGGGTATCGTATTACCTAGTATTAACTGGGTTGTGGAGGTCAGATAGGCAGTCGCTCCATGTAAAATACTGGTATTCAGCTGCATCCGGTTAGACTGGAAGCCGACCCCAATATAGTTGGGAAAAGGCTAGGCAGACGATGAGTAAAGGTAAAAGAGTTTGGAAAAGGTTAAAATGAAATTGACACATACTTGATTTTCAGCACAGTCAAGTCAAAATGAAATAATTTATTTGCGTAGTACAGAAGGATCTCAAAAATAAAGTTCATACATCTTATTCAGCCATTAATTTCGGCGTGCAAAACATAAACATTTTATATCATAAAATCTTTTTAACAAAAAATAAAACCGTCTTCGACAAAAAATAAAACATAAAAAAGAGAAAAAACTACTTTGTCTACATTACCACCACCACCTTTTTTTTTTAAAAGTCGGTTAAAAAGTAATATTAATCAATAAGAAATATGCACGCAGAACGTTAGTAAATTGATGAAAGTCAAATGTTTAATTGATGAGGTTTTAGCGAACTCTTATAGTTTCTAAATTCACTTTATTTTATATTCTGAGTGTTACTTTTAAGTGTTCTGTTAATTGAGAACGCAGCCATGATTTTTAATTAAAGAGTTTTGTTATCTAATTTTCTCGTGTCGTTGACTTTCCCAAAATATACAACGTAGATTTTAGTTAAAGTTAGTTTACCTAGTCGTTATCATCGTGGTTATCACTAACATAAAGTGCGACTAAGTTAAATTCAAAAACTTGTTAGTGTGTACTTGTAACTAGTTTGAGTAAGCGAAGTGATTTTAAAAGTAGGCGTTGCAGTTGTAAAATGTAAGTTTTATCTTATTGTGCTGGTATTTATTGAACCGACCTTACTATAGTTTAATAATGTTTGTAATAATATTAATTAAGGGCTCACTTATTGTGAATGATTAATGTGATAATTATGTAAAAGCTCATAATCGCAATTCATTCATGAGGAATCGTGGGACTTTTCTACGTAATAAAAATCTAGACCTTTTCACAACCAGTTTTGCGAATTATAATATAATAGGGTGTAAAAGTACCCTTAACGCAAACGAAGGGCACTTGTTCTCCCCACCACTGCGATAATTTTTTTGTTCTAGACCATACCTGGGAAACCCCTAGTTACGGAGATATTGGGGGTCAAAGTTCCGAATTTTGCACAGCTGTTTTTGTAAATACTAGTTTTTCAAGTTATAACTTTACTTAAATTACCTCCATGACCCGTTTACTATTCAAAGCATCCACTAGCACAATGTTTTAAGAGTGCTACATTGAGTTTTACCGTAAAATGAGATTATTGACCCCGAAAAAAAAAGTCGTTTCCCAGCAAAAAATGTTGCGTAGGGTTACTTAGTTTGATGTACAGAATGCTTGGTTGACGTATGTGTGAAGGGTTCATTTACACCCTGTATATTATGGTGTTTCCCAGTGTATGGGTTTTAGAGACGCTTCGTATAAAATACCCGTTCCATCTGCATTCCGTTAGACTAGAAACCGATCTGAACTTAACTAGGAAAATGCTAGCTAACACATTACAAAGACATATCTAGCAATATTTTACATCTTATTCACCGTGACAAAGCAGAGTATACACTATACCACCCGTCACCGCGCAAACAGTGAATACCCGGCTCAATTTCATAGTTCAAACAGCGTTCACAGTGTACTCCTAGCTTTATTGTTATAATGCACGCGAACTTTATTTGTGAATACTGCTTTAAATACTGTTTAGGGTATGGCAGATCTATCATAAATAGGGGCTATGATAAATTACAATGTCACCGAAGCGGTTCGACAGAGGTGTACCCATTAGTGGGTACACCCATATATTATGTCGTATGATTTAATATTTATTATTTAACCAGATAGATTTTAGTACTAGAATTTTACATGAAGCAACTGCTTATCTGACCTCCTCAACCCAGGGAGCACTGGGTTATACGGAACCAATTGGTAATAATGGTTGATACGCCTTTCGAATTATCCAATGATATTGAGTTTATTAGGCAGTACAAATCCCAGGTAAGCGTGGTCTTAAAAAAAGTTGCAGGCTGTTTGTAAAAATAATATGTACACACCAAAATAAAGAAAGTAAATTAGGGTACTAAAGCTATCTTCACTAAAAACTAAAGCAAGTTTTGAAATACACAATATTCTGCGTACCCCAGCAGATAAATAGCGCGAAGATATATAAAACAGAACCCAAAACTGCTATATTCGCAGGCCGTTTCACCTCCCGCTAAGCCAATGGGCCTGTAGTACTGGAAATTTACTTAAGCTCGTATAAACGAACGCATCTTGGGGCCCTATTCGTAGTCCAAAGATTTTACACCTTTTTTTGTTTGCAAGGTGGGAAATCATCAAATAACCCCTCCCGCTCTTGGGCAGAGCGAAATGGAGTGTCAGACTTCTACTGACTAAAAACCACTCATGTTCCTTCTTAGCCCTTTATGTCGAGGCCGCGGTATCTCTTACAACATCCCGCAGCTAGATTTTACACCGATAAAAAAAAAATATTTCATTTAAAAGAAACACGCTTTAGAATGACGTCTTGAGAACTAGGCCACCATCTTTGGGAATCCACTATTTTGGATTAAGAATGACTTTACTTAGATAACCATTCATTGTCATCCAAGTAACACACGTATATGCAAATGTTTGGCTCAATCGTAAACTGGGTAGTAGATGAAAAACTTTTTAGATTTTTTTGACAGTTAGTTGGCTAATAATGAAAGTGTATTCAAATCGCTAGGTATTTTAAGGTCCTGGTGTTCCTAACTAGGAAGAGACGTTCTTGTAAGACATACACTAATCTTATTGGTATATGTTCTTTAGAGAGGCCAAGTGCGTAGTACTCGCAAACGCATGCTTGTATGGTCAGATGTATGGTCGTTCACGAAGCAAAAGTGAAGTAAGTGGAAGCCGGTGGCGTTTGGTAGTTTCTACTTGTGAAAAAGGAGTAACATTTTTGTGACAAGATCGCTTACTCAGGAAGTCTTTGGTCCTGGACATGAGTAGCGCCTGATCACTCGTTGAAAAACTCTTGGGCCTTCATCTAACAGTGGATATCTCTTGACTGAAAAGAAAATAGGCGAAATTCGGGTTTTCATTGAGCTATAGATCTGGTTCCATGAACATATTTCATTAGAAACAGCAGCTTTACTACTTTATAAAAAAAACATGTCATGTCGAACTACTGGCCTATAATTTGGGTCAATGATAAAAACACTCCATTTCAAGTAGTTGAAAAATATGAGTCGTCCCATTTACACGCAACTACGGCATGGTGTCAAGTCATTAAAGAGCTCTTTATGAGGTGACAACATAAGTAGACGTTTCTTATGTAAAGTAATAACTATATTGAATACACCAATCTCATAATAACTGCTGGTATAGCTTTCTTTAGATCTTCACCATGTTTAATTAGTTCACTATATTCAATATTTTAAGAAAAAAGATATTTTAACTCTAATCTTTGTATGAATTGATGACTCTATTCCGGAAACAAAAAAAAAGTATTTGCGCAGAGCAACAGGCCAGACAAATCCTGTTTATTTATTCGATCTAAATCCAAATCGGTCATCATCATAATCAGCCTATTATGTTCCCACTGGAGGGACTCAGGCCTCCTCTCTAGGGCATGGGTTATCATCCACCACGCGGACCCAGTGCGGGTTGGTAGATAACACATGTCTTCGATTTTTTTGGTTCACATCGTTCACTCGTCGTATAAAAACTTGCAATCATAATACTAGTTTTGTTCAAGAAGCAACCATCCAGCCTACACATACGGCCCAGCATCATCTATTTATCTCGAGTACAGCTCTGAATTAATTAATCTCAGAACAGAATCACCGTCATTGTGTAAAGTGCGTAACTATTCGAGCACGGGACAAGTTTACACATTCGGGAGAAATATGCCGGCGCAACACTATCTTGTGTTGGAATAGTGATGGGAAATATGTCCGGGGTATTGGTATGTTGGAGTTATTTTAATCACATTTTTTTCTGATAGGCTGTTAATGTAAAATTATTTGTGCAGCTAAGTATGTAACATTTATTAAATGCAAATAAGCGGAGGATGATAAATAGTATTAAATCCGTTTCGACTCAAAGCCAAGCGCTACATACTTAGGAAAAGGCTAGGCAGATGATTGATTTAAAAATCTAGTTGCAACTTTCACATTACGTTATACATAGATATCCGATAAAATAATTCAAGATGTTTTACGTGAAGTGCAAACAGGGTGTAAATTAACCCTTCACACAGCTGTCAACCAAGCATTAGTAACTAGGGGATAGTGGTGGAGCGAACAAGTTCCCTTCGTTTGCGTTAAGGGTATTTTTACATCCTATATAAAAAACTTGGTAAAATATGTCATTTATTTATTAATTTTGGTGGTTCCATTGTCTTCAACGGCAAAGATAAGAGAGAAGATATTTTCTATGGTGGAACATGATGAACGAAACAATTTTTGAAAAAATACAAATATATTTGTAGTCCCGTGGCAATCACACCTTACAGTCACAACACTAGTTGAGATATTAAACGTGCAGGTAAACTAGAGATGTAGTTAGCGCGAGTTCGCTTCGCTAGCAGATATTATTAAATGCTATCCTAGATTAGTGAATGTGTTGTATGATTGTTATGTGGAAGCTGTATTCAGATAGTATACAGCTTTGTACTTATGTTGCATTGTGTCTGATTTATGATGTTGTGCCTGGGAATGCAAAACGATTCTAATTTGATAAAACGTATTGGAGTTGTTTTTGTTTGCGGTAAGTATGATATAGTCCGAGTTTAATTTAAACTAAATGTGGGTAACTTACAAGCTTTAAAAAAAGCGGGGTAGAATGTGGTACTGCGAAGACTGTTTTGAGAAGGCACAGGAAAGGAGTTCTTGGAAGAAATCGGTGCTCTTATTAAGGAAAGTACCTCTTTGAGTGGGCCGTTATTGTTCAACAGTTGGCTGCAGGTACAGAACATCAGTTCCTGGTTCTAATAGGGTAGTTAACAAAAATAAAATATTAGTCAGATAGATTTCCAATTATAATATATATTAGATTTCTTATCATTTCTCTGGGACTTCGTCGAGCTTCATTGTCTCGGCGCTTTTATTGTGGTCGCCACTGTTGATTCTGGCTTACAGAAGTTACAGTGGTTTGGGAATAGTGAGGCGGGCTTGTCCCATAAAAAAAAAAAAGATAGATTTCCAAAATATATTGGTCAATTTTTTGGGTATTTTTTCTTTTTTCACGCAATTATACAAACAATGAAGACGATACAGTGCTTTGAAAACTCGTGTGACGTCATATTCTAAGACATTAGTATGGCATTTTTACCGGTCATTGACGTCACAACCCCCCCACTCAAATCTTTGACACGTTATATCTTCGTCAATTTTTATTGGTTTGATTAAACAAAAAATACGTATCCAATTTTTTTCGATAATCTAACAGACGGACTAATTTAGAATCACATTTTTTTTAAATCAGTAAACATTAGGGATGTTTACTTGCGTGACTACGTAAATTTTTAAGGTTTTTCAGCTGAAAGGCGTCTTGTTTGTGTGTTATATTTTCCTGGCCATAGGCTGTCCAAAATACCGCCAATATTCATTCAGCGGTTATTCGATTACGAGTACCTATGGAGTTGGATATTTTGTGTAAATAGAGTTCATGTAGTTGAAGTCACTGGTCACAAAATTTAAGTCCTCATCAACCAAAAAAACTTCCAAATCAGTCGCTCTGGCGGTGATAACGGAGGGCCTTGTGAGGGACGTCGTTCAATTTGTTGCTCACAATCCGTTTCCGATTGCTCTGTCATGCGGTTGATTGATGGTGTTTGTGTAAAACGTCTTAGATTAGCGGGGAGACCGCACTGGGTTGGGAAAACGCGGTGTTTCGTAACGGATATTAAGTGATAGGTTTGGATCGTGGATAAGGAGGACAAAAAACGATTTTTCAGTCAATAAAGTATTTCTTTTAATAAAACTGGTTTCAATAACCGCTCCATGTAAAATAGTGACTTTTAGGTACATTCGGTAAGCTGAAAGTCGACCCCAACTTAGTTTGGAAAAGGCTAGGCAGATCATGATAAAAACTGATTTCAATTACAAGCAAATATATTTTCAATACACTTTCTCGAATACTAGCTCTTGTTGCACTATGATTAGTTTCGATATGTGTGCGTTTTTTTTTGCAACCAATGGCGGGAAAGAAAATTACCACAGATAACTACTACGTTCAAATCGATTAAAATATATGGAAATTTTAAAAAAATCACCACCGACTTTAAAATATGAGTACCACTGTCATTTTGATTTGCATCCTAATAGCATAAATAATTGTTGAACATTAAATTGTGTTCAAAAAAGAATACTATGAAGAAACGTGATAATTTTATACAGTTATTTACTTTTATGAACAAGTAATTTTTTTTTGTGTTCTTAATTAAATTAATTAAATTATATTTTATATTTTTCCTGTGAGGCAGTTTAGAGGCTTTATACCTTTGCTGCTTCTTCTTCAACCTGGCGAAATCAAACCACGGAAAAAAACAAATTAAATTTATAGTCTCCTAAAAATTGGTAACAAAAATTTTATCGTTTATACGTAATTTCTTCGAAAGTGTTTTGAAAAACGTCGTTTGATACACGTGGGAATTTGTTATTGCATTTCTCGAATCAATGTTCAATCTGTCTCGAATACAATGACAAACTTTCCGCACTTGTATCAAAACGTACTATTACATAATTAAGTTTGAAACGTTAAAAAAAATTCCGTAAATACTATTTATTAGGTACTGTTGAAATAAACCTCAAATCAGGATGTAATATCTAAAAGTAGGTTTTAGTTTTATGTGACAACGGGTGTCACTTGTGTGCTCTCTGTTCTTTCTGTTCTGTTAAACCTTTACCGGATAATAAACCGTTTATAAACTTTCGTCTCGCATTCGTTATTTCCAACAGGTTATGGGCCCAGTCCGTATACCGAATAGATTCAAAGTTTAATATTTATTATCATAAAGAATAGTTCAGTTGTTTATATTTCGTAACTTCATCGAAAATCGTTCCAAAAAAAAATGGCTACGTCTAACATTCATATAGAAAAATTGGCCGGCCGGGAAAATTTTTCGACTTGGAAGTTTGCGGTAAAATCATATCTCGAACATGAAGATTTGTGGGAATGTGTCGATCCTGATCCTGGCACCAAAGTCGACCCCAAGAAAGACGTGAAGGCCAAGTCTAAAATCATTTTGCTGGTGGAACCAATAAACTACGTCCATATTGAAAATGCAACGTCAGCTAAAGAACTATGGATGAACCTGCAAAATGCATTCGAGGACTCCGGGTTATCAAGAAAAGTCGGCTTATTGCGAGATTTAATCAATACGACACTGGATAATTGCACAACCGTCGAAGAATATGTCAATAAGATTTTGAGTACCGCATACAAATTACGAAATATCGGTTTTCAAGTTGATGATGAATGGTTGGGAACACTCATGTTGGCGGGTTTACCGGATGATTATAAACCAATGATCATGGGTCTGGAAAGTTCCGGCATGAAAATTTCATCAGATTTTGTCAAGACAAAACTTTTACAGGAAGTAAAAGTTTCCGAGTCTTCAGCGTTATTTACAAAGCAAAAGAATACCTCTAGAAACAATGCAAAGCCAAAGCGCAAAGGACCCCGCTGTTTCAATTGTAATAAATATGGACACCTCAAAAATCAATGCACAGAGAAGAAATCTAACCAAAACAGTTTTTCAGCAGTTTTTTCAGCTTACAATAATCTATCAATGGATGACTGGTACATTGACTCAGGTGCCACATCGCACATGACGAGACGTTGTGACTGGATGTATGATATGCAAGCATCTCCGATTCAGCAAATAAAGGTGGCTAATAATGATGCTGTCTCCGTGCAAAATATGGGTAAAGTAAACATTCAAACCATTTTTTGCAAAGATGAATGTCCAATACAGGTGAGAAATGTTTTATATATTCCTGAGTTGAGTGCAAACTTGTTATCGGTTAGTCAGTTAACCAGAAATGGCTGTAAAGTGGAATTTACTGATATTGGCTGTAATATATTTAATGCTAATAAGACTCTTATAGCAAATGCAAGCCTTATCAATAACATGTATAAACTGAACACTGTTTCTGCTAATGCTTATGCTGTTGCATGTGAAAATAAGTCTGATATTGTTACATGGCATAAGAGAATGGGGCATTTAAACTTGGCTGATGTAAAGAGGCTGGAATCATGTGCTGAGGGTATCACTATCACAAATAAAGATGTAGATAGTATTTGCATAACGTGCTGTGAAGCAAAACAAACACGATTACCGTTTCCACATTCTGGTTCAAGAGCAAAAGCACTTTTAGAAATAGTACATACAGATCTATGTGGTCCGATGGAGACACTATCTGCTGGTGGTGCGAAATACTTCATAGCTTTCATAGATGACTATTCCCGTAAAGTATATGTGTATTTTCTTAAGAACAAAATGGATATTAAATCGGTGTTTCAGAAATTTAAAGAAGAAGTAGAAAACGAATTGGAAAAGAAAATTAAAGTAGTAAGAAGCGATAACGGAAAAGAATACTGTAATAAAGAATTTTCTGATTTTCTAGCAGCTTCTGGCATCAAACATCAGACGAGTACTCCGTACACACCTGAACAGAACGGGCTGGCAGAGCGGATGAATCGGTCGTTGGTGGAGCGTGCAAAATGCATGTTATTTGGAGCAAAGCTGCATAAACATTTATGGGCTGAGGCGGTCACTACTGCTGCCTACGTCATAAACAGATCACCATCACGGGTTTTGGCTGAGGTAACTCCCTATGAAAAATGGACTGGTAAGAAACCAAACCTTTCTAACTTGAAGATTTTTGGTTCCAAGGCCATGGCACATATCCCAAAACAAAATCGCTTAAAATGGGATCGTAAGGCGAGAGAATTATTTTTTGTGGGATATTGTGACAATACAAAAGGCTATAGGCTATATGATTCTGCAAATAAAAAGATCATAGTTAGTAGGGATGTTATATTTATTGAAAACTCTTTAAATATTAATGATAAAGTTACACAGCGACCTGTATGTACCAAAGAGCTCGTGAATATTCCTCTAAGTACAGGAAATGATGAGGTGATATCTGGTGATAATTCTCTACAGAGTGGGACCCAAGATGACACATCTTTTGATAGCTGTGTGTCGGATAGAACGAGTGATGATGAAACATATTATCCCAGTACCAATGATGATAGTAGTGTTGATAGTTCAAGAAATACTATCACTCTAAGATCACATCAGAGACACAATAATTTCACATGTGTTCAACAGATTTCAGATCCACAGACTGTTGAAGAAGCTTTGTCGGGCTCTGATGCTGAACATTGGAAAGCAGCAATGGATACGGAGTTTCAGTCATTATTAGACAATAATACCTGGGACATCACTTCTCTTCCTGAAAACAAACGTCCCTTATCATGCAAATGGGTCTTTAAAAAGAAGACGAATGAAAGTGGAGAAGTAGTGAAATTTAAAGCACGGCTTGTGATTAAAGGTTGTTCACAAAGACCAGGTATAGACTACACAGAAGTTTTTTCGCCAGTGGTAAGGTATACTTCTTTGAGATATCTGTTTGCCTTGGCAGTTAAATTTGATTTGGACATCTGTCAAATGGATGCTGTATCAGCCTTTCTTCAAGGTGACATAGATGAGGAGATTTATATGCTACAACCGCCACTCTATGGCAAAGGTAAACAAGTATGTCGTTTGAGAAAATCATTGTATGGATTAAAACTAGCAAGCAGGCAATGGAACAAAAAACTCAGTTCTACACTGGAAAGTATGGGTCTAATACAGAACAAATTAGATCCTTGTGTTTATTATAAAATTGTGGAAAATAGTGACATGATTTTTCTAGCTATTTATGTTGATGACATAATTTTATTTACTAATAAAATGGAGTCGAAAAATTATATCAAGGAAGAGCTAAAGAAACATTTTAAAATAAAGGATTTGGGAGATATTAATTGTTATATTGGCATACATGTAGAAAGAGATAGGAAGAAAGGAGTGATATATTTAGATCAGAAAAAATACATAAGAGAAGTTCTAAATAAATATGGCATGTCGGATTGCAAAAGTGTTAAGATTCCAATGGATACTAATACAAAGTTAAAAGGGATATCTGAGGACTCTAGTACCTTGAATGGAATCCCTTATCAGGAAGTTATTGGATGTTTATTATATATTTCACAAATAACTCGGCCTGATATAAGTTTTGTTATAAACATGTTAAGTAAATACAACCAGAAACCTGAAATGACACATTGGATGTCATTGAAGCGAGTTATGAGATATTTAAAGGGTTCTTTAGAATATAGATTGAGTTATAAACAGAACTCAGAGGAAAATATAACTCATGGCTTCTGTGATGCAGACTGGGCAAGCTCAGAAGATGACCGGCGTTCCTGCACTGGGTACACTTTTTTGTTTCAGGGAGGAGCAATCAGCTGGAATTCTAAACGCCAGCCAACTGTTGCTCTGTCGACGACCGAAGCAGAGTATATGTCTTTGTCGTCCTGTGTTCAAGAGGCTTTGTGGCTAAAGCAATTACAAGAAACATTTTGGCCTCTACTGAAGAATGAGGCAATGATCATCTACAGTGATAACCAAAGTTCTATTAAACTTTCAGAATCCGATGGTTATCATTCCAGGACGAAGCACATTGATGTGAGACATCACTTTGTTCGCGATAAAGTTGTTAAAGGGGCCATTGATGTGCAGTATATACAGACAGACTTGATGGTAGCTGATGCACTCACTAAAGCGACGCCATATTCAAAACTAGCATACTGTGCTTCCAAGATGGGTTTGATTTGAGTTTAAGGGAGGATGTTGAAATAAACCTCAAATCAGGATGTAATATCTAAAAGTAGGTTTTAGTTTTATGTGACAACGGGTGTCACTTGTGTGCTCTCTGTTCTTTCTGTTCTGTTAAACCTTTACCGGATAATAAACCGTTTATAAACTTTCGTCTCGCATTCGTTATTTCCAACAGGTACTTATTCATAATTTTGCATTAACCTGTGATATAAACGGCAATATACTGTTAACAAAAAAAACCCAAAAATTTGTTTAGCTCTGGCTAGACATACATTCGAAGACATCATGTCATGTTTTCCTATCCTAATCCCAAGCCCAAATGCTTCCTACTTAGCATTGACAAACGGATTCCCAGCCAGATATCAAAGATAACTATTGTTATTTACATAGCGTTGATTGCGACGAATGTGACGCATATTGATCGCATACGAACGGTGACAATCGACTAATCAGGGATTGGTGAGGTAATGAGTTCTGTGGCTGAATTGTTGTGCATTGTAAATAAAGGGTGTAAAAGTACCCATAGCGCAAACGAAGGGCACTTGTTCTCCCCACGACAGCGATATTTTTTTTGTTCTAGATCATACCTGGGAATAGTTACGGAGATATTGGGGGTCAAAGTTCCAAATTTTTCACAGCTGTTTTTTGTAAATAGTAGTTTTTCAGCTTATGTATAACTTTTCTTAAATGACTTCAAAGTATCCACTAGCACAATGTTTTAAGAGTGCTACATTGAGTTTTACCGTAAAATGTGACTTTTGAGCCCAAAAAAAAAGTCGTTTCCCAGCAAAAAAATTTGCGTGGTACTTAGTTTGATGTACAGAATGCTTGGTTGACGGCTGTTGATTTACACCATGTACTGGGTCAGACTGCCCCATCTATAAGCTGCATTTATAATGCAGATCCAAAGGTGTTTGATCATGTTTAAAGTAATATGAATTCTTGAAAGATGAGTGAATTTTACGGTCGAAACACCCAATCACTTTCAGTCCGTTTTGAAACGGCCTTTATAAGTCATGACCAGGAACACTTTATACTAAAGATTCTAAATTAAACCAGAATTGATAGAGGTAATACAGAATCAGGCCGCAAAAAAACAAAAAAAAAAGTTTAACATAAAAAAAAAAAATAAGTTCGTCATGCAACTCTGAGGTTGCTTTTCTACCAGAGATGTGCTAAGCTACGTTGCTATGGATGCGTTTGATATCCACCAATCATATTCATTGGTGCACATAGCTTAGCACTGGTGGAAACGGTTTCAACTAAGATATGTTTTTATATGGAAAGATGTGTGCTATGGATGCGTGCTATGAATGCGTGCTGCGGATGCCTTCTTTGGGTCGTCGCTAGTGGTGTAGCTATGTGCACAGCAGAGTACCTGGGTACCGCATATACTATCGATATATCGCATAGCTCGAGCAACGCATTTTCCTCGCGCAGCTACTTTGCGGCGCGCGGCGGCGCATTTTCATAGCACATCTTACTCGCACAGCTACATAGCTTAGTATCAGTGGAAACGGTCACACAGTTTCACAGCTTAGATATTACATCCTCGCAGCATAGCTAGCTGCATATCACATCTCTGGTAGAAAAGCATATTGGTATAGGTATTTTTATATTTATTGCCGAATTTTTTTGCGAATTGGCGAGAAAAAGGTCTTAGAGGCTAATAAAAAAAAGAGTTTTTGCGAGTCGGAGCATCTAAATAAGAATGCAAACAGAATAATAAAACAGCTCAAGCACAGTTAAGAAAAAAATATGTTTCGTCTATTGGCAGCTCTTTAAAATTTCTATATTTTAAACATTATTTTGTTTGCCAGCCAACAAAAACATATTATCTTGGCAATTGTACCCTATTTTTATGTAAATCTGCAATGCGTTTTTTAGTATTAATGGATTCAAATCAAACTATTCGGAAAAAGTTTAGTTTTAAACTAGAATGGGCCGGTAATAAATCGTATTGGCTCCGATGGATTTGTATTTTAGTTTAGAAACATTTGAAAACTAAATACTGTTGTTTATATTTACGATCGTGTAACGCGAACCATTTTGACTGGATGTATTTTATTATACAGTTTCGGATTTGCGTGGATTTAGTGTGAGTAATTTAGATAACTGAGCGTGGCTCTCAATTTTCATTGCTCTTTCTGACTGCATTAAAAACACAATACTTACCATGTTTTCATCTTATTCAGAGATATATTTAAGCACTGGTGCAAGCATCATTGATCACGAATAAACTGAAGACTGATTGGACTGATCCGAGACCGTAAATCCAGTCCGTAGACCAATTTGTCTGCTCATCATTTCAGCCGAAAGACGTCCACTGCTGGACATAGGCCTCCCCAAGTGTTGCCACATTGACCGGTAACGTGTGTCACGCATCCAACGGATCCCCGCAACAAAAGTCATTGGTCCAACCTTATGGTAGGCTTTCCAACGCAACGTAAACATATACTGCTCATTAACATATTATTCACACGCAATACCTTCAATTTATTCGTCAGATATCTCTCAGGCATGCTGTCCTCGTGATGTTTTCCTTCACCGAAACAAGTTATAACTATACAATACGTACAAGAATCCGAAAATTTTGAGTTGCGTGTCTTGGGTTCGAACTTGAGACCTATGACTTGACAGTCCGACGGTCACTAGGCTATCACTGCTATTTGTCCCCCCACCTCCGTAAACAAGTCCTAAGAGGGGAAGACCTCTTAGGACTTGTTTACGGAGGTGCGGGGCGTCGCGAGCCGCTATTTAATATTTTTGTATTTACTGAAAGGTGGGTCCACCGCATCAAACGCTGCATTTTAAACTAACGAGCAAAAAATCACTTCTCGTAAAATCGCCGTTTCAAATCGTTACCGTTTTCATACATCGCCATATGCTTGAATTAAAAGCGCACAACGCGCCGCGCTACGCCCCGCGTCGCCGTAAATGAGGCTTTAGGTACCTACCGAGATAACTTTACGTTTTTTCCAACCAGTGCGTATCCAGCAGTCGGTTGCGATTTGTCTTGCTCACTTGGCTAGAAATAGTTGGCAACACAAACAATAATAACTACAAATAAATATTGAAACTATAGTTCTTTTCTTTGCCGATAGGCGATACACTGTGGCTTTCTCTTTTGGTTTTCTTTGGATAAAAGATGTTTTGTTTATTGTTTTGTAGAATTTGCCATTTCCTTTTAGATTGTCTATCGTTTTTGTTCACATTTTTTTTTGTTAGAGCCGTCACAGGTAATATGTAATATACAGGTGTTTTTGTAAATTGTTGATTAATCAATCACTTACGTGAAACGAACCGTACAATATGCATGTAAGTTACTTTTCACCAACATACAAGGTGAAGCCTAAACTGCGGGGTGTTAAAGCAACGATGATAAGACTGAGAAACGATTTAACTGTCTTTGATCCCGCAACGAAATTAATCAGAAAAGAATAGCGGAGGAGTAGGAAAAACATAATTTCCACTTCCCTCCATATCAGCAGGAGACAGAAAGGCCAGACTTACCGGATTCAGCTGAACACCAGTATTTTACATAGAGAAAAAGAAAAAAGAAATTACATGTGTGTTTAATTCCCTGCATTTATGTCAAAAAAATACCATAAATCAATTACAAAACGTTCCACCACAACAACCCACATAATTTTATAATAGTCACTACAGAATGTAATAAAAATCACACATTCACCCCATTTAAAACGAGTATACAATCTCCCCTAATTATAATAACGACGTACGATTTCCATTTAAAATGAGGTAGTGCATTAAACTCGTAAATATTGCCCGAGTGAAATGTCCGGGCTACAAAATGGGGATATTGCGTCACGTCACGAAATTTCGAGCAATCAGTTTATGAATCGCACAGATTACAAAATTTGCCACCGGGATTATTATTTTGATTGAGTTACGTGTACTTATGGGACATTATGCCATTTGGATTTTAATAATGTTTATTTCCTGGAAAAGCGCCCACCATAGTAAGCTTGGTGATTGGGATTTTAAAACGAATTTAGTGAGTGGGTTTTTCAGGAAGTACTAAAAAAGGCCTAGCCTGTGGGCCCGTGAAGCTCAGGATTGGTGAAACAGTGACACAAGGCCGCGGCAGACCGCGAAGGAGATATCAGGATGAACTGAATGTCTTCCTTGAGTATTGGAAAGAGGTTGCATGGAATCGTGGCCGTTAAAAGGAACGGAGGGAACCCTTTGCCCTGCAGTGGGACAATAGGTATATGAGCTAGCTTTAAAAAAAACTTAAACCTGATAGTTAAGTGTGAAGTGCGTAGGGTTATAGTTAGCATCTTCCAGGCATTAAAAACATGTTCTTTAGTTTGGCAGTACTAGATGCAAGTACTGGGGTCGATGTAAGGTCCAAGTTTGTAAGGTCGGGTGCTGAAGTGTTATTGGGTTTTTCCATTAGGAATCTCACAGTGGTAGCCATTATCTGGATTTGTACTTAAACATTACTAGCGAAATGTGAGTGTACTAAGGTACACCTGTGTCTAAAATTTTAGTGGGTTACGGGCGTGATGTTATGTCTACAATTCACCTTTCACCTTCCTACCGAATTCGCAGAACCTTACTTACGTGTTACGTTTTTGGGTTACAAACCAAGAAAGAACTATTTTGAGTGTGTACTTTCATTTGCTCTCAAAACTAATGCATTGGCAAAGAAGCCCGCAGTAGGTCTACGTGGTGTACTATAGCCAGGTCTGTCTCCCAGAGGTGAGAACGTTTGTCATTAGACGCCTATGGGAATAACAAGCTGCTGGCTCTATCTTTGGCCAAAGAATTAACATTGCCGTTCAATGTGGCAAGGATGGCCACACTGACGCCTAAGTTTATTTTTGTCAACGTTAGGTAGGTAGGGCCTTTACATTCAGTTTGTATATTTTATTGAAAACCAGTGTTTCTCTCGTCTCCTTTCCTGAAAACCTTCTTAACGCAAGATTTTATCGTCCTTTTAATAAATTCGCTCTTTCACCTATATATTCTCACAATAACCCCTGTGTTTGGTTGAACATCAACAGGTGCTGCCACCTGCCTGCCTGGCCTTGTATTACACGCTTGTCGACGAGATGAGTATATCTGACACATTGAGACATGTGTCGGGATATTGATCGAGTGCGGGGAGTGTGAAAGGGTTTCATCGAGATTACTTGTTTTTGGGGATTGGCAGCCCATGGCTATTTAATAACAGAAAGCAGGTTTATGTACTCAGCCCTTTGCAGGCCCTTTGCTAATAGGGTAGTTAACAAAAAAAATCTAATTAGTCCCTCATATAGATTACCAAAAAATATTGAACACGTATTTTTTCTTTTTTCACGTTCTTTGAAAACTCGTGTGTCATCATACTCTAAGACATTAGTATGACGCGGGAGGCGCTCCGGGCGTCGGGGGTCCTGCGATGACCTCCGGCCACTGTAGACGCGGGCCTGTGGACGGTGAGTGATGGGCTAACTCGCCGTCCGTCCGTCTCACGACGAAAACAGGCCGTGTCGACGGCGCCTTCGTGTTCCACGCGCGCCTCAAAGAGATGTCAGCAACATGGGAGGGGCTCGAAAGGGCCGACGCCTGTCGGGGCTGCGGGTAGTCCTCTGGTTATCGCGGCCTCGACATAGAGGGCGAAGAAGGAACATGGGTGGTTTTTAGTCAGTAGAAGTCTGACACTCCCTTTCGCTCTGCCCAAGAGCGGGAGGGGGGGTTATTCGATGATTTTACACCCACCAAAAAAAAAAGACATTAGAATGACATTTTTTAGCGGTCAGTGACATTACCAACCCCCACTCAAATCTTTGACGCGTTTTATTTTCGTCAATTGTCATTGATTTCATAAAACAAAAATACGTTTCCAATATTTGTCGATAATCTAACAGACGAACTAATTAGAATCCCATTTTTTTTAAGTCAGTAAAGATCCCTATTGTACTCTAGAGCAGTGGCAGTGTAACTCTAGCAGTATAAGGACAGTTAGTCCCAAAACCTATTCGTTCTGTTGTTTTAACGGAAGGTTGTCCACATTATCGCTATAAATACCTATCCTAAACCGGAAACAAGACACTAGCAAAACTTCCGCAATACCCATAGACATGTACAACAACCAAATTATACTATGTAAGTACATTACCAAGAGGAAACTTGAAACTAATCTGAAACTTATTCAATATTGAAACGAGTGAAACTAAAAACTTCAGTCGTCCGTGTTTCGATAGAATTAACAAGTTAGGTGCAGGATTAATTTTAAATTGTTACGTAGGAGGATATCCTTGATACTCTAACTTTACGAATATCTAGTAATTAGAAGAAAGTTTTCTTTGAGTTTTAAATGAATTTATCTTTTGCCGAACAGAGGTCGCTGAAAAAAGGTTGGCCCTAAGTTTTGTCGGGTAAAAAATTCCGTCTGTAAGCAACTGATAACTTCAATTTAAATAGATTATTTTAGGTTCAAAGTTTTGATTGGTAACTAATGAAGTAATGGGTCTACTGACGGCCTACTTCAAAGAAGAAATATTCATACTTATCATTTGTACTGGAATTACTTCAACAATGATTATAAAACCTAGTGTAAAAATATTTAACTTTATTCCCTTTTGAGCACCTATGGTGCGGTAGCTGCGAGTGATGGGGTGTATAATAAAACATATCGATCATAATTTCAGTAAAGTTCCACAAATTACCAGGAGAAAAGAAACATTAGGAAGTATTGGAAATTGGAATCTTAAAATCAAATCTATATAATACCTTTCTAATACCATGATTTTTTTTTTGTTCGAGAAGAGAAACATGAACAGTAAAGTGTCACAAAGTACTAGGAGGCAAGAAATATATAGGAGGTATTGTAATTATTGGATATAATAATCTCATAGCCTTTAGATGTGGTACTTTGTGAGACTTTGCTATCCTGGTTTCTCATCTCCAACAAAAAAATGCACGGTATTAGAAAGGCATATACACACATCAAAAGTGTCTAGGGATCAACATATATTTTTGCAATAACTTTTCTCCTGATTGATATTAATTTAAATTTTCTTTAAGGATTCATCAAATAAAGTGTTTTCGTTTGTCACAGTAACGATAAACCAAGTCACCTTTGCATTAATAAAGAAATTTGCCATTTTCCTAATAAAGGGATTTTTGACATTTGAACCACTAACATTAAAGTTCGAAAAAAAGACTGAAATAACAGTTTTCTTTAAAATTTTATTGGGTAACTTAAACAATTAATAATCCGTGTTTCTACCGCGAACACTAACAACACAAGAACATCGGTTTGGCATACTCAAAATGAGTTCATCCAAATCACGCTGTGGAATGGCCGCCCATGTTCGTTGCAACAACAAAAAAAGGTCTTCTTGCGACTGGATACCCTCCATATTCGGCAGAGCTCTTCTCTGTAGCATATCCCATGCATGCTCAATCGGGTTCAAGTCTGGCGACTGAGCAGGCCAGGGCAGGACATTGATGTTAGCTGCGGCGAGAGTCTGTCTTACAACTCTTGCGGTGTGCGGTCGTGCATTATCATGCATTAACTGAAATAAGGGACCGATTTGCACTTGTAGAGGAACGATGACGTCTGATACAATCGTCTCAGCATAAATTTGAGCGTTGAGGTTGCCTCTGATCCAAATCAACTCAGTTCTTCCGCCGATCCAAATACCCGCCCATACCATGATGGTTCCACCACTATAAGGATGGACTTCCTGGCAGGATTTTAATCGCTGTTGGCGTCCAGGGGTTCTCCAGTGTCGTATACGTCTTGTATCCGGTCTCATACCAAAACGAGACTCATCAGAAAAGCACACGAAACGCCATTGTTCTTCTGCCCAATTTCTGTGTTCAAGAGCCCATTGATATCGAATCCTACGATTGTGCATTGCTATAGGTGGTACCCGTAGCGGTCTTCGGGAATGAAGGTTCACTTCATGCAAGCGGTTTCTGACTGTTTGGTCGCTAATTAAGTTCCCTGAAGAGTGATGAAGCCTCACGGCTAACATCATGGCGGTTATTGTTGGAGCTCTTCGAGTTAAGATTTGAATGTATCGGTCTTGTCTCCGTGTGGTGCAGCGATACCGTCCTCCATGGCGCTCAGCCACGGTACCAGTGCTTCGGTAACGTGTCCAAAGTCGACTGATAACACTCTGACTTGTATTCAGAGCTAAAGCCACAGTACGTTGCCGGGAACCAGCTTCTATCATTCCCACGGCTCTGAGCATTTCTTCCCTGCTTAAATGACGTCGCCGCTCCATAATAACGTTGGTTTTAATCAGTAGTAGGGAAACAGTAGCACTAATAATGTCTTCAATGCGTTGTATGTTTTTATAGGGAAAATATTGACAGCTGATTTTCATCTTTTACTCGAATTTGATTCACAGTTCCTGATTCAAATTATGAAATGCACCAAAAAGGATCCATATAAATTTATAAAATCATAAATTTATTACAAAGCCACATCTCAATCTCAAGAAATCCGCATAAAAATGCTTGATCCCTAGACACTTTTGATGTGTGTATATAGATTTGATTTCAAGGTTCCAATTTCCAATACCTCCTAATGTTTCAGTTTTCCTGGTAGTTTGTGAATATTACTGAAATTAGTATCGACATATTTGATTATACACCCCATCACTAGCAGCTTACGGTGCGGTCAAAAGGGAATAAAATTAAATATTTTTTGGTTGTTCCCATTAGAGCACCACGTCAAAATATTGATTGGTGTTCTAATGGGAATACTTTTGGTGCTTTAAGCATAGGTCCTCTAAAAATAGGTGCTCAGATGGGAGTACCTGTTTTTTCTGTAGCTTTCTAATTTCTAAATTGCTTCGTACCTTCATAATAATAAGACTTTAAAGGCTTAATGCGTAGTAAACTGGTTCGCAGCTATGTCAGCGTAGTCGACGTAGCTGTCTACACTGCCAGTTACGTCGTAACTGCTTTAAGCTTTGCAACTTTATCCTTTCGCAGAAATATAATGAAAGCGGAATAAAATTGTAACTTTGAATTTTATTAGCTTGCTAGCCTTTGTCCTTTTCAAGTTTATTATATTTAGTTTCAAGAAGCACTAATTTTCTAGGATATATTTTGTTTACATAACAAACATCACGCCAGTAATCTCCAAAATGATTGGTAGCGGTGTATAATAACCCAATAACCTTCTTTCCGACCCGGGAATCGAAGCGAGGCAGTCTCTGTCTTTTGTTAGTACCCAACAAAATCAAGATTCCAAACGTCGCCAAAACAAAACACAAAACTCAGCCTTCATTCCAGCCCGTGTTTGTACCAAATAAATCCCAAAATAAAACGTAACACTTGACGGAACATCAATCTTCGTAAAAGCGGCCAGAGTTACCGGTTACCCGGCTACCCGGTTACAAGTCGGGAATTAATCGCGAAGAGAAAACTTCGTTATGTTTTCAGTTAAAGGATTACAATAAATAAGATTAATTTGTCGGGCCTGTTAAAATAAATGTTTTGTTTAGAAGTTCTGTGTCCCTGGTAACGGGTTTTGTGAATAGTGAGTCCTGTTTGTGAACGTACCTGACAATATCACTAAGAACTTTTTGATTGTTTTTGTTACTTAGGACAACTCACAGACTTACTTACTTATTTATTAAAAGAAACAGATATAAAAATCTTTGTACTTAGAGCTATGACCCCCACAAAATCGTTTGTCAGATGATGATCAGATTTCAACCAATCACTATTTTGTCTTTGCGTCACTCGCTGTTTGGCTGACTGATAGAAAATGTGGCATTAAGTACGCCTCTGTAACCAGTGCTTAACGTGTTAAATAAATAAACTGCTAAGTTCAAAAAAATATAAATAGGGTATTTCACCAAAAAAATCTAATTAGTACGTCTGATAGATTATCGAAAAATATTGGATACAATGTTTTTTGTTATATCAAATTAATAGGAATTGACAAAAAATAAAACGTGTCAAAGATTATGAGTGGAGGGTCCATTCTATTTTTTTTTATTTCATGTTCAAATGAACCCCTCCTGCTTCCAAGTTCTGTTTAATTTAAAATGTGCTTGTAGTTTGCTTTTCTTATTTCCAACTTTTTAGTTCTTTTGTGTTTGTTCTTTCCTTGGTCGCGTAAAATTCTTCGCAGATGATACAACTTTTGTGTTTGTTTATAGGATTTGTCACTTTGAATTTCTTTTAAACCTAAAAGTGTTTTATATTTTTGTAATCTCCTTTTAAAACCCTTCATTTTGATACCATACTCGTTGGTACTGAAATTTTTATTTTTTTGTAATTTCTGGTAGTGGGCCCCAAAATCCGCATGTTTTCTTTGTTTTTTTTTTTTTTTAATGTAACCAGTGACACTTGCGCAATCAAGACAAATCTAACGTCGTACTCAAATCCCTTCATCCGTTCAGGAGTTATGAGGGAACAAAGAGACATACATACATACATACATACATACTCGTTAAATACATAACCCTCCTTTTGGGCTTCGCCGCAGTCGGGTAAAAACAAGCGAGTTTACACACTAAAGTTATGTTCAGAGCCTAAAGTGAGATGTTGGTCGTCCAAAGAGTTACACGTCAGACCTAAGTGAAACCAGAATACACACCAAAGTAACATTAAGTAACTTAGCTTAGCGCAAGACCCAAAGCATTACAGGTTGGCCATAAAGTATAGCGTAAACCTTAATGCACAAACTTTGGGGTAAACTGGTGCCTAGGATACAGATTACCATGCCACAACACTTGACTTGGGTAAGACAAAAGTCATGAAGCTGTCGCTCAGGTAGAACACTCAACATGGCTTTATAATCCCAGTACTCATATACTCGTTTATGTCGCAGTCAAAACTGTTCATCAGTCAAAACTACTTTTGACTGGTTGAAACTATTATAAGAAATTATTAGGTGGTTTTTGTTTTATTTCTCTACTGATTAATAATAACATAAAGGTCATTAGGAAATTTATTAGGATGTTAGGTTTTTTTTTTACCCTTTTATAACCTTGTGCGATAGTTAACATTTATTTTAATAGAGTAAACGCGTTTTGACGTAATAAGGGTTTTGACTGAAACCCCAGTCAAAGGTAGTTTTGACCGATTAAGAGTTTTGACTGTAACATAAAAATATATAAATGGAGAAGCTGACAGACTGACTGACATCAACGCAAGGCTTGAACTATAAGGGTTAGAATCTTGAATTTCATCACAGGGGTTTATTTTATAACGTAGGGGAGCATTAAGAAAGGATTTTTTTAAATCAACCCCCAAGGGGTTGAAACAGGGGATGAAAGTTTGTATGGAACTTCGTCAATTTTGATATTTCCGACATGCTTGCATGCTTGTGGTTTCCACTAAAAAACTCCCTGAAGGTTTAGAAAAAGGTTTAATAGTAGTACACCTACTTTTTGCCAGTTAAGTTGAAGTTCTATGAATGTCGGGTAAGCCTATTGTCATCAAAATATAAACAACTAGCTTTTGCCTGCAACTTCGCCCGCGTTGATGTCGGAACTTGACAAATGATGTAGTAAAACTTTCCTCGAGAACCACTTTATTCATTGGTAGAAATAGCATGAAAATCGGTTCGTTGTTTTTGAGTCTATCGCTAACCGACAGACAGACGCGGCCGAGGACTTTTTTTTATAATATTATTTAGAGTTACTTTTAGGCTAAATAACCTTCGTTAATGTTATTTGGAGATCGTATTTTTATCATTTTTTTTTTATATAAACTTTGCTCCATACTAAGATTTTCTCCTGTGTCGTAGGTGCGTGCTCAATCAATTAAACTCACATACACCAATACCCAGACCTGAAACAACTGTCTGTAGGTCATACAAATATTTTGTTCCGTGCGGGGATCGAACCCGCGACACGCAGCGCCGCAATCCAATGCTTGTGCCACTGCGCCAACCGTGCCGTCAAACGAGATGCGAGAAGTACGAGCACGGACGATTTAAAAGAAGTATGTCAAGTATCTGACTCGCTGTAGTTGACGGTCTTTGGTTTCTGCCTAGCCCTGCAGTCGTGAGTTTAAGCGTGAATATAAAATATAATAACCCTTGTAACTAAAGAAGAGTCATGTATCTTCCTTTTAAACGCTCTCTAATTGTTCAGATAAACGTTAATTGTCAGTCATTTGAGTGCCGAGTGGAGATTGACGTCAAATTGCCGGATTAGGGCGGCGTGTCTTGTTGGCGATTAAATTATACGACTATGTGAATTTACAGTTACATAACATCACGCCTATTATCAGCAAAGGTTTCAGCTGAGGTGTAGGTACTTAATAGTACACACACATTTTGCTGAATATGATAAAATTTCATGTAATGTTAAAGGCCCTTTATATAGCAATGGTCTATTTCCATATTTCCATCAATCGGACACAGATCCGGACTGCACAGTGGGCGCTACTGAGAAATTCATCATCATCATTTCAGCCGAAAGACGTGCTGCTGGACATAGGCCTCCCCTAAGTGTCGCCACATTGACCGGTCCCGTGCGTCTCGCATCCAGCGGATCCCCGCAACCTTCACCAGCTCATCGGTCCACCTAGTGGGAGGCCTTCCAACGCAACGTCTTCCAGTTCGCGGTCGCCACTCCAGAACTTTTCGACCCCATCGGCCATCCGTTCTGCGAGTAATGTGCCCTGCCCACGCTGAAATTGCTGATGGACAATCCCAATAATACTTGGCCCAACCCGAGAACATGGAGCTACTGCCTATCTGAACTCCACAACCCAGTTCTAACTGGGTAATACGATACCCTTGGACAAGACTGTTTGTCGAACTTTTACCTTTTTATTTGCCTACTAACCAAATAGATTTTTGTTGACATGTAACAGAACCGTTAATTTCGACTTCGCGTTTTATTTGTTCGAAACTATGAATCAAAGTGAATAATTTTAGTGGTGTAATATTGACTTTTCATTACGGTGGATCCTATGAAGTACTTTGTAAGCAATTACCGTTGCGTGGCTTTTGGTCGTATTATTAGTTACAGAATAAAAATATAGTAAAGTAATGTATAAATATAGTCCATAATTACTTTCGAAATGACTGTTTACGAAGGAAATTATGATAATAATTCCAATTTGTTGGTATTACGGAATCAAGCCTAACAATTTTTTACGTTATGAATAAAATTTTCATAAACATTTTCTTCTAACTGTTTTAAAATTAGATCACGTAATTCTTTATTTTAATAGAAATATAAAATACATGACCTCACGCTACCATTTTGCTGATAAGTGTTTTCAGTATAAATAATGTAAATTCAGGGAAACCAGTGCGTATATTGAATTTAGATTTGTAATTAAAACATAAACCTCAAACGTTTCGTTATTTTAGTTTCGGTGGCCATTTTTTATTTTAAAGCTTCATTTTGACGTTTATGCTAAGTCCTGTTATACAGGTTGTTTGGTGCATCGTGTGCCAAATGCAGATGACTCTGCTATCCTTTCAGACCCCTAAACACTTCGCATGCCCTGTGGTATTTTTATTGCTTTGTTGAAAAAGATGCAAACTTTACATTTAAATACAAATTTTATAAAAAGTTAACACTGAATTTTAATTTTATTCAGATGTGTATTGTAGAATACTTTTAAATTCAAAATTAGTGACAAACATCTAGTTTGATTAAAAAAAAAAAAAAGATGTGTTTAGGGGTCTGAAAGATTAGCAGATGATCCTTCCTAACGACCATTTCAATTTGGCACACGATGCATCAAACACTCTGTATATTACCAGCGCAGCATAAATCATTCTGCTAGTGGCCATTGCACTTTCCAATAGGGTATTTCTAATTAGTTCGTCAGATAGATATCCAAAAATAATCGACACGTATTTATTCTTTTTTTACGTATAAAAAAGATGAAGACGATACAGTGCTTCGAAAAGTCGTGTCAAGTCGTGTGATGTCACAAGGTTAGAAATTTCTTACCCACAAAGTGACGTCGTAAACTCATGATCTTTGACACGTTTTATTTTCGGAAAGCACGTTAAGCCGTTGGTCCTGCGCCCGATCTCTCTCCGGTCTTGTCGGATTGCCGTCCCATCGGAATATAAGAGAAAAAGGAACAGAGAGTGCACTTGTGCCTGCGCACACACTTGTGCACTATAATATCTCCCGCGCCGATGGCTAATCTCCACTTAGATTGGCCGCCGTGACCGAAAACGGTCAGGAGGACTATTATTTTCGTCAATTTTTATTAATTTGGTAAAACAAAAAACATGCATAAAATATTTTTAGATAATCTAGCAGACGGATTAATCAGTTTTTTTGGTGAAATACTGTATTGCTCACTCGCAGTCGATACTAGGCCGCACTAATTTAGCTATTACCATCATTATGGCCCTGCCCTTATCTCATTCTATTTGCGATCGGCGCAACACGTTTTCTACTTCCATTCTCCTTGGTCAGACATCATGGCATCATTTACTCTTTTAAGTATCCTTCATATCATTCCTCACACAATCCATCCATCTTTATTTTTGGCTTTTCTTCCATCTTGCTATTACCAGATTCTGAAACAAACTTGAAATACTGCGAACAGAAACGACCTGTGGGGCTACATTAGGTACTTAAAGTATTGTTTTGAATGAAGGCGGTTTATTCGGAACTACAGAATCGATTTCGATAATAGGGATGTTAACGAAAAAATCTAATTAGTCAGTCATATAAGTAGATTACCAAAAAATATAGGACACGTATTTTTTATTTTTTCACGTAAACTAACAATGAACCATACAGTGCTTTGAAAACTCGTGTGACGTCATACTCTAAGACATTAGTATGACATTTTTTAGCGGTCAGTGACGTCACCAACCCCACTCAAATCTTTGACGCGTTTTATCTTCGTCAATTTTTATTGATTTGATAAAACAAAAATACGTTTCCAATATTTTGCGATAATCTAACAGTCGCACTAATTAGAATCACATTTTTAAAGTCAGTAAACATCTCTATTTTTTTTCACTATTAGGAAGCTACATTATCCCGGAGTGTCATAGTCTACATGTAGACCGTTCTCGGGGATAATTCAAAATAAGTCTTGGTAATAAGCTTCTCGCATTTTGGATTTTAGTAAGTATTTAATAATATATTAGTTTGTTTAATCTCTTCTGTTTATTCGTATGTAGTGGCAGTGGCCCAGTGGTGGCAGCCCCGACTTACGAACAGTTAGTTGTGGGCCAGGCAGGAGCATAACTTTATGTAATTTATTTCAGCACGACTGCTCTCATAAACGGTGAAGGAAAACATCGTGAGGAAACCGGCATGTCCTAGAACCAAAAATTCGAAGTCTTGTGACATCTACCAATCCGCGCTTGGCCCACGTTGTAGATTATATACCCATTCCCTCTCAAAGAGAGGACGCCTGTGTCCTAACAGTGGGGACATTAATAGGCTGATGATGATGATTTATATATCAATAATATGGTTTTGTATATCAATTTATAAAGCTGTCCTAATTGACCCAAAAGTTGATTGCTATAGTAAACTGCATTGTGGTATTAACTCCGCTTATATACCATTCCTGTAGATGAAGTATAAATAAATAAATAAAATAATTACCGACCTCAACGCGAGTGAAGTCTGCGGAAAAAGGCTGCAGAATGATAAATGTAATGATACACATAGAAATAATCCATACAAAGAAAGAAAAACAATTAATTTAGGTCACCAACTCACGATGTCGGCAAAACACGAGCAATTCTTGGAGAGGTAACAAAAAGTCACCAAAAACTTGGAAGAACTGAATTGTCGTTACCAAAAAGTTGTGCGCGCGACTGCAAGTGTTAACTTTCTGCATCTACTCTCGCGGGGATTGAGAAGAATGCTTAAAAAGCCTCTTGGAGAACTTTAACTGCTGTAACTAACTGTGATATAGATTAACTGGATGGGGTAGCTTGTTGCGAAAGTATTGCAGAGTTTAATTATGGGATTCGACAAGGGTACTTAGGGGCAAGGGCCGACGCCCGTCGGGGCTGCGGGTTGTTGTAAGAGATACCGCAGCCTCGACATAAACGGCTAAGAAGGAACATGGGTGGTTTTTAGTCAGAAGAAGTCTGACACTCCCTTTCGCTCTGCCTAAGAGTGGGAGGGGTTATTTGATGATTTCCAACCCCCAAAAAAAGGGTACTTCGAAACCCATTATGTAATGATATTCTTACTTCCATGGAAAAAAAACGGCAGAAAGATTGAATTTTTAACCGACTTCCCAAAAAAGAGGAGGCTCTCAATTCGATGGGATTGTTTTGTTTTTTTTTCTTATCTTAAAATACCGAATTTACTTTCTTCTGATTTTGGGCTGCGTTCAAGTAATTAACGTTGGCAATATTTGCTCGAATACAATCGTATTTACATCTACTTATCACTTTAAAAGTTCAACATTATTTCAAGCTACTCTTTGTGACCCGTTAATTAATGTTTTCTCTTGAGTAAGTATAATTAATTGATAAATAAATTAAAAATGTGTAAATTGTTCAATCCTTTCTTCAATCCGCTCTGGGCCCGCGTGGAAGATCATAACCCATCCCTCTCTCCTAGAGAGGAGGCCTGAGTCCCTGCAGTGGATGGCTGACGATGATGATGATGATGTTCATTCATTTTAACATAAGTACATACAAGGTACGTTTTTATTGACCAGTCAAAGTTTGAAATCAGGATCTTGATGTCAAACCGAAGGTGCATTTCATATATTCGATGTCGAACATTTATAATAAAAGCATTAATTTGAAAATGTTTTTCAAAAACCTATTCCTTTGCCTAGTGGGCTATCAATACACTTTGTAGTAGGTAGCACCAGTTTTAAAATGTGAAAGCAAAATGGATTATACCTAAAAGTCATTGACCGGAGCACGTTGTATGTGCGAAAGGGTTATCAGACTTTTCCGAAATATTTGGTTTGGTTCTGTCTGTTATTTATCAGTGTTTTTGGTCATATTTTTATAAGTATGATATAAGCCCTATTGCGGTTTTCAATTTCAATATGTCCCTTGTTTCAACTAACATACTGACATGAAAATAATCAAGTGGAACTCTATTTTAACCCCTCTATGGTGCCATCCAGCATCACGACCTCTTTTGAGTGCAGTAAAAAGTTTTTTTTTTCATTTTCAGTCCCTTAATGTCGCCTCCCGTTGTCGCTCAGCATTTGAAATAGTCCAGCTAATTTTATGCTTTCTTCTGAGATATTTAAAAAATGCAAACTCCTTTATAACAATAGCGTTGTTAGTTTACACGGAGCGCTCATTAACGGCCATCGTGCGCTTTTCTTTGGTACTAAGTTTTTTTAAATTGTATTTTCTTGCTTCAAGGAGTTGGCGTTATGCTTTTGATAGTTTATCCTAGCTGTGCTGTTATTTGTGTAAAAGTGTGACCATAAAAGACATTTACATGTTCTAAGTAATGAAAACTTCATATCAGAACAAGATTGAGGTCAAGAGAAGGCTCGACGGCGCGTTCGTGTTCCACGCGCGCCTCAGAGAGATGCCAGCAACATGGGAGGGGCCCGAAAGGGCCGACGCCCGTCGGGGCCGCGGGTTGTACACTAGTTATCGCGGCTTCGACATAGAGGGCGACGAAGGAACATGGGTGGTTTTTAGTCAGTAGAAGTCTGACACTCTGCCCAAGAGCGGGAGGGGTTATTCGAAGATTCTCCACCCGCCAAAAAAAAAAAAAAACATTCAATAATTGTAAAAAAAAAAAAGGCCGGTCGGACTTGCACATGAAGGGTTCCGTATCATCGTAGTAGGGAACCCCCCTTTCATTTGTATTATTTCTTGTTAAAGCGTCGATAGAAAAACATATTTTGGATAAACTTGTTTTTCATAGTATTTGTATAAGTCAAAGGTCGCAAGTAATGACAAATATTTGCGGGTTTTAAATGTGCTATATCTCCAAAACTGTTTACTATATATCGTTCAAACCATTTTGTTTGAAAGCTTACGTTGCGATCCACAGTATTTATTTTTATTCGATTTTTCACTCTCGTAGTTTAGAAGTTAGAGGGTGTCTAACTTCCAATCGATTGTATTTGAGAAATAATAGTTTTAGGAACCTCAATATCATTTTTAAAGACCTGTCTGTAGACACCCCACACGCATAGGTTTGATGAAAACAGTTTTTTTTTTAGTTTCAGTTCCATGTATGGGGATAAAATCGTACAGCGGTTTATAGAATACATCTACCTACCAAGTTTCAACTGTGTCGTCTAAATAGTTTCCGAATAAAGTGCTTGTGACATACGGACGGACAGACAAACATGACGAACTATATATAAGGGTTCCGTTTTTTGCCACTCGGCTACGGAACCTAAAAACTTGAAAATACGTTGATTTATTTTTATGAACAAAATGATAAGGTAATAAGGTAAGGTAAGGTAATGGTAAGGTAAGTTTTGGTAATTAATTAAAAGGTGTTATTTTTGGTTAGCGATATTCCACTTTTCACAACATTATAACCCCTTTCCAAATTCACACTCTAAAAACCTGATTCCATGAAATTCTTGTCAAAGATTTATCTGGGAAGCGAAGGTGTTAGATAATCTTCAAAGATCAAAAACCTTAATTCCAACCATTCTCTCCCAAACGGTTACTCCGTCCAATTAATTCTTAATCCCGGAAACGTCTTAAGATCTTCATAGAACATATTTTAATGGTTCAATTTGTCATACCGCCATCTCGAATTCAATGGTTACCGTCTCAATCAAATGGCCAGCATTTGTCATAGGTTTGAACCAATTGTGTCGAAAGACTATAACAAATTGGTCTTATTTGTAAAAGACATAGTGGTTCGTTGTAAAAACAGAATTGATAGCTCTCAATAAAAATGTTTTGATGGATTTCTGGGTGATCACTGCGGTCATTATATTTGATGAAGGACCGTTTCTTGTGATAAAAGTCTGCGTGTAAATTATTATGATATCACTTAGTGCGGTCGTTTTCCTTTTTCTGGATGGAATTTTTGTCAATTACATTACTGGTCATTAATAAGAATAATTCTCATTTTTTGATATGCCAGATGCATCAGAGAAAAAAACTCAGAAAAACGCTTATTTTAATTTATTGCCCACATATCACTGCACCACATTATTATCGTCCAGTCAGTGCAAGCATTTGTCAGTCAGTCATAATAATATAAGATCTCTACTACTTAAAAAACCACTTTACTTAATACTTAATAGGCAAAATTAAAACACCGGAAAACAAGATAAAATAAATCAGATTCAACGAACCACAAAGACTACGCAAGCAAGAGTTAAAACGGAAAACAATTTAATTACCAGGACCCACGAGTTAATTACCTAAAACGTAGCAAGTAGTGCAAGCTTGCAGCAAGTTGTAGGACAAGTTGCAGGACAACCGGTACAGCTAAGTACGGCGGTTACCGTTCGTTTCGCCGGTTGAGCGTGAAATCTGCAAGCTAGGTATGCAAACTTGTTTGGAGTTACACAGACGTGGTTTTGCTGGAAGACGCTTTGGATTTTTCAGGTCAAAATGTAGAAAGATGATTTTAACTAAATATACTTATTACTTTTTTACTTAGATACATCGACATATTTGTACCTTTTATGAGTTGACCGGGAATCGAGTTTTTTATCTTAAAAGAAAAAAAATTAAAAATTATTTTTGGGCGACAATAGTGCACAGGAGTATATTTAATGACTAATATTGAACATTTTAGTGTAGACTTACTGTTTGTAAGTCGGGGCCGCCACTACTGGGCCAACGCTGAATGAACGTTTAGATATTAAAAAAATATTTTATACTAGCGGATGTCATGCGTTTTCACCCGCGTAGTTCCCGTTTCCGTAGGAATTCAGGGATAAAAAGTAGCCTATGTCACTTGGGAATAGTGTAGCTTCCCAACGTTGAAAGAATTTTTCAAATCGGTCTTGCCCACGACTTTGTTCGCGTGGAATTTTATAAATCTTTTTTTTTTATTAAAAATATCCTGTTACTTCTAATATCTCCAAGCATAATTATGTGTACAAAGTTTCATGATGATCGGTTAAGTAGTTTTCGCGTGAAAGCGTAACAAACCAACTTAAATTCACATTTATTTAATAATATTATTAGTAGGGAAGTACTCAGCGCATTTTTAGTTTTTTTTTTTATCTTCTTCAACTTGGTTTGCACGAAATACAGTTCTAAAAACATTGAAAGTTAAACAATTGTGGATTGAACCTCCCAAAAATGCATACCTATCTAAAATCTTCTAGTTGAAAACTAGTTGTTACAGCAGCGGTGAAGGCTTTCAAGCAAGCAAGCTGATTGATGAGATGCAATGAATTTTTCGAAGAATTAAGAAGTATTATAAAAGATGCGTATAGTGCAAAAGCAAAATTGAATGCAATAAAAATATGTCGTGTACAAGAGTCAAGGAGAGAGGTCATCGGGAACAATGTTAACCAATTGCGCGAGTGAAAGGCGTGTGACGTAGGTCGATAGGTTTGTTCTTGACACCGAGATGTCGCCCTCAGTCTTGAATGTAGAAAAATAATAGGATTTGGAACACTAGTCTTTTAACTATTCCAGTTTCTTTACCCCTTACTTGCCTCCTACATCCATGGCATTCCACGTCACTCTAATATTTTACGTGAATGTTACGAGTTGCTAGTTTAGTTCGCCGTAAGACTGTTCCTACTTGTTTGGCGGAATAATTTCTACATGTTTGTCTTGTGCCCTTTGAAAGCAGGCAAACTGGCGTAAATGTGTCTAAGATAGTTTGAACTCGATTAAGTTGCATGTTGATCGTTGATACTTGGAACTAGTTAACACTTTCAAGGAACGATTTAGTATGTTTGAAAACGAATGCAGTGTGTTTGGTTAACAGTATATTATAAACTTTAAGGGAATATGGTTGCTGCGGGATGTTGAAAGATATACCGTGGCCTTGACATATAGGGCTAAGTAGGAACATGGGTGGTTATTAGTCAGTAGAAGTCTGACACTCCCTGTCGCTCCGCCCAAGAGCGGGAGGGGTTATTTGATGATTTCCCACCCCAAAAAAAAGGCATATTGTTGTATTTTCAATGTTATCTATAAATACACGTAAACTACTGATATACTTATACTTTTTACCCAACAACCTGCAAATGGCGTCTACCTTGTTATTTTATTCGGCAGATCTAGGTATGCTAATATAATTGAATCTAAGAGACCATAGAGACGTGCCAATGATATTATTATTAATTGTTGCAAGGGTAAACGTCGTAGTTTTCGAATGACTAAATAAATTTTCTTGAATAATTTGCTAGAAGCGCCTAAAAATATAAGAGAATCCAAAATTTTACACTACATCTATCTTTTTTTACATTTTCTATTCTAGTGTTTTGTTAGGATAATAAGACAAGGAATATTAATTTGTAAACGTGTATTTGTCGATAGAAATGAGTATAATTATAATATACCCTAAAAGATTCGGTAACTATGTATTAACCACCACACTGTACAAATTTACGCCATTTTTTTTTTTTGTTTTTTTTGGAACAACATTTACCAAGCGAAATGACATTCCTCCACTACTTATTGTTTCGATGGACGGGCAGTTGGTCACCGATGTTCGCCGGTTTGTAAGGTAGCAACTAATGATATTTCACTGCATACCCTCGCTGTTAATTTTATTGTGTCCTTATCTTATCGTATTTTATTGTTGTCTGAATTATGTCGTCGATGATTTTGGTGCACGGTAAAACTCTAATGAGTTTATGTTTGCACCAACTTGTTGTAATGTAAGTGTACTAATAATAGATAAAATATATAAATAAATTTACCAGAAACGAGCAGAAGAAAAAGGTTGTTGAACAAAATTTTATTCATGTCTCATCTACCTTTCAAACTTTACGAAATGAGTAAACAAAGCGAGCAAGGTAAAGAATATAATATAATATTTCTGTCCCATTACCTCCACTCAAGTAAAAATGTATAAAAAGTGTAAAAGCATCTGCGTGAGATTAGAACGCACTACTTACCGATTCACGATAGATCTATCCGAACGCGCCCGACCGAGATATTGGAGGTCAAAGTTCCAAATTTTGCACAGCTGTTTTTGTAAATACTAGTTTTTCAGGTTATAACTTTACTTAAATTACCTCCATGACCCGTTTACTATTCAAAGCATCTACTAGCACAATGTTTTATATAGAATACAACAAAATTAAAGAATTTAAAATATTCAATAATTCTACCAATAACTCCGATATCCTTTCTAAATTTTACTTTAACGTTCCCGGAAGGTCAAAGCGATGGAACGTGCCGTTGCGTGTTCCATTTACTTCTACAAATTACAGGCAAAATTCATTTATAGTGCGTGCAAGTAGGAACTTTAATGACATGTGTAAACAACATGATTTTGATGCTTTTATAACGAGTGTGTCCTCGGCCAGAAAGTGCATGGGCCTTAGCTTTTTTAAGTAAAATTTAGTTTTTTCAGGTTTTTATTACTGTACTGAATGTAAAATGTGAAAAACGACGTGTTTTTTTTTTTGATTTTGAATGTTTACTTTATTCTTTTCTTTTGTGGCTGTATTGTGTTGTTTACACTCTTTCTTTGTAATCTGTTTTTAGAAGTGAGGACTTTTAATTGGCTGTCAGCCTCACATACTATTTTTTAATTCTGTTAATCTTAGCTGTAAGTCTTCCATAGTTAATAAATATATATATAAATAAACAAAAAACAAAACAATAGATACTAATTTTACCATAAAATGTGATTTTTGACCCCTAAAAAAAGTCGTTTCCCAGCAAGAATTTTGCGTAGGGGTACTTAGTTTGATGTATATAACGCTTGGTTGACGTATGCGTGAAGGGTTAATTTACACCCTGTATTACAATGTTGAAATTATGAACGACAATCATTTGTTAACGACAATGTATTATCTTGAAAGTAAAAGGTCGTGAGTCAAACTAAACGTCTAGCTATTGCTTTGTGAGATTGCTTATCCACTTTTGACTTACTGTACAATTCATCCCTACGTCTGGTTAGTAAGGTGTACGCCAGTTGCGAGTACTACACAATTACGAACCTGACAGTTCCAAGGAACATCACTCTGGCCTCAGGGAATTGGATGGTTTGACTGAAAGTAACGTCGATTGCCGAGGTACGTTTGGAATATGTTGAGTAAGCCCTATTTTATTATTCTTGCTTAAAGAAAGACAGGAATCCAAACAAAGAACAGCAATAAAAAAAAAAAACAAATTTTCAAACAATTTTTTCTGGCAAATAAATAAATTTCATTTCATTTCATAATATGTGAACTAGTCTCTCAAACTTGTGATAGCTGAGCCAAGCCCCTATGACACTCAATCTTGTTCATCAAAGCCAATTAACTGACTTGATGAGTTCATCATCATCATCATCCTATACTGTTCCTCCTGCAGAGACTCAGGTAGGAGAGGGATGGTCTAATAATCCACCACGCGGTCTCAGTGCGGGTTGGTAGGTAGATCAAAATCAAAAATCAAATCAAAACTCATTTATTCAAACTAGGCTGATAATCAGCACTTTTCGAACGTCAAAATTTACTTTACTTTACTTATTTACAAAAGACAGTCCCCCAAAACGCCCCCTCTTCGACACTTCCTAGTGTTTTTGCTGGAAAGAAGAAGTGGCGGAACAAACTCCCCAGCACACATCTGTCTGTTAGGTTGGTTAGAAGAACCAGACTCGATACAATAGTAAGGCAAGTATAAAAAAGTATATAATAATAAAAAGGACATAAATAAATAACAAACATTGTCTTGTGTTTAACTGAGCGACCAACTGTTCTTATCATTTAAGTAGTCGTTAATGAAATAACGCACGTACTTTGGCTTTAAACGCATTAAATGGCAAGTCTAGAAAAGAAGATGGCAGTTTGTTATAAAATGTTATACCAATGTCACTTGTCTTCGAATTTTCGGTTCTAAGATACACACACACAGACACACAGTTTCGTCATGATGTTTTCCTTCATCGTATATTAATTTCACAAAGTAAAACACCTGCCTGGGCTGTTGCCGCCACCATTGGGCCACCACTGCTCTCTTGTTGAGTTTCTCATTGTCATTTCTGTACTCTTGAATTACTTAAAAATACTTACTTTTCCTGTGATAGCTAATCTTGATTGCTGCGCCATGTGTCGCGGTTCTATTCCTACACGTAATAAATATTTGTAGCCTAAAGTTTAGTAGCTGTTTTTCCGTATAAATTTAGTAAACGCACCCATGATACTGGAGAAATTCCCAGTCTAAGACTAACTGCGGTACTCATCACTCAACGATTACTTAAACCGTCACTTAGTAAAGATTTGACATACTTTTGTATGACAAAACTGTCAAAACCTTTACTAAGTGATGGCCTAAGTAATCAATAAAGCGGCAGTGGGTCTAAAAAAACAAAACTACAATAAAGCCAATTTAATATTCCAATTTGCCACAAAACATAGTGAGATAAATTCGGCGATGTACTTGTCTTAGTAACGGAGGCTATTTGTACCACGATAGCTTTTATCATGAACATGACCGCGGTGGGCCCTTAGAAATAGCGGATCAGGAATTATAAATGAAGGCCATAGCTAGCCTAGTAGTAAGTAGTGCGAAGTTTCGTATACAGTGAGATAAATTCGGCGATGTACTTGTCTTAGTAACGGAGGCTATTTGTACCACGATAGCTTTTATCATGAACATGACCGCGGTGGGCCCTTAGAAATAGCGGATCAGGAATTATAAATGAAGGCCATAGCTAGCCTAGTAGTAAGTAGTGCGAAGTTTCGTATACATAGATAAACTCACGCCCTTTTCTCATGGGGGGAACCAATAACCACAAAACGCCATTGTTACGATCCTTACATGCTTGCTTGCTTGCCTGCCTTCCTTGCATGCTTTTTTAACCTCGTCCACATTCATACATCTCGTCATGCATCACGCATGCCGATGCCGTGGCCGGTTGCAAGCACAACGCACCATCACTTTCTCGAGATAACCAATACGGTCAGTGTATGTCGTTCTAGGGCGTACCCTCCCGGTGTTGCATTGCCCTCACACTAAAATAAAATACCTAATTTATTCTGTAAATAACATATCGGAATCTCTTTTAAAGTCATACTTGGGACGTAAGTTAAATGCAGTCACATTTGATATTTGACTACCCTGGGATAAAATAGAGAAACAAACCTAATTTATGTAGAATGCAATACTAGCTAAAACTTTATTGTTGCTACACTGCCTTGCCGCCTTCGGTACAATATACAAAAAGTTTGTTGTTAGTTTGTCCACATGTCACATTTAACATGAAGTTTTCTCTGAATATTTTTTTCTCAAGGTTACTTTTACACAACGCATTTAATTAACACCCATGCATGTTTAGAATCCTACTAATAATATAAACGTGAAAGTTTGTGAGTCTGTATGTATGTATGTTTGTTACTCTTTCACGCAAAAACTACTGAACAGATTTGGATAAAATTTGGTACACAGATAGTTTATAACCTGGATTACCACATAGCAGATAGTTTTCATTCCGATGTTATCTTCCGGTAGCATAACTTTCGAGTTGTAGCGGGCGAAGCCGCTGGCAACACCTAGTGTGTAAATAATTATCAGTAGATTTCTACTATGCAAGGTAAAAACAGCAACAGCAGTTTAAAAACTCGAGAAGATACTTAAAATAATTACAATAAACCACGCTTGACTGCACCCTTACCTATGTTTACGAAAAAAAAAAAAAAACAATAAATAAAATAAATAAATAAATAAAAATAAATAAAACCTAGTGGCCACTTACTGAAAAATGAGCACAAATATTTGCTTATATCTTTCCCATTTTGCTGCCAGCGTAAAGTGACACGCGACGGGATTTCAACGGAGATATTAAAAAAAGCACCGAAAAATTTCTCTTGTCCGCGGTTTTAGTTCAAACCTTTGTGTCTGTACAATAAGGTCACCAAACAATACTCGGTCGTTAATCATAGAATATTTGACGTTGCGTCAACTTTTACAAGAATATTAATGGCGCCTAATACGACGGCCATTTTGAATTTTTCCGAGCCATCCTTACCCTTTCATGTTTACGCTGTTTCTTTGAAGATGATTACTGAATGTTTTAATTTAATTGTTTTACCTTTGATGTTTGTGTGTTGAAGTAATTGTAATTAATTTTCGTATTTATTTTCTAAACATTTCTAGTAGGAAGGCCGTCTTTTGAAGCCAAAAATAAATGTCTTAAAACCTTTTTTTAAACGGGTCACTGCTTTTAAAAACTTGTGACACCTTTGAATTTTATAGTTTCTTGTTAGTTTATTTTATAGTTTTTAATTAATGTACATAGTTTGGCAGAAATAAAAATTCCTTTGAATTTTGAATTTTGTTGTTGTTGAGGATACCCTGAGCAGTGGTGGTGCAACGGTTCCTGGTGCCCACTTTGAGTCGGTCACTCGTCGTTTCAAACCCCGATAAGTGACAGTAGAATTACTTTGTATTACAAACACAACACTATAAAATAACTATATTCTAGCACTGAACTTGGCCCAGGATCCACTCCCACTCCTAGAGAGGAGGACTGGTCCCTACAGTGGGAACAATGAGTTTAGTTTTTGATCCTCTGACTTGATTACGGGCGCAACCTCAACAAGTACCCACAAACCGTTTCTGACATCTATAAATAAATGATACTTCCCTCTGCGAAATTTTCACCTCGCACGGTCCCCTGTGACTGCAATAATTAACTTTTAAATTAAAAACATAGTGAATAAAACATACGATGTGATGGCACTGAGTTTACTAATTAATTTTACGCTGCGTGTCTTTGGGGACCAGCAGAGATTAATAGTGTGGTTGTAAAAAGCAACGATAATTATTATTATAAAGGTGTTTTTTGGTTTGTGGTGTTATTAAATTAATTAAAAACAGATTAAGTTACGCTTAATAACATGACATAGCGGCTCGCCTTTTCGTCCCTGAAGGGATAGGCAGAGGCGTACTTATTATTACACTCAGATTCTGCTAGTAATGGACTCGAATCTTCATCCCGAAGCTTCTGATTAGAGAAGTGCAGATGTATTATTCACATATAATCCGGGACGGGCCTATTGTTATCAACGGGGCATAAATCCGTTTTCAACTGCTACTGATAAGTTTCTAATGGAAAAAGCCATTAAGATTTCACCCGACGTGGGAATCGAATAAGTTCCTGACCTTGTGCTCAACAGACGCGTTTGTGTCTACTAGACCAGCGAGGTTATGTTGTCCTATTCTACTTAAATTATATGACAGCATTTATTTATTTTTCTTTACTTTCGAAGTCACACACTGACTGCCTTTATGGTCTTGTGGTCGCAAGCGGTACTAGGTATGCATGAGGTCCTGTTCGATTCGGCAAAGTGTAATTGGGTTTTTCCATCAGAAATTTCTCAGTTGCTGCTACTGAGTCTGCATTTGCACCCGTTTGATGGGAATAGGCTCCTATTACTAGTAACTTAAACATATCTAGAGAAAAGTGGGTTGGAAAACTTGTTAGGTACATCTCTGCTTAACCCAAATGTTATAATCAAAGCCACGTGTAACAGATAGTACTTACGGTACGTTAATTTCATTGTCCTTGCGTGAACTAAAGGGTAAGGTAATGGCCACTATCTCTTCCTGCGGGGATCGTTAAAGCGGAAGGACGCACTAGCCGTCAAACGTAATCTAAATGAAGGACCTTTGACAAGTTTTTGTGTTGTTACGTGACCTTTTTATTAATTTTAATGCCACACCTAAAATGTACTAAGAGATTTAGTACATTTCAGGAGGAAGAACTGTAGGTTAAAAAGTAACATTCGCTCGATTTCACGTTAAATAGTGAAACATAATTAAAAAGATTTATCAGTGTATCGTTTTTAAATATAAGAAGAAAGTCAAGGTTAAACCACACTCAGGCTGCGGGATGTTGTAAGAGATACCGCGGCCTTGACATATAGGGCTAAGAAGGAACATGAATGGTTTTTAGTCAATAGAAGTTTGACACTCCCTTTTGCTCTGCCCATGAGCGGGAGGGGTTAATTGATGATTCCCCCCCCCCCAAAAGGTTAAAGCACACGTGCCAAGGTCAGTACGTAACTGGGTGGCCAAGCATTACATATCGAGTTTTCTCTGTGCCTCGGAGAGCATGTTTAGCCGTTGATCCCGGCTGTCATTGTAGATCTTTGACAGCCGATAGACATAGTCAGTGACCCGTAAGTTTGATAACCCGTCTTACCAAGGGGTATTGTATTACCCTGGGTTATGGAGGTCAGGTAGGCAGTCTCTTCATGAAATATACTGGTATTCGGGTGGATCTAGTTAAACTGCAGTCGACTTCAAGATAGTGTGGAAAGGCAAGGCAGATGATGACACTTTTAGTACGTTTAATAACTGGATATGGTATCTGTGATAAGTAAGTGTGATGTGAAATAAAAGCTATCAAAGTTCAGTTGATGTACGAAGATTGTAACTTTGATTACATAAATCTTGGAATAAGACGGTTTTAAAGATTTTCTCTTTTGCAATACTTGTTTGTAATCTGGATATTGATTAAATCAATTGTTATGCAACTTTCGCGATTTAAAACTGCCAAAATTAATCGTCTAATTCAAAATAATAAATGGTTTGAAATTTTAAGAATTAAACTTGATGACAAAAATGCCAAATGACAGGGGTGGCAAAACGTATCGGTCCTATTACGTACATCTCTGCCCATCCTTTATGATATGTTGCGTTGTGATAGAAAGAGCTTTTGTTTCTGTATCCGAGTTCCCAGGTAATAATAATAATAAGTAGTACTAGCGGACGTCACGCGGTTTCGCCCGCGTAGTTCCCGTTCCCGTGGGAATACAGGGACAAAAACCTAGCCTATGTTACCCGGGCATAGTATAGCTTCCCAACGGTGAAAGAATTTTTCAAATCAGTCCAGAAGTTTCAGAGCCTATTCGTTACAAACAAACAAACAAATTTATCCTCTTTATAATATTAGTGTAGATTAAGTTTTCAGTGCACGTTCGACATAATTATTATTCGTTGTAATTTTACTATCGTGTCTTTCGTCTTCTTTCTTGGTGCATATGGATAACTTGTGAAATTAAGTTAGCCAGGACATCAGGTTCTACGCGGAGAAGATCCGAAGAGATCGATGGAGGTAGCTTTTGACTGAGTAGTGGCCAAGGTAAAGCCACAGAAACCAGGGCCATCCTTAAGCTCGATGGGTTGACGATATCGTCAAAGTTGTGGATAAAGGTACGGACAGAATTGGGAAGTGTGGCAGAAAAAAGGGGAGGAATATTTATGATCAGCAGTGGGTGATTCCGGGTTGATACGATGATGATGATGAAGGCGGTGCTGCATCACGCATCCAACCCCGGAAATATTATTAACGTTTGAAACTGTGGCGACAGCGACATCTATCGCAACAAATGCTAACTAATGGCAATGCATGCATTGCGCTATCAAAAATGTCCGTGACATTAGCGTATATAGAAAAATCCCGACTTACATATGTCGGGCAGTTAGCCCACCAGACACAACACCCGTCTGGTCGGAGGATCCGCCCTTTTCTATGGGGGATGAGGAACTTTACACCCTGTTCCTTATCACCCAAAAAACTAGCTTAACACAAACCAAAACCCGATTAAACGAAACATAAACCTATAATTATTATAAACTCATTACATAATTGTACACTATTTACCCAATTATTAAAGCTAAATAACTCCTCACAAACCACCGACAAATTCCAAGTTCAGCAAGAATTTCACGCAATTCCTGCTAATTTCTGACGCTATCAATTATCGTTAGAATCAAAGTGCGTAACGATATAAGCGATTATAAGACAAGGCGTTCTCACTTGCTCTGATTAATTAGTATAATAGTGGAATATCACAAGCCAGCAATTCGTGTACCTAACTATAACTATTAAACCCATTATTTGTGTAAGAGCTCGTGGCTTAATAACTGGCACTCAGATAACTGGCATCTAGGTTAAGCCACGCTTTCCTAGGTTGTTCTGTGGATGGGTGACCACCTATTAGATACCAGTTATTTTTGAAATTTTTTCTTAATATCTTATCGATGTTTACCTTCCAATATCGCGGTAACGTGACAGCTGGGGTACCGTGTTACTGGGCATTTTTTGTTCGTCTATATGTCCTCTATCCATACATACCACTTTCATCATGAGCCGCGATTTCGAAAAAAAAACAAAATGGCGGGCAGGTTAATATGCCACATCGGTTCTATCCCCTTATTGGAAGGTGCTCACAACGACCAATCAAGCCATACAATCAGTTTATACGGATCCCTCATTGTACGGGAAATCTTTAAAAAGTAAAGCAAGGACATGTTATAACATAACATTTATTTATTTTCAGGCAGTTCGGCCAATAGAAACCTTACAGACTAGCATACATTTGATATCATACAATTTGTGTTAGTAAATAGAACCTTTTTTTTTGGGGGGGATGGGAAAGCATCAATTAAACTCTTGGGCAGAGAGAAAGGGAGTGTCAGACTTCTACTGACTAAAAACCACCCATGTTCTTTCTTAGCCCTATATGTCAAGGCCGCGGTATCTCTTACAACATCCCGCAGCCAGTAAATAGAACTTTAAAAATATATTAGTCACACTTTACTTTAGATATGTCACTGTGCGTTCATGTGCCACTTGCCCGTGGAAGCGACGGAACGCCACTCCCAAAAGTCCTCTTCCATGACGAGATGCAGATAATACTTTGGTATTCGCACCACGAACGCCTTAGGCCTCATTTGCGGAGACGAGCGGAGTTCGCGCGGCGCATTGTGCGTTTTTAATTCAAGCACATGGCGATGTATGAAAACGTTAATGATTTCAAACGACGATTATACGAGACGCGATTTTTCGCTCGTTAGTTTAAAATGCAGCGTTCGTTGCGGTGGACCCACCTCTCAGTAAATGAATAAAAAATCAAGCGACTAGCCTTCTCAAAGCGCCGCGCGACGCCTCGCGTCTCCGTAAACGAGCCCTTAAAGATGACGTAGCGGCGCGACTCAAGCAACTGCGCCCTTACCACGTACTTGGTCTTTTGACGCACGTACTCTACGATATCCTCCGCCATAGTGGAACAGTGAAGGCGGGAGATGCACACTGAAGTGTTCAGCTTAAATAGGCACGTTGAGCCCCGATGGAGCCGTGCTGCAGCAGTTTTTGTTGGCAAAAGCGGTTCATGTAAAGTGTAAAATTTGATGTGTCGCCGTTTGTATAGACAGAATCTTAATGATCACTAAAATTCACCCGGTTTTAAAGTTATTCTTATAAAGTTATCATTACCATCATAATGTGCCCGTTTAGGAATATCTGTGGCATACATACCAATATAAGCAAAAACTACACAGAATATTGAAACACTATTCACAATGTTAGCTAACTTCACCCAGTCTTCACTGCTTGACTTGCTATCAACTGTAGCATCATCAAAATCCCATCGAGGATACACTAAATACGATATGTAGTTGTTGTCATACACAAAATCATTGATTAGTTTTACAAAATTGTGGGGCGTTGATTTGAACTTACATATTGCACGCAAAAAGAATGTTAAAAAAATGATAATAACAGATAGAACTAATGAGCCACGATAAAACAACAATAAGGTCGGTGAGAAATGAGATTCTACTGGTATGGTAGCAGCTAACTCCGTCAAGAAATAATAATGGCACATCAAACTGAAGCAGATCATTGCTAGTCGTACTCTACGCCTCACATCCAAAAACATCGGCAAAATACTAAGAACACTTAATATGTAGGCAGGATAAACGACAATCGCAGATAAGCCCACTGCTTCTCGCATCAAAAACATGGAGACTTTTGCCGGTTTTTTAGTATTAGTTGTATTATCCTGTACGTGTTTATAATCAATTATGTACCATTCTGCACCTTCAGGGTCCATGACTACAAACCCAAAGTTAAGTGTGTAATTTCTTCCATGTCGAGTCTTTTCCGTCGAAGAGAATTCAAAACTGCATTCTTGCACGTCGTAAGGCCAGTCTGAGAGTTTGATGCTGCACCACGTTTCTTGTAGTAAATGATGTTGGCAGTGGACGTCTCCAGTACTCTTTACTTCATAACGATAGAACGACGTATAAGAATCAAAAAAGTCTTCGTAATTGGTTATTCCAACGTTTGGAGTCCACATATAGAAGTTCGATACATCTGTCTCGTTGATACCGTGATACTTTGCGGGATCCCACTTCAGTCGTTCGTCGTTCCACTTAATATTTGACCACGCTTGCACCGTTAACATTCCTTCTTCAACATTAAAGTGGAATCCTCTTACAAAGAAAGTGACATTAATTGCTGTGGCCTCTTTTGGTGCTTCGTCTGCGTCGTAACCGCAGCGCAGGTCTTTCAAGAGTTCCTTTTCCCAAGTGATGTATTCTGGGGTATCGTTAATAACACAATTTTCGGCGGCAAAAGTATAGTTTAGGAAGAGTACCAGGACGATATAAGTGTTCAGAGCCATGATTCCTTTGATACTGCGAACCGTGTTAGTGGTTAGTTTGTTTTGTTACATAATACGAAAACGCCCACTGCAAATGTTTGGACATAATGTTAAAGTAATCAAATCGCACCTATTTGATAACAATAGCAAAAATATTATAAAAGTTCTAACTCAATATCCAAAAACTATGACACATGCAAATAACTGTATTTATACGACATATACCAGCGTTTCTAAGAGAAAGAACGAAAGGCGAATTTGTGAACCTTTCATTAATTAATAGCAAAGAGAAATGCAATATATTATTCCACGATGCTTCTCGTAAATGTTCACTAAAATTATTTACATTCACAAAAAATTTAATAAATATTCTTATTTCTTAGGTTTTTTGTTTATCTAGAGCTAGATATAAATTTAAGTTTGAATTAATATAATGCTTTAACTGAATAATTTTGAAAGTTCCTAATTACGTTATATAATCGTCGAAGGAGGGCGTTTTGGGGGAGTGTCTCTTGTAAATAAGTAAAGTAAAGTAAATTTTGACGTTCGAAAAGTGCTGATTATCAGCCTAGTTTGAATAAATGAGTTTTGATTTGAATATTTATACTGCAATATTGTTAGTTTTAAGTTATCTTGCTGCGCCCTAACAGGATCATGTACTCACTAGTTCTAAGCCTAGCGTGTAACTATGATGTGTACATTGTGCAATAAAAATAAAAAAATATTTGGGTGTTTCCGTAAAGTACATTATTAGAGTGTAGTTTCAAGGCAAATATGACCCTGCTCGCTTACATTATACACTGCAGCCGAATCTTCCTGACGTACACTCGTACCAATAAGTGTTTTATTGAATTGTCAATAGTGATTAGAGTTATTTTTACAAAGTGTTGTACTCCAGAATACATTACCTTGGAAAAAGAACTCGTAAAGACCTTGATTACGGAAGAAGTAGGAGTAACATCGCTTTTCCTGACTCTTTTAGTCGCTAAACTATCGATAGTAATTGCTTCAGGATTATGATTTTTGCAGAAAAAACTGTCAGTGTAGCTTAAGCCATTCTGTAGGTCGCAAATTTATGGTAATCGTCATCATCATCAGCCTATATTGTTCCCACTGCAGGGAATCAGGCTACTTCTAGGAGAGGAATGGGCTATAATCCACCACGTGGGCCCAGTGCGGATTGGTAGATGTCAGATATTTTCGAATTTTTAGGTCTAAGATATGCCGGTTTCCTTACGATGTTTTCCTTCACCGTTTTTGAGAGCAGTGGTGATGAAATAAATTAAACAAAGTAATGCGCCTGCCTGGGTTCGAATCCACGACCACCTATTCGTAAGTCGGGCCGCCACGACTGGGCCACCACTGCTCTCCCCAATTTATGGTCGATACCTATGGATAAAATATAGATAATATTTTGCCACGATATGAAATACGCGCAGTTTGATAACGTTTACAGCTTATCGAAACATTCGCAGTGGGCGTTTCCGTATTATATGACCAAATATAACATAACGACTGATACAGTTCGCAGTATCTAGGAAACCATGGCTCTATACACTTATATTGTACTGGTACTCTTCCTAGACCATACTTTTGCCGAAAACTGTGTTATTGACAATACTCCAGAATACATCACTTGGGAAAAAGAACTCTTGAAGGATCTAAAGTGCGGCTACATGCGACGCCATGCACCAAAAGAAGCCTCAAAAATTAATGTCACTTTCTTCGTAAAAGTATTCCACTTTGATGATGAAGAGGGAGTGTTGACGGTACAAGCGTGGGTTAAAACGAAGTGGAAAGATGAACGACTGAATTGGGATCCTGAGAAGTACCACGGCATCAAAGAGACAGATGATCCGAACTTCTTCATTTGGACTCCAAGCTTTGGAATACTTAACTCCGAAGACTTTCTTGATTTTGACGTAACCTTCTTTCGTTTTAACTTAAAGAGTACTGGCGTCGTCTACTGCCAACATCAGACAAAACAACAAACATGGTGCAACGTGAAGCTCACAAACTGGCCCTACGATATGCAAGAATGCAGTTTTGTGTTCTCGTCGAGGAAAAAAGAAAATTATACAATTGACTTTGATTTTATAGTGCTTGAACCTGAAGGTGCTGAATGGTATATGTTCGATTTTGGACAAGATAATAGTACCGATTTGACAAAAGTGACTTTCTTTTTAATGCGTGAAGGAGTGGGGTTATCTGCGATTGTCATTTCTCCTGCTTTTATTTTAACTGTTCTTACTATTTTATCGATGTTTTTGGATGTGAGGCGTAGAGTAAGACTTGCAATTATCTGCTTCAGTGTGATGGGTCATTATTATTTTTTGACGGAATTAGCTGCGAACTTACCGAAGGAAACTCACTTCCCACCGACTTTACTGTCGTACTATCGAGGCTCATTAGTTCTATCTGTTATTATCATTTTTTTAACATTAATTTTGCGTGCAATATGTAAGTTCAAATCAACGCCCCACAATTTTGTAAAACTAATCAATGATTTTGTGTATGACAATAACTACACGACGTACTTAGTGTATCCTCGATGGGATTTTGATGACGCTACAGTTGAAAGCAAGTCAAGCAGTGAAGACTGGGTGAAGTTGGCTAACATTGTGAATAGTGTTTTTATTTTCTGTGTAGTTTTTGCTTATATTGGTATGTATGCCACTGATATTCCTAAACGAATAGATTACAGTAGACTGTAGTACATAATAAACTTACGCTCTTTTTCTCCCATGGGAGTGGGTAGAAATAACAGAGCGCTACGAGCTACTGTCCTTACGTACTTGTTTTACCTAGTCCACATTCATACATCTGATCACATAAGGTCAGTGAACTTCATGCTAGAACGTCCCCTCCTCAACCATCTAACCATACTTTTTTCAATTTGTGTCACTACATTTTTTAACCGCAATGTTTTCGTATAACTTGAACAATATCTCCTTATACATATTTCATACAATGTTAATGATAATAACTTTAAAATCGGTAAAAGTTTAGTAACTAATTAAAGATTATAATTATCTATAAAATCGACTAATTCAAATAAGTTTTATTTTTCCTTTTCTAGAGATGAGGCCTCCCTGCGTGCCTGTGGGGATATCATAGGCTGATGATGATGTTTTTTTTTTATTTATTTTTTTAAATAAATTAGTACAGAGGTGTTACTGAAATTTAAACTCTCCAAACTTTTACGTTTGATGGCGAGATGAAATATTGCTTTATTCCTTCGATTTAATTTTTCAAATTGCAGCCAGAGATTTATATAGATTTATAAAATCAGTTAAAAAGTCGCGATCATGCGTACGTAGGTCTGCCATTTTTAAATGACGGACGACCACTACGATATAAATGAGTCGTCGGGCGATGAGCGTACCTCATTGCCCGACGACTCATTTGCGGCTTAGGTTTGCATTAGCCTCGACTGCGCTGTGAACACTGAACACCCAACCACACGCACAGACAAGTAAGCACAGCGGCTTGCGCAGGTAAAATTTCTAGCAAGTCGAATATTGCGCAGGCCGCGCCGTGGGGTTTGCGCGTGATTCAGATTTCCCAACCAAACGCGCGGTGTTTCGCGTTCAAGGCAGTTTGCGCAGGCAAGTCCGTGGTGAAGTGCGAGCGTATGGTAGGCGCATTACTCGTAACATAATGAGACACCTCCTTTCTTGCCCTATCATCCATTACACAGTCCATCCATCGGTTCATTGGTCTTCCTCTACTCTAAGACCTATCCGCATTCATAGTCAAAACTTTCCTAACGACACTTTCCTCATTCCTCCGCACGAAATGCGTATACCACGAAAACCAATTTCCACATAACTTTTCAGTTACCGGTGCGCCACTTTCAGGCTTCCTCTTATGTCCTCATATATTATTTAATTAATGAAGACCACACTTTCCTTTATATAAATAATAGGTATATAGTTAGGTACAGACGCCAGCATATAAAGCAACCCGAAGCATAGACTAACATTTTCCCCGATCATCCTTGAACCCAATGGTTTAGCGATAAAGTTGAAGAACAATCTAAGTTTGTCAGATTGTAGCTTAATTTGCTGACGTTTATACTTCATTTTTTATCTAAAACAAGGTGAAAAGGGTTGTTTACTAACTTAAAAATAAATAAATATTCTAATTAGTCCGTGTTTTAGATTGTGGAAAAATAGTAGGTACGTATTTTTACCCGACTGCGGCGAAGCCCAAATGGAGGGTTATGTGTTTGACGTGTATGTATGTATGTATGTATGTCCGTTTCTTTGTTCCCTCATAACTCATAAACGGATAAAGGGATTGGAATGAAATATAGATTCGTCGTTAGATTCGTCTTGATGGCGCGAGTGTCACTGGCTAAATTAAAATTAAAAAACAAAGAAAAAATGCTGGTTTTGGGGGTCATAACGTGGATGTGAAAAAATAAAAAAAATCCATTACTATCGAGTAGGGTATCAAAATGAAGGACTTTAAAAGGAGATTACAAAAATATATGACACATATATGTTTAAAATAAATTCAAAGTCACAAATCATATAAACAAACACAAAAGTTAAATCATCTGCGAAGATTTTTACGCGACCAACGAAAGAACAGACACAAAAGAACTAAAAAGTTGGAAATAAAAAAAGTAGTTAAAAAACTGAATATTAAATTATGAAATGAAAAATAGAATGGACCCCGCCTGCTTCCAAGTTTTGTTTAATTTAAAATGTGCTTGTTTTTTCTTTTCAGTTTTTTCAGTCGGGTTTTTTAGTTTTTTAACTACTTTTTTTATTTGTTTTATCAAATCAATCAAAATTGGCAAAGATAAAACGCGTCAAGGATTTGAGGGGGGGGTTGTGACGTCACTCTCTGGTAAAGACTGTCATAATGTCTTAGAAAATGACGTCACACGAGTTTTCAAAGCACTATATCGTCTTCATTGTTTGTTTACGTGAAAAAAGAAAAAATACGTGTCCAATATTTTTTGGGAATCTATCTATTAAAGATTTTTTCAATGATTATTTTTCGTCTCTTTTAAAAGCTTTAATACCTCATACCCTAAATATTATGTAGAAAATCACCTCCTCATAACCCCCGAGTATAATCTTCCATGTGAACAACAAAGTACCATCCAAAAGACTGAAACTCAACCCTAATTATGCTAAAGGGCTAAACGTACCGCAAAAAGTAAGCCCAAATGAACCGAATAGGGTTGACAAAATGGGACTTTGGATTAAATTACTGTTTCTGAGGTGGGGTGCGTGTCAACGGATAATATGTTAGCCACGACCTTTTTTTAATTTGAAAAAGTTCATTAGGTTGATCAATGCGTGGATGCAATATAATGGAAGTGTTTAAAATGTGGTTGTACGGGAAATATTATATTATTAAAATTAGTAATAGTAGTGTTTGACCTGGAGGTCGGCACGACACTTAGCTAGATGGTTCAGTAAGATTTTTAGAATGATTCACTCATACACACAACATTCATTCTCATCCTGCTTTTTTCAATAAAAGTTTTCTATGTGGGTGCTAAGGGCTCTATAGTAAATTGATCCCACTCAGATGGGACCCGCGGATCCAATCAACCAAAACTATTTTTGAATTGGTCAACTGAACCCGCTGTCAAATTTTATGATTTGTAAGTAACGTCAAGTAGAAAAGTTTTTAGCCACGACTGAATGAAGAAGGACATTTAGTACATGGTTGCTGTTTTTGAGTGAATGTCCCTTCCGATAAGCGTATTCTTTTTCGCTAGAAACTTTTCTACGATAGGGGATCGGACAAAAAAATAATAATTAGTCCGTCAGATAGATTTTCAAAAAATGTCGGACACGTTTCTTTTTTCACATAATCAAAAAAAGAAGACGATACAATGCTTCAAACTCGTCAATTCCTCGAAAACGTCACATGTTAGTACATTTTTCACCAACAAATGACGTTACAACCCCCCACTCATGATCTTTGACGCGTCTTATCTTCGTCAATTTTTATTAATTTGATAAAACAAAAAACACGTATCCAATATTTTTCGATTATCTAACTGACGGACTAATTAGAATCATATTTTTTGACCCAGTCCGATCCCCTATTGTAGGAGTAACAAAGCTGCTAAATAAATGACGATTATTAGTTGTTTCATTATGTTTTTCTGTTTCTCGATATCCTGACATATCCAGTAAAACTTTCTATCCTTATAAACCCCATCAGTTTACGTGGGCACTTTTTCGAGCTGATTTCAGTTTGTTGCAAAATTTTTGTTTATATCTCTTTTACGGCTTGTGTCATTGAATGTCTCATTATTATTTAGGTAGGTAGGGCTTTGATGCCGAGTTTTAGGATTTTTTGAATTCCCAAATCTATTAATATTTTAATATGGAATTATGGCTCGGTACTCTAGGGATTGATGACCCCGCCATGTTAGCAATTGCCACATATTTTTAAAAGTATGTAACTTTTTTTTGTTCGTTATCAAAATTATTCCATCAATATACCTTTGATAACATCACGCCTGTAATTCCCGACGGGAAAGGCAGAGGTGTACAAATTTCGCCTGTCATCAGGTTCTCGGTTCGAATCCCGCGCCGGGCAAAGTAATAATGAGCTTTTCCATTCGGATTTTTTTTGTACCCACCGAGTTTGGCTCTGGAATTTGGCATTATAAATCTCTGGACTCGGTTGAATTTTATGGATGATGTCAAGTATTCATTTTATTTGATAATATTTAAATTACTACTGCACTGCAAATTAATTTCACAAATATTTTCATTGTGCTAGAATAGGCACTAAAAAAATCTAATAAGTCCGTCAGATAGATTTTCAAAAAATAATGGACATGTATTTTTTCTTTTTTCAGGTAAACAAAAGATGAAAACGATACAGGGCTTCGAAAAGTCGTGCCAAGACGTGTGACGTCACAAGGTTAGTACTTTTTTTACAAACAAAGTGACGTCGAAACTCATGATTTGTGACACGTTTTATTTTCGTAATTTTTTTTTAATTTCATAAACCAAAAAACACGTAGCTATCCAATATTTTTTGGTACCTAATATAACAGTCGGACCAATTAAATATTTTTGGTGAAATACCCTATTGCTGCCGGTTGATCGAAAGAGATACCGCGGTCTCAGACATAAACACTAAAAAGGGCTAAAAAGGAACGTGGGTGGTTTTTAACCTGTAGAAGTCTGACTCTCCCTTCCGCTCCGCCCAAAGCAGGAGGAGTTTTTTGATGATTTCTCACCCACCAAATTTACAAAAACACAAAACAAGACTAAGAAACAGTTACTTACAGACAAGGCAATAGCCACAGCCTCAATGAAGTCACTCTGCTTTTGTGGTCAAGTGGTTTAGACGTATACGTTGTGACACGGTGGTCGTGGGTTCGATTTCCACAGGAAGCAAACTTTGTAAAAGTTGTTTCAAGTTTGGCTAGGACATTGCAGGCTTGAATCACCTGATTGTCTGATAATAAGATGATTCCGCGCTTCGGAAGGGACGAATATGCCGGTGGACCCAGTCGCCAAATTGCGGTCGTCAAACCATGCCAGAGTCCCTTTTTTTTTTTAGCGGTGGAAAATCATCAAATAACCCCTCTCGCTCGGGCAGAGCGAAAGGGAGTGTCAGATTTCTACTGCCTAAAAACCACCCACGTTCCTTCTTAGCCCTATATGTCGAGGCCGCGGTACCTTGTGTATAACCCGCAGCCACGACGGGCGTCGGCCCATGCGGGCCCCTTCCATGTTGCTGACATCTCTTTGAGGTGCGCGTGGAACACGAACGCGCCGTCGAGCCTTCTCTTGACCTCAATTTTGTTCTGATATGAAGTTTTCATTACTTCTACTACTGTCGTCGTCGTAAGACGGACGGTCGGCGAGCTAGCCCATCACTCTCCGTCCACAGGCCCGCGTCTACGGTGGCCGGAAGCCATCACGTGGCCCCCGACGCCCGGAGCGCCTCCCGCGGCGATGTCAGAGCTGTGACAAACACACAACACAACACAACTGTATTTGTGGGGTCTTTAGACCTTACTACCCATACGGAAAGAAGAAGAACAATGAAGTCATCACTGCCAGAAAACCGTTCTAATAACCGCAAACTATCTCCAACTCCGAGCCTGTAATCAAACAATTTTGTTCGCAGAAGTGCGTAGGACCCTGTAATAAAACTTTGTAACCGTCCGGGGTCACTACTATGTTATTCCATTAAAAGTTTTACGTAAAAATGCGTAATTTACGCAGCTTTGTTTACGTGCTAAACGCTGGAGTGTTAACGATTTTATAAATTTTTAGGAACTACAATGTTGGTTACAGGTGTTCTGGGATAGGAGTGGGGAAGCTAGTTTTGTTAAAGGTCAAAATAGTTAAGGTATGAAGGTTGCTCTCAAAAACAGTGAAGAAAAACATCGTGAGCGGCCAGTCTTAGAACCGAAAAAAAATTGAAGACGAGTCATCGACCAACCCGCACTGAGTCCCTGCAGTTATATTTTTGTTTTATTTTTTTTGTTTTATTTTTGTTTACTTTCCTCTTTTTGTTATTTGCCTTTTTGTATCTATATAATGCAAGGGAAGAGCGGAGCCTTCAACTACAGGCATTTTCTATGCCTAAATGAAGACTCCTCGACATGTCATTTAAGCCAAAATGATACGTAATAAACTTAAACATAAAAACTTAAATGTATGTGTGTTTATAATATATATTCTTTTTCTTTTTTACTTCTTCTACCGACTCTCAAAAACCAGAAACAACAAGAAAAGATACAACAAAATGTTTAGCATAATTTATTCATACAGCTTAGTATTACATCCTCAGCACAGTATAATTATCTACATAATTATCTGTAATTACAATAATCATCTGGCGCCTAACATACTTCCGCAAACAGATAACACACACACACACACACAAACACACACACACACCCAAATACACAGACACACAGATTACACAGGCATTATGAATTAATTTAATTAATATAATTATAGCAGAGTCATGACATATAACTGTAATGTCCTTAGTTGATGATTCGTGGTTAATTACTAATAATTAGTAAATAATCCAGTAAGCTGTGCAATTGGCTGATAAGTCACCTTAGATGGAGAATTATTAACGCGTATGAAACTGTTTATGTCCGTGCGTTCAAGCATTTTTGTCATACCTATTATTGGAATCAAATATAACAGCTCACAACTTAGGACCCAGTAATATTAATGACAATAATATCCATTGTGCTAGGCAACTGGGCTTATCCCAGTTGTATACGTCCCTGTGTGCCTATTGGCCTTGTTCAGTTCTGTCTCCTGCTGATATGGAGGGAAGTGAAAATTATGTTTTTCCTACTCCTCTGCTATTCTTTTCTGATTAATTTCGTTGCGGGATCCAAGACAGTTAAATCGTTTCTCTGGGACTTCGTCGGGCTTCATTGCCTCGGCGCTTTTCTTGTGGTCGCCACTGTTGATTCTGGCTTACAGGAGTTACAGTGGTTTGGGCAGTGGGCTTGTCCCAAAAAAAAAATTGTTTATGTACAGTCAGCAGCTTCAATACAGGGTCAAAGCGAACACGAAGCCGTCAACCAAGCATTATTTACATCAAAGTAAGTACAGGACCAACACACACATTATGGCTGGAAAAACCTTTTTTTTTTGGGGTGAAAAATCACAATTTACGGTAAAACTCAATATTACAATGCTGATTGATGCATTGAATAGTAAACGGGTCATGGAGGCAATTTAAGAAAAGTTAAAACCTGAAAAAGAAGTTATTTGTTCCAGGTACGGTCTACAACTAAAAAATATCGCAGTGTTGGGGACAACATGTGCCTTTCGGCTACAAAAAGGGAACTTTGACAGCCTTTATGATATTAAAGTGTTGCATTTTTTTTTATGGTGAAAAATTTTTCCCTACTGTATTGATTTCATTGTCATGTTACGTAACCAAACTAATATTTTGGAATGCATAATAGCTTTAAGTAGTCAAAATCTAAAATTTATATAAATATTTCACGAGAAATTTGTGTTTGAACTCTGCTAAGTACCTTTAAACATTTAGATTGATCGTGACTCAATAATACACACATCAAAAGTGTCTAGGGATCAACATATATTTTTGCAATAACTTTTCTCCTGATTGATATTAATTAAAATTTTCTTTAAGGATTCATCAAATAAAGTGTTTTCGTTTGTCACAGTAACGATAAACCAAGTCACCTTTGCATTAATAAAGAAATTTGCCATTTTCCTAATAAAGGGATTTTTGACATTTGAACCACTAACATTAAAGTTCGAAAAAAAGACTGAAATAACAGTTTTCTTTAAAATTTTATTGGGTAACTTAAACAATTAATAATCCGTGTTTCTACCGCGAACACTAACAACACAAGAACATCGGTTTGGCATACTCAAAATGAGTTCATCCAAATCACGCTGTGGAATGGCCGCCCATGTTCGTTGCAACAACAAAAAAAGGTCTTCTTGCGACTGGATACCCTCCATATTCGGCAGAGCTCTTCTCTGTAGCATATCCCATGCATGCTCAATCGGGTTCAAGTCTGGCGACTGAGCAGGCCAGGGCAGGACATTGATGTTAGCTGCGGCGAGAGTCTGTCTTACAACTCTTGCGGTGTGCGGTCGTGCATTATCATGCATTAACTGAAATAAGGGACCGATTTGCACTTGTAGAGGAACGATGACGTCTGATACAATCGTCTCAGCATAAATTTGAGCGTTGAGGTTGCCTCTGATCCAAATCAAGTCAGTTCTTCCGCCGATCCAAATACCCGCCCATACCATGATGGTTCCACCACTATAAGGATGGACTTCCTGGCAGGATTTTAATCGCTGTTGGCGTCCAGGGGTTCTCCAGTGTCGTATACGTCTTGTATCCGGTCTCATACCAAAACGAGACTCATCAGAAAAGCACACGAAACGCCATTGTTCTTCTGCCCAATTTCTGTGTTCAAGAGCCCATTGATATCGAATCCTACGATTGTGCATTGCTATAGGTGGTACCCGTAGCGGTCTTCGGGAATGAAGGTTCACTTCATGCAAGCGGTTTCTGACTGTTTGGTCGCTAATTAAGTTCCCTGAAGAGTGATGAAGCCTCACGGCTAACATCATGGCGGTTATTGTTGGAGCTCTTCGAGTTAAGATTTGAATGTATCGGTCTTGTCTCCGTGTGGTGCAGCGATACCGTCCTCCATGGCGCTCAGCCACGGTACCAGTGCTTCGGTAACGTGTCCAAAGTCGACTGATAACACTCTGACTTGTATTCAGAGCTAAAGCCACAGTACGTTGCCGGGAACCAGCTTCTATCATTCCCACGGCTCTGAGCATTTCTTCCCTGCTTAAATGACGTCGCCGCTCCATAATAACGTTGGTTTTAATCAGTAGTAGGGAAACAGTAGCACTAATAATGTCTTCAATGCGTTGTATGTTTTTATAGGGAAAATATTGACAGCTGATTTTCATCTTTTACTCGAATTTGATTCACAGTTCCTGATTCAAATTATGAAATGCACCAAAAAGGATCCATATAAATTTATAAAATCATAAATTTATTACAAAGCCACATCTCAATCTCAAGAAATCCGCATAAAAATGCTTGATCCCTAGACACTTTTGATGTGTGTATGTATCATTGAGTCCTGAGCATCTAGCAAATTACTTAAATACATTTACAACTTTATCGCTAAAGCAATAGATTCAAGGTTGATTGGAAAATTTAGACTGTAGCTTCATTTGCTGACGTCCATATCCAGAAAGTTTAGGCAGGTTACCAGATATCATTCGGTTTTAAGTATTTCGTTGTTCTATTACAACTCCTGGCTAAATAATAACAGCCAGTCGGATTAATCTATAGATTAAGCAACGCTTGCCTAGGTTGGTATATGGATGGGTAAGCACCCATTACTTACCGGCTTTCCCCCATGCTCCGCAAGCACGTTAAATCCGGTTCCAACTCCGGCTGTCATTTGTGAATATTTTGTGTTTCTCTTATGTTTTAAGCTTTTAACTTTTTGTCAATTTGTTCTGTCTTGTGTGAAACCAATTATAGTAGATTATGCACCGAGGGGCTAAAGTTGTGTCTTATGTCACGGGCGTCATATTGAATTTCGAGTGCAACGAAGGATCCGGAATTTAACTCCCGAGCGTAGGGAGGGAGTTAAGAGTTTAACTCACGAGCGAAGCGAGGGAGTTAATACAAGAATCCTGAATGCAGCGAGGGATTCAAACTAGCCCAAAGCAAAGACACTTTTAGCCCAGAGGAGGATACTCTACTTTTTACAACTACTGTGAGAAAATAATAGCCATAGTACGAAAAACAAAGTATTTATTAAATAAACAAACAGTAAGAATAACATAATATTTAGAACTATTTAGTTAGTTATGTGCACTTATATATTAATTGAAGTTAATGGTAACATTTGAGATATTAGTCCAGTTGTGCAAAGATAATGTTACAGCCAATTACTATTACGGTATTACGGCGCGATACTTTTTCTATCTTTCTTTTGACAATCGTTACAGGTAGTCAGTGCTCACAAGTCTGACAACCAAATTTACCAAGGGGTTTCACATTGACCCAGTACTGACTGGGCTGTGCAAGTGAGAGAGGCAGTCGCTTCATTTAAAATATTCGTATTTTTCATTTATTATTTATTATTATATTTATTATTCAGATGTATTCGGTTAGACTGACAGCTGATCCCAGCATAGTTTGGACAAGGCCTAGCAGATTATGACAGAGAGGTGGTGGTCCCAACAGTAGAATCATTATAGGATGAATATGCTACTGCTGCTACTAAATGTTATTTCGTTTTTTAATATAATAATGTAATGTTCATAGCATTATCATTCATAACTTTTAGTAACTTAACGTCACCTAACAACCGTGCCAACAAAATGGTGGCCAAGCTAGCACCTAATATCAACAGCAAAACGAATCTTATACTTCATAGCACACTGTTTTAACAAAACAGCGTAGGAACAAACTGACAGCCACATTTCCACGCTACGTTACTTCCGACAGTTAGGAATAGGATCTGTGTCACGGAGTAAATAAGGAAATGGAGAGATTAGTGGATATCGGTTATCGCGACCAAAATTAATCATTTCATCCCCCACTTTCAACCCCTTACAACACTTTTTTCACATTAAAAAGTATGTATATCTATGCCTATGTCTTTTCTTAGGCTCTAGACTACCTGGGTACCAATTTTAATTAAAATCGTTTTAGTAGTTTACTCACTTACGCATTTATAATATTCTATTAAATAATTAAATACTAGCTGATGCCCGCGGCTTCTTCCGCGTCAAATTATATACGCAACATAAAACCTTCCTTGAGAACCACTCTATTCTCATTGGTGAAAACAGCATGAAAATCGCTACAGTAGTTTTTGAGTTTATCGTTAACAGACAGACAAACAGACAGACAGACGCGGTGGAGGACTTTGTTTTATAATATATAGTGATAGTAGTAAGGAGTAATAATTAATAATAAGAAGCAAATATTTCGACGTGCTACTAAGTTTGACGATATAAAGTTTGCTCATGCATGCGGAATTCTGTCGCTTTAGTCCACCAAGTCACAGAATGCTTTACCGTCATCATCATCAGCCTACAGCAGTTCACTACTGGTCATAGGCCTCCTAATCGAAATGGAATTTCGGCAACTCTCATGCAGTTCCTACCAACTACCCTGCGAGTAATTTACGAAACACTCAGGATGCTTGCATATAAGTATTTATGCAAATTCTTAGAGGTCGTTAAAATAGAATCTGTCTATCTACAACGAATAGATTGAGATCTTAACAGAGAGCTGTCATTCTAAAGCAATGTAGACCCAGATTATTGAATGACAATACTTGACATTTACCTAAGAACAGATTTATTAATGAAAATAAACTAGATCAGAAAATCTAAATGCCATTCAAGAGCTGTCAGTGACAAAAAGCCAATGCAATTATGACACTGACGCCAGATGTGCTGAAAGTATACAGTTTTTTCAAAATCAAAATTCTCCCAAAGCGGAGTTTGATAAACATTACGCCGAGTATTTTAAGCATTCCATCTACTCGCTATTCTGTGTCCTGTAGGTATAGATGCTAGTCAAAGGGGTGATAAATGTACAGAATGAATGGTGTTTCTGTTGCTTGCTTTATATAGAGGAGAGGCTGTGTCTATGCCTTTTTAGGATCACTTCCCGTAATTAGCGCTTGTATTTTGTCAGTCTAATGACTGACAAAATACATGCGCTTTCAACAGGATAGTTTACTAAAAAAATCTAATTGGTCCGTCAGATAGAATTCCAAAAAATATTGGACACGTAATTTTTCTTTTTTCACGTAAGCAAACAATGACGACGATACAGTGCTTTTAAAACTCGTGTGACGACATATTCTAAGACATTAGTATGACATTTTTTTGCGGTTAGTGACGTCAACAACCCCCACCTAAATCTTTAATGCGTTTTATCTCCGTCATTTTTTATTGATTTGATAAAACAAAAAATACGTATCCAATATTTATTGATAATCTAACAGACGGACTAATTAAATAATATTTATTTAGGTTAGTAAATATCCCTATTTTAAACCAAAAGAAGTTTATTTCAACTCCTAACCGTTGAAGAGTTGTACCTTCCATCATCAGCGCATCCACATAAAATAATGAATAACAGATGCAAATACTTGAATAGCTTTAGAAGATAAATCTTCTGTAGAAGATATATCTGTCTGTCAAGCCATTTCCCAACTATGTTGGGGTCGGCTTAGAAGATAGGTATAATATGTTCAACATAATAAGTACCTACAACATTTGATTTGGTTGTCCCAAATTTCCCTGAGATTCTATCATCAGATCCATTTTTTGTTTTGAAGTGTAGGAAATCATCAAATAATTCCTCCCGTTCTAGACAGAGCGGTAGGGAGTGTCAGACTTTTACGGACTAAAAATCACCCATGTTCCTTCTTAGCCCTTTGTGCCTAGGCTGCGGTATCTCTTTCGAACAACACGCAGCCCATCATCAGATCCTTTTTTTTTTGGGGGGGTCGTGAAATCATCAAAAAACCATTCTCGATCTTGGGCAGAGCGAAAGGGAGGGTCAGACTTCTACTGACTAAAAACCACCGATGTTCTTTCTTAGCCCTTTATGTCGAGCCCGCGGTATCTCTTGCGAACAACCCGCAGCCCCGACGGTGATACTCAGATCCTGACTTGGTGACAATGAGACCACCTGGGGAGTGTACTCTTTCGAATACGAGAATTTGAAAATGTCTATTGACGGATATCGGTGAACATAATTACATTTAAAATACATACATTAATTATTGAGTCAAAAAAGTATCGGGAATGGATGACGGCGAGAACTGAATTCAATTCCGGAAACAACGTTTAAAAAATGTTTTGATGATTGGATTATTCGTTGGCGTCATTATATCGTTTCTGAAGGAGCACTGTTTGAAGGGGATAAAATAAAATTGGATGAATTACAAACATTTCGTGTATTATTAATTTTTTCCCGTTACTTTCTTGAAAGAGCAGTAGACACGAAGAGAGAACCTCCTCCTTTTTGAAAGTCGGTCTAAAAATACAGGAAAAATATCACAGCATTATAGGTAAGCTAAATATTCTTATCATCAATGATAAATTGCTTGCAGCTTGAACAGTTTACAAAAAAAGAAATAAAGTATCACGATAAACCAAGGGAAATGTTGCCTGCGATATAAGAAACCTGTCATGCTAATCATTGGAATTTGAATTCTGTTTCTGTATTCGTAAGGTTCATTACAAATATTACACGAGGTTTCATTGAATTGGCTTTCACCTTGAACATAGAGCATTTTGCAAAGAAGTTGAAATAAATATCTTATTTTAAATCGGGGTCAGCAATAGACCAAGTATATTTTTAGACCAGCTTTTGCTCGCGGCTTCACCCGCGTGGATGTCTGAAATATCTTAATTTTTGACCATGCAAGGAAGGCGTAAAAAAATAATTTGCCAAACCAGAGGTCTCGGTTTTCTTGAGATGGGCACTTAACCTTGGAATGTGCACAAAAAACAGTGTTAACCTAGTGGTGTGATCATCGGACTGAACACTCACAGGTCTCATGTTCGAACTCAAGACACGCACCTCTGATTTTTGGGAGTCACGTGCACATTGTAGAACTGTCACTTGCTTTTGTGACGAAAAACATGGGGTTTTTCGTCGCCTGAGGAAAACAGCATGCCTGAGACATATTTCTCGGCGTTATGTTAAGTCAGAGGCCCATTGGCGCCACGAAAAACTCTGATGCCAGGCTATGCACTAATCACACGCTAAAGAAGAATAAGCGTCCATTACTATGGAGAGCAGCGGTGGCCCAGTGGTGGCAGCCCCGACTTACAAGCAGTAAGTCGCGGGCCCGAACCCAGGCAGGCGCATTATGCTTTTGTAATTTAATTCATCGCCACTGCTCTCAAAACAGTGAAGGAAAACATCGTGAGGAAACCGGCATGTCCTAGAACCAAAATTTCGAAGACATGTGACATCTACCAATCCGCACTGGGCCCGCGTGGTGGATCATAGCCCATTCCCTCTCATAGAGAGGAGACCTGTCCCAGCAGTGGGAACATTACAGGCTGATGATAATGACTATGTTACCCCTAATGTCACAGTCAGTCAGTTTTTCAGTCACTATCAAACTAAAGACAAGCGTTATTTATTGCCTAATTTATTTTGAAACCATCGTTTGCAATGCGTGTTTGTATTACTAAAATTATTATTTGTTTAGCAGTGACGTGTGAGAATCGCCTGAAACCTTTGTCCCAAATGGAACTAATGCATCTTACTTTTTTTTATTAATATTGACAAACTAACATTTACTTACATAAAATCAATCTTCGGTCCTCAAGACGTCATCTCTTCACAACTTTTTATAATTCCGTCAACTTCAACATAATTGTTGCTACGCTGTGCTATTTAGGAATGTGCTAAATAAATTGATACTTCAAAAGCACAATTTTAAACAGCGTGCAAGGACCGCTTTGAAGAATAGCTGTTACTATTCCACAACAATGATAGTTCTAAAAGTCTCCTAAACGCAGTCAAGTGTGCTAATCGCGTTTACTTTCCTTGATGAAATGCATCCTTAAACTCGGCACGCTAAACTAACCTCCGTTTACATAATAAAAGCATTATTATTACCTACGTGAAGGCTTTTAAAAGAGTAAACAGCTACATAAACGGGTCTGAGGAACGTGAACGGTTAAAAAATAAAATTTACACAAGAAATGAAGAGCGCGCAAGAAAGCAATTTCCCTGCGAGATCTCTGTAATGGGCACTTTGAGGTGCTAGCTAAGAATTATCATGGATGTGGTATTATAATAATACACTGTTGATCCAGTGGTACAAGTATTACTAATGTGTATCCAAACTCAAACTCAAAGCATTTATTTCAATTAAGCCATTACTTAGCACTTTTGAATGTCAGAAAAACAATTCATAAAACAAAACTACGAGTGCAATACGTCATTCCGAAAGCCACCACACAGAACCACACGCCGCCGAATGCCCGCAACAACGAACACTGCGAGCACGAAAGCACGCAGCGACGCACACCGCAACAACGAATGCACGAGCACGTAATATGATATTATTATTTTGATTAGGAGTATAATAGCAGTAGTAGCCCTGAGTTTTGTTGTTGAGTCCGTTTGATGGCGACAGGCTTGCCCTCGATTCATCGTCATCTTTCTGGCCTTGTCCCATTCTACCTGGGGTCGGTGCAACACGTTTTTATCTTAAATTTTCTCCAGTCACACGCCACAGCATCATTTACTTCTTCCTTAGCTTTTCTTTGGCTATCCTCTACCTCCTCATTCAACAACATTAAACGGGTGGGGCGAGTTGGCTAAAAACCAAGTCATGGGGGGAAGGTCAAAAGTCAAAAGTCAAAATATTTTATTTCACATAGGCCAACATGGGCACTTGTAAAACGTCGACATAAAAAAAGGGAGCACGGTTCGGTGCATTGGTCGATTCCTAAGGAGAAGAACCGGCAAGAAACTCCAAAGGTTACTCTTTTAATCTTTTAAAATGGTTAACAATAAGTTTAAGGTCCAGACATAATCTTGGGACACACATGAAGGCTATGCAGATTAGTGTCTGAGATGGTCTTTTGAAGTAAGCACCACACACATTTGAGTGGACCGGTCCAGTCAGTGCAAGCATTTGTCAGTTATTGTCGAGCTCGACTTATATCTCAAGGAGCTCGACGTCACGACGAACAATACCAAGGAAAGGACATTTGGGTAGGTCGCTTATAGTACTCAAACTGCCAGACAATCTTTAAAATTAAAGAAAGACCCACATAGTCCTCATATTCACAATATAAAAATAATAAAATATTTATCATATTAAATAAGTCAAGTTATTAAATGTCAAAAAAAAACACAAAACTAAATCAAAAACAAAAAAAAAATGAAAATATTTAACAAGTAAATATTGGTCAAAAAATAAAAAATAATATCATACTTGAAAAAGTAAACTATGTCATTGTGTATAAAGAAAGTTAATAAAATGTCAAATTGTAAAAGAAAAATAAAATATATATAAAAAATCAATTCAAATTGGAGCAGTTCAATCCCAAGCTTTTTTGTCCTCTATATAATATTTAACAGTATAAAATCCTTTCTGGCAAAGTTTACGTTTTATAAAGGATTTGAATTTATGAAGGCTTAATTTTTGAATGTGGCTTGGTAGTTTATTATAAAAGCGAATACATTGGCATCTAAATGAGGTGGGGTAACACAGGTTAATAGTAACACATACAAAAACACACCCCATTTTCCCAAGGCAGAAACCACAGAACGCAACCTGCTACGATCCCTCAAGTCTTAGTAGGTAATTATTATGAGGTTTCTCGTATTTTGAACTGTGTGTATGTATTAAAATATCTGTTAGTTTATTTTATTTTATCTGTTGAGATATGTATTAGTATCACCTATTTATGTATTTATATCAATTTATGTTTAGAAAATGGTACAGGTAAACCTGTTTTTTTTGTCACAAAGGTTGACTGGCAGAAAATGCCTTGTGGCATTAAGTCTGACTATGTAGGTACCACTCTTGTACACGAAGTTTAAATAAATAAATTAAAAACACTATACCACATCCAAACCCCTTCAAATTCTTCTACCCTCTATTTTTCTGTGGTCGCCACCGCCCAGGATCCGTTGTAGAAAATTGCGCTACTCCCAATTCCTGTGCTTGCTTTAATTTCAGACTACTTTAAAAACTATATTTTATGCTAGTATTTTGATAGCACAGAAGGCTGTTTTCAGCGTAGCCCTTCACTTTATAGTGTTTCCTTTTTCTTTAAAGAGGGAGCTGTTTTTGTTATTTCTCGTCTGAAAATGTTAAAAAGGTAAAATAATACTGAACTGTAGTTCAGTATTATTTTACTTTTGAAGGAACTTGAAGTCAAATACAAATAAGTCAAATGTTCCGTGCCTCGGAAAGCATGTCTGCCAGTTATAATATTTGACAGTCGCTACAGGTAGTCGGTCATCCGATAGTCTGACAACCAGTCTTACTAAGGGGTATCGTATTTCCCACTACTAACAAGGTTAAGATAGGCAGTGGCACTATGTAAAATACTGGTATTCAGCCGTATATGGTAACATTGGAAGCCGAAGCAACATAGTTAGGAAGCTTTAACTGTTGAGCATTCAAAATCAAAATCAAAACTTATTTATTCAAACTAGGCTGATAATAAGGTTACCGATATTGGAAAACGCCTTATGGGAAGGACACCTCGCAAGGCGTAGAGATAACAGGTGGAGTAAGGCTGCCACCGAATGGCGTCCAAGAACGGGAAAAAGAAATGTAGGTCGCCCGGCGGCGAGATGGGCAGACGATATATTTGCCATCGAGGGAACAACCTGGATGAGACTGGCACAAGAACGTGGCGATTGGCACCAGAAAAGAGAGGCCTTTACTCAGCAGTGGGTGAATTCGGGCTGTGGATGATGATGATGAGGTTGATAATCAGCGCTTTTCGAACGTCAAAATTTACTTCACTTTACTTACCTATTTGAAAACGTAACTAGCAAAGTGTCGGTGTACTTGTTAGATGCACCTCTGTGCATCACGCATCACGCTTGTTTACTCGAAGGAATATCCTTCGAGGAAACAAGCGTGTTGATGTAATGATATAATAATTAGACTGGCGAAATTGATCGCAAAGACGTAACACATAATCCAAACCAAACAATAAGCTCCAATTTTCGTTCAAAAATCTTTCTTCACAAAATCATAAATTCATTTAGTCAGCAGAACTAAGACCTTTCCCAGCTAAATGGAACTCGACCGAGTCTGAAATATACAAGTGACCTAAAATTTACAATTCTGGGAATGTCGAGTCAGCCACTTACAGTCACTAATAGTGTTCGTTTAAATACCTAGCAGACTTCAAAGGATAAAAGGCAGGCGCTGCTAAAAACTGGGGAAATGAATGCTCAGCTTTTACTATAAGTCTCTGTCTGTATTACATTTTATAGTACTGTGAAAGGAATAATAGTTTATTATGTTAACTTTACTAGGTGCTGAGGAAATGTTTTGATGGATGTAATTTTAAGTTGTAAATAGTGTAAATTAAGAATTTCTTGTCTGTATAGTGGATTTTGGTGCAGTTTTCTCTTTAAACATGTTTAATTAAATTTAAGTTTTACAATTATGTAAAAAGCATGTGTATTACACGTACTTCTATAAGGTAATCGCTCTGTTTTGTCAGGTAAAAAAAAATGTGTGAAGCTGGGCCCATTCGCTAGTCACGAATATATCCATATTTAGAGTTGAAGTTGTTGTTTATCTTTGCTAACATTATTTTCATTTAACATGATTCATAACCTGCTCTGTTTCCGCGTTGTAGACCCACTGCCTCCCACGGAAAAGGTAATATCCCAGCAGTAAGTACATTATAGACCGACCATTCATGCATGTCATGCACCTTTGCTACCCCAGACTAGATTTAAAATGAAAACTTCATTAAATAACCTATTATTTCTTGAACCAAGAAAAGCAAATCGAATTAACACGTTACAATATTAATAGTGTACACTTGAAGCAATATGGCCGAGACGCTCTGAACTGGGTGTCTAAAATGGCCACTTTAGCAGATCATAATGATATGAATTGCGTTAAAAAACGTAAAATGGACATTTCAAACAAAGTAACTGCGTCTGGGACCATTTAGGAAAATCCTACTAATATTATAAATGGGAAAGTTTGTGAGAATGTATGAAATTTGCACACCAATAGTTTATAGGCTAACTTTTTATCCCGGTAATATGATCCCGTAGGGTCCTTGTCAAACACCACGGGGGTGAAACCGCGGTCATAAGCTAATCATAATAGGAAAATAATAATATGAATTGCGTCAAAATTCGTAAAATGGTCACTGACGCAGTTAATATTATTTAATTAAAGGTTCATATTACGCTTTTTAACGCAATTCATAATATGATCTGCTAAAGTGGCCATTTTAGACGCCCTGGGCTGATTAATTAATGGAAAGGAAACAGAACGGAGGGAATTAAAGAGCGAATTACCAGAGGAAGTAAGTGGAAGAAATTGACCGCGAACAATCTATTAAAATTGGATGAAGGCATGTTTTATTTATTCTCCGTTTTAAAGCGGGCTTGTTGAAGTGGGGTTTTCGGAAATAATTTAACAGATTTTATGAAAACGGACGTTTCAATTCATCTGTTTTTGTTTTATGAATGTACCCATCTACATCGTAGGACGGAGGAGCTCGTGGCTTAATAAGAACTGCCACTCGGGTCGATCTTTAGGTTAAGCTGCGCTTGCCTAGGTCGATCTGTGGATGGGTGACCGCCCATTACATACCGAGTTTCCTCCGTGCCTCGGAAAGCACGTTAAGCTGTTGGTCCCGGGTACCATATATAGATCTTTGGCAGTCGTTACGGGTAGTCAGTGACCTGATAGTCTGACATCCAGTCTTACCAAAGGGTATCGTTTTAGTCGCTCCATGTAAAATACTGGTACTCAGCTGCATCCGGTTAGACTGGAAGCCGACCCCAATATAGTTGGGAAAAGGCTAGGCAGATGATGATGAATGTACCCATCTAGATAATATTATGTTGAGTGATCATTCTTCAATTAAATGGTTTCTTAAAAAAAAAACTCTGCATCAACTGATAAACTTACACATATTTTCGGATTCTTGTGCGTTAATATTGTATAAACTATTTATCAATAGGAATGTTTACTGACTTAAAAAAAATATGATTCTAATTAGTCCTTCTTTTAGATTATAGAAAAATATTGGATACGTTCTTTTTTTTTATGAAATCAATAAAAATTGACGAAGATATAACGCGTCAAAGATTTGAGTGGTGGGTTCTGACGTCACTCGCCGGTAAAGAATGTCATACTAATATCTTAGAAAATGACTTGACACTGTATCGTTTTCATTGTTTGTTTACGTGAAAAAAGAAAAAATACGTGTCCAATATTTTTTGGAAATCTATCTGACGGACTAATTAGTTTTTTATTTGTTAACTATTGCTTCGCTGAAAGAATACTTCGTGAGGAATCGAGCAAGTGTAAATTATTATTTTTTTAACGGCATGTAAAGCCAGGTCAGATACCTTTAGGCGGCATAAAAAGTCTGACACTAGATTAAGCATTAATGCTTAGACTTGCTTTGCTTGCTTTGCTTGATTTGCTTGCTTTGCTTGCTTTGCTTGCTTTGCTTGCTTTGCTTGCTTTGCTTGCTTTGCTTGCTTTGCTTGCTTTGCTTGCTTTGCTTGCTTTGCTTGCTTTGCTTGCTTTGCTTGCTTTGCTTGCTTTGCTTGCTTTGCTTGCTTTGCTTGCTTTGCTTGCTTTGCTTGCTTTGCTTTGCTTGCTTTGCTTGCTTTGCTTACTTTGCTTGCTTTGCTTGCTTTGCTTGCTTTGCTTGCTTTGCTTGCTTTGCTTGCTTTGCTTGCTTTGCTTGCTTTGCTTGCTTTGCTTGCTTTGCTTGCTTGCTAAGACTGACTTTTTGTTAACTAAACGATAAAGAAGAACTTAACATAAAGTCATTAATTTTGTATAGCCCTGGTATAGAAGGCGTATACTACAGCTTCCATCTAACGGTAGTCAATCCAGAAATCCAGAAGACTGTATCGACCTGAACAATGTACTGTGTTATGCAGTCCCCAGAACTGTTCATAGACGGCTGGTGCGTGCAGGTACGCTATTTGCGATAGGTACCTGCCGATCTAATACCGGCGAACGTTCGCCAGTTCGGCGAATGGCTGCATCTTACAATAAAGAACTCGAACACATAGACATATTTACATGCTCCATGCACAAATTTCGAAACTTGTTGTAGGAGACGCTTAAGTCCTTTGATTGATTAATTTATATTATTATTTATATCTATATATTTTAGCATTTACATAATTTATGCATAGTAAGATATTTCTTCTTTTTTGTTTTTTTATGTTTAACTGTCTTGCATGAACAGCTTCTTTCCTCGCAATTTAAGTTTTAGTCAATAATGGTAATCTGTGAACAGCGCTGTGGGCTACTTTATTATTCAAGTTATTTTTTATCATGGTGTAATATTTTATAATATAGCTGTTTGTTGTTCCTATTTGATAAAAAAAAAAAAAAACGATCTCCTCCGAAATTCATAATGAATACCGTTTATATCCGTTCTGATTAAATATTCGCTTAGAGAGCTATAACTAGAATACTGGCTTTAGTGGGTAGGTAGTGTAGGTACTCACAAGACTCGGTCTACAAACTAAGACGGAAAGTTTCAAAAGGTACATGAATAAGTTTTGACAGATAAACAAAGTTAGAAAGTTAAAGTATCGAATAATGGTTAAGGTTGGTGATTGGCTTATTTGTTTTGTAAAATTGTGGTCGCTTACCCTCTTAATTTTACTTTTTACTATGAACTTAGATTCCCGTACCTTAAGATATGTTATTTTTTTTTAAGTTTTCTTAAAATGTGAATTATTTTTGATGTGGAATAAATTCTTATACCATTTGTTATTTTATATACATAAATCTGTTCAGTTTCTTGAATATCAACATTTAAGCACGGTCTAAGAAATATAAGTATTTTTGTTTTGTTAACATAAGTTTTGCGTGAACTGTTTTGTTATGTATTTCATGTAGATAAACCTCGGTGTATACTGTTCGGTCTCTTGGATGGTTTGAACGTCGTAATGTAAACCTACCTATTGTTAATTTAGTTAAGTTTCTCTTTAAGTGAACTGTAATTTGTTCTTTGAGAAATAAATGTCTTTAAACCGAATAATCGTTTCGCTTTAACTATTTCACTAACGCGTTAAAAAGACTTAAGAGTTTTGGGATCGATTGTAAGCAAAACGAATTAATTAGACATAAATGTTTTCACCTTTAGATGTTACATGTGACTAAAAGAGTAATGATGTTTTCATCACCACTGCTCTCAATACGGTGAACGAAAACATCGTAAGGAAACCGGCATGTCTTAGAATAAAAAAAAACGAAGATGTGACATCTACCAACCCGCCCTGGGCCCGCGTGGTGGATTATAGCCCAACCCTCTCTTAAGGCCTGAGTCCCTGTAGTGGGAACAATGTAGGCTGATGATGTGATGTGAAAAGAGTGATGAATATAAATGTTCATGGATGGAATTGGAGATGGAAAAAAATACCAAAGAATATTAACCATAGGAGATGATAATTATGAAGAAAATTAGTAGTAAATAATAGCGTGACAATTGCCAGGAGAGCATGAAACAAAAAACAACGGTAAAAGTATGTCACAGTATTCAAAAGAATCCGATAATACACAATAGGGGATCGGACAAAAAAAAAATCTGTCAGATCGACTTCCAAAAAATATTGGACACCTTTTTTTTTCACAAAAACAGAAAATGACGACGATACAGTGCTTCGAAAACTCGTGAACTCTTCGAAAACGTCACATGTCAGTATATTTTTTACCTACAAATGACGTCACAACCCCCCACTCATGATCTTTGAGGCGTTTTATCTCCGTCAATTTTTATTAATTTGATAAAACAAAAAAGTATCCAATATTTTTCGATAATCTAACTGACGGACTAATTAGAATCATATTTTTTTAACCCAGTCCAATCCCCTATTAAATTGAAAATAATGAAATACATAGAACCTTTGAAAAGTGTAAAGGTATAGAGTATACTCAGTTAACAAAGAGGGTAGGTAATTCTAGTGTTATCAACGCAAAGTCGATTAAAATTTCACTCCAATTTCAACCCTATCTAATTTGCGGTGGCTCGGCGGCGGCGTAAAAATAACCCGGTAGTTTTAACCTTCTATTTATAACCTCGGCTCGTAGATTCACTGAGAGGGTAGGCAGCACTCTGATAGAGGGGTGTTTTGAGTGATATTTGAGGCTTAGCTGTTTTTTTTTATCAAATATTTAAAAATCCTTTAATCTATGCAGCAGTATCACCTTTAAAGGACAAAAAGTGGGTTATATGATTGGATACAAAACTCCGCAGGAAAGGTAAAGAGTTGCGGATGAGAGATAAGCATCCCCTCTATGTTGGAAATCAGCTGAAGCAGGTTATTCTAGAAGACGACTTCAATATTGGGAAAACGCCAGGCACACCATAAACAAAGCAACTGCATCTGTGCCAAATAAAAAACAAAAAACAACCCAATTCTTCTTAAACTGAAACCTCTGTAATACAAAAGTAAACATCATCACAACGGTTATCGTAAACACTAGAGTACAACCATGTACAACAAGCATTGCAGTAAATAGCTCGTAATTAAGTACAGTCTGGAACAGGCCTATTCCGTTGTTAATAGGCTCCGAGTGCTTAATAATAAGTACATCTTGCTTGCGAGTAATGAACCAGAAAAATAGGAAACAATGTTTTAAATGTTAGATGGAGGAAGGAATGGGTTTTGTGTTCTTTTATTTTAGAATAATGTTGTGGGTTCTTAAGGTGACAACAGGAGCTAAACGCGAGTTTGAATAAGCGTTTTAGTATATATTGTGATTCACTGCAGTAAACAAAATCAGAAAAATACATAATATTCTTCAGTATATACGCTAGTCGCATAGTGTGTTGAAAAAATAAAACAACAATCATAGTGTTTTATTTTTTTAATCCAATCAATAGATTTCTTGTAAATCGCATATATTCCTATTCCCGAACATAATTTTGTATGGTGATAAAAAATCGGGCTGGACAGTCATTTCTATTTGAAACGTATACTAATCCTACGAAATTACCAGGGTACATTGCGGGTATGCGTTTCGCGGTCGCGGGGAGAGACGCAAGCTCCACCCACTCGTTCAAGGCTGCTGGCATTTGTTGTCGCCTTAATGCAGAGGCTGTGATTTTTACTAAGCTTAAACTGCATGTGACTAAAATAGTGATGAATTTTAATGGCAGGAGAGGGAGAGAAAGACCAGTTTTTAGGCCTTGAAATTGGGCAACCAGTCTTACCAAGAAATATCGTTTTATCCACTCGGACAACCAGCCTTACCAAGAGATATCGTTTTACCCAGTACTAACTGGGTTATGAATGTCGGATGATGATGATGATGATGATGCATTTGGTTAGGTTGGAAGTTGTACCCTACAACGTTGGGAAAAACCTAGTTGGTTAGGATGGAGAGGGAGAGGAGGACCAAAGAAAAGATGGATGAATTGTATGAGGATTCATTTGAAAGAAAAAAAAGTAGATAAGAGCGTGAAGATTGACTGGGGAAAAACCGATAAACGTCTTTGGTCCAAGTTCAAACAGCAGGACAAGGGCAGAAAAGTTATAAAGTTGGAACAGATACTTTGTAACTAACATAGCAAATGTTCCGATTTCAGTACTAAAGATAATGCTAGTGACTATCTCAGTTTAAAACATAAATGGTATTTTTTTGTAAAAATATCGTAGCTTCACACCCAAAATTCACCAAACTTATTCCCAACAAAATATTTGCCAAATTAGGCGTACTTGAGCTCACCTTACGCCAAAAAATGTGTCAAGCGTGTTCAAAACATTGAGTGGCAAGACCGCGATCCCTAATGGGTGGCTTAACGCGGTCTAAGGGCCTCTTTACGTCCCGAGGGGCCGATAAAACGAGGCTCTTGCGCCGTCAGCCTCTAGTCATCTCTTCAGAGCATGGAGAGGCTTCGAACGATCTGGTTAAAACCGGGGCAAAATTGAGGGTGTTGTGTGCAAAACTCAATGGGTTTTTACTTTGAGCTGGGAAGCACTTGTTTTTTGTTAGGCTTTAGCGTTCGATGTTATTTTAGAATGGAATTTTATGCGAACTGTGCTGTGTTACAATTTTTGAGGGTCAATTTTATTTTATCTCTCCCTTTCGAACTTGGGTGTTGAAATGTGTGTTTGTTCTTCTTTAATTGATTCTAGGCATCATATTTAGAAAAATTCTCTCAAATAGGTAAAAGAGTTAGGGAACCTCTCCGTTCAAAGTTTATTTCAAAGACTGCATCGTTGCATTGTTTGCCTGCTTTGCTTCTTAAATCTTCAAACGAATAAACGATGAGCCTATACTTACCATCAATTGACCACGGATCCTGGGTCCAGGATTCTATTAAAAACCTGATGGAAAACTCAACATTACGTCGCTTCACCTCGGAGTCGAATTCAGGACGCCATATCGAGCAGAACCCTTTGAAAAGGGTTATTTCCAAGGCCGAAACCCCAATACTTCAAAGCAATCTAATGAAATGCCATTAACTAAACATTAAACCAAAAATTACTTCACACGAATCTTTCATCAATTTTTAATTATGACCGCCATTTTGCCGCTAAAATCCAAGATGGCGCCGCAATAAATCTACCCATAAATGCCTACAAGTTAATATTCCGTGCTTGGCAACGTGCGGCTAATATATCTGAGGAAACGTCATATTTCGCCGGTGTAGTGTGTTACCTGTACGTTATTTGGTAAACAGGGAAGGTGCTTATACGAACATTTTGGGGGAAAGTGCTTTTCGTGGGTAGATAAGATAGAACTAACATGGTGTTATAGCTTTTATTGGTTGCTTCTTCATTATCATGTTTCTGCTTCGAGAACGATTTGATAGGGATGTTTACTGACTAAAAAAAAATGTGATTCTAATTACTCCGCTTGTTAGGTTATCGAAAAATATTGGATACGTATTTTTTGTTTTATCAAATCAGTAAAAATTGACAAAGATAAAACGCGTCTAAGATTTGACTGGGGGTTTGTGATGTCTGACCGGTAAAAAATGCCATACTAATGTCTAAAGAATATTATGACGTCACACGAGTTTTCAAAACTCTGTATCGTTTTTATTGTTTGTTTACGTGAAAAAAGAAAAAGTACGTGTCCAATATATTTTTGAAATCTATCTGACGGACTTATTGGATGGTTTTTTGTTAACCACCCTATATTACACGGGGTGTTTATGTTACATAATACTCAATTCTTTATCGCATTCCACAATGTAGGCTTAGGTGTTAATTGACTACATGATTTAAATTCTAAGATACGGATGCGTCCGTTTCGTTGACATTTGAATATTATGTTCTCGCTGCCTCGTTGGTCTAGTTGTATGTAAGCGTGGCTGCTGAATATCAGGTCCTGGGTTCAAAGTGTGTTTTTTTGTGATTTGGTATTACCATCAGGAATTTTATTTCTCAGTAAAAACCACGGAATCTGGATATGTGCCCGGTTCTAGGCAATAGGTTCGGCTCCTATTTTATGGGACTTACATAACTATTTACACACAACATTCTATTAGGCCTCATTTACGGACGAGCGGGGCGCCATGCGGCGCGTTTTGCGTTTTTAATTCAAACACATGGCAATGTATGAAAGCGTTAACGATTTCACACGTCGATTTTACGAGAAGCATGTTTTTGCTCTTTAGTTAAAATGCAGCATACGTTGTGGTGAACTCGCCCCTCAAAAAAATAATAAAAAAGTACGAGACGAGTTTTTTGCACGTGCCGCGCGCCGCCACGCGTCTCCGTAAACAAGCCCTAAGGTGTACCTTACCTGTCTGTCGGGGCTGCGGGTAGTCCTCTGGTTATCGCGGCCTCGACATAGAGGGCGAAGAAGGAACATGGGTGGTTTTTAGTCAGTAGAAGTCTGACACTCCCTTTCGCTCTGCCCAAGAGCGGGAGGGGTTATTCGATGATTTTACACCCACCAAAAAAAAAAAAAAAAGGTGTACCTTACCTTGTTTACGGAGACGCGTGGCGTCACACGTCACGTACACCTCTGCCTAACTTTTCGGGGATTGCAAGCGTGATATTTTGTTGTGTGTGTGCTGTTGTCTGAGTAATAGTGATTAAAATCCCCAATACAACCGTCTCAGTTCATAAAAGTCTCAAGAGTGACTGTGTACAAAATAATTGTTCCAAAATATGAGATCGTACCATTTCCTCGTAGAACACTATATTGCTTTTAAAACGGAATAAAATCAAATAATAAATAAAAGACACAACTTTGTATGAGTATTGTATGACAATGTTTCGTGGTAGTAAATATGAAGCGTAAAAGCTAAGTGCGTATGTTTTATGAGAAGATAAGTACTGATGTTAGTTCATGAAAGTACCCAATGGAAGGGAGAGTATTGCGTCAAGCATTTTTATTTATTTATTTAAACTTCATGCACAAGAGTGGTACATAGGCGGACTTAATGCTTTTTTAAGTAATTTACTAGACAGTTCAAAAGATGAGTTCCCACTTGTCACCTATCTTCAACATCAGCATATAAATGTTCCCACTGCAGACTCAGACCTCCTCTCTATGAGAAGGATGGGGTTATAATTCACCACGCGGGCTCAGTGCGGGTTGGTAGATGTCCCATGTCTTCGATTTTTTTGGTTCTAAGACATGCCGGTTTCCTCACGATGTTTTCCTTCACCGTTTTGAGAGCAGTGGTGATGAAATAAATAACAAAGTAATTCGCCTGCCTCGGTTCGAACCCACGGCTTACTGTTCGTAAGTCGGGCCGCCAGCACTGGGCCACCGCTGCTCCACCAATCTTACCAAAGGTAATTTGCGCGTATTACCCAATAGTAACTGAATTGTGAAGGGTCACATTGGTGGTCGCTCCAATACTGGAATTCAGATGCATCTGCAAAGACTAGAAGCTAATCTCAACATAGTTAGGAAAACGTTTTGCAGAAAGAAGTTGATTTCGGTAAGACTGGAAGCAGACCACAATTACTTAAGAAAATAGAGGCTAGCTTTTCCGTAGATTTTCATTTCGACTAAAGTCACCAAATTACTTCCTTGATCCGAAATAAAACTTGTCTGTATCTTCTTACAAGATGGATTCTGATGGAATAATTTGTTTATTTAGATAACATGGAGACTTACAGTTAAAACAAACAGATCAAGGACAGTGCAATAGTCTGAAAGCCAATGACAGTTCTCCACTTATAGAATACAAAGAAGAAAAAAAAAAATTCTACGGACATTCACACCAAGTTACTAATAGGTACACTACACTATAATTACTAAGTTGCTCACACTGCATAAGAACTATCATAACAAAATCAACTACATAAAATGCTTCGACTTAAGCTTCGATCTGCTCACAAAACGGTGAAGGAAAACATCGTGAGGAAACCGGCATGTCTTAGAATAAAAAAAAAATCGAAGACATGTGACATCTACCAACCCGCACTGGGCACGCGTGGTGGATTATAGCCCATCCCTCTCCTAGAGAGGAGGCCTGAGTCCCTGCAGTGGGAACATTATAGGCTGATGATGAAGCTTCGATTAAAAGCTTTGATTTATATTTTTAATTAGCTTATTTAGTCCACTGCTGGGATAAGGCCTCCCCTATTTCCTTCCAGCTCTTCCGGTGTTGTACCTTTTCTGGCCGATCAGTCACGAACGAGTCAAAATCGTCACGCCAACGTTTCTTGCGTCTACCTCGGTGACGACGACCGTCTTCAGGCACTCTGTGTGTAACGATCCTGAACCATCTGTCCTGACTTCTCCTGGATAAGACCCGCCCAGTCCCATTTTAACCTCGCAGACCTATCGCTAACATCGGCGATGCTTGTCTTGGTGCGTATTATGGTGTTAAACCTACATTCATCACACTAATATTATAAAGGTGAAAGTTTGTGAGTGTGTATGTTTGTTACTTCTTCACGTAAAAACTACTTACCGGATTTGGATAAAAAAAAATACACAGATAGTTTATAACCTGGATTAACACATAAGATAGTTTTTATCCTGATTTCATCTTCCCGTGGGATAATTTTAGAGTTGTAGCGGGTGAATCCGCTGACAACAGCTAGTGGCAAATAAAATTCTGATTCTAATTCAGAACATACTAAAGGAAACGTGTTTGACGCCAAAATATCTTCCCGTATAACCCACAAAATTGCACTTCTATGTCATAAAACTATAGGTACTTGTAAAATTACATTATTTATCAACGAAAGTAGTCGCAACATTATGAAATATGCTCACGGCAGCGTCGGTAATAGCTCGCGATAACGGTAAAGTTTGTTGTCATAAAAACTAAGAATATGGAATACTTAGAATATGGAACACATAAAATATAGAATACTTTGAATATGGAATACTTACGACACCATCTCAGTTTATCAGGATAATTTTCACGATCATTATTTTAATATTGCATATTTACAGAGTCTGAATTTGTGTCCAAGGCTCATCCTTTATCCCGTCGGGGCTGCGGGTTGTCTCGTCGGGGCTGTGAGTTGTCCCGTCGGGGCTGTGGGTTGTCCCGTCGGGGCTGCGGGTTGTTGTAAGAGATACCGCGGCCTCGACGAAAAGGGCTAAGAAGGAACATGGGTGGTTTTTAGTCAGTAGAAGTCTGACACTACCTTTCGCTTTGCCCAAGAGCGGGGCGGTTATTTGTGGATTTCCCAACCCCCAAATAAAAAAGCGTATCCTTTATTACACGAGACTTGTACATAACCCGTAAAATAAGGATTTAAAGTATAATATAAGGATGTAAAGTATGCCTGGTTGTTTCTATGTTACCTGCCTATTGGTAACATAGAAAAAACCAGGCATACTTTACTGACTTAAAAAAATGTGATTCTAATTAGTCCGTCTGTTAGATTATCGAAAAATATTGAAAACGTATTTTTGTTTTATCGAATCAATGAAAATTGACGAAGATAAAACGCGTCAAAGTTATTTCTTCGGTTCTTTGTTTCTTCGCGTTTTATCTTCGTCAATTTTTTGCGGTCAGTGACGTCACCAACGGGGGTTGATGACGTCACTGACCGCAAAAATGTCATACTAATGTCTTAGAGTATGACGTCACACGAGTTTTCAAAGCACTGTATCGCCTTCATTGTTTGTTTACGTGAAAAAAGAAAAAATACATGTCCAATATTTTAAGGTAATCTTTATGACTGACTAATTAGTTTTTTTTTGTTAACTACCTTATTATACACGAAATAATATTATTCAGCGGTGGCCCCGACTTACGAACAGTAGGTCGTGGGTTCGAACCCAGGCAGGCACATTACATTGTGTAATTTATTTCATCACCGCTGCACTCAAAACGGTGAAGGAAAACATCATGAGGAAACCGGTCTTAGAACCAAAAAATTTGCAGATATGTCAAATCTCCCAATCCGCACTGGACCCTCGTGATAGATTGTAGCCCATTCCCTCTCAAAAAGAGGAGGCCTGTGTCCCAGCAGTGGGAACATTAATAGGCTGTTGATGATGATGATGCTGATGAATATTATTCATCTCCAGATCGCAGATCCTTCCCGGATCCTTTCCCCTTTATATTAGGATTTTCTTTTTATATTGGGATCGGAAGCCAGTACATTCGTTTGTAGCTTAATACTGGTATTTTACATGAGGTGACTACTTATCTGACCTCTTAAGCAACTGGGCTGTTTCCAGTTATATCCGTACCTTTGTGCCTTGGCCTTGTTCTATTCTGTCTCCTGCTGGAATGAGTGGAAGTGAAAATTATGCATTTCCTCCTTTGTTCATTAATTTCATTGCAGGATCCAAGACAGTAAAATTGTTACATTGTCTCGGCGCTTTTCTGGTGGTGGCCAGTTTTGAAAAACGTTTTCAGGAGTTACAGTAATTTGGGAATAGTGTGGCGGGTTTATCATCTGCTTTTACTATGACTATAATTATTTTCGCGTTCGATAATAGAGATAATTACGAGCATATTATATAACTGAAAGTCTGATTGAAAACGTTTACCACTTGTTAAATTGTTTGTTTAAATTACGTGTCAAATAAACAGTTTAATTTCAAATCAATTACAAGTATTGTTTACTACAAACTGTGGTTACAAATACTTGTTTGAGCTGTAAATAAATACTTTCTGTATACAGGAGCTTGAAGCTTTTGATCTGCCAATCCGTTTGCACCGCAAATTTCTTTATCAATTTGTTATCATCATTTGCCTTGTCTTTTCGTCTTCAAGTGCTTGGAGATGCAGCTGAACACCAGTATTCTTCATGAAGCGACCGTCTATCTACCGACCGATACGAATTTGGTAGGAGTGGTTGTCAGACTTGAAGGCCACTTACTACATGTAACGTCGCCCAATGACATAATTATGGCAGCTGGGACCAACGGCTTAATGTGATTTTTGAGACACCGACTAAATTCTTTATGTAATGTGTGATCATTCATCCATCCTAGGCGAGTACGGCTTAACTTAGAGATCGACACAAGCGGCAAATATTATAAAGCCTTTATGCATTTGTTAACTAACGGTAATTATTTTTTAATATTTGTATAATATTTCTGCAACTCGCTGTTTTTCTTCTAAACAGTATCAGGTTTCTTCTTAGAACGTTGCCGATTAGTGATGTGACGTTAAATCTCAATGCTTTTGTCAAACTACTTGAAGTTAATTGTCTTTCATGATGTTATTATGGAGTGCTCTGAAATGATCTCGAGTACGTATTTATGTACTTCTAAATCCTCTCTCACCGCTCATACTAATCACACTATCGGTAATTGGTCGACCTATTAATTATATTTAGAACGATTATGTGTTGCCAATTAACCACAGTTAGACTCCAACCATTTTAAAATTAAACATGTGTTACAACAGCCTGCTCACAGCGTGCCGCCCTAGCCAGCCATTGACAGCTAACCATAGCCATGCCACTCTAGCAAACCATATCCATGCCACTCTAGCCAGCCTATGACAGGCAACCATAGCCAAGCGACTCTAGCAACCACTAGCGAGCCAATCACAGTCAAGCGAAGACACCGCCATAAATACCGGATGGGGTATCCGGTCGGGATATAAGTCTATATAATGCCCTGTAAGCTCAGTTTCGAGGTCTTGTAGCGCTCAATTGTGAAACTTGTAAGTGGAAACTCTGCCTGAATAAAATAAATAATCAGTTCCTGTTTATTTTTTTACCACTGTCGTTACACATGTCTCTGAGTTAATAAAACGTTTCCCTTTCTTCCAAATAAACCAACAAATATCGATTACCAATTTAAATCTTTTAAAATATTCTAAATCGTAACATTATCCTTTGCACCTAAAACCGTTGGACGACTGTCGCCATCCGGTATAGTCAGACCGGCGCGGCTATAAACCGATGATGACAAGCAAAACTATTAGCTAACCGAAACTGCACTCATTATGTCCACCGATAATGCTCAAATACTACTAGAACGGTCATAAAGGCACTGCAGCGGTTCCGTGCATCTTGCTAATACTGCTCGACAGTGTAATTGCAACATTTACACTGTCGTGCAAATTGTATAACGGCTTCCTAACAATCGGATGAACAGTTGTGGGCTGCGTCAGCTGCGTGATTACACAACGAGCACGAAAATAGACCAATTTTGGTTTTTCGTTTCAAATTTGTGTGTTCATTTTCGTTTTAAATGTTGAGTTTCTGAATATAGTGGAGCAAATGTGCTGTCAGGCTCGAAATGACTTTTTTGTTGGACGTTTTGTACGAGGCGCATAAAATGATGCGAAACTAAAATGGGTTGTTGAAGAAAGTTTTTTGTTGGAAAATGGACTGGACAAAAACGAGTGGAGTAAAAAATAGACTTAGCAAACTACATTATAAAAGTATGCCTAGTAGTTTTGCAAGAAAATCTTCTAAATAGTGGTATTAACAAACAATCTGCTTTTAAGTAACATTGTATATTGGAATACGGAGGCTGGTAAGCCCGCTTGTGCCGTGGTTGGGCTTTAAATTGCCGTTTATGGCTTACTTGCTCCTTGCAAATACAATTTCTTCGTATAACGTACAACGGCAACCACATTATGCGTCTATATGCGGGCGACTGCATGAATTGGTTACCCGCATTGCATTTGTATGTAGATCCCAATGTTAGTCAGTCTTCTGTGCTTTGAAATCAAATATACCAGCTCACAAGTAAGAACCCATTAATATAAATGATAATAATAATTATCCATGGTGCTAGGTAACTGGGGTTATCCCAGTTGTATGCGTACCTTTGTGCCTATTGGTCGTGAAGTTCTAGAGAAGTGGAAAATATTGTTTGTTCTTCTCCTTGCGATTCTTTTATGATTAATTTCGTTACCTACAGGATACAAGACAGCTGAATCTAGTCTCGGCGCTTTTCTGGTAGTTCCCTCTGTTTAATCTGACTTTCTGGAGTTGCAGTGGTTTAGGAATAGTGTACGGGTTTGTCCATTGGTTTTAAATTTTTCGTCTTCTTCTCTTCTACCTTTGGCCACCCAATGCTGAGTAGGTGTCTTCCAAATATCTCCACTTTCGGCGGTTTGGTATCATGGCTATCACTTTTCAGTGCTATGTTAAATTTTGAATTAAGGATATCGTCAGTCCGAATTTCAACCTTTACCTTATATACATACAACTTAATATTCATCATTATCTTCCTGTACTTTTCCCATTTCATTTGGGGACGGCGCAACACTAATTTTTCACTATTCCTTTGTCATTCATAACTTTTAAACGAATTTTATAATGAAACTAGCTTGTGCCAGCGGTTTCGCCCGCGTGAAGTTCAATAATTGTCCCACGGGATCATACTACTGGGATAAGAAATCTGTGTTCTAAATTTCATCCACACCCGTTCAATAGTTTTTGCGTGAAAGAGTAACAAACTTCCATACATCTATCCATCTATACTAACAAACTTTCGCATTTATAATATTTGGATTATCGATCACCATTTCTGCCAGATTATCGCAATAAAAACTCAAAATTTAGTAGAAACTTAGAATATTATTTACCGATAAAAGGTATTTCTAAGAAACAGACCCAAACAATGGAGCCAATAAGAACAAACACAAATATTATATTCATACTTCCCTCAGACCTTCTCCAGTGATAGTTTTATTCATACACCCCAATACCGATAGCATTCAAATTTTACCTTTGCCACATACAAAACAAAACAAAGAAAAATGGAAAATAGGTCAACTAGAAACGTCTATAAAATTGAATAAGGTTAGCAAAACCAATAAGCATTTGAGAGGACCTTGAATACATTGTTTCCTCCTTGTCCTAAAGTTCTATTATTCAAGAATTTAAGACCAATAGTAGGGATTACCCCTTCGATTCAATATGTAAATTGATTCAAAATAAACTTGACCCGAGCGCATTGCAATCTTGCTTCGCCACACTATCAGCATTCCCTATTTGTGTCCGTCTTCCTTGTACAATAACTCTGCCAAGATAACTTTGCATTTCCAAAAAAAATACCCCCTCAATTTCAACCCTTGTCACCCTTATAATAGTGCACATTCTAAAACTCCAACCGAAATCCCAGTGCAAATTAAGGATAGTTGTTCGAAAGTCGACAATGTTACATTTTCGGGTATCCAAAAAATTACTCAGCAATTTCAGTCTTTGCTGCGTAGAAGATAGAGAACATGTGTGTTGAAAAGCGGTTTTGGAACGGAAAAATACGGTTGGTTTTAAAGGTCCAAGCTGCAGCCTGAATGAGAATTAAATACCTATTCAAGTCTTAGTCTCGTGCAATATTTATGTAAATGGCTCAGCTAAGGGGTTGATTCTGGGAAATTTTAGACTGTAGTGTAAACGTTGTACCTTTAGTTATCAAGATGTTTCGGTATATTCCGAAGGCTTTGTGAGATCTAGACTGCAAAGTTCTGCGTAGCGGTTGGCAATATTGGGTAATGGTTTTTGGTGGGACATTTGTAGATTTTAATCAGTGTACCGAATAGCTATGAATCAATAGAATAATCTATTGCTCTCTGATGAGTAGATAACTAGGCATACTTAATTTAATTAAGATTTAAAACGTTATATTGAAGAGGAATATGGATTATTTACTGTTTTGGTACACTGGTTGCTTTAGAAAAATAAAACGTTTTTATTTCAGATTTTTATCAATGCTTAGGTTGTTAGTGGTTAGTAAGTGCTTATATGCTTTGTTAGTGCAGCCAATAATGTTCCCACTGCAGGGGCTCAGTACTCCTCTTTAGGAGAAGGATGGGATAATCCACCACGCGGGCCCAGTGTGGATTGGTAGTAAGGTAGATGTCACACATGTCTTTGAATTTTTTGGTTCTAGGACATGCCGGTTTACTCACGATATTTCTTTACTAGTATTGGTATTAGTATTTGATTCAATTTGGCATAATTTTAATCCTCTACTACGTCCACTCTGCCTACAATAATTTTGATAAGTCTGATCGACCCCTTTGCATTTTTCTGTATCTGTTTTTTATACTTATCTTATCTTACAGAAAAATACGATTAGGCCAGGACCAACCCTAAAAAACTTCAACAAGTATTTTAACTGAAACAGTTTCATTCATAATTCGTGCAGACCTGCCCATCCCGCATCCCGCGTGGTCCGCAAAGAAATAGAGGTGGAACGGAATTTTTAATATCCTTTACCCTCAAGTTGTGAGTTGCGAAATATTAAAATGTCGCTAAAGTTATGCCCGTGTTCCAGGACTTCCATTCCAAGATATGCGAAGAATGAGCGACGCGAACAATTTATTGGTTTGCTTCTTACGATGTTAACCGCATTCGGGGTGGATGTTTTCTTCGTTGACAAAAAAGACTGTGTTTGAAGACAGGAGCTCATAGGATTAGGACAGGATTTTTATTGCCAAATAAGAATGCTCTTGACCTCGATCACCCCTGGTGGAAAACGTTGAATTGAGCGTGCGCAGAAGCTTCTTGCATTGAAGGTAGCCGAGTTTAATGTGTAAACGTAGATACCGTGTCAGTGTTCCACAATTTGGCTGGGTTTCCTTCTACTGAACATAAAGCCAAATTGTCGGAAATGAATACACAGATCACTGTAGTAATGACAATTTAAACGTTTCCAGCGTAGCAAACAAGATCAGCGGAAAAAAAGCGGAAAATATATGAACTAAATATTCTGATTCCCCTGACTAAGGCTGTCATGTCTGCCTTAGTTCCTCTGAAAAACTTGATTAAAAGGAATTTTCGGTGATATTAAAAGCATCTCTGTAACTGGAATATAACCGTAATAAGTAAAATCATAGTTTTTATTACCTTTTAGTGTTGTTAAGCCTCATAGTGTTGTTCACAAAGAATATTTAATTTATGAAACTGACCAACTTTGCCTCAGCTTGAATTTTTAGCTCGGGTTTAGACTGGAGCAATGTGGCAAGGAGATTTTTATTACTTCGACGCCGCGCCGGTGGAAATAAGATAAATACATCTTTAAAGATGAAACGAAATAAAAAACAGAATAATTAATTAAGGTTTGATGTCACCCACTGTTTTGTAAGGTGGCTATAAGAGTAGATGAAGACCAAAGAAACGATGGATGGACTGTATGAAGGATGATATGTCTAGAAATGAGGTGACTGCTGACATGACGAGAAATAAAGAAGTATGGAAGAAGAAGACATGTTGCACCGACCCCAAAAACATTGGGATAAGTGCAGAAGAATGATGCTGTTTTGTAAACATGATGTTTCAGTCAGGCGCTAATAACCGCAGGGTCATGGCGTTTAAAGCAGCATTGAAATATCGGGAGCTCACAACAGCTGAAAATGACGGTAGATAACCCGTAAGTGTCAGTGTAAGTTCAGTTATATTATGATATTTCTGGAGTGGCGACCGCGAACCGGAAGACGTTGCGTTGGAAGGCCTCCCACTAGGTGGACCGATGACCTGGTGGTGGTTGCGGGATCCGCTGGATGCGAGACAATGTGGCGACACCTGGGGGGTGGGGGGGCTATTTCTAGCAGTAGACGTCTTTTGGCTGAAATTATGATGATGATATTGAACGCGATCAAAGTATATAAACATTGTTCAAAAACCATCGGTGTCACTATTGTTATGAAATTAATATTGGCGCTGACAATAATAGACAGTTCCTGAACTAAGTTTGAGAGTGCTAACAGCCTGTCAGGGTTGCGGGTTGTTTGGACACAAACGGCTTTCTGGTTATTTTGTAAGTAGAAGTCCCTCCCTACCGCTCTGCCCAGAGCAGGAGGAGTCATTTGATGATTTCACATCATCAAAAAAAATAAAGAGTCCCGACAGCGTTTCGTTTCGCTGGTCAAATTCGTCTATAACGACGATATTAAAAGTATTTTAAATTTTTAGCTTATTGAATATACTAAGTGACTTTTTGTTGTTAAAATATATTGAAAACAAAATGTCAAACATGATGCGAACATGGACACAAAGCTACATGCGTGTATTGTACCGATAATGTCGTATTATTGGCAAAGTGTCACTACTTTTACTGTTTTTCCCTCGAGAACACTTGTCCGAGGGAAAACTTTACCTGCATGTACCAATACAAGTCATAAAACAAAAATAGCTTTTCTGAATAAAGAAATTCCTGAATTCCGACATGCCAGTTATTTTTAGAACAAAAGCAAAAAGATTTGAAGCCTCTTCCCCATTTCTGCTTTTCAAAATATGCGAGTCCATAACAACTCATGTAAAAAGATAAAAGCAAATTATTATTTGAATACAATACTCTGTCCCACGTCAACTTAATTCTCAATGACCTTTAAAAAGATAGGGAGGCTCTCAATTTACTTTGGTCTAGAACACGGTAAAATCTTCTTTAGCGTAGACAACTTACGGTCTACATAAACTGCACAAAAATATGAGGTTTTATTAACAATTGGTTGCTGAAGTGCGGTAGACCCTTGTCGCTTGCACCTGTTTAGTCTACCTGGCTAAAAGGGTTGTCTAACCTATCTAGACTCATTTTAAGATGACCTGACTGCCCTTGTCTGAATTCTTATACAAGAAGAGGCGTTTTGTGGTCTTGTTTTTGAAAAGCTTTTGTGTTCCTGTTGATTAACTTATTAATTTTTATGAGTTAATCAGCTATTTATATGTTGGGTTGGGTACTTTTGGGACTGCCCTTTGTGCACATATGCTGCGCCATTCCTAATGTAATTGAAAATAGGGATGGTGAACGGAATATCGTGGGATGAAAAAAAAAATCAGATACAGAATTAAACTTCTCGAAATAAACTGCGTTGATTCAAGATATAGTTGAATTCTAAAGAAAAGTTCGTTTTAACGAAGCCACGTGGAAAGTTGTTCAGCTCATAGAATTCATACAGTCGCCTCTTCACTTCCTGAAGATGAAGCCAAGTTTCACTTTGAAAGTTTTCCAGAAAAACTTGATTTTGAATGTCTAATGTCTTTCACACTGTTGGACGGGAGGGTGTGGAATATGCAATGTTTTCTTCACGATTCCAGTTTGAATTTATTGATAGATGATAATGAGGATTGAGGAATGATATGAAGGGAAATGGAGTTAATGACAGCGTGACGATTGACAGCGGAGAATAGAAGAATAAGAACCGACCTCAAATATCATACAACAAGGGCAGTTAGTTGTTGAATTGTAGTTTGGATTTAGATAATGATTCATTGGTGACGTACTACAAAAGACGTAAGTGCGTAATGTATATGCACGTGTGCTGTCAGTAGGGCTGGTATAATAGGATATTTCACCTAAAAAATCTAATTAGTCCGTCTGTTAGATTATCGAAAAATATTGGACACGTGTTTTTTGTTTTATCAAATTAATAAAAAAATACGAAAATAAAATGTGTCAAAGATCATGAGTGGAGGCTTTTGACGTCACTTTGTGGGTAAAAAAGTACTGACCTTGTGACGTCACACGACTTGACGCGACTTTTTGAATCAATGTATCGTCTCGAAAAGTCTCGTATCGTTTTGAAAATCTAGCTGACGGACTTATACTTTGTTTTGACCCAGCGTCTATAATAGTTCAAGAGCCCACGACACTAAATTTAGTTTTATAAGACTCAAGAGTTTTTAGAGGGTTATAAATGTATGTTTTAGTATAAAGAGTAGTAAAGATTGATGAAGTGATGAATTACGATGAAAAATAATTATATACCAAATTTGATTGCTTGGAAAGAGGGAGTTAGAAAACTGATGAGGGCATATAAACCTTGACTGGCAACAGCACAAACTTCCTACCGCACACAGATACTAATGTGTGACTAAGTAATTACGTGAGAAGAACACATTACATGATGGATTACATTTCCAAAGCGTTATTGTATGGCAAAAATTTACATTATAATAAGCAATGTATCATCACTCGACTTTGAGTGACGGATGCGTAAAAAATTGGTTAAAGAAAGCAAATTAGGACGATGTATTATCAACTTCATTTTATCGCTTTTTTGAGGAAAGAACGGACTTTGTTTGAGCTTTTTGTTTACTAAAATATGAAGTCTGTAATGAGGCTTACTGACTAATAAAAAAAGGTCACTTTAATTTTTCCTCGCTCTTGGTGGAGAGGAAGAGAGTCAGACTGACTAAAACCCACCCATGTTGCTTTTTAAACTTTTTGCTTTTTAGGACTGCGGTAGGTATCTCTTTCAAACAGTCCCGCAGCCCGGCAGGCGTCGGCCTTTGCTATTGCTGACATCTCTTTGTGGCGCGCGTGGAACTTGAACGCGCCGTTGACACGGCATGTCTTCATACGACGGACGGACGGAGAGCTAGCCCTACTAGCCTTGCCGTCTGTAGCCCACGCATACGGTGGCCGGGAACCATCACGTGGTCGCAGACGCCCGGGGCGTCTCCCGCACTAAAGGTCCCTCTGAAGAAATAAAAAATGTTAGGAACTACTTTTGGCGATAGGCTCAAAAGTGAAAAACTTTGAATGATGTTATGTTTATTTTACTCTTTTATGGATCCAAATAGCCAGCGACTTTGCCCGCTACAACTCGAAATTATCCCACGGGAAGATAACATCGGAATACAAACTATTTTATGTGATAATTCAGGTTACAAACTATCTGTGTACCAAATTTTATCTAAATCCGCTCAGTAATAGGGTAGTTAACTAAAACATTTAATTAGTCCGTCAGATAGATTTCCAAAAAATATTGGACACGTATTTTTTCTTTTTTCACGTAAGCAAACAACGATGACGATACAGTGCTTTGAAAATTCGTGTGACGTCATATTCTAAGAGATTAGTATGACATTTTTTAGTGGTTAGTGACGTCACAACCCCCCCACTCAAATCTTTGACGCGTTTTATCTTCGTCATTTTTTATTGATTTGATAAAACAAAAAATACGTATCCAATATTTTTGGATAATCTAACAGACGGACTAATTAGAATCATATTTTTTGAAGTCATTAAACATCCCTATTATTGCGTGAAAGATTGACAAACATCCATCCATCCATCCTGCATACATGCATACATACAAACTTTCGCGATTATACCTACATATTATTAGTAGGATGGTAAATTGCGGATCCTGTTTCATACGAATACTTACTGAAGTATCTGTCAGTGACGTTGTTTGGAGTTGCGTACGGAGTCGCCTTCTTACCATGCGAAATTATTCAAACTTTTTTTGTCAGCGTATTAAAACGTTTGGAGTGCAGTTGGGCAGAAAAATAATATAGACCTTATTTTTATTGTCTAGAAACCTAAACATAAAGATTTCATGGCAAAATACCGATGAAAATCAACTTACGATAGCCAACTAAACATACAACACCATTTATTTAATAAAGTTCCGACTAATTTAGACGGCACTGTTGGCGCAGTGGCTCAAGCAATGGACTGCTGCGCTGCGTGTCGCGGGTTCGATTCCCGCACGGAACAAATATATGTATGACCTACAGATAGTTGTTCCAGGTCTGGGTATTTGTGTATGTGAGTTTAAATGTTTGTGAACGCACCCACGATACAGGAGAAATTCCTAATGTGGGGCAAGGTGTTTTTTTTTTAAAAAAAAAATCCGCTTTAAAAACGGGGCCAAAAAATAACTTCCTGTAGAAAAAACGTCTAAATGTGGTTCATCCTTTAATCTTTTAAGTAACTAATCATAGCGACGGTAAAAGGGCTTTATCATCAATGATTTATGAGAAAAGATGAAACTTCATTCCCGAATCAGACAAAAGGCTAATTATTGCCCTTTAAAGACTTTTTGCAAGTCCTCCTAGCTAATTTAAATCGCCTTCATTATTCTTAGAACGTCATAGAAAGTCTTTCTTTGATATCTTTGTTTTTGAAAGTTTTAATTTCAGGAAACAAGTGAGGTCCGTGTTTTGGGGCGTTTTGTTAATTAGTTCGTTTTGAAGACGTGATTTCAACGTGGTTTTGATATTAAATGAGGTTTTTTTACATTTGGATCGTTATGACGGTTTCTTATTGACTTGGAAGTTGTTACTCTGTTTAATGTAATTTTCTGCGATCCTGTTTTTTTTGTTGTCAATTTATATTAAAACTAGCTGATGCCCGCGGCTTCACCCGCGTGGATATCGGTTATCGTGACCAAATGTAATCATGAAATTTTGATCCCGTTTTCGCAACCCATGTGTACCTATTCCGGGGATAAAATATATATAATTAAAACCTTCCTCGAGAACCACTCTATCCGTTGGTGAAAACAGAATGAAAATCGGTGCAGTAGTTTTTGAGTTTATCGCGAACAGACAGAGAGACAGACACACGTGGCAGAGGACTTTGTTTTATAATATTATGTACCTAGTGATAGTGATTCACTACAACGTGCGTCATCAGACGAGGATTTTTTTTTTTGGTTGATGGGAATATCATGAAATAACCACTCCCCCTCTTGGGCAGAGCGAAAGGGAGTGTCAGACTTCTACTGACTAAAAACCACCCATGTTCCTTCTTAGCCCTATATGTCAAGGCCACGGTATCTCTTACAACATCCCGCAGCATCAGACGGGGACTCCGGTTGAAATTTGACTCTTTTGATTGGGATCCTTATTCAATATCAAGTTTTACCAGGCCATTTTAATAAATTGAAATTGTTTTATTCTTACAAAAATGTCCAACAAGGAGACAAACCTGTCACACTATTCACAATATCAGTTGTGTCAAATAGGTCTCCAGGTAAAACTCGAAAATAAAAATGAACACTTCAAAATCTCAGTCTTAGAGCTAGTTCCGATGAGACTGGATGGCCGACCCCGACATGGTTAAAAATAGTCTAAGTAGATAATGAGACATTTTTTTATCAGCAAGCCGACCTTTATTTTTTCTTTTTCCATAAAATAGAAAAACATTCGATAACTTAGTACCCTTGACTCGGAACGGTTAAGTTTTAATTAAAGCAATAAATAGAGTCTAGCACTAAAGCTTACTCGGATATTATTCGATACTAGATCAAGGTTTTAGTGCAAAAGTACGACTTCAATCGGTCTAGGTCTTATAGTTTCGGACGAAAAATGTACTGATAATGAATTTGAATTAAATTTATAGATCTATTAGTTTTTCTTCTACAATAATTTACTGCCACTTAAATTCACTAAGAACTTTGTGATTATAATTTTCAGAGTTTAGTCTAGGAAATAATAGTATACAGATAATTGACAGGACAACTGAAACTGAACCATTGATGACAGAGACATAATTTCAAAATATACTACAGGGTAAAAAATAATTTTTGTATTTATGTAAGCGAATAAAGCCGCGGGCGTTTTAGGTACCTAAATGTGAATGTTGTCATGATATTTTAATATTGTAAAAACATACACGTGTATGTTTAATACAGCCAAATATCATGTCAATGTTATCTAATATCAGATTTACCTGATATTGAAGTTTCCTTGTTATACCTTTTAATTTTATTCTAGCGTGCCGACCTTTTTTTTTAATGGTTGGAATTCATCAAATGACTACTCCCGCTCTGGGCAGAGCGGTAGGGAGTGTCAGACTTCTACTGACTAAAAACCACCCATGTTCCTTCTTAGCCCTTTGTGTCGAGGCCGCGGTATCTCTTTCGAACAACCCGCAGCCTCAAAGGGCGTCGGCCCTTCCATGTTGCTGACATCTCTTTGAGGCGCGCGTGGAACACGAACGCGCCTGTCGTCGTCATAAGACGGACGGACGGCGAGCTAGCCCATTATTCACCGTCCACAGGCCCACTCACCGTCCATAGGCCCACTCACCGTCCACAGGCCCACTCACCGTCCACAGGCCCTAGCGTCCCGACCTTTGTTTGCACGGTTGTACTAAATGGTGCTGGCCACCATTTCATAAAATAAATATAATAATAATAATAATAATAAAGATATTATCATATTATATTAATATTACATATTATCTCTGGTTGTTCTCGTCTGGCTAACGGCGAGTACTTGCACAGGCACAATCAAGTAGCCAGGATTATTCACCAGCAACTTGCCTTGAAATATAAACTTGTGGAATCGGAAGTACCGTACTACAAGTATGTGCCCGACCCAGTTCTCGAAAAAGACCATGTAACGTTGTACTGGGATCAGTCTATCATCACTGACAGGACTATTATTGCCAATAAGCCTGATATAGTGGTGATAGACCGATCAGCGCGCCGCGCAATGATAATCGATGTTACCATTCCGCATGACGAGAACCTCGTGAAAGCTGAAAAAGATAAACAAATAAAATATCTGGATTTAGCACACGAGGTTGTCGATATGTGGCATGTGAACTCGGCTATCATTGTGCCGATAGTCGTAACTGCCAATGGCCTTATAGCCAAGACTCTGGACGACCACCTGTCCAAACTCTCGCTTGGCGGTTGGATCAAGAACCTGATTCAGAAGGCAGTACTCCTCGATACGGCTCGCATTGTGAGGAGGTTCCTGTCTCTGGGGCCCTAACCACCGGTAGCTTGGACCCTGCTCCCGTCACCGGTGGACGACTATTTTTTATATTTTTAAATGTTTTTTTATAAGTTTTGTATGAAATATTTAAAAATGTAAATTATATGGATGAAAGTGAATAAAGATAAGATATAGATAAGCAATTCAAGTATCTGGATCTGGCTCGCGAGGTTGTCGACATGTGGCACGTGAATACAGCAGTCATTGTGCCGATAGTCGTGTCTGCCAATGGCTTAATAGCCAAGAGCCTCGACGAACATCTAAGGAGGCTCTCGCTTGGTAGCTGGATCAAGGGCTTGATTCAGAAGGCAGTACTTCTGGACACGGCGCGCATTGTCAGGAGGTTCCTCTCTCAAGAGTTCTGACCACCGGTAGTTCGGACTCTGTTCCCAATACTAGTGGACCACTATTTTTTATATTTTTAAATGTTTTTTATATACCTTTTTGTAATTAATATTTAAAAATGTATTTAATATGTTATAAAATGAATAAAGGAAATAATAATAATAATATTCCACAACTATCACACAACGCCATCTAGTCCCAAGCTAAGCAGAGCTTGTGTTATGGGTACTAGACAACTGATAAACATACTTATATATTTCTAATATGTGTAAGTTAAATAAATCTGGACTTAATTTAAGAATTAAAATCTAATTAGTCCGTCAGATAGATTTTCAAAAAACTATCTGTAGGCTATACAAATATCTGTTCCGTGCGGGGATCGAACCCGCGACAGCAGCGCAGCAGTCAACTGCACCAACCTTGCCGTCGTATTTGAAATAAACATTGTCTTATCAAACATTTTCAGGATATATTTTATTTTAGTTCTGTTTATGACGTACAATAATAACTTTTTCATTTTCAGTATAAATCTGCGTGGGACACTATTTTCGTGTGAAAATATTTTATTTTTGTTCGTCCTGAATATGTCGATCAGTTTATAAACGCTTCGTGTAATGTATGCTACACATATTGATAGATGTAAACGGTGTTGGAATGTAAATGACATTACATTTAATCATGTCAAAGTTGACACGTGTGTTCTTGAGATGGAATATAGTCAATCTATACATACATCTATATTTTATTAAAATTAAGCAATAGAATAGTTTTCAATCGATAGCCTCAATGCTTGGACAAATACTTAAGATCACCACCTCATCTGCCTACTAACTTTCCCACCATAATGGGATCAGCTATCAGTCTTACCGGATACAGGTTAATACCAGAATAGGGGATCGGACTGAGTCAAAACAATATGATTCTAATTAGTCCGGCAGTTAGATTATAAAAAAATATTGGATACGTGTTTTTTGTTTTATCAAATTCATAAAAATTGATGAAGATAAGACGTGTCAAAGATTATGAGTGGGGGGTTATGACGTCATTTGTAGGTTATAAATGTACGTAGGTATTTGACGTTTTCGAGGAGTACACGAGTTTAAAAAAAAAAAAAGTTTGGAAATCTATCTGACGGACTAATTAGTTTTATTTTGTTCGATCCCCTATTTTATACGGAGCAACCAGCGACAGCACTGAGTGATACGATACCCTTTGGTAAGATGAGATAAGACCTGTAACGGCTATCAAATATCTTCTAATGGCAGCCGGGCAAATCGGTAAGTAAATGGAGAACCCATCTACGGACCTACCTAGGCAAGCACCGCTGACTTAATTAGCTACGAGCTTACTTGAGATCACCATAATTATATTAAACTAGCTGTTGCCAGCGGCACCACCCGCTACAACTCGAAAATTATCCCACGGGAAGATAAAATCGGGATAAAAACTATCCTATGTGTTAATTCAAGGTGTCAGCTAACTCCATACCAAATTTTATTAAAATCGCTCCAACCGTTTAGACGTGAAGAAGTAACAAACATACACACTCACAAACTTTTGCCTTTATAATATTAGTGTGATAAAACCAAAAGCAAACCTTTTGTTCTCAGATATTAAACCTAAGACACAACATTCACACAGCACACTTCACAACCACTGCACTAAAATAACCTCTAACAAAAAAAAACACGGGTTGCATAATTACAAATACCGTCCACCGTCAGCTGCACAAATTAAAAATAAACTCGCTCTTATTTCAGCAATAGTGTTTATGTATAGCTGCAATAATTATGTGTTAGTGCTGTAATACTGTAGGTTTTGCATTTCCTACTTAATTAAGGGGCCGGAGTCCTGCGGCCGCGTTAGAGCTTGTTTATATGCACCAATGTCGCAATGCTTAAGGGGAGGCTTGATGCAAAAGAACTTTTTTGTGCAACTTTATTTTGGTTATGATTGAAAATAGTGTTTAAAAGTTTTTATTTGGAACCTAAACATAACTGTAGGTAGAGAAGTGGTGGCTCAGTGGTAGCGGCCCCAACTGACGAACAGTGAGTCGTGGGTTTGAACCCAGTTAGGCGCATTACTTTGTGTAATTTATGTCATCACTACTGCTCTCAAAACGGTGAAGGAAAACATCGTGAGGAAACCGAAACAAAAATTCAAAAAGACATGTGACATCTACCAAGCCGCAATGGGCCCGCGTGTTGGATTATAGCCCATCCATCTCCTAGAGAGCAGGCCTGAGTCCCAGCAGTGGGAACATTATAAGGCTAAAGAAAAACATAATAAAATTGGAGAATTGTGGGTGTAATTTAGGTAAACATCTGCTTAAACTTTCGGGAATTAAAAGCGTGATGTTTTGTTATGTTATTTGGTTATTTCTTGGAAAATGGCTTCGAAAGCTTTATATCAAAATTAGTTTTCATAATGGACTTAAGATGTCTGGGCTTATAGCTTTGTTTTGCTTACAGAAGTATTTATTTTTAGACATCGTTGACCTAAATACCTGATATTTTCCTTGAAAACTTGTTTTTAAAAGCTGGTGTCTGGTGTAAGATAATCTTTTCGATCTATCTATCTATCTTTAGCAAACTTGAGATGTTTTGGCAGGTGTCGGCCGAAACACGAAAACAGAAGATAATGGTTCTTAGGTATCTAAGGTAACTTGAGGTAAAAACCTTTTAGAGGTATTGAATCTTACCTAATGTGCACAGGTCTAGACACAATAGTCCATTCAAATTAATACGCTTATGGAGCCCATGGTCCGAGCCCCATTTTTTATTCAAGTCATGTATCCTTGAGACCACCTTAACGATTATTAAATCAATCAAGTCAATTTACAAAGGATTCGCTCCAATTACGAAGGGTTACTAGTTGACCAATCTGATTTGGTGCGGTTCCGTATCTTTGCTCGGGGGAAAGGGATCTAAATTATCTATGTGGGTTATATCCCTTGGGTTTTGATTTGAGGAAAACAAAGGAATACTGTGTGAGGTAAAAATGTGGTCCAAATTATGACCAGGAAAGGTAAAAATATAATTGTAAATATTATGAAACTTTGAGTTTTTTTCGGATTTCTTCTCAAAGTAGTCAGTGTCGAAATACGGGCCCCATCTAATTTAAAAAAAGTGACCTATAAAAGTGTTTGTAAAAACCTATTTGGAACTTAAACATCATTTAGCAAATCAAAACAACTCCAAATATTCTATTTCACATAGGCATTGGGCACTAGTAAAACTTCAACAAAAAAGTGCACGGTTCGGATTGGTCGTTGCCTATGGAGTAGACCCGGCAAGAAACGCAATACAATTTACTCACTCGACTCAACTCAATACACAATATACTCAAAGCATTTATTTCAATTAAACCTTTATAGGCACTTTTGAATGTCAGAAGAACAATTCATAAAAACAAAACTACGAGTGCAATACGTCATTCCGAAAGCCACCACGCCGAATCACACGCCGCCGAATGCCAGCAACAACGTGCACCGCGAGCACGAAAGCACGCAGCGACGCACACCGCTACAACGAATGCACGAGACTCCAAATCACGGAACAACGGATGCACGCCGCAACGCGCAACCGCCGCCCCGCAACCCGCAACAAACAAGCAATACAATAATAATACATCGAGTTACAAACTTGGAAATTGTAGCAGAAACAATCTTCACACACAGATTTTTCCTCCTACCCTTAACCAGATGAGTGGTGTACGGAGTGCAATTAGGCGTTTAAATACAACCAGCACTGGAAATGATTTGTTTCTTTCATTATATAACCAGTTCTTTAGACGTCAGCAAAATGTATGCAAGCCCATTTGAACCCTGTTAGCAACCTTAATCGTATATTTAGTCACTTTTTTAACTCGACAGTTTAAAGGGAGTCATGCGACAGTTTTTGTGCGAAGTTGCGTAAAATTGATTTGGGGCCCAGTATTGTGGTTATTGTATAAAAATATTGATTAAAATCGAAATATTTGGTACTGATACAATGTAAAGTTATATATGAAAGATTAATAATATTTAATAAATTGTAATTTTACAATGTTTTACAACTGTGTGAAGGATGACATTGTTAGATGAGAGATGACTTCTAAAATGTGGAGATGACGTAATACAGAAATTATGGGAGAAAAAGACTGCTGTTGATGTTTTCATCATGATGATAATAATATCCATATTTCTATTGCACTTACCTACAAGAATCTCAACAAATGATTAAACTACGTGTAAGTACAACAAATCCTTCGATTTACCAAATTGGTCTGAAAATTATAAGAGAAACAAAAGGTAATATTTTTTATCAGCCAATGAATCAAAAGGTTTATGATAATAAAACGTATCTCGAGAAAATCCAGTTTTTATGACATGTATTTTACCGGGAGGTAGAAGGGTAACCAAGCTTTTGGGTTTATTTATTGTAACTTCGTTTTGGAGCAACTCAAACTTCAGGTGAAGCTGCGTTTGCCATGGTTGGTATATAGATGGGTGACTACCCATTTCATAGCGAGGTTCCTCTGTGCATCGGAAAGCACGTTAAGCCTTTGGTCCCAGCTTTTATTTGTAGAATTTTTCAGTCGTAAAAGGTATTCAGTAGCCCGAAAGTTTGACAAGCAGTCTTACTTCATCATCATCATCTTCTTCAGCTATAAGACGTCCACTGCTGGACAAAGGCCATAGAGCGCCATACAGATCAACAGCCTGCCGTTTGCATCCACCGATTGCCCCCCTCACGATGTCGTCGGTCCACCTGGTGGGAGGCCTACCAACGCTGCGTCTTCCGGTTCGTGGTCGCTACTCGAGAACCTTTCTTCCCCATCGGTTGTCGGTTCTTCGAGTGATGTGGCCTGCCAATTGCCACTTCAACTTGCATACTCTGAGAGTCAGTCTTACCAAGGGGTATTATATTATGAAGATGTACACAGACCTTATTGGTGAGGATCTTCAGAAAGGACAGGTAAGTAGAACTCGCAACCGGCGGTCGTGTATAACCAGATGCATGAATGTGGACGAGGAAAAAAAGAGTAGGTATTTAAGGATAGCAGGTGGCGTTCTGTGGTTTCCGTCTACCCTTATGGGAAAAGACCTTGAATTTATGTATGTATGTGTATGACAAAGTGCGTTGACCCGCCCTGTTAAATAAGAGTTTTGTAATTCAGTTTCTAAAATTTCTAACACCAAGTCACCCTACCCAGGTGACAGTTTTACATCGCCAATGTGTCTAGACGCTGTAAATTCGTTGATACATTGAATTTACTCGACATTCTACACGTGGAGCGACTTTTAACAGATCAAAATATAATTTCATAAGCGATTTCAATGAAAATATCGCATTTTCGGAAGACATTTCCAGTGATATTTTTGTTTGACAAACACGACACAGAACTAGTGATGTATAGCCATATATTATTCACGCGCATTTTATTTGGATTTTGCATGATTACGAACGTAATGGAATAAATTTGTGACGGTTGCGATCGTAATTTTAACGTAGGTACATATAGGAAATGTATGTTCCTATCTTTTTAGTTCCGGAGCTGGCGTTAGGTCCACCTCGTTTTTGTGTGCTTAATGTTATGCACAAATCCTGTTTATGAACTGTGAACTGTGTTCTAAGTCTGGGCAATACACTTCTTTGAAGAATATTATAGTTTGATTTTGACCATGGTATCGTATTCTCTATTTCAGTGGCAGGTATTACCGGACAAGCAAGTCATGTCACATACACACATTAAACCTCACCTATAATTTATTTAAGGTTATTTATTTTATTTTATTCTCTTTGGGAAACTTACAGCTAATACAGACAATGTACCTACTTAAACAATAAACATTTGAAGGGCAATTTCAGGTTTACCCTTTATTTTTGGTGGATGAGAAATCTTCAAATCACTCCTCCCGCTCTGGGCAGGGCGGTAGGGAGTGTTCGACTTCTACTGACTAAAAACCACCCATGTTCCTTCTTAGCCGTTTGTGTAGCCCCGACGGGGTAGATGTGTAACCTATGCAGTAGATAAATATCGCTTATTATGTTTAATTAGGGATATTTATTAAACATAATAAGAGAATAAAAATAATAATAATCCCTTTTGGGCTTCGCCGCAGTCGGGTAAAATGTAATAGTGTACCCTATGCAGTAGATAAATATCGCTTTTTATGTTTAATAAGGGATATTTATTAAACATAATAAGCGAATAATAATAATAATCCCTTTTGGGCTTCGCCGCAGTCGAGTAAAAAGTAATAGTAGGGCGAGCTTTTTACACAAATCGATAAAAATTTGGATTTTTGATTGTGGGAGTATTTCGCCAACTTAACTAAACACGATTAACATGAGTGCGTTCAAGAGCTGTCAGTTGTCAGTATCATGATTGCTATGGCATATTGTCACTTACAGCTCTGCTTCAATGTCATTCAATATCAATGATTAAATTCGTCTTAAATCTTAGTTACTTAATTTTAAACGACTCCATGATTGTAAGCTTAACTTTACAACAACACACAGTAATTTCAGGGCAACTTATGCTTAATATTCTGACCCAGCAATATTGAACCTTTAACAATTGCCAGCAAACGAAACAATGCAAACCAATAACAAAAGGGATTGGGTGCTATTATGTATGCTCCTTGCATTGGAATAGATAAAATAGCCAGAGACTAATAGTGAATAAATATAATTATGTGTCTAACCGTCTACCTATTTTATTCATCTGTATATTTACTCGCAACCTGTCATAAACGCAAACGTGGAAGTGGTGGAGTTTTAGGCTTACCTATAGACTAGGATGTCGTGCCAGCGATATTGAATTGTGTTTCTGAAAAATATGATTCATCGAAATAAATTGTATTTGAAACAATAATATCCGAAACAAAAATACAAGAATCAAATATTATTTCAAAAATTTTCTTAGTAACTAAATTCTGTAAAATTTCTGTTTGCGAAACAAGGGGATACCAACGGAATCCTTCATGTGCAAGTCCAACTTGCACTTGGTCAGTTTTTTATATGGACCATTTTTTCTCACTGTTGCGTGTAGACCTTCTACATACCTTCCCTCAGTGTTTAGCTTTCTCTGGTCAACCAGCCAGGAACGACTCCAAATCGTCACGCCAGCAGTGTTTCGTAGGCCTGCTTCGGTGTGTTTTTGATATGGATTTTTAATTTATGATAATCCTGTTGACAATAATATAGAAATATGAAACGCCTTGAAAGCGACTGCCACTTGTTAAAATCCCCTGATTGATTCGTATCAGAACTTCTTGGATACCATGGGTTAGTTCTCCGTTGACTACCTACTCCTGTACCAATGACTAAATATACCAAGTCATTGCTCCAAACGTGCCCACAGCTTCTCCGTGGCGATTTACCGTGACAGTTCTGTCATCTCATAGATCTTTGTCTATCGCCAATTAGTTTGATGTTTATTTGTTTTAATTACTGATTGCTTTGGTGATGGAGTTCGGCAATTAGAGATAAGAGGTATTGGGGATGAGTGCCTACGGGGAGTGCTTTGTTTTAAATGTGATTGAGTGTCTTGTTACATGGGGCCGTATGTGGTGCTGAAAGATGTCGTTTCTGTTACAATTTAAGTGAGTAGTAGTACGTTGCGTTCTGAAAGTTGGTATGAACGGAAATAGATTTGTAATATTTCGGTGTGTAAGATTAATTTCAGTTATCGTTATATTTAAATACTAACTCCATGACAACCTCTTTTTTTTGGGGTTGGGAAACTATCAAATAATCCCTCCCGCTCTTGGGCAGAGCGAAAGGGAGTGTCAGACTTCTACTGACTAAAAACCACCCATGTTCCTTATTAGCCCTTTATTTCGAGGCCGCGGTGTCTCTTGCGAACAACACGCAGCTCCGACGGGCGGCCACCCTTGAGGGCCTCTTCCATGTTGCTGACATCTCTTTGAACACGAACGCGCCGTCAACACGGCCTGTCGTCGTCATAAGACGGACGGCGAGCTAGCCCATTACTCACCATCCACAGGCCCGTGTCTACGGTGGCCGAAAGCCATCATCACATGGCCCCCGACGCCCGGAGCGTCTCCCGCGGAGGCTACGACGAGAGGTTCTCTCCCTCTTACGTTCCGCCACCTCCTTCGCTAGCATTACTGCTTCGCAGAATAAGGCGACGACGCGACGTCCCATTCCATCTCGCCCTGGACCATGGTTTGCACCAGGGCCGGACGTGAGAGGACGCCGCCGCCGAGCTCCATGACAACCTCACATTCGGCTCGAGTGTGAGTTCCGCCTCGAATGCAATAACAAAATTTCTTCAAACATAATATCATAATATACTTTTTCAAACCATTGGAAGACAAACCCGTTTGTATGTTCAATAAAAAAAAAAAAAGAAATATAAGAGCGTGATTTCTCCACAAACTTAGTTTGAAAACTTTGAAGAGAAAAGTGTTGTAAGTGGAAGTTTTTTCTTAAATAACTGACGGATCATAACTTTTCTAAATCAGAAACACATTTTGTCACTTAACCTACCTAACTTTGGTCTAGATTTTTCCAAAACACTTATAAAATTCTATTTAAAACTAGAAAATATTGTAATAAAAGTTTGTAATTTGATTTTGGGTTCGATCAAACTTTGCAAATTGAATCCCCTTTAATATTTATCTTTGAAAAAGGATATTATCTTGTACGAATTTATTGTAATCTTTCGGTTAAATTGATAAAAAGGTTCTTGTCTAATAGGCTGCCAACATTTTGAACTAGGATTACGAAATTATATATTTTTAAAAGAGAATAAGGAACTCGTGGTTCATTAATAAACAGCCACACGGGTCGACCTTCAAGGTTAAGCCGTGCTTGCCTAGGTTGCCCGTTGATGGGCAACCATAGAGACGAGTTCATGCAGCTGCATCCGGCTAGGCTAGAAGCCGACCCCAACATTGTTTGGGAAAAAGCCGAAACAGAAGGTATGAGAAAAAAAACATAATTTAGTCTTTCAGAATTATTTAGACTTTCAATAATTCTGAAAGTGTGACGTAATTGTACACAATTATCATATTTGAAAGCTACCCACCAATTTGGGCAGACTCACTAAACGGAGTGTCATCTAAAATCAACGTGGGCCATAATGGCTGTCGCAGCGTCAAGGAAATTAAGTGGCATCTAAACTGACGGGATTAGTGTAGGAGAGCTGTGACGAGGGTACCAGATGCACCTGCGACTCTTTTGTACCAAGGACTTGGCGGACTGGAAGAGGTGAGCAGAATACGTGGATTATGCACTGTAGTGTCATTACCAGGGATATTTCAACCCGCGGATGCGAATGCAGATGGGGAGTTTCGAAGGACAACAAAAAAAGGATAAGACTTTTCTTGATAAAATTATCGAATCTTTATAATTCTGAAACGAGAAAATTTCACATTTACTACAGTACCTAATAAAATATTTGTTTGCATAAGTTACTGGTATTCATGAAGTACTCCCACCGAAACACTTTAAAGTGAAGGATTTTTGAGGACGAATAAAAAGAATGTTACTAAATTATGCGTCTCTTTTAGCACTTTTAACTCTTGAGCAAAAAGTAAATATGCTTGACCCATATTTCCATACTCCGTGAATCAGTTTACAGACTCAGACTGGTGTTTAAAATGGCGCTGTTTTAATATAATTTATGGAATTAATTTATTAATTTAACTTAAACATTTTCACACTCAATTTCTCGTGGCAAAAAATTAATGACACTAGCAGTTTTAAAATAAACTAAACACTGCTGTGTTTAGTTTATTTTAAAACTGCTAGTGTCATTAATTTTTTAACCCAACACAAAATTCTGCTCGCCAATGCTTTAGGGAACAGACTAATTAAAATTCTATTCATTCTTCACTCTATTTAGTTGCTAGCAAGCAACTAAATAGAGTTAAGTTTCATATATCGAGAGGCTGGTTATTACTTACTGTTATGAGTGATTTTTATTCTTTACTGATTTATTTGTTTATGTGCACAATTGCACAAACTTAATATGCCTAAAGAATGATTAAATGATAAGCAATGACATGACTATACTAAATAAAAAAAAAGTTTAAAAACTAAAACCCGACTACAAATAAAAACGCGGACTAATAAAACCGACTTCAGCTGTCCATTAAAATAATTATCAAATTATCTACTTACTAGACGATTTTTATTGTTTTCTACTTTTAAGACCGCGGTTTTATTAGTCTGCGTTTTTATTCGTAGTCGGATTTTAGTTTTTAAACTTATATTTAATTTGAATTTTATTTTTATGTGTTATTCAATAAATACGTAATTTAATTTAATTCAATGTCAGATTACAGAGATCTATAATGGATAGTAGCAATTGGAACTTAGAAACTATGATAATAAGGTTACAAAAAATCAATCACAAAAACACATAATTATAATTACAATTAACTACCAAATACTAATAATATGTGACTTTCTTAATGTTGGTTTGTTATTTACATACGAGTAAAGAACACAGACTAGACCGCGAGATATGTTTGACCGCAATCTAAACGTATTATGTTGACTCAAACTATATTAAAATATTTATACATATATTTTGTGACGTGCTTGCCAAGACCTTTCATTTGATACCAAACATGTTATGATTATCTCGATTTAAATTTTTTCGAGCTTATAATTTGACATTTAAATTTCATCATAAAAAGAATTGTTAAAATTTAAATAGCTTATGTCACTTGCTTTTTTTCTAAATCTATTGACACCTCATTTATTAAAATCCGTTCAGAAGTTTAGGCGCTACGGTGGAACATACATAATTACATTCGTTACGTACGTACATAAAGTTTGTGAGAATGTATGTATGGATGGATGGATGTTTGTTACTCTTTCACGCAAAAAGTACTGAACATATTTGGATAAAATTTGGTACGCAGATAGTTTATAACCTGGATTAACACATAGGATCGATTTTTATCCCGATTTTATCTTCACGTGGGATAATTTTTGAGTTGTAGCGGGCGAAGCCGCTGGCGACACCCAGTACAACTATACTTATCAAACTTTTAATAATTTGTCTTCTCACAATATCGACCTCCTCAATTTTAGGGTTCCGTACCAGAAAAGAAAAAAACGGTACCCTTATAGGATCACTAGTGTGTCTGTCTGTCTGTCCTACCATTCCCCCTTATCTCCGAAACTACTGAACATAAAATTTAAAAAAAAAATACAGAAAATAGTCAAATAGGTATCCCTATTGGAAGTGCCAAAATAACATGGATATCTCTCAATATCTACTACAATGGTACGAAACTCTTAATGCGCAAGTCCGACTTGCACTTGGCCAGATTTTTTCCATTTAAAGCACCTTCACAGTTATTTTAATTTTGATTTGCGTCACTGTCCAAATGACACTGATCTTTATCATCGTTGCAATTAGGGTGATATTGGGTTGCTTTTGTTAAAGGTGACTGAAAATTCTGTATTTCAGCAACTCTTGACGGTTTCCGATGTGTTGAACAGTTGAACATCACAGCCGAGTGTACGAGTGACAATTTAACGTCACGTGTGTAGACAGGTTAATAGATCTTGCTTGTAGCTCTTTAATAACGGTGTTATAGCACTCGACGACGGTTTTACTGCAGCTTATGAAATGTAGGTGACGTTTTAGGATGACAAAGTGAGACAAATATTACGTTTGGGCGGTTAGTCCCCTTACTAACATAATAATATAAACCACACAACCACTGGCCCACTCTAGGTTTAAAAAACTGGCCAAGTGCAAGTCGGACTTGCTCATGAAAGGTTCTGTACCATCGTAGTAGTTAAACCACCTTTAATTTGTATTATTTCTTATTAAAGCGGAAACAGAAAAACATATTTTGTGATAAGTTTGTTTTTACCCGACTGCAGCGAAGCCCAAAAGCAGGGTTATGTATTTGTCGTGTATGTATGGATGTCCTTTTCTCTGTTCCCTCATAACTCATAAACGGATGAAGGGATTTGAATAAAGTATACGTCGTTAGATTCGTATTGATGGCGCGAGTGTCAATACATTAAAATTAAAAAAAAAAAACAAAGAAATTTGCGGATTTTGGGGGCCAAATCGCGGATCCATTACTATCGAGTAGGGTATCAAAATGAAGGGAAGTAGATTACAAAAATATATGACACTTACATGTTTTAAAAGAAATTCAAAGTCACAAAACCTATACACAAACACAAAAGTTAAATCATCTGCGAAGAATTTGGAAGATTTAGGAAAATAAAAGCTTATGTATTTTTACCCGACTGCGGCGAAGCCCAAAAGGAGGGTTATGTGTTTGGCGTGTATGTATGTATGTATGTATGTATGTATGTAAGTAAGTAAGTATGTATGTATGTATGTATGTCCGTTTCTTAGTTCCCTCATAACTCCTAAACGGATGAAGGGATTTTAATGAAATATACGTCGTTAGATTCGTGATGATAGCGCGAGTGTCACTGGCTACATTAAAATTAAAAAAACAAAGATAATTGCTGGTTATGGGGGCCAAATCGTGGATTTGAAAAAAAACCATTACCATCGAGTAGGGTATCAAAATGAAGGGTTTTAACAGGAGATTACAAAAATATATGACACCTATATGTTTAAAATAAATTCAAAGTCACAAATTCTATAAACAAACACAAAAGTTAAATCATCTGCGAAGTATTTTACGCGACCAACGAAAGAACAAACACTAAATAACTAAAATGTTAGAAATAAAAAAAGTAGTTAAAAAACTAAAAACCCCGACTGAAAAGACTGAAAAACAAAAAACAAGTACATTTAAAATTAAACAAAACTTGGAAGCAGGCGGGGTTCATTTGAATATTAAATTATAAAATGAAAATAGAATGGAATGAATTTAAAATGTGCTTGTTTTTTGTTTTTCAGTCTTTTCAGTCGGGTTTTTTAGTTTTTGAACTACTTTTTTTCAAAGATTTTTTGCAATTTTAAAATGGTTAAAATTAAGTAACAAATTATATTATTTTATTTAATTATTTGAAATGCTTAGTAGTATATAGACAACATGTTGCATTTACATGCTTAACAAGTATTGAAGAAATTTAAAAATAACAAATTAAAGATAAAACATGTAGGTAAAAATAAAAAATACGAATTAAAGGGAAGTATACACAGAACAAATAAAATACCTCTTTTATCTGTTCTGTGGAAGTATACAATACTTTAGTAATGTATAAACTAAATAATGTTATAATACAATCATTATTTCATACGATCACGTATCATACACAACATTAAATTCTATACAATAGCAATTTCATTTACTTAATTAAATGACATTAATACAATTACTTACAAAACATAAATCAATTCACACTAACAATTCACATAGTAAAGTATGTAATTCGCGACAACCTGCCACATGTCACTTAAAGCAGCGGGAGATGATAGCGTGTTCGAGCCTTCCCGCGAGAACGGCTAGCATTTTGGTAGCGCTCCTTCACACTCAGCGCACCAGTGACGTGCCTCTCTTGAGCATAGTGGCATGGGTCCCGAGTCTGTTCTAAGAAGGAACATGGGTGGTTTTTAGTCAGTAGAAGTCAGACACTCCCTTTCGCTCTGCCCAAGAGCGAGAGGGGTTATTTGATGATAATTCACCTGTCAAAAAAAAGGGCCTCTGAAATTGTTTGACGACGGCCATTTGGCACCCTAAAATTGGTAGATTCATCCCGCGGATCCCATTTGAGTGGGATGAATTTACCAAAGAGCCGGGAACCACCGGCTTATGCGTGCCTTTCGAAGCACGAAATCATCTTTTTAAATAAAATAAATAAATAAATATCCTTGGACATCAGACAATCAGGTGATTCAAGCCTGCAATTTCCTAGCCAAACTGGAAACAACTTTTTGGCGAAGTATGTTTCCTGTGGTAATCGAACCCACGACCACATGGTCTCAAGGCAAACACCTAAACCACTCGACAGTCAACTCATGTCTAGAAGGATGACAACTCCTATTGATTACCATAGACAACCCAACTAAGACACTTGTCCTCCTTATCGCACCAAAAACTACAAACATCAAACAAAAAGACAAACAATTTAACTTTACATTCTTATTTACAGTATTTCCACAATATTCCTAGATACAAATGTACTGGCACAGCGCCAATGTAGAAAGCTAAAAACGTGGCTTATTTCGTGCAAATGTCCTCGGCAAATTGGGAGCGACGCTCTGAGCCTTCGTGATTGATATCCGCTGGGAAGCGCAATGATACTCGTTTCTGTACAGAATTAGACATGACTTTTTAATATTAGATGCTGTCTTTTGTTTTTGGTTGCGGAAATAAAGGTAAAGCCGAAATCAGGTGCTTTATTTCCCGTTCGTTTTTTTAGTGCATTGGGAATATTTCAGAGGGGTTTCGCGGTACCCTGTACTAATAGGGTAATTGACAAAAAAAATCTAATTAGTCCGTCATATAGAATCCCAAAAAAATTATTGACACATTTTTTTTTTTTCACGTAAACAAAAAAATGTAGACGATACAGTCTTTCAAAAACTCATACCCCTCCCGCTCTTGGGCAGAGCGAAAGGGAGTGTCAGACTTCTACTGACTAAAAACCACCCATGTTCCTTCTTAGCCCTCTATGTCGAGGCCGCGATAACTAGTGTACAACCCGCGGCCCCCCTACTCATGATCGTTGACACGTTTTATCTACGTAATTTTTTGTTAATTTGATAAAACAAAAAACACGTAATCATTATTTTTCTATAATCTAACTGACGGACTAAACAGATATTTAGGTTTTTTTTTTGTTAGGTAACATCCCTATTGATTGTGGAGGTCAGATACGCAGTCCCTTCATGTAAAATACTCATATTCACCTGCACCTGGTTAGATTGGTAGCCGGTCTTAATAAAACAGCTAGGAAAAAGCTAGGTTTAGGTATTTTTAATTTTTACTACCACACAGATTTATTCGTATTAGTTTATCATCTTTAAAAACAAAATGTTTCGGCGTCAAGGTACTAAATGAAATACATTTTATTCAACTATCGTGCTCAGCTACCAGAACAAAATAAACCAAAACCGTACCGACTGCCAACACCCTAATTCGCGTTGACTGCAAGTGCACATATTCCGGATTTTGCGCTACGATTTCCGGGTACAACGCTCAGTGAAAGCAAAAATTCTGATCCGGTACCGGCACAGCACTTGCCAAAACCGGGCTGGGCCGCACCAAAGCGGATTATACCAAATGATACTAGGATTCAGACCGGACCAAACCGACCGTGGCTGGAAAAAAGTGTTTTATAGTGAAATCCTGTGCATTTAACACCAACAGTAAATAAATGATTACAATATTATGTTAACTAGTACTGTGCTAACAACTTTTCAGGTGATGTCAGACATGCCTCTGTCTCAACTGTTATGTAAAGTAAAAAGCATCTGAATATGGTTGATTATTATGTTTACTAAAGAGCCTTTCAATAAAGAAATTTTGGAACAGTACAGCGTATGTGGCATTTAGTAAACTGGAACATATTTGGCAGTCCAAAAAGATTCATCAGTGTCTAAAACCCGCCTTTTCAGCGTCGGACCGAACGGTGACCTCAAGTGGACTTGGCCATCAGGCCAGACGCAGAGATAGCAGATAGTGCAAGGCTTTTTTTTAAAGATAAGACATTCATTTGATACGTCATCAGTCTTCATCTATTTGACGGAAAATTAAGCCGAAGAATATTGCGATGAATATGGCTTTTTACCCGACTACGGCGAAGCCTTTGTATGTTCCACCGTAGCGCCTAGACTACTGAACGTATTTTAATAAATGAGGTGTCAATTGATTCGTAAGAATAAGGCTATATACATTTTAACAATTCTTTTTATGACGAAATTTAAATTCAAAATCTAACTAAGCTCGAAAAAAATCAAATTGGGATAATCATAACATGTTTGGTATCAAATGAAAGGTCTTTGCGAGTACATCACAAATATGTATGTTACATAACAGTTAAAGTCAACTTCTACGTTTAGGTTGCGGGCAAACAGTTCTCGCGGTCTAGTCTGTGTTATTTACTCGTATTATGTAAATAACAAACCAACATTAAGTAGAATATTACACAACGAAAGTAACTTATTATTACGTACCTACTTATTTATTAAATAACACACAAAAATAAAATTCAAATAAAAAATTAAGCTTAAAACCCGACTACGAATTAAAACGCAGACTAATAAAACCGCAGTCTTAAAAGTAGAAAACTAGAAAAGTCGTCTTGTAAGTAGATAATTTGATAATTATTATACAGGCTAGCCGTGGCTTGACCAATTTTTACGAAATTTTAGACGCATAGGTATTCAGTAGGTCCGAGAATCGAATACTATCTATTATTCATACCCTTAAGTGGTAAGGGTTTACCACCCTATCACCCATCAAAACAACGGGAATGAAGTCGCGGGCATCAGATACTATAATATATAATTCATATTTCCGTTAGTCATCAGAAAGCTCCATAATAGGAATGTTTACTGACTTAAAAAAATATGATTCTAATTAGTCCGTCGGTTAGATTATCGAAAAATATTGGATCCGTATTTTTTGTTTTATCAAATCAATAAAAATTTACGAAGATAAAACGCGTCAAAGATTTGAGTGAGGGGTTGTGACGTCACTGCCCGCTAAAGAATGTCATACCATATCGTCTCAGAAAATGACGTCACAAGAGTTTTTAAAGCACTGTATTGTCTTCATTGTTTGTTTACGTGAAAAAAAAAATACGTTTCCAATATTTTTTGGAAATCTATGTGACGGACTAATTCGATTTTTTTTGTTAACTCTCCCATTATTTGTTAAGCTTAAAAATAGCGCCAACAGCCACAAGGTTCAAGGTCATCCTTATGATAATAGCATATTTAGTACCTGCTTAACACTTTCATAGTTACGCATAAAAGGCACTTACGGCCGAGACGACAGAATTAGCCGAAACGAGTTCGTGGAACGACCTCTTTGTATCCCTGTTTGTTTTGCCCGCTGTACTAAGTGGAGTTAGGTATAGTTGTTTTATAGTGTAATAGAGGTCGGTCCAAGACTGGCATTAGGATAATACATATTGATTTCTTTGGCCTTTTCAATTCACGCGACCAACTTTTACGAATTTTTCCCTTTTTAATTTACTCCAAGGTTTAGTTTCTGTTTTTAAGATCACTTTAATGAAAGGTTTTTGGTAAAAAGGTTTTTTAATCAATACTTTTTTAGTAAATACAGGGTGTAAATCAACCCTTCACACATACGTCAACCAAGCATTCTGTACATCAAACTAAGTACCCCTACGCAAAAATTTTTGCTAGGAAACGACTTTTTTTGGGTCAAAAATTACATTTTACGGTAAAACTCAATGTAGCACTCTTAAAACATTGTGCTAGTGGATACTTTGAACAGTTAACGGGTCATGGAGGTAATTTAAGTAAAGTTACAACCCAAAAAACTAGTATTTACAAAAACAGCTGTGCAAAATTTGGAACTTTGACCCCCAATATCTCCGTAACTAGGAGGTTCCCAGGTATGATCTAGAATCAAAAAATGATCGCAGTGATGGGGAGAACAAATGCCCTTCATTTGCGTTAAGGGTACTTTTACACCATTCATATACTTATATAAAAAACCCTTGAAATGGCTTTGTTGTAGCCGTTACATGATTCTCTGATAATATTTCGTGTATCAATAGCTCGACCTTATGTATATAAAAATGAAACCCGTTTTCCGTTGTCACCACATAGCATGAAAACGGCTTGACCGATTTGGCTGATTTTTTTTTGTAGTTTTCTAATACTCTGTACAAGGTTCTTACGGAAAAAAATATTAAGAAAATCTCTCAGAAAGATTGAATAATATACATTTAATTTTGCATATTTTAAAAAAAGCGCGTTACGAATGTCAACGTCATTCAATTTAAAACAAAAAACTCTATTCTATTCTATTTTTATGAATGGCAATTGTGCCGATGTCGACAATTCTGCCAATGTCAAAAATGTGGAATGGAGAAACGTGTGTGGACAGCATTAAAAAAGAAAATAATTTAGATTATGAAAAATAAATAAAACAAACTGCACGTAAAGTGTAACTTGTCGATAAGTATTAATAAAAAAATATATAAAAAGGAAAATAAATACATAATATTTGTAATATAAATTAATTTAATAAATCGAATACCACACTACGACTTACAATCTGATGTTGTTGCTACGGATAAATATAATTAGGGCACTACAAAGCTTTGGAGAAAAGTGAGTTAGTAAAGAAGGAAAGTTAATAGGAACAGGGATTTTCAATTCTGAAAGACGGCTGTATAGATCAAGAGAAGGGTTATTATTAGTACAATTAAAGAAAATATGTTCCAAGGTACCCTCGTCCAAACCACACTCGCAAAGAGATGAATCTCTGACCCGAATTTTGTGTAGAAAAACTGGGGAGCAGCAATGGCCCATGCGAAGCCTGCACAAGACAGAAAGCACCTTCTTGGAGAGTTTTTTATATGGCTTAAAGTTAAACCAAGGCTTTGAGGTAACATTAGGTTGGATCGCAGAGTAAAAAGAACCTTTTGTTTTACTCGAATTCTGCCACTGTATCTGCCATGAGGATAGTAAACTCTTTTTTGGCAGGCTCAGCAAATCATAGCCCTGGCATTGATAGTATTTTAGGTCTACGGACTGGGAATTTACAGCGTCTTTAGCAAGGGCATCAACACATTCATTTCCTATTATGCCGCAGTGGCTAGGAATCCAAACCAGATTAACAGTTTTGTGGTTTACAGCACAAGATAATAGGGATTTTTTAATTTGGAGCAAAATAGGGCTGTGTAATTTAGACTTGAAGGGATTTTGCTCTAAGGCTTGCAAACAACTCAGAGAATCCGTGAATATAACACCAAAATTTATACTGTGAGCCTCTATAAAAAGGCATGCTTCCAGTATGGCAACACACTCGCCCGTAAACACAGATGACTGAACAGGGCATTTAAATTGAAGAACAATTTTGGAGTTTTGGTAATAAACCGCAGCACCAGTACAGCCAGAATTTGTCAATTTTGAAGCGTCCGTAAAGAACCTTTCAAAATGACACCATCGCTCACCAACGGCAGCATTGAATAGAGTGTCCGCCGAAACAGTATTTTTGGAAATTCCAATATTATAAAAGATTTTTGGTTTGAAACAAATGACATCATAATTAAAGTTATAAATAGGAAGTTTTGGGAATTGAATAATGGGAGAATCTAAATTTTGAAGGAAACGAAAAGATTTTAAAAATAGAGGAACTTCTTTGTGCTTCCAATAATTAGATGTGCTGCAAAGGGAATCTAATGTTTGAACTTTTCCTATAAGAGGGTGAGCGGATTTCGTGATAACTCTGGCCCAAAACCTGGATGCTAGATATTGCCTTCTCAAGGCCAAAGGAGGTTCTGCACACTCCACCTGTATTGCGTTAGTAGGTGATGATTTCATACAGCCTAAAATGATCCTAAGACATTGGGCCTGAATCCTGTCCAGTCTTGTCAAAGCCCCTTTGTTACAGGGAATGAGCAGAAAAGAACCGTAATCTAGAACACTTCGTATCAAGGCATTGTAAACCAGCTTCATAGTGTATGGGTGGGCACCCCACCATACACCTGCGAGCACTTTTAAAATAGGAATAATTCTCTCGCATCTATTTACTAAATAATTTAGATGATGCAATCCAGTTAATTTACAATCTAAAAATACACCTAAAAATTTGGCTTTCTTAGCAACTGGTATACAATGATTTTGAATTCGTATCGAAATTTGAGGGATCAGTCTCCTGCGGGAAAAGACAACCACAGTACTTTTGGGTGCCGATAAACTCATACCATGCGGATGCCATTGATTCAAAGAGTCCAGGGAGACACAAAGGGATGACGCAGCAGCTTCAATAGATTTGTTGGTAACATACAAAGCTATATCGTCAGCATATTGTAAAATATGACAGTCATTGTTAAGACATGAGCCAATATCTGTTGTGTACAAATTATATAATAAAGGACTTAAGACATAACCCTGTGGTAATCCCTTCCATGTCCGCCTGACATCAAAATCTTCACCTGGAACTCTCAAAATCAAAGACCGAGACATTAGCATGCTAAAAATACACTGAACCATTCTCACCGGAAACCCCATCTCTTGCAATTTCTGTCTGAGAATGGGAAGAAGGACATTATCATACGCAGCTGAAATGTCGAGAAAGGCAGCAACAACAGACTCGTTTTTAGAAAACGACGCTCGGATATCTGAAACTAATACTCCAATACTATCCATGGTACCAAACCCCTTCCTGAAACCAAACTGATGGCTCGGGAGTAAGTCCCTGGACTCAATAATGAACTCCAGCCGATTCTTAATCAGGTGTTCCATTAATTTAGCTAGTACTGATGAAAGGGCAATTGGTCTAAAGCCGTTAGGGTCATCGCTATGTTTGCCTGGTTTCAAAATGGGGATTATTGTTTGAGTTTTCCATTGATCGGGGACCCAACCATTGGTGTAAAAATAATTAATTAAATGTAAAAAGTAGTTTTTTGCCTTCAGGCCTGCTCGTGATAAAAAGGAGTAAACAATACCATCAATACCAGGGGCAGAGTCATGGACATACCTCAAAACTGAATCAAGCTCCTGGATTGTAAATGGAGCGTCAAAAGGATCCTCTGAATATGAAGAAGACGGTAGATGTATTTCTGCTTCTGATGGCACATAAGGAGGAGCTAATTTATCAAAAAACAGCTCTGCAGTTTCACGGGTAATAGGAGAAGAAATCGAAGGGGAACATCCATTTCTGAATCGGTTAATTCTTTGCCACACCACTGATATAGGGGTGGACGGGGATAAGGAACCGCAGAAATTAACCCACCCAGCTCGTTTCTTACTCCGCAATAATCTTTTGGATTTGGCAAGAGCATGATTATAAGCGCTTAGATTAGAAACAGTCATATTTTGGTTATAAATCTTTTCAGCGTCATTTCTCTCTTTAACGGCCAATGAACATTCCTGATTCCACCATGGAGGGGGAGGAATCAAACTACGAGCAGAGTTTTTGATAGGGAAACATGAATCTGCACTAGATATTATGGCTGTCACTAGATTTTCGTAGCAATCTGACATGTAAGTGGGGGTTGGAATAACGGAATCTTGAAGAATTAAATTTGGAAGCAAATCAATTTTATCCTCCAGTGATGATGAATATTTTGCCCAATCGGGGTTGGACAAATTATACCTCATCAGCGGAGGATTCGATTTTTCTAAGTAAGTTTTATCAGCCAAAGAAATTAAAATCGGATAGTGGTCACTACCATGTGTCAAACTGGTACATTCCCAACGACACGATGCCGCAACATCAAGTGAGCAAAACGAAAGGTCTACACAACTCTTATGTTGGCCAGGAAGAGTCCTACGGGTTGAACACCCATTATTTAAGATGCAGAGGTTGAGATCATCCAGAATTTCTACCAAACCTACCCCAAAGGAGTCACATCTTTCAGACCCCCATCGAAAATGATGGCAGTTGAAATCACCCATAACAAGTACAGGGCCAACTACGTTTTCGAGAATGTCTCTCAAAAGTGGAAGAAAGTTTTGATTGGGGTGAGCTATATAAATAGATAAAAGGGTTATGCCCTCTACTTTACCTGCCACAATACTTACATCTCCTCCAACAGAAGGCAAAGGTACTGCCACAAGTGGAACGCGGTTGTTCACGCAGAGAGCCGACCCTCCATAGCCATCAGATCGATCGCATCTGATAATGTTATAATGTGGTAAACGAAAGCTAAGACTAGGAACTAACCAAGTCTCAGCGAGAGCACAGACTAAAGGTTTATATTTATTCAAGAGAAATATGAGATCGTGTTTCTTATGCCACACGCTTCTCACATTCCACTGAAGGAACACCAGCCGAGCCATTATGTCGGGTGAGAGAAAGGAAATTTATAAGTGAATTGGCAACGTTGGACGGTAATTGTACTGACTTAGAAGTAGACATTAAAGTGTTAAGAAGTTTAAGAAGTAAATCAATAATAGAAGACAAGTTATCAGGAGATTCTAAGAACGGATTATTGAGGGCACAACCATTATGCTGAGACGATGGGGGTGAGCTAGTTATTAGTTGATGAGCTACTTTATCATATGAGGGAGAGAGTGGGACATGGGTCTTTGGCTTGAGAGTGATGGATTTGTGGTATGACTGAGATTTAGTGATATCAGCATAGCTGCGAGAAGAATTAGGAATAGTTTTACTTGCCTCTGAGTAAGAAAGAACTTTTTCAGCCATAACAACCTTTATGGACCTCTGCCTACCATACTCCGGGCACGCCTTGCTGTTGGCAAAGTGGCTGCCAGAGCATAATACACAGAAGGCTTCGCTTTCTGAAATGCCACAACCATCACCGGGGTGATCGTTGCCACACTTGCTGCAGCGAGGTTTTGACCTACAAAGAGATTCTACGTGACCAAAACGGCAACACCTGCGACATTGTATAGTGGGGTATATGTACTGTTCCACTGTTAGAGCAGTATAAAAACAAAAAATTCTCTTCGGCAGAACTTGGCCATCAAAGGTGATGACACAGGTTTCAGTAGGTCTGTAATCTGTTGTGCCATCTCTTGTTACTCTTCGATTTAGCCTACGAATTTTAAGAATAGGTCCACAACCCTGTGGAACCTTCAAATAGGCCAAAACTTCCTCTTCAGTGAACTCCGTAGGGATGCCGCTAACGACACCCATACGCGTTATATTGAAAGTCGGAATAGTTGCATCGTATAAATTTGAAACGAGGTTAGTATTACAAAGAAAAGCGTTTGCATCCTGAGGGGACGCAAACTCAACGGAGACACGGTTTCTACCAACTCTCTTAACTCCAGTTATATTTGCAATGTTATTATTTGATAAAAAACGGCCAAACGAAACTGGGTGCAGGGTAGTGCCAGCATTTGGATTCCTTTCCTGACGAGAAACATGTATAATATATGGACCTTTATCTAATACCGAGTAACGCAGGCGACCTACTTGAGATCGTGATTGTTTAGTGGGATGGATGGGAGAATCATCTAAAATGCTTGGACGTTTACGTGAACTTGACTGGGATGAAGGAGATTGCTGGTCTACATTTAAACGGATGGAAGAGGAAGAGGAACTTGAAGAAGAAGAGGAAAAGTTTAATGAGGGGGAATTCGGAATGTCAGGAGGGTCAGGAGGTTTTTTTTTTATCCATTATGGCAGAAAATAGGTGCCGAAAGTATGTGTTTGATTTAGTTAAAATATATGCAGGAATATATACAGAATATACTTATATGCATAAAATAAATATGTAGAACACAAAAACAAGACACAATAGGCACAATATCTGAAAAAAACCGTTAAATTCTAAACACACGTGTTAACCATAGACACACTCTTGCTAGAATCAAAACAAAAAACTCTGTGGTGATCTATGACACCACAGACATAACCGCGCTAACAAATGTCAACGTCATTCAATTTAAAACAAAAAAAAATATGTGGTAATCTGTCACACATCCATAACCGCGCTAAAAATATTTTTATTAAGTTTTTGATAAAGTTCGTTTTGTTTTAAAAGACTAAGATGTTTTTTGTTTGCTAATAAGTGTTTGTTAATCACGGTAAGTTCAATTCACTTTATATCGATTTTTGTTAACTGTTGGTGACTACACTGGAATCAATCATCAAAAAAATTTCAACGACGAAAACGAGGGCAGCCAGTTCCAGGTCACCCACGAGTGTTTTCCACCGATGCACTAGGCCGTATTTATGCAGTCCATCCCAGTCAAGACGAGTGTTTTTATTAGCGTTTACTATTAGTTAATGTTCGTGGTCCAACATCATTCCAACATCTGCGAACTGTTAATGGTGTATTGTGTGGCACATACAGAGAAGCCTGTCAACATTTGGGATTGTTAGAGAATGACACTCATTGGGACCACACTCTCGAAGATGCTGTGATTTCGTCAAATGCTAAACAAATACGAACATTTTTTTCTATAATTTTGTCTACTATTATAGATTCCAATTCAAATTGAATAGGGACGCATACATAAGATAGGTCAGCTATACAAAATAAAGTAGTGCATCAAATTTACGCTAAGGCGGTACGAAGTTCGCCGGGTCAGCTAGTATATTATATATATCAACGAAATAAACATCTTAAATTAATTCAAAACACACATTACACAGACTGCTCTAGAAACATGAACTTAGTTCTCCCATACAAACAATCGTCGCCTAGGGATGAATGTTTGTATAGAACTTCGTAGAGTAACGTTGCTCGGCTCAGCGCCGTGAATTTGTAAAGTAGTACAATAACATTAAGACCCTTTTTTTTTTTTTTTTTTTGGTGGGTTTAAAATCATCGAATAACCCCTCCCGCTCTTGGGCAGAGCGAAAGGGAGTGTCAGACTTCTACTGACTAAAAACCACCCATGTTCCTTCTTCGCCCTCTATGTCGAGGCCGCGATAACCGTTGGACTACCCGCGGCCCAACATTAAGACCCTCAGTTGGAAATCGAACCGGAATACGTTCCGTTAGAAGGCCTCCTATTAGATGGATCGATGATCAGGTGAAGGTGGTGGGGATCCGCTGGATGCGGCAACGCTTGGGGAGGCCTATGTCCAGTAGTGGACGTCTTTCGGCTGAAATGATGATGATACCCCCTTTTTGGCGGGTTGGGAAATCGTCAAATAACCCTTCCCGCTCTGGGCAGAGCGAAAGGGAGTGACAGACTTCTACTGACTAAAAACCATCCATGTTTCTTCTTAGCCCTTGTGCCGAGGCCGCGGTATCTCGCTATCGCCGATCGCCGCAACGAGAACACGGCGAGTCTCCGCCCAAGCGGGGCAGCCCTCCACGGTGTGCTCCACCATGTCCTTCAGCCAATCCTCACAATGGTGACATCCGGGTGTTTTCTCCCGCCTGATTCGGTGCAGGTACCTCCCAAAACAACCGTGTCCGGTGAGGACCTGTGTCAGACGGAAGGTGAGGGTGCCGTGGCGCCTCTCAAGCTACTCCTCAAAGAGGGGACTTACCGCCACTATCCTGACGTGCCCTAGGCCTGAGTCCCTGTAGTGGGAACATTATAGGCTGATGATGATGATGACGACTCAATTAAGGATTGCCTAATTCAACACAGAATTTTAGAAAAATGCTCTCCCTATTATAACCACGCCTCAAAATTCATTAAATTGATCCCAGAAAACGAATATTTAAAAAAATCCTAATTCTCGGAAACTTCGCAACACAGCATTTTTACGATACAAATAAGAATTTATTGACATACATGTTTATATTTACAGTAGCGGAAAAGTGGACCGTTAATAATTTCAGCGTTCATTCAGTCATAGTTTCAAATTGTAACTGTGTGTCTAGCACAAATAACGTTTTTACGAGTAAACAGAAAATATTTGTTTCACGCTATATTGAAGTTTCGATTATAGCAACACGGAAAGACAAATTCCTCCAGAGGCCAGACTCAGACAGATACTATGCTGAAATATTTTCCAGTTTCTAGTGTCCGAGGTTGGTCTTCTATTTTAGTAGTTTAATGTAGTTCATCATAGCCTATTCCCAACTAAGTTGGGGTCAGTCTAACCAGATACTGCTTAAAACCAGTATGTTACATTTAGCGACTGCTTATATGATCTCCTCAATCCAGTAAAAATCAAAAATCAAAATATTTTTATTTCACGTAGGCCTACATGGGCACTTATAAAACGTCGGTAAAAAGGGGCACGGTTCGGTGCATTGGTCGATTCCTAAGGAGAAGAACCGGCAAGAAACTCCAAAGGTTACTCTTATAATCTTTTAAAATCGTTTGGGTTAACAATAAGGTATTACACCCACATGAAGACCATGCAGATTAATGTCTAAAATGGTCTTTTGAAGAAAGCACCACACAGATTTGAGTGGACCCGTCCAGTTAGTGCAAGCATTTGTCAGTTATCAGTTGTCGTAACATGATAGCACTTGATAATACTGATTGTCAGTTTCGAGCCACCGAATAATTAACAGTAGATCTCTGACACTCGTTATTGCTGTCAAAGATCTAGAAAAGACAGTGGGGGCTAATAATTTGTTTTGTTTTTTTTTGGCAAGCGTGACTTAACCTGACTCATGGCTAAAGCCGCTCGGGTCCCATGAGCTTCTCTACCCTGACCTAAGTAAGCTTAGTTATAAGACCTATTTAAATTTATACTTTCGGGCTTTGCTTGAAATCTCTCTGGGGCATCGAATTCAGAATGTGAGGATCCGGCAATGAACCAAACTAGTTGACGCACATACACTGGGCCTCTCTGCCCTGTTCTTCTGGTAAGACCGTGAATGAAAGTGCAATGTGGAGTGATGATCTTCCCAGGATAGCTGGTAGCAACTGAATGGAAGTTGCCGCGAATAAAAAAATGGCGAGCGTTTGGAGAAGAGCAGTGGTATACTGTAGACTGATGACGACGATGTTTCAAATCTATAGGGAAACCTATATTAATTTTGCTTGTCGCAGAATTTGAAACCAAAATGCTACCTCTGCAGATACTTAGTGTAAACTTTACTGTATATAAAACCGATGAAAAATATTAATATTCAGTTTTAGAAACACGTACCGACACATCAAAGAGCAGGACACTCAAAGGAACCATAAATCCAGTCAAAGTACGTCGTCTTCCATTTAAGCATTGAATGCATAACTGAATGGTACATGTAACGAGCTTACGCGGTGAAGAGAATAAAATAAAATAATCTAGTTTCGTTGCTTTTGTATTAAGTTTGTGAAGCGTTGTACTTTTTCTATATACGCTGTGTGTTTTGTTATGCAACGTCCATTCCCTTTGTACGTATCACCCAACTGATTGCTTTAGAATGTTATCAAAATTCACATCATTTATAAAGAAAACAAAAACCGGCCATGTGCATGTCAGACCATGCACAATGTAGGGTTCCGTAGTTGCCCATCAAAATATGTAAACTTAATAAACTGATAAACTACCCTTGCCTACCTGCCTCAGAACGATGATTTTTATTGTAAAAATAAAACAAACTTACATTTTTGCAGTTTTGAGACCTGCGCTCCCATACATTATGTATAGGAAAATATTTCATACAAGTACATTTTATAAGTTGGTCGACTATTACTCCTAAACTTGTAAAGCCTACTGCTGTGCTGTGATAGATTTCCTTTTATTTTCGTTATAATATATGCTACTACCATGATTTTTTTCACATGCCCATACCCAACCCGTATAGGTGGTTTAGGTTGGCTCACTTGAGACTAACAAAAATTTGCACTTTAAAGCTTAATATTTCACAAACGCATGCGTTAATCAAAAGTGTTTGAGCAAACTCGCAGTAGTTTTAAAAGACCTATCTAACGACATCTTACACAATGGGCTTCACAAGAAAAAAAATCATCCCCTCTTTAATGTGTACTGGGGATACCCTAAAAAAAAAACAACATTTTATTTGCCACGTTTTTGGCAAAATTCATTTTGTATATTCATGCCAAATTACAGTTTTACGGACGGCAGCATACGGACGGACATGGCAAAACTAATAAGGCTTCTATATTGACTATGGAGTCCTAATAAAGTGTAATAATTGAAATTCTGAAATATATCAAAATCACAGTGAGAACGTCTCCTGAACTATCTGTTCGAGTTTAAAAAAATACATACACACGAATTAGAGAACCTCTTTCTTTTTGGGAGTCGGTTGAAATTAATATACAGTCGGTTTGCGATACATGTTTAACAGTTTGACTGATTCTAGAAAAATATCTCCTATTCCTGTAAGTAATCAACTTTTTCACCTGTACTCCGCTTTCTCCTATAACTTGTACGTAAAAAATGTAATTTGAAATCGTTCTCGAAGCGATTCGGGCCGAACCATTGCTTTGTCTCGGCACATATGCTGTGCCCATAAAATGCAAAGGCTTGCTTGTTTTGTAACTTTATAACATCTATATTTTGCATTTTCCAAGTTCTGTATCGGTTTTGTTTAAGTTCACTTTGATAGTTTTTGAGGAAAGTTTAGACTAATATATCGTACATTTTGAAGTTAGATGGTGGTGGTTACACGGAATAAGATTTGTCTGTTTGTTTACCCGATGCTATATTAATTATTTTAAAATCTGTTTGTAATTCTTCGTGTCCAGGAGTCTGAGACAGGACTTTCACAACAGTCAGTGGTAACGTTTTTGGTAAGTTAAAAACGTTTTTGATTCAATAATAATATTATAATTAGGCAACCGAAAATATCGCGATAATTTTGTTTTTAGTCGTTGATTTATAGATAATGTGTCCTTTTTTTTTGGGGGGTGGGAAATCATCAAATAACCCCTCCCGCTCTGCCCAAGAGCCGGGGGGGCAGGGGGGTTTCTTCTACTGCCTAAAACCCACCCATGTTTCTTCTTAGTCTCTTACGAACAACCCGCAGCTCTGACGGGAGATGACTCTGCCCTGGAGTGTAAATGTGGTGTCGCCCCACATACTTCAACTATATCCACCACATCTTCCCACGTTTTTTATTTGTCTATCTAAGGGTAAGTGTGACTGAATCAAATTATTCAAGCATAAAAACACCCACTAATAGTGTCATACGTACAGTCAATGCCCAGTGTTAGTGAACCCCGTTTTACTCACCACTTCACATCTTTTTTTTAGTACGAGGGGTCAAGTAATGCTGGTCGCAGACTGCACTTCCGCACACACAGATACATAAACAGAAACTCGCGCTCAAGTAAAATGTATCTTTTTTTCATTCTGTTTCTATCCTTTTTATTAAAAGTAGAAGATTTTATTTATTTACTTGTTTTACAAAACGAAAATGTTTTATTTTATTCGTGAGAACTTGCAACACAGTTTCAACTAGGAGTCAGAGGAGTCGACGTACCGAGTACAATTTTTGATGTCAATGAATATTTTTTGTTTTCCTGATTAATGAAAGTTATACACAGTAAAACCCTAGTAATAATAATAATAATAATAATATTCCACAACTATCACACAACGCCATCTAGTCCTAAGCTAAGCAGAGCTTGTGTTATGGGTACTAGACAACTGATAAACATACTTATATATTTCTAAATACATACATATTATAGATAAATTACACCCAGACACAGAACAAATGATCGTGCTCATCACACAAACATTTGTCCTGGGTGGGAATCGAACCCACGACCTCCGGCATAGCAGTTAGGGTCACTAACCACTAGACCAACAGGCCAGTCTCAGTAATACCACTTTGTTATTATTACCACCAGCGAGCCTGTAGCCGCTTATCCTCTTAATTCCTTTCGTATAAAGCCTTGATAATCTCATTGTACTTTACTTTATGTCTTTATTTAGCAAACAGATAATTAAGGACAGCAGCCGAACCGACAGCACAAATAACGGCCCGTTTACGACTTCACGTGGTGCGACTTGCGACACGTCTTGGGTCAAGCGACTCACGCGAGTAAGGTTGCTAATCGTCCTAAGTGAGTCCCACGATGTGTGGCTACCGGATACAAGAACTTACTGTCCGGTTCTATGCTCCTGGCTATGTTAGAAAGAAACCACATTAAAATAAAATAACGCCAGCGCGTTGAGTTCATGCAACGGTGTCGGGAGCGAAGACAATAACAGCGATAAAATACCTAAATTGTGCAAAATAACCACTCTAATCCTTCAACAGTACAGTTGGAAGTAGGTCACGTTTTTGTTGTTGTCTAGACCTTTGGTTTCCCGCAAACTCGGGCAAAAGAGTTAAATAATAATAATAATAATAAAAACGTTTATTTGTACACAAAAACCAAATAATTAAATATAGAAGGGACTTATGATTAAGTTGTACAACAGTGTCATAGTTAAAGTCGAAACATCTGACTCCTAAACTAGGCAAGAAGCCTGTATCTTAGAAGCCGAAGTTCCCCAAGATTTCATTGACATACAACAGTTTGAATATGATCGTCGTACAAGTACTTCTATTAAAAACATTAAAAATCAATTAGTTAAAACAAAAGACAAGTAATTAAGCGCAAACAGCATATTTTTTTTTTTTTTTTACACCAAAATCAAGACATTACTTTGAGTAAATTTTCAGTTTCATCATATGATAGCTCTTTCAACCACTTGGTTAGTAAATTTTTGACCTCATATTTTGTACGGATATATATAAACAACACTTTATTTATTTTATTATAAAGACGAGAGCTCAGGGCAAGAAACTGACGACTAGCAAATGCAGAACGGCACCTTACAGGATCACAGACAGGAGTACCTTTGCGTCTCAAAAGGATTTTTGGATCCAAAGGTAACATGGAGTGTCTTCGCAGAACAGCGCGGAGTATAAACAACTGTCTGACTGTCAGGACATGGGCCATGGAATAGAGTTCATTTGTGGGAAAGTCTCTAGGCTTGAAGTGCATTACTTTTAGAATTGCCCTTTGAGCTCGCTCTACGAAAATTAAGGAGGTTTTATATGTTCCACCCCACGCGGGGATGCAATAAGTAATAATGGATTCACAGAGACTTTGGTAAACCATTAGCGCAGTCTCTGGATCAGCAGAGTGCCTAAGCTCTTTAAATATATAAATAAGTTTCCTGATCCGGGTGCATAGGGCTTCAATATGAGGTTGCCAGCTAAGCTTACAGTCAATATGGACCCCAAGATATTTTAGATCTGAAACCAGAAACAGGAGTGGGCAATTGCACATACTATTATTACCAAGGCAAGTATGGGCTTTAACCAGTCCTGACTCTTGAGGCGGAGAGGTGGTGTTAGGTAAGGAGAAACGAATAATTTTTGTTTTTGCCACATTTAGTGTCAGAAGATTTTTTGAGAGCCAATTCATAACTAAGCGAAGGGCGTGTTCTGCCCTTAATTTAGCTTTAGACCAGTCAGTATCATAGACTAACAACACGGTATCATCAGCGTAATGTAAATATCTCACAGTTCGGTACCCGGGCCTGGCACAGACCATTTATATACAGAAGGAAAAGCGTGGGCCCGAGAATGCTTCCTTGAGGGACGCCGAAATTGATAGTCTTACAATCACTAGTCATAGTGTCAATTTTTACACACTGCTTACGATTAGATAGATAATCTCTAAAGATATCAAGTGCCAAGCCACGCACTCCAACGTGTTCGAGTTTCGCTACAAGAGTGGGAACAGACACCGTGTCGAATGCTTTCGATAGATCGAGGAAGATGCCGTAGCATTTCATCTTTTGGTCTAATTTATCGGCAATTGTTTTCACGACATCCACGACAGCATCCTCCGTCGATACACCAGATCTAAACCCGTACTGGTTTTGCGCAATTATCTTATGTTTAGTGAGGTAATTAACAAGACAATTATTTAAAATTCTTTCAAGGATTTTTGATAACGCACTCAACACAGAAATCGGCCGATAGTTAGTGACACTCGTCTTATCTCCACTCTTGAAGATGGGATGCACAACAGCTTTTTTGAAGGCATCAGGAAAGATGCCAGATTCAATTGCTCGGTTACAAATGTGCGCAATAGGACCAGCAAGAATGGAGCTCGATTGCTTAAGCACCTTAGAAGGTATATTGTCGTAGCCTGTCGCACAGTCGCTACGTAGGGTGTCGATGACTCTTGCCACTTGAGCTTCGTCTACGGGCAGTATTACTAGGGAGTGACTACAGGGTGGAAGCACTGTAATTTCTTCGCAGATAGGAGATCTATTAAGAGAAGAGACGTTGGAGGCCAACGTTTGCCCTATATTGACGAAGAAACTGTTTACTTCGTTAATTGACGTAGCTGGATCGACGGCAATTTGAAGCAATTGTTTAGGGGACTGCGGTTGGGAACCTGTGTTTGTGATTAATTTTATAGCCTTCCATGTAGCTTTAACGTTAATCTTCGCCTTGATTAACACGTTTTTATCATGGGCGCGTTTTAGTCTTTTTAGTAATGAATTTAAGAAATTACGATAACGCGTGTAGGTGACCTTAAGGATGTTATTTTGTGGATTTCTAGTTGCTTTTTTATGCATCATGTCTCGGTTCCGAATGCAACGGACCAGGCCTGTAGTCATCCATGGTTTAATAACACGGACCTTTCTCCAGATTTTTATACATTGTGAATGTTTAGTGGTTATTTCTTGGACCATAGTAATTAATAATTCGGCAGCCAGACCAGGATCCGACTGTTCCAGGATCGAGTTAAAATTTGAGTTATCTATTTCGTTTTTTATTGCTGTATAATTATATCTATAGGATGTGTTGTCACTGTTTTTTATGGTAATTCCTTTGATCTTTAGATATAAAATGATAGGCTGGTGGTCAGTGATGTGAGAGTCCAATAGAACAACGCGTGCAGTTGCCTTTGTTTTTAAAAGAATGTGGTCCAGGCAGTTCCCTAATCTTGTAGGTTGCAAATGTGCAGGTAGTAAACCCAGTGAGGCAGTAAAAGTGAGATAATCGTTTGAATGTCGGTCGTTATTAGAAAGCTTTATGTCTACGTTGAGATCACCAATGAGAACAATATTGTTTTTGTGTTTTATGGTTGTTACAAGACTTGTCAGGCTATCATAAAATTGATCCAAGTTTTGATATGAGGGAGAGCGGTAAATGCATATGATAGCTGTACTATCCACAATACAAACTAAGCAATTGGCATCAATATAATGTGGCTCCTGTATTTCACACGCCATCGAAGTTTTTGAGTATACTACAACTCCATCATTTTGTAATTTATTATTTATAGTAGCATGGGCATTGTATCCCTGAAGTAACGGTAACGGCCCGGATACTTTGAGCCAGCACTCGGTGAGCACAATAATATCGAATATGATTTTTGTGGTAGCCAACATCGCGATGAATTGATCGAAGTTTTTACCTATGCTTCTTATGTTTAAATGAATTATTTTTAGATTTTCATTTGGGTGAGCAATAAAACCACAACAACGGTCCGGGGAACATTCATAAACGCTGGCCAAGGAATAACTGTCGATTTCATTTGATACATTATTGATTACTGCCATTTCTAATTTATATACACACCAAACAGGGACAAAAACATAATATTATTATGTCTTTTTAGTTTTAGATCCACCTTTTGGGTTAGGCTTTCTATGATAAAGGTCAGGTTTTTATAACAAGGCCAACCAAGCATCGTGTGTTTCTGGAATATTCAGACATTGGAGAAAGATACAAGGGGGTTGCCGGAGCTAAGCATACAAGTCCCGAAGCTATGTGAATTGAAAAATAGAGCACGAAAATATACTGTATGACTGCGTAGTAAACAAGGAATATGAGGGCAGGTTTTACAAAAATCAGTTAATACAAATACAGAAATAAACAAAATAGGGTATACATAACAAAAACCTAATGAAGAGAGATAAGCATGCATTACATTTCTGCAATTTATAATGGACCTGCAAAGTCATTGTTTTTTAACCAGAGCTAAAAGACATTTTGCAGTTTTGATTTGTAATGGTTTCTCATTAGGATCTTTAGAGTCCTTTCGTAAGAGAATTCTTCCATAAGAGTTCCAGCAAGTGAAATTGTTGGCTTTTGCAAAGAGACGGACATCGTAGAAGAGTTTTTTTCTTGATGGCGGCAGGTGTTCGTCAACATAAATAGGTTTCTTTTCCCCTGGAACTCCAATAGAAACAGAGTTTAGCTTGTCAGCAATTGGGCGTTCCTTATTGTATCGTCGGACATTTGACAGGAATTCGTTCCTTTTCGGAACTGAAGTAAATTCTGCCACAATAGGTCTAGGGGTACCAGACAATCCAGGCAGTCGATAAAGATCACGTAGATTTGATGGCTGGATTTCCATATCAACGACTTTACCTATAGCTGACACCATAGCTAAGAGATCTTCAGAGGTTTCCCTGGATTGTTGTGGAATGTTTCGAAGTTCAATCGTTGCCGGGCGGGACTGAAGTTGCAGGTCCTGGATATAATGTTGCAGTTGATTATTGCGATCATCGTTTTCTTTTTCTTGTTTTTCAATGTCAACAAATTTTTGCTTGAACTCCTCATAGGATTTGTTCACAAACTGAATGCTGCGGTCTATTTCAAGGTGCGATTCTCGTATTTGAGAGTACTGGTTTTTCAGGTCACTCAAGTCTTTGATTAGCCCAGATAATACCACATCATGCTCAGCTTTCCAGTTTGCCAACCGCTCATCATTCTCAGTCTTCCACGAGGTAAGCATCTGCATAATTTCGGTCTTAAAATCATTAAATGTATCAGTAAATTGGTTTCCTTCGCAGCCGGTAGAATCGTCCATACGCTGGCGCTTGTTCCTGACAGTAATATTACCAACCTGCTTGCATTCTTTTTCCACAGAAGATGATAGATCGGATTCGGATAAGGATTGCCCCGGTCTTAGTAATTTCGTTGAAGGGGGAGAACGATGAATACTCATTTTTTTAATGAAAAACAATCAAACTTCGAACCGATGAAATCCTCTGATATTTTTACGTAATAATTATCATATGTAATTACTTCAGATTTGTAAATAAAATACAAAAAGAGTGCAGAAAAATAATAATAATAATAATCAAAAAGTTTTGCTGGGACTCAGGTTCGAACTCGGTACGCACAGTTTGTCAGTCCAACGCTAAGACCGTTACACCAAACGGTCTTAACAATAAGTGTCGAAAATAAGATTCCCGTGCGTTATTGTGTGACAGAATATTAAGGTGGGGTGACCTTAACGATCACTCAATGTCACGATGTCAATAACAAGTCACTTGCACCCACGTTTTTACAACTTAGTTTTTTAGTTAATTTGGTTTTAAAAGTCACACAACACGAGTTGATATTATAACTGTTTAACGGATGAGAGTAGTGCACTTAATTTGGTATTCTTCAGAGTAAGTTTTTGCGTTTTAAACCACTTTTTATAATTTATAAGCACAGAGAACACAGTGTATACGTCTGACTTATACGGGCGCGCGCGCGGGGGGTATGTTGGCATACTCACGAGTGTCACTTGGCTTCCTCACGTCAGTATCGTCTAGTTGAAAGTCACATCACGGTAGCTCGCTAGCTCTAAACAATTTCATTCTTATGTTTTATCCGCGCTAGCTGTCGCACACTCAATTGACCGCGTAACTCGTGGCCAAGCGGCTAGAGTAAATATTTCACTACTATCCTTTCATTGCATCTTTCATCCCCTTAAAAGACGATAAAAATAACTCACCCTTAATTCCACTTGATATTTTAAGTACTAAATATTTTCTTCTCTAAAATAATTTCGAGAATTTAATAGCACCTAATGCTAACATGTTTTAGGGGCTCGTAAAAACACCTCCTTGGCGAAACGTGACGGGCCACAGAATCCAAGGGCGACAATAATTGTTCTACGGGATTGCCGCTACTAAAACTTAATAGTGAATTAAATTTATTTTTGCAAGCATTTGCGGATTTGCTCGGTAGCTTGACGACTGCGGTTTGGACGCTTGACATCTTCTTGTCTGTTGAGTTGATGATTCTATTATTTGTTTAGATTTGTTGGCTGTAGTCCTGTCAAGGTTCAGGTGAAATTGCACAAAGTGGAGGTTCCGGTTTGGTTTGGATATTAAGAATCAAAAACTTTTATATTATACTCTCTCTAATCTCAAACTCCACTAAATGAAAGGTTATAGTAGGTGGGTGTAATCATCATCATGACTGTATCAGTATTAACTGGGTGAGCTTTTTAAGCGTTCAGAAAATAAAAAAATTGTATTATGAAGTTACTCGTAGATCTCATCGAGACAAAATAAAATCGAATGAGAAAGAAATATCCCAGTAACACGCAGTACATTTTCGAGTTTAGTTCAGCAAAAATAAACCGAAATGAATTCTCCTCACATTTTCAAGCGTCGTCACCTAAGTAGTCGCGTTACAGCCGAGTGCAGTCATAACCTCAACGGCGTCTACCCTTAATTGGTGTTACACCGAAAATTACTAATCTTGAGCCTTGATACCGCTGTTAAAAGTCAGCCTTTTTGCCAGCCCCAAGTAATAAAAAAGCTATCCAGTTAGAGTTGTTGCTTCTAATTGTTTTATTTTCTCATCTGGTGCTTTGGAGTGTCGATTCGCGGGCGATCGAATTGGTGTTGTGTGGTTATAGCTTTTTTATATTTTTTGGTTAAGTTTATAGTTATTTTTTTATATATTTTCGTTGCTGATGTATGCAATATGACCTTGCTATATGTTATTTTATTAGTTTTAAGGCCGTTTTAGGGACTCAGAGTGCCTGATATTATGTTAAGCAATATCCATTAAATTGTTTTTGTTGTCGAGCAGGCTCCTATAACCATACGAAACAATGAGTTGGTTTGTTTATGTTATTTTTACTACCAACATAAACCATTTTTAGGCTGTACGTCACCATAATTTACACCGTTACCTTTGTAACAATACATTTTATAGCTTTATGAGGTTAATATCCCCCAAGACATGCACTCCTTCTTCACAACATATTGGGTCATAAACTGTATAAGGAAAAGAGGAACACAAATAAATAGCGACATAAAAGTACCGTGGGATAGGTCCCTAACATCCAATCTTCAAGATACATGTAGGCAAATTGACTTAATTTTCCTCTTTAGTTTTTCATTTGCACTAAACCGCCTAAAAAGCCTACCAGAGAATAGTTAATTAATAGTTAGTTAATAGTTAATTATCCTTGCCAAAAATATAGTGGTACTAGAGTATTTCCTGAGTTGTCCAAACTTTTCTTGTAAGTTTCTCTATATTCTAAAAACTAACATTTGCCTGGAATTGACTTAGGTATTGTATGCCGAATGCTCAACAGAAATCTTAATAGGCCAATAGTTAAATGTTACTCAAAGGTTCACTAAACTGTAGGTACATCAGAATTTTTGCGAACTCAAATCATGTTAATTTTCAAACATGATTGTTAGTTATATCCCTGCGCAAATTTTAATCTCGTACCTACATACTATCCCGAGTCCCGACTCTATCAAATATATTTCGTACTAGCGAACGTCACGTCACGCGGGGTTTCACCCGTGTAGTTCCCGTTTCGGTGGGAATACAGGGATAAAAAGTAGCCTATGTGTGATAGTGTAGCTTCCCAACGGTGAAAGAATTTTTCAAATCGGTCCATGCGTTTTTAAATTTATTCATTACATTTAAGTATACACACAAAAAAAAAACTTTCCTCTTTATAATATTACATAAAAAGCAGCTTTCTTTCGTGGGTCTACCAAGTCTAGCCGACAATATAATAGACAAGAAAAAAGTAATGTAGGTTTTGTCCTAGTTCTGGTTTAATTTGGTTAAAACTCACTCCAAGCTATTGTAAATCCTCAAGCAACCTTAACGAAAAGAAAAAAAACACAGAAGAACTCTCTGGAAGTTGGTTAATCATATTTCAAAGAAAGAATAGGCGATTGCGTATTTAGTAATTCGATCACGTCTCCGAAGCAACAGATGACTATAAAATGAAGGAAACTAGATCATAAAATAGGAAATATTATTTCCGAAAGCCGATTCTGACTTCATAATAGTTCTGAATGGGTAAAGAATGGAATAGTTCTCGTTTTTGTGGTAATTCGATCGTACGAGTTACTTGTAAAACTTTCACATCGTACTAACAGATTCCTTCTTCTACATCTGATGTAATGCCAATATCAAAATATGCTTAGATGTTTTGGTCATGATAAGAAGTATAATGAAAGGTAATTAACAAAATATAACCAGGCAGGTCTGAACCGCTGAGAAGCCCTAGAAGAACGTCCGCTTAACTTATTTATTGGTAACTAGCTGTTGCCAGCGGCTTCACCCGCTACAACTCGAAAATTATCCCACGGATCATAAAATTGGGATAAAAACTATCCTATATGTTAATCTAGGGTATAACCTATACCCGATTTGGTTGAAATTTGGTATGTAGATACATACCAAATTTCAACCAAATCGGTCCAGCTGTTTATGCGTGAAAGAGTAACAAACATCAGCACATCCATTCTCACAAACTTTCACATTTATAATATTAGTAGGATGTTCTTCGACAATGTTAGGAACGGTCAGATGCCTGTCTGACCTCCACATAGGACCTCCACAACCCAGTCAGTATAATGCGATACTCTTTAGTAGGTCTGTATGTAAGATTCGGGCCATGGTATTACCCAATAAACATCTACAAATTACATCTACGAACGATGGTTTATCGTGCTTTCCGAGCTACGGAGGACACTCGGTAGGTAATGAATCAAAATCAAAACTCATTTATTCAAACTAGGCTGTGATAGTCAGCACTTTTCGAACGTCAAAATTTACTTTACTTTACTTATTTACAAGAGACAGTTCCCCAAAACGCCCCCCCCTTCGACACTTCCTAGTGTTTTTGCTGGGAAGAAGTGGCGGAACAAACTCCCCAGCACACATCTGTCTGTTAGGTTGGTTAGAAGAACCAGACTCGATACAATAGTAAGGCAAGTTAATGACTACTGTAGCATAAATTAGTCGATTCACTAATAACCGACTAATTCTAAAAAGTTGTCACCTCACTAAATTATAGGTACAACCCTAAATGTTCTGTAATGTCACAATGGAGGGAGAACGTCGCTCAGGACCTCCTTTAAAAACGGCTGCACGCATAGGTTCTGCCCTTTTTACATCAAGCAGCAGCCTACTAGATAAGTCCCCAGTTATTGGGTAAGTGAACTCCGCCATTGTGTTCTTTTGCTGCTAAATTTATGTCCCGGCAAGCCATATCTATTTGTAATCTTTGTGTCGATTTAACATGGCTGCCGGCAATGTATTCTGTATTTAATATTAATTAGCACCTAGCTATTCACTATGCACATGTGCTCTAATTAGTTATATGGTTCTCCGCATGGCATGCGTCCTATTCTATTCTCTATAAACTAAATCATGCTCATCCATGCTGTATCATAAACCGGCGACGCGAGTCAACGGTCAATGAGAACCACGTGGCGATGTGACGCCACGCCTTGCCTTTAGTCTATCAACTATTCACCTATCAACTAATCACTGTAAACCACTGCGATGTGTGAGTACCCATCTTCCATCTTCTTCACTGCCTTGAGCTTGCCGCATCTAACGCATGGCTGGGACACGCACATCGTAGGGGCTTACAGGAACCATCTTGGAGCTCAAGCGTCCCCTTGGCGCTGTTTCAGGGTTCCTAGCGCTGGCTAACCAACTAGGGCTGCTTCGCTCACGCTGCACTGTTCTGCTGCTCTGCTGTGCTCCCGCGCATCTACCAACGCGGTGAGAAGCACGCACCTGCACGGCCGCCCTATCGCGTGCCGCCTCTAAACTGTGACGCCTACGCGTCCGGCACAAGACGACGGCGTGGCCGTGTAGACAGCGGCCTACCGCCGCTACCTACTGGCCGTCTGCGCTGCCGCTACCTGCCTACCACCAACGCTGCCTAGGGCTAGTTGCCCTGAGCCCGCTGCCCACCTGGTCGACCGCCCTGCCGCGCGTCCCTACCGACGCGTGAGGCCGCCTGACCCGGCCTACCTACCGTGCGTGGCGATCGACGTCTTCTGGTTGCTCAGGGCAGTACCGTTTTCCTACCTTCAGTGACAGTGCGTGACCTTAGACCCAAGAACCCCTATTTTGTATGAGTAGTACCTAAAAACATTCATAAAAGCACCACGCCACAGTGGCGCCCACTCGGTAGTCTCTAAGGTTCTCGCACTGGTCTCTTTCTCCTACGCTCAGCATCGTTGTGGTATTTTTTAAATAATTTTGTTGTGAAAAATATTCAAAAATGTTATTCTTCTACCTTCAACTTTTACTAAATTGGAAAATCCAATACTTAAAATTGTTAATCTTCTACCTTAAACTATTATTAAATTGGAAATTACAATTCTAAACTAACAATAATCCATCGCGTTGCTGAATGTACCTGCTATATTAATTGGTGTGTGTTGTGTATTGTGTTGTCATCCTCTCACTGTGGCCAAGACACCTTTAGCCATCAGTAGATCGGTCTTATGAGCCTGTTTGACCGGCAGTGAGAAAACCCTATCCTTTGTTATACCACCTCACTGTGGCCAAGACACCTTTAGCCATCAGTTGATCGATCCTGTGAGTCTGCAGGTCGGCAGTGAGATCCTACCCACTATCCGTCTGTTGCCCTTAGGACCTACGGCACAGACACAGATATCCTGGTACTACATAGTTTAAATTAAACTTATTGTCAACAAAAGAACACAATGTCTTCTCATAAGATTAACTTCATCCATCTAAGAACCCGTAGGCCTAGCTAGCTAGTGTTTGATCCATACAGGGTCAAACGATGCCAAGGGTAAAATACTACGACATCTATCAACAACTAGTCGTAGAAGGTCAACTTGTACCTTAGATTAGTCCTAAACTAGTCTATGGCGTGCAGGAAAATCTGCATCCGCCAACTACCTACACTAACTATAACATAGTTATTGCTATTATTGTGGCATACAACACGTCCACAGAGGTTTATCTAATTGCTTCTGGGCTGCATGGTTGTAAGCTACATACCTTAAATTCTGTACCTAACTAGCTACACACACACACACTCACTTACATACTGCTGTCACACTCTTATTGTGCTTATTAAACGTGTAAGCACCTTTCTGTTAAAACGGCGTTGCCATAGAGGGTATTGAGGATCCCAAGGGATGAGTAATTATTTTGTAGCAGAATATGCCCTATGGTACACTACCCTTAGTTTTTGTGTTGTAATTATCATGTTCCAACAAGAACATCTTAAAGACAGTACCTACACATAGGTGACTGCAATCATACCGTACATTCTATGTGCATATTACACATGTAAGCATCTTCTGTCGCTTAAAACACTCACTGCCATAGTGCATGCTGTGGTCATTATGGAGTGTATTTATTTTCTTAGATAGCAGAGTAGGTCATGAGTTAACTACTAAAAAACAATTGTGTTGGTTGTGTTACTATAAACACTAACAAGTCTGCACTTTCATGAAAAGTAACTGCAAAGTTGAAATTGCAGGCATTGTCCTACCCTAGAATAGGATAACTTAAAACTTAATTAGGTATAACTAGAATTTAAAACTTAATATAGTAGAACTGTAACTATAGATTTCAAACACTAGGCTCTAAACCAGTGTCTAAAACATTCATGACCTAATTCATGGATATTCTAACAACTGTTTGCCTAAGCTGCAGTTGGACCTCATCTCGGCCTACCCCGTTGATAGAGGACTACTAAAAGTGCTAATGGCACTAAACCGTAGCACCCTTTTCCCCATACCAATGGCCCTACACCATTGGTACTCTAACAGCTGTTGACCAAAGTCACAGTTGGACCTCATCTCGGCCTACCCCGTTGATAGAGGACTATTAATTGTGCTAATGGCCGACGCCTTAGTACCTAACTTTATCATGGCTAACCATTGATAAACTACAACTGTTAGTCAGTTGGATCTTCTACCGCCTACACGGTAGCAAGACTAGCACTTCTGGCTCTAAACCAGGTGTTTTCTAACTATGAGCGGATTGCAACTCAATAAACAAGCCCTAACAGCTACCTAAATACATATCTAATCTATCAAAAATCTAATACTCGCTGTAATCTAAACACTAGTTACAACTTCTATAAAGTCTTGTATACAAACTAACTTCAGTAAATAAATGCCATTTGATTGTTGATAAACACATTCTGTAAACCTCTCATAAATGTCACGTAATCCTTACACACAATTGATAACTAAACTTTAGACCATAACGTTAACGACTTCTACAACTTAACGCTTAATTCTTAACCAAGCATGTTAAACAAATAAATTTAACTTAGAATGCTGATAAATGTCATATCTAACCTAACTTAACAAGTGTCATCGACTTATAAAATTTTATTCAACTTTGACGATTGACACTTACCTTGGATATTAGCCTTTTTGCTTGTCAATATTTTATCGTTCAGAAATTATAAATTCTTCACTATGGACTCTGACTAAAAATTATACAACAATAAAATGTGTCATAGACATAGAACATAGACAAAACATAAATCAATTAAAGATTTTTAAACTTTAACAATTCTTTTTAAATGCATGTTTTTTAATATAAACTATTATTAATTAAATTGCATGTTTTCTTTTTCTTGATAGTAAATCATGAATATGAAGACTTTACATCTTCATGTTCGGATTACACACTTATACAAGGTACATCACTCACTTGACAGTGTTGTACTCTAACTTCTACACTTCATAATAGTATTCAGCAATCAATGGTGATCTTTAATTTTGTTTCTAAATATAACAGAACCAACACTATACACATTACCCTGCAATTTAACACCTCAGTGACCTGACCCCCAAGGAGATACACTTGCTCTATCTTGTGTTTTTCCGACTGACTGTCTTGAGTTAAGCTACTCTAAATTAGTTTACCTCTTGTGTGTTTAGTAAGTCACTGACTTAGGACTACATTCAAGTCAGTGACGGACTTTGATTGATGGATGTTTGACGATGAATATTTGAAAGATGGGATGAAAGCACACGAATGAGATGTATGTACGTACAGGTAGTCAGTCTAAGTGGTTTAGGCCTTCTAGCGGATTTCCCCTAGGGAAAATCCTTTCTTTGCAGGCGGGGTACTGTAGCATAAATTAGTCGATTCACTAATAACCGACTAATTCTAAAAAGTTGTCACCTCACTAAATTATAGGTACAACCCTAAATGTTCTGTAATGTCACAATGGAGGGAGAACGTCGCTCAGGACCTCCTTTAAAAACGGCTGCACGCATAGGTTCTGCCCTTTTTACATCAAGCAGCAGCCTACTAGATAAGTCCCCAGTTATTGGGTAAGTGAACTCCGCCATTGTGTTCTTTTGCTGCTAAATTTATGTCCCGGCAAGCCATATCTATTTGTAATCTTTGTGTCGATTTAACATGGCTGCCGGCAATGTATTCTGTATTTAATATTAATTAGCACCTAGCTATTCACTATGCACATGTGCTCTAATTAGTTATATGGTTCTCCGCATGGCATGCGTCCTATTCTATTCTCTATAAACTAAATCATGCTCATCCATGCTGTATCATAAACCGGCGACGCGAGTCAACGGTCAATGAGAACCACGTGGCGATGTGACGCCACGCCTTGCCTTTAGTCTATCAACTATTCACCTATCAACTAATCACTGTAAACCACTGCGATGTGTGAGTACCCATCTTCCATCTTCTTCACTGCCTTGAGCTTGCCGCATCTAACGCATGGCTGGGACACGCACATCGTAGGGGCTTACAGGAACCATCTTGGAGCTCAAGCGTCCCCTTGGCGCTGTTTCAGGGTTCCTAGCGCTGGCTAACCAACTAGGGCTGCTTCGCTCACGCTGCACTGTTCTGCTGCTCTGCTGTGCTCCCGCGCATCTACCAACGCGGTGAGAAGCACGCACCTGCACGGCCGCCCTATCGCGTGCCGCCTCTAAACTGTGACGCCTACGCGTCCGGCACAAGACGACGGCGTGGCCGTGTAGACAGCGGCCTACCGCCGCTACCTACTGGCCGTCTGCGCTGCCGCTACCTGCCTACCACCAACGCTGCCTAGGGCTAGTTGCCCTGAGCCCGCTGCCCACCTGGTCGACCGCCCTGCCGCGCGTCCCTACCGACGCGTGAGGCCGCCTGACCCGGCCTACCTACCGTGCGTGGCGATCGACGTCTTCTGGTTGCTCAGGGCAGTACCGTTTTCCTACCTTCAGTGACAGTGCGTGACCTTAGACCCAAGAACCCCTATTTTGTATGTGTAGTGCTAAAGTAAATGTATAACTAAGTCTTACTTGTCTCATTTCTCTACCCACTAAAAGCACTACGCTACACTACAGACACAAATTTTAAGCAATAATTAAAAAGTATAAAATAATAAAAAAAAAATGGTCACCTTACCAAATAAATTGGACAGACCTTGAAAAGCGAGGCTTAACCTAAAGGTCAGCCCATGTAGCTGTTATATTATTTAGCCATGAGTAACTAAAGTCCATTTAAAAGGGACTTTTCAAATTGTCCCCTTTCCTAAAGAGGAGGCCTGAGTCCCTGCAGTGGGAACATTACAGGCTGATGATGATGATGATGATTCAAAGTGTAGGAGGTAACAAATTGCAAAAATTCTGCGTGAGGTATCTTTTACAGTCCACGTGGATCCAAATGTCTTATGACAGTTTCCACTTAAAGAGGTAACACCTTAGTGAATAGTATAACTTTATTTAAAATATCTACAAACTACAATTTACCAAAATAAACTTATAATTACTTAAAAAGAGCAGCGGTGGCCCAGTGGTGGCCGCCCCGACTTATATACGAACAGTAGGCCGTGGGTTCGAACACAGGCAGGCACATAACTTTGTGTAATTTATTTCATCACCGCTGCTCTCAATACGGTGAACAAAACGTCGTGAGGAAACCGGCATGTCTTAGAACCAAAAAAATCGAAGACATGTGACATCTACCAATCTGCACTGGGCCCGCGTGGTGAATTATAGCCCATTCCCTTTCAAAGTGAGAAGGAAGGCCTGTGTCCCAGCAGTGGGAACATTAACAGGCTGTTGATGATGAACTTATAATAAAATATATATTCAAAAAGAGAAGAATTATAGGGCGTCAATTACTTCTCCTCATTAAATCATGCCTGCCAAAGGATTAGGCAGAGTTGTATCTAATAGAATACTCGCATTTCGCTTGTGCCATGTAATAGGGGCGAGCCTTTTACCAGCAACCCAAATCCAGATTCCATCGCTGCTACTAATCAAATCCTGATCTGGGACAAAACTCAACAACACACGTAGAATTTAAACATTGAAAAATATATCCAAACAAAATGATCATAAAAACTAAAACACAGTTTAGCACACTTCCGTACCCCACAAACATTTCCCTTAATTCTGCAGTAATTCCTGTGCAAAACATTAAAACGTGGAAACCTGCAGAAAATCTTCATTTTAATCAGGAAAAAATTATATGATGCGGTACTTCCCTGAATAATAAAGGTTCTGTGTAATTTTGTAGTTATTTTCTGCGTTTCCGTCCGTCCTCTAATTATGTTGGGGCCCCATAGTCATTGCATGTGTGTAGGCAGAGGTGTGTATGTATATTTAGACGACATCATCAGTGATGTTTTGAGGACAGCGCCACGGTCTCCTGCAAATCCAAATTACCTATACGTTTTTTTTAATTTGGAGGTCAGTCAGACTTCAAATTCATGTGCGCATTGTATAATTATCACTTGTTGTGGTAGAGGAAAATCGTGAGTAAACCAGCAACCTGAGAGATATTTGTCGATGGTATGTAAAGACAAGTCAGACGCTCATGGACGACATTAACACTCTGGTTAGGCACAAGCAAAATCACAATAAGCCAACAATGTCCCACTGCTGGGACATAGCCCTCGTCTCTATCAGAAGGCGTGGGCCACAGCGTAGACCTGCGCAATATGAGGTCGCGTGGATTCGTCAGTTCCCATTGCTCTACCGAATCAGGCGTATGTGTTCATCATGGATTTAGATGCAGAAATATAAACCAAAATGCAGCATACCATAATCATTAAGGTAGACACGTGAGCTGCCCGAATGGCGCAATTCACTGCGCAGGTCTGTCACAGAAGGAGGCGACGGCGTCCCATTCCTCCTCGCCCTGGACCATGGCTTACACCAGGGCCGGACGCGAGAGGTCGCCGCCGCCGATCGCCGCTACGAGGCATGCTCCGCTCAAGCGGGGCAGACCTCCACGGTGTGCTCCACCGTGTCCTCTGATCCTAACAAGGGTGACATCCGGGCGTTTCCTCCCGCCTGTTTCGGTGCAGGTACCTCCCGAAACAACCGTGTCCGGTGAGGACCTGCGTCACACGAAAGGTGAGGGCGCCGTGGCGCCTCTACAACCACTCCTCAAAGAGGGGACTTACCGCCGCTATCGTGGCATGTCCTGCACGGGGTTGCTGTCGGGTGCTGTCAGTTGTGACTGGTCACCTCTTAGTTGCCACGGCTTGTTTGAATTATTATATTATTTTTAAATCGTTGTTTTGGCTTAACTGTCGACACTTATCGTGCACAACTTGCTACATCGTTCTCACATGATAATATACCAATCTCGATATGAATGATGTAACCAAAGTTTTGTAACAATATTTTGATTTAAAAGAGTATCCATTAAGTTTCCATTGCCATTCTTCTCATGAGACCAACGCTTTGGAATCGGCAACTACAGTACACTGACAGTTATTATGCCTTGTGAGTGGGACTGTAGCTTAGTTTATTAGCTTATTAAAATTTAGTATTTGTTCGACTATTCAAAAGAGCCTGTAACTGGCCAACTTGAAATAAATGATTTTGATAGATTTGATTTGATTTGTTGCGACAGTTGCTCTCTCCATGAGATCACACCGGAGGTCTGTCTGCCGCGCAGCGGCAATTTGCTGCGGCAACGGAGTGACTCCCCGGTGCAGCGCCTCCGCGCGCCATTCATGCAGGTTCGCGTGGTAGTACGGCCTTAGTGTTAGTTAAAACATAAATCATGATTACATTAGCCTTTGACACTAGCCTGCTAAACCCCACAGAATATACGTGAATAAACAGCAAATACTCCTGCAGCCACACACTACACAGATAACTAATTCTGGCAACTGCAACTGAAACACCAGTAACTTAGCACAGCATTTACAACGACGCATGCTGCAGGATCATGACGGGAATTACTCCGAAAATTGTGACCACCTAGCTAGATCATGTCACACATATTCCTTCTGTAAGGCTTTGGTCAGTGTGATAAGGTAAGGCATAAGCTGAGGCGGGTGTGAAACAACAAACGTTATGAACCTTTAGTCAGTCGCATCGTTTACGGACCGTCATTGAACTACGCTTGTTATATTCAGACACCAGTGATTTGAGTTTGGGACGCGTTAGTCGTGAGTAGCGCCTTGAATGATAGTTGAAAAAATAGCGGGTCAAGACAAATTTACAGTATATCTGCGATAACAATGATAATATATTTCACTCCAGTTGAAAGACTATGTAGCATAGTGTGCCTACAACAAGTGTGCAAGTTTCAGACATTGCTTGTCAAGAAAATTTACATCGATATGTAAAACTTAGTACATTTACTTTAGTTCTGTGTTATATTGAAAGTGATTATCACCACTCTAGGTCCTCTAGCTACCAAGTGATCGTCAAGTGCTATACAACTGCAGTGTATTAAACTGTTTTACGTACGCCGCTTCAATCCTTGTCCAGTTCTGCAGTGCACTTGTGTCACATGTGCTAAATAAAAGTATGTATAAAAAAATCCAAAAAAACACGGCTAGATGCTTCTACCCGCGCCCGCCACCGTCCCCGCTGCCGCCTTAGACAACCTGGACTCAGCCTAAATGTTCTACGGAGTGTCACACAAGCGATTGTGTCGGGATATTCGTCTGAAACTCAGTTACATCGTGCAACATGCAAATGTATGCAAAGCAGAATTTGAGCTGCCTCTTTGTTAAAAAGGCGCCTAAACACGAAATGCATTTAAAGAGGAGTTTATTTTCGTTCAGGATTTTTTGTAGGATGTATTTTAAAATGCTTATATGTAGTTTTGTGGACCCGAAACCGGCGTTTAACTTAGCGGTCTGACACTTTTCACCTCTTAAAGATTTTTTAACTGTCATGTTAGTACATACTTACATCATTATCAATATGTATAAACTTAGTAACGTTTAGAAGCAATTCTCATCCACTGTATCGATTTAATTTTCATGTTACGTAACGGAACTAATATTTTGGAACTGATCAAATACTTATCATAAAGTAGGTCCAAATCAAATCATTATCATCAATCTCAAAGTTGAAATCACTTTTTCACGAGAAATGTGCGTTTGAACTTGATTAGTGTTTACATTGTTGCTCGTACATGTTCGCTGTCACGAGACAACATAACAGAGGGAAAATAAAAAAAAATAAAAACGAAAACGCAAAAACAAAATATAGCAGTTCTTATTTAGAGCGCTCAATAGCAGTCAGTGTCAATATTTCAAAACAATAGGGATATTTACTGACTTAAAAAATGTGATACTAATTAGTCCGTCTGTTAGATTAAATTATCGAAAAATATTGCATATTTATTTTTTGCTTTATCAAATCAATGAAAATTTACGAAGATAAAACGCGTCAAAGATTTGAGTGGGGGGGGGGGGTTGTGACGTCACTCACCGGTAAATAATACCATACTAATGTGTTAAAGTATGAAGTCACACGAGTTTTCAAAGCACTGTATCGTCTTCATTGTTTGTTTACGTGAAAAAAGAAAAAAGTTCTATCTGAGGGACTAATTACAGTTTTTTTTTGTTAACTACCATAATGTGACACTACAAGTTGAACGCGGTTTAATTGAGATGATCGCATCCAGTTGGACAAAGGCACAAACAGTTGTAAAGGGCACATTTGTGGCCATTTGTGCATTTGTGTTTTGTTCCTTTAATTTTAAAGGCGAGGCACTAACAGTTGTAAAGGGCACATTTGTGGCCATTTGTGCATTTGTTTTGTTCCTTTAATTTTAAAGGCGAGGCACTAACAGTTGTAAAGGGCACATTTGTGGCCATTTGTGCATTTGTGTTTTGTTCCTTTAATTTTAAAGGCGAGGCACTAATAAGTGCCTCGCCTTTAATTTTTGCCCTTTAGTTACTGAATTCATGAAAACACCTGGAAGTCAGAACAACAAACAAAAGAAAATTACTTATCCTCTCTAAAACGCATAGCGGCCGCTTTGTCATTGTGCGTATTGCGGGGTCGTAAGTACCCCCGCACTAAAACAAAACTAACACTCACACTGCCCACCTGTTTTCAATTACTCTAACCCTCCGATGCTCGGTCACATTCGTGGTACATTCCCGTTCTGATTACGGAATCTTGATGGGGTCCGTTAGACCCCTCAGCATTGTTCGGGAATATTTTTACATGATTATATTAAGGTTTAATTATGCGTTTTCAGATTATGATGATCATTAATTTAAATGAGCAATTCCTTTTTACGTTTACAGCTTTATGTAAAATGTTTTGTAATATTCATGTTTTTTGTTTTATTATTTTGTAAAGAAAATAATCTCTGCCTATACAAAATGTCAACCTTTCAGTTACTTTAACTGGAATCTTACAAAAATATTAAAAAGTCCGCTCGTTTATTTTAGCGAGTGATTTTTTGCTTTGTTGTAAATCTATTTGTTCTGTAATGTCCATTAATTTACGGCTTCAAAAGGCTATAAAGCACAGCTGCTTTTTATTTGAGACTTGCTTTAATAGTTTTTCACCTTGCAGAGTTTAAAGACTTTTGAAAGTACTTGAAGTCTTTTAAAATTCCGCTGAGTATCGCAAACAAGAAGTTATGACTAATAACTTCCATTTTTATTTGGAAATAATAATTATTTCAATCTTTACGATGTACCTGTATAAGAATTAGAAGGAGAAAATTAAGGTTTTCGTTTAACGTGCAAGTGTCGTTCACATTTTCGTTTGTAAAGTTCAAAATGAAGAGAAATGGTACAGAAGATATAAAGTAAAACGAACGACGAAATAATTCATGAAAGTAGTTTTATTCCAGACACTAATGTTGTAGGAACGTAAACTCTTGGTTTGCTCCTTGGCACCACAAGAGTAAAATTTCATTACTTAATGTTTTTGTGACTTGAATATTAAATTATCTGCCATGTGGTTCCGTAAGTTTTATAAGCACGTATTTTTTCTTTCAGGAATTCATGTATTACTTTATTAGAAGAAGCGGAAACACAACACACAACACACACAACAACACACACACACACAACTATGGTGGGTTCGGCTTCCATAGTCTTACCGGATGCAGCTCGGAGGCAGTCGCTCTATGTAGAATACCAGTATATTACATAGAGGACTGTCTGTCTGACCTCCACAACTAAGCTAGTACTGGGTAAGACTCTTCTCTTGGTAAATACGATACTCCTTAGTGACTGTAACAAATGTCAAAGTTCTAGCTATCTTTTGAAGTATAATAATTATGTTGATTAATACACAGACGCATTAATCCACTTAGGGCAAACTCAAATGTCAAACATAGTTTCAACATGCAGACCGGTGTCTTTATAAGTAACTTAGCACGACCTTTGAGAAACGCTAAGCCAAAGAGAGCTCAAAGTTATGTATAAGTATCTCAGTCTCAATGTGACTAAAATAATTATTTTTAGTTTTCTTGGTACAAGATTATGTTAACGTAATCTCTAACAGTCCAATAAATCTCAGTACCACCTCGACACAAAAGAGTCAATCAAACACAACCCAACCTTGAAACTATTTCTAGATCTAACCTTCGAAATGCGAACCTGGACATAACATCTTCCACATAATTTCTCAGCCGATTGACCGGTGTGAGTTGCGGCGCGGACCGGATTACGGCCTGATGGACAGACATTCTGTTGTGGTCGAACCGACCCGCGGTCGCGGCGATAGTGTTATGTGGAGCGGATATAAGCGCTAATAGACTGTGGTGTTAAAAAAAGGCGAAAATATAAAAAAGCATATGTTTTCTGAATAAATAAGCTGAATAACTTGGCAGCTTCGTCCTCAAAATTAAGTTGTCATTTTTCTAGTTTTTATCACATAACTTTGTGTGTTTATTGTAAACTAGCTGTTGCCAGGCTTCGCCCGCTACAACCCACGGGAATATAAAATCGGGATAAAAACTATCCTATTTGTTAATCTAGGTTATAAACTATCTGTGTACTAAATTTCATCCATATCCGTGCAGTTGTTCTTGCGTAAAGAAGTAACAAACATACACACTCACACACTCACAAACTTTCGCCTTATTTATAATATTAGTGTGATAATTTTCAAAGTATATAGAATTTTCTACGTGGGATTATAGCTTTTTATTAATTGCTTGTTATTTTGATTAAGTTTAATAATGTTAGACAAAAGTACTAATTTAATAATACAGCTCCAATTATTGAATTCCAGGAAAAAATACTACCTGATTAATTGTTTATCTTTCCAAGAATGTTGTTCAGTCTAGCAATCCCCGGTTTCTGAAAACTTGAACTAAAGAGAGAACTAATTTGAAGTATGATTATGCTGCCATCTGCGGAAAAAAAGAAAGAAAATACTAACATATTTTCTTTTAGAAGCGTTTTCATACAAATTGTATAATTATATTATCTACACTAATATTATAAAGAAGAAAGATTTGTATTATTGTGTGTGTGTATGTATGTTTGTAATGAATAAACTCAAAAACTACTGCGCCGATTTCTAAAATTCTCTTACCTTTTGAAAGCTACATTCACCCTGAGTAACATAAACTACTTTTTATTCCTGTAATTCCCACGGGCGTTTACAGCATTAGGTACTTGCTTATCCTTACTAATATTATAAATGCGAAAGTAACTTGTCCATTTGTCTGTCTGCCGAGCTTTCACGCCATAATTACTGAACCGATTTAAATTAAATTTTGTACATAGATAGTCTACAGCCTAAAAATTAAAAACGCGCCTGCCATGTCAAAAACTAAACTAAAAAATTAAAAACAAGTCGAACAATTTCAGTGATGACTGAGAACAATGCCCGTAAATGTATTCGAAAATGGAAAACTGTAAACTAATACTTTTATTGCAATCGGGGACCCGACGAAATTATCCAGCAAACTGTCCCCGACTGCAATAAAAGTATTAGTTTACAGTTTTATCGACGAGTTACTTTAGTCACTTTAGTAATCAGAGTCAAGAAAGATTTGAGTCATTCTGGTTCAGGTCCCCAGAAACGAGAAAGAATGGATGCGCGAGCGTAGCGAGCGCGAAATTTTTTTTCGAATGTTCTTGTAGATTGACCGAAACTAAGCCAGAATGATTCCGTGCATAACAAATAATATATTTGTCATATAGTTTGTTAATAATTATAGGTTACTGAATTTGTTGTACGTAATTAAAAGTGTTTTTTTTCGACCGGCGAAATCGGAACCCTTATTTGATCACTTTGTTTCCGCCTCCGCATGTCAATCCGTCTGTCAAGACCCTGTTTTTCAGGAACATTTAAAATGATCTGAATTCATGAATTGCATAATTAATACCTACGAACATTTTTCATTTCATTTATCTTTTTGTAAACAATTTACGCTGAATTTAATATATACTTGCAGTTTACATACAATTATAAGATCTACGGATTTTTTGTTAAAATTTTAAGAAATGTAATGTCAACTCGCATTTGGCTTCTCTTTAATTAAATTTATAGTATTACGTACGACGTTATAATAGATTTGTTTTATAACAAACGTAATGCTTTAAATTCAACAAGGTTGAATTTTACATTGTTAGCAAGGAGTTTCAAGTTGAATCTCGCAGTCAGATTTTTCCATACTAAAATCTACCCTGATCTTCTTTTTCCACCCTTTAGGGGTACTTTTGAAAAACCTATGATTGCAAATATGATTATTTCCTTAAATTAATATTTTTACCATGTTTCAAGTAAATTTATTCACGCATATTGATTTTTCATACAAACTTAAAAACCATTTAGCTGCTGTCGTAGATGGATTTGAGAGTTGTAATCTAGCCAGTTTTATTTCTTTTATTACAAAGAATCTATTGATATGTAGCTTATTCGTATCGAGTCGGGGTTTAAAATGTCACTATCTCATTTGTTGAGTAGTATTATTAGTAGCCAATAGATATTGAATACTACTGTGGTATTTTTGTAATCTACTTAACAAGTTCTAGACGATGATTAAAATTTCCATCAAAATTTTTATAAAAATAAATTAAAAGTTCTTTTGATTTCTGAACTATGGCCACCCGGGTTATTATGATTTTTTAACTTTTTGTCTAAACTATGTCACCTGGGATAACGCAAGGATTCTAACGATACCACATACATTAAAATTGGTTCAGGCGTTTTGAAGTTATGGTGGAATAAAGAAACTTACAAACATACATACAAACATGAACGCTAATAACATAACACTCTTTTTTTTGGGGCAGTCGTGTGAAAAGAACAAAAGCTATTTTTAATGCGACAAAAAGTTTTAAGGGGTTGAAAGAGGGAAATCAAAATATTACTTTTGTTCCCGATAACCGACATTGACGCGGGCAAAGCCGCGGGCATCAGTTTGTAAAAAGAAAACTATTATAAAGGCGCTTCGGGTGTCGGGCGCCACGTGATGGCTTCCGGCCACCGTAAACGCGGCCCGCGTTTACAGTGAGTGATGGGCTAGCTCGCCATCCGTCTATCCTATGACGACGACAAGCCGTGTCTACGTCGCGTTCGTGTTCCACGCGCTTCAAAGAGATGTCAGCATCACGGGAGGGGCCCGCAAGGACTGACGCCCGTCGGGGCTGCGGGATGTTGTAAGAGATACCGCGGCCTCGACCCAAAGGGCTAAGAAGGATCGGTTTCGGCCGTCTACGAAACCGTAGTTTCGTAACTGGTTTCGATGAAGGAATGATTTGTCCTTGTACGTAACTAGTTTCGATGGAGGATATATTTGTCTTTGTACGAAACCACGGCTACGTACAAGGAATTTTTGCAAAAATATGAAATTTTACACGTTACGAACAAGGAATAATAATTCTTTTATCGAAACTAGCGATTTATGTCTTAATTGGTCCAAGATTCTATAGCCGCAAATGTAAATCTGCAAATTTCCAAAAAAAAAATATACAGGGTGTAAACCGGCCCTTTACGAAGGTGTCAACCAAGCATTATGAACATCATACTGAATACCCCTACGAAAAATTATCATGAATGGTTTTTAGTCAGTAGAAGTCTGACACTCCGTTTCGCTCTGCCCAAGAGCGGGACAGGGTTATTTGATGATTTTCCATCCGCCAAAAAAAAAAGGTAGACTTAACTATCTACTAGTTATACTTTGATTTAAAAAAAATAAAGACAGAGCAGAAGTTATACGAACTTAAAAAACAATATAAATCGCTTCAGGCTGTCACCCATTCACGGCCTAACATCTCGATTACTGTGGTTTCTAATTACGAGCGATGGTGGGACATTATTGGCGAAGTGTCCACCATAGTGAAACGTCATTAGTAGACTAAAAGGAAATGTGTACTACGTACAAATTCCTCTTTTCGTTTGGAAAATTCAATTCAATTTAGCATTGCATCAAATATGGTACGTAAATGAAGTTCTTATACCAAATATTTAGTAACACATATTTGGCCAATACTTAGTAGCATACAATAGTATAAGTTTTTACACTTAAGAGACAGTTAAATCCCACTAAAAACAAAACTTGAGCCACACCGCGCAACTCAGTTCTTTTACCGTAAAAAGTAGTGAGATCCATGTAATACCAAGTCAGTTAATATATTCAATCCCTACTTAAAAACCTTTGATGTTTTAAATAAATGGATTGACTTGGCCATCGCATCGCATTCGCCAATGTTAAACAGGCCATTGTAACAGCTGGCCATCACATTGGCCATCGCATTGGTCTTAGTTTTATCCACAACGAAGTTATACGAGGTCGAAAATGGCCTGAACTGGTTCGAGAAAAGGATGGTACGGCCTTGCCGCTTTATTGCTCGACTTGGCGGGGGCACTACCGTGCCCCCAGATATACAGTCTGTGCTTTAATGTGTAGAATTTACAGGGACACTTTAAAAAAAACTCATCTAGCAAATACACTCGAGAGCAATGAATCCGGGTCACATAAAGAATGTTAAAAATCTCGGAAACTAAAAATGATAGGTTAATGCAATAAATTGTATTTAATAGACAATGTAATACTCCTTAAATAAAAGTAAAAAAAATATGAGTCACCATACATTTTATTAACACAAAATTACATTAAGAAAAAAACTGCTGATCTCTCCTTAAAACAAAAATAGGAAACATAAAATTTTTGAACTTTATTACGATTTTCTTGAATTTTAATACTTCGTATTGCCTCCTCGTGCTTCCATTACTGCGTTTACGCGGTTTGGCATGCTGTACACCAAGTTCCTTATACGATTTTGGGGAATATTCTCCCATTCCTCTGTGAGAGCAATTTTGAGCTCACGAAGCGTGATTGGGGGAGGGTTTCGTTGTTTTACGCATCTGCCTAGCTCGTCCCAAGCATGCTCGATCGGGTTGATATCCGGGCTGCGCGCTGGCCACTCCATACGAGTAATGTTCATCTCTTGAAGGTAGTCATTCACAATCCTACCTGTATGAGGTCGGGCATTGTCATGCATAAATATAGCATCCTCACCTAAATTGACCATAAATGGACCAACGTGATCATTGAGGATTTCTTCCACATATCTTACGCTAGTTAAAGAGCCGTTTTCTATGATCACCAGCTCTGTGCGACTTTCAGAAGAAATTCCGGCCCACACAAGTACAGACCCACCACCGTAGGCTACTTTTTCTTCGATGCATGCTTGCTTGAATCTTTCCCCTGGTCTTCGATACACTCTGTGTCTTCCATCGTGCTTGTAGAGCATAAATTTTGATTCGTCGGAGAACATAACTTTTGACCAATCTTTAATACTCCAATTTACGTGGCTCTGGGCATATCTTAGTCTTGAAATACGATGCCCACGCTCCAGTTTAGGGCCGTTTGCAGGTCTAAGGGGTTTTAAGTTAGATTCAGCAAGCCGACGTCTTACTGTCCATGCACTTGGGTTACTTCCTCCGAGGCGTCGAAACTGATTTGTGAGTTCAGTTCCTGTGAGAAAGCGATTTCGAAGCATGGTGTTCACCAAGTATCGGTCTTCTCGTGCTGTGGTACACCTGGTTCTGCCCGTTCCTGGTCTGCGTAGGTTAGAACCAGTTTTTTCGTAACGTCGGAGAACTCTTTGTACTGTTGACAGCGACACACCGACAGTCCTGGCTGTATCGTGCTGACTCCGGCCGGTTTCCAGCATTGTAAGTATTCTGGTGCATTCTTCAGGCGTAAGCGACATAATTTCAGCTTGAATAATGAATATAGAGCACTATCAACATGGTTTATGTACCCACATAAATGACAGATTACAAACAAAAGCAAAACCAAATGCTGTAATTTCGTAGTTCCATCTTCGAAGGTGGCCCTTTTTCAAATTTGATTTTTTTATGATATAACTTTACAATAACTAAGAAGTTTTAATACCTTCATTTAAGGAGTATTACATTGTCTATTAAATACAATTTATTGCATTAACCTAGCATTTTTAGTTTCCGAGATTTTTAGGATTCTTTATGTGACCCGGATTCATTGCTCTCGAGTGTATAAACACCGCTGTAACAACCACTTCCGCAACGTAACACAAAAGTTATTGAAAGATAGTTGAGTAATTGACCTCGGCAAAGCAGGAGCCATATAAACGCAGCTCCGCCGAAAAAAAATTAGTTTTGTAACGGGCATTTCAAAATCTAAATGCAGGTTTCCTTTTATAATTTTGAAAACTAAGGACACAATTACACAACACACAATTAACACAAAACATTTTTTTTAAGCGTGCCTTGTGACGTCATAAGCGTTGTTTAGTTACTTACCAAATTAATTCAAGTTTCTGTGAATTAAACTCAAACTCAAAGCATTTATTTCAATTAAACCATTACTGGCACTTTTGAATGTCATAAGAACAATTCATAAAACAAAACTACGAAAAACTACGAGCGCAATACGTCATTCCGCCACCACGCCGAACTACACGCCGCCGAATGCCCGCAACGGCGAACACTGCAAGCAAAAAAGCACGCAGCGACGCACACCGCAACAACGAATGCACGAGACTTCGAATCACGGAACAACGAATGCACGCCACAACGCGCAACCGCCGCCCCGCGACCCGGAGCCCCGCGCACCATGGCACGCGCCGCCGCGCGCCCCCGCACCCACAGCACTCGCCGCCGGTAACATCAGGCGCCGTGCAACCCGACGCAGCAACCCCCGAAACGACGTATTGCACTCCTAAGCTACAGTCACAGTCACAAGGCAGAATAACTTGTGAAAGTACTGTAGTTGCCAATTCCCTAGCGTAGATCTCTATGGAGAAGAACGGGGATGAAACTCCATGGACACTCTTTTAAATCAGAATATTGGTACAAAATCTTGGTATCATTCATGTTGAGATGGTATATTATGTGAGAACTATGTAGCAAGACGTGCAAGTTAAGAGCGTCCGGAGTAAAAAGATAAAATATAAACAAATCAAAAAATATATACGAGTATATATGTATATTTATAAACCATGGCAACTAAGAGATGAAATAATTACAATCTTCTGGTTTAATCTGGTTCAAGTAAGTTTTTGAGTTAACGTGTCGAGTCTGCGCCGTGGTAGTTCTTGTGTGAATATATTTGTGGATATTCACGAAAAGCAAACTTTAATCAGGCGTGAACTGAACGTCTCTTTACGTTATAACTTATTTTTTGACTTTGGACCCTGCTACAAACGCCAAAGTTAGTAACCAAAAAATGTAGTAAATTTTATATTATCGTCCAAGCAAATATATATATATATTTAATAATAAATAGGGTCTTTTTCGGCTACTTCTTGTGCCCAGTTAAAAATGCTAGGAAGGAAGCATTTGAGGAAACAGTCATACGTTATTTTGAGCTACAGAAAGTTCTTATCCGAATGAATTGAATATTCAGATTTTTAATGCTATGTACAGTCGAACAAGCTTTTAAGTATACAGGTAGAGATTTTAAAATTCTATTATAGTACACTGAAAATATTGTTTGCAATTTTGATGTAGAAAGCGTTTCGCAATAAGCGACTGATGTCAAACGCTGTATCGTTTGGCATAAGTCTCTAAATGTATCTGGATAATCTTAAAAGTAAATGCAACTTAGCTGACTACACTTATTAGCTTGTTCGACTGTACGTTAGAAGTTTTCCTTGCCAAGGAAGTTGAAAAAAAACTTAACCCACAAAAATTTGCATGAAATAATACCGCAGCATTCCTGACTCTAACTTTTCCAGAAGACCGTGCTAACTCAAACAAGATTACGAAATTTAGCCCCCAATAAAACCCTCATCTTGAAGACAGCAAAACGATATCGTATCTTTCAAATATTATCCCAGATATTAATTAGAACAACCAGCCAATGGTTATGAAGGCTTACACAAAAATTTATTTGACTGGTATTGCCGACCCGGCCAGCGGTGGCGGGTTAGAGCCAAATTAAAAAGTAAGTACGCACGTTAGTTACAGAAACCGCCTGTTAACGGTTAAACGGCTGGAAACGTGCACTTTTTCTGCGCTTTTTTTAACCGACTTCAAAAAAGGAGGAGGTTCTTAATTCAATTGTTGATATTTTTTATGTTTATAACCTCATAAATCCGTCAGGAGTTTAGGAGTTTTTAGTTTAAGAAACAATAATTATGTGAGTTTCATTAAATTCTTCTTTACCTATGTTGATTTGATGATAACTTCGTATTACCATATATAATTGATTCATGACAAGCAGTTGTGTGGTATACTACAACTAAAAAGAGTAAAATAAATAATATTTTAATTTAGCTTAGTTTATGGTTTTGTTGAGCTTATTCTGTCCCACTGTTGGCCAAAGGTCCATCCCGTTCCTCTCCAAGTTTTCCGGTGTTTTGCCATCTCCAGACACTCAGGAACGGGTCCAAATAAAATAAATTATCTGATTAATTGTGAAGGGTAAAGAGAAATCGTTGAAGGTTATGAAGCTCTTAATGTAATAATTTAATTATCAGAAATAAGTCTTGAAATGTTCTAGACCAAACTTCTTATTGGTCGCTTCTCGACACTTTAACTTCGACCTTTGCCACGATTTATTCGGGCCGTATTTCATTGACCAAAGGTCTACCTATTTTATTAAAGTGTTCGATATTTAGTACTCGACCTGTGTGTGTGTGTGTGTGTGACCCTAAACAAAGTGGAATAGGGTATTTCACCAAAAAAAAAAAAAAGTACCTAATCCGTCTGTTAGATTATCGAAAAATATTGGATACGTGTTTTATGTTTTATTAAATTAATAAAAAATGACGAAAATAAAACGTCTCAAAGATCATGAGTGGGGGCTTTTGACGTCACTTTGTGGGTTAAAACGTACTAACCTTGTGACGTCACACGACTTGACTCGACTTTTCGAAATACTGTATCGTCTTAATCTTTTGTTTACGTGAAAAAAGAAAAAATAGCTACGTGTCCATTATTTTTTGGAAATCTATCTGACGGACTAATTTGATTTTTTTGGTGAAATAACCTATTCTACCAGCCAATAATGCATTTTTTTGTTTGAAATGTGCCAACCAAAACAAGGTATAGTCGGTGGATGGGTGAAGACTTATTACGTACACTCTTACATACCAAAGTTTACTTCGTTCATCCAAAAGCACGCTAAGCCATTGATCCTGGCTTTCAATTTCAGCCCTTTGACATACATTACAAATGTAGTCTAGGTTGTGGAGGTCAGAAGGCAGTTTTTCCATATGAAATATCCAGCTGCGTCGGTTTGGCTGGAAGTCGATTTGATTTGAAGAGAAAGTCCAGGCAGATAGACAAAAAAAGATGAAAACCAGTGTCAAAAACCTTGTTTCCAAAACTTTTGTTTCTTGAAATTCCAAATTCAAATACATTTATTGTTTGTCGCAGGTAAAATATTAGGTCTTGTGATTACAATTGAATCGCTGCACCATACCTAACAGGTGTACAATTTCTGATGCTGGTTCTACATTTAAAAACATTTACTACATTTTACTGAATTTTAAAATCATTTACAAATGTATTCTGTCCATAACCTCTCCTCTCTTTAGTAAAATATCATCTTTTGTTGTTTCATGAAATCTGGTGGTGACAATGATTGTAGTGAAGAAGTGATTTACGGCTTATTTTGCTGAATTGTGACAAAGACGTGATAAACGATGTCTCGTGTCCCGAGACACGTGTTAGCAATGTCACGAAAAATACTGGTTATTAGCTAAGTAATAAATGTGACAGGATTTTATGTTTTATTGAGATTGAATAAATTATTGTCGTAGAACATTTTAAGTCTTGGGAAGGTTAGAAATAGGCACTGATTCTCATTGAATGGTAATTTCAGGAATCGAAGTGGTCTGTCCGAAAACACTGGTACATTCAATCAGTTTTATATGATTGATACATAATAAAATATCACACCGGTAATCCTCCAGGGGTTGGGCAGAAATGTACTAAACGGCACACCTAATTTCGCTACAGTACAGTTACCAGCAACAGAGCCACAAATCCAGGACTCAATGACTGGTACTTATGATTTCGTGATGGAAAACCCAATAAAACTTTGCCCTGCCTAGCAATCAAATCCAGGACATAATAATGCTCAGCAGTTGAGCATGCAACCAATAGACAAAAGAGCGAAATACGGACAAAATATTAAAAGTATAGAACGTTACAAAAATATAGATATTGTTAGCATCTCTTCAAACTGCGCACCTCACTAGCAGCCGCAAGGCTATAAAAAGGCTCACAACCAATGGACAGCCCTTTTATCGCTCGCCAGCCTTTGTGGAGTCAAGACGTGACTATAGCGTACATTGCGTTTGTGAGATTTAAATTGTTGCTTTGTAATAAAGGTTCCTTAATTAGTTCTGAGTAAATTCTTTTGTATGAATAAACGTTAAGTTTATTTTAGTTGTCTTTTTAAAAATTCTAATTAGGTTTTAATGCTCAAAATATATGTAATCAAAGAAAATTAAGTCCGTCTATGTATCTCTCATCGTCATCGTCTACCTAGCCTTTTCCCAACTATGTTGGGGTCGGCTTCCAGTCTAACTGGATGCAGCTGAATACCAGTATTTTACATAGAACGACTGCCTATCTGACCTCCAATACGATAACGGTACTCTTGTAGTAAGACTGGTTGTCACTACTACCTTTAGCTGGCCGTACGTCCCTCTTAAGATGACGACAGGCCGTGTCGACGTGACGGCGCGTTCGTGAACCACGCGCACCTTAAAAAAATGTCAGCAACTTGGAAGGGGCTGACGTCCGTCGGGGCTGAGGGTTATTCGAAAGGGAGGGGCCCGAAAGGGCCGACGCCTGTCGGGGCCGCGGGTAGTCCAACGGTTATCGCGGCCTCGACATAGAGGGCGAAGAAGGAACATGGGTGGTTTTTAGTCAGTAGAAGTCTGACACTCCCTTTCGCTCTGCTCAAAAGCGGGAGGGGTTATTCGATGATTTTACACCCACCAAAAAAAAAAAAAAAAGGGTTATTCGAAAGAGATACCGTGGCCTCGGCACAGGAAAATGTGTGGTTTTTAGTCAGTAGAAGTCTGACACTCCCGACCGTTTTGCCCAGAGCGAGAGAAGTCATTTGATGATTTCCCATCCCTAAAAAAAAAGCTCACTTACTACCTGTAACGATTGCCAAAGATCTATATATAACAGGCGGAACCAACTTCAAACTCGGTATGTGATGGATGGTCACCCATCCACAGACCAACCTAGGTAAGCGCGGCTTAACCTACAGATTGGCTCGAGCATCTGTATTGTACATAAAATTGAAACAAAAAATATAAATATCTTTATCCGAAAAAGTATGTTTGAGAATTTGAAAAAAGTCAGCCGGGCTTATCGACTCAGTTATTCAGATACCATGAAAAAAAATTCGTCGAATCTGTTCAAAGGATGTAATTATAGCAATTAACAGATACGAGACTGATCCCGACTGACCTGAATTGCAGACTGAAAGAACTTTGTTTCAGAAGAGTGAAGCTTGCAATTAAATTTGAGTCATTGGAGGGCTTCGTAATAAATTATTATGCGTTCACGATTGAGAACTGTAGTTCTGAGATAATTCTGAAAAGCTTTATATTTAATTTTGTCTTTTAATAAAACATTGCCTTACCCCAGAAATTTCGACCAGTCATGTTTGGACAAATAAAATGATCTTTATCTTTATCAATTCATAATTAATCGACATTGTCGCCCGAAACCCTTACCATATGACCTCTCAACCCTTACTGAACCCCTTACATGAAACAACATAACGTCGAACCATAAGACTCCCATACTTACCCCCATCAAGACAAATTACTGTCATAACTCTACCCACCCCACTTTTTATTAGAGCCGCTATGTACGCAAACTGGTAAGTCAGATCAGCTGATGATGTATGAGGTCAGATGGTGACGTTTATGGTGTTTTGGGGAGAGCCCTTTGAAGTTATCAGGGTATTAAGATACTGGCCAACGATTCTCTTTTTTTTAATAATAAAATCGTTGCCCCGCACCAGGAATTTCTCCTACACACGGTTAATTTTACATCGTTCTGTAGGGCTATTGCGTATCTTTTAAATGTCAGTGGCTATCATATTGTCCATGGATGAACTATCAAATTGGTTATGGTTTAGTACAAAATGGAACCATCTGACAGTAATTGATAGGCACTACAGGTTAGCCACTGTCATTTAAAAGATACGCATTAGCCCTACTGGAGCAAAAACACAGTAATTCCCAGTCGAGTAATAGGTACTATTGGCATTGTTATTACTTTCTTAGAAATAAGTTATAACTTTTTCTGTCATACGAGTTAAATCTTAGTATCGCGTCCATTATCTCATTTATAAACGCAAGATCGCACGCGATCCGTTTTGTGAAATACACACATTTAAACTTTACTTCGAGTTCTCAATAGAAAAAGAAAAAACAGTACATTTTCGTAATTTTTTTTATTGTATTTTTTTGGAAATAATAGTCCCAATCGCTTCGAGTTCGATGATCTAGTTTATGGCTTTCTGTTCCAGAATGACCTAAAATTAAAACGGTGTATGGTGGGTGCGATTACATATACAAACATTTAAACTTACATACACAAATAGCCAGACTATCCAAAGGCACTTAGGCAAACCTGGCTTAATTAGAAGATTGATCCGTACAGTCCAAAGTTATTGTTTAGCTACAAGCTCAAATACACACATCAAAAGTGTCTAGGGATCAAGCATTTTTATGCGGATTTCTTGAGATTGAGATGTGGCTTTGTAATAAATTTATGATTTTATAAATTTATATGGATCCTTTTTGGTGCATTTCATAATTTGAATCAGGAACTGTGCATCAAATTCGAGTAAAAGATGAAAATCAGCTGTCAATATTTTCCCTATAAAAACATACAACGCATTGAAGACATTATTAGTGCTACTGTTTCCCTACTACTGATTAAAACCAACGTTATTATGGAGCGGCGACGTCATTTAAGCAGGGAAGAAATGCTCAGAGCCGTGGGAATGATAGAAGCTGGTTCCCGGCAACGTACAGCCAAGCTCTGAATACAAGTCAGAGTGTTATCAGTCGACTTTGGACACGTTACCGAAGCACTGGTACCGTGGCTGAGCGCCATGGAGGACGGTATCGCTGCACCACACGGAGACAAGACCGATACATTCAAATCTTAACTCGAAGAGCTCCAACAATAACCGCCATGATGTTAGCCGTGAGGCTTCATCACTCTTCAGGGAACTTAATTAGCGACCAAACAGTCAGAAACCGCTTGCATGAAGTGAACCTTCATTCCCGAAGACCGCTACTGGTACCACCTATAGCAATGCACAATCGTAGGATTCGATATCAATGGGCTCTTGAACACAGAAATTGGGCAGAAGAACAATGGCGTTTCGTGTGCTTTTCTGATGGGTCTCGTTTTGGTATGAGACCGGATACAAGACGTATACGACACTGGAGAACCCCTGGACGCCAACAGCGATTAAAATCCTGCCAGGAAGTCCATCCTTATAGTGGTGGAACCATCATGCTATGGGCGGGTATTTGGATCGGCGGAAGAACTGAGTTGATTTAGATCAGAGGCAACCTCAACGCTCAAATTTATGCTGAGACGATTGTATCAGACGTCATCGTTCCTCTACAAGTGCAAATCGGTCCCTTATTTCAGTTAATGCATGATAATGCACGGCCGCACACCGCAAGAGTTGTAAGACAGACTCTCGCCGCAGCTAACATCAATGTCCTGCCCTGGCCTGCTCAGTCGCCAGGCTTGAACCCGATTGAGCATGCATGGGATATGCTACAGAGAAGAGCTCTGCCGAATATGGAGGGTATCCAGTCGCAAGAAGACCTTTTTTTGTTGTTGCAACGAACATGGCCGGCCATTCCACAGCGTGATTTGGATGAACTCATTTTGAGTATGCCAAACCGATGTTCTTGTGTTGTTAGTGTTCGCGGTAGAAACACGGATTATTAATTGTTTAAGTTACCCAATAAAATTTTAAAGAAAACTGTTATTTCAGTCTTTTTTTCGAACTTTAATGTTAGTGGTTCAAATGTCAAAAATCCCTTTATTAGGAAAATAAATAAATAAATAAATAAATAAATAAATAAAATGGCAAATTTCTTTATTAATGCAAAGGTGACTTGGTTTATCGTTACTGTGACAAACGAAAACACTTTATTTGATGAATCCTTAAAGAAAATTTTAATTAATATCAATCAGGAGAAAAGTTATTGCAAAAATATATGTTGATCCCTAGACACTTTTGATGTGTGTACTTTCGCAATAACATCAAATTTTCAAAAGAACTTTTAACTTCATTTTCCTTACACAATCCGACTTACGCCCTGCCGGCGACACAAACACCACACAAGGTTCATTACGTCGACATTTTGACAGTTATCCCTCTTAATAGGCAACGTAAAAGTTAATGTTTCTCCCAGTACTTTACAATGGGGACATTGATAAATCAATTATCATTATCACGCGTGTCTCTGACGTCATTAAGGCCTCGTTTTAAATAAATTTCAGTTAATAGGTTTTCGTTCCATTAAATTTGTTTAAAGGGGAATTTTGTGTATGGGTAATGCCCATTAGAAGCAGTAAAGAAATGTTTTTTGAGAGCTTTCATAAACAGCTTATTAATGTTGGTGAATAAACAAGTTGTGGGCGACCTTTTTACTTAGAAATGCCTATTTTGTGTGTGTTGTTTTCCATTACCATGTTAGGTTATTTTTTGCCAAATTGGCCTTATATCTCTAAAGATAGAATAATGAACTATCGCTATTCAAAGAAATTAGAAAAGCCTAACCATAAAACACTGGTATGCTGAAATTAAGAAGGAAAAGACAGGGTTTGCGACTGATTGAAATATAGGTATTAGCAAACACTGTTACCATCGCGTCGCGCTGTGTATGCCTGCCCCCGTAAAGTGTATTAGGGACAGGTGCATCTTAGGCCCCTCGCCCTCGGCGACTTTTTGTAGCGACAGCATCGTTTCAAAAAGTCGCCGACTTTTTGTAGCGACAGCATCGTTTCAAAAAGTCGCCGTGGGCGAGACGCTTTTTTTTTTTGATGTGTGGTAAATTATCAAATGACTCCTCCCGCAGAGCCTTTTTGGTGAAATACCCTATTGGGACAAGGGCAAGGGAATGACGAAGATGATTGTTTTTCTATTAAACCCCTTAATAATAGGTTATTTCACCAAAAAAATCTAATTAGTCTGTCTGTTAGATTTTCATAAAATAATGGACGAGTATTTTTTGGTTTATCAAATTAATAAGAATTTACTGAAGGGGGATCGGCTTTTGACGTCACTTTGTGGTTTGTCTTTGTAAAAAAGTACTAACCTTGTGATGTCACACGACTTGACGCGACTTTTCGAAGCCCTGTATTGTCTTCATCTTTTGTTAAAGTAAAAAAAATATGTGTCCATTATTTTTTTAGTCTATCTGACGGATTAATAAGATTTTTTTGGTGAATTACCCTATTGTAATTTATCCAGCACATAAATAATTAGGATAATTAATGAGTAAACTCAAAAGCGACAACATTAAATTCTCTAACTATAACATTCTTAAGTCCTCGTTTGATAATCCACGAGCGAGCAAATCCAACGTTCATACTCACCATATCCCCATCATATCATGCTCATAGGATTATTGTTTGTGACACGCTGATCTCCGAGCGGTGCGGATTTACGTGGCGCGACATTTTTATTGACGTGACGACCACGTAACGGGGCTCATATCGCTGGCCTGCTTTATGGTTTGGATCATAAGCATAATATGAATATTGGAGTTATTTGTTTATTTAAGCAAGAGATTAATAAACCAAGTTATTCATCAGATTTATAAGGAAATATTAACTATGATAAGCAGATTTTAGCTATGAAAGTACCCTAAGATATACTGAAGTGCCCCTCAGTGTCAAATGTATACAAATAAAATTGTCATAGCTTTAACGCCTGTGATCCCCGCAGGGATAGGCAGAAGTGTACCCATATTTAGCCAGTCGTGATGAAGTCCCATTTGAGGCCAGCCTATTGCTATCATCAGGACAACAATCCAGACTATGTAGCTGTTACTGCCCCCTTCCTGACGGAAATATAACTGAGAAAAAAAAGCAAGAATAGATTTGTATGACTTCTGCAACTTGAAGTTTAAAGGACTCCCGCCGGGGCTGCGGGTTGTTCACAAGTTATCGCAGCCTTGACATATAGGGCTAAGAAGGAACATGGGTGGTTTTTAGTCAGTAGAAGTCTGACACTCCCTTTTGCTCTGCCTAAGAGCGGGAGGGGTTATTTGAAGATTTCCCAACCCGCCAAAAAGAGGGTATCATCATCATTTCAGCCGAAAGACGTCCACTACTGGACATAGGCCTCCCCAAGTGTTGCCGCATCCAGCGGATCCCCACAACCTTCACCTGATCATCGATCCATCTAATAGGAGGCCTTCTAACGGAACGTATTCCGGTTCGATTTCCAACTGAGGGTCTTAATGTTATTGTACTACTTTACAAATTCACGGCGCTGAGCCGAGCAACGTTTTCCACTCGCCAAAAAAAAGGTTTAAAGGACTGACACTTTGACATTTTTAAAGGTAGTTTTACACAAGAAGTCCTCAAAAATGCAAAATTAAATAAATGAAAAATACCACAGTGGCTTTTTATTCCTCTCTTTCAACGATTAAAAACAAAGAAAGAGGAAAAGTCTTTGACACTTTAAGTCGTTAAATTAAAGCAATTTTCTTAATTTGATTTCTGAGTTGTGCTGTTTTAACAAAAACAAGTTCATTTAGGGAGCAATTAAAATTATTCCGCATGGTTTAATAAGACTGAATTTCATGCAGCTGGCCAAACAAATGTTTTAGGTCATCGGCATCTACTTCTTATATATTTTGCAAAGATAAGAAAACTAGACTAAAAATATATATAAAACAAACATAACAACCCTTCTGTTTTTGTACGCCTCTTGTAGGAAAACTGAAAGCTTTGCAAACCTCAAATCTGTATGACAAATGATGATTAATTTGCAAATAAGTTTTTACAGACACTGTTACAAGTCACTTTTTAAAACTAGTTGGGACTGGTATTTCGTAAGTGACTAATCTGAAAAGAAACAGCCGGTATTTAAACATAGTCTCTTTTAAGTTCAGACATATCTACACTAATATTATAAAGAGCAAAGATTTGTTTGTTTGTAACGAATTGGCTCCAAAACTACTGGACCGATTTGAAAAATCTTTTACCGTTGGGAAGCTTCCCAACGGTAACACTATCCCCGGGTGACATAGGCTACTTTTTTATCCCTGTACTCCCGCGGGAACGGGAACTACGCGGGTGAAACCGCGTGACGTCAGCTAGTTCTTAATATACTCAATTGGGGCTATGCAGATTAGTGTTTCAGATGTTTTTAACTGACTTCAAAAAAGAGGAGGTTATCAATTCGTATGAATCTTTTTTCGCGCGTTGTGAAAGGGGGCTAGACGGAAAAAATTCTTACGAAAAGTTGTCACGACACTTTTTGCTATAGTAAGCCATTGTAAGCTGTGCGGCGTCGCATGTTTCTCTATCTGTCTCTCTCTCTCTTATAGAAAGCAAGCCAGATATTTTATATTTTATATTTATATAAAAAATAATAATTAAAATAATATAATTATTAAAAAAGAATCAATCAAGAATGACCAAAATAATTAATTATAATAAAATATATATAATATATATATATTGTATATATATATATTTATTATTATTATTATTAATTCTTTTGGTCATTCTTGTGCTGTTTGCGATAGACTTTAACTTCGTTCCATCCGGGTGTCCCTTGACACCTCTCAAGTTTTTTTTTTCAGACAGAACAGTGACAGTCAGTTATCGTGTGACTCTACTTAAAAACATAGATCGGAATAGGTAGGCTAGGTAGGTTAGAATAATATGGGTATTTCCCGAGTCCAAATTTGATTTTTTTTAGAATTTCCGATTTGGTAAAATTATAAAAAATATTACAGAAACCATTTTCATACACATTAACAAAAATATTGCATTCAATAAAATCCCGTAGTATCAATCGTAATCCCGTGGAATATCCATATTAACATCAATGTTTGCGATCAATGCACCTAAATAGCTCTACCTATTCCGATCACTGCTTATAACCCATGGAGCTCAACAGTATGTAACAACAAAATACAAAGAGAAAGTAACAAAAAGTGAAAGTCTCAGTCTGAAGTTCTGCAACAATAATCACTTTCTAAAAATATTTTACTGACACAGATACTAATAACTTCCAGTTATTTCAATCTAAGGCGAATGTGAACCACTGGTCGCTGGCCTTGTCCAGATCGTCTCGCCATCTTCTACGGGGTCTACCACGACGCCTTCTGATTGTATCAGGGGTCCAGTCTATTCCCACTTGAGCTTAACGCCTTTTTGAGCAACGTCAGTAATTTGTGTTTTGGAGCGCGGTGTTGTGTTGTGTACACGGTAGGTTAGTTTGACGCCTAAAATGCTGCTCTCCATTGCACAATGAAAACCTTTTCTTTTTTTTTAGTGTGGCAAATCATCAAGTAGAGCGGCAGGGAGTGTCAGACTTCTACTGACTAAAAACCACCCGTGTTCCTTCTTAGCCCTTTGTGTCGAGGCCACGGTATCACTTTCGAACAACCCGCAGCCTCGACGGGACGTTGGCAGACCTGGAGTTTGGACTTTTGAATCTTTGTCAAAGACCAAGTTAGTCTGGGATCCATAGGTCAGAATGTGAAGAATATTTTAGAATAACAGAATTTCAGTTTTCAGGTAACTCGAACGTTTATGACGATTTCTCTGTTATAGAAAAAAATATTTTTCTTTAAAACAATAAAAACCCACGCAGTCATCTTGGGTTACCCACACATCCCTAAACCCATCCCATCTTTGTTACCTTTACTACCCACGTGTTGACCCATTTTGACTTATGAATGAACCGCGAAGGAGTTGAGTTACGATTCACGATGGGGCACTAATATTATTGAAGACGTGATGAACTTTAGATGATTACATATTCTGCGTGTTTGTTATTCGGTTTTGTAAATGATAATAATAATGGTTTTATTCTATTTTTATGGTTTTAATATAAATTGCTTCTACTTCTTGGATAAATTATTGACAAAAAGTCTTTCAATAGGGCACTCACACACTAGTGTGATTAAGTAAGATGATTATAATAAAGAATGCTTTTCTAAACAAGGAGCACCCGCTGCCTCTTAATATTTCCTCAAACAATTTTCCCCTACGAAGCCTAACCTAATGTCATACAAAGTGAAAATAAAAAAGTTGTCCGAATACCCTATTATTGGTCAAATTCACAGAAAAGTGCTATTAACGTATTGCGATGTCCAGACTTGAAAATTAGTTTTTATTGACAGTTTACGAACTAATCAAAGTTTTTGTCAATATTTTTATTTAATCTCTTCGGGAAAATTTTGCTATTTGGCCAGTCATGGTATAAAAAATACGGTAAAATATGCTTATCTTGTTCACAATAATTATGATAACGTTCTATTGACAGACACTAATTTGAAGCAATCTGGGATGGCGTAGCTTAGTTTAAGAGAATTTTGTTACGTTTAAAAAAAAAATGTGTTAAGAACGAATAATACTTGCTTGGTAATTATAATAATATAATAATTTATTTACGTTCATAAAAAAAATGCCTTAATTAAAGACTTATTTGTTCTCTTATTTCTTATTTATTTGATTCTTCATGTTCGAGGCAACGAAGAGGAAATCAGTACATTTTGCAAACGCACAGTGTCAGAACGGCGACATTTTTCGAAAAAATTGCTGGCCTGGTCCAAGGTCTCATTAGTGCGCAAAGGCCTCCCTTTTTTCCATCCAAACCTGTTTATCTTGTGCGATCTCTGGCCATGTTCACCCACCAAACAATCACCTTTTTTTTAAAGGTTGTAAATAAAATGGTTCCTTTAGCTCTGCAATGGGCGGGGTGGAAGGGAGTGTCGGTCTTACACTGACTTAAAAACCACCCATGTTAGGACTTTGTGTCCGGGGCCGCGGTATACCAACCAATCGTCACACTACCTTCACTGCGGTCTACGTGGTCCGTGCCCAACTCTACGCATAGATTTGTGATAAGTGGCAAGTCCACTCTCACTTTAGCTTAGCCGTTTTTCACACATCTACAACCTAAGAGACTGAGCGTAGGGTTAATAGCCTAAAGTCTATTCAGTTTTTTTTAACATACACTTTTTCACTTTAACCCATCCTAATTACCAAAAAAATAAACCGACAACTCAACTGACCATGTAATAACAATAAAAACCCAACTTACCCTGAAATCTACTTTTTTCATCTTTTCATTCGCAGAGCAAACGTAAAGATTTATAACTACCGTCTTTATTCACAAGAGATGTACTCGACGGCTTGTTAGACCGACTTCCTTCAAGTAATTTATGTCGAGGGTAGATTTACATTTCGGCTGATGACTGTCCGTGTGTGAGAAGATGATAAAGTTTTTTCTTATAAAACTTGTACGAAGAATTAGATTAATGTGTTAGATATATATTATGCTATATATAGATATATATATATTTGTTCATACTATTTTTGGATTGTGGTGTGACAAGAATGGATAAAGTAAGGAATAAGTATATTAGAGGAAATTTGAAGGTTGCTCCAGTTACAGAAAAGTTGAAAAGAAATCGACTGTCGTGGTGTGAGCATAATATTGTGATGAGGATGAATCGCATGTGATTAAAGAGTGATGAATTTATTTTTTGATGGATGGAGAGGGAGAGGTAGATCAAATAAAATATGGATGAATTGTGTGACGAATTATATGAAGGAACAGGAATAAATGATAGCGAGGAGATTGACAGAGCAGAATGCAAAGAAAAAAGCAAAATTGTCACACATGAAATAAAAAGAAAAGTCAGTTTCAGAATAGGTCTTTATCAATAACACTATAACATCTATCACATCACAACATTTACTAAATAAACCCCTTGACCCCAACGCTGGATAAAAATATACCCAGATTGTCATATACAGTCCACAACGAAAATACGGGAAAAACCAAACATACACATTTTCATTCTTGGAAATTAAATATATAATAAAATATAAAAAATAAAACGTTGGAAGCAGGAAAGCTCCACATCAATTGAACTATATTTTGCCCCGTCAGTGCCATTAACAAATAATTTCTTGAATCACAAATCAAAGTCAAATTCAGAACAACGTAAAAGTACGCAAATGACAATAAAATAGAAAATAACAGTGTCATAAAGCAGTAGGAAAATACACGGTAAAACTAAAAACAATCTCGTTCACGGAAATATAACAGAAATATCACTAGTAGTCGTGTCAATGACACCTATAATCTGCCGACTTCATTCAAGAAAAAATATATTTTCTGATTTCCGAAGTCACATGTAGACTCCCCTACTAAATATCAAACTGTACCAAAAATAAAATAAGGTCGATGCTCAAAAATAGATTGGGACCGTTTCTTTTTTCACTGGAACGGCTATTTTTGTGGAAACACGTGACCTGACGTAGATAATGAATTTCTAAAAATGTCTGTTTTTTCATTTTCAATACGTATTTTGTTTTTACTCTGTTGGATGGAACCTTCGTCGATCGCCATGTAGATGAAAAAAAAAAGTAAATATAGTGGCTGAGTAGTGACGGCCTGGACTTACGATTTATAGGAGCTCAGATAGCCACTTTTCTTTGTGTGTGTGTGTGTCATGCCGGCTATTTAAGGGCTACTTAGATGTAATCATCAACTTTGCTAGATATTAATCGATACGATACGAATCGAGAAGTATTTAATGTTCACAATGTATGGTTATTGTGGTCTTTAAACATCAGTGGGTTTACGTAATGGACTACTCACTACCTTCCGTAGAATAGAGGCCTGGGTCCCAGCAGTTGGTCCAGCATCCCTACCTGCTGTAAATTATTTTGGTAACCAATCCAATTTTTATATAACCAAATATAAGTATTCCAATATCAAACCATTATTTCTGTCTACCAACACACCCTTTCACACAAACACACATTTTCTGTCAGAAAAACAGCTCACAAAACAAAAAAACACGCTAAAAAATACGCGCAATAATTACCTAAAACTCGTCATAAATTCTCGCCGCAAATATTAACAAAGCTCCGTGTGTTCTCGTAAATTCTGTTAGCCATATTAAATGACAGTTCAATAGCAAAATGTACGCCATTAAAAACACATTAGGGAACGAATCAGCGAGGCTTTATAGGTCATTAACCCGGTATGTATTGTTACTTAGCCCAAAGGGTTGACTTGCGTATGGAAAATTGAGGAAGTCTTATGGATTAAGTTTGTTTAGTAAGAATATAATGCGGCGATTAGGACGAGGTGTGTGAGGTGGTAAATGTCGGACAGGGCTGCCAGATTGTTTAGTTGGGTGACAAAATCTGCCTAACATAAGCGTTCTGTTAGTATTGTCGGTCGCAATGCTTACTGTTGAAGTATGTGGTCCAGCCAGGGTTCATTTCTAGGTCAGGCAAAGTGTTATTGGGTTTTTCCAGCAAGATTTTTTTTCCGGAGTCTAGATTTGGGTCCTTTTGACGGTTTAACAATTGGCATATTACATATAAACAAAAAGAAACAGAAACTTAGGTGTTGATGTAGGTATCGCAATATTTTATTTCACATTGGCTTACAAAGGCACTTCTAAAACGTCAAGTAAAAGGCATGGTTCGAGTTAATCATTTCCCATGGAGAAGAACCAGCAAAGAACTCCATGGTTACTTTTTCAAAATGATTTGAATTTAGAATGTTTTCAAAGCCCGACTAAGTCACAAGAAAAAAAATTGAAATAAAAGAACTTTTTTGCAAGAAAAAACCCGACTTCAAAAAAGTCGGTGACCAAAAAAACAAAATGAAACAAACGAATGTCACCAACTTCAGAAGCCGATTTTTTATTAAGTTAATTTTTCACATTTTTGTGTTTTTGAAGTCGGCTTTATATTTGCAAATGAAAATCGGCCGATGCATAACTTTTTATTTTTTTATTTTTAATGGCGTTGCTCCACACTAGGAATTTCTCCTGAATCGTGGGTGCGTTCACAAACATTTAAACTCACATACACAAATACCCAGACCCGGAAAAACTATCTGTAGGTCATACAAATATTTGTTCCGTGCGGGGATCGAACCCGTGACACGCAGCGCAGCAGTCCATTGCCTGAGCCACTGCGCCAACCGTGTCGTCGCAATAACACAAATAACACGTTTAAATGACAATGCTAGTTATCGTGCAATTAATATGCGAATTTCTCGTGAAATAACTATTGTAACTCTTAGATAGGTATAATACTCGTAGTTTATGATTAAATGGGTTTCAAAATATTAGTTTCATTAGAAACATGACAATGAAATCAATACAGTAGGCGAATATTGCTTCAAATGTTCATGTAAAGGTCAACGCACACGTGTAAGCATTGCGGGGATACATGAATCGTGTGCGTTACCTTTACGCCTATGACAGTCGATATGAGCAAGCAGAAATTGAAGGCTGATCTTGAAATGTTTCTGTATTAATTACTTACTAGCTCAAATATCGATAATGTAGGCATAGAATTTCGCCATCCCACCATATTTGGCAAGATGGGATAAATAGTACCGTAGGTAATTAGACATTAGATACTAGATGCCTTTCGTTGTTAATTTGGGCAGGCTTCTAATTGGTTTAGAGCCAGAATCGTTGGTCTAGTAAGATATGGGCGATAGATGGCATTTTTTCATTAAAAAGAAAAACTGTTTTTTTAGCTTTTTTTTGTGAAGCTAGGGTCGAAAGCTCTCACCGGTTGTGCTAACTAACTTTTGTGGGCACAAATGGTCACAAACCCGTAGTAGTATCCTGAAATTACCGGGCGGGATTCTCCTTAGTGCAGCGGTGTAGCCGAAGCTATTAGTAAGTGTGATGTATGTGGGTATAACTTAATAATTGTCTTTCCTTAATATTACATAGATGTGGATAGCGTTAAATCATACGATCGTTTTATGTAGCCCAGCGCTAGTCGGAATACAGCTGTAAAGGTGTCAAGTTGTTTTATTGCGATCACCATTTCCTGGCTTCCCGACGATTCCCTAAATATCTCAGTTGGTACAACTAACTATGTGCATGTTACTATACAACACTACCGATTTTAAAGAGCAGGTGTGTTAGTAGAGCTTTTTAGGGTTCCGTAGCCAAATGGCAAAAAACGGAACCCTTATAGATTCGTCATGTCTGTCTGTCTGTCTGTCCGTCTGTCCGTCTGTCCGTCCGTATGTCACAGCCATTTTATTCCGAGACTATAAGGATTACACAGTTGAAATTTGGCAGGTAGATGTATTCTGTAAACGGCTTTTTGATTTTTATATAAAAATAAAAAAATATAAGATTAAGAGGGGGCTCTCCATACATGGAATTGAAACAAAAAAAACTTTTTTTCATCAAACCTACACATGAGGGATCTATGGATAGGTCTTCAAAAATGAAATTGAGGTTCTTAAAATCATTTTTTCTCAAAGCCAATCGTTTCAAAGATAGACACATCCAAAGTGGTAAAATGTGTCCCCCCCCCCCCATCCCCTCTAACTTTTAAAGTCAGAGAGTGACAATTCTAAAAAAAAAATATAATGTAGATCTCAACAAAAACTACCAACCAAAATTAGTTTGAACGAGATCTAGTAAGTATTTTTTTTTAATACGTCATAAATCGTAAATCGCAATAACTTAATTTAAAAAATACGCTGTTATTAAAACATCGTCAAAGTTACAACGAACTACAATAACTTTTATATTATGTTACTTGCTGCTACGGAACCCTTCATGGGCGAGTCTGACTCGCACTTGGCCGGTTTTTCTATACTTATTCTTAAACACTTTTTACTCTTTCACGCTAAAACTACTGAGCGGATTGAGATGTTTGGCGCACAGGTGGAATAGAACCTAGAATTTTGTGGAAAACGCATATTGTTTTAAAATGTTAAATCTAAGACAATCATTATGTCTAGTTTTTATTGTGTTACTGTTTGTTTTTCCTTGCCTTACCATTAGTTGTTCCGTGATTCGAAGTCTCGTTCATTCGTTGTTGCGGTGTGCGCCGCTGCGTGCTTTCGTGCTCGCAATGTTTGTCGTTGCGGCCATTCGGCGGCGTGTGATTCGGCGTGGTGACTTTCGGAATGACCTATTGCACTCGTAGTTTTTCGAAGTTTTATTTTATGAATTGTTCTTATGACATTCAAAAGTGCCAGAAATGGTTAAATTGAAATAAATGCTTTGAGTTTGAGTTTAAATAAATACGTAGCCTACTTATTTATCTCAGTAGTGGGATCCCAATAGACAATTTCCGAACCAAATTGTGGAAAACACGTGGGGAAAGCCGCTTACATAAGCATGTTTAGACTTATAGCTCATCCTGACCAGTTTGAAAGGATCCTGTGTCGATAAGTGCACTAGTATACTCCCTCTTTTTTGGAGGTTATGAAATCATCAAATTAATTAATTGCATCCACTTTCATCGTCTTCTTTACAGTTGTTTAAATTAAAATAAAATTAATTTTCTGAAAACCCATTTCTATTACTAACTTTATTTTGATTTTATAACTTTATTTTTTAATGTAACCTTAATTATTTTTTGTTGTCGTACTTGCCCTTTATTTTTCTGTGAGTGCTGTACACTTCTGTAAGTGACGAATTCACTATGTTTGAAACTGTTTGTGATGTAATCTTATGTATGTTCTTAGTGAGTAAGTCGTTGAAGTGCCATAAATATAAATAAATAAATAAATCAAATGACTCCTCCTGCTCTGGGCGGAGCGGTACGGAGTGTCAGACTTGTACTGACTAAAAACTACTCATGTTCCTTCTTAGCCCTTTGTGTCCGGGGCCAAGGTATCTCTTTTGTACAACCCTTAGACCCGAGGCATCGGTCCTTGTGGGCCCCTGCAATGTTGGTGACGTCTCTTTGAGGCGCGCGTAGAAACACAAACCAGCACCTACGGTAGCCAGAAACCATCACGTGGCTCCTGACGCCTCGAGCGTCTCCTGCGGCGGCTAAGTATACTCTCTACCCTTATTGTTTGTAAAGAGGTCATCTTCTTTTTTACGTGTCGATGACAATTCAAATTGACTCAGCAAATTGACGACGAGTTTGGCATTTTCAGCAGCGTCCATCAGCTCATGTGATGTGCAAATACAGGACAGGCAGGACACAATATCATCCCATGTCCCATCCTTTGAGTAGGATCTAATATATATTTATTGACACGAAACATTTCACATATATCCATTTTACAAATAATACATCCTCGACACGTATATGTCAACCCACGTCAGTACCAATAGTGTTTATCGGCGAATATTTTGTGATATTGTACGAAAATATTGGGTTCCACTACTGCAAGGCAAATGTAGGTCCCCTGACATCTGTCGCAGGGTATAAACGGATCTTACGGACGTGGTAAAAGGAATAGCCAGCTAGACTCGGGTCACCAGCTACCATGGCCCTTCTGGAAGATTCTAAACCGACTTCGAAGCCAGGGGCGGCGTTGCAGGTACAACTTGCTCCGGTGGGTGTATTCCAAGAAACTTGAGTGCAACAGCGGAGTCTCTCCACAAAACCATGGCCTAACTCCTGCCCTACTCTTTGTGCAACGCCATCTACCTACGTGGGGTTCTGGCCTCTGAGCTCCGGGAAATTCTTCCATAATGTTTACACGCAAAAAGTGTTATTGTATATTTAACAGTAAGAGATACCTATAGTAATTCACACTTTAACATAATCTAAACTAATATTATAAAGAGGAAAGATAAGATTTTTTGTTTGTTACGATTTAACTCAATTTATGTTGATAAGATTTGTTATAAGCGATGACGACGATAAATTGTTGTGACGCAGACGAAGTTGCATGGGTCAGCTAGTAAAAAAAGTTAATTATTTGTCAAGTTTTTGACGTACACGCGGGCAAAAGTTAGTTAAAAATATATAAGTAAATGATTATCTACATAAATAATATCTTTCATTTATTAAATTTGAATTTATCCGCGCTCTCGAGCGTGAGTGAGTGAGTGAATGACAGATGATAGATTGTGTGAATGTAGGAATGATTGAGGTAAGAGGGACTGAGGTAAATAGATTTTACATTGTGTGCATTTCATTGTTATTTTGAGGAAATAAAAAAAACAATAATATTACTTAAATAAAATACCTATTTCATTTAAAATATTTCAATGTTGCTCCTTTATTTCCAGAAACGCATTATTACGTCATTAGCACTATTTAGTGACTATACAAAGAAGTTACTATACAAAATAGACTACGTACCTATTTGTTTTATAAATGTCTAGTAAAGCTGTTGTGGTGGTTTTAAACAAATTATCCTGCAGCGACAGTAGCCACGTAAAACATTAAAATGCTTAACTGGGCACGCATTACGTGCTCTTGCGTTATTTAGATATTTCTATGTCTGTGGTTAGGTACCGCATAATATATCATGAATGTGTTAGCCATTTGTTTATTTTATTTATTTACTGTCTTAGTATTTAAAACCGAGAATCAAAACCAATTTAAAAACAAAACAACACAATACAAGAAACAAAATACATATTTACCGCAGTCTATTTTTAAACTCGAATCTCTCACTTTTCGTTTCAGAGCGGGCCCACGGCGCCTAACTACCGTTTGATAGCTAGCTCCCTGCCCACCCCAATCGGATACTCGTTTGGACCGCGGATGGTAAACCGACTGTAGTATTTATGATTTATATGTTGTGTGCTACTATTTCTGTTTCTAGGTTTCGGGGTAAAAGTGTATTTTATTTAAAAGTCGGATTACGTTAATTCTACTATCCTACTTAATATTATAAATGCGAAACTTTGTGAGTATGGATGGATGGAAGGATGTTTGTTACTGTTAAAACTACCGAACGGATTTGGATGAAATTTAGAATACAGATAGTTTATAACCTGGATTAACACATAGAATATTTCTTTTTCCGGTAGTAGGTATGATTCCGTAGGACAATTATCGAAGTCCACGCGGGCGAAGCCGCTGGCACAAGCTAGTATCGTAAACTTTACTTTTCGTTTGAATTTGTGAACGTATGATGGCAAATATGGTTGGCTAAATGTTGCTGTATTCGGCTGTTATGTGTAGTTATATACGATACATCACTCACATCAGATACATTACTTTTAATAAAAATAAAGGGCAGAACTCCATTAACGGTGCAAGGAACATTACTCGGTGTCAAAGGTCACAAAAATAGGTTTTTCACGATTTTCAGCAAAACGGTAAATTTTCAAAAATAGGGGGTTTTTGACACTTCCTGAACGGGAGGAGTCATTTGATGATTTCACCCCAACCCCCCCCATACTACCGTCTACCCCAAAGGGATGGAAAAGGGATGGTAGACGGTAGCATTTGAATTTCATATTGATACCTCCACGGGCTCCTGAGAATAAGTGCCTTGACAGACAGACGGATAGCAAAGGATTATAAGGATTTTGTTTTTATCTTTTGAGCTACGGAACCCTAAACATGATGAAACAGAAACTGATTTTTCACAATATTTAAATTACTATATTGTGTAAGTAACAAAATAAAAACAAGTTTGACCGAGGATTCGGTCAAACTTGTTTTTATTTTGTTAACAAGTTTGTTTTTGAAAACAAGTTTGACCGAATCCTACACAAAAAAAATCAAAATCAAAATCAAAACTCATTTATTCAAACTAGGCTGATAATCAGCACTTTTCGAACGTCAAAATTTACTTTACTTTACTTATTTACAAGAGACAGTCCCCCAAAACGCCCCCCCTTCGACACTTCCTAGTGTTTTTGCTGGAAAGAAGAAGTGGCGGAACAAACTCCCCAGCACACATCTGTCTGTTAGGTTGGTTAGAAGAACCAGACTCGATACAATAGTAAGGCAAGTATAAAAAAGTATATAATAATAATAAAAAAAAGACATAACATATCAGTAAACTAATCTTGGAGAAAGAACATAAATAAATAACAAACATTGTCTTGTGTTCAACTCAGCGACCAACTGTTCTTATCATTTAAGTAGTCGTTAATGGAATAGTACGCTTTTAAACAAAGATTAGATTTTACTTTGGCTTTAAACGCATTAAATGGCAAGTCTAGAAAAGAAGATGGCAGTTTGTTATAAAATGTTATACCAAGCCCGACGAATGAATTATGAACTTTGTGAAGCCGGTGAAAAGGAGCGCGTAGTTTATGCTTATTTCTAGTGTTAAAGTTGTGAATATCACTGTTTTTAGTGTACAGGTGGATATTTTGTTTAATATATAAAATGTTGGCAAAGATGAACTGAGAAGCAACAGTGAGGATACCAATCTCCTTAAAAAAATCTCTAAGAGAAACTCGGGCACCCAGCTGATAAATTGCACGAACCGCTCGCTTCTGCAGAACAAATATATTTTGAATATCAGCAGCTTTGCCCCACAGCAGAATACCGTATGACATAACGCTGTGAAAATAACTGAAGTAGACTAACCGTGCTGTATCAACGTCAGTGAATTGTCTTACTTTTCTGACGGCGTATGCGGCTGAACTTAGCCTTCCCGCTAGGCTTGAACCTGAAACACTTGAGGCTGAAACTGTAAACAATTTATTTCACAAGTCTTTTGACAGATGAACAGTGTAACAGGCAACATGACAGATACAATTGAGGCCTGTATCATCGGCTCTAAATAAATGAGTGAAGTTTTTCCCAGTTACTGGCTCGCTATAACTCGTTTATAGAGACATTAGGACAAATTGGAATTGTTTGTGGGACTCTGTCGGTAATACGAAAGAAGAAGAAAATGGAGTGATGATCGACGATAGACGATGTTCTCGTTGAAATGGAGTTTGTTAACGATTGATCGCGATATACACGATTTAAGGGTGCGATTTGCTTTTTTTTCTTTTAATATTTGATTAGGTACCTGGTATTAAATTACATTTAACCCATGTAACAGTCGTATCTTTGGAAACCGATATCATACGGAACATTTTTGTTTCTTGTCATTTTTAGATTGCCTTTCAGTCAGGGAGTATAATTCAAAGTGAAACGACGGAACTCAAAATTAATATTTTTTATGTAGTGTCCCACCTCTTTCTGGGTCGGCCTCGAGGCACCGTCCGTCTTTCGGCAACCATCGTGAGGAAACTGAATGAATCAAAAGTAAACAATGAATTCATTAGTAAACCAATCCGACGATGTTCAATTGAAGCAATAGGCTTCTGCCATACCTCCGGAATATAATCAAAAATCGTAACCATCGCGTGAACGGGAAACGTAACAAAAATGTCAAGGTAATTCGAGGATTCGTTCATTCGAGTAAAGTGACTTTCCTAAGCTTAATACTCATCGACCGCGGTCTAGTCGCACCCTAAACATTATTAGTTATCTCTCCATTTATAACTCCTCAGTGTTTGTAGAGCTCAATAGTAAAATACGTTGTAAGTCATAGACAAAACCGGTGGCTGTTTTTCTTGTAGAAATATCGTTTTTATGGAATACTTTGGCATTGTTATTTTATTGTTTTTGTTAGGAGGTATAGCGTGATTCATAGACTGTGTGTTTTGTATATTATTACGGGTAATTTACAGAATTTAGTATTTTTAGCCTTTTCCCATTACCCCGGGGATCGGACTGAGTCAAAAAAATATGATTCTAATTAGAGTCAGAGAGAGATTAGAGTCAGTTTGAGTCAGTTAGATTATCGAAAAATATTAGATACATACGTGTTTTTTGTTTTACCAAATTAATAAAAAAAACGAAGATAAGACGCGTCAAAGATCATGACGGTTGTGACGTCATTTGTAGGTAAAAACTGTACCAACATGTGACTTTTCAAAGCACTGCATCGTCTTAATTTTTTTTAAGTGAAAAAAGAATAAAATCGTGTTCAATATTTTTTGGAAATTTATCTGGCGGACTAATTAGTTTTTTTTGTTGATCCCCTATTGTAGTGCGATCGGCTGTGAGTTTAAGGTGGAAGCTCACATCCGGCCCGCGAAATTCTAATTTTCTTACGTTTTTGGCAATTTGCAGGCCAGTGCTTGGTTGTATGTTTATGAAAATTTGATTTGCGACTGTAAGACGTATGAAGTTACCGAATTATAACCATCAAAATTATCAATACAACCCTCCAAGTTCATTTTCATGTCAAGATTGATTTTTGCATGTAAAAGTCATTCTTTAGTAATTTAGTCGTCGTTCTTTAGTAGTTAGTAATTTTGATGGTTATAATTCGGTAACTTCATACGTCTTACAGTCGCAAATCAAATTTTCATAAACATACAACCAAGCACTGGCCTGCAAATTGCCAAAAACGTAAGAAAATTAGAATTTCGCGGGCCGGATGTGAGCTTCCACCTTAACCGGATGTAACTTAATACTACTGCATGACTACTTTTCTAATTACTCAACATAAAATATGATTATATTCAGTTTCTAGCATCACTTTTAACGCAATTTCCAAGTCTCTCCTTCTAGATATTCAAACACAAGCAAACAAAAGGCTTAAACTCCGATCTTCAGAGACCACAAATACCAATTTGATATTACACTCACCAACTACAAACCAGCAATTTCATAAAGCTAGTAATCGTGAAAATATCCTAGCGAAAACCTTTCTTAGGCCTATGTCCCACCGTCCAGAAAATAGCGAGAAGCGTGTACAGAAAAAAAATATATACTTAGATAAAACGGGATAGACGGGTGAATGGAAAGGAGTCGCATGTTCGGGAGAGTTCTCGCCGGCTGGAGTGAACAGTCAGCTTCCAAGCAAAGACAATCTTAGACATTAATCTGCACAGTCCTTTTGTACCAGGATATGTCTGGACTTTATAAAAGATTGACCTTTGAGTTGTCTGTTTTTTCTCAGACTAATCGAACAGAAGGAAACACTTAGGCCGGTGTTTCTGTCCCTTATGTTAGGAATCGTCATGAATGTTCTTCTGTTCACGGCTTACAAAATAGATGTATAAATTAGTTAAAGCAGTTTTTTATTTTCATCCTGGCAACACTGACTCGCTCGCCGCTCCGTTATGCCGTACCACCGAGTAGTGGAGGGGATATTTAAGCGCGGGCGCAACTTCCAGCGGTATCGAGTCAGTCTTGCTGCGAAACCCGTGATATACAGTGTGATTCTTTATAATGTGCACATATCGAAATGGGGGAATCTTTGCTTAATTTTATCGACGGAAAAATTATTAAAAAAAATCTAAATATTTTTTAATATTTTATATGGAATTTTTAAAAATTTTGTCTGCTACTGTGACCCCAGTGTAAACAAAACGGTGTAACTTTTAAACTAAATTATCTATCGCGATGAAACAAACTCCATAATGATTGGAAGCAATTAGGCGTCCTCGTAAAATGAAAATTGTGGAAAAAAACTACCCTCAATTGAAAATAAACACGTTTTTTGATCAAAAAAACTTTTTTTTTTCATAACTTTTTACATAAAATTGTTTCATCGCGATAGATAATTTAGTTTAAAAGTTACACCGTTTTGTTTACATTGGGGTCACAACAGCGGACAACATTTTTGAAAATTCCATAAAAAATATTAAAAAATATTTAGATTTTTTTAAAGATTTTTTCCATCGATAAAATTAAGCATAGATTCCCTCATTTCGATATGTGCACATTATAAAGAATCACACTGTATAGACGAAAAATAAGTCGTAGTCTATGAGACGATTTTATATCCAAATTTGCAGTATAAACGCTGTTTGAAAATAATTAAGTGGTATTAAGTGCTGTTCAAATCAATTAAGGTATGTACACGGTTTTAATAAAATGTAATAGATGTTAACAACTAATGATATTCGCATTGTGATTTTCAGTTATTTTCATTCAACAAAAATAAATGTATGAGAATCAATTTGGACTTTCCTTTCACCTATAAATATTGTATTTCGTATTATGAGATATAAATATGTTTTTTAGATCAACTTTCAGAAACTGAAGAACATTTAACTTAAATATAAAGACGAGTAATTTCGACTGTTCCAGTGTTCCTCTTTAACTGACATGGAATTACGGGAACTTATCGAGGTGGAGATTCATAAATGACTGCCATGAAGTGTGAATATCGCCCCACAAACGATGGGACACTTCAATTTGTGTCCTGCCTGTCCTGTTGCTTGCACATAACAGGAGCTGACACATAAGCATCATGGACGCTACTGAAAGCGCCAAACTTGTCGCAAAATGGGCTCACTGAATTTAAATTGTCATTAACATGCTAAGAAGAATAAATACAGTCTTCACTAATTAACTTAAAATATATTGTACATTAATTGGAGAAAAAACAGCCTATAGCAAGTCTCCTCGTCTGCGGTGGGACAGAGCTTAACTACACCGAAGTCTTCCTTTAACAAAATAGGTTTTTATGGCTAGAAGGCTCGCACCTCGGCCTGGGTAGATTGTATGGAGCCTTCACGAAGTCATTTGACGGCATCCGCTATCCCACACGATCTTCGCAACCCTCCAACCGTGTCGAACCTTCGAATATCCGATGTATTAAACTGTATACAGCTAAACTTAGGCATGTGGCGTGTTTTCTTTGTATTGTACTAAGGTTTAGAGACAATTTCGAGTTGACTTCCATTATTTTTTCGACGGAATTTGGAGATAATATTTGCTAATTTTTCTTAAATATTTAGTGCTGGTAAGTCCCAGTTCTTTTTGACCAACGGGAAAACCAGTGAGGTGTTAAAATATGTTAAAATTTGTCTGTCTGCGGTATCGTGCTCCAAAATTAATAAACTAAATTTGATTTTTCTATATGAATTCTAGTCCGACGGCTGTAGCTAAAAACATTTACTTTAATACTCTGTTCTATAAAACCTATAAATATCATAAGCTTGTATTTGATTCGAATGTTCCATAAATAATTGTAAAATCTCTTGTTTAACAAAAGTGACGATTCTACCTCAATAATTCGTATCATAAAAACAAAATCAACTGCCTACAAAAAGTCAAAATAATCATTATAAGTAAAACTGCCAAAGTTTTCCTAACTCCATCACTTCGATAGGATAAACTCATAAACTGTTGGTTGTTCCAAAGATCCTCGGTAGAATATGACGATAATGTACAACGAACAACGCAAGTTGCCGACGACTTTGGTAAAATTTACTTATTTACTTAGTCGAAATATGTTGGAGGGTATTACTGGATTTTCGCATGTTTCCTTTATCGTGTGAGTTGGGTTTTGTTTTCAGCATGAAAAATTGGGTTTTATTGATATTAGTAAAATAAAGATTGTGTATTTATGGAGCATGAGCCTTTTGATTTGCCTTAACGTTGATGACGCCATGACTGAAAGAAAAGGAAAAAATTAATAATACGTTTATGTGGTAAAAATATCAGGGAGAAATCATTCCCCTGCCCCTATCTCAAATTTATCTGGGGCGGCGCAGAATTCGTCAAAGACAAAAAGCATTTATTTCAATTAGACCATTACAGTCACTTTTGAATGTCAGAAAAACTACATAAAACAAAGCTACAGTCACAGTTTCTTTTTGTGGGGTGGGAAATCATCAAATAACCCCTCCCGCTCTTGGGCAGAGCGAAATGGAGTGTCAGACTTCTACTGACTAAAAACCACCCATGTTTCTTCTTAGCCCTTGTGCCGAGACTGCGGTATCTCTTTCAAACAACCCGCAGGCAGTCGGTCACAAGGCATAATAACTTGTGAAAGTACTGTAGTTAACCATTCCCTAGCGTAGATCTCTATGGAGAAGAACGGGCAAGACACTCCTTTAAAACACACTCTTTTAAATCAGAATATTGTTACAAAATTTTGGCACATTACATCATTCATGTTGAGATGGTACATTATGTGGGAACTATGTAGCAAAACGTGCACGATAAAAGTATCCACAGTAAAGTCAAAAACGACGATTCAAAAATAAAAATAATAATTTAAACAAACCGTGGCATCTAAGAGGTGACCAGTCACAACTGACAGCACCTATTTATGAGCATGACTTATGGATCAGCACCATTTCACTTAACCATTTTGAAGGGAACGAATCGATACGACACACGCGCAACCATCAGCGAGACATTAAAGTGAGCATGACCGATTTCCATAAAAAAATATGGGACCATTTGGGTCAACAACCCTTTGCAGCAAAAAAAGAATTTTTGAAATCGGTTAGCAAGCGACGGAGCGCCCGAACAAACATAAAAAAAAACTTGGGAGGTGTCAAGGGACACCCGGATGGAACGAAGTTAAAGTCTATCGCAAACAGCACAAGAATGACCAAAAGAATTAATAATAATTAAAAAAAAAAAAAAAATATTTTAATTATTATTTTTTATATAAATTTAAAATATAAAATATCTGGCTTGCTTTCTATAAGAGAGAGAGAGACAGACAGAGAAACATGCGACGCCGCACAGCTTACAATAGCTTACTATAGCAAAAAGTGTCGTGACAACTTTTCGTAAGAATTTTTTCCGTCTAGCCCCCTTTCACAACGTGCGATAAGGAACTTCGTTCCAAAAATATATATATACATAAACATCCGAATTGAATACCTCCTTCTTTTTTTACAAGTCGGTTAAAAAATAAACTAAACATAAAAGGTGGCTTCACAGTATAAAGTAGGTACTTACACATGACTGTGCTATGCAATTATATAATACTAAGAATTAATCTATACAATAAAAAGATATTTTTACAATCTTTTGTAGTTTCCACAATAAGTTCCCGTGATAAACAATAGGGGATCGGACAAAAAAAAACTAGTCCGTCAGATATATTTCCAAAAGCGTCTACGACGCGACAACCCGTTTTATCTTCGTCAATTAAAAGAAAAAACATGTATTTAATATTTTTCGATAATCTAACTGACGGACAAATTAGAATCATATTTTTTTGACTCAGTCCGATCCCCTGTTAGTTAGCCCTTAACCAGCTTTGAGCTAAGCATTTTTACCATCACTGTAATCACCCAACTTATAATATACTTGCCTTTTCTTCTTCTTTAATACTATTGTCTAATAATCATCATCTCAGCGGTCACCTCCTTATTAGCCATATCATCCTTCACAATTTCTATTCATCGGTACTTTGGTTTTTCTCTGTTTTCATCCTCAACATTTGCTTCATTCCTTTGCATCATCTTCGTCATGTCCATACCACAATAATTCCTTTATTATTGAAATTCTACACTCACTCACAACCTGTCAAAATTATTTGATCAAGATGTTAGTTAGATCTCACAGATCTCATATGCAATCTGTGAAAAACACCTCGGGTTACAAGTATTTTCCTGCTAAAAGGAAGAGGTTATTGACATTGATATTATCGTTGAGACGAAAATGCGACTAGATTTGGAGCATTTTTAATGAGAATCATAATTGGCTGTACCGGTGACCTTTAATAGTCATTTATATACGCACGAGAAGTAAAAGGTTAAGGTTCGTTTGACATTAAGGCGAAATAACCTTTGGCACCCAGTTAAATTATTTGGTTCGTAAATATTATTTTATAATTTTAAAACAGGTTTGAATGTGTTTTCATGTATTGTTAAATAATGCATCAGAGAGTTTTATTAAATTTCTTTTTTCTGCTTCAAAACTTTTCTTAACTTTAAAAAAAGCAATAACCCAGTTTTGTGATGAAGCTTAATAAAACTCTGATAAACAAAAGATCTTGGGAAAACGAAACATTTTTGTAAAAAAAAAAACTACATAGTTACAGCGTTCATTCATCAAAATGTTTGTGAATAATTTAGAAACTTGTGCTACTTTAGCAAAGTTCGCCAGAAAACCTGATTGATGCCAAAATTAAAACTTAGAAAGATTAATTTATTTCGTTCAAACATGCTCCTTGTACTTAGAAACTCCGAATTAGAGAATTCCCAATATTTACTTTTTCTTATCTTTCTGAAACGTAGTTTCTGCAAATACATAGAGGCGTAATCCTACAAAATGTTAGTTGTATTACTAAAAAATGTTTCAAATTTTAAGTGATTTATACTTACTTTATTATCATCATCATCTGCCTAGCCTTTTCCCAACTATATAGGGGTCGGCTTCCAGTCTAACCGGATGCAGCTGAATACCAGTATTTTACATGGAGCGACTGCATATCTGACCTCCACAACCCAGTTAATACTAGGTAATACGATACCCTTTGGTAAGACTGGATGTCAGACATTCAGGTCACTGACTACCCGTAACGACTGCCAAATATCTATATATGGCACCCGGGACCAACAGCTTAACGTGCTTTCCGAGGCACGGAGGAAACTCGGTATGTAATGGGCGGTCACCCATCCACAGATCGACCTAGGCAAGCGCAGCTTAACCTAAAGATCGACCCGAGTGGCAGTTCTTATTAAGCCACGAGCTCCTACTTTATTATCATCATCAGCCTATTTCTATTTCCCATTTTTTTTTTTTTTTTTTTTTTTTTTTCCATTTATTTTTTTTGCCTATTTTTATTTTTATTTTTTTTTCTACTGCAGGGACTCAGGCCTCCTCTCTAGGAGAGGGATGGGCTATAATCTACCACGCGGGGCCAGTGCGGGTCGGTAGACGTCACATGTCTTCGAATTTTTTGGTTCTAAGACATGCCGGTTTCCTCGCGATGTTTTCCTTCACCGTTTTGAGAGCAGTACAAATGAATTGCTCCGTGTTAAATACTGGTATTCAACAGCACCTGGTGAGACTTGAAGCTAACCCCATCTTAGTTGGGAAAAGGCTAAGCAAATGACGATGATGATGCATTATAATAGGGTAGTTAACTAAAAAATCTAATTAGTCCGTCAGATAGATTTCCAAAAAATATTGGACACGTATGTTTTCTATTTTAAAGTATGAATACAATGATGAAGATACAGTGCTTTGAAAACTCGTGTGACGTCATATTCTAAGACATTAGTATGGCATTTTTTTGCGGCTAGTGACGTCACAAACCTCCACTCAAATCTTTGACGCGTTTTATCTCCGTAAATTTTTATTGATTTGATAAAACAAAAAATACTCACGTATCCAATATTTTCGATAATCTAACAGACGGACTAATTAGAATCATATTTTTTAAGCCAGTAAACATCCCTGATATGTTTGGTACAAACATTTAATATCAAGTACCTTAAAAGCGATTGTCGCACGAATATACTTATAAACGTCACGCGATTATGTGGTCGTCTCGTTAGTTAGTTTGGCTCACCAAAACGCGTCATCGATCCATCAAAGGGATGAGCTCTCTCGCGTTGGGGCTGCGGAATGTTGTAAGAGATACCGCGGCCTCGACATATAGGGCTGAGAAGGAACATGGGTAGTTTTTAGTCAGTAGAAGTCTGACACTCCCTTTTGCTCTGTCCAAAAGTGGGAGGAATTATTTGATGTTTTCCCAACACCCAAAAAAAATGGATGATCTCCCTTTGATGAGATGGCTCATGATTTTCTGAACAATACAGTAACAAAATGATCACGACGATCTTGTTATTGATTTTATTAGTATATGTAATAATATTCTGATTGAAAAGAGTGTCCATGGAGTTTCTTGCCCTTTCATCTCCATAGAGATCTACGCTAGGGAATGGGCAACTACAGTACTTTCACAAGTTATTATGCCTGGTGCCTGTGACTGTAGCTTTAGAGTGCAATGCGTCGTTCCGGGGGTTACTGCGTCGAGTTGCGCGGCGCCGGATGTTTGCGGCGGCGAGTGCTGCGGGTGCGGGGGCGTGCGGCGGTGTGTGCCCCGTGGCGGCGGGTGCGCGGGGCTCCGGGTTGCGGGGCGACGGTTGCGCGTTGCGGCGTGCATTCGTTGTTCCGTGATTCGGGGTCTCGTGCATTCGTTGTAGCGGTGTGCGTCGCTGCGTGCTTTCGTGCTCGTGGTGCTCGTTGTTGCTGGCATTCGGAGGCGTGTGATTCGGCGTGGTGGCTTTCGGAATGACGTATTGCACTCGTAGATTTGTTTTTATGAATTGTTCTTCTGACATTCAAAAGTGCCTATAAAGGTTTAATTGAAATAAATGGTTTGAGTTTGAGTTTGAGTATATAAGGTATGGTCTAAAAATGCGAGTGAAACCACGGGCATCAATTAGTCGTGCATATAATTATATGTTTATTGTTTTCAATATTACAAGGTTAAGATATTTTGTAGACCAAAATGTAGCCACATTGTAGGTACCATTTAATTTAAATTAAACAATTGTCAACTACAATTTAAACTGTCTAGCGGACAGCCGTGAAAAGGGTCCAATTATTAACATTATCGTTCTCCTAATATATGAGCGAATTAACTTTAGTCTTTGCGGCAATTGCGCACAAGTTAACGCTAGCTTCATTTTCATGTGACATTAACTAGTTAACTTTAACGCAAACCACAAACGTTTACGTGCGTTTGTTAATTGATACGGGTTAATCGCGGGTAATGAGGTTTATGGGCTGCTAAACTAATGTTTTGGTTACTGATAAGCTCTCTTTTTGGCGCTGAGTATTTATCTTTGCGAGGTTCATAATAACCCTATTATGAACCTCGCAAAGATAACAAAAAAATCTAATTAGTCTGTCATATAGATTTCCAAAAAATATTGGACACGTTATTTTTCACGTAAACAAACAATGAAGACGATACAGTGCTTTGAAAACTCGTGTAGCGTCATTTTCCAAGACATTTGTATGACATTCTTTACCGGTGAGTGACGTCGCAACCAACTCAAATCTTTGACGCGTTTTATCTTCGTCACTTTTTATTGATTTGATAAAACAAAAAATACGTATCCAATATTTTTCGATAATCTAAAAGACGGACTAATTAGAATCATATTTTTTTAAGTCAGTAAACATCCCCATTATTTAGTTTCATTTTAATTTATAAAGATTCTAATTACGTCTGTAATGCTCAAAAAGTAGGGAGAGCACCCACATTGAAGTGTCATGTAATATGAACCCAGGCAGGCACATTACTTTGTGTAATTTATTTCATCACCGCTGCTCTCAAAAACGGTGAAGGAAAACATCGTGAGGAAACCGGCATGGCTTAGAACCAAACATTCGAAGACATGTGACATCTACCAATCCGCACTGGGCCCGCGTGGTAGATTATAGCCCATTCCCTCTCAAAGAGAGAGGAGGCCTGTGTCCCAGCAGTGGGAACATTAATAGGCTGTTGATGATGATGATGAATGGGAGGTGAACCTATTGCCATCAACCGGGCTCAAATCTAGACTTTCGGCTATTACTGAGATTTTTTTTTTTTTGCCATGAAAACTCAATAACACCTGGCTTTACCTGGGAATTGAACCTAAGATCTCACGTCTATAGGTAGCGGTGGTAACCACTAGTCGAAAGGGTTTTCAAGATTGTTATTTTAACCAATAAAGCACCAAAAATACTTGTTCTGTCCTTTTTTTTAATTTTCGACTTTATTTAAGTGCAACAATAATTTCAAAGTTAAATCAAAAGTCTAACACTAGAAAAGCTTTTAGTTTAACAGACTTGTCATTTGAAAAGCTTAAAGTTTCAAGAGTAGGTATTCTAAAACTGTGTAGATAAGTACAATAAATTCTTGCGATCTGTGGTTCATTCTGACCTTTATGGAGTACGAAAGGTCATTTTGGTAACCTTTGCGTATTCTGCTGTGAGTGATAAAAGTTTGAATTATTGTCGTGTTCCCGCCGTTGTCTCATTTGAAGGTCGGCGCTTAACTTTTTTTTTTTCAATCACCCCTGTCTGACGTCATGATATCATTTATTTACTCCTTAATCTTTCATTACACTCCTCACACAATTAATCCATCTTTTCTTTGACCTTCTTCTCCCTCTCCATCAATGAACATTAATATCCATCGTTTTTTAGTCACAAGCTCCTCATTACATGTTCATACCAATTACAGTCAACTGCAATAATGCATGGACAATTCAGATATAAAATCGTGTGAAGCGAGAAACGACGCGACCTAACGTAAACGAGTTATCGACTATAAACGTTCTCAGGAAAATAGACACTAAAGTATCCATGCAATTTTGCAGGTGACTGTACATTGACTTCTCCTACAACTGTTACACTATATTAATGGTAAAAAAGACTGATTAGCCTTCTTAAAAAGCAGTGATAGCTTTGTAATATGACCAGGCCGACCTGCGACCTGCGGTGAAAACACCAAACCACAGGACTCGAGTCCGAACATAATACGCACGTATGATTTTTCGAATTTATGTGTGTATTGTAAAATTAGCACCTGCTTTGGTGACGGAAAACATCGGAAGGAAACCAACATGCCTGAGAAATCTTACTTAAGCCAAGTCTGTGTTCCATGGGTGCCGCGGGAGACGCTCCGGGCGTCGGGGGCATTAAGATGGCTTCCGGCCACCGTAGACGCGGGCCTGTCGGCGGTGAGTATTGGGATAGCTCGCCGTCCGTCCGTCTTAAGACGACGACAGACCGTGTCGATAGCGCGTTCATGTTCCACGCGCGCCTCAAAGAGATGTCAGCAACATGAAAGGCCAACGCCCGTCGGGGCTGCGGGTTATACGATAGAGATGCACCGCGGCCTCGACAAGGGCTAAGAAGGAACATGGGTGGTTTTTAGTCATTAGAAGTCCAACACTCCCTTCCGCTCTGCCCAAGAGCGGGAGGAGTTATTTGATGATTTAACAACAACAAAAAAAAAATAGAGGTCCATGACTTTGACACCAGGTTAGGCACTAACCAGACGATAAAGAAAGAAAGAACACTAGAGCCATTATTGTTAACCTTTAGGTTGGTCACCTGTATTTTTAACCACTTGTCAAAAAACGACCAAACCCCGTGGTGAAATTTACATTTCGTATATCTCCGAAATTTTGGTTGTAGGTCGTATACCCCATTTCTAAAAGTTCAATAATTCTACGAAGTTCAATATGGTATGACTGTTTCTGTATGATTACTGAATCTGGATCATCGGAGTTAAATATAGGCAAAGTAGCCATCGTAGCAAAACTTTAAAGTAACTTTAACTCTCTAACCCAGGATTATTGACTATCAGCTGTTATCAGAGCGTGGGCTGAAACAAGTCAATTTTCAGTGACAATGTTGACATCTAAGGTTGCGTTGGTGAAAGATATTTCCGAACATCGTTCTTTGCGGAGGCGTTTGTAAACACTTCTAACTACATATTTGTACAATATATGTGTTGTGGAGACGTGACTCAATCTTGGAAGTTAAAGATTAAAGGCTGATTTTTTCAACGTTTATAACATAACATAACATCACGCCTATTATCACCGAAGGGTTAGGTGGAGGTGTAGCCATTAGTACAGTCAGTTATGTTTAAGTCTCATGTGATGGGGGCGAGCCTATTTCCGAGATACACTCAAAAATTAAACTGAATGAAAAAGACAACTGATACCAAAATAAATATTAATGAAAATGGGCTTCTAACCTCTGCCAATACTTCATTATCAAATTTAATAATATCCTTAGTTTCGATCAATATTTAACTCGACTGTCTTATATTGACATTACTTCTCAGTCTGTGTTGATTTCTACCTAACTTGAGAAGTTAGGTAGAAATAGACCACGTTGAAACCTTTTATATCTCTGGGCTCCAAATAAATCTAGAAAGCTTGTCTCTTATAGTTATGTTGAGAATAACATGTAGGTTAGAGGTACGGTAAATATTTGTTTTCGTGGTGGAGTTTCTTGTTTAATAATATTATGCTTTCTGTTTTATAAAAAATATAACTTTAGGACGGTTTAAGAAAAAGTAAGCTTCATTGAAAACATCAAAAAGGAAGGGAGGATCCCTCAAAGATCCGTCCTGTTTTGAGACATTCAATCATGAATTAGAAAATCTCCTATAACTTTATTTGTATGTTTTTGTACTCATATTAAAACTGCAAACACATCATTAAGATGTCCCAAATCAAGTCAGTTTACCTGTAATAATACATTGTTGCCTTGCCGTTGGCTTAACATCTACTTATCGTCGATTTCGGACTTACATAATAGCATTACCTACAGTATAAAAATGTTAGGTAGGTATGTTAAAGTTGACTACGCTAGCAAGTGTTGAAAATAAGTAAAGTAAAGTAAATTTTCACGTTCGAAAAGTGCTGATTATCAGCCTAGTTTGAATAAATGAGTTTTGATTTTGAAATTTTTCACTCCAATATTATCTTTGTTTACAACATCTGTAATGTTCAACATGTTTTTTCTTCCACTTCCCCTGAAGATCGTCACACTATCATTTACTACTTTTTCATTCATTTCATTTCTCACACACACCATCCATATTTTCGTATCGAAACATGTCTACTAGATGTATAAATATCTGCAAGAACAACTTCCGCCATTGACTGAGCAAACGGAAGCACGAGTAAGAAACACAATGCTCAACGGTTTACATACAACAGTTAGGAGTGCCACTCGCCCAGATCAAACGCTTTTGTTATAGAATTAATCTCACCAATTCGGAGCTCAGTAAAGTTACACTATCGCCCGTGTAAAGTCCCATAAACTTGTGGTGTAACAAACAAAGTTATAGCGATTCATTATCTACCTAGCCTCTTACCAATTATTTTAGGGTCGAATTTCTGTCGAATCGGAAAAAGCTGAATACTAATACTTCTAATATATTTACTAGTTGCCTACAATGATAGAACCTTTTCAGGGTAGTTATCCAGCTCTAAAAGCTAGTCATACAACGAAATGTCCAGGTATCACAATAAACCTTCGTAGGACTGGTTGTCAAGCTTTCGGTTGATAATCTTATTGCAGTGGGGAAAACTACAAAGTTTGTGAAGTACCTACGATTAAAATTACAAACATGGTTGACCTGATCGTCATCGTAGTCATCATTAAGCAAAAAACGTCACCTGGGCAAAGGCTTTTCCAAAATACCGCGAATAGAACGACTGCTTTGGTTGCTTCTCGCATCCAGGAAAATCGCTCGACACATACTTAAAGCATGCTCCACTGTCTCTCATAACTTGCGCCACACACTAAGTTCCCACTTTACCGGCACGGAGTAGAAATTAATTAGAAGAGGTTGGCAAACTTGGGTGTGCCTCCGCTTATTGAGCTTCCAGCAAAAATATGAGACAAGCGTAACGGCAGGGCCTTCTACGTGCGAACGTATCTTCGGCCGCATATTTGTTTGCTTTAAGAGGAGCAAACAGCTTGAGACCGGCTCATATTTTAAGAGTAGGCCATATTTTAGGGAACAGGCCATATTTTGAGGAACAGGCCGTAGTTTGGGGAACGAGGCATACTAATGATGACAGGGTGATATAAGCTTACAAAAATGTAAGTGAAGGTTATAGTTTTCGCCAAGTAACGAATTTTAGAGCCAAACAGATAGTAATTATTATTTAGAGTCAATCATATTTTAAGACACTACGCCTTTGGCAGTGACTAAGGAGTATAAAGTAAACTCTAGTTGCGTTATCGTTTCAGACCCGAATAAAGATTCAAGATCTTCGCAAAAAGGGCTAAAACGATTAAGTTGAAAACAAAAAGAAAAGAGACAATTCTGCTGACAAAGATCTTCATTTTTATCTTTCTTAAAACCACGCAAACTCCGAAGTAGGTAGAAAACTTGGAAATCAGGTCATAAGCACTTAAGGAGGTATAAAAATTCTAAGACTTCTGCTAAGTTGCGAAAGTTTTGCTAAAATGTGACATAAAGCTGAGCAAACTCTTGTAGTTAAAGGAAGTGCATTGCTTGTGGTTCAGCTGACCCACATTTGAACATGGACTAATTAGTTTGTTCAAAGTAATGCACAGAATTGGCAACATACGACACTGGTAGTGGGCAGGGTCGATGCGCGCCGAACGGATGGCTAATGGAGCCAAATGGAAGAAGACTTCTCAGAAACTGCAGAGCAAGAGGACTAGGGCCTGAGAAGGATCAAAGTGGACCGGTTTTCTGATAAAAGTCACGGGAATTCACTGTATGCCAGAAGCACAAGAAATACTCAGGTCTTCGGTATTGGCCATTGGATGGAGTTGAACAGAACGCGTGCCTTGCGCACGGTGATGGTAAGTTGAAATACACCTTTTATAATAATAATAATAATAATAAATTTATTCAAAGTTTAGTTTGGTAAAATACAACATAAATCTTAAAAATAATCTTAGGTATAACAAAGTTCGATGCCTGTACTAGGATAAACCTGTATCACAGGCGATATGGCTTCTAATACTAAAAACTTTTTGGACAACAGATTTCTAAGCAATATGTAATAATACAAGAATAATTTTAATGATACTTATATATCTAATCTACTTAAACTCTATTATTTATTAGATTAGAATTAATAATGTCTCAAACATGTTCGTAATGTAAATATTAATAATGTTATAACATTAGAATCAGCAGTATTTTAAACAAGATTGAGTCGGTCAAGAATAAATTGCAAAAATACAAAAATCAACGTTGTTACAACATTTTTGCGGCGGTCAGGAATTTGCTTAGATAGACACAACGATGGATAGTAGGGTCGCACAGCACAGTGGACTCATTGAGTCAGCAAAATAGATATGGAAAGTGTATTATTGAAAGATGCACTAGGCGCCTTCATAATCTATCGAGTTGATATTTCTGTGTTCTGCTATTTTCCTTGCTGGACATTCAGCGTCTCCAGTTTTATGAGCATTGGGTTTTTTGAACCGTGAACACGTCGCGCATTTCGGAGTTTCAGTTTTATTCGGGCATTCGGACATTGTATGACCTTCTTGACCACAGTGACCACACGTAGAACTGATTTCTCTGCAAGATTTTGCAGCATGGCCGTACTGCTGGCATTTATAACACCTCATTACCAATGTGAAATCCCTGACAGGACAGGACGACCAATTTATAAAAATCCTTGATAAAGGAATTAGCGTTTTACGTAAATGGGCTGAAACTTCAATCACGTAATTGCAGGTCGCAGCATCTCTCTTTCCAGATTTGTGGCTTAATTTTAAGGCGGACAAGAATGATTCCAAGGTCATCTCTGGTAACTTTTCGGCTATATTTTGTTTAAAGATGCACTTGAAAACTTAATTTTCAGCCAAGGAAGTCGGCACACCTATAATCACGATTCGGGGGTTTCGCTTGTTGGGCTCATTGGCGGTAAGTCCAGATGTAGACAGCTGGACTGCGTTCTTCAGTTTGTCGGCGTCATGTTTCGTCTCGGTACTTATAATGACGCCACCATTTTTTGTTTTCCGTACACCTCGTACTTGCAGTTTCATCTGTTCGGGCCGTATGATTTTCTGCACGAGTTCTTTCGTTTCGTCACTCGTCTTCAATTTATCACTGGGATAAATGGCCACAGAGCTTAAGTTATTAGGACGAACGAAATGGTCAGATCCCCTTTTCACCATGTCGGCAAATGAAGCGCTTCCCGCGGAACTTGAGTCTCGTATTGTCTCCTTTAGGTCCAAAATATGCTCTGTCAGGTCACGCTGTTGCTTCAGGTTGTCGATCATATGATTCGCCTGAATAGTTTTCTGCTTCAGCGACTGATATAAGACTGCCAATTGTGACGTACCGGATTCTACTTTACGACAAAGATTAGTGATCTTCATCTTCTGCTCGGTGTTAAGTTTTCCATCAGCGGCAATAGAACAAACTTCGTCCAGGTACCGCTGGATGGTGGTCATCCATCCTTGGATTTCAGACGTTGAAACGATAACAGCCGTGGCAGACTTCGACGGTGAGGCGGAGGGTTGCGCTGGGCTCCTTGGATTACAAGGGCTGCTCTCCATTTTTATAGTTTTATTAAAACTTCACTGATTCGTGTCCATTATTCACCAAAAACTATAGACTAAGCAAAAATTACTAACACATAACATTACGACGGTAATACACTAAAGTAGGTCACTATTATTAAAGTATTAATTAAATATTGCTAATGAGCACGTCTGTACGCTGCCAGTGCCGTCTCAAAAATATGAATTTGATATTTATCGATTGACCGTACATGAACTGGAAAGGCAATTGTTGTTTTTCCGGCGGCGGCGAGATAGGCAGACAACATTCGTGCCATCACGGGCATATCCTGGACGAGGCTGGCACAGGAGCGTGGAGATTGGTATAAGCAAAGAGCGACCTATACCCAATAGTGGGTGAAATCGAGCTGAGGATGATGATCAGGATGAAGAAGCCGAAAACTCGTCAAAGTAGCAACGTTTGAGAGAGGGGTAATGTGCCTTTCGACTGATAGGATGAATGAATGGAGTAAAATATAAAATAAAATTTAATATATTTCGTATTTTAATCAAAATATGAATTTGGCTGCGGTAGGGATGTGTGTAATTTGATGAACATTTTAATTAAAGTTCTAGAATTACCGAAATACAGTTATAATATCATGCGCAAAACACAGCGGTATCAATCAGTTTTGATAAAATGAATAGCAAGCGATTTAACTGTAAGATTAGTAACAACTGTGTATTTGAAAGATAATTAAATTGTAAATATCAAATCTATTATAACTCACTGCACTAGTCACCACGCTTGAAAGGTGGATCAAAAGAGATGTTTACTGAATTAAAAAAATATGATTTTAATTAGTCCGTCTGTTAGATTATCGAAAAATATTGGATCCGTATTTTTTGTTTTGTCAAATCAATAAAAATTGACGAAGATAAAACGCGTCAAAGATTTGAATGGGGGGTTGTGACTTCACTGACTGCTAAAGAATGTCATACTAATGTCTCAGAAAATGACGTCACACGAGTTTTCAAAGCACTTTATCGTCTTCATTGTTTGTTTACGTGAAAAAATTAAAAATACGTGTCCAATATTTTTTGGAAATCTACCTGGCGGACTAATTAGATTTTTTTTGTTAACTACCATAATTTGATGATTTTAAGAATGGTTTACAAGTTCGAGTTTCTTCACGATGTCTGTGACGATGTTTTGCTTTACGTATGTCTTAGATGTCATGACAAGCAATTTATCCGTGATTATAGCAAAAAAATCAGGAACTGAAAGTATATAGTAAGCAAATAATCCGTATTTAGTTGTTAGTGCCCATGTCAGTTTAAAAACTAAAGCAGCACTTAGAAGAGAACTTTGGTCGGTGAAAGTTTAATGCTCATAACGGGCCTTGAATTTTCCAAAACGTAGTCAGCTAGTTTCGTTGACATTTTTACTGCATAAAGGAACGCCTACACAAGTACACAGAGACCTTTACACTCAGTGCGTGGGATGGAAACGCCTGACTCTCTCAATTTATGTACCTTTCTGTTCTCACTTACATGGTGGTCTTAATTTTAAGGTCGTAGTTTAAAAGGTGTAAGAGAGCGGTGAGGTGTTATTTAATGCGAGCTTGAATATCTTCACGATAGGGTATTTTACCAAAAAAAAATAATTAGTCCGTCAGATACTCGTAGATTTTCAATAAATAATGGGTCGACACGTATTTTTTCTTTTTTCACGTAAACAAAAGATGAAGACGAAACAGTGCTTCGAAAAGTCGTGTCAAGTCGTGTGACTTCACAAGGTGAGTACTTTTTTACCCCCAAAGTGACGTCAAAAGCCCCCATGATCTTAGGCACTTTTTATTTTCGTAATTATTTTTTTTTGATAAAACAAAAAACACTATCCAATATTATTCGATAATCTAACAGACGGAGTAATTAGATTTTTTTGGTGAAATACCCTATTGGGATAGTAAAATTCTAGAAATGATAAAAATGCGAATGGGCGGTTTACCTACGCGCACTGTATTCGCTGGATCGCTGGATTGAAGTCTCCACAATATGCCAGCGGATGGAAGTAGTCGCCGAGGCTGGCCCAGAATGAGATCGCGAATTTCTCCGTGCAAACACTGCTGTTGTGAAATCTCTTCATATTTTAAGTTTGTATTTAGTTTTAGTTAATAGTCTTTGCTGTGACTCATTGACTTATGACTGTAAAATAAATGGACGCACTTTTCCTTGAACTGAATAATTATTATCTCCGACTTTACCCTACTTCCAAGACCTGAAAACCCCAACATTTTATAACTGCGATGACTGATGACGTAACGAGTATCTGGAAAGATTTAGCGAGAGCTGTTGCCCAGCAGTGGTATAAATCTGGGCATAAAAAATATTAGGAATTATGACTCCAAGACAGCCTATCGTGGTCTAGATGTCCCAAGTGTCTAAGGTGTGATTCCCATGTCATGAAAAGTAGTGGTCTTCTTCCTGCCCTTATCGCATTCTATTTGGGGTCGGCGCAACACGTTTTCTTTTTACCCGACTGCGCGACGCAAAGGAGGGTAATGTGTTTATCAATCTATGTAATGTATGTTTCAGTCAATTATCATCTGCGAAGAATTTTACGCGACCAACGAAAGCACAAACACAAAATAAAACTAAAAATAAAAAAAAAGTATTTAAAAAACTAAAAAACCCGACTGAAAAAGCTGAAAAGCAAAAAACAAGCAGGTTTCTAAATTAAACAAAACTTGGAAGCAGGCGGGGTTCATTTCCGCGGGAGGCGGTCCGGGCGTCGGGGCCACGTGATGGCTTCCGGCCACCGTAGACGCGGGCCTGTGGACGGTGAGTGATGGGCTAGCTAGCCGTCCGTCCGTCTTACGACGACGACAGGCCGTGACGACGGCGCGTTCGTGTTCCACGCGCGCCTCAAAGAGATGTCAGCAACATGGGAGGAGCCTGAAAGGACCGACGCCGCGGGCTGCGGGTTGTACACTAGTTGGCGCGGCGTCGACATATAGGGCTAAGAAGGAACATGGGTCATGGGTGGTTTTTAGTCAGTAGAAGTCTGACACTCCTTTTCTCTCTGCCAAGAGCGGAAGGGGTTATTTGATGATTTCATAACCCCCCCCCCAAAAAAAAAAACAAGGCGGGGTTCATTTGAATACCAATATCAGTAATATTATTTATTTATTTAATAACTCATCATCACTATCATTACAGGAATGTCCTAATTCAATAGTGTGGCCATAATTACAGTTTTAATATTTATTATAACATATTCTGTACATCGTGATTTTTGTGAACTCACTCAGAGAACAAGTAAAAAGATCTATGCTGTCTGCTACGTCATTAAGTACACGCAAGGTACGCGTTATAGGGGCTTTACTCAGTAGATTGGTCCTACCACTGGGGACCGCCAATAGACGTGGCCGTCGCCTTCGTAATACATAATTGTCGGGCACACACAGGTTTACTTCTTTTAATATACCTAGGTTTGAAGTCTTGCCACGCAATAATTTAAAAATATAGGTAGCAAGAGCTACCTATTATTATGAGCTAAATATTATGGCGCATTATGTGGCTACTAGGTATTCCAGTTCCTGGTATAAATTCTCCATACCCACTAATTAGCGAATGATTTACCAAGAATTAGGCTCATTATTCAAATTAGAGAGATACATAGTTATGGTGTATCAATCACCAATAATTGTGGCGTACCGCGTAGTACGCCAATCGCGTAGCAACGGTGTCATACGCTGGTTTAGCGTTTCGCAGCTAATTATAACATGTTTAGTAATTCATGATAAGATAAGATAAGATAAGATAAGTCTTTATTTGCCTTAAACATGGTATAAAGTTGTTACAGTCAGTTAAGTCCACATGTTTAGCTATACAGGATATGTATCAAATGCATGCAAAATAATAATTATTAGATAATTGTTGTTCAATGTCACAGATATAATGCCCATACAATAATGTTACAATATTTGTCTCTCAGCAGTATCCACAATGTCAAAAGTTAGAATTAAAGTTTTTTGTTCAGAAAATCATTAATGTCATAAAACATATGTTCTTTTAACCATTTCAATAATTTCTTTCTAAATGAATTAATATTAAATAACAATTTCATTTCTTTAGGAATTTTGTTATAAATGCGTATACACATGACTAGGAAACTTTTTGCATACTTGGCTGACTTAGGAGTATCCATCAATGCAAGTCTGCATGGATCTCTATTTCGAGAGTTCAATTGAAAGGCTTTTTTGAACAATCCCTTATTATTATAAACATAATTGCAAACTTCGAATATGTACAGTGACGGAAGTGGTAATATACCTAGTGTTTTAAAGAAATGTTTACATGACTCGTCAGGACGGATACCACAAATGGCTCTAATGCATTTTTTTTGCGCAATAAATGCTCGGTGTCTATCCGTGCTGTTACCCCAAATAATAAGCCCGTATCGTAAGATAGATTCTATGTAGGCGTGATATGCTGTAATTGCTGTTTTTTTGTTCGTTATATCCTTAATTTGTCTGAGAGCATAGACAAATTTATTAATCCTACTGCACAACCCATCCAGATGTACTTTCCAATTCAGATCTTGATCTATAAGCACTCCTAAGAATTTGGTTTGTGGAACTTCGTTTAATTTGTCAATATTAAGTTTGAAATTGTATTTATCATGTTTTGATTTATTGAACTGCATATAATTAGATTTTTCCAAATTATTTTTAATTTATTTGTCTGTAGCCATTTTATAATGTAATCAATAGTGTTATTGATGTCCATTTCATGATCAGATATAGTTTTACACTTTTTGTCAGATGTCACAATAATCGAAATGTCATCTGCAAATAATACACATTTATGCTTAGTCACTAGTGGTAAGTCATTTACGTATAATAGAAACAATAAGGGCCCTAATACACTCCCTTGGGGGACGCCGCAATTCTTATCTCTATAGTCAGATGAATACGGGGTTAATACATTTTCATTTATTTTGTTAATAACGACGTATTGTTTTCGGTTTTTTAAGTAAGACGCAATCCATTGCAATGCTAAACCTCTTATTCCATATTTTTCTAATTTTTTCAACAGGATATCATGTGCCACAAAGTCGAAGGCCTGTGACAGGTCGAAGAATAGTCCTGTCGTTAAATAATTTTTATTTAGGAAGTCATGAATAAGCCCTACAAGATGAGCAATGCTAGCGTTGTTGACTTGTGCTTTTGAAATCCATACTGTTCTTTTGTTATGATATTGTATTTGTTACAGTAGTCGGAAAGTCTCTTTTGCATACATTTTTCAAATAATTTAGAGACTACGGGTATAAGGGTTATCGGGCGATAGTTCTTAACATTATTTTTATCGTTTTTTTTGTACAGAGGTTTAACGACTGATAATTTTAAGGCATCAGGAAAAGTTCCAGATGAAAATGAAAGATTAATTAAATAAGTCAATATAGGAATTAATTCTGCACTGCAAGTTTTAATGACTTTTGTACCAATTCCATCGTAACCTTCTGAGTTAGTGTTATTTAAAGCTATTATTTCTTTTTCTATCTCGTCTTCAGTCATCGGGCTAAGAAACACAGAATTAGAAATTGTCATGGTTTTATTAGGTTCGTCATTATCATGTAAATTATTAAATGTCATAGAGCTAGTTGAATCAAGAAAGTAATTATTAAAAGCATTTGCTATGTCAGAGGGATTAGTCAGTATTTTCTTATCTAATTCTAGTTGAGAAATATTATTATCACATTTTTTATTTCCAATTTCCCGGTTAATAACAGACCATGTTGCTCTACATTTGTTTTGGCTGTTATTTATGAATTTAATGTTTGAATTAATTTTGGACTTAAAGATACATTTTTTCAGTATGGAGGAATATTTCTTATATCTAAGTTTGTACATTAGGGTTTTATTTTTATAATAAAGATACCGCAAACATCGTTTTGTTTTGCAGCTATTTCTCAGACCTGTACTTATCCATTTTTGTTTATTTGCATTAGAGTTGTTTATTTTAATCTTAATCTTAGGGAAGCATAGATTATACAATAAACATAAAAACTCGTAAAATTTATTAAATGCTTTATTTAAATCGGTTTCGAGATGTACCTCTGACCACGCTAAACTTGCAAGGCACTTTTTGAATTTGCTTATATTATCACTACAATAGTCTTTTTTATAGATAAAATATGATTTGTGCTTCAAACTTTGCTCTTTTACTGTGAAATCTAAGAGTTGCGCTGTGTCGTGATCTGATAAGTACAAGGGTAGAACCTCAGCAGACGATTTTTTTATGTTACTTCCTAGCGCTGGCTAACCAACTAGGGCTGTTTCGCTCACGCTGCACTGTTCTGCTGCTCTGCTGTGCTCCCGCGCATCTACCAACGCGGTGAGAAGCACGCATCTGCACGGCCGCCCTACCGCGTGCCGCCTCTAAACTGTGACGCCTACGCGTCCGGCACCAGACGACGGCGTGGCCGTGTAGACAGCGGCCTGCCGCCGCTACCTACTGGCCGTCTGCGCTGCCGCTACCTGCCTACCACCAACGCTGCCTAGGGCTAGTTGCCCTGAGCCCGCTGCCCACCTGGTCGACCGCCCTGCCGCGCGTCCCTACCGACGCGTGAGGCCGCCTGACCCGGCCTACCTACCGTGCGTGGCGATCGACGTCTTCTGGTTGCTCAGGGCAGTACCGTTTTCCTACCTTCAGTGACAGTGCGTGACCTTAGACCCTAGAACCTTAGACCCTAGAACCTATTTTGTAAGTGTAGTGCAAAAGTAAATGTATAACTAAGTCTTCCTTGTCTCATTTACCTACCACAAAAAGCACTACGCCACAGTGGCGTTGGTTGGCACATGTCACGCTGGATTTTAGGAAATTATAATAACAATAAATAGGGGTTACAATAATTTAATATATTAAACGATGCTTTTGGCTAGTTTCGTAAAACCACGTAGCACCAAATACAAGTAGACTCACTGCACGTTATGATTTCAATAGACACTAAAATATTGTTAACGTGTTTATTTATTTAAGGTTCACCAACAGTTGTTACAGATATTTTAAACATAGGAATATATAAATAATTGTGTCTTAAATCTAACTGCACAATCACTTACAGGAAAACACCACATGCACAATGCTCTTTGTAATCATAAAATTAATTTAAAGACTTAATACGAGTAACATTGCTAACACTTGTCTTGTAAGGGATACAATTGAAAAAACAAAACGAAAAAAGAAAGAGTAGAGACTAAAGACTTAATTTACAAAAAACCTAGATGATTTTATTAGATACTATAATATATTTTGGTCACTATAAATCAGGTTTTTTAGTGATAATTGTGTCAATAATCAGCACGATAAATACCTTGAAGATCTTGGTAATAACAAATGCTACTTCTCGTTTATCCGAACGCGATTTGCTGCTTCCATCCACATGCATAAAATCTTCCGTCACTACCATTGTGTTTAATCAAAGCACAGACTTTTGTACTATTCTGCATAGTTTTATTTGTTACTATTTCACTGTATAGAACCAGATTCAATAAAGACCCTGTTTGAACTAAATTCTAGTGCGTTCAAACAAAACAATCTTTTTCACAGAGCGCGGAGCGGGGCAAAAATCTCTCTGTTTTGAGCCATTTTAGGCCACGCTGTGCTTTTATTTCTGCAAAGAAAACGAAGAAAAAATAGTGCTGCGTCGTTACATCTGAGAAGTGTCCGGCAATGATCAAAGTAAATCATTATTTTGTTAATTTCGAACCCAGTTACAAATATAATGGTGTTGATCATTATTTGATGTGTCTCTAGCAAAAGAAAGACCTTACACAGAAGATTTAGTCAGAAAGTGGATTCAATATCCCTCGAAACATTTCAGAACGATATATGCTCATCAGGGACCCTAAAATCCAACCCCACATTTTATAAACCTTAAAATAAAAGCAGTAGCATAAAAAGCACGCACAGGTTATAGGGCTTTAGGTTGAAATAGTGTCGTAGGCAGAGTGTTTCGTCCGTATCTCAGTGGAACAGACGCCATTAACTTATTAGGGAGGGGATGCTGTTACAGGAGGCTGATTGAGAGGTCTGGCGTATACAATATTGGTAGCAGTAGAGTCTGGTTTCGTATTTTGGAAATATAAAATGTTTTGAGTTAACTTTTGTATTGTCTAAGGTGATATAAATGCTAATGTTACTGCAATAAATTCTCGTGAATCTTCAATTGGCCTAGGTTGGTCCGAGGATTGGATGATCATCCGTTAAATACCGAGTTTCGTTCGTGCCTGGTTTCACGTTTAGCTGTTTTGGTCCCGGCATTTGTAGATCTCTGACAGTTGGTACAGATACCAACCAGTTGGGTTGTGGTTGTCAGAATGGCAGTCGCTTCGCAAAAAATACTGGTATTCATCTACATCCGGTTAATCTGGGAGCCGAGTTTAACATAGTTGGACAGAGGACAAATAATGACACTTATAAATTATTGAAAAAGAAATAATCATAAGGTGAAATAACAATATCACATTTATCGTTTGTTAACAGATACTAGTTAAACCCCGATCTTTCAAAAATCCTTTCTTGTGTCATGAGATAATTTTAACCAGTAAATAGCACCAGATGAGAACACTATGTTTCCTTTTGAGTTATTGAAATAGGAGTACCAAGCTATAAGATATTTAAGGCATTTTTGATTGCACACAGTTGAGGTGTGCCCCGCTTGGGCGGAGCCCCGCCGTGTTCTCGTAGCGGCGATCGGCGGCGGCGACCTCTCGCGCCCGGCCCTGGTGCAAGCCATGGTCCGGGGCGAGGAGGAATGGGACGCCGTCGCCTCCTTCTGCGAAGCAGTGATGCTGGCGAAGGAGGTGGCGGAACGCGAGAGGGAGAGAACCTCTCGTCCCAGCCGCCGCGGGAGGCGCTCCGGGCGTCGGGGGTCCCGCGATGACCTCCGGCCACCGTAGACGCGGGCCTGTGGACGGTGAGTGATGGGCTAACTCGCCGTCCGTCCGTCTCACGACGAAAACAGGCCGTGTCGACGGCGCGTTCGTGTTCCACGCGCGCCTCAAAGAGATGTCAGCAACATGGGAGGGGCCCGAAAGGGCCGACGCCTGTCGGGGCCGCGGGTAGTCCAACGGTTATCGCGGCCTCGACATAGAGGGCGAAGAAGGAACATGGGTGGTCAGTAGAAGTCTGACACTCCCTTTCGCTCTGCCCAAGAGCGGGAGGGGTTATTCGATGATTTTACACCCACCAAAAAAAAAAAAAAAGGCATTTTTGATTTATGTTCTCTTGTTTTCCTTTATTACGTTGTTTAAAAAGTTTCGGTCTAAACTCTTCATTTCAGGCTTAACACGACCACGACCGACGAGCTAATAACGACCTCAATTTGACCTGTTAAACATAAGCTCATTCCGCTCAAAACGCTACCCGCTCCGCTCATTACACTCATTGCTCCTTTAGCACTATCATTGGGCGTAACCGCAACGTAATGAACTAATGATGCTGACGCATCTGCCATTACGGCATGACGGCTCAAGAATGCCTCGTTATTTAGACCAGAGTTCGAGGTTGGCTGTAGCAAAAATGTCGCATAGCTTTATGGCATAAAGACTGGGTAATTTTTAAGTGATACATTATTTAGTTTAAGTATGGCTTGTAAAGAGTATTGCAACTTTGAGTTCATTTTGTGGTGAATTGTGAGTGCTTTAGTTGAAATACTGATTTTTATTGTTATTTTTTTGCTGCTGATGTGTTAAATTTCTAATGACCTTACAAATATTGACCCGTTTTGGCCTAAGCAATTGACTGCACGAATACGCAATTGTCATGCAGGTTCATACCTATGTCACCTACGCGTTCGGTTTCTCCCAAACAAAATTTTATTTATTTATATATTTATAACCAACTTATATTATCAGTAACACCACACATTTATGTTATAGGTTGATTGAAATTAGCGCGACACTAGATCGTTCGCGCGGCAATCTTCTCAAAAAGCACGAAACTATTGACAATTCGACAGATATCTAACCCGATTCAGATTTCCAAAATCACAAAAAAAAATATTGCCAGAAAAACAATAGAATGACTAGAGGTTACATTGTTCCACTCACTTAATTTAAGTATCCACAAACAGACTAAACACAATGTTAGAGATTCGTAAACGAGCCTTTAAAACAAGCTTTCGTTGTAATTACCGACGGAGAACGAGCAACAAAGAAAGTCTGTAACAGATACTAAAAATAAACTAACTAGACTAAAAACTAGGCTAAAAAGCTAGTCTATTATGTGGCACGTATCAGGTGCGGGAGATTATCCTGTCATTCCCAGGGCACTCCTCGCTCGGATCATTATGATAATTTTATCGGAAAATTTTCGCCTGCATCGCTTAGGTTGTTTGCTAGTGACATACTACCGGTGTGGATGGAAAGCTTTATTGTTGGTAACGTTGAACATATTGTGATGTACAGACACCAGCATATCAAGCCAGTGGAAATTATGTGTTTCCTACTCGTACGCTATTCTTTTCTGATTAATTTCGTTGCGGGATCCAAGACAGTTATATCGTTTCTCTGGGACTTCGTCGAGCTTGCTGTTGATTCTGGCTTTTAGAGTTACAGTGGTTTGGAAATAATGTGGCGGGATTGTCTCAAAAAAAAAACTATCAAGCTAGCTGAACCTGTCAAATTTCCACAAGCAATCTTGGACCACAACACTTTAGCGATAAAGTTGAAATCTATTAAAGATATTTATGTTTGACAGCTTGATGTGCTGTACTGGAATCACGAAAGCGATAAACGGAATTGCAAGAATAGCCACAGGTCCCAATAGATATAATAATGTAATCTTATGTAACACACACTACTGAGTTGAATGGTAGTGAATGTAATTTTTTTTTGGGTGTGGGATATCATGAAGTGACGCCTCTCGCTCTGGGCAGAGCGGTAGGGAATGTCAGACTTCTACTGACTAAAAACCACGTATGTTCCCTCTTAGCCGTCAACAAGAACGCGCCGTCGACACGGCCTGTCGTTCTCATAAGTCGGACGGACGGTGATCTAGCCCATTAATCACCGTCCACAGGCCCGCGCCTACGTTGGTCGAAAGCTATCACGCGAGAGACGCTCCGGGCGTCGGGGGCCGGTCGACGCCCGGAGCGTCTCCCTCGGCAGCTGAGACGAGAGGTTCTCTCACTCTCGCGTTCCGCCACCTCGTTCGTTTAGAATGCCTCGTGGCATTAAGTCCCCCCTATTTATCACTATTGTACATGAAGTTCAAATAAATATAAAGTAGAGATTCTAAAGACAAAAGAAAATCAACAGCGAAGCTCATTAGTGCGAAGCTTAGAGCTACATTGTCTTTGACGTTGTTTTCTATACTTAACAACAGAAATCGCGGGCAACAGAAAGCCAATTCGAGCACGACCCGCTTTCCTTTCTCAGAGAGGAGTTCTGAGATGCTGCAGTGGGTGCGGTTATTGGCTGATTATAATACTGTCATACTACCTACTGGTAGAAGTAACGCATGACTCATCATCAACATTCTCTTACCTTTATCCCAATTGAAATGGGGTCGGCGTAGCATGTCTCATAATTCAATATTTTTCTAATACTCGTCTCATCACAGCATTCATCTCCTTTCTAGATAAATCATCCTTCACACAGTCAATTTTTGTTGGTCCATCGCGCTCGGCTGCTTGCCGCGTATTGAGCGACGAAGTGCATATGCATTCATATAGTGCGTTTAGAGGTTGGAAGCGTGCAAAACAGGTTTATGTTTCAATTCACTCGTTTCATTTATTTAGATACCATAGTTTTTCGTTTTATTCTGTCTTGCACCCTTTATTATTTTATTTTTATTACTAAGTAGTCTATTTGTATTATTATACACCTATTTCACACATAATTATATTTAAGTACCTACTCTTAAACATACATATTTATAAACACACAAAGGACTGAACTGTTTCACGTTCGTAACATCACCATCTCAGCGCCAGTTGAAAACCAGCGTCGGACACTAGCTGCTCGGCAGTTTGCTGAACTGGTCCTATTTGGAGCAGCCATGAGATGCTCACTCTCTTTTTTTCTGTTAATTTTTTAGTGTCTTTTTATTTTTTATTGTTTGTTGTGTGCACTTATGGCACGTGCTGAATAAATATGGTTTCTTTCTTACTTTGGTCTTCCTAGACAGATATATATATATATATATATATATATATATATACTAGTATGTATTATAATTATTATTATTTTATTCCTTTATTTAACTTTATTATTTTATTTATTATTGTAGGGTATATTCATACCTAACCTTTTCGTCATTCCTCCACGTTATGACCATGCCACGATAACCGACTATTGTCGTGCAAGTTACCTAACAAGCTAACAGAACTTTATAACAGTATTCACAGTATCGGATATTAATGCCCATGATAGCTCTCTTAAGGTGTATTAAAGAGCTCATTAATGAGGACATCTCCAAGAATTGCTGACCAGCGAATCTCCCCGAAGAGTAGGCGTGTGTTGTGGCCATAAAGCCAGCTATTAATTTACGTTTAATACTGTAATAACGGCTTTTGGCAGAATTAAGTTTTATTGGCTATTCTGTGGGTAATTTATGGCTCTGTGTTGGTTTGTGGCGATAGACGAGCGGAGAGTTAAATGTATTGTTTTAAGTGAGATCGATTGTAAGAGATTGCTGGCTTTTGTCGATTAATGATTTTTTAAATTGCGATGTTGTTGCTGGACCTAATTGTTTTAGTATTTAGTTATAGCGAGCCCTGATTGCCGCGCTGTAGATATAACCTGGCCAAATGGAGTATCTTCGAGCTGTGTGGCTACATACTGCTTTAACACAATTTATCGGCGGCATGTACCGAAGAAGAAGAATGTTTTGTTTTTTTTAAATAAGGTTGCCCCACACTAGGAATTTCTCCTGTATTGTGTAAGTTCACTACATCATAATCATCTGCTTAGTCGTTTCCTTTTAATGTTGGAGTCGGCTTCCAATCTAACCGGTTGCAGCTTAATATATTGTATTTCTTTTTATATTAATAATAATATACTTTTTATTATTGATTTGTGTCTGTAGTCAATCGTAATATTGTATTGAGTCTGGTTCTTCTAACCTAACAGACAGATGTGTTACTGGGAAGTTTGTTCCGCCATTTCTTCTTTCCAGCTAAAACACTAGGAAGTGTCAAAGGGTGGGCGTTTTGGGAGACTGTCACTTGTAAATAAGTAAAGTAAATTTTGACGTTCGAAAAGTACTGATTATTATCAGCCTAGTTTAAAAAAATTACTTTTGATTTTGAATACCAGTTTTAAATGTGGAGCGCCCATGCAGAACTCAGTTATTACAGGGTAATACGCTAAAGTCTGACTTTCGTGTCACTGATTTTTCAGTAACGGCTGTCGAAAATCTACAAAATGACAGGCCATGGAAATGACATGCCTAGGAAAGCACGTTAAGCCCCCGGGGGCTTAACGTGCTTTCCTAGGCACGGAGTAAATTTGGAATGTAATTGGTGGTCACCCATCCAGGGATCAACGTACCTACAGCTATATCAGTGTGCAACTAAGTTTTAGCGTGCACCACTCTAATGGCGCCCAGCGGCAAAATGCGACGAACTAAGCTGTATATTAATATAATTTTATTATCCTCTTATTCATAATAATATCCTGAAGTAGTTGACCTAGATCATGATATAAAGCAGCATAAATACATTATATAGCGCCTGTATTTCCCAATGGCTAAGGCGACAGTGTTCATATATGTAGTTTACCCATATTTCATATTGCGTTTAAGTCTCATGTAATAGGGCCGACCCTATTGCTAACAATCGGGCACAAATCCCGTCTCCGGGCTGCTACTGAGTTTTAATTGGAAAAAACCCAATAACACATTGCTCACCACTAGACAAGACAGTGTCATGATCGTTTTAAACTCGCTGTTTTACTGGCCCTAACACAAAGTCATCACATAAACAGTAACGGTCCATTACCGTTGCACTAAGATCATCGGCTTCAATGGCGTCGTTTAAGATTAACATCACGCCTGTAATTTTCGAAAGGTTAGGCTGAGTTGTACTTAATAGTACTCATATTTCACCAGTTCAACGATGATTCATTCTTTTTAACGGACTTCCAAAAGAAAATGAGGTTATTGTATTCCATCACCATGTTTTATTTTGTGTATTCAGTGATTCTTTTTTATTTGGTAGAGGAAGCACGCGCGGTGATCAAAACTAGATTTTATTTACTTTACTTCGGTACTTTATGACTATTTAAATATGAGTTACCCTCTTTAATGTAGTTTTTGTTCTTCTTCGTCTATGATAGATGTTATGCTAATAACGTTAGGTTACAATATAAGATTAATATATACTTGACAAGGATTAGTGTGAGATATCACAACTAAAAATGGTAAAATAAAAAAATATTTGCAAAAAATAACAGACTTCCAAAACAATAGTTATTAACTTGCACCTTACTATCGTATCGAGTCTGGTTCTTCTAACCAACCTAACAGACAGATGTGTTGCTGGGGAGTTTGTTCCGCCACTTCTTCTTTCCAGCTAAAACACTAGGAAGTGTCGAAGGGTGGGCGTTTTGGGGGACTGTCTCTTGTAAATAAGTAAAGTAAATTTTAACATTCGAAAAGTGCTGACTATCAGCCTAGTTTGAATAAATGAGTTTTGGTTTTGATTTTGATTTAAAAAAAAAGTTTTGGCAGTCAGTAGTAATAATGTCAATCGAAAGACTTCTGAAAGTATTTTTATTTCCACTTAGGATAAATGCTAGTTCCGTCGGGGCTGCGGGTTGTACACTAGTCACCGCGGCACGGACGTATAGGGCTAAGAAGGAACATGGGTGGTTTTTAGTCAGTAGAAGTCTGACACTCCCTTTCGCTCTGCCCAAGAGCGGGAGGGGTTATTTGATGATTTCCCAGCCCCACAAAAAAAAAAGGATAAATGCTAGTCGTTTTTATTCTGCAATAAGTTTTTAAAAGAATGCATCAGTGACATTGATATATTTAATTACCCCCAGGAGCAAACGGCGTAAGTTGTTATCAACACGTCAAACAGCAGAAACCCTACATTTCCCATTTTTCTTGTGTCAATAATCTTTATAAATTACACCCAATTTGTCTCCATAAAGTATTTAATCAACTTGCAAATCGAAACAACAAAAACAATCAAAGCGGCTAATCTGTTGCCTACTTTGGCTAAATAATTCATTTTCCTTATGGTTCTAATATCTGGCAGAGTGTGGCACTTGATTTACCTCCCTTCCCTATAGCCAGATTTGCATGGCAACATTTTATACGATGTTGTTTTTACTCACTTTATATAATTGAATTGTTTTTTTTTGGCATCTGCCTTGTATCTCGTAAATGCCTTTGGGTTTTTACGCTGTGGGACAATAAGAAACGTAATTATAAAAGTGTAGGAAAATTTGTAAGCGGAGGTTTGTGGGATTTTTACGATGTTATTAGGATAATCAGACTTTTATGTTCTCACTTGTGAGAAACGTTTTGAGAATGATGACAATTTGACGAGTGATGACAAAATTAGTCACAAAACCAAGATTGCCGCCAGCCTGGTTGAAAACCCAGCTCTGTAGGTAAGGTATAATTTTGGAGGGCCTTGTTATTTTATAGTTTTCTAGTAACTTAACGATTTGTCACTAAAACTTTAGGAAAATAAACTCTTACAAATCGAAACAAAACACAACTTACACACTTCTTAACATTTCAATAGTAGCAATTCAGAAGCAGCCCTATTTCTCCCTGCCTTACAATACCATTTCTATTGTACTCAATTCAAAATACAACATCACAACACATTACCACTACAAAGTACTCTGCTCCCGAACAAATCGATCTCATTTACAATCTCGTTTCTTATCAAAATAACACGGGGAAAAAACAAAATGCTCGACGCACCATCAATTCCTTTAATATTCGTCTCATTAGCTATAATTCAGTGGGAGTAGGCATTCCTGTTGGAATTTCAGCCATATTTCAGCTTCAAGCGGTCGTTCAGTTTATAATGTGATGCAAGTTAGGAGCTGAACGCTTTCAAAAATATTTTTTGCGACCTAGTTTGATAAAGTGGGTTCAATCTGCAAGATACTCGTACATTCATTGCCGCTCTTAGAAACATTTCAATCCATTCGAATGGCAAATTAGAGAAGTTTATTAGAGATGTTTACTAACTTTAAAAAATGTGATTCTAATTAGTCCGTCTGTTAGGTTATCGAAAAATATTGGGTACGTAAATATTAACTACCGAAATAAAAATCGCTGGTTCTTGGTAGTGAAAACAAAAGTGTAATATGTCAATCAGAAATACATAAACAATAAGTATCAAAAAATAGACAAAAGGTATAAAAAAAGGCTTCAAACCATAAAGCCTAGGGCAGACTTGCACAGTATATCAATTCGATAAAAGTTATGACGTCACACGAGTTTTCAAAGCACTGTATCGTCTTCATTGTTTGTTTACGTGAAAAAAGAAAAAAATACGGGTCCAATATTTTTTGGTAATCTATATGACGGACTAATTAGTTTTTTTTGTTAACATCCATACTAATCAATACAAATCATACTAATAATAACAATCACTTGATTGTTTGCATAAATATGCGTTTGCACTCATGCAAAAATAACTAATTTGTTCGGATAACTGAAAATCGGTCTCGGATCGGTCGGCAATCATCCTTTTGAAACTATTGTTACAAGGTTCTTTGTTCTTGCGATGATCATGTTGGTTAGGTCACGGATTTTAGACTCTGGTCGAAATAATGCAACCGAACTAGTAAATTTATTCCTATATAGGTTATTAACATAATCATCACCTATCATGATTTAACAGAATTTTTTATTTCATTAACCGTACCACTTCCACTTTAACGCTCGCTGCGCTCACTCAACTTGGCACCCTTTCGCATGTCACGCCAGCCTACTGTTTGAGGAGATAATTTTCTTCTTAATTAACCCTCCGGTGAATGGCGTATTTAATTGGGTCATCGGTACCTACGTGTGAGGAGATGTTCTCCTGCACGAATGTATGGGAATTTTTAATTGGAAAAGCGACGGGAAGTTTTAATTGTAAGCGATGGATGCAAAGATGGTGGGGAAGGAATTTTGTGCTGTTAAACTGTTTGGTAGGCGAGTTGTGATGAGTTAACTGTTTAGCTGTATTTGTCTTAGCGTTGAGGTTTATGTTTTGGTTGATTAGAACAAATTTGTTAAGTATATAACAGTTTTAATCGCGTACATATTATTGGCAAACAGAGATTCTTCATTTAACATAACATTACATCCGTCATCCCCGAAGGGTTAGGCAGAGGTGTATTAACTACTAACACACATTTCGCCAGTTATTTTTAATTTTAAGTCCTATGTAAAAGGGGGCGAGCTTTCGGTCACATGTTCTTGGAAATAAATCTACATTATTTACATTTTCAGAGCATTACTAATCACGTCAAGTTATTCAGATAAACACGCCGATTAATTTGAAACACAGATATTTTCGCATTTACACACTTTAAGTTTAAAAAAATGGCTATTTTTTCTTTATAAGGGTCTTTGTAAACTTTGTATTTAAACATTGTAGTTACTAGTTGTTAATTATTTTGTGTTATGTACCTAATAGGTTATGTGTAATATGTACGAGTACTTCTTACGCCGCATGCATTAAACCAAATATTACATAATAATACCATTATTTCGCAGGCATTTTTGTGGGTTACACGTTTACCTAGTTCATAAGATATTCTGTAATACTTGAATGTAATGTGTAACTGTTTTATGTCCCAGTAAAGTAAAATAAAATAAAAATATAAATTGGGAGGAATAAATAATAATTGTCTGTTTTGGAAAGGGTCAATACAACCTTTATCTGCACAGATTTTAACTTTCATAACTTTTGAAATGAAATAATTGTCGTCAAGCTAGGTACTGGGTTTAAAATATCACCTTAAATCCTCAAGGAAACATCTGGGCACAGAATAAAAGATTTTATTAGTAAAAAAAATTGTTAATTTACTCACTTATTTATCCTGGAAAGTAAAGATTTTTTTTTTGTGTAATCACAAATATTGGAGTTGTCCAATCCAGTTTTATCCGGACTCAACCGGATAACGGGTAAACGGAAAGATGTTTTCTGTTTGTTTGCAAAAGAAAACTCCCTTCTGTTGTTGTTTGCGATATAATTATTATTTTAGACAAGTTGGTGTCGTGGAATGATTTATCTGAACGGGGAAGTTTTAAAAAGTATTTAGTAGTTTTATAAAGGATTAATATCAAATAATGGTAATAAGTGTCTATATTTAGTGACCAAAGAAATGATGGATGGACTGTATTAAGAATTAGATTGTAAAAAAAGGAGGTGTTTCATGAGATGACGAGAAACAGAGAAGTATGAAAGGAAAAAGAAGTGCAAGAGAATTATTATATTATGATAGCTAGCCTGTGTTGTCCCACTGCTGAGCAAAGGCCTCCCTCCATTCCTTCCAACGGTCACGATTCAGTGCAATGTCTCTCCCATTCTCAAGGAAGACATCCAGTTCGTCCCGCCATCTCCTTCGTGGTCTGCCACGACCTCGCGTCACTGTTTCAGGGCACCAATCCTGAGCTTTACGGGCCCACAGCTCGTTCGGCATACGACATACATGTCCTGCCCAGTCCCATTTAAGTATGGCAGCCTTTTGAGCCACGTCAACAATTTGCGTTTTTGCGTTTTGCGTGCCCAAGAGAATGATAATTAGTAATTAGTGTCTATATTGGTATTACTCGTAGATATTATGTTCTTTTTTTAATCAGAATATTTTTTTGTAGCGGTTTATAGAATATTTGCTTGCGAAATAACTGTGTGTTGCTAACAATGTCGGAGTAGAATGGCTGTGACATAGCAAACAGACGGTCACGAAGAATGAATTAACCTAACCAACATAACAGACAGAATGTGTTGCTGGGGAGTTTGTTCCGTCACTTCTTCTTTCCAGCTAAACACTAGGAAGTGCCGAAGGGTGGGCGTTTTGGGGGACTGTCCCTTGTAAATAAGTAGAGCAAAGTAAATTTTGACGTTCGAAAAGTGCTGATTATCAGCCTAATTTGAATAAATGACTTTTGATTTTGATTTTGAAATTGTGGTTCTGCTGCCAAATGTTAAAAACGGACATGCATACATACAAACATACATTCACGTCAAACACATAACCCTCCTTTTGGGCTTTCGCGCAGTCGGGTAAAAAAGGAACCCTACGAATGACTGTATATACTTTGACTACTTTATTCGTCCTAATACCAAAATAATAGCCTTAGTCTACGTAGGTATTCAAAGTAAGTACCCTTTTTCATCTCAATTCACATATAAACTTATAATGTCCTAAGTTTTCTCGAAGCTCGAAGGTTACAAAAGAATGAAAACCTCAATAAGTCATACCCCAAAAATAGCCACAAATATTTTTTCCCAGTGGTTAGTGGTTGGTTGGTGGTAGTGGTGGTTTTTACCCCGTTTAGGTTTAACTCAGAGTAAATAAATATGTTTAGAAAAACACCAGTAGATCAATGTAGCAAAGCATCCGGAAAGGATGGAGTTCCTCTCTCGATAAAAATAAAGCGTTAAATCTCTTCCGCTTGATTTTAGGTAGGGTAGCCATATGTCTTGTTAATTTACGTCCAACTTTTTTTGTTATTTTTTCTAATGCAACGGCTTTTGCTCTCAGATATCAGTGATTTTGTTTACGTACGATACGTATGGATTATTGATGGTTGACATAGGAGTATGGTAGAACTTAATGTGTTGCGCCGACCCCAAGTGACACGGCATAAGGGCAGAAAGATGATGTACAAAGATTTAGATAAGGATTTAAGGGATTAGGGACACCCGTTGGGGCTGCGGGATGTTGTTAGAGACCGCGGCCTCGACATAAAGGGCTAAGAAGGAACATGGGTGGTTTTTAGTCAGTAGAAGTCTGACACTCCCATTCGCTCTGCCCAAGAGCGGAATATTCGATGATTTTCCATCCGCCAAAAAAATGGGATTAGGGACACGAAAGTGGACATAGTTATATAATAAAGGAGTACCTATAACAAGGGTGTAAAATTTCCCCTTAACGCAAATGAAGGACACTTGTTCTCCCCACCACTATGATACATTTTTGGTTCTAGACCATACCTGAGAACCCCCTAGTTACGGAGATAGTGGGAGTCAAAGTTCCAAATTTTGCACAGCTGTTGTTTTTTTTTGTAAAAACTAGTTTTTGAGGTTATAACTTTACTTATATTACCTCCATGACCCGTTTACTATTCAAAGCATCCACTAACACAATGTTTTAAGAGTGCAGCTACATTGAGTTTTACCGTAAATTGTGATTTTTGACCTCAAAAAAAGTCGTTTCCCAGCAAAGTTTTTGCGTAGGGGTACTTAGTGTGATGTACAGAATGCATGGTTGACGTATGTGTGAAGGGTTAATTTACAGCCTGTAAATTGTAACGGTGGCGTTTTGTTCGTTAAGAGAACCCCCAAAGATTGTTGTAGCGAGGTGTATTCTTTAAAGTCATTTAACAACACGACACTAATAATACCCGGGATACTCGAGGCCAGATTTTCAAGTCAAGACAGCAAGCTAGTTCTCTACTAAACTGTCTGTCCTGTCTTACTGCCTTTTTTTTTTTGGCGGGTGGAAAATCATCAAATAACCCGCTCTTGGGCAGAGCGAAAGGGAGTGTCAGACTTCTACTAACTAAAAACCACCCATGTTCCTTCTTAGCCCTCTATGTCGAGGCCGCAATAACTAGTGTACAACCTGCGGCCCCGACGGGTGTCTTACTGCCCTGGCTTAAAACATGCTAGAAATGAAGCTAGTTTGGTCTACATAAAGCCAGAAGTACTAGTTTACTGGCACAACTTGGAAAACTGGCCTTGTGTATCCCGGGCATAGCAGATCTTAGTTGATGAACATCGAACTACTTGGGGATGTTGGTAATATAAATGATAGGTATGGCTACAAAATCACTTATCCATGAAATTGACAACCAACGTACCAGCTTTTTATCACCTCGCACAAATCGTAAAAGTCAACCACTTACGACCCATAATTTACCCTTCTCCATTATTTCAGAAAACACATAAACCAACTCAATTTTCTACCGCAACAGCGAAAACCTGCTTTTTATATTTCTATGGCAAAAAATAAAAATAACCATTAATTGAATTACGGCACAGCGTGAAAAAGTGCAAAAACTTCCTCGCTAATTATGAGGCCCTGAGTTTGATTCCTTAGGCGGGGTAGAAGTGTTATTGTGTTTTTTAAACAGCATATTTTGTGTAGTAGTATGTATTAGTAGATAGCATTAGGCTCACTCCGTATTCGTTAGACTAACAACATAACAGGCGTAATTTGACTGTACTTTTAGGTACATCTATGCTTATCCACCTTTTTTTTGGCGGGTGGAAAATCATCAAATAACCCCTCCCGCTCTTAGGTAGAGCGAAAGGGAGTGTCGGACTTCTACTGACTAGAAACCACCCATGTTCCTTCTTAGCCCCATATGTCGAGGCCGCGGTAAATTCTGAACAACCCGCAACCCCGACGGGAAATGCCTACAGGCCTTATGAGATGTTATGTGTATCACGGGATAAATTGTATTAAAATTTGAAAGTATGGATATCCTATAAAGCCGACAATAGGAGACATTAATCGGATTAACGCTTTGAAACTCTAGAGTCGATCTGGTGAAAAAAGTAGAAGATTTGACCCGTTTACGAGTTCAATAAAATGTTTGCTTTCAATTCGACGATTATTACATTTTAAGTGCATATTACTTGGTGCTTGAGAACTTGTGTGTATTTATTTTTGAAGAGGATGCAGCCTCGTTCTGTGTACAGTCAAGTTCTTTACCGTATTAAACTCAGTATGTTGTTGTAGGACCATCCTTGGAACTCTAACTTAACCAATAAACTGTTGGTGTACTATGAGAACAACTTTGCCTAACCATTAGGGGCTTATAGGAATGCAGGGGGTTTGTTTTTTATGTTACGGTTACCTTTACAACAAAAAATCAGGTCAATTTACATGGTTCAAAATTGTATTGTAGATATTATAAACATCTGATTAAACTTTGAACATCAATTGATGGATCGCCGGCTACCTCTGTTTGTCACCAACATTCATAATAGTGTAGTTAACTAAAAAAATCTAATTAGTCCGTCATATAGATTACCAAAAAATATTGGACACGTATTTTTTCTTTTTTCACGTGAGCAAACAATGAAGACGATACAGTGCTTTGAAAACTCGTGTGACGTCATACTCTAAGACATTAGTATGACATTTTTTAGCGGTCAGTGACGTCACCTACTCCCTCTCAAATCTTTGACGCGTTGTATCTTCGTCAATTTTTATTGATTTGATAAAATAAAAAATACGTATCCAATATTTTTCGATAATCTAACAGACGGATTAATTAGAATCACAATTTTTCAGTCAATAAACATCCCTATTGGTTCACCTGGACAGCATAATCAATCATGATAGAGCCAGCTTCAGTTAAATATTAGTATTTAACATGGAACGACTGCCATTCTATAATAATATTGTGTTTTATTCACAACCTTTTTTTAATTTGTTATCTTCTTTCTATTCACAATTTTACCAAAATATGTTATTAACAAAGAAACAAAAACTTTCCACTTCAAACCATTTCTTCATTTTCTTCCAAAAAAATATCATAACTCATCGTTCCGAATTAAAATTTCCTCTAGATTTTGACCTTCCTAATTATCTGCGTGTTTATTCTGTGAACTTCAAAGGGTTCTGTTATACAAAGGCGGTCGGGTCCCTCGGATTTTCCAAAGGGTTCCGTAAGAAAGGGATTTATCATAGACACGCGTCACGGAGGTTATATTGTGCGGAGTTTAACGTAATCCTGTAAAGGTGTTCCTGGGTACGGACCGATGGGATGTTTGTTTTTGTCACGGATTTCACTCAGATGGGAAGGCTTAACTTGTTCGAACTGAGGTTGTGCACATTCTCATGTTTCTCGTGCGTTTTATTCTTTTTACTCTTAAAACCGCATCATCTTTGACGGCACGGCTGGTGCAGTGACTCAAGCAATGGTTTGCTGCGCTGCGTGTCGAGAGTTCGATCCCCACACGGAACAAATATTTGTATAACCTACAGATTGTGGTTCCGGGTCTGGGTATTTGTGTATGTGAGTTTAAATGTTTGTGAACGCACCCACGATACAGCAGAAATTCCTAGTGTAGGGCAACGTTTTTTTTTTCTATAAATAAAATATAAATAAATCTTTGTCATGCGGTTGAGGTATGTTAACTAGTTTCTAGTGAGTCGATACTTTATAAAAATATATTTAAATCTACCTTTTTCCCAACCACGTTGGATTCGGCTTCCAAGTCTGACCGACCAGTATTTTATATAGAGCGACTGTATATCTTAAAACTCAGTTAGCTCTGGGTAATGCGATACCCCTGGTTCAGGTCACAGACTAACTGTAACGACTGCCAACGATCTACGAAAGATACCCAGGACCAGTCAAAGGCTTACAATGCTTTCCGAGGCACAGAGGAAACTTGATATGTAATTGATGGTCATCCATCAATGAAACAACCTAGACAAATGCGGCTTTACTTGAATATCGACCCGAAGCGGTAATGTAGTGCAAAATAATTTCAGTAGGAACTAGCTCCAGGCTTGGATACCATTAAGTATTTTATTTTTGTTTCTTTTTTCTACAGAAACGTTTTTTCAAGACCTTACAATTTGCGAAACTTTACATAAACAAGGACTTTAATCGTACATCAGTGTGATGTGAGAATAACTTCAGGCAGGCAGAGTTTTGTCGAATACAAGTTGAAGCCACATTCGCTGTGTCTGTGTTTGTTTGTTACTTAACTATGTTTGTGCCCATTGTTACTGAAGATACCTACATTACAGCTCTTAAAAACTACACTAGATAGTTAGTATAGTATTAAAGATCAACTAAATATATAAGCGTGATTTCTGGTTGCGCTGTTTTTCTTAATCTAAGTTAAGGGATTCACAGCTGTCTAGAAAGTAAGACCCTTATTATGACTTGCCAGATAAAAAAAAAACAAACTCTTGATTCTTGTATGTGTTAAAGCCAAAAAGAACATTACAAATCCATATTTGTAACGAGCGAAGCAAGATTCCGGTACCCCTATCTGCTCGACTGACATGCGGTCGCAATCACGACTAATATAATGTGTTTCAATAAAGGAATCCTTTCGCCAACCCGAGGGGAGGTGATTCAGACGTCATGTTGTCACGTCATCATTCCCTCTACGCGGTTAGTCACAGAATAGTTGGAAACAGAAGACCAGGTCTATACAGTGAGTGAAAAGGCACGCGTACATAGACACACTTCACGTACATCGAGTACAAGGGCTCTCGCAACTAGCAAATTGACAGAATAGCAATACCTTCACAAGTCACACAATACCCACTAACAATGAGACAAGGGCGCACTTATAAGACGTTTGTAGTCGCCCCTATTAGGTAGGTACATAAATGGGACTTTTACAACTCACTCGAAATGTAGGTAGGTGTACCAGTTAGGTACACCCTTATATCTATGGGTACACCGTACACATCTGCCAAACCGTTCGGGGCTTCACAGAATAGATGTTATGTTGTAGTAAGAGAATATATTTCCAATATCTTTTGCACGTTTATAAAGTTCTTGCCTAGTTCCAATAATAACGAACAACTGAAAATAAAGTAGATAGTATCAGATTCAGTAACTACCAAAATCTATCGTTATTTCATAAGTTTATAATGCATTGGAAGGCCTTCCACTAGGTAGACCGATGACCTATTGGAGGTTGCGGGGACCCGTTGGATGCGAGACGCACGTGACCGGTCATTGTGGCGACGCCTGGTGGAGGCCTATGTCCAGCAGTGGACGTCTTTTGACTGAAATGGTGATGATTATTTATCTACACATTCATATCAGATCTGGTTGGGAGAGCAGTGGTGGCCCAGTGGTGGCGGCCTCGACTTACGAACTGTGAGTCATGGGTTCGAATCCAGTCAGGCGCATTACTTTGTGTAATTTATTTCAACACCACTGCTCTCAAAACGGTGAAGGAAAACATCGTGAGGAAACCGGCATGTCTTAGAATCAAAAAATTCGAAGACATGTGACATCTACCAATCCGCACTGGGCACGCGTGGTGGATTATAGCCCATCCCTTTCCTAGAGAGGAGGCCTGAATCCCTGCAGTGGGAACATTATAGGCTGATGATGATGATGATGACATTCATATCTCGTCTATGTGTGCGTGAGCCTGATATCATTCGCTATATGGACTTGATCTTCTGTCGTTCCATCATCTATCTATTCCGTGGTACAGGCCTGCAACAGATCTATAAGCTCTATGTTATGAGGAATAGATGTTATAACGCCGGTACGCCCCCTAGTTTGAGGAATGATTTATGTACGCAACGCGGTCCAAAGGATTGATGTGATTTTTTATGATTCTCGGTTTTTCTTCTGATTTTGACAGTGCTTCTCTCTACGTAATTTTTATCTTTATAGGAAGAAAAGTTTTGGAACAATCTTGCTTGATGGAAGATTTTTCTTGCAAATTCTTATATAAAATTTTATGGTGTAGCCCAAACGACAATTCCACCAAATCTACAAAATGCCTGTAATGGACGGGATAGAGCGTTGATGTCCAATAGTGCACTTGTATATAGGCATTAACTGAAGTGTTGCCTATTGTAAGTGAAAGCTATCCTTGATATGCAAGATATCCTTTGTATTATGGTAACTATTCATCATCACCATGCAAAGCCCGATTTTACCCACTGCTAGGTAGAAGTCTTTCATTGCGTGTAACAAACTCCACGTTCGTGTGCCAGCCTTATCCAGAATATTGCCGCGATGCCAACAATGTCTGCCCATCTCACGGCCAGACCACCAACACGTCTCTTGCCAGTTCTTAGACAACACTCGTGCACGGTTTACCTTCAGATGCCATCACTCCGCTTTGCTATCAACATCAATTGAAATTAAATAAGGGTAGGTCCTCAATTTTAACTTGCGTATACATAAAATATGTGGCTGAGCGATTGACTGCTGCACAACGTGTCACTGGTTTGAACCCCGCACGGAACAAATATTTATATGGTCTATAGATAGTTGTTTTGGGTTTGGCTGTTTGTATAAACGCGAGTTTAAATGATTGTAATTGAACCCACGATACAGGAGATATTCCAAGTGTGGGGCAAGTTCTTTTTTAAAGAATGAAAATAAAACTGCTGCATCGTAACATTCGACTGCATCGCCATGACTTACGAAAATAAATCGTATTGCATTTAACAATGGACCCACCTGCAGTTTTATTTTCGCAGCTCAGAGTCGAAAAGCGTTAAAAGTTTATTCAAAAGTTTCAAGAAGGCACACAGAGTCGTTGTCGGCAAGTAGCTGGGTAGCGTTGTACCTGGCGTAGTTGGGTAGTGTTGTACGTGGCGAATAAGGCGACAGATGACGCTGTAAGCGGTGAGAAGTTTTCAAAGAATAATATTAACATGAATCTTGAATGTTCCGGAAGGTTTGTGAGTTATTTTACTATTCTGATTCTGGCTTTGGTATTATTTTTTGTCCCCAACCGTATATTCGAGAAAACTATTTATTGCGTGAATACTGTTAAAATAGAGTATGATGTTAGTCTACAAAGAAATTATGTCTTAACCTAGTGAACGTTTTATCTTGTATACAACATAGTGTCATGCCTATTTTATACAATGGTACATGTAGATATATGTATAACTGAATGTGGGTTAAGTATGTTCAAGTCTAGGAGAGCAATGGCGGCCCATTGGTGGCGGCCCCGAATTATGAACGTCGTGGGTTCAAACCCAGGCAGGCACATTACTTTGTGTAATTTGTTTCATTACCGCTGCTCTCAAAACGATGAAGGAAAACTTCGTGAGGGAACCGGCATGTCTTAGAACCGAGGAATTCAAAGACATGTGACATCTACCAATCCGCCCTGGGCCCGCGTGGTAGATTATTCCCTCTCCCTCTCAAAAGAGAAGAGGCCTGTGTCCCAGCAGTGGGGATATTAATAGGCTGTTGTTGATGATGATGTTCAAGTCTTATGTAATAGGGGACGTGCCTATCGCCATCTCTGACCCAGTAACACTTTAGTCGACTTGGTAATCGAACCTGGATTTCTTGCGGTAGCCCGAGAGCACTAGCGACCTCGAGACAAAGTTAAACGATGCAAGACTTATTCGACAAATTCAAAACAACAATAATATATGATGAGTAAATCATTAATACCAAACACACGACCTGTGAAACTTTACTTAGAATGAACAAATCGGTCCCTAAACTTTTTATATCAATACAAAATAAAACTTAGTAGAATTAAAAGTAAATACGAGAACCCTTCGAATATCCCATTCCGGTCCTAACTCACATCATTTAAAAATAATCACTTTCTTCCCAACTGAGTATTGTCGGTCAAAACACCATTCAGATCAATTTTTATTGTCTCGCATAACGGCTTGGCCACGACTTACACGCTCAAACAACACGCGTTTTGCGATAGCGAAAAATAAAACAAATAGAAGTTTATTAGATCGCTATGAGTCATGTGGACCAGAACCGAGATACCGAGTTACCGTAGGCTCTTGAAGCGGTTTAGAAACTCTGACACTAGAGTGCGTGGGGTCTTTAGTCCTTACTGCCCACACAATAAGAACAACAGCTGTTTTTTTGGAAACGCGTGTAGGCACGTATGCTTGCGCCTTTAAAGCTAATAGCTTAAATCAATGGACATTTGCGCTAATATATTAGCACGAGTGTCCATTGTTTTGAGCGATCATTCTGGAATATGCGAATAAGTGCGTTTGGTTTTTAGGGTTCCGTAGCCGAATCTCTGTCTGTCCGTCTGTCCGTCCGTATGTCACAGCCACTTTATTCGGAAATTATTAAGATTACACAGTTTAAACTTGGTACGAAGATGTATTCTGTAAACCGCTTTACGATTTTTTTTGTATGGAACTGAAACTGAAAAAAAAACTTTTTTCATCAAACCATGTGGGGTGTTTAAAGACAGGTCTTAAAAAATGGCATTGAGGTGCCTAATACAATTTTTCTCAAAGTCAATCGTTTGAAAGATAAACACTTCCAAAGTGGTAAAATGTGTAAAACTTTTTAACTAAGTGAGTGAAAAATCTAAAAAACATGTATGCTTTAAATCGCAAAAGAAACTTTCAACCAAAATTGGTTTGAACAATATAAAGTAAATAGTTTTTGAGATATAGCACATTAAAAAAACCGCAAATTTTATATAACTTTGTCATTCATACAAACACTATGAAAAACAAACTTATTACAAAATGTGTTTTCCTGTTGCTGCCTTCCCTACTACGATGGTACGGAACCCTTCATGTGCAAGTCCGACTTGCACTTGGCCAGTTTTTCAAGCATGTCATTAAATGCGGTGCACGGGTAAGCGCGTAAGCCGATACGAGCTTACGTGCAGGCAAATACTCTTATTTATAATCGCTCATAAGAAGTAAAACGCGCAGGTGACTCTAGACGCAATCCGCATGGGCTGAGGTCGTGAACGGAGCCTCAGTCCAATTTTTATTGTCCCACATATCGCTTCAGGTCACCATTTAAAGCCATGGAAGAGTTTCCCATCGATGTACGACAATTATTACGGAAAACTGCCTTCTACCGGTTTATGGGGCAATCCGGGATTATCCTGTCCCTTTTAAATGTTGTACAATGTCATAAAAGAACAAATGGGGTACGTTTAATAGATCGTAAGAGGAAAATTTCTGAAGATGGTGCACAAAGGCGAGTTCTTGGAAATGTTAATAATTTGGAAACTTAATATTGTAGCATTCATTTGCAGCTACAATATTATCTGTGAATATTAAATATTAATTACATGAAAAGTATCATTATTTATACCTGTAATAAATACTAATATCGCACTCATCTCTCTACTGAACAGTATTTTGGGTTTAGGCCTTTCTTGGAGTGAAAGAGACCGGATCCTATGCATAGCCTTTCTTTAACTGAGTTGTGTCTGCTTCCAGTCTAACCAGATGTTAGGTTCTATTCTTCATCTTTTCGAATGGATGACACAGATTGTGTTCGAATAGTTTGCAGCAACCTAGACAGCTCTGCCATTTGCTTAATTAAAGTCCTCTTTTTTAGGAGTGTGTGAAATCATTAAATGACTCCTCCCATTTTAGGCTGCGCGGTAGGAAGTGTCAGACTTCTACTGACTAAAAACCACCCATGTTAATTCTTAGCCCTTTGTGTCGAGGCCCCGCGGTATCTCTTCCGCAACAACCCGCAGCCCCGACGGGTTCATTCAAGTTCTTGAACATGCAGTTAGTTGTGCACGACGAGCAATGTTCCATTATGGTCATCTACACTAATTTTTTAAATAGAAAAGATTTGTATTTTTGTGTGTATGTTTGTAATGAATAAACTCAAAAACTCCTGCGCCCATTTAAAAAAATATTTAATTATTAGAAAGCTACATTCTCCCTGAGTAACATAAGCTACTTTTTATCCCTGTATTCTCTCGGGAACGGGAACTACGCGGGTGAAACCGCGTGGCGTCCACTAGTGGTTATATAAAACTCAGACGTGATAATCATCATCAGCATTTAAAGTCTCATCATCATCATAATGTTCCCACTGCAGGGACTCAGGCCTCCTCTCTAGGAGAGGGATGGGCGAAATTCAAATTCAAATCCACCACGCGGGCCCATTGATGAGAGATGTCACAATGTGTTTTCGATTTTTTTGATTCTAAGACATGCCGGTTTCCTCACGATTATTTTATGGGACTGAAACATGACTGTCGAAATATGGTTGTACTATTAAGTACACCTCTGCCTATTCCTTCAGGGATTACGGCCGTGATGTTATATTATATTAATATGTAGTAAACAAAAAGAAAATCAATAAGTGAAGTACAGTCCAGTTTCCTCCGAGTAACAATCAAAAGATCGTAAAAGTGAGATATTTATGTCAGCCTGGTATTAAATTATTTATTGGATGGCATCTTCATAGACTCAGCCACAAATTGGAGTGTGTCAGTAATCAGCCGTAAGTGACGTCATTTTCTGGGTAGTACGCACTACGATCAAACTATGGTAGTGATGCCTGTTTTGCGGTTTATAGAGGACAGTAGTTAAGATACGATGAAGGGTTCTTTTGGGACGTCCCAATTCACTTTGTGTTTTACAGCCGGTGTATTTGAGTGTTTGATAAAAGCTTAGGTCAAATGATAGAACAAATCCTGAGGAAAGCTGTAAATTCTAGATCCCATTTTTTTATTTTATGTAAGTCTTGTTTTTGAATTTAACTTTTATTTCCTGTCATATTTTTATATTAAAGTAACAATTTTTATCAGTGTGAGTGTAATAAAAACGTTTTCTTGTTTTCTTTAAATAATATTTTTTTTCAAAAATGGAAATTTATGTGGCATCCACCGACCACACTTCACTAAACCTAGGTGAAGAAAATTGAACTGTGATGTTGATTTTAAAGTATTTTTGGTATTAAAGCTCGTGTTCGAATTTATTTAGATGTTTCAAAACTAAAATCATATTGCCGATTAAATATTAATAGTAGTACTGATCTTTACAGTCAGTAAAGAACTTTTTTTATTATTAAAATTAGGTCGTACACAACAGTTAAAAAATTACATAAAGGTCATTGGGCACCTTAGTATGGAAACCATACCCATGGCGGACACAAACGAAATATAGCAGAATATATTGTTATATGGCTTTGATTTACTATGGAATTAGTCGCATTAATGTGAGCCACGGGAATCTCGAAAAATTCAAGTGTTAGAAACTGGTAAAGGGAAGATGAATAAAACGCTAATATTCATGTATTTTTTATTCAATTTGATCCAAATCAAGCATCAAATCATTTAAAAAAGCAGCAGGTGCGTCTGTTGCTTCCTGATGTCTGGCCCAAGACAGATAATAAACTATGCTAGCGATATGGGCGCAGCTCCCGACAGTGCGGCGGCCGTGTATACATGAGCAGTAGTATTCTTCTATTCTTTGTCTTCCGTGTTGTGTTGGGTTTAACAAAATATATGTATAGTACTGTTTCATTCGAATATGACGTGACTGGATTCGCCCTCTGATCAATATTTTATTATCAATTAAATGTTGGTGTCGATACATTTCTATGATATAATCCCCGTTTGGTCGTATGTGCTCGTGACAATAAGACCTTGCGATTCTCAAATGGTATGAGCCCAACGTGAATAAGATTAAATCTTCAAAGCTCAGCTGTGGAAAATCCTCAAAGTCTGGACTGTTTCCATCTAGAGGCACAAATGCTACTCTTTGTCTGTTCAAGTTATTTGTTGATACGTATTCTGCCAACTCATTTTCTCTGTTTATATTTTGATTTATAATATCCACAAACTGCTCGGCGTATATATTGTCTTCGTATGGCCGCCGAGTAGCGTTGATAATTGCCGCGGTTATTTTAAAATCAGTCATCATATTTCGCATCGCAACATTAAAATATGTATGTCGAAATATTTTAAAATCTTTCTTAAATCGTCCATTAATTGTTTCAATCACCCAACGGCACATTGTAATTAACCGAGATTTATTAGCGTCAGGTGTAGATAACTGTTCTCCTCTTCCTCTAGTTGGCGGCATGTAGGGATTATATCCACGTTCTTCAATAGCAGGGATAGAATCCCGAAAGCCACGGTCCAGTAGAAACACGTCGTTAGGTCTAAGATACCAATGCCAAGCTGAGCTTTCTTGCATCAGGCTGCGCATAATAGTTGCATCCGAAGTAGTTGCTGAATACGGTCCTACGACTTCTATTATATAGCCGTCTGTACATACGATTAGAAAAGGTTTTACCAGGTTGCGGAATTTGTGAAGGCTGTAGGTTTTTCTTTGGAATAGGAAATTCGCACTCTTCTGAAGGTAAATATATGTTCCGTCGAATACCAGAATGGCTGCCGGTTCATTTTGGCTACCACCAAAAATATGGGTTGGGATACGAAGATTTCTTGCCACCACTTCTTCTCTGGTTATATGATTTAAACCCAGGTAACGTGGAACAAAATCTTCAGTTAAGCATTCTCTCGCTATTTTTAACTTCCTCTCTAATGTTCTTCTAGATATTTGGAATTTCGTAGCTAAGCGCTCATCAGATTGACCAGTTCTTACTTTAGTCAAATAAATTCCTAAAGTGGTAGCAGGACGATCAGACCTGTTACGAAGAGACGGTGTTTGTTCTAAAATAGTCATAAACTGATTTTTAGTTAAAGCTGTCCAAAAATGGAAGTGGTTGTCATCAATTGCTTCAATATTTTCAAAATCCATTTCAGACCTGCTTTCTAATCCCCATTTATACAAGTTGATTATGTCAAGTACATGAGCATTATTAAAGCTTTCATGTGTCGTCGGGGCATTCACAAGTTCTTCCCAATCATTTTGAACTAAATGAGGGTGGCAAACTCTAGCAAGTTCCGGTATATACAAATTGTGATTGTGCAACAGGTAGAACTTGGCGTAGGTTGGCACACGATGAGTAGTCATACCTCTGCAGTTTAGAAATAAACAGCGTCTCGCTGTCTTTGATACACGTCTATATCCAGTAACAGAAATAAAACCAGGACTCTGTTGATCCCCGACTTCTATTTGTTGGACCGCCACCGCCTCTCCAACTTCTTCTTGATTTGCACCTTCTTGTACTGGCTGGGGTGGCATATCATCTGATAGCTGGTTATGCAATGCTCGATCATATCTTTGCCAGCAAGGGTGGCATATAGATCTTGTGCCGTCAAAAGAAATCTGAAACAAGATATAACATTCTGTACATTTGTATAAAAACATAAAATATCTAATAAATATTTTATAGTAGTTTCGAAAAATAATCTTTTATTTCACTGAAATCCTTTATGGCTGTTCTTTATGCATAAACAATAAGTTCTCAAAACATCTCTAAGGTTAACTGATACAGGTAAAATGCTTAGCATTACGGTTGCTTTTGTACAATAATAGTTAAGATTGTGTAAAATAAAACATAAATAAAAACAATAGATTGGTCGACAAAGACTCGCTTCTTGCGCTTTGTTTTCTTAGTAAATAGATAGATAGATGGTGTACAGACAGAGTAGGTACTTACCTCGCGTGGTATGATTTCTTGTAATAACAACACTACGAGATCCCGGTACCTTTCGAGAAAGATTGCATTAAGACTGTGTTTTCTTCGACGTAACACAGATCGATTGCACGACACACAACTGTTTTGTCTTTCCATATCGACGAAAATCCAATCCAAAAGCAAATAACCAGAGTCCATGAAACACGCTAATAGTAGTCGTTAAAACAATAGATAAAACAAACCAGGTAAACGTACAGATCGCAACGGTAGCTAACGAAGGACTGCGCGGGGGGCGGTGAGTCAGTGCGCGAGCGCAACGAAACCTTTTCTACTAAACTTGTTTAATGTGCGAAAGAGACAGCGTATACATGCTTCTGAACATTGGCTCAACCGTGCAAAATGCTGTATGGTTATAAGATGAAAAAAAATCGTCTGAAACTGTTTTTTTTTTTTTTTTAAACGGTCCTGTACATTTTTCTCCATCGATTTTTAATAAAATAATTAAATGCAGTGAAAGGTCATATTATTACCCTTAGTTTAAAACTATTTTGGTTAATGTCCGCCACTCTTCGCAAAGCGGGTCAGATATGCCCAATGACCTTTCCAGCGTTTCTTCATTTCCTCCTTTAATCTGTTGAAATAAATTTAAAATAAACAAGTTCATGCAAATACTAAGTTAACTCGGTGCCTAGACTGCAACTGCTACCAACTTTTGATTTAAGAACCTTAATTCACTAAAGAAATACAGTTTTCTTCTTAAAAATAGTGCATTTTGGCTTAAGCTTCTACAAGTAAGGTCTCGACTTGAATAGTGATCCGACGCTAAGGAGTTTTGTTAAGATGTTCATCATATTATTTTAACCACCTTTGGTTAGACTTTGAAAAAGAGAGAAGCAGCTGCAAATGGGCTGTTTGCCCGTGGAGTTAAAGTGGCCTGACGAAGTGGTCCTCCCTCCATTGTCTATAAAGATAATCACAATATAAATGAGTATGATGTACAAACTACACAAAGGTCAACGTACAGCGTAGCTCGTACAATGTATGAATGTATTAAAATAATAAAAAACCTACGCACTAAAGAACAACAGTGTCGCCCACACCGAATTTCAATACCAGACAACGCACCATACGAATAAATATATCCTCTCCACATTGGGAACCTGAACAAAATCCGTCCGTTATGACATATACGCCGATCCAAGCGGGATGCCTATCAAATATTTATGGCACAATCCTTTCCGACTGATTGCAATGTACTCGCGTCGTGACATTGAGGTACTACGCGACGGATATTAAAATGTGCCGGTGAAAAATAGTGGGGATTTATTCGTGATTTGGTTTCGAAAGGTACGTCGGCTTGATATTTCGGATCCAAAAACTACCACGTCCACTCTGAGTTACGCAGGCTCTGTCAAATATGGAAGACAAAACTACGGTAAAAAGTTTTGGGATGTTTTTTGATGATGATGATGACAAAGGCAAACTCGGTTGTGGAGGTCAGATAGGCAGCCACTCCGTAAGCATCCACTAAGACTGGAAGCTGACCCAACAAACTTGAGAACAGGCTAGGCAGATGATGATGACAAGACACTGTTGCCGGAGTAGGCTATTTCTGTTTAGCATTCATACTCTCACAACATTAGCAATGTATCACCTACTTATCGGATCCGGTCATTAGTAAATGGACGTGGAATTAATCGAATGTGCCAGTGGTAACTTACTTACCAACCTACTAGCAAAACGTCTCATTCGGAGTATGACACGCAGGCTCTGTCAAATATGGAAGACAAAACTACGGTAAAAAGTTTTGGGATGTTTTTTGATGATGATGATGACAAGGCAACCTCGGTTGTGGAGGTCAGATAGGCAGCCACTCCGTAAGCATCCACTAAGACTGGAAGCTGACCCAACAAACTTGAGAACAGGCTAGGCAGATGATGATGACAAGACACTGTTGCCGGAGTAGGCTATTTCTGTTTAGCATTCATACTCTCACAACATTAGCAATGTATCACCTACTTATCGGATCCGGTCATTAGTAAATGGACGTGGAATTAATCGAATGTGCCAGTGGTAACTTACTTACCAACCTACTAGCAAAACGTCTCATTCGGAGTATGACAGAGACGTGGTGTTTTGGGTTCTCAGAGAGGAGGATAACAGTGTCTGATCACAGGGGAGTTGAAACGTCCCGGTACTGTACCCGACTGATTCAGCCCCGTTTTAGATTTTAATTTCAAGCTGATTTATTAAAAGCAGTGTTTTGCACTTCGGATGGTCTCGTTACTCTAATGGGCGGTTTTCTGTTTTCAGTTGAAGCTACAGTTTTCTGTTTTCAGTTGTCTTTATTTGTGCCTTGTTGATGGCAATAGGACCTATTTAATGGGACTTAAGCATAACTGGTAAATCCCTTCAGGGATTACAGGCGTGATGTCCTGTTATGTCGATCGCACTCAGCCTGATTTATTGCACGAAACCCATTATCTCCCCTTATGATGTTACTAACCCAATGGAATAAATCCCGACATACTCATAATCACTTCTGCCAAACAATTGTACATCTCAAAAACGTTTGACATGTACCGAAAAGTCGTCGCCAACACAAGTGCAATCAAAGTCAAACGTTCATCACTCAAGTACGTATTGTCGTCGCGAAATCTTCGCTACTCTCCGAGATTGACATCTCTCTCAGTATTTGCTGTACACTCTTCTGGCATTGGTGACACATTTTTATTTAGTGTCTGGTAAGTAATTGTTTTTATTATCAAGAAAAATGATGCTTGTTAAATATAACAATTTCATTTGCCAGGATCGTCACACACTGAAGACGGTCGTCGCCACCGAGGCTGGCCCAAGAAACACTGTCGTGGCGATTTGGTCTCGTTCTGATTGGAGAGAAGGCAAAACACCGGGAGAGCTGGAAAGGAATGGGGATGACATTGCCTAGCATTGGAGAAACAAAATTGATTTTAAGAAGACTTTTTATTTATCTAAATATTTACAGGTGGTAAGAAAGTTATGAGCAGAATCAGAGAAACTATTATCAGAGAAAGTCTGAACTTGTGTTTGCTGCCAATGTTCCCAAACCTGTTACAATCCCACCCTTGGGATTCACTCTATGTGAGAGCAAGTGTAGCATCATACACCACGCCAACTCTAAAAAAAACTAGTTTATTCTGCTCACCAATGATTAAATCATTATAATATCTTGCAATACACGCTAAAGTTATATTAAGAGGTTTATAAGAATTTCAGAAAGATAACTTTGGTCACGTGAAATAATGAAAACGTGATAGTATTAAGTTTATAGATATTCTTAAATGACACCTGATATTTTGTGGCCCCGTGACCCATTACTTTTCTATTTCCATTTTCTCTTTGTTATCTTTCTGAACTTATTTTTTGTTCTGTTGCCGTGCGAACTTACCTACTTTCGTTTCAACATTATAAAAACAATATTGATGTTTTACTAGCGTCAACTGAAAACAAAAGGCTCATCAATTGCACGCATCCTGCGGCTCTTTCTCACTCTTTTTTGATGCAAAAAAAACGTAAAATAAAGATCTGGAAACGTAACTTTGAAAAACGTTTGTCACACCAATGATTTTTCCACATCATGTTTATGATAATGCTAGTGCAGTACCTTTGAAGTCGATCTGCTGATCGGCTGCGTTAACCAACTTTCGTTCTTTGCCGACTGATTAGATTTTTCAACTTTTTAACTGACTTCCAAAAAGGAGGAGGTTTACTATTCGTGTGTAAGTTTTTTTTTTTAAGGTTGCACTGTCCCGACGAAGATTTTATTCAAATCCGTTCATCCGTATAGGGGTTATGGCTAAAGAAATGGACATACATACATGCGGGTCAAACACACAATAACGCTACTTTTGGGCTAATTTTAAGGTTTTTAATTTCACTAAATAGTATAATTGGACAACAGTTAAAAAGCTAAATAATAAATGGTGTGGTAATATTAGTGAATAAAATTCCTGTTTTTAAAGTCTTCATCATCATCTTCCTTGCTCTTATCCCATACTATTTGGGGTAGGCACAACACGTTTTCTTCTTCCATTCTTCCCTGTACATTGGCTTCATTGTTTTTAAATTTTAGATGGATTTACTTTTGAAACTAGATTCAATTCTTGTGACTGATTTATAGAAACTAATTCGAAATCAAAATATTTTTATTTCACATTGGCCTACATGGGCACTTATAAAACGTCGATAAAAAGGTGCAATTGGTTAAGTACTGTCACGTTTACGCCAACGTCACGTTCTACGTTCATTTTTACTAGACAAAAGAGTCAACACACCTTTTACCATACACGGACCATGTTACGACTAAGCGGCATACACAGGTCAGCCACCTGAGAGTCCTGAGACTCACGTCATGTAAATGAGTGTGCTTATACTTCTAATGGAAGACTTTCTAACTAGCTTCTATTCTTCTGTAGGTTCCAGTCATAGAGTAAGAAAACATCGAGCCGGCGGCATCTAGATACGGCAAGATATTCATAAAATTCGTGGTACCTAAAGTGCAGAATTTAAATTAATTTTGATAGCAGTTGTGCTGATGGTCTCATCTTATTTGCACCGACTGCTACTGAGTTACAAAATATGCTCCAAGATGCGAAGGAATGAAGATAGTGTTGTGAGGAAAATGTTGAGTATGAATGTAGATGGGTTTAAGAGTAGAGGAAGACCAAAGAAACGATGGATGGACTGTGTGAAGGATGATATGGCTAGGAAGGAGGTGACTACCGACATGACGAGAAATAGAGAAGTATGGAAGAAAAAGACATGTTGCGCCGACCCCAAATAAATTGGGATAAGGGCAGGAGAATGATGAATGATGATGATCTGAGCACAGCAAGTTGAGGTTAAACTAATGATGAACCTGTCAAAGACTAAAGTCATGACCAACAGCACAAAAAGTGGGATTGAGTTAGATGGGCAAGAAATCCACTACGTCGAGGAGTTCATTTATTTGGGCCAGCTAGTTTCCTTCAAAAGCAGACAAGACAGAGAAATCGACCGCCCGTGTCGAAAATGCTTGGAAGAGCTACTGGTTCATGAAGTCGCTGATGAAGGGTGACCTACTCTATCCCCGAAGCGCAAACTCATCGACATGATGGGCATTTTGCCCATCCTAACCTAAACTTGCTCAAACTTGGTCCCTGACCGAGTCACAAAAGTCCAAATTCAAGGTTAAGGTCGCCAAAGGGCGATGGAACGAAGCGTATTGGGTGCAAAGCTCAGCGACAGAATACCCAATATCTCAATACAAAAACTTTAACGCGTGCCGTGGCGACGGGTACGCAGAGGGCTCCGCCAGAGTGGCGTGCTTTCTTGCTCGCAGTGTTCGTTGTTGCGGGCATTCGGCGGCGCGTGGTTCGGCGTGGTGGCTTTCAGAATGACGTATTGCACTCGTAGTTTTGTATTATGAATTATTGTTCTTCTTAAATTCAAAAGTGCCTAAGGTTTAATTAAAATAAATGCTTTGAGTTTGAGTTTGAGTCCCAGCATCAACATTACAGGCTTATTATGCTATGATATGTAACACTTTTTAACGGTAAAATTTACAAGAGACAGTCCTCTAAAACGCCTTTTCTTTTGCACAACTTATGTACCTGATCGCCATCCCCCGTTTCTGTACGTCATAGCATGTTTTCTGTAAGAATGGTATTAGATGTGTATAATCAACTCGACATCTACCGTGATTCCCTACCTAACCAGCGTTTAACCTAAGCGTTTTACGAAATTCCTAGTATATTGGTTAGGTACCTACCAGAAATTTCGTGAAACGCTTAGGTGGGTTGGTGATGTTGTGGTTAACATCACGCCTGTAATCACCGAAGAGTTAGGCAGAGGTGTGCCCATAAGTACATACACATTTTACTAGTTATGTTTAAGTATCATGTCACAGGGGGCGAGTCTGTTGCTATCATCAAATTCCTGGTAACCATTCCAAATTCTAGTCTAGACGTAGAAAATATTGACGATGCCGCATCTAGCAGCAGCCGCGGGGCTCGGTGCTCTAGTCTGTGGTTTTAATCTTAATCATACTATGAAGCATGATAATGTTGGTTTTAGTCCAGATTTTATTCAACATCACTATTATTTTAAAACAAAGTCCTCCGCCGCGTCAGTCTGTCTGTCTGTTTGCGACAAACACAAAAAAAAACTGATTTTTATGATGTTTTCTCCAATGGATAGAGTGGTTCTCAAGGAAGGTTTTAGTATATTAATTATTTCGAAATTCAACTCCTAAGAGAGTTAAATAGGAGATGAAAGTTTGTTGGAATATTTTTCGACATCCACACGGGCGAAGCTGCGGGCAAAAGCTAGTAAAATATAATAATGTGATGTAAGGTATAGTTACGACCCCACCGGAGTGTCCCCACGTTGCCGTCGTGGTGGGGCTTGAGTGTCTCAGTGATCCTTGGAGCTCTACCGGTAGATATACTCATGCCGGAAAGGTCCAAGTGTGAGAGGCCAGACAAAGAGGGACACGCGAGGGGCGCACCGCCCGGAGACGTGGACAGTGTTCGGGTTCTCGGGCGGTGTGCCTGTCGGAGGATGGAACCTACTTGCTGCCCTCTGGTTCGCGTCTGCTTATCAGACGTGACTGTGAGGGCGGTGAGTAGGCGGAGGGAGAGAGTAGAGGAGAGGTTAGGGACCACACCCTTTAAAAGGAAAACAAAAATGAATAAGACAGACGCAAAGAGTTTACCCCAGGGCGGTACCAGCTGCTTAGCAGCTGGAGAATCCGCCACGGTCCCTAGCGGACCGTCAAGCCCCTCGTATTCTGGGGGGGGCAACGAATGTCTTGATCCAACACCATCTGCCAGTGGCAGCAAGAGCCGAGGAGGCTCCCGGCCCAAAAGTCCTGTGGCCGGCGCAAAGGCTCCCGCCAAATTTTGGCGGAAGGGCTCGCCTGAGCGGCGAAAAGATGCGGGGTCGGAGTCTGACTCTGTGTCTGGCAGCTCGGTGAGCTCTGGGCGCGAGGGCTCTAGGCGCGAAGACTCTGGGCGCGAAGGCTCGGAGGCTGCTGCGGAGCGTTTCCGCAAGCGGCCCAGACCGAGCCAGGAGGAGTCTTCGTCCAACGGAGACCTGACCTCGGCCCGGAAGGTCCCCAAAAGTGGGCGGGGGAAGGGCGGAAGGGGGAGACGGCTCGCTTCTAAGGCGGCCGGCCGGCGAGCCGCGGAGGGCGCCGGGGAGGGGGTTCACCTTAATCGGAGGATTCTCTCCTCGGAGTCTTCCGACTGCGAGCCGGAGGCGGTGACCGGTGGCCGCTCAAGTCAGGAGTGCATGGCCGGGTTTGAGGCAACCATGAGGGCTGCGATACGCGATGTGGCCTTGAAGAGGACTTTTGAGTCCAAAAGCAAGGCCATTATCGCGGCCTCAGCCTCCATTCTTTCGGCTGCGGAGGCGCTGCGCCGTGGGCCCCCGCCGTCGGATGAAATGGCCGCAATACGGGCGGAGGTCGCCCGTTCGGCGGCCGCGATAAAGGATCTCCGGGAGGAAAACGGGAGGCTCCGAGCGGAGTTGGTAGGGCTCCGAGGAGTCGGCCCCAAGGAGGTCCTTCAAGAGGGGCGCGGGTGCGGACAAAGCCAGCCCCCAGCTGCCGAGGACCGGGACATGAACCCGAATCGGCAGGAGCTGGCTGATCTCCGCAAACGGCTCTCCGTCATGGAGGGCATTGTCCTGCGCCCCTCACTGGGGACGAAGACTTTTGCGGACGCTGCGGCCGGTGTCCCCAAGGCGGGGCCGTCTGGCCAGCCTAGTGGTGGGGCTGCAAAGCCCTCTGGGAAGCCGGCTCCAGCGAAACCAGCGCCGGCGCCGGCTAATAAGACTGCGGCCCCGCAGAAGAGCAAGGCGGAACCCTCCCATCCGAAGGGCAAGACGCCTGCCCAGAAAAAGGGCAAGGCGCCTGCCCAAAAAAAGGGCAAGGCGGCAGCGGCAAAGGAGCCGGTGCCAAAAGCGGACCCGCCACCCACTCTCCCTTCGCCCCCAAAGCCTCCCGAGGCCGAGGACGGTTGGCTAGTGGCCGGGGCGAAGCAAAAGGAGCGTAAGGCGGCCCAAAAGGCCAGGCGGGCCGACCGAAAGCGCCGGCGTAAAAAGCGGAGCGCCGCGGCGAAGCTGCGTGCCCCGAAAACCGCGGCTGTAGTCATTACGCTACAGCCGGACGCGGCTAGTAAGGGCATGCTGTACCGCGACGTTCTCGCCAAACTGAAGGCGACAGTGAACCTCGAAGAGCTCGGGATCACCGGGGGCCTCCGTGTTCGAGTCACCGCGACAGGGGCTCGAATGATGGAGGTTCCCGGGGAATCGAGCGCCTCGTCCGCGGACGCTCTAGCAGAGAAGCTCAGGGCGTCCCTAAATGCGGACGAGGTCCGAGTGTCGAGGCCCATCAGGTGCGCAACTCTGCGCATCCTGGGCCTTGACGACTCGGTCTCCGAGGAGGAGGTGCTGGCCGCCGTCACCGCGGCCGGGGGGTGCTCCGCCGAGCTGGTTAAGGCGGGCACCCTACGACCGGACCGCGAGGGCATGCTGACTGTAACGGTTAGCTGCCCTGTGACGGCGGCGAAGAAAATTGCGGAGGGCCACACCCTAAAGGTTGGCTGGTCGAGGGTGCAGGTCAAGCTGCTTGAGCCCAGACCTCTGAGGTGCTTCCGGTGCCACGTGGGGCACCATGTAGGGTGCCGTTGCACCTCGGAGGTGGACCGCAGCGAACTTTGCTTCCGCTGCGGTCAGCCCGGTCACAAGGCCGCGGCTTGCCTGGCCACGCCGCACTGCGATGCATGTGCGGCGGCTGGGAAGCCGGCCGAGCACCGGGCGGGGGGCAAGGCCTGCACTCCACCCGCCAAGGCCCAGGGGAAGGGGAGGCCCTCCGCAACCACCAACCCCACCGTCGCCAACGCCGCAGCCGCCGCCGCCGCCGCCGCTGCAGCCAACGCCGCCACCGCAACTCCCGCTGCGGTGGTGCCACAGGAGGTCCCGGAGGGGGCTGAAATGGACTGCCATTAATGGCCCCATTAAGCCTCCTCCAGGCGAATATCAACCACTGCGCCTGCGCTCAGGATCTGTTGCTCCAGAGTATGGCGCAGTGGTCGATAAACATCGCCGTGGTCGCTGAGCCCTATTTTGTCCCGCCCAGGCCAGACTGGGTGGAGGACCTTAGTGGCTCAGTGGCCATTATTGCGTCGGCCGCCGCCGGCACCCCGACCCTTGAGATGGTCAAAAAGGGTCAGGGGTGCGTAGCAGCACGGTTCGGAGAGATCGTAGTCGCGGGAGTCTACTTCTCTCCGAGCCGAACTCTCGCCGAGTTCCAAAACTCCCTCAGGGAGTTAAGTGTCGTCATCGGAGGCTATTCCCTCCCCGTACTAGTGCTCGGGGACTTCAACGCCAAGAGCTTGGCTTGGGGTTCCCGTTACACGGATGTGCGGGGTGGGATGGTCGAGTGCTGGGCTCTGGAAACAGGCCTGGACATCCTGAACCGGGGTTCTGTACCCACGTGCGTGCGGATGCGGGGCGAGTCGGTGGTGGACATCTCGTTCGCCAGCTCCGCTCTGTCGCGGCGTGTCGTTGACTGGCGCGTCATGGAGAGGGTGGAGACCCATTCCGACCACCGGTATATCCGGTTTGAGGTCTCTGCCCAGTCCCCGAGTGCGCCGGTCCCACAGACCCCGAGTGGTCCGCGTTGGGCGCTGAGGCAGCTGGACAGGGAGCTCCTCCTGGAAGCCTCGATCGTGCGGGCCTGGGTGCAATCACCGGTCAGGCCCGCCGACGTAAACACCGAGGCGGGTTGGTTCCAGGAGGCCATGTCCGAGATATGTGACATGGCAATGCCCCGAGTCCGGCCAGGAAGCGCCCGGCGTCAGGTGTACTGGTGGTCGCAAGAGCTGTCGTACCTGCGTAAACAGTGTATGGCGGCGCGGCACCTGTACACCAGGCATCGCAGGCGCCGCATTCGGCCTCCGAATGCGGAAGCCATTGAGGCGGAGCTGTATGAGGGGTACAGGGCGGCGAAAGCCACCCTCCGCGAGGCTTGTAAGCGGGCCAAAAATGAGGCCCGCGAGGAGATGCTGGAGACTCTGAACAGAGATCCGTGGGGGCGCCCTTACAAGACGGTGCGGAATCAACTCCGCACCCGGGCCCCCCCGCTGACGCAGAGTCTCCGGCCTGAGCTCGTGGAGGACGTGGTGAGCGCTCTGTTCCCTTCGCGAGGGGAGCATCCTCCCCCGCCAATGGCTCCGCCATCCGCGATGCCGGAAGCGGACTATTCAGGAACCGATGACGACATTCCGGAGGTGACTGGGGTAGACCTGAGAGCGGCGGTACGTAGGCTGAGTGCCAAAAATACCGCCCCGGGACCCGATGGCTTGCCTGGCAAAGCCTGGGTCCTGGCCTCAGAGGCTCTTGGGCCCCGACTGGAGGGGTTCTTTAGCGCATGCATGGAGAGAGGCCAGTTCCCGCTTCGTTGGAAGACGGGGAAGCTGGTCCTCATCCAGAAGCCGGGGCGCCCGGCGGACTCGCCGCATACCGGCCCATTGTGCTGCTCGACGAGGTGGGCAAGCTCTTTGAAAGAGTAATTGCAAACCGCCTCGCCGAGCACCTGGAGGGAATGGGTCCGGATCTTGCGGAACACCAGTTTGGTTTCCGCAAGAGGCGCTCGACGGTGGACGCCATCATGCGCGTGAGAGCCCTCACGACGGGGGCTGCGGTCTCTCGGGGCGGTGTGGTCTTGGCGGTGTCTCTCGACATCGCCAACGCCTTCAACACTATGCCCTGGAGCTGCATTAGGGAGGCACTCCGGTATCACCGGGTGCCGACCTACCTTCGTCGTGTGGTCGGGGACTATTTGACCGACAGGGCTGTCATCTACCCTGGTCAGGACGGACAGTGGAACCGGCGAGAGATGTCGTGCGGTGTTCCACAGGGATCGGTCCTGGGGCCGCCCTTGTGGAACATCGGTTACGACTGGGTGCTGCGCGCCGACCTCCCTAGCGGCGTCAGCGTAGTCTGCTACGCGGACGATACGCTGGTGCTAGCTCAGGGTGGGTCGTACGAGGCGGCGGCCGACAGTTTGACACGCAGGGTTGCGATAGTCGTAGAGAGGATCCGGCAGCTGGGTCTCGAGGTGGCGCTTCACAAGTCGGAGGCCATGGGCTTCCATGGACGTGGGAATGCGCTGCCGTCGGGATCCCAGTTAATGGTGGGAGGGGTTCCCATCGGCGTCGAGTGTACTTTGAAGTACCTAGGACTCGTTCTCGACAGCCGGTGGAACTTCGTGGAGCACTTCCGACGTTTGGCTCCCAGACTGGAGCGGGCCGGGGCTGCCTTTAGGTGGCTCTTGCCCAATCTGGGGGGGCCAAACGCCTCCTGCCGGAGGCTCTACGCGGGGATCGTGCGGTCCATGGCCCTTTACGGGGCGCCGGTGTGGGCGCCTGCTTTGAGGAAGCGGGCCGCCCACTACCTGAACGTGCCCCAAAAGGTCATGGCCGTGAGGACGGTACGGGGGTACCGCACGATCTCCCGCGAAGCGGCGAACCTCCTTGCCGGATTGCCGCCGTGGGATCTGGAGGCGATAGTCCTCGCGCGCCTGCATCAATGGCGCGCGGAGGCGCTGCGCCGGGGGGTCACTCCGCTGCCGCGGCAAATTGCTGCGCGGCGGACAGACCTCCGGTGCGATCTCATGGCGGCATGGAGACAGCGACTGTCGCAACCCCGTGCAGGGCACGCCACGATAGTGGCGGTAAGTCCCCTCTTTGAGGAGTGGCTTGAGAGGCGCCACGGCGCCCTCACCTTCCGTCTGACGCAGGTCCTCACCGGACACGGTTGTTTCGGGAGGTACCTGCACCGAATCAGGCGGGAGGAAACGCCCGGATGCCACCATTGCGAGGATCGGCCGGAGGACACGGTGGAGCACACAGTGGAGGTGTGCCCCGCTTGGGCGGAGCCCCGCCGTGTTCTCGTAGCGGCGATCGGCGGCGGCGACCTCTCGCGCCCGGCCCTGGTGCAAGCCATGGTCCGGGGCGAGGAGGAATGGGACGCCGTCGCCTCCTTCTGCGAAGCAGTGATGCTGGCGAAGGAGGTGGCGGAACGCGAGAGGGAGAGAACCTCTCGTCCCAGCCGCCGCGGGAGGCGCTCCGGGCGTCGGGGGTCCCGCGATGACCTCCGGCCACCGTAGACGCGGGCCTGTGGACGGTGAGTGATGGGCTAACTCGCCGTCCGTCCGTCTCACGACGAAAACAGGCCGTGTCGACGGCGCGTTCGTGTTCCACGCGCGCCTCAAAGAGATGTCAGCAACATGGGAGGGGCCCGAAAGGGCCGACGCCTGTCGGGGCCGCGGGTAGTCCAACGGTTATCGCGGCCTCGACATAGAGGGCGAAGAAGGAACATGGGTGGTTTTTAGTCAGTAGAAGTCTGACACTCCCTTTCGCTCTGCCCAAGAGCGGGAGGGGTTATTCGATGATTTTACACCCACCAAAAAAAAAAAAAAAAAAGGTATAGTTACGAGATTTGGCGTCTGACGGAGGTGGATTAATTTTGTATTTAGAAATTACGAACCGTCGCGTCGTATGGTTTCTGGTGGTGTAAGTTTAATGTAAATCTATCTCAATAATGTGGCAGTTCATTATCCGTCTCTTAATTATGTTATAGGCTGGGGCTTGTTACTTACGTATTTGTAACGATATTCATATATGTAACACCTTTATGAACTTGTCATGTTTCTAAAGACTTCGTAAATAAATGGAATATTCTCGATCATATTCGGTTACCTGTACAATAAGCTGTTGTTGCTGAAATCAAGAAACTATTATACAGGTTTGATTAGTGTAATGTGATGTGGGTTCGATTGTCACACCATTTTTTCTAACTTACTTTCCGTAAATTCAGGTTTATTATTCGAAGCAAAAGTCATCCATTTCTGTCAAAGTTTTTAAAAAAACAATAATAGTTTGTACTCTAACTGCACAAATCGTTCCAATGACAATGCAACTCGACGGAAACTATTCTGCAGAAAACAACACCGTTCTACGATACGCAACAAATTCTTGTCACAGCTTGCCCATTTGCTTGCCATGTCATCCATCAAGAAAATCTACGATCCAGCTCGTTTTAACGCCTAGTCCTCTATACGTAATCTACATTCAGGTCAACGTGATAGATTATCCAAAGAAAACCAGAAAACACCAAAGACTTTGAAAGAACAATTGCTTTCTTTCTTTGAATTTCTTTTTGGGGAACAAATGAATGGAAATAAAGTGGAGGGAAAGCGGGAAAAGTCAGCGTTTGTTTGAATGAGGGTGTTACATTTTGATCGCGCGGTAATGTGACATTGAGATTATTTATTGGTTGTTTTTTCTTGGATTTCGGCGGAATTAGGACGTGATCTGTGTGGGTGATGTTTAATTATTATGTACTTAGTTTATTAACGTTATTTCGTTGTGATATCCTTGTTTGTATTGTGATTTACTTATTTGACTTGTGCTCCAGGGGCGCGTTTATCTCTAAACATTGATTCGAAAAAATGTTTTGTGTCTTGTTTTCTATAAAATGATATTACCACCTCAGACCAAGTAAAAAGTAAAGACGGAACTCTGCGAACAACAAAGTGAGGCCGGTCAAACTACGCCTCGCCGTGTACATACACAATACACGCACACACGTACAACATAAACTACGCCTTGGTCTTAAACTTTTTATTTGGTCTGAGACGTGTGTGCGTGTATGAGAGGCGTAGTTTGACCGGCCTCACTTTGCTGTTCCCAGAGTTCCGTCTATACTTTTTATTTGGTCTGAGATTACCACACTAATATTATAAAGGCGAAAGTTTGTGAGTGTGTATGTTTGTTACTTCTTCATGCAAGAACTACTAAACGGATTGATCAAACACAGATAGTTTATAACCTAGATTAACACATAGGATGTTTTTATCCTGATTTTATCTTCCCGTGGTATAATTTTCGAGTTGTAGCGGGTAAAGCCGCTGGCAACAGCTAGTAATATAAGCATAAGATAATATTGTAAGCATTTATCAAAGTCAGAAAGAAGAGAAAATCTAGAAAGTTTAATAGGCAACAGTGCGATAAATTCTCGCCTGGACAATGAGTGACATTTGCCTAGATTCATCACGTGGGAGTCGCAGTGCCGCGGGCAGCGGACACTCACACACATTCCAGCCGATTGAGCAACCAATGGCGCTTGATGCTGCATGCTTTAGTAGCTAACCTGGTGTCAGAGCTTTCATACCGACCATGGGCCTCTGACTTGGTTTTCATGTCGTCAAGAAATATCTCTCAGGCATTCTGGATTCTCGTCGACGCTGCGGGTTGTTCAAAATCAAAAATCAAAATATTTTATATCACATAGGCCTATATGGGCACTTGTAAAACGTCAACAAAAAGGTGCATGGTTTGAGTTGGTCGATTTCTATGGAGAAGAAACGACATGAAACTTTATGGTTACGTCTGTTATCATATCTATCAATTATATCTATTTGTTATGTTATCTGCTATGGTTCGAGAGAGATTCCACGGCCTCAACCTAAAGGGCTAAGAATGAACATAGGTGGTTTTTAGTCAGTAGAAGTCTGACACTCCCTACCACTCTACTCAGAGCGGGAGAAGTCATTTGATGATTTCACACATCCCAAAAAAAAAGCGTGGTTTAAAACTAGTTCCATTTATAGTAACGCTCTGTTTCAGTCAATAAATAATAAACTAGTGTGTTAAGAATATGATACTGATAACAAAAACAACTATTATAATTTTCTTGACATCGTTCCATGAAATATCTAAGTCACTATGGCAAACTAATTCCCACTTTATCAAAATGTCTACATAACACCGAAACCTAAGCCCGACCTAAATCGACACGCCGCTGGTCAACTTCGACGCCCGTAGGTCACACCCCTAACCTGCAACTGACTTTGATTGATGCCCCAACCCTCCGCCAGGGGCGCCAACGTCGCACTCATGGGATACTGTGACCATACTCGGGCTATGAATCTTGAACGAGTCACACTTTCATATGCATGACTCTTTAAGCTACATTTGTACATGTCCGTCGTTAATCGCACCAAATTTTGGGGAGAAGAACATTGGACTGGGACAAAAATGACATGACGTGACAAGGATTTTATTGTGAAATCCTATGGGATAAACAGAAGAGACACATTAGTCATACTAATGGGATTTGGTTGAGTTATTGTGGCCCTTTAAAAATGATTTAAGGTTTTTTTTATCTTGGGTGAATTCGAGATTGTTTGTGAAACTGACACTACTGAAATACAAGAACATTCATTGTACTTAAAATTGGTTTTCTAATACGACGAAAGGCTGCAAAAGGAAAAGGATTACGCCAACTTAGAAAAGGATCTGACTGCTTTTAATGCTTCCAGGTGAAACTAAACTTTTAGGGCTGTCCTTGGCAACAAAAAATAGGAGAAATATTTCCTTTCAGTTAATTTGTGATACTATTTTAAAACGCCGTTTTCTCCGAAAAAGCATAAAAGCGAAGGAGCCCATAAATCTACCCTAATCGCTTAGCCTAATAAAAAGGGGCATAACGGAAGTCTAGAAAAAATGGAAATGTAGTCCAAAATTCACAGAATCCAGTCAGATTTTATTTAAGATAGAGTAAAATAATTAAGGTGTAATGTTGTTTTTATCTAAATTCTCATCTCTACAGAATTTTATGTTCGAAAAGCGAAATCTTAATATTCCTTCAGAGACAGCAGGTATCGCAGGTATTCTTGAGAGTTTTCAAAGAAACTGGCACTAAGTACGCATACTGACGGTTTAGTGTCTTATGTTCACCTGGGAGATATCACCCAGGTGAACATTAGACATTAAAGTATCTTCAATTCACCTGGGAGATATAGTTTCACCTAGGTGAATTGAGGATACTAAATCAATGTTAAAAAAACTAATGTCCTATGTTCACCTGGGTTAAAGGACCCAGTTTTTTTTTGTTGATTGCTATCAAGTTATACATAACTTGCGGACGTCCCGTTTCCGTGGTGGTAAAGGGATAAAAAGTAGCCTATGTCACCCGGGGATAGTATAGCTTTCCAACGGTGAAAGGAATTTTCAAATCGGTTTAGCAGTTTCGGAGCCTATTCGTTACAAACAAACAAACAAACCTTTTTATTTATTAGTGTAGATGAATGCAAGCGGATCTCTCGTTATTTTCGCAAGAAATTCATTTCAAGTCGGCGCAGCGTGTCATCTTCCATACTCATCTGTTACCTCATCAGACACCTCCTTTCTTGCCCTGCCATCATAAATAAATAATATAAAAATAATAAATAATATTCCACAACTATCACACAACGCCATCTAGTCCCAAGCTAAGCAGAGCTTGTGTTATGGGTACTAGACAACTGATAAACATACTTATATATTTTTAAATACATACATATTATAGATAAATTACACCCAGACACAGAACAAATGATCGTGCTCATCACACAAACATTTGTCCTGGGTCGGAATCGAACCCACGACCTCCGGCCTAGCAGTCAGGGTCACTAACCACTAGACCAACAGGCCAGTCAAATCATAAACGTAACATAATCATAAACGTATCCTCCATTATTCAGGGCATCTACACAAAGCCAAGCCATGTTATACAAGATATGTATAGCTTATTAGGGCAGTTAACAAAAAAAAAACTAATTAGTCCGTCATTTAGATTACCAAAAAATATTAGACACGTATTTTTTTCTTTTTTCACGTAAACAAACAATGAAGACGTTACAGTGATTTGAAAACTCGTGTCACGTCATACTCTAAGACGTCACCAACACCCCCTCAAATCTTTCACGCGCTTTATCTTCGTAAATTTTTATTGATTTGATAAAACAAAAAATACGTATCCAATATTTTTCGATAATCTAACAGACGGACTAATTAGAATCACATCTTTTGATGTCAGTAAACATCCATATTTGTCACCGGGTGTACCAGATAAACGCAAAAGATTATACCTTAGTAAAATATGTTTCGCATCCGTCTTAGGAAACGTCTTAGTATAGTGATCGCAGACTACTGCTGAGCATGGTTTGATTCTCAGAAATTTCTCAGTTGATATCACCGAGTCTGGGTATCCGGTTGATAGCAATAGGCAAGCCTGCTGCCTCATTTAGCAAAATGTCTATTCACCAATCCTACAAGTCCTACTAATATTATAAATGCGAAAGTTTGTACAGATGTGTGTTACTCTTTCACGCAAAACTATTGAACGGATTTGGATAAAATTTTGGTACACAGATAAGTAGTTTATAACCTGAATTAACACATAGGATAGTTTTTATCTCGATGTTATCTTCGTGTCGGATAATTTTCGAGTTGTAGCGGGCAAAGCCGCTGGCAACGCCTAGTCCAATAAATACCAGCTCTGGATTACCTGTAAACGACCGTCATAATATTCACGTTTCTGTTAAAATACATTACAATTGTACCGGTCCTTTTAATTCAGCATGATTTAACTTTAAAATGTGCATCATAATTTAAATCTCTGATATTTTAATGCCCTGCCGATAATATCAGTAGCCGTAGTACATCAATCGGGAACCGGAAATTGATTGCCCATTACTTAACTTCATGTGACCGAGGTTTACATCGTACTTTATGAACCATAAAAATATTAAAAAGGGTGCATTATTTTTAAAGTTGAGTGAAAGGTTTTTAATCCAGTTTATGGGGTTTATTGTAGTCCTATAGATTATAAAGATTTCAAAAAGATGCTACTAACAATAGGATCGATTGTAATCGCGGAATGGTTCTAAAGTCCGTGTAGTAAGTTAATTAGTATACTATTTTGAATTTCAAGTCATCACCTACTACTGGGTATTAGGCCTCCCTTTTTTTCTGTCACATTTCCCGATATGGAAAATGAACGATGAACGAACGAAAATGGACGCACAGGGTGTCCATTTTCCAGGTGTTTCCCGCGACTGACGATATCGTGAACACAACAAGCCTCAAGATGGCCTTAATTTCTATAACCTAACTTTGACCACTACTCAGTCAAATCCTTGCTCCATCGGCCATTTCCACGTCCAGCCAAGATGTCTCGGCCTGTCCTTGAATGTTATGTGCTTGAAGTAAAAACCTTAATTTAAGTTAAGTGATTGTACAAGATAATATTGTTACGGTCATCTAGAATCTTCGGAAAATCTCGCTAATAACTGAGAAGTACGCGTGAATTCTAGTAGGTACCTACTTACATTCTGTAGGTAGTTAAACCGCGCCCGGCGCGCGGCGTCGGCGGCACTTGTTATTTAATTTCGACGACGGCTTAAAGTAACTTCTTTGTTGGTTATTTTATTTTTAGTTTATTTTTTTTTGTTAATGTTTTTGTGAATGCTTTATGGAATAATATCTTTTGTGTGTTTGGGGTATAAAAGGACCGAGAGAGGACGAAGCGAGTCAGTCTACTTTTAAGCGAAACAACGAAAGGTTCGAAGAGATATCTAGTGCGATAAAGTGTTCAGTAGTGTTTTGCGATTGAGTATAAGTGTTTTGTGAGTAAGTAAACTTATTTCGTGTGTTCAATTGCTAGTGCTTTTATTTATCCCATACCCAGCTCGTAACAATATAATCCAATATCCAAATCAGAAATCGAAACTCACTAGCATCTGAAACTTTTCACACTACACAACTTTATTCTAAAAATAAACCACTATGTACATTTTCCAAGTGAACAGTACCGCAAATCTGCGTCCACAAAGCCTTTGTACACTAGGTTTCTTACTGCTTTGTTGTAATTAACGGCACAAAGAAGAATGTTATACCACCGCCTAGGCACACTGGTTGAATTTGCATAGAAAATTGTAGTTAGTACGCATGTAATAGAAAGGAAACAATAATTAAGTCTGTTAATGTAAACGATGCCTCGTTATAAGTTGGTCTAGCTAGCACGACTGCAGACCATGTGATCTTCGGATCGATTATCAGTTTAGGCAATATGTTGATGGCAATTATAGGCTTCTTATTACATAACTGTCGAAATGTAAATGTACATGAATAGTTAAATTACATGGCCGTGACGAAGTGTGAGTATGAATTTAGATGGCTTATAAGAGTAGACGATTAAAAAATATGGAAGCCTTGTGCGTTTGCTATCGTGGAGTAAGCCTTATTACGTTTACACTTGACCGAAAATGGTAATCCTGTTTATTTTGAATAAGGATTATTCAAAATAAACGACATTCCTGTTTTAGAAGGCGGGTTGCAATTATTATTAAGTTAGGGTTATTTTGAGGCACTTCGGTGTAATTCTGATTTGATTTTCACAGCTGCGATTCGGCTGGACTACGGTCATGCCAATTATGAACAATTAATCACCAAAGCTTACTTACTTGCTGTGTTATCACGATTCGGTTTGCAACGAAAGTAATTTGATGTGTTATTTTGTGTCAAAAATCATGAAGTTTGCAAATATTCGAGTTTTATTTGTAGGGAAACACATTGTCATAATAATTACTCATGTTTAAAGATATCACGAAGACAAGCTAGAATGTTGATGAAGCTGAATTTACAGCTGCTTCCGTTTAGACGCTGACTTCAACTTTGTTGGAGACATTTGATGAAAAAAAAATCTCCGTTTTTAATCACTCTAAAAATGTAAACGTTGGCACTATCGCACAACAAGGTCCCGTTGGAGCTGGTAGCTACCCTTGTCACCGTCCAGTTAATATTTAAGGTCGGCGATTCGATGTAAATCTTACTTATACCCTCGTCCGGCTGATTACTCGTTAACTGTCATGTTTTGATATACGCTGCTGTTTTATTACGAAATTCATAGTTTTTAATCTTTATTTTGTTGTTAAAAGTTGTTTTTTCAAAATGTTCTGCTAGAGGATGCTTCAGTTTTGAAGTTAGTTCAAATTGTACGTGTTCTGCAGTTCAGGGATTTTCAGACATAGCGGGAGTCGCATCGGGTCACCGTAGGCGTGGTTTAATGGCTAGCCTACCGTCCGTCCGTCTTATGACTACAGGTCAATCTGACGGCGACAGCGCGATCGTGTTCCACGCGCGCCTCAAAGAGCTGTCAGCTAATGCAAGGACCAACGCCTGCTCGAGTTGTGGCCCCGAAAACAAAGGGCTAGAAGGAACTTGGGTGGGACTAAGTCAGTACAATTCTGACACCTTCCGTTTCGACCAGATCGGGGGGGCTTATTTGATGTTTTTCTATCCGCACTCAAAATGGAACTTTAGCCGTATCAATGAAATTCATATCCAGCAAGGCTATTGCGTATCGTTTTAAATGTCCGTGACTATCATAGTGTCCATTGATTAACTGTCAATGCTTATGGTTTGGTACAAAATGGACTGTTAAAATCAGCAAGAAAATCCTGCTGAATCGCTAGTCAATATACCAATACACCAGGAAATTCCCACAAACCTTACATCATTTACTTAAGCCTGGTAATTCCATAAAAAACTTGGTTTTTATAAACACGATCCGCTACAGTAAAATTGTTTCAGCATAATTCATGACCTGCATATATATTTGCTGTAGCCGCGAAAAATGTAATACTATAAGCTTATGTATGAAGGAAGTATTAAAAGTTTGTTTATTTATATGTTCTGGGTATTGCCTACTTGATTTATGTTGGTCATTATTTCGGTTACCTTTGCTTTTTAATTTATTTCAAAAACAAGCTTTATGCTTCTGGTTTGCACGGATTTAATGGTGTGATAAAAATAGTGCTTTTATTAAATTTAAAATGTCAATGTCTCAAGTTCATGAACTTTCAAAATTATGGTGTTAACCATATGAAAATTAATGTTAATCTTTAGAAAAATAATGTGATCACGCGAAAGACAGAAAAAGCGACTTTAATTTTAAAATTTGTGTCGATAATACAGATAGAACATCTACATGTTGTAAACGAGCCCTTCATGATGCCGCTAACGAAGCATTATGTACATCAAGCTAAGTACCCCTACGCAAAAATTATTACTTGGACAAGACTTTTTTTTGGGGCGAAAAAGCACATTATTTTGTGGACAGAAAACATTAAAAAAACATTTACAACTCAATTGCAGCACTTTTAAAACATTGTGATAGTGGATGCTTTGAATAGTAAACGGGTCATGGAGGTCATTTAAGTAAAGTTATAACCTGAAGAACTAAAAGGTAGTAACAAAAAACAGCTGTGAAAAATTTTAAACTTTAACCCCCAATATCTTCGTAACTAGGGGGTTCCGAGGTATGGTCTAGAACAAAAAAATTATTGCAGTGATGGGGAAAACAAGTACCTTTCGGCTTCGTTAAGGGTACTTTTACACCCTTTATGTATGCGTGTGTGTGTGTGTAGTCCGGCTACTGGCCGTTCAAACCGTTTGATCTTTGAAATGCCGTTTATCTACAATGAGCTTTTTGGTAGGTAGTTATGATCAATGAAATATACACTTCACCCGTTTTATCTGTGTGTCTTGCTTATTCGCAAGAGAACCAAGGTTACCAACGTGATCTGAAAAATTGCCAAATTTGTGATAAAAGTGGCTATGGGCGGGGCTCATTGCTTGCAGAACGGACTGCTACGATGGGGCCGAAGACGTTGCGTTGGAGAGGCCTTCCAACGCAACGTCTCACTTGGTGGCTCGATAACCTGGTGAAGGTTGTGGGGATTTGCTGGATGCGGGACGCACGGAACCAGTCAATGAGCCAACACTTAGGGAGGCCAAAGTCCAGCAGTGGACGTCTTCCGGCTGAAATGATGATCTGTGCAGGCGGGAATGCACAGAACTAAAATAAATGCACCAAGTGCGACATAGCGACGCTAATTTTTATAAAAAGTAGCGCCACTTGAGAGTTGTCATACTATATTTTAATTTCAGTCACGTTTTTCTGACAGAATGACACATTAAGCCTTTTCACCTAAGCCTCAGTTAATATAAAATATAATTTTAAATCATCGAAAAGACGAAGAAGAAGATTTAACCAACCAATATATGACAAAATCCTTTGTCACCCAAAGATATTTAGCCTCAACGACCCCAATTTCAAGTTGTCAGTTTAATCTTATCAGCCTTGTTTAGGCCTAGCAAAATAATTTAATATAATGTTAGGTTTTCATCTTAAAATCCCCGTTTGATTAATTTACATGTATTTGAATATTTTATATAACGCATGTAGCTAAGGTTGAATGTACGTTAATTTTAGTGAGTCTTTGGTGCACGAGCTGAAAATTCTAGACTTAATTACAAAACTGTAAAGTGCTCTTAACTACATTTATTAGAAGGGTGCTCTGTTAGTAATACTCGTTTTAACTCCATGGACACTCTTTTAAATGAAAATATTGTAACAAAATCTTGATAACAACGATCATGTTGAGATTTTACACACATTTGTGAATAATGTAACAAGATGATTAAGTTAGAAGCTAGCGGACTAAAATGACACAATCAACAAATTCAAAAATAAAATAAACCATGTCAAATAAGACATGAAAAGCGCCTATTCATAAACATGACTTATTTAAGATTCTAAGTAAAAATCGACCGTAAAATGTCAAAAATTAAAGTGCTAAGGTAATTAAAGAACCTTTACTTAATAATATCTGTCAGCTGACTATCATAAAATCATCCAAAGTTCATTAAATTTCAATGTTGTCTGTGGTAGAGATATTTGGGCTAAAGTTAATGAAATGGAAACCAAAGACTGTTTTTCTCACAAAATAATTTGTTTACCACGACAAGCCTAATATCTATTCTAAATAAGAAAATCTAGGTCGGCCTCAAGTATCAAAATATCTCTTGGGAACCGAATCAGAAATCCGATTATTCATGCTAGCTTGATTCCAAATATTACTCTTTAAATACAGGATGTTTCTGGGACATCTGACTAGATTTAGGATAATAATAAATGGAGGTTTGTAAACGCTATAAAAGATTATTCAAGTGAAAACAGGCTTGTAGTTGATATACAAATGAAGTTTATAAAAATGTTCTGTAGGACAATGCTTGGTGTGTAGCTACGCCTACGTGAATCCTATATTTTTAGGGTACGAGTTATAAACTTTTTTGTGAGATCTTATGTTTGACAGTGTCGTTTTTTAATCGATAGAATTTTTTACTGGAAGCGTGAGTTTTGCTTGGTTAGAGGCAAAGCGGTCTCCTAAATAAAACTCATAATTTATACTAATACTATAAATGTGAAAGTAACTCTGTTTGTTTATTACCTTTTCACGACTAAATGGGTGATAAGATGGTATTGCAAATGCAAATTGGCAAGGAAATAGAGTATATTCTGGAAAGTTGTAGTAAATATGCCTTTGACCTTTTTTCTCACATAACTTATAAAAAATTCCACTTGATGGAAGTCGTAGGCAACAGCTAGTTTATTACTAAATGTGCATGTACTATAAGCCGACTCATTTCGAGAACACGCACATTATGGCGTACATTTTAATGGCGTGGTATTCTTTACCAGTTTTCCTTCACCGAAAACAACAAATTCGCGTCGTGTATCCGACGGTTCTTGCTTCTTACATTTCATAAAAATGGGCTCAAAATATTTTCATCTGTTTTGTCATTGATCTTAATTCACTCTGATTCACTCAATCTCCTCAACACTGACAGAAAGTTCCAAAACCATCCAGAAACATCCTGTACAAATAGGTGATATATAAAACACCCGACCACTTGTTGGGTCGTCATCTTAGGCACTAACTCGATCGAGGTAGGAGATTGAAGTCTGATTCAATTGAAGCGCAGACACAATAAGAACGCTTGGATTCAACGTTTTTCACTTGCCTTTGCCCGTAAAGAAAGGTTTTATTGGATTTTATGGTTGAATTCACGTGGAATTAAAAGAAAAGAATGTTGGGTCTCCTATATCTAATGTATGGATTCTTTGTAATCTACACTTCTACACTATAATATATATAAATAGTTTATAATTATAATATAATAATATTTAAAAAAAAAGATTTGTTTTTTTGTGTGTGTGTGTATATATATGTTTGTAATGAATAAACTCAAAAACTTAAATAATAAATAAATAAATAAATAATAAATAAATAAATAAATATCCTTGGACATTTCACACAACGCCATCTAGTCCCAAGCTAAGCAACCTAATGCTTGTGTTATGGTAACGAGATGGCTGATAAACTACTTATATACATTTTTTTTTGTAAATACATACATATTATAGATAGAAAAACACCCAGACTCGGAACAAATACTTGTAGGTCGTACAAATATTTGTTCCGTGCGGGAATCGAACCCGCGACATGCTGCGCAGCAGTCAATCGCTCAACCACTGCGCCAACCGTGTCGACTTATCATCCTTATCCTTAGCATTCCTTATCCTAGCCTTATCATTATTTACAAAGTTACTTGGTCTTTCTCTTTTCTTATACCCATCTATATTCATACTTAAAACTTATCCATGATACTATAACCAATTACCAAACCACTTTGAGACCTACTCTTAAAAAAAACTAACATATTGTAGTTTAAAGTAAGAACATATGGAAACCCGCAATAGGGCATCATCATCAGCCTTATATTGTTCCCACTGCAGGGACTCAGGCCTCCTCTCTAGAAGAGAGATGGGCTATAATCTACCACGCGGGCCCAGTGCGGATTGATAGATGTCACACATCTTCGAATTTTTTGTTCTAAGATATAGTTTCCTCACGATGTTTTCCTTCACCGTTTTGAGAGCAGTGGTGATGAAATAAATTACACACCCACGACCAACTTGATCGTAAGTCAGGGCCGCAACCACTGGGCCAACACTGCTCTGCAATAGGTCATGCTTACGTCATGATACTAATAAAAATATGAACAAAATAAAAAACACTGACAACAGACAGAACCATACCAAATATTTCGGATAAGTCTCGCCACCCCTGTGCTTAACACAGAAAGTGTGCGCGGATCAATGACTTTTACGTGTGTAACGACAGTGGTAAAAAATAGACAGGAACTGATTCATTATTTTATTTGGACAGAGTCTCGACTTACAGGTTTCACAATCGAGCGCGACAAGACCTCGAAACTGAGCTTACAGGGCATTATATAGACTGATATCCCCACCGGAGGCATCCGGTGGTTATGGCGGTGTCTTCGCTTGACTGTGATTGGCTCGCGAGGCGTTGCCCGTCATTGGCTGGCTAGAGTGGCATGGCTATGGTATGCTAGAGTGGCATGGCTTTGGTTTGCTAGAGTGGCATGGTTATGGTTAGCTGTCATTGGCTGGCTAGGGTGGTACGCTGTGAGCAGGCTGTTGTAACATTCGGCCGTCCTGGAACAATTGCTCCCGCAATGGAAACAAGAAAACAGTGATTACAAGTCAGCTCAGAAAAACCAAGTTAAAATGGGGCAATAGACCTCTCAGGAGATTTATGAAATCTTCGGTTTTCAATTATTCGTTCACACTACTGGTGCTATCAGACAAAAGCACTGCTACGATATGTGACAGCGGATACTAAACCTGTAAACCCGTTGTATCATATAATATGACCTTTCATACTTCTTAGTTTACGTCAATAATTACCTAACTCCTCAATATCACATAATATGGCCAGAAAACAAATCCTCTAACAAACAAGAGTTAACCTGGCCCCTATAGCATGGAACTTTAAGCTGAAGGAAAAGGAATAAATGCATAAGAAAATTTGTAATAGGTACCCACTTGTACTAATTATTATGGACAAAGATGTAGGAAATGCTTAGTACCAACAATTTTTAACGACATACCTTACGATTTAGAAAATAGCTGTACCACGAAAATGTCTTTTAAAATAAATTAGGAAAGTTTGTTTTTAACACCTATGTAAAAACCTCATTACAAGAGATGTGTAGATTCCATTTATGATTATTTATTGTTGTATAAGTATATATTTATGCCATACTAGCTTATGTTTTCGGCTTCACCGCTATTAATTAAAGTGTTTTAACGCAACTTAAATGTTATAGCATTACGTTATAGTCAACTTTTGTGTTCAATAAATGTGTTTAGTTGTAGGTAAAAGTGACGTTGTTATTGATGGAAACGTACTAACAATTTGTTACATTTAAATTAAATATAACTGTTTTACAGTATGACAGAAGTAATATACCATGTAACTCGGATGTAACTATGAATAAACACTTTTTAATACATTTCAATTTACTGGCGAAATGTGTGTGTAGTCATGAGTATAAGTACCTCTGCCTAACCCATTGGGTATTACATGCGTGATGTTAAAAGCATTAAACCTTGTTGCCGCCAGTAGTCATCGCCTGGCGCCAAAGTTACATAATCATAGTTTTTTTTTGTAAATCACACTATTAACATATTTCCTTTCCTTTTTTTTTTTTCTTTTGCCTTATCACTAAGTTTACTAACCCTAGTCGTTAAGTTATTTTGTTGTTACTAACACTATGGACACTTGTCTGAATTAAAGAGTTTGAATTTGAATTATCATTTTTCACCTTGTATCTTAGTTACGTCCCATTTCTGAGATAACCCTACCGCGCCTAGATTGCCCTGGTTGCCTGGAGCAACCCGATCTGGGATAAATCGTAAGGCTTATAGGTACCCGGTTGTAATATTAACAGTATTATAAGAACTCCATATTATCTGCGACATTAAAAACATGAAACATTTTTCATGTAAGAAAATATAAATAAACTGTTTTGCCAAACTATCGTTTGAAGAAACGGAAGAAACAATTTAAGTTAATTACATCATACCATTAAGACGCACGCACACATACATGTACATACTCACACACATAATTCTTAGCGTGTCGATGGCAAAACTTCATTACTTATACACACTAACACACTACACAAGAATACGTTTTTCTATTTTTCCAATATAATTTTATGTGTTTAAAGCTATTAAGTACTAATGTTAAGTTAATGCAACTCTGGCCCCCAAGATACCCACAGGCGCAGCCTCGTTTCAGGACATCAGTTTTATCACCATTTTAAAATTAAAATTTAGCTTGCTACTGTCATGTATTATCAGAGCTAAGTTAGATTTAGAATTGGATGTCGTTAACCCTCTTTCCTACATTATCCCCTTTACAGTACGCACAATGTAAACATGACGTCACATAATAATATTTACTTATAAATCGGGTTATTTTTGGAAATCAGAAATTTTGTTGATATTTATAAAATTCAGAACTTCGTTTTACTCCTTGTTATTGTCATGATGCATTTTGTAATATTTTCCATCGCGCGAAGTTTGACACAACTCACACAACTAATCTGGTACCGTAAAGGTTTGTTTACGTTATAGCCTACCATCAACGATTACACAATTACTCACTATAGGTATCTGTACACCCACTTCGCAGTAAAACAATACTACTTTTCGGCTTTTCATCTTGTCATTGCACAGTACTGAACAAATCGTTCACGTCTAAATGGTACACAATAAACGGCATCTATCGAACGATCTACTTACCTAAGATAGGCATAGACTTTGACTTTGGCTTTTCGTTTTAGCTTGCTTGGGCTTTGGCTCATCGGTCACCATAGTGAAAAGTAATATCGGGCAATACATGGCATAAGATCATGATTAGTCATTGTATCGCGTAAGTACAGTCCGAATTACATTACATTTTACATAACACGTCATAATACGAAATCTTAGCAACAATTTTATCACCGCAAGGGATTCAAGCCCAAAATCATGATAAACACTCTATCTGACTTGTAACGCGACTAAACTAAAAGACAGGGCGCAAACTACCGTCAATCTACTTTATAAAAGATACGTGCAATACCTGCAATACGTGTGAATTTCTGTTGGAAAACTAGGATCGTACCTACATAATCACTAATACCGACCTATAACATTTTTTTTTCCATAACAAGATTTATGTGACTTGCCTCATACCCACATCGTACTTTTTTTTTTGTAAGTTTGATAAACGGGCGAGCTATTATTGCTAAGTTATTAATGGACTTTCTTTAGTAACTAGATAGAACTAGATAGAATAAACTGACGCACTTCGTTTACATTACTCGGGATGAGAAATTAAGACGATCAACTTAAATTCACCTGGTTGAATGCCATCACGTCATGATGTTTTATACCCTAATTATGAAATATGTAAAAATTAGCAGTTCCTCATATTTAATTTTAAGTTCCTCGTTTTCAATTTGTCAAGAACTTTATCCCATAAGTCTAAAACTGTTTGAATATCGGCTGGCGGTAGCAAGAGATCGCCAAGGAATGCTATCTATATCTCTGATAATAGTTTAATAAAATTATTGTAGCTATTTATAAGTATCTGATCTACTTACATGATTTACTTTGGAATTGTTATTGTTGGATAATCTTATGCGCACTTGAACTAAATATGTACATTTTAAGTTCTTAACTCTTTAGTACACAACTAGTACCTACTCGTAAAACATTTTTTTGTACCGGGATAATATTATACAGATTATCTGACTATGATTAGATTTACATATCGGGCTTACCAAATTATTTTGTCTACGATTCGCATAATTATCAACTCATGGGGCACTCCATGGTAAAACACATTTGGCTTATATATTTGGCTAATGGCATTTGGCTAATTTGGCAAATATTGGCATGTTTACTGACCTTGTTATTTATGCATGGTTCCTGGTAGCTCTCAGCGTGAAGTAGGTCGGTTCCTTCCTTCCATGTCCTTGGTTGCTGTTGACAATCTTTAGGTAGTCTTAATTTACCGTAGAACCGTTGCTGGCAGAGAGATGGATACTTCTTGTACCTCAAAGTGTCTCACAGGTGGTTACTGGCCGCAGTCTTCGTTTTCAAGGTCAAATTATGGAATGACCAATGCGATACTGAGGGTAGGCGCTTCGTGTTCCATCCAGATTGTGGCCTGCTTTTTCAATTTGTGCCCTGTGATACTGGGATGGGAGACAATATTTTCCTTTGCAGGCGGTGTGCATCAACGTTCTTCGTTTGAATTTTCAGACCTCGTCCTCCACAGTAGGTGACCGTTGACTTTTAAGTAGCAGAGCGTCGTTTTATCGTAGGTTTTTTTTTATTCGATCCCACTTCTGACTGTAACGACAGTGGTAAAAAATAGACAGGAACTGATTCATTATTTTATTTGGACAGAGTCTCGACTTACAGGTTTCACAATCGAGCGCGACAAGACCTCGAAACTGAGCTTACAGGGCATTATATAGACTGATATCCCCACCGGAGGCATCCGGTGGTTATGGCGGTGTCTTCGCTTGACTGTGATTGGCTCGCGAGGCGTTGCCCGTCATTGGCTGGCTAGAGTGGCATGGCTATGGTATGCTAGAGTGGCATGGCTTTGGTTTGCTAGAGTGGCATGGTTATGGTTAGCTGTCATTGGCTGGCTAGGGTGGTACGCTGTGAGCAGGCTGTTGTAACACGTGTAAGCTATTTCCCATTGATAGTCTAAAACTGGCATAGCACAATGACAAAAAATAAACGTCTAATAAAGTGAGATCTGGAGAGCGTGCGGTGCCCATGGGACAATTACTTCACAAATTAAGGTTATAGTTTGTTTACGTACTCGGAACGAGAATCGAATACTTCCTTCAAAGTGTGATCGTTTAACCTAACACACTGTATATGTACACATACTTATTTAATCCATTCGCATTACACCACGCAATAATACATGCCTTATAACGGAATTTATAAATGAACAAACCTTGCCTTATATAGATTTTATATGTAAGGACAAACCTTTTTCAAATGAGAAATATACTTGATAGTAACACTGTCACGAAAACAAGTTTTATAGATTTACATACGATAGACTTTTCTAACAGAAGTTAGTAACTTTATGAACAGACAATAAAAGTTTGAGGCAGTACTTTAACTTTGCACTTCTAGTATAGAAGTGCAAAGTTTAAAGTCAACTCAATCCCTGTTAATATAAAATGTTTATAAAGATGAAAAAGTGTGATCCGATCCTTCTGGTCCTCAATTAAAATGTTGCTATCACACATTATGCTTCACCCAGCGCATTCATCCGGCTTAAAAAAGCACAACACATCGAATCAGCATAAAATTAAATTCCTTGTTTCCGTCCTAAGTGCTTTTTTAAGCTTCGTAATTAAGAATTTCTCCCAGTTACCTTGCTTCTGATTTACGGCTTGAATTATGGCGATATAAAAAAAACGAGAAAAAAACGAGACGACCAAATTATTTTGCTGTTCAGTTAATTTAAAAAGGGACTCTTATCACTTAGCCCTTTTGAAGAATAATTTGAGTTCAGACTAAGTTTTTTTAGGCCTAAGGCGTAGTGAATGGGGCTTTAATTTAGATAGATATAAAGTGACTGGGGGTATTTTTTTAGAGGGAAATGAATAGATTGGTCGTTTTCAATAATTTTAAGAAAGACTGCAGATTTTTGAGGTTGGAAAACATGCTGATTAGTGTTTTTAGCTCCGAAAGAGATGGTAAATTTACTAATGAGCTTGTTTGTTTTACTACACGATGATAATATTATAACGGAGAAATAAAATAATATGTCATGCTAAAAGCATTTAGTAAAACCATCCAAGTTTTTGTTTATTTATGGCACCTAAAATCTACACTAATAATAATATTATAAAGAGGAAAGATTTGTTTGTTTGTTTGTAACGAATAGGCTCCGAAACTACTGGACCGATTTGAAAAATTCTTTCACCGTTGGGAAGCTACACTATCCCCGTGTGACATAGGCTATTTGTATCCCTGTATTCACACGAGAACGGGAACTACGCGGGTAAAACCGCGTGACGTCCGCTAGTGTCATATAAAGGGACATTCACATACTGAGTCCGCTTCATGGACAACAGAAAGAGCAGGCCTATGATCCAGCTGTGAGAACGCTATGCACACAACATCTGCCTAGCCTTTTCCCAACTATATTGGGGTCGGCTTCCAGTCTAACCGGATGCAGCTGAATATGATCAGTATTTTACATAGAACGACTGCCTATCTGACCTCCACAACCCAGTTAATACTGGGCAATACGATATCCTTTTTTTAAAAAAAAACCACCCATGTTCCTTCTTAGCTCTTTGTGTCCGAGGCCACGGTATCTCTTTCAAACAACCCGCAGCATCATAAGTATTACTACAAGAGACATTTGAGCATGGCCGTAAATCGCTAGATATCTTAGTAGAAGCACACGTTCCCATTCAATCATAGACGACAACTTGACGTGACTCGACGTCGTGTCCGCATCGTTACGTCATTGCACGTCATGTTGTACAGTCAACAAAAATGTTTGGAATGTTGACGGGAAACAAACTCTTCTCTGTGCTTTGTCTTGTGCGCTGTCAATATTTTATTGTTGTTTTATGCATAGTTACTAAGTTTTAAAGATGTTTTGAACGCCCGAAGTCTTCTCAAATTTCGTACAATATGACATGTTATGGAAGTAGTTGCCAGACAGTTACTTGAATACAATTACAAACAAATGTAGATGAAATAAAATCAGGGTACATTCTTCTTTTTTCTGATATGACGATGGTTTAAAAATGTGGAGTGATGGTATACAACAGGTTTGAAGTCAGCAAAATTAGGTATTTTAAACTTATCGTGTTCGTCTGTAGTTAAGACTGGTTGATACTAATATTATAAAGAGGTAGGTATGTCTGCAGTTTGTAAGCTTGGATATAGAGGATAATCTTCGCAATTTCTGATCAAACTCAGTCTGGATTCCCGATCAGAATCGGATCAGAAGTTGCGAATAAAATGTTTCCATGAAATAACTTACGCACACGAACGAACCCGCCCTCCAAACATAGGTCATCATCAGCCATAAGACGTCCACTGCTGGACAAAGGCCTCCCCCATAGAACGACATAACGAACGGCAACCTGCCGTATGTATCCACCAGTTGCTCGCGACTCTCACGATGTCGTCGGTCCACCTGGTCTACCAACGCTGCGTCTTCCGGTTCGTGGTCGCCTCTCGAGAACCTTTCTTCCCCACCTTTCTTCGAGCGATGTGACCTGCTTTGACATTTCAACTTGTATATTCTGAGAGCTATGTCGGTGACTCTGGTTCTTCGGCGAATTTTTTCATTACGGATTTTGTCGCACAAAGAAACTCCGAGCATAGCTCTCTCCATGGCTTGTTGCGTGACTCTGAGCTTCTCTAAGAGGCCAGCAGTTAAGGACCACGTCTCTGTGCCATAAGTCATCACTGCCTACACACACTGGTTACACACCCTCGTTTTAAGACACTGCGGAATTTTGGACGAAAAGATGTCGCGTAGTTATCCGAACGCCGCCCATTCGAGTTGGAGATTGTCCAAGGTAGACATAACTATCGACAACTTCGAGAGTATCGCTCCCAACAATTACCGGTACGGGTATTAAACATAAGTATTATTGCTCTATTAAATAGATACACAGGTATACGAGCATAAACAGAACTCAATAATACCTATGTATGTACTTGGGTTACACGCGACCAAACACATCGACTCGCTGGAGTGTGACAAATGTAATTAGCCAAAGCAAATGTTTGCTCAAATGTTGGGCGCTTAATTCCAGCATAGTTTAAATAAATGTATTTATTTTGTTAGTTAGCCGCAGTCATTATTAATGAAGACATACACGGGTGTTATAATGAGTATAACAAAACAGGCAACTAAGTTCATAATTGTTAACATCTACAAAATTATGTACTATTTATAATTTAGACTGACCTGTTGGTCTAGTGGTTAGTGACCCTAACTGCTATGCCGGAGGTCGTGGGTTCGATTCCCACCCAGGACAAATGTTTGTGTGATGAGCACGATCATTTGTTCTGTGTCTGGGTGTAATTTATCTATAATATGTATGTATTTAGAAATATATAAGTATATTTATCAGTTGTCTAGTACCCATAACACAAGCTCTGCTTAGCTTGGGACTAGATGGCGTTGTGTGATAGTTGTGGAATATTATAAAAAAAAAAAAAAAAAAAATTATATGTTCGCAATGAACACTTTGCATTTGAATTTTGTAAAAAAGGATCTCGTATATGAAGATAATTACTACAAAGTAATATTATAAATGTGAAGTAACTCAATGTACTCGTATCTATCCATCTAGTTAACATTTTGCACTTTTTTTTTGGGTGGTGGCAGTGTCAGACTTCTACTGACTAAAAACCACCCATGTTCCTTCTTAGCCCTTTGTGTCGAGGCCGCGGTATCTCTTTCGAGCTACCTGCAGCTCCGACGGGAACATTTCGCAACGACTGAACAGATTTTGATGAAATTTTTCACATAGGTTAGAACTGGTTGTTTATGATCTTGTGTTAAACAGTAAGGGGTGCTCCACACATATACGGCTAGGTTTAAGAATGAAGACAAGTAGATATACTTACATACTCTTCCCATACTTACGATTCATCTTAACATAGATATGCTTTTCGCTTCGCTTACGCCCGTTTATTTATACATCCGGTGATATACCTTCTTTAAAAAATACGCTGGGCTCAAATTTAGATACCGAACAGAGTTGCTATTTCTACGGAACTATCAGTTCCTCCTTAATTCTAGGATTTTTGTTTTTGTAATCAAACACACGAACCTGAACGTTTTTCCTCGAATTAATTAACATTGTGCAGCAGTCATTTAAATGAAATACAAAACCAAATAAATGGACATAATTCTCCAAATGAACCACCTACCCACCGACCTACGATTGATTGTACCCAAAATAAAATCACTTTACACTAACACCAAAGACTAATAAAATAGAGGCGCGATGTCACATTATTTATCATCACCTACTTCTTCTTTACGATATTCACTTAATTTGGAACTAGAACTGATGATAGCAGCTGGGGCACGCTAATCCCTTGGCCCCGATTGTCACTTGAAGATTAGAAGATTCAAACTATTGATTTTTTAAATTATAATAGTAAGCAAAACAAAAATAATTAGTCCGTCAGATAGATTTCCAAAAAATATTTTAATATAATATTATTGCGACAGCAAGAAACAATTCCCAAATTTTCTAAATAAAATAGTGATATTGTCATAAAATAAACACAAATAAACTGATCACCTACTTCCTAAATGTAAATTATTTATAAGGGTCTATTACAATAAATCTCAACACAGTCCAAATACCGAAAACAAAGAACATCAAACATGAAACGTCGCTTCAAAAAACAAGACGTTCCTCTTAGCTTTTGTTTTTTAATCCGCGAATTTAGTACATTTATTTAGTATCCCAAGAGAAATAGTCTTGGAGATAACTGGCGAATCCCTTCAGCAATTTACAAGATTAGCTGTATTATGTACGTGAAGACTGACTGAGGCCAAATAGCTGAGTTTTTCTTGTATAAATCAAATAGATTACTTCGTTGAATCTAAAATAAACTGGGATTTTGTTGTTTTGGTCTTTGATTTTATATGTTCTGGAAATTCAAAGTCATGTCTAAAAATTCATGGGAATGTTCTATATTTTGTAACATAACATCACGCCTGTTATCCCGAAGGGTTTGGCAGAGGTGTACCTAATAGTGCACTCACATTTCGCCAGTTATGTTTAAGTACCATGTAATAGGGGCGACCCTATTGTCATTAACTTTGCCCGACCTGGGATTCAAACCCGACCTCAAGTACAGCAGTCGGGCTTGCAACCACAAGACTCAACATTTTATATTTTGACCAATAGGAATGTTTACTGACTTAAAAAATGTGATTCTAATTAGTCCGTCTGTTAGATTATCGAAAAATATTGGATACGTATTTTTTGATTTATCAAATCAATAAAAATTTACGAAGATAAAACGCGTCAAAGATTTGAGTGGGGGTTGGTGACGTCACTGACCACAAAAAATGTCATACTAATGTCTTAGAGTATGACGTCACACGAGTTTTCAAAGCACTGTTTTGTCTTCATTTTTTGTTTACGTGAAAAGAGAAAAAATACGTGTCCAATATTTTTTGGTTATCTATGTATATGACGGAAAAATTAAAAAAAATCAAAAAAAAATCAAAATTCGTTTATTTTGTGAACACAGGGTACAATGATCTTATGTATATATACCTAGTGTTTGGTCCAACCTATGTTCCGCCGACAGGCATACAAAATAGTGATGCTGTGATCAAAATTAAATTGATTTTAAAAAAACCTCTTCAGCAATATTACAGTCGTCAAATTAATTAAATTAAATAGTCTAAATGTCAAAAATTACAATTGCATTATGATAAAATAAAATTAAATAATAACATAATAATAATTCCAAAATTATGGTTAATTAAATTTGTCATTCAGAAACTGGTCTAATGTGTAATAACAGTTTTCAAGTAGCAGTAGGACTAATTTGATTTTTTTTGTTAACATTCCTATTGATAACCTCAAGTAATTTATTTATTTATTTATTTATTAAACTTTATGCACAAGCAAAAAACTGTACAAAGGCGGACCTAATGCCTTGGTAATTAAAGTAAGTAACTAAGTAATTTCTTGTATGACTTGGCGTGGTTTTTTTAGGGAGCGGTCCTGAGAAGACATTTTTCGGAAGGACTTATTTTCCATTGAATCACAGCAACATATTAAAAGGCTCAGCACAATTCGCAAAAGAGTGAGTTGAATCTAAAACAGCCTCACCCCCAAGAAATCAAATACCTTCTAAGGATCCAACGACGCGAAAAAGGAACCCCATAATTTAATTTGATTAAAAGGACGATAGAAATAGCTGACGCATTTATATTATTTCTTTAACTTCCATTTTTAAATTAGGGTTCCCTTCTCCTTTTGAAATTCTTGAACGAAAACTGTAATTCATAACATGAAGGAATGAATACTATTTTAAGGTGAAACTTCAAAGTGGTAAGACTTGTCGTTGAATTCTAAAGCCACTAGTGGTAGTTTCATTGGTACTTGGTATTCGTACCGCGTAACTACCGCAGCTGCTTGACCAACTTTGTCAATTTTTATACTTCGCACGTTGCTTGAATGGTAGCTACTAGTGTAGTGGATATTATTATAAAATTGTAAAAGTCCTTTGCAGACATTTTAAAAGTTGATTCTGGTGGCGTTCCTGTATTTCACATTTCTGATGTTTTATTCTGAACCTTTGTTAAAGAGCTTGCAACATTTTCCTATAATTATGTACTAAGCATTTTATCTTTATCATCTTTATATAAACCGAAAACTATTAAGGTTTTACATTTTAGATTGAAAAATTTTATACAAGCCATACTGTATAAAATAAAATAAAATAAAAAAATAAAAATAAAAATATAAATGTACTCGTAAAGTACATGCTAAAAAATAATAGGATGATCTGTATTTGTATTTTCAGATTGTTGTGTTGTGAATTAAATATCACGTTTGAAACTTGTTTTTCAATTACTAAATATTTTTTCACCTAACATTTTGCATACACTCTCGCAACTAACTTGCTTATGGTCTGGTTGTTACTAGCCCAAACGATTTTAAAAGATTAAAAGAGTAACTTTTGGAGTTTCTTGCTGGTTCTTCTCCTTAGGGCGACGTTTTATAAGTGCCCATGTAGGCCTGTAGCAAATAAAAATGTAATATTTTGATTTTGATTAGTGTTACCATGCGCTCAAATTCAGAATTAACAATGAGTTTGAATTCATATTTCATAAATTTTCAGAATACATTTACAATACAGTACAATATTCGAAAGGTCAATATGGATAATAATATTTGAAAGGTCAATACACTGCCCCATCTGCTAAAACATGATATATTTAATCGCTGTCCCGGCCGTCCCATCCGATTTATGGACGAGTTTCGATTTAATTAAATTCAATTAGTAGATACAAATCAAACAACCCACTTCGTGTGCATATCATTCAATGATACGATTAAACGTTATTTTAAATTGTTCATTTCCGTTTCCCGTTTGAAATTGGAATAAAGGAGGCTTAGTCTCACTTCATTACAAATTGAATGACTCGAAATGGTATTTTATTAATTAATTGTTGAAAAGCAATGACATTGTTCGAAAGTAATTGATTTTTGAACTAAATATAATGGTATTAGTGTGGCCATACTAAAGGTAAACTCTTAATTATCGGATCTGATATTTAAAAAGGACAGTTATTTTAGACGATTATTAGGAGTTGTTTTCTGTTTTCGAAAACTTTTTTGTTATTAGTTTTTTGTTAAACACCATAAAAAGTCTTGTAAAAAACAAGAAAGTATTGAACTGATTTTGATGAAACCAATCAATTAATATGAGCGGAGCAGTCAGATCAAATCCTTACATATAAATAATTTTTCAAATCGCGCCATGAATGACAGAGATACGAAGAACAAACATACAAATGCAATCGAATTGAGAATATTCTCCTTTGTTATAGCCTGTAAAAACACGATTTTGCTGGTAAAACTTGTTTTAGAAATGAATCTTGATTCATTTTTTACAGGCACACAACTGAAGAAGAAACATCAAATAAATAAATAAATAAAGGATGTTAATTGTGAATCTACATCATAATGATAAAAATTACCAAGATTTAAACAAATTTATGTGCACCAGCAACAATCTTAAGCAAACCAGTTCCCAGTTTTCTTAGAAATTTCGTTAATAATAATTCCAGAACTTCATAAATACTTAAACTTTCTCTCGTCTCTTAACAATCGCAGTCAATTCAAGTTTCCTCGCCGACCAGTAAACATGTAAATATTAAATATTCAACCCAAAGCCTCGTCTAGAGGTCGGCGGCTGTCAAATGATTACACATGTCTCGAGCCTTGGAGTTCATCGTTAAATAAGTTTATATTATAAGGCGAGGACGTCGAAATTTTCAGGCTTATTCAGTTAAGTTTAGTAGGACGAAAGGGCCTTGAAAATTAATTCGTTGGGTAGTACATAACATCACGTCTATAAACCTCGCAGGCAAAGGCAGAGATGTACCTAGTAGTGTACAGTACAGCCACATTTTGACAGTAATATTAAAAGTCCCATGTGCTAAACCTATTGCTATCACCCGATGAAACAAATAACACTTTGAATGCTCCGGGAATCCAACCCAACACCTCATGCTCAGCGGTCAGCAGTCAAAATCCACTTAATTATTGACTTTATTTCCATAATAATCCTCAGAACGAAACTGTTATTGTATAAAGGGTGTAAAAGAACCCTTAACGCAATCGAAGGGCACTTGTTTTCCCACCACTGCGATAATTTTTTGGTTCTAGACCACACCTGGGAACCCCCTAGTTCCGGAGATATTGGGGGTCAAAGTTCCAAATTTTGCACAGCTGTTTTTGTAAATACTAGTTTTTCAGGTAAAAACTTTACTTAAATTACCTACATGACCCGTTTACTATTCAAAGCATCCACTAGCACAATGTTTTAAGAGTGCTACATTGAGTTTTACCGTAAATTGTGATTTTTGACCCAAAAAAAAAAAGTCGTTTCCCAGCAAAAAAAAATGCGTAGGAGTAGTTACTTAGTTTGATGTACAGAATACTTGGTTGACGTATGTGTGAAGGGTTTCTTATTATTATATAGTTGTGTTATTTATTTTCCTTATATAAAACTCAAGAATCCGTAACAACATTTTCATCCCGTCACAAAACTCACAGATCAACATAAATTGCAACTACAACAACAAATAATAAGTAAATACAAATCCCGGAAAGGAATTCGCAATAGGCTGACGGCACACTCCGCTGTCTTTATGCAAATACACTCTGAAGTAGCAGGTGCTTCGTCAAACTAGTGTAAAACCGTCCTAACAGATCTGCATAAGTTTGTCGAAACGGAATCGTATTATGATTTTGAATAGTGATTTAGTTGTTACTGTTCATTTGAACAGCGGTTTTCTTGTTTGTATGAATTATTTAGAATGTGGTAGCTCTGTTAACTGGATGAGTGAATATTTCGTTTTTTTTTTGTTGGTAACAACATTAAAATGTAAAGACATGATAATTTAAAACTATGAACTGTTTAATAATAACAGTACTTAAATACAATCCTAAAAGCTTAACTTGTTCTTCTAACCTAGCCCTACTACTCCTGATAATCCGCCGTATATTTGGCCACTAGACACGACACTGCTGTTTACAAACAAGACAAACATAACCAATGTAAGAGTGGTCGGAGTCAAATGAAGCGAGCTGTTCAAATTGCTACATAATGGTCGGATTAAATGAGTAAACGATTCGAGATGAAGACGAAGATTTAAAAGGAACATAATTTTGTTCGATAGCTTTCCATTTACTCCTCTACACTCTCTCTCTCGGCCATATTAGCCGCAGAACCGATGACTGTTTGAGTAGACGTGTTCTAGAGTAGAGACCGCGAATCGGCAAGCGTAAGGTGAGACGCCTTCGGGCTCGGTGGAGCGATGGTCTTCACAGAGAGGCTAGTAAAAACTGGATGAGAGTTGCCGAAAATAGAGCTCAGTGGCGCAAGATTAAAGAGGCCTATATCCAGTAGTGGATTGCTATAGGCTGATGATGATTACTCCTCTACACTATTTAGAATTAAAGGCCCTAACCCACAGTGACTCTTTGCAGCGATTCGAACGCAAAATGCGTTGCGATGTTATCGATGGCGGCTGTTTACCTACGGCAACGAAATGCGTCATCATGACCTAGTGTCCGTACTACAGTGATCCTATTACGCTTTGGTCGCGATGCACTTGCAATCAAATCACGTGGCCCTTTGTTCCCTTTTGCGCTTTGGAAAATATGGTAATAGTAGCGACACTGTCACGCCACAAAAAGTTGAGGGTGGGCGTAATCGTCAAATGACTCCTCCCGCTCTGGGTAGAGCGGTAGGGAGTGTCAGGTTTCTGCTGACTAAAAACCACCCATGTTCTTTCTTAGCCCTTTGTGTCAAGGCCGCGATATCATTTTTAAACAACCCGCAACCCCAACGGGATGGGCGAGAGCTTCTAAATCATGTTTTGGTATACGTTAGGCAAGACAATAATAGCACCTACACAAACGTGAACTGTTAAATAAATAAACAAAATAAGAGTAACTCTCCAAAACTAAGGCCTACACGAATTTCACATGTCCTTCAACGTAATTTATGACTAAGGTAAGTCCCTGATGTAATCCTACCACCGGTAACTACAATATAGGGACAGTCAAAAGGTTCACCGGGTAACGCTGGCACAACAGAACTGAGCGAAGAAACAACGTGAGGAATTACCCAGAAGTCTACCCCTCCATGATTGAATCTATCAATTTAGTTTTTCCAAGTAGAAAATCGTGTGTCAACGTTTTGATAGTTATCTGAAAAACATTTTCTGCAGCTTCTTCTCGTCGATTTTGGTGTTAAGTTAGGAAATATTATCCAGTAGGTTATCACATCACTTAAATAAGTCAAATGCAAAGATGGACTCCACATCAAGTAGATAATGAATAACGTCACCGTGACCAGCCCAGAAAGAGGAAGCGAAGAGTAGCTACCTGAAAGAATTTGAGAGAGAATCAAGGATATAGTCCTAAAGGAGAAAACCGTAACTGCAGGGGTCAGTCTGACGTAGTTTAGCCTATGTACTTTTAGCTTTTGGTGACCAAAATTGTGTATTGTTACGAGCTGGGTATGGGATAAATAAAAACACTACCAATTGAACACACGAAATAACTTTATTACTCGCAAAACACTTACAGCCAATCGCAAAATACTACTGAACACTTTAGCGCACTTGAAATGTCTTCGAACCTTTCGTTGTCTCGCTTAAAAGTAGACTGACTCGCTGCGTCCTCTCTCGGTCCTTTTATACCACTAACAAACAAAAGATATTCGAGAAAATTCGCTACTATTCCATAAAGCACCCAGAAAAAACATTAACAAAAAAAAAGAAAAATTAAACAACAAAGAAGAAGTTACTTTACGCCATAGGCATACGGTCGAAATTAAAATGCAAGTACCGCTGACGCCGGGCGCAGTAGTTACCTACAGAATGGAATTAGGTACCTACTAGAATTCACGCGTGCTTCTCAGTTATTAAGCGAGGTTTCTTGAAGATTCTAGATGCCCGGCGTAACAGTATTTTGAAATAATGTTTTTCTAGTGGTCCTTTTGCTGTATATCTTTGAGTGACAACTAACTTCTAGTTACAATGATACATTATTTAAATTACAATTTACCTTTTGTTAATTCTTGCTAATTAATGTTATTTATTACGAAATCCAAATGTAAACGAAGTTCATTGTTAATTAAGTTGATGAAAAAGCTTTTAACATTATTTTTAAATAAACATAGGTACATTACAATTTACAGATTTTATGAAAAGACTACACATAATATTTGAAAAAAGATACTCCTAAATATGGTTCTGACTAGAAATATTGACAATACTCGTAATATGTTTATACATTTTCCTATCAGCTGTGTTAAGGATAACATTATGACTATAAAGGAGATAGATGACTGCTAAAATGGTGAGAAATAGAGAAGTATGGAAGAAGGCATGCTGCGCCAGCCCCAAGTAAAGTATGATCATCATCATCATCAGCCTATAATGTTCCCACTGCAGGGACTCCTCTTTAGGAGAGGGATGGGCTATAATCGACCACGCGGGCCCAGTGCGGATTGGAAGATGTCATTATATCTTCGAATTTTTGGTGCAAAGATATGACGGTTTCCTCACGATGTTTTCCTTCACCGTTTGAGAGCAGTGGTGATGAAATAAATTACACAAAGTAATGCCTGGGTTCGAACCTACCACCAACTGTTCGTTACTCGGGGCCGCTACCACTGGGCCACCACTGCTCTCTCCAAATTATGATACGGAAATGATGATGATAAATAAGAAAACATATAAAAAACACACTAGAACTAACATACAGGCCGTAAATTAACCCTTCACACATACGTCAACCAAGCATTCTGTACATCAAACTAAATACCCCTACGCAAAAATATTTGCTGGGAAACGACTTTTTTTTTGGGGCCAAAACAATAGTCAACGGGTCATGGAGCTAATTTAAGTAAAGTTATAACCTGAAAAACTAGTAGCTACAAAAACAGCTGTGAAAAATTTGGAACTTTGACCCCCAATATCTCCGTAACTAGCCCCCTAGTTACGGAGATATTGGGGGTCAAAGTTCCAAATTTTTCCCAGGTATGCTTAAAAACAAAAAAAAACGCAGTGGTGGGGAGAACAAGTTTTTGAACATTTTTTTTTTTTGGCGGGTTTTACCCTTCGTTTGCGTTAATGGTACTTTTACACCCTTTATATCTATCTTTTAGTAGAATAAACAATCGCAAGAGTTATTTGAATACTCACACAAGTAATTTTTTTAATTTGAAATATATTATCATCCATTTGGTGGATTAAAAATGGCTGGTTTAAAAGTAATATTCCGGACGGCTTACTTAGACTTAACTGACGCAATCAATCATACTGTTCTTGGAATTGTTTACAATAAATACTGAAATGCAAAGAATTTATTTAAAATTTAATCCTCTTAACTTAAGGGTACAAAATGCTATGAGTCGTAATCTTAGTCAATTAAAGTTATATAGATGACGTATTATTTTCACGATTTTTCTTAATCATCATAAAAAGTAACTGTCTTCGCTATCTGAGATCTATATTTTCTAAATGACATCTGAAATATCGAGTCAGACGCTTTTCAGTAGCTTCATTTTGCAAGTAAAGTGAATATTTTTCTTTGTGATCGACAAATTCTTTCTTGATATCTTAAAGTTACTTATTTTTGCAACGACAAGTATTTTGGAATTTGAAGTCATTTTCGCGAAATTATTTTTCGTGAGATTGGAAAACTTGTTTCGAAATTCCAGCTTATATGATAATGGAAACTTGAAACGAAAGGACTGAGCGTTAAATGTGAATGAAGTTGAAAGGGTTAAAAACTAATTTCTTACTTTATTTAAATAAAAGATCCATACAGTACTTTCTGCTGAAAACGCAAAGACTACACAAAGTCAAAGAGGTCACCTTGTGGAGCTAATAAAATAAAATGGCTTTCATTCTTTTATGGCTCATAGTCAAGATTCACATCCCTTTATTCTTAATCTGTATTTATATACAAACCCTGAAAAATATACCATAACCTCAGCCTAAGCAAATAATATAGGGTCTTTCTGAAAAATTGACAATTATGCTAGCTTATAGCATACAACTAGCGTTTCAGTTGGCTTGGACTTAACTAATTTTCATAAAGGCTGCTGTAGACGGTTCTCTCAAATTAAGTCTGTACAGACACCTGAACACCAAGGTCTAGGCCTAATTTTAGAAAATTTTATTAAAATATCCCGTGGGTTGTCTTAGAGCCTTTTTTGAGCCATTGAACGGACAATTTCGTAGGTTCACTTTATTATTGCGGTCAATATTTTTGTTTCATATTTTATAGTAAGTTTTAGTATTTTTAGGGTTAATATCGTGCATAGAACTGAACGCGATCAGCATGCTGAAACCTTGTTCAGGATCTATTAGTGTCATAATTGCTATGGAATATTGACAAAGGCATCTCTTGTGAAAATATTCATTTAGTTTCATTAATAAAATTCGCTTTTAGTACCCATCCTTGAACGTAGTTTTATTTTAGGTCAAGAGGCAGTCGTTATGCGGGTAACTCGAAATTCCTCATGCCATAAATTATGGAACTTTCGCAGCACTTTAGAACGCGCAGCTTCTAGTGTTCTACACTTTAGTCTACAAACTAAGGACACGACAATTTAAACGCTTATCGTGCTTAAAACCACGATTATCACTTCGTTTAGAAAGTAATTCCGTTTATGTCTTTTTCTATCAACTTTATCTTTTTATCCTATAAAATCCGATACCGAAACATGGCCATACAAAATCCCGTAAGTAAATCGAAATCTGTACAAGTAATCCCCACCATTCCTTCAAACCATTGTATGAAAAGCCTCTCAGAGAGGATTTCAATAATTTATTGGATGTCAAAAGGGAGTTTCGTTAACTGAAACAAAATATTTTTTTCTCAGCAAATTATATTTCACATCCCCCCGTATCTGTGTGCTTTTATGATTTACCTGATCGTAGATTTTTTATAACGCAAGCGAGCTCCTGAAACGTATAGGAAAATTAAATTTGCATACTGCTGTAAAGGTCGGCTGAAATATGAGAAAGTATAAAAATATTATTACTGTAAGTACGTCTCGTCTGTCCAATTAATTTGTACGGAGTTGACAATTTGGACGTTTGAAGCTTTTCAAGCTTTTCAACTAGTTTACTAGATCTAATATTACATTAATGTGAACACCGGAAATGTTACACCATTATAAATAAAACCAGACATTCCAATGGTTTCAGACGGAGTTTTTGGCAATCTAAAAAATGTCTTTTCATTTTCACAAAATCAAAATTTTTTCAACGTACCAACTTCTGCAGTCTTACAAAATATCTTCATCACGTCATGTAAACCAATCTTTTCAAATGATTTTTCAAGTCCAATTCACATAAGAATAAATCACATGAGATTCAAGACGGCACGGTTGCGGTACGGTACCGTAACGATGACGATACGATACCGTTACCTTAGCTCATCACTTTATTTCGCTCCCCTTCGCAACGGGAGCTCGCACTCAATTGTTTTATTTCGTTGTCTTCTTTGTATAGATTTGTTTTTGTGTCAGTAGATTATTAAATTGTGTATTATTGGGGGAGATGAAAATATGTCGAGTTTTCATTCGAATTCCAGGAGTTTTATGGAATCTTGGTTTGGTGGTTAAGTATTAGAATCGTTTTATTTCCAGTTTAAGCTTTGATTTCAGTATTATAATAATGTTTTAGGTTGTTACCCTAGTGTAGCCCTATATTACAGATACTGTCTAAATAATTATATTTCAAATAAAATCCTATCTTTCTATTTCAAAGTCCGCCAATTATATTTTAATATATCTACTTCAAAAGAATATACATCATCATCATCAGCCTATAATGTTCCCATTGCAGGGACTCAGGCCTCCTCTCTAAGGGAGGGATGGGCTATGATCTACCACGCGGTCCTAGTGCGGATTGGAAGATGTCACATGTCTTGGAATTTTTGGTTCTAAGACATGCTGGTTTCCTCACGATGTTTTCGTTCACCGTTATGAGAGCAGTGGTGATCAAATAACGATATGAATATACATAGATCAAATATTATATTATAAATATCTCAATTAACTGCGTCATCAGCACAGCAAGATTGGAGGGCATAAACCTGACCTTTTGTATTAAGTACTCATTAACATTTTAAAATAAACTTAATTAACTTTCATTCAAAAATCAACTTAACAAACTAATTTGCAAAAATCAAATCAAGAGGTTTAACAAAGAGCATACAAATAAGTGAAGAGTCCATTTATTTGGAACGGTAAATTGGTATAAAAATGAAGGGCTGCAAGCGACTCGTTAAGATCCACGTTTTCGCTGGGAGACTTATAGGCCGAATAAATTACCATTTTATTACAAGAAGGCGACTCCACTCGGACAGAGGCGTTTATTAATAGAAATTTTATACGATGAATTAAGAGTTCAGCGGACGGTTGGGAAATAAAGGTGATAAAGCCAGTCTTATCTGCATGACCCTCATTTGCCTTGACCTTGCAAAGACACTGCCCTGTGTGTTTGTTTTAATGTTACTTTTCAGAATAGATGGAAACACCGACCCCGCCTAATTTACAAACAATATATTTGACGTTATAAAGTGATTTGGCAACCATTCACAGAAATAAATTGAATTTATCACACAACACAACAAATGACTGCGGGTAAGACGTAGGAGAAATTTTCTTAGACGAGGAAAACAAATCTTAATAAAAATAGAGATGCCTATCTCAGTATGTACAAAAGAGGTACACGTGTAAGGGCCGGACCCCATTGAAGCTGAGACCACTGGAGAGGAGATTTATGTTATAAACCACTAACAAAATTTCGTTATTTACACTTCTTGACTCCAAAATCAAAAAATCAAAAGTAATTTATTCAAATTAGGCTGATAATCAGCACTTTTCGAACGTCAAAATTTACTTTACTCTACTTATTTAAGTACATGAGACAGTCCCCCAAAACGTCCACCCTTCGGCACTTCCCAGTGTTTTAGCTGGAAAGAAGAAGTGGCGGAACAAACTCCGATTACGAGTAGTTTTAGTGGAGACAGATAAACAGAGTGAATATGAGATGTAATTATTGTAATTGATTAGGAAAGCGGAGACAAACGGCGTGCTTTGCACATATCCGCACCTCTGCGGTGAATATACGCTAGTTTTTACAAATCTTCTCCTACTTTGCACATCTGTGCTCGAATCCACATTGGTCCGTAACAAAGATTTTGTCAAAATCTATGTCATTTTAGAGAAATAGTTAAAACTAAACTACAAAAGTCTTACTATAATTTTATTCTTAAGAACTTTGTGTTATTTTAATTTTTAATCGCGCTGTAATTGAGTTGCTGTATAAAGAGTTGGAACATGGATAAAAAGTTTTTTTTTAATAATTTGACAGCTGTCAGTTGAAAGCGATTCTCCCTAGGGCTGAAAAGTAGTACTTTCAACCCGCTCCGCAGGCATGTTATGGCCTACTTTCAGAGTATGAGTAATGAAAAATATTAACACACATAACATCACGCTTGTAATTCCCGAAGGCTTAAGCAGAGGTGTACGTATCTAATAGTACACCAACATTTCAACAGTTATGTTTGGTTCTCATGTAACACCTATAGGGGGCAAGCCTATTGTCATCAATCGGGCACAAATCCAGACTTCGTGGCTGTTACTGATAAATTCCTGATGGGAAACCCAATAACACTTTGCCCGATGCGGGGATCGAACCCAAGACCCCATGCTCAGTAGTCGCTCTTGCGATCACTAGATATAAAAAAATATTATCAATAAACTAATACTTACAATAGGGTAGTTAAAAAAAAAAAACTAGTAAGTCCGTCAGATAGATTTCCAAAAAATATTGGACACGTATTTTTTCTTTTTTTAAGTAAACAAACAATGAAGACGATACAGTGATTTGAAAATTCGTGTGACGTCACTTTATGAGACATTAGTATGACATTCTTTAGCGGTCAGTGACGTCACAACCCCCCACTCAAATCGTTTTATCTTCGTCAATTTTTATTGTTTTGATAAAACGAAAAATACGTATCCAATATATTTTTCGATAATCTAACAGACGGACTAATTAGAATCATATTTTTTTATGTCAGTAAACATCCCTATTTCCTAAGTTCTCACCAATAACCACATTTCTACACGTCTCATAGTTTCAGTGCCGTGCACTTTACTATCGCAATACATATACCTCCTCGTTCCGTCGCGGCGGCTCGTCGGCTCACCGTTAACGGATGCGATCACTCGAATGCATTTGGTTTGGAATGGAAATGCGCCGGTATGAAGCCACAATTCCTGACAATCCTGTGTGTAATGTGGGGTTATCCGTTTTTAAAAACTGTCCTCTGTAATATGAATAGGTACGTTTGTTGGAATAAACGATCGATAAAGTCTGTTTACAGTAAATTGATTTTTGATGGTAGGTGAATCATGCTTTCTGAATATATTTATATCGTCTAATTAAGTGTGATTCTATATATCGTGCGGAACTTTATCAGTAGGAATGATATAGAAGAAATATGAAGTAATTAGTTTCAGTGAAGGTAAAGCTATGATAGCAAAATGACTTAGTTTGCCAAGTTATACTCCCGTACCCAAAGCATCTTGCTGATTTTAGTCTTTTTTTTATTTTAATATTTTAAAGGATCTAACATAAAATGTAAATGTGGAACTACCTCCCAGTAAAATGTTTACAGGTGCTGAGTGAAGTTGGAAACTAACTACAGCTTTGTCGCAGTCAGCAAACATTTACAGAAGTTTTAACAAATATTTATTTGAGGAAATAACCGCGACAGTCAAGCCCGAGTGGGCGTCTCGTAAATAATATAAAAAAAAACTCGAAACTTAGTCTCTGACCGACGAAACACGTTAAATCTTAATTTTAATTTACAAACTTTACGAGAATTCAACAAAAGGTACTTTTTGATGCAAATTACTTTCAACTTTTGGCGTTTTCATTAACGAATTGTGGATTAATGTTGTATTAGTCTACTGGTTTTTCTTTGATTAGAATTGGGGAAGTTGGCAGAAGTTTGGAGGGTCGCTCTCTTAATTTGAAACTAGCTCGCCAGCGTGATAATTACTCGTGCAGAAAGAATGGGTGACCTCTCTTTTTGGAGACGCAAGGACGTCGTAAATGTGGCTCACAAAATTGTACATGTAGGTACATTTTTTTTAAGCAGAGGCGTTTTATTTTCTTATCAAGCACTACATAATTACAAGTTCTAAGTTTGTTCAAACCCACAGTCCATCCAACGATAGAAAGGCTTTTGTGAATCATCATGATCAACAGCCTTTTAATGTTCCCACTGCTGGGACACATACCTCCTCTCTTTTGAAAGGGAATGGGCTATAATCTACCACGCGGGCCCCGTGCGGATTGGTGGATGTCACATATCTTGGAATTATTTGGTTCTAAGACATGCCGGTTTCCTCACGATGTTTTCTTTCACCGTTTTGAGAGCAGCGGTGGTGAAATAAATTACAAAAAGTAATGTGCCTGCCTGGGTTAGAACCCATGACCTACTGTTCGTAAGGGGCCGCCACCACTGGGCCACCACTGCTCCGTGAATCATACGTTGGAATAAATGCCATTAGCATTAGCAGGTCCCAGGTGTCTGTAAAGCTATCATTACATTAAACATCTGCATAAAAGTGAGCTTTTTAATATGATCAATCTCAAAACACATCTAAATCTTACGTCTAAGCAAATTGAAACACATATTAAACCGAATGCACACAAAACTGCTTCAGCTATAAATTTATTCGGCATAAAACGGCGTCAGCTGAGCTTGCAAACCGCATGCAGCGCCGTGTGCACCCCGCCTAACTACGTAATAAAATTCGAAGCCCTAGGCCACCGTGGAGGCCCCACACGTTTGTCAACTAAGCGAGTTTTGCAAAAGTGAATTCGTATTGTTCTGTATTTTGAATCTAAAATAATGCTGTATTGTGAATTTTGAGCGTTATTTTCGTTTATTTATTGTTTTGGAGAAGACCAATAAACTCGTGGTAAGATTTTTTGTTTTTCTTTGTAAAAGTGCTCGCAATGTGATTTTGAATGGTTTTATGACTTGTTATGTGTTTTACAGTAATTGAGAGCGTCAATGGCTTGAGTTTTCTGTCTTATATGAGAGTGGCGGATCTTTTTTGGTTTTATGACTTGTTATGTGTTTTACAAATACGAATGGGTACATGAACTAGCCAGACCGTTGGACTCTTTTGAGCTCCGAAGACCAACTTCAGCCTGACTTTGAAGTCACTGTATTTTTTTTCAAGTTTCCACCTTTTTGTCCAGAAAGAAAAAAAAAAAACATTCCGGTTTCTACCAAAAGGGATGGCAACCGTTCTTTCTTCTTCAACTCGTCTGCACCCAATTCTAAGTGTAGGTTTTCATTTCAGATATTCAGATATTTCCAAAGATTAAAGCAGAGATATACCAGCAGTGCATACTTTCGTGAGTAATGTGCAAGTCCCACACAACAGTTATTATGCAATATTATGGTAATCTCAATATTTTTCCAATTTAAATCCCCTCAATCAATTACTTCTTATTTATACCCCCACAAATTGTACTGTTACCAGTTAATTAACTATATAAAATACTTTATCAGTGAAAATAGTGCCTATAAAGCTTTCAATTCGGAGCGAGAGCCCGCATCGCGTGATATTAAATATTCAACGGGAATCTCATTGTTCCTGAACGATTTTAGTGAATTACGTTCTCTGAGCAAATCATCAATTAATTTGTTTTGTGTAAGGGATTTTGTTACTTTTGTGGAAGAGGCTGGGCTTACCTACTTGTCTCCCTTGATTTTAATACTGGAAATAATGGTTTGTTTTGAAACAGGCAGGAGTTGTGACTTTGATGTGAACTTCAGTGGCAAGAAAACTGATTTCTGGTGTACTTAAACGTATTTATTATAAATGAGATTTGAAAGCGTTGCAGATTTTAGACAGTCGCTAATCAGTGGCCTGAAAGTCTGTTAACCAGCCATTCTAAGGGGTATGGTATTACCCTGTTTAAATTGGGTTGGGATGTCAGATAGACAGACGCTCCACGTGAAATACTTACTTTCATATTCATATTCATATTAATTTATTGCATTTCATGTTGTTTACAGGTTGTTACATTATGATAGTTCCAAACAATGAACCCTGCTAGGGCACAGCAATGTATAGGCGACAGGTTTTAGGGTGGTTTCTTTCTGTTCCATCTAGTCAGACTGGTAACCGATTCCTGCTAAAGAAAGGGACCAAACAGAAAAATAATACATACAATTGTGTTCTTAACTTAATACGTTAATATTATTTTCAGAACCATAATCGTAACAATAGCCATACATGTACCACATAATGTTATTGCCTCTTAAGGATATTTTGCAGTAAATAAACAGGGTCAAAACACTATAATGGGTTATAGGAAACCAACTGGTAATCGTTATCCTTAACACCGTACTAAACAAACAAACTGCGTTCTCAAATGGATTTTATAGTAAAATCATTTTTATTTTACGAAGTTGTGATTGCCTTCTTTTGGTCCAGCGGTCACTAAAGCTACTGCTATTCATGAGGTAGTGGGTTTGGGCAAAGTGTTATTGAGTTTTTCCGTTATAATTTTATCAGCAGCAGCCACAGAGTTTATTAAGAATAGTTTTAAGTATGAATGAACATGAGCCGTGTGGAGGATGATAATTATGAAAACTCAAGAATGGAGGTGTTTGATGATGAGATAGTAAATATTAGAAAAGTATGAAAGACAAATAAATATTTAGTAATTATGACAGGAGAACGATAGTAACGATTCAGCCTAACTTAATACTTATTGGCTAGGCTCAATCTTACAAATAAATAAACACATAGAAGAATTCTAATATGGTCTAACTAGGCCGGTTTCGTAAGTAGGCCGATGTGTCGTTAGTTAATGAGTAGAGACACTAATTGAACAAGGAAAATTGGGAACACGTGGTGTGGTAACTTGATATATATCGCACCCTTAAACATTAGGGTGGAGTTCGGCGCATTTAACCATTTGATTTTGGAAGAAGAAAGGTGTTGGTTTTGTAGTTAAGACTTTAAAATCTGTAACGCTAGGTTATGCAGTCACTACGCTATAAAAACAGAAGGAAAGTTAAGAAAATTACTTAAAACAATATACCCATAGTCATTTACTAAGTTACAGGTAGATATTTTTTTTATAAAAAAAGCAGTTTTCATATCAAGAAGATTTAGAAGATACGAATTTGGTAGCATAGTTGATAACACAAGACTGCACGGTCTCGGGAACATTGTATGATTTTAGTGAATTAAGAATAAATTAAATTTCTCCGTATCACGCCTGTAATTCTCGGAGAATTATGCTGAGGTATACCTAACACTATGCTCACAGTCTTGTTTGAAGAGTAGAGTGTCTTAACACAGATATTTACTTTCTGAAAAGGATACTTTTAACGCTAGCTTTATCGTACAAACTCTTTTAAAGAAAATAAACTATTTGTATAAGTACATTTTGCTAATTATCTCTTAGACCCACGTCATTATTCTCTTGAACTTATCATAATTCATTTGGTGCCGGACAGCATGTCTTCCTCTTCCATCATCATCATCGTTATCATCATCATTTCAGCCAAAAGACGTCTACTGCTGGATATAAGTCTCCCCCAGGTGTCGCCACATTGACCGGTCCCGTGCGGTACCTCTCTGTTTATCGTCATCTCATGAGACACCTCCGGTCTTACCATACAATTCATCTCCGTGGTATTCACCCTTCTTATTAGTATTTAAGTACCTACCTAAGTTAAATAGCTATCTAACTACTTTTTATAAACCTAGACTTTCCACTTCAGAACAAATATCACCATTACTTGTAAAACACTTTACACAAAAGATCTTCAGTGTAATCATACGAAACCGCCCGTGGTTTTCATTTTGCATAAGTAATGAGATTAAAGTTATATACAAAAGCATCTGCAATTCATTTAAAATAATTGTGTTTTGCAATTTCCATTAGTGCTGAAACTCTATTAAATGTTAATCCAAATTCCATTCAAATTGAGAAAATGCTGAAATTTATTTGAGATAAACTGATAAACAGAATTCATATTTCATGGACTGAGTCTTATTAACTATCAATAGCTTTTGTGTATAAACCTGCCAGAATCGTTTCAGGCAAATTAAGAAGGGTTCTGGAGGCTAAACCAAGGTTGATTTATCGTAAACTAGCACTTCACCCGCGACTTCGGCTGCAATAATTGTGATAGCTCGACTCATATGTATGATATGAGTAAATTTATAGCCTAATAGCACCCATGAATAACGTAGCTTTTTGTCAAAGAAAAAATTTAAGGAATGAATATTAGTCCAGCAAGTTACCGCATACATACAAACTTACAAACAAATACCTCTTTTTAATGTTAATTTACGAGTCTCGCACTGGTATGTGAAGAAGGGCATCAAAAACACGCCTATTACCATACAGACGCATTAGTGCGATTTTTTTTTATTGAATCAAAATCCATTTCATTTCTAATTACCAACGCTTAGTTAGTAGAAACTAGTGTAAATGAAGTAACAAAGGTGGGTAATATAATTTCTATGACTGTCATACAGACAAATGTACAAGTCAACGTGTTAAAACAATGCGGTTATTCGCTGTTCCCCACGGATCCCTAAAACGCTTTAAACTCAAGAATGCCAAGATGAAATTTCTTTCAGCTTACACCCATTTTTATTAACTAAATGGTGGTGATTTTATGAAAAAAAGCCTAATAAATAATAGCTGAGTGAAATATGAGTAATATTAAATTCCAATAAAATTGATGGGATATCGTAATAGCCGTTATAAGCTGCATCTAGGAGCATAAGTACCCACTTACATTGAATATGTGAGCTGAATACCGCTGCTTTACAAAATGATCTGGGATAAATATAAAATGGAGAATATCTGCTTTTCATGTCCATTTAAGGAATATACGTAATTAGCGTCCGATTTATCGAATAAAACGATTTTTTTATAAAAAGTGGTACTTGAACAGACTCGCGTGTGTGCTTGAGCGCTAAATTGCAAATAAATGCTCAATACAGGATTGCCATGAAGTAGAATATTGAAAGCACGGTTGGCGCAGTGGCTCAAGCAATGGACTGCTGCGCTGCGTGTCGCGGGTTCGATCCCCGCACGCAACAAATATTTGTATGACCTACAGATAGTTGTTCCGGGTCTGGGTATTTGTGTATGTGAGTTTAAATGTTTGTGAACGCACCGATTAAAAAAAAAATGGTTTAATCCCACATGTTTTGTTTAGCTATAACATAACATACCGTCACTCTTGTATCTCCCAAAAGTTTTGGGCACGGGTAGTTCTTTTCGCTTATTATGTTTAAGTTACATATAGCAACGGGCAAGCCTATTGCCAATAACTGGGCACAAATCACGACTCTACTGAAAATATTCTAATGTTAAAACCCAATTACACATAGCTCAATCCGAGAATCGAACTCGGATCACACAGTCATAATGCACAAGCCAATGAACAGTCAGGCGAGTTAATTAATCCTAATTCAATAACACTAACAATCAGTAATCCATGATTGCACGGCTACTGCATAATGTTATGCAAGCATACGCCGTGAACGCTGCATTAGGGCAAGCTCTTACTGCCGTACTCAGAGAGCTTTAATGATTACTTAGGCAATCACTTAGTAAAGGTTTTGACAGTTTTGTCATACAAAAGTATGTAACGTAGTAGTTACATTTTGCACAAATCAAAACATAATAACTAATTTAATTATAAAAACACTGCAACATTCCAATGTTTACTTTCATCCAACTGTCAAGGAACCGCAGACTCCAAAATATAATAACCACAGATGATAAGTTGTAGTGCTGTGGTAAACCTTACTAAAATACGTGAACGACGTATATTGCGCGCGCGCATCACTACATTCGAGCAGAGCGACCAATAGCCGTTCGTTCCGCAGAGATGTCATTACGGCGTGCGTCGGTGACACACCACACTGCAAATTCGGTCTCCGGCGTAGGCGTGCGTTCCTAGCGGGCGCGCGCCTGCGCCCATTACGAGCCTACCTCTCGCCATCATTCGGGCTTAATGCTATACCATGCATCTTAATTTTACTCTGCCATCGAGCATTTAAACTCAGTGTCTCCATAACCCCCATACTGAGGTCCCAGGTTCCTGCTGGAGGAACACATTTTAACTCCGAAGTTCCGGCTAGAGCACCCTCAAGTTCGCGTTAGTTACGCGGCTGGTTCCGTCGTGCGTGCTAAAATCGGGCCGGCATCGGACTTCCCACCTGTTGGCCATACTTGCCACGTGGGCCGAGCCGGGCCGACGTAAAGAAGAGCTGGCCATCACCCCTACGCATCCAGCGTGGCACCTCGCTGCGGTCATCGCCACGCCGGCTATCAGGGCAGTACAGCACATCCCACAGGGATGCCTTAGGAGTTTGTGTCCGTAGACCTTCCCACACCCATTTTTTTTATATTAATATATTTTATGTAGACTGGTTGCGTGGTCTTATTTATAATAACCTGCGCCACGCACCCCTTTTCCGTCACAAGTATGTCAAATCTATACTAAGTGACGGACTAAGTAATCATTAAAGCTCTCTGAGTGCGGTAGTTAGTGTCTTTCGGTTCGCTTGCCTGACTGCGTTGAGGCCCGGTTACCAGGAAAGCAGAGGAAATAAGAGATGGCAGGCGATGAGCGTAGCTGGCTGTTTTTAACAAAGCAGAATGGAGATAAGGGCTAGCCAGAGAGGTGAAGGGTTGTTTTTAACCGACTTCAAAAAGGAGTACTGAAGTCGGTGGCAAAAACAACACGAAATCAAACAATCAAATATCACCGACTTCAGAAGCTGACTTTTCTTCTGAAGTTTATTTTTCACTTTTTTGTTGTTTTGTAGACATCCTCATAAATCTTTGGAAATAACACAATTAGAGTCCATCGTTACAACATGGAGAAGAAACGTGGAAATTAGAATACCTGATGAATTATTGAGGCGATTCTTGTACGACATCACTCGGCCGGCGCTGGCGAGCGGAGGCGATGAAGCAGATGTATTATGGGGTCATCTCAACTACTTTTACTAAACAGTACGAGACGAAAATCTAGCCTCACAAACTACTAACAGGCAAGATTCATGAAGGAAGTATTCTGGCCTCCTGGTAGTTTGTTTGACTTTACTATCCTAGTAGAACTATTAAGTCACTTGTGAGAACGATATGATGTATAGGCAGTGCTGCCACTTGGCCTCGTAGACTGGTTTGGAAAACATTTCCCTCTCATCTCAGCTCCAGCTATGTCAACCAGGCCGGACGATTCTGAAGCAGAAATCAGTCATCACAATCAATTCTCTCGATAGCAGCTTCCTAATAGTACATAGACGTGTATAATTAATAATGTACGCATAATTAATTGCGTATTCGACCGCAGTCGGTCGTATGTCACCGTGGCCGGATGTATGCCGCCGAATGTACGACCTACGCGGCCGGTGTGGCATCCGATTGACTTGGTTAATGTATTATATATATACAAAATGATTAAACATTCTATTACTGTATACTATTAATGAAACATAATTAACGTATAATGTGACATTAATGGAGCTGCGATATAGCCTCCTTTCCTTGTGAAAGGGGAACATAATGCCTTAGGGAAAATCGTCTTTCTCCTGCCCTAATCCCAGTTTATTTGGAGTCGGCAGCATGTCATCTTCTCCCATACTTCACGTCATCTCATGAGACACCTCCTGTCTTACCATTTCATCCTTTACACAGTTCATCCATCGTTTCTTTGGTCTTCCATTACTCTTATACTTCTTCTACATCATCATCTGCCCAGTCTTTTCCCGACTATGTTGGGGTCGGCTTCCAGTCTAACCGGATGCAGCTGAATACCAGTGTTTTACATGGAGCGACTGCCTATCTGACCTCCACAACCCTGTTATTACTAGGTAATACGATACCCTTTGGTAAGACTGGATGTCAGAGTTTTAGCTCACTGACTACCTGTAACGACTGCCAAAGATCTATATATGGCAGCTGGGACCAACAGCTTAACTTGCTTTTCGAGGCACGGAGGAAATTCAGTATATAATGGGCGGTCACCCATCCACAGACCAACCTAGGTAAGCGCAGCTTAATTTAAAGATCGACCCGAGTAGCAGTTCTTATTAACCCTCGAGCTCCTCTATACTTCTTACTCCTTTATACTTCTTCTGCATTATGCCAAGATAAAGTTGTTCAATGTCACTTGAGTCGATCTTAAGAATAAGCTGCGCTTGCCTAAGTAAGTCTGTGGATTGGTGACCCACATTGCAAGTGTTCCCAATGCCTCGGAAAGCATGTTAAACCTGGTCCCGCGAAATTTACAATAACACTTTGCGCGAATCGAATGGACCACATGCACAGCCAGTCGCGCATGCGACTACTAGACCGACGAGGCAGTTTACATAAACCAATCAATAATAAAACACAAAAATAATAGAGGTCTCGTAAAGTCTTCCAATTAGACAACTGAAGACGTAGAACACGATGAAACATCACCTTCTGTCAGACCCCAATCACCAGACAAAACCTCTTCATTAAAATAAACGGGTTTATACATAATAAATATTCATTCATCACCTTCGCTGAGATAATGAGAAAATTTAATTATTCCGTTAAAAATAAACACTTTTCCCTTGAATTTTTGGATTTAATTAACTAAAAGGACAGTCTGCTAACATCAATCTTCAGTGTTTTTTTAATCATTTAGCTTTTAAGATTACTCTTTTGGTAGGTAGTGTTTGTGCAATGTTATAGATAACCCGTGTTCCTTAAGTGGTAATCAGGATTAAAATGAAGTCTGTCTGAATCGGAAATGAAGAACTCATCATTATCTGTCGTATAAACGAATGACAAAAAACCTATATGTAAACCTATTTTCTAATGGACTATTACAACAATTTATGTGAGAACTGGCTTTTTATGAATCCTTAACATTTTGGTTCTGACTCGCTCAAAATCAATCAAAATCAAAACTCATTTATTCAAACTAGGCTGATAATCAGCACTTTTCGAACGTCAAAATTTACTTTACTTTACTTATTTACAAGAGACAGTCCCCCAAAACGCCCCCCCTTCGACACTTCCTAGTGTTTTTGCTGGAAAGAAGAAGTGGCGGAACAAACTCCCCAGCACACATCTGTCTGTTAGGTTGGTTAGAAGAACCAGACTCGATACAATAGTACAAGGCAAGTATAAAAAAGTATATAATAATAATAAAAAAAAAGACATAACATATCAGTAAACTAATCTTGGAGAAAGAACATAAATAAATAACAAACATTGTCTTGTGTTCAACTCAGCGACCAACTGTTCTTATCATTTAAGTAGTCGTTAATGGAATAGTACGCTTTTAAACAAAGATTAGATTTTACTTTGGCTTTAAACGCATTAAATGGCAAGTCTAGAAAAGAAGATGGCAGTTTGTTATAAAATGTTATACCAAGCCCGACGAATGAATTATGAACTTTGTGAAGCCGGTGAAAAGGAGCGCGTAGTTTATGCTTATTTCTAGTGTTAAAGTTGTGAATATCACTGTTTTTAGTGTACAGGTGGATATTTTGTTTAATATATAAAATGTTGGCAAAGATGAACTGAGAAGCAACAGTGAGGATACCAATCTCCTTAAAAAAATCTCTAAGAGAAACTCGGGCACCCAGCTGATAAATTGCACGAACCGCTCGCTTCTGCAGAACAAATATATTTTGAATATCAGCAGCTTTGCCCCACAGCAGAATACCGTATGACATAACGCTGTGAAAATAACTGAAGTAGACTAACCGTGCTGTATCAACGTCAGTGAATTGTCTTACTTTTCTGACGGCGTATGCGGCTGAACTTAGCCTTCCCGCTAGGCTTGATATATGTAAACCCCATTGTAATTTTGGATCTACTGTAATGCCCAGAAATACAGCAGAGTCGGCAGTTTCCAGCTCCTGATTGGCGAGGATAATATTGGGACCTAGATTTCTAACATTGGGTAAAGCGAACTTAACTATTTTAGTTTTCTTGGCATTAAGAACAAGGTTGTTTATTGTGAACCAATCCGTGACCATTGATAGCGTGCTGTTTACGTCGTCAAATTCGTGTCTATTCCTATCTACTTTAAAGATAAGAGAGGTATCATCTGCAAATAGTACAACGTCACAAAAACCCTTTAAATAGTATGGTAGATCATTAATATAAACCAAGAATAAAAACGGACCCAGTATTGAACCTTGAGGTACACCTAGCCGAACCGGTAGCCCGGAAGATTTCGCGCCATTTACGTCTACACATTGGAATCTATTTTGCAAATACGAATCTATCACATTTAGGGCCTCATTTTGAACACCGTAATAACGCAGTTTCCGTAAAAGCGTGTCGTGATGTACGCAATCAAAAGCTTTAGAGAGATCGCAGAAAACACCGATTGCATTTTGCGCGTTCTCCCATGCGTCAAATATGTGCTTCAACAAAGCAACACCTGCATCCGTAGTCGAACGACCCTTTGTAAAGCCATATTGATCATTATGAAGGAGATTATTTAAATTAAAATGTAATAACAACTGTTTGAGAATTAATTTTTCAAAAATTTTGCTAAAAGCAGGTAAAATAGAAATTGGTCTAAAGTTACCGATATCGTTTTTACTGCCTGATTTAAATAGAGGGATGACTTTACTGCTCTTCATAAGGTCAGGGAAAGTCCCCAAATCGACGCATTTATTGAAAGTAACGGCAAGACAGGGGGCTACAATGTCGATTATGTTACTTAAAAGTTTAATAGAAATGCCCCAGTAATCACCTGTGTTTTTAGACTTAAGTGAATTAAAAACGTTAACTACATCACGAGGCGTTACATGTTCGAAACTAAATACTTTACCACATTTAGACACGCTGCTATGCAAAAGATCTTCGGCTTTAGACGGCGACGAACTCAGGGAACGAGTCGTCGCTATAGGTATGCTGGCAAAATACTCATTAAAAGCCTCGGCTACGTCGGCTGCTTCACTAACTAATTTGTTACCCACCATGATCTCGAGGTGATTATCTTGTTTAACAGATTTACCCGTTTCATTGTTAATGATTTTCCAAGTGGCTTTAACTTTATTATTAGAATTTTTAATAGTCTCGCTTAAGAATTTTGATTTTGCAATAATACAAATCTTTTTAAATAATTTGGAATAATTTTTAACATACTCTAGAAAAGTTGTATCAAACCTGTATTGTTTAAGACCATACAACTCGTACAATCGGGCTCGACTTTTGTAAATACCTGGTGTAGCCCATTGGTTGAAGCCCACAGAAGGTCCCTTAATGTTAATCGTTTTAGACTTAAAAATAGACTGGTATTCATTTTGCACAACATCAAAAAGGGCTTTATAAATTTCATTAGGAGTCTCGTGCTCTACTATTGACGGCGTTACTTTAAGTGCTACATTATTTTTGAATTTATTGCAACGACTAGCTGTATGAGGCCTGCATTCTATTTTGCGCGGCTTTTGTTTTAATAACATAGGGAAGCTAGCTATTAAGCCACAGTGGTCAGATGATAAGTCACTTAACACTAATTTGTCCTCGGCAACACAATCACTAAACATATTATCAAGGCAAGTTGATGAAGAAGCCGTGATCCTTGTTGGTTCAAAAAACAGGTTAACTAAATTAAATGATCTAAACAAATTGAGAAATCTGATACTTAATGGAGTAACATCTAAAATATTAACATTAAAATCTCCACATAAAATTATAGATTTATTACTTGATTTTAACTTATTAAGTGAATCCTCCATTACTGATTCGAAATGAGTAAAGTCCCCAGAAGGGGGTCTATAAACACAAATTACTATGTATCGCTCGAGTTCAACGCAAGACAACTCAATAGTGCGCTCAATTGACAAATTAACTAAGTCTAAACGTTGTTTACATTTTAATTTGTTTGATACAAGAATTAAAGATCCACCGCGAATAGCAGATTTTCTCACAAATGCACTCTGTACGGTATAGAAATCATCATTGATAAATACTACTTCATGTTCCTTCAACCAATGTTCAGTTAGACATAAAACCTGAACATCATAATTCTCCATAAACAAACTTAACTCTAATTCTTTGCCAGATAATCCCTGCATATTTTGATGAACAACATTCAACATATGCGGCCTACCTGTTGTCGCACCTAACAGTTTAAACTACAAGGTGTATCAATAAAAGTGTTAGTATCTGTATAAGTGTTAGTAACAAAAGCAGTATTAGTATCACTACTAACAGAAAACGTTGGTAAACACATACCAGTGTCGCTGTGTATATTGTATGCTAAAAGGTTAGCAATACGTCGCTTAGAACTAGGTGGTAAAAACATTGTGAAGTCAGTGAGTCTGTAATCAGATATAAATTGATTACAGTCAAAATACAAAATAACGTCACTGTGACGACATGTCCTATTATAAATTAACAAGTTTAAATCATAAATGTACTTATTTTGCTCAACGGACAAATATTGAGAATAAGGCAAGGCACAGAAAATGAATTTACAATTAATAGTCTTGTTGAGATGTAACATCAAATGGACACATTCAATGATGTCCCTTTTCCATACATTTAAACTATTCCCATATAATAAAATAACAGTAGAATTGGGATTTATTTTAGTCAATCTAATATTACTAATTAATTGGCTAACACTGGCACCGGGTAAACAATAATTTATAACATAGTGTGGTGAACATTGATTAAATAATGTACCAAATCCTTGACCAAACTTATCAGAAAATAAGTATGTAGTATCTGTTAAAATATTACTTTCATTACTCCTATCATCAATACTACCAGCTGGCTGAGCCACTGAGGGGGTAGGTGACTCGTGCTGAGGCTGAGGAATAACTGAGCAGGCACAGCTACAAGAAAGGTTATTCGTCAGAGACTCGTACCTCTCTGCATTGTACGTGACCAGGTCCACCAGCTCATTGGCCTCTTGCATACGCTTACTCAGGTCTTGTTGAGAAGCCTCATATTTACTAAAAATATCCTTTAGTGCATATTCCCTAACAAATAGCTCATCCTGAAGGTTTTGAATGTCAGTCTCATACATTGATCTACATAATTCTAATTCACTGTCACACTTCTTTAGATCTCGAATTAAATTTACATTTTTTTGCCTCAGTTTTGTGTTTTGTTTATTTACTTTTAGGCGTTTCAAGGATTTTTTAATATTTCTAATGCGTTTATTAATTTTAATGTATTTTTTAATCTTATTATGACTAGTGAATAAATTATTTTTACAGATAGTTTCATTAGTTAAGTCTATGGTCACAATTGGCTCAACACACACAGGTCCTGACCGGCTACCAACCAACTCATCATAAAGACTGCAGGTGTTCGCAGTCTCAGACAGGCTGTTTGCAGACATTCCAATTTTATTTATTTGGATAGAAGACATAGGTCTAGAATCATGTATTGAAATCCATGGAAAAAGTTTTATGTGGTGTATTATCATGTAGGCATGGCACCTTTTATAAATGTATAATTTTTTAAATCGATAACGTCAAAACAGAGCAAAAAGCAGTTCCAAAACTGTTTAAGACAATTCAAAATTAAAACTCAAATACACAATAAAGGCAATCAGATTAGACAGTTCAAATATACCTTCAAAAACAGTACGAAAACCAATAGTTTTCCCGGGATTCGTTTAAACAAAGCATTATTACTATACCGATATCCGGGATCCGTATGAACTCTGTAAATAGTTAATCCCGATAGTCAATTATCGCAGTGGTTACGGCACCGGATCCGGAAGAATCTCGAAGGGAATTTTAGTGTACTTTAGAACGTACTGGGGGTTTAATGTAGTATGTGTGTTTATTAGTGCATGTGTTCTAGTTTTATTGCGGAAAGGGATGCAAAGTAATTGTGTTGTAAATATGTTATTTTCAACTGGAAATATAACAATTTGGAACTACTAATTAAAATGCATGAAACTATTGTTTGTAGCTCGTGGAGTATGAGATCCACTGACAAAGCTACATTACACATAACATCACGCATGTAATCATTAAGACTTAAGCTCAAACAAAACAGAGTCATCCAGCTTTAAAATATACTTCATAATTAAATTACCAGATTCGTCATACATAAAAGCCTTTCAAATATCACCGTATCTTTCCAGTTCCGGTTTACATTTCCAAATTAATTTTGTCAAGCGAGATTATTATCTCGACTCCTTATATAATTTCTTAAATCATGCTCAAACATGACATTTATTCATTATGATCACAGACAAAATATCGTTAAAAATACGAAGTGATACCGCCAGGCAGAAAATGTCTTCAAGATATAATATTAAGAATGTATAATATAAGGAAAACATCGCCTACGAGGTCTTCTAATGGAAGTACTGCTGTAATGGACATTTTGTTACCCTTAAGAGCAAGGGACGACTTGGTGTAGAGTAGGTACAATTTATTTTGGTACTACCATGGCCCCTCTTTATGTGAGGATGTTGCAGTAATTGAAACTAACGGAACTAATAATTTAAGTGTGAATATTCTTGTTGTTAGAAGTCTGTGTGTTTGAAGAATATAATTATTGAGTAACTACCTATGAGTCGTAGCTTGATGTATGATATAATTGTTGTAAACTGAAATGTACAAAGAAAACTACGATATTCCAATAGCACGGTTTAATGGAGACAGGCATGACAGACCCACATCTGTCACCGCGGCAGATATAACCGGGCATAAACAATAAAATACTGGCCATACATTACACCCTCACCCTTAATCAAGAACCCCTAAAAATTTATCTAGTAAACAATAGTAAATAAAAAAAAATATCTTTAGCTTCATTACAGTTACAGCTTAGATACGTAAATACACGTTTGGGACGGGACCTACCCGATAAATTATACAATAAAATAACCCTGTCTTACGTGCTATATAATAAGTAAGGGCAAAACACAAATGTATAGATCAACTACTTTGAGAAAGTCAAATTGTCCTGAAGTATTTCATACACTGGCTTAAATACCTCAAAAGAGAGAGAGATTATCTGAGTTGCCAGACAAAATACTAATCTCAGGGCAATGACCAATGAATGACACTCCCAGACAAACAAAGCATGTCAAAAAGAGAAGGAGCTATACTCCATTGGATGAGCAACGTGTGTCGTATTGACGTTATAGAGTAGAACATAATTAAAACTGACTAAAGCATAGCATCACGCATGTTTCGCCAGATATGATTCATCATCATCAGTCTATAATGTTCCCACTGCAGGGACTCAGGCCTCCTATCTAGTAGACAGTCGAGAGACGTTAATCTACCACGCGAGCCCCGTGCGGGTTGGTAGATGTCATATGTCTTCGATTTTTTGATTCTAAGACATGCCGGTTTCCTCACAATGTTTTCCTTCACCGTTTTGAGAGCAGCGGTGATGAAATAAGTTACACAAAATAATGCGCCTACCTGGATTCGAACCCACGACCTACTGTTCGTAAGTCTGAGCCGACACCACTGGGCCAACGCTGCTCTCTTTATTTCTCAGTTATGTTTAGGTCGCTTGTAATAGGACACTGCCTAATTATATATCTTTGAACTGCAATTGCTCGAAAATACATTATAAAGGGAAATAGGAATAAACCTTAATTATTCATTTAGAAACCTATTTTTTTTTAGCCTGATCTTTCCTACTCCTAGGCAAAGGGCTCCCCCATTCCTTCTACTCTTGTCGTTGTTGCGCCTCTTCTCGCCTATAAAATCTATTAAATTTGAAATACTAAAACGCAATCAAAATCACTTAGAACGGCATCAAAGTGCGCGCCATAACCCCCTATGTACGCCCCAGCTAACAGTAACTTATGTAACGCAATACATCTTGTCGCTAAATGGCACCCAAAAGTCGCTCGGCTAAAGACTGGCGGGCATTAACTTAATTGTCTTTATTAGACGATGAGCGCTTTTATCAAATTGCCAAATATTAAGCGCTCGTAATTGTGAGCTGTAGGAGCTTGTTTTTAAGGCTTTTCTTCCGTGCATTTGGAAGGTAATACAAAGTTTACTTTTATTTAGTTTGACGACACGGTTGGCGCAGTGGTTGAGCGATTGACTGCTGCGCAGCATGTCGCGGGTTCGATTCCCGCACGGAACAAATATTTGTACGACCTACAAGTATTTGTTCCGAGTCTGGGTGTTTTTCTATCTATAATTTGTATGTATTTACAAAAAAAAAAAATGTATATAAGTAGTTTATCAGCCATCTCGTTACCATAACACAAGCATTAGGTTGCTTAGCTTGGGACTAGATGGCGTTGTGTGAAATGTCCAAGGATATTTATTTATTATTTATTTATTTATTTATTTTTAGAAGTTGAAAGGTCGACACGCAATAATTGAGAATTAAAGATAGTTTAGATGATTTACATATTGATTGTGCTATTTATTTTCGTTTTTCGATTTCACTCCTTATTTTTTTACTAAACAGTTTTATTTGCATCTGACTGTGGCACCACTTTGGCCCTATAAGAATACCAGCACTATGTCACATGTTTTAAATATTCCAGCACCATACCGAGATGGAGGCCTTATAACGTTCCCTGGATTATATTTCGCACACAACTGGAGCGAAGCCGAGAATAAAACATAGTATATAATATTTCCATAAAAATAACACCCAAACTTTATTATTATGATAAGCAGTTGACGTCACCAACCGTAAAAATTAAAATTATGCAATGAGCCGCACTCGCAAGTTGCGTAATCACACTTTATGTGGCCACGACAGAGTGGGGTTCTCTCTATAAAAAATGGACTGGCCAAGGCCCACTTGGCCAGTCTATTTTTTGTGGACCCATGTTATGAAGTCTGGTTAAACATACGAGTTCGGTATCCTTGTTACTTTTTCTAATTCGTCTATTTTTCCGTTGTAATCGGTATGTAACAAAGCTGGAGGGGCACGTGTTTTTCCTTCCTTGCGGTGTTTTTTTGTTCTAGGCAACTTTGAAGAGTTGTACTTGTATATAGTTACTGAGATATTAGGGGTCAAAGTTATCTACTTTTTTATTTTAAACATGAAAAAAATGTAAATAACTTACTAGTAAGTTACTAAGTAATACTTTATTTTATTTTAAACTGTACTTAAATACCACAAGCAAAATATTTTGCGTGCGTTACATTAAGATCTACCTTAAAATATGAAATATAATCATAAAAATGTCCCAGCAATCATTTTACATATTAATTATATTGTTCAATTCAAAAACGGTTTGTTGGCTAGTTTCTGTTTAAACATACCAGTCGAAAATGGCAAATTTGCCCAAAACATTATCGAGAGACAACTGAATCGTTTGTTAATTAGTAAAATATGCGATCTATTCCTAAACAAATAATATGAGTGTTTTTTTTTTTAATTCCTGACCTCTTTGATCCACAATTGTTTCAAACAATAAGCATTTATTATTGCTTCTACGAAAAACGATTTTGTTCTAGAGGAAGAATTTCATAAAATTTTCTACAATCATACTTTTCTGCATTCAAAATTTTGATTTCGTCCAACCGAAGACATAACTGCCGAACTTTTCCCTTTCTACAAATGTCCGAGGGACCCTAAAATCATCTAAAATTCTTGTCCTTAACTTAGCTCGTTACAGCCCTTACAGAAGAAAGCTTAATTCAGACGTTGCTTCAAATTCAGTCCTGCAATTGATTTAATTTTGCATTTCTTAGACAGGTGGCAAGGGGAGGGTGAATATATTTTATTCTTCTAGAGTAGGCATTTCGAAATAGCTTCATCAGATTATTTTTTATTATAATTTGGAAGTCATGGGGCCTTGGCCCAGCAGTGGGAAAACACAGTCTAACAGTGACAGTAATTCATAAATTATTTTTGGTTAAATAATTTCGAAACCAATGAGATTACTATTTTAACACATAGTTTGTATTCTAATCCCTGCTGTTTATTTTGCTAAAATTAGAATTTTTGATGAGATCAGCTTTCGCAGAAAGTATGTATAGATACCTATCGTACGTATTTCATGAAGTTTAATGTGAAATATCAAGAGTCTGAAATTTATTACTTATGAGGCTCTCATTCCTTATAAATATTCCAAAAGAATTAAGACTAAATTTACTACTTTATTCTTAGCTCTGTGTTCTCAGAGATATTCAATTCTTATGCCAAGTTTTTGCATTAGAATTTCAGATCGAAGGGATTCAGTGTTTATTTTAGCATTCAATTGAAATTTGTAATCGAGAATTGGTTTAAAACTTCGTCATTGGACCAGCGATCGGTCGAGACTGATAAGTGTGTTCAAGTTTGATTTTAAGATCGTAAGTAACGGAATACGAAAACCAATATTCGGGTCTAGAAGGAGGTTAAGGTATGTATAATTTTATCATCGTGAATAGACAGGGTATGTTTTTAGAAAGCTATGGTAGGTCTGTGCTTCACATAGAGATGCATTTACTTGTATGTTTTGACCGCCTTGTTAGTCACAAGCGCGACTGCTGTGCATGAAGTCTTGAGTTCGATGCACGAGTCGGTCAATGTTATTGGGTTTCCCCACTAGGAAATTCTCAGTAACAGCTGCACAAAAGTCTGAATTTTCTCGGTAGATGGTAATAGTCTCGCCTCCGTGTCTTCTCGTGCGGTGTACACTTCTGCATAACACTTCAGGGATTACAGGCGTGATGTTAAACTGTTTTTTCCTTATAGGCACAAACCCCTTTTTTTTTTTTTTTTTTGGTGGGTGTAAAATCATCGAATAACCCCTCCCGCTCTTGGGCAGAGCGAAAGGGAGTGTCAGACTTCTACTGACTAAAAACCACCCATGTTCCTTCTTCGCCCTCTATGTCGAGGCCGCGATAACCAGAGGACTACCCGCGGCCCCGACAGGCGTCGGCCCTTTCGGGCCCCTCCCATGTTGCTGACATCTCTTTGAGGCGCGCGTGGAACACGAACGCGCCGTCGACACGGCCTGTTTTCGTCGTGAGACGGACGGACGGCGAGTTAGCCCATCACTCACCGTCCACAGGCCCGCGTCTACGGTGGCCGGAGGTCATCGCGGGACCCCCGAGGCACAAACCCCTAACTCTTATATGCAAGGCAATTGTGTAACACAGTTACAATTATTCAAATTTTATTGTATTTACCTTCTGTGTTTTTTAATAAAGAATTAAAGAACAACATTCGTTTGTTGAGCTGACCTTTAAAATCTTTAAGATCGTGATTTAAAGAAAGTTACAAAATTAGGGTTCTGACAGAAACTTATTTATGGGACGCAATGACAGTGCCCTTAATACTTTCCCTTTGAAGGTTGCGTAGATTGAATCCTACGATACTTTTAATTAAAATTTTATAGTTAAGTTTAATTTCCGCAAACCAGCGGATTAGAACTTGATCTGAGGACAACTTATTTAGTAATGGATTAAAAGTTTTGTACCGAAGTAATTGATTAAGTATTTCGTCCCGATTGAAGATTTAATTTTGTGTAAAAGAAATATTTAAAATTGCCGCTGTGACTAAATTAATTTTCGTTGAGTTTGAGTAAAAATATTTTTGCTTTAATGTGTTTTTCATAATATCGATGTTTACTGACCTAAAAAAATATGATTCAAATTTTTCCGTCTGTTGATTATCGAAATATATTTGATACGTATTTTTTGTTTTATAAAATCAATAAAAATTGACGAAGATGAAACGCGTCAAAGATTTGAGTGGGGGGTTGTGACGTCACTCACTGGTAAAGAATGTCATACTGTTGTCTTGGAAAATGACGTCACCCGAGTTTTCAAAGCACTGTATCGTCTTCATTGTTTGTTTACGTGAAAAAAGAAAAAATACGTGTCCAATATTTTTTGGAAATCTATCTGACGGACTAATTAGATTTTATTTGTTAACTACTCTATAGAGTTCGTGGTTTAATAATGAAAGCCGCGTATCGATCTTAAGGTTAGCCACGCCAGTTGCATCCGTGCCTCGGAAAGCACGTTAGGCTCGCACGGTGTAGTCCAACGGTTATCGCGGCCTCGACATAGAGGGCGAAGAAGGAACATGGGTGGTTTTTAGTCAGTAGAAGTCTGACACTCCCTTTCGCTCTGCCCAAGAGCGGGAGGGGTTATTCGATGATTTTACACCAGACTTTCAGGGTATTACCGGTATTAACTAGGTTGTGGAGGTCAGATAGGCAGTCGCTCCAGGTAAAATTCTGGTATTTAGTTAGACTGGAAGCCAAACCCAACATAGTTAGGAAAAGGCTAGGCAGATGATGATACGCGTAATTATGTATCGTACCTTTTAATATATCATGTAATTATATACAAAGGTTTGTGAGGATGAATGTTTGTTACTCTTTCACGCAATAACTACTGACCGTATTTAGAAAACATTCGGTGTATGCCTTTTCAAACCGGATTGACTTAATCTACGGAATCTTAATTTTTAAGCTAAAATCAGTATTAATCTAACCCCACTTGCATAAGCGGGCTTACTGCCTCACTCCTCTCGTGCGGCGGTGCTCTGAGTGCAAGTACAATAAAACAAAACAAAACAAAAAAAAAACAAATCATTAAAGCTCTCTAGCTTTAATGATTACTTAGGACATCCCTTAGTAAAGGTTTTGACAGTTTTGTCATACAAAATAATGTCAAATCCTTACTAAGTGACGGCTTAAGTAATCATTAAATGATTGGCCTGTTGGTCTAGTGGTTAGTGACCCTAACTGCTATGCCGGAGGTCGTGGGTTCGATTCCCACCCAGGACAAATGTTTGTGTGATGAGCACGATCATTTGTTCTGTGTTTGGGTGTAATTTATCTATAATATGTATGTATTTAGAAATATATAAGTATGTTTATCAGTTGTCTAGTACCCATAACACAAGCTCTGCTTAGCTTGGGACTAGATGGCGTTGTGTGATAGTTGTGGAATATTATTATTATTATTATTATTATTAAATATCTCTAAGTACCGCAGTTAGACTAGTTACTGATTTGGGCTTCAAACAAAATTTTCATGGTACCATTAGATAAAGAAAAAACAAGAGAGAAAATTGAGACTTGTATTTCAAAAAAAAAACCTAGTCCGCGAATCATCCTAATCTGATCCCTAAAACCGAAATATAGCCTTCGAAACAAATCTAACGGGTATTTCACGACATCGTTCCACTCTGAACTCAGCGTGTTAAATTAGAAGGAAAACCAATAAAGATAACCCCATACCGCTGCGTGAAAAAATACAATCCCCTTTGTTACTGGAGCTGAACGCGATAGAAAATTGAAATTCAAGTAATATTGGAATGTGGGTCTGTATATAAAACGGACTTTTGTTTTGTCTAAAAATATCCCATGGGTATTTGTTTTGCGGTTTTATATAGATTTTTGCGGTTAACCTTTTGAAGGTGATTTGAATATCATTGGCTTTAACATCTGAAAGTTTTTTGAACCAGACATGTGGTTGTAAGTAGCCGCATTTCTTACCTAAGCCTCACTTTTTATTTTCGTAAGTTTGTGGCTGTTTAATGCATACATTTATTTTATTGACTGTTAAATCTATCTGGTGGTAGCTATTTAAAGAAGGTTACTTAAAACAATGAACATAAGTTCATACCTTTGCCTTTTCCCCTATGGATAGACAGAAACTACAGAACGCCACCTGCTACGATTTAATATATACTTTTGCTACGTTTACCTTCATACATCTGCGGGTCTAAAATGGCCGCTTTATCAGAATCCACGCAGAATCTTAGTATGAATCACGTTAAAATTCCAAATTCTTAAAATGGACTTTATGCCTATATATAAATATATATAAAGTCCATTTTAAGAATTTTAAATTTTTAACATGATTAATATTACGATTCTGCTAAAGCGGCCATTTTAGACACCCTGGACTCAAAGTCAAACAAAAACTTCCACACTATTACCCAATACTCCGACATCATCACCATTAACTTAAACAACACTCCCAAACAGCTGTCACGTCACCTTTTCCACCATGACACACAAAACAAAGCCAGAACACGGTAAACCTTCCATAGCATTAACCCAAAGTTTACTGCTAACACGTTGAGATCCGGCGTGACAAAAACTTTGTCACTTAAACCTCCTTACAATATTTTACAACATGCTTCTCTCGCAGAACTCATTTCGTCACGGAATAAAGAAGCGAAAGTCTTTATTCGAATACAATGGGACTTTGAACCCTGATAACGAATATATGCAGGCGGAGCCACGAGACAACGCAAATCCGTTATGACACGAAGTAATACTGTCATCGGTTCAGCAAGGTGCCTGCCCACTGTTGCGTAACTGATTATGCGAATGGTTCACGAAGTTCCGAACTAGGGATCGTTTTGATTTGTCGCTTTGTTGATTGGATGGAGGGATGATAGAATTTGTTGGTAGCTTGTCTTTATTATAGACTTCACTGATAATAAGGTGATGTGTATAAATTGGTTTACCAACCGATTATTTTTGTCGAAAAACCTAGTAAACTAGTTCCTGTTGAAAATTCTTTCTAGAAATTCAGCCGTTCACCGTTAAACTAAATTGAGTGAAACCTAGGTTATAAAAACAAAGACATAAATAGTATCGTACAAAAAATCAACAATTACTCTAGCTCCCTAATACAAAGTAAATAAGATATCTCAACATTTCGACTGTCTCAGAGCTTTTCAAACAGCGGGGCAGTGTGCAAATACCTTCGAAAGTAAATGATCACGTCTCATAGTTGAATACGACCTTTATTACGGCCGCCCGCGGGGCTGAGGCTTTGTGCGCCATGTTTAAATAAACTCGCCTAAAATACCGACAGCCTTCGAAAAAAATACCGAGTAAATTCATAATGCTCAGGATTCTTCTACTAAAAACGGACTGTCACTTCTAATTTAATAAAAATGTTGATGTCGCTACTTTTTGTTGGTGTATTTAGTTTAGATTTTTGGTACACAATGACAACTGATAAACTTGGAACGATAACGAAAACATCTAAACCTATTTAAGACTCATATTTATAAAAAAAATTGAGATATAGTTTTTAAACTGACATGGTCGCTTACAAAACTCGAAACAAATAGCAAACATAGTAAATATCTGTTAAAAGTGTTAATGTTTTTTTTTAATATCTTTGCAGTACGTACTCTTAGGAGGCTTATTTACCTATTTTACCACGATTATTTTTCACCTCTTTACGCCAACCTACTTCTAAACTTTGGTAGTAATTTTTTTATTCCAGGTACCCAGGTATTTTCTGTCGCTTTTTCAGCGGTCCATTTTTACACAAAAAAACCACATCCTATATCAATAGGAATGACAAAACAAACGCAAAAACTATTATCCCTTTGTACATATTCTTTCAATCAAACCGGAGTTTCCATTTTTTTTTGTCTGTAGGTACATTTACATAGCGTTTGGATGCAGACTCCAATATTCTTTGAAATCCAATTTTCTACACAACGAGTTGTTTCAAACCAATATGTTTCGTTGATCTAGACTAGAATAGAATTCAGTAGAAAGTCGTAAGTAAGGTGGAACAGAGTGACTTATAGTTAATTATCATAACTACTGTACTTTTGGAGATCCTTTAAAAAAAAAAGTTTTGGGGGGTTGCAGCTTGGGGCTGCGGGGGAGAAAAAATGAAGAAAGGGGGGGGGGAAGAAAGAGATACCGCGGCCTCAGAACACAACAGGCTAAGAAGACATAGGAGGGTGGGCTTTAGTCAGTACTGATGTTTAGAGTGGGGGGATCATCAAAATAATCCCCTCCCGCTCTTGGGCAGAGCGAAAGGGAGTGTCAGACCTCTACTGACTAAAATCCACCCATGTTCCTTCTTAGCCCTTTATGTCGAAGCCGCGGTATCTCTTACAACAGCCCGCAGCCCCGACGGGGATCATCTCATCCCATGTGACCTGGGGTTCGCGCAACACGTTTTTTCCATTCTCCTCTGTCAACCGTCACGCTACCATTTACACCTTTTTTTCCTTTAATATCATTTCTTACACAATCCATTCATCATTTCCTTAGCCTTCCTTCCCTCTCCATGTATCAATATCTAGATTCATCTCTTTTTTTAGATACATGCGATTTGTCCCTCTATCCATTTCAGCTTTGTGTTAATTTATTATTACATTATGGCAGTATAATCAACTATCGACCAATGTACTACAATAAACTATTCTCTTGAAACACTCTATTGCTGAAAATTGTGTATAAATGTGTACAAACAGCGGGAGCGACTTTGCTTTATGCTGTGTAAGAAAATTTCATCAAAAAATAGTTTATTCCTATCAAAATAACACACGAAATGTCTAAAGTTATCTAAGATTAAAACGTTTGAATTTTGTTAATATTCATACAGCGTCACTGACCCTCGTCAGGTAAACGTATAAATACGGGACATGTGTTAGGTTTTCATACGAACACAAATATTGGCGAAGGAGCTGTATAGAAAACAGGAATTTTCATTTTCACGTGTATTGTGTGACATGAGAGCGGATCGGGTGGTCAGCTTCTAAAACAATGTATCTGTATCTGAACGAAAATTTTCCATTGTGAATGTAGATTTTCAGTGCTTACTTTACAAACTCATGAACCGACGAAAGCTCATTAGAAATATGTGAAAATGTACTCGAAACGACAATAAATATACCCTTAAAACAACAATGAATCGGGACGACCAATCTAGCTACGCAAAACCAGTTCATACGGATATCTGACCCCACGACCCAGTTAGTTCTGGATAAAACGATACCTCTTGGTAAGACCCCCCTAAATATAACCACACATTGCATACAGGATGTAAATTAACACACAAACGTCAACCAAGCATTCTGTACATCAAATTAAGTACCCCTACGCAATTTTTTTCGCTGTGAAACGACTTTTTTTTGGGGTCAAAAATCACATTTAAGATAAAATTCAATGTAGCACTCTTAGAACATTGTGCTAGTGGACGTTTTGAATAGTAAAAGCGTCATGGAGGTAATTTAGGTAAATTTATAACCTGAAAAACTAGTATTTACAAAAACGGCTGTGCAAAATTGTGAACTTTGACCCCCAATATCTCCGTAACTAAGGGGTTCCCAGGTATGGTCTAGAACCAAAAAATTATCACAGTGGTGGGGAGAACAATAGTGCCCTTCGTTTGCGTAAATGGTACTTTTACACCCTTTATACACTCCGATAGGAATTAGAATTTCATATAGCTATCAAATACGCACTTATCTTTGTGTATTAACTTCCCTATACGCAAAAGTAATACGCACGAGGGAAAATAATATACGTTGACCTTGCGGGAAAAAAATAGGCTCTGAGTAAACAAGAAGGCTAGGTATTTCCATATCGGTGTAACGGACGAAAACATGGAATATTTTAGACTTTTATCTCTTTCTAGGTAAGATGTGGGGCAGTTGGGTTGGTGGAGAAGTCTATTGGTGAAGTTCCAGCCTAAAGGTCGCGAGTTCGGTTCACGGAAGGCATTATTGTGTGGGTACAAAAAATGCTAATTAATTATTATAATATATATATATTCATATAAGTCTCTTTCTCATTTATTGGCTGCGTGTTATTTTTTAATGTTTGGGGTAACATAACTACTGTCACAGTTTAATATTTAATTTTATCCCATATTATGTTAAAATATGTTTTACTGTTATCGTTATAAAGAAACAACATATAATATTATTCTATGTAAAAAAAGAAAATCAAGGTAATGAGTCAGATTTATCTATAAATTATGTTTATATTCGCTCAAAATAATAAAACCGGCTTTTCAATTATGTTTTCAGTGGCAATAGATCCCGCAGACATTCCTAATTTCCCTGGAGTACAAACGTAAAACCGAGTACATAATACTAATACAGCGTGTATCACAAAAAATGTGGTCATATTCAAAGGTGTGTAACATACCATCAAAGTGAAAAACTTTCTTCATGGGTATATATATATCCAATTTAGCAATCATGATGATTTCGAAAACAACAGTCTCATACAAATTTTCAATATTGCTCGACCCTGATATTTACATATGGAGCAGTTGTTTTTTTTTATTCTAAGTGATTAGGAGGCGTTGGTCTCATTAAAGTGGTTGAATTCGAATTATACAATATGCTCAAATTAAAATAATGATGACCATTTAGCTACTAACATCAGTGAGTAGTGTCCGTGTAAATGAATAGGGTATTTCACCAAAAAAATCTAATTTGTTAGATTATGGAAAAATATTGGATACGTGTTTTTTATTTTATCAAATTAATAAAAATTTACGAAAATAACACGTGTCAAAGATCATGAGTAGGGGCTTTTGACGTCACTTTGTGGGTAAAAAAGTACTAACCTTGTGACGTCACACGACTTTTTTTTTGGGTGGTTTGGGAAATCATCAAATAACCCTCCCGCTCTTGGGCAGAGCGAAAGGGAGTGTCAGACTTCTACTGACTAAAAACCACCCATGTTCCTTCTTAGCCCTATATGTCAAGGCCACGGTATTTCTTACGACATCCCGCAGCCACGTCACACGACTTGACGGGACTTTTCGAAGCACTGTATAGTATACTCTTTATTTTTTGTTTAAGTGAAAAAAGAAAAATACGTGTCCATTATTGTTTGAAAATCTATCTGACGGACTAATTCGATTTTTTTGGTGATATACCCTATTTTGGGCAAAATGTGTTTGATTTTCATGCCATCGTTTCACTAAGAAGAACTTCTTCAAATATAATATCATGGTCACTTTTCTATACATGCTGTATGACATTATGTCGATTTTTTACACAATTTGTGGTCATGAGACTGTCTTTGAGAATTTATTTTGCAAAGTTCTCTTTGAGCTATAAGTCTAGCTGTTTAGGGAAATGAGGGCAAATAGACGTTCGAATATTCAGCCATTTTACTGAGTAAAATTACCCGTATAGCATTTCCATAAGGGCTGGAACGAATCTGTCGTTTTGATAAAGTAAGTACTATTTTATGGTTTTGTTGTAAAAATCGAGTCAGTGGTAAATGGAAATGAGGATTTTTTTCAATTAGTGTCAACAAAAAGCAAAATGGGTTTTTCATTATTTTATTTTAAGTTTAGCGTCGTTTTTAAAAAAGGAGCACAAGTTATTTTTTTTTCTGTTTTTAACTTTTATTGCCAGCCGTTACAAAGATGCAAGATTATCAGGTTTTTAAATAGTTTTAAAATAGTTCAGGATGACGATTTTCAATTTATGGTTTTTCATGACAATTATGTTTTTTTCCTTATATCTGTTTTATCGTCCCCCTTTTCTCATAAGCGTATATAAGCACAATACCAAGCGAGTTCACAAATCACCCTGCAGCGTGAAGTCGTAAAAGATATGAATTTACACACACTACAAAATTACAGTAGCGATGTTTTTATAACTTTATGCATAAAGGTGTCTTAAGCTTTTTGTGCTTACTCAATGAAAATAACCACTTCCCCTTATTTTCATAGACTTAGCGAGGTCAAACTGGTTAGGCAAATATTTTTTGTTTCATAAGGTGCTGAGCCTTATCCCAGGAGTGGGACAGAGCAGGCTAGATAAGAAGAAGGTCTATTACCGATACAAGAATAATGGAAAAGTAAGCGACGTTAGATAAAGGTGTCATTCATCGATTCTCCTTTAAATTAAGATTTCGTCATAGATTTCTAGATATGTTATTACTTTTCTTGGCTAACATATATTTATTGTTTGAACATAACATATCCGTATCATAATCCGTGAAGGGTATCTAATTATAGGAACAGTTATGATTGAAGTATCACGTAATAGGGAGTGAGCTTATTGCGACCAGCCCTAAGAAGCACAACAGTAACATCCATATAGGATATTTCACGAAAAAAATCTAATTAGTCCGTCAGATAGATTTAAAAAAATAATGGGCAAGTATTTTTTTATTTTTTCACGTAAACTAAAGATAAAGACGATACAGGGCTTCGAAAAGTCGTGTCAAGTCGTGTGACGTCACAAGGTTAGTACGTTTTTACCGACGAAGTGACGTCAAAAACCCCCACTCATGATCTTTGACACGTTTTATTTTCGTCAATTCTTATTAATTTGATAAAACAAAAAACGCGTATCCAATATTTTTCGATAATCTACCAGACGGACGAATTAGATTTTTTTGGTAAAATACCCTATTGCGCTAGCGATCACCCAACCAACGAAGCCCAATGTTTGAACATGAAAAAAAAACGCATTTTTCCACATATTTTCATCTTAAGCAAGTAAAGCTTATCTCAAAGTTAATGCTCAAATATGGAAGCTGTGAATATTTCGTGACAAAACAAGATATTTTCTGCTGAAGTCGAGTCGGCGTTAAATGAAGCGTGGGATGTATTCATAGGCTACTTAGGTACTGCGGACTTGCCGACGAAATGTACTGAGTGCCGTTTACGTAACACTCACGATTTAAGCTCGCTTAGGGCTCCGTGGAATAAAATCTGCTATAAAATATATGGATAAGTATTGCCAAAGCGAAATCCAACCCTTCGTTTCGGTGACTTTTATTAGTGCATAAAAAAATACCTCATTCTTTTATAAGGTAGCAATGGACCATTCTGCCTCCGAGAGCAAAAGAGGCGTGACTGCGAAAAATATGATTTATTTTATATTAGAAAATTCATTGTTTTCCAACAATGAATTCGGTTTTAGTCTAACAGGATTCCAAAGAAATAAAAAAACAAGCCAAAGCAAGCTTATTTTTCCCATTCCCTTTTTTATTGTTGCTATTCATGGCTTAATAAACAAAACATTACACAAACCGCATAATATCACACTCACTATAACCCGTCGTAACGTCGAACCAAGCTTTGTTCACTAACCCAATAAGTAATCTCATCACAAAAACAAACGAAACCTCTAACCGACACCCCTTATTTATGAACGAGCGAGTTTGGGCCAACCCTAATATATCCAACGAGCGGTCGGCTCGAGATAGGCCCAAAGAATTAGCCGAACGATCATAGCGATGGACAAAAAACAAGCCTAAACTTGCCCATTTAAAGCGGTACAAAGCCAAAGAAATGGCCTACTCGTAGTCCACGCAAAACGTCAAAATAGTCCATTCAACTTTCAGGCCATTATTAACCCAGTTAGGGGTGGGTTGGGGGTGACATTGCAATGGTGATAGATTATGTTTTTCAGTCGTTTATCGAGTGTTATATAACTGCTTAAGGATGGATTTTAACATATTTTTGACACAAATATTATCATTTTCAGTAGTTCTGAACTTGTCGTCATTAAGGAATAATAAATAATTTCAATATATTGGAAATAACAGTTAATGCATAGGTCACATGAGTGTGACCTCTGCATTAAGTGTTACTCAAAGCATATAATATACTTTAATTACAAGCCCATGTTAAAAGAGGTAAACCTATTGCGAACGATAGGGTACTAATCGTCCCGTGGTGCTGTGGGTTGTTCATAAGTTACCGCGGCCTCGCTATATAGGGCTAAGAAGGAACATGGGTGGTTTTTAGACAGTAGAAGTCTGATACTCCCTCTCACTCTGCCCAAGAGCGGGATTATTTGATGATTTTCCACCCGCAAAAAATAAGACGGTTAGTAATCCAATCTTCAGGCTACAACTGAAAAATTACAAATAAAATAAAGAATGATATCTTACTGATACCTTTGAGAGTATCTTTACTGTCGGTCATCGTTTTGAAACTACGGCTGATGACTCAGATTAAACTGAAACAAAGATGGAAAAAGCTAAATTATAGCACCCCTAGTCATTAGTCTATACATACAAAACAACCAACATCCTCGTGTAACCCTCAAACAGTTTTGAATGAACTAATTACCCTGACATTTTCATAACACCTCATAGCTTGTACGGCGCGGCGGCGTTACAAAGAATGCCACATTCAGCCGTCTCATCCCATGCCGACCAATCAGTGGGCTTGAATACGTGAATTATTATAAGGCGTTAACCGCTAAATCGATGACCTAGTTAGGCGGTGGTCGGTTTGAGAGCGATTTGCGTGTAAGAATGTCCGTACACACGTCCGTACGTAGTTATTAAATAATAACTTATAGTGTGTTAGTAATTCGTTTCGTTAATGTTTTATTTATTTTTATCAACTATAAAACAAGCCATTCAACTTTGGCTAAATGCATAAACGTTTAAGCATTTAAAAAAGGATTGTAGCGGGGGGCGTTCTGACGGTCTGTTTCTATCGATTTCATGTGTATAATATTATGCATTTAAAAAGAGTAACCTAGAGTGTTGTGAAACAAAATACTTTGCTTCCGATTTTGCGACGAGTATAAGGTTTTAATTTATTTGCAGTAAATAATTTGTGCAGATTATTCGCCACCAATCCTCTTTTCAAATGTATGAATATTTTAAAGGGATCTACATAAACTCGACGATTCTTATGTCCAGACGTGGCCTCCTTTAGGTTAAATACCAAATAATTACGATGATGTTATTTTTCAATCATATTTTCTATTGTACCTCATAAAAAAATGTATTATCACCAGAAACAAAGACGTGCGCAAAAAAACAATTTAATCGGTTATGAAGAAATTCAGCTGGTTTGAAATTCAAAATGCAAAATTTGCCGAATACATACTAACAAACTAGAAAGTTAAACAAAAGCTTATAAAAACCGATGAACCATCTATAAATATATTTTTTTATTTATTGTAAAATGCAAGTTAATTATTCCGCTATCAGTGCGACCTGTTCCCATAGTTCAAACATAGCGAAGCGGCCCCACGTGCGTACGGCGTTTTATGATAAATCGCCCCAAGTTTCATGTTATGATCTAACGATAGCTACCTACATAAAGCATAGTCTGGCCGCATGTGTAATGTGTTAGTCACCGTATCAGTGGTTTCTGGTGAATAAACTTGACTTTGTATTGCTATTATGATAGATTAATCTACCGAATTCGTACATTTGATATTAATGTTTCAATTTGTGTCACGCACGAGGCGTTTCGAGATGGTTTCCTCTAGCAGAAGGTATTTTTTCTATTTGTGGCAAATATTGTCAAATGTTGAACACAAAAAAGTTTAAATAGTAATTTTGTAACTTGTAGGTATTATTTGCGTTAGAATACGATTTTATTTAAGTCATGGCTCAGTTTTTAAAAATCGTTTGAGTAATATAAATTAAAATAACCTTGATGGTTATCTAGGAATCACAAGGAAACACAAAATAGTATCATGCTTTAATATTCCCAAAGCGTCAGGCAGATGAACCTATTATAGCATCCGCATAAATACTTCACCACACATATTTAAGTGCTATTTATTAAGAGTCAAGCCTATTGGCATCAGTGACATAGTAACAGCCCAGAGCCTGGATTTGTGCCCCAATTATTATATATTATATTATTTATTATTATTATTATTACCTTAATATAACTGGTGAAACGTAGGTGTGCTACTAGGTACACCTTAGCCGATCCATTCAATAATCATAGGCGTGATGTTATGTATGTCATAGTTATTTTAACGAACAATCAAAATGTCAATAACAAAAGTAGTGAGGACATCTGATAGAGCAGTTGACAAAAAAAATCTAATTAGTCCGTTAAATAGATTTCCAAAAAATATTGGACACATTTTATTTTATTTTATTGGACACATATACACTTCTCATCAAAAAAATCGAAACACTTTCGTTTTTATTGTTTTTGTCCTAATTTTTTACAAAAGAGAATTAATTCCATGAAAAAAAAACATTATTGTGTAGCTGGCAGTTTGGTCATTACAGTAAGAAGAAAAAAAATCAAAATTCGAAATTAGAATTTCATTTGTTTATCCTATAAATGAAATTAATCACTGTTTTGAGACAAATGTGTATTTAGGGTTGGAGTACGTTTCTCGTTTAAAAACTAAAAATTAGCGCTTGTCTTTAAACTTTTTGTTTCTTATTTCATTTACTGTGACTTTGGGACGTCTAAAAAAACTTTTTTTTCTAAAACATATGGATACTTCGCCCGCAGAAGCCGCCCAAGTGGTGGCATTGCTGGAATCTGGACTTAGTCAGCGTGTTGTGGCTGCAAGATTGCATTTAAGCTTATCATCTGTTCATAGAGTCTACAAACGCTATCGGGAGACTGGTTCGTTCACGCGCCGTTCAGGATCTGGCAGGAATCGGGTCACTTCTGAGCGAGATGATCGATTTATTGTAACAACTTCTTTACGAAATCGACGCCTTAACGCTTTTCAACTGCAGCAGCAGCTTCGCGTTGTACGAAGAGTAGCTGTAAGTGACTCTACAATAAGAAGAATGTTGAAGGAACGCGGATTGGCACCGCATAAGCCAGCGAATGGGCCGAAATTAACTACAGACCATCGAAGAGCGCGCCTTAACTTTGCACGCGAGCACCTAACTTGGTCATACCTTCAGTGGAGCAAAGTACTGTTTTCTGATGAGTGTAAAATTATGCTGTATGGTAACGACGGAAGGAACAAGGTCTACAGAAGAGATGGAGAACGCTTTGCACAATGCTGCATTGAAGAAAAGGTCAGCTATGGTGGCGGTTCGTGGACGGTTTGGGGAGGAATCAACGCCGACGGTAAGACAGAACTTGCCTTTGTGTCTGGGCCACGGCTGCCTGCACTAAACTCTCATCGGTACATCGAACAGTGTCTTGAACCTCATGTGATGCCCTATGCACATTTTATTGGCAACGACTTCATATTCATGCACGACAATGCTAGAGCTCACACCGCGGGCGTCGTACGAGATTATCTTACCGAAGTCGGTATCTCCATTATGGTATGGCCAGCAAGAAGCCCGGACATGAATCCCATTGAACATCTATGGGATGAATTAAAGAGACGAATTCGAGCAAGAGATCCAGCCCCAGAAACACTTAGCCAGCTGCAAAATGCAATCCAAGAGGAATGGGATAATATACCACAACATGTGATCGTGACTCTCATCCGATCGATGAAGAACCGTATGGAAGCAGTAATAAGAGCTCGCGGAGGGAATACAAGTTATTAAATAAACGTTTCTTACATTTTTTTTTCATTTACGCGTGTTGTTTTACCCATTTCCTTCATATTCCATACAGGGTAAAAATTACTCATTATACAAAATACGAAACCTATGAAGATTTCATTTGAATTTAGAACATTAACATTAGGATTTAAAAACCTCATACTACTCACTATTATATGACATTTTACATTTATTCCTAAATATACACATTTTTCTGATAATCCTTATCAAATCATAAACTGCGAGGTGTTTCGATTTTTTTGATGAGAAGTGTATATATATATATTTATATTGTACTCGTAACCGGCGTGCGTGTATGACCAGATGTATGAATGTGAACGAAGCAAAAGAAGTATGTAAGGATCGTAGCAAGTGGCGTTCTGTGGTTTCTGCCTACCCCAATACGAAAAGGGTGTCAGTTTATTTGTATGTGTATATTTTTTACTTTTTTCCCGAAAACAGACAATAAAGACGATACAGTAATAATAATAATAATATTCCACAACTATCACACAACGCCATCTAGTCCCAAGCTAAGCAGAGCTTGTGTTATGGGTACTAGACAACTGATAAACATACTTATATATTTCTAAATACATACATATTATAGATAAATTACACCCAGACACAGAACAAATGATCGTGCTCATCACACAAACATTTAAGTACTCAAGTCCAAGTACTCTTCGAAAACTCGTGTGTGTTTTTTTTACCACGTCACAATCCCCCCCACTAATGATCTTTGACGCGTTTTATCTTCGTTAATTTCTATTAATTAGATAAAACAAGTTGTATCCAAAAATTTTCGATAATCTAACTAACGTACTAAACAGAATCATATTTTATTTAGTCAGGAAATATTACTATTAAAATGTCAATAACAAAAGTTGTGAGGACATCTCCAATTCTCCATATTTCTATCCATTCTCTCAATTATCCATTATCTAATTCTTGAACTTGCAGATTGGTTGTTTTACTAGCAGTTAGGAATGAGACAAGGGTTCGAACTGATTTTAATCCAACATTACCCATTCAGGGTAATGGTATTTACTTTCGTACTGATCCTGATAATGGCATCAGATGAGATTGATTGGAAGATCAATTGGATGTTTTGATGGATTGATAATGTAGTACCTGTTATATAAAGGTATAAGCATAGCACAACCATGATCCGCCTTTAATGTTCCCACCGCTGGGACATAGGCCACTTCTTTATGAGAAGGAATGGGCTATAACCCCCCACGCAGACCCACTGCTATAATATATGAAAGTAGCTAATATATATCAAGTTATTACTAAGTTTAAGAATAAAAGAAGAAAAGGTCTTAGCGCCGACCCCAAATGATTTGGGCAATGGGCAAAAGTATGAAAATGATAATTTTATACACTTCTCCCACAGATCGAAAGTCATTAAAAACCCTGTTTACCTCAGAACCAAAATTAACCATCATCATATAAAAACCATAACAGCAGACAGTCGCCATTTTGTGGCACAATAAACAATTTGAGCAGCTGCGCTCGTTAGCAACCCTTTCAAAGTGTCGTAAAAATTGATTAGCTTTCCAAATTCCTTCCGAGTGCAATGAAAATTAACATTTATTTACATTTTTATATGTGTCCCGGTGGTGTAAAACATTAATGGAGGTGGAGTTTCAGCCTTCAGTCGTGTTGGTTACAAGTTAAATGCTTCACGGCGTATCACAAACATCTAGACGGTTGCTGTTACGAGTAAATGGTAAGATTTTTCTGTTTTACTAACCTAACATCACGCCTGTATTATATGACGGGTTGGACAGAGGTCTGCCTAATAGTACACCCACATTTCGTCAGGCATGTTTAAGTCCTACTACTGCGACTAAGGTATTTCATCGCACAGGACGCACTGATTGAAGACCTTAATGTTACCATGTACCTTTCACTAATGCAGGCTGACTTGGGATTTTCTTGAAAAACCAAATAGGTGTCAAACCCATGACCTGAAACGGACCAGTAGCGCTTGCGACCATTAGATCAACGAGGAAGGTATTTTTCATTACTCATACTCTGAAAGTAGGTCATAACACGCCTGCGGAGCGGGTTGAAAGTACTACTTTTCAACCATAGGGAGAATCGCTTTCAACTGACAGCTGTCAAATTATTAAAAAAAAAAATCTTGATCTATTTCATTTAAAATTAAAATAACACAAAGTTCTTAAGACTAAAATATAGTTTAGTTTTAACTATTTCTCTAAAATGACATAGATTTTGACAAAATCTTTGCCATTTTTTTAATGATGAACATGAAAAATACTGGCTGTATAGCTGGACGACCAGAGGACAAAAAAAACAATATAAGCGGGAAAGCGACAACATCCGATCAACACTCATTTCGTCTTTATTTAATAATTTATGTTCTTATTTTCCTCGTATTCGTAATGAAAAGCACAGTGTTTACCTCGGGTAAATTACTTATTTAGTCCCTCGAACTATAAGCGCCCTCACTACGTTACGGGCGCCAAACCCGGCAGACTGTTGAATAGGTATGGTATTCTCTTGTTTAGTGATCTGTCACCAAACTTAAACTCAAAGCATTTATTTCAATTAAGCCATTACAGGCACTTTTGAATGTCAGAAGAACAATTCATAAAACAAAACTACGAGTGCAATACGTCATTTCGAAAGCCACCACGCCGAACCACACACCGCCGAATGCCCGCAACAACAAATACTGAGAGCACGAAAGCACGCAGCGACGCATACCGCAACAACGAATACACGAGAGTAATTGGTGACTCTGGGTACATTGAATCTGCCAGCAGCCATAGATCGTGTATTATGGTTGCTGTATACGTGAGTTAAGCTATGCTCTTAAACACGACTGTCAGTTTATAGGCTGATATACTTTCACCCAGAAAATTCAACGCCAGACCAATTCTTCCAACACATCAACATATTCAAATACACCCAAAATCAGATAGAACAGCCCTAAAATCCCTTTACGTCGTTCAATTTCAGCGCAGCCCTAACCGGGAGCCAGGCTCGGCGTACTAACTAAACTCATTTGTTTCCGATATCGTCGATACAGAGAAGACTACATTTTCTTCACTTCATTCCCGTCACGGGAAATGGTTTTCGTTCGATACGGCACGTCATAGATTAATACATTGTGGAAGATGGGTCACAAAAAATAACATTGTAGGGTTATGAAAAACAGAGAAAATGGAGGAAACCTCTGACTGAAACTTGTGGGTGTCTGGTAGACTCCTGCCCAACAGTAGTTGGTTTTCGTTGTCTTTCTGTATGCTTTTAAGTGGCGAATAACTTTAATATTGCGATTCAGTTTTTCATTTGTAACCTAGATGTCGCTGTAGTACTACTACGACATGAAAGCGTGTTTTTCCCATACGGTCAAGCAGAGGTTACTAATTTATAGTACATTCACATTCCGACAGTTATTTAAAAACAAACTGTGCCGCACACTGTTGCACTTTGGTAATTTTGTGCTGCCACTCATGAAGGGGTAGGGTCTTAGCGTGATGTTAAATAATCTTCTTCTAGAGATTGGCTGTTAAATTAATATAAAAATATGGTTCAGCCTCAGCACTATCAAGCAAACAGCTTTTTCAGCATTTTTATGTCAGTTTAGATAAAAAAAAAACAAATGAAATTACAGTAAACATCGTAAGTTCATAAAAAAATAAGACTGCTAAACTGAAAATTGAGCCTTCAGAATAAAGCTTTTAATAAAATACATTTTAAATTGAAATAATTATAAAAGCCTTCTAAGAACGAATATCAAGAATTAAAAACATTACCCTTTTCTTTGCAGTCGGGTAATAAGTAGAAGTGACAATTCGACCAGTCTATATTGGTTGAAAAAAAAAGATTATTGCCTCGTTGGTGTAGTGGACGCAAACGCGACTGCTGAAAATGACGTCCTGGGTTTGATTCCCTGGTAGGGTAGTGTTATATGTATATTTAAGAAACACCATGAAATATTTTCAAAAAGCACTAGGCACAGGAATAGAATAGTTTTGCCCATAATTCCAAGGACAGCGCTATACAGTAAAAACAGTTATGCAATGTGTGTGCGTATATTTAATGCTATACCTGACAGTATTAAAATCTTGCCCACGTATAAATTTGCCAAGTGTCTTAAAGTATGGTTAAGGGAAAAGAATTTCTACTCAGTGACTGACTTATTTAATAAGAAGTTGGAAAATGAATATTACCTTTATCATTTACCCTCTGACATTATTAATATTTTGAAAATTTATCTAATGACATTACGTACTATTAAATTTGAATTTTAATGAATTAGGACTTTAATAATAATTATAAACAAAAATGTTTGCATGTCACATTATTATGACAAAGTGTTATGGATCTAGATTGTAATTTATGTTAAGACTGAAATTGTACCAATGCTTTATTGCGAATAAATTGATTTGATTTGATATAGGTATTCCCATCATAAACTTCTGAGTTACACCCATGGAGTGGCTTTGCGGCTAGCTGATGGCAAGAGACTCGCTCCCAATTACATAAGAATTAAATATTATAACAGGCAAAATTTATACGAGATTATATAGTATTAGTAAACCTCTCGCTACCTAACTAACCCCTCGCGGACAAGCGTGATGTATTATCATCGCGACAGCGACATTTAAAACAAACTTTTAACTTTAAAACGTCCATTCTGTGACAATAATCTTTGGGAAGGCGCTCGGTATTACCGAATTGTCGCCGCGTGAAGTTATAAAGAGATGTAATGGGAAGTTCCGCGGAACGCGCGAACCAACATAATAACTGATGATAACTGGGGTTTGCTGTTTATAGGGTGTGCAGAAGCCGTGGTTAGGTATGGTAGTCAAAGTCGAAGGAAAATGGGTTATTAGAAGTCAAAATATTTGTGATTTGCTTATGCCCGCGGCGTCGCTCACGTGGTGTTCGGTAATTGTCCCACGGGATGGTAAGTACTACCGGAATAAAAAATATACAATAATATAATAATAATAATAATAATAATATTCCACAACTATCACACAACGCCATCTAGTCCCAAGCTAAGCAGAGCTTGTGTTATGGGTACTAGACAACTGATAAACATACTTATATATTTCTAAATACATACATATTATAGATAAATTACACCCAGACACAGAACAAATGATCGTGCTCATCACACAAACATTTGTCCTGGGTGGGAATCGAACCCACGACCTCCGGCATAGCAGTTAGGGTCACTAACCACTAGACCAACAGGCCAGTCAAAATGTGTTAATTCTGGTTATAAACTACGTGTGTGCCAAATTTTATTAAAATCTGATCAGTACTTTTTGCGTGTAACGAACATCCATCCATCCTCAGAAACTTTCGCATTTGTAATATTAGTAGGAATAGTCGGTTTCGGTAAACCACCTTTACAGATTTTTTTTTCTTGGCGTATAGATAGCAAAAAAGTTCACATATGTTTTGCCCAAAACTCAGCTACGCGAACACCGCTCACTAATGCAGTAGATAGTTTAAGTTCGGTGTTAGATAAGGCATGTGTTGCAAGCTTAAAAACTTGATTGCGGCATTCTTCTTCAACCTTTCACCACCCAATGCTGAGTGTAGGTCTCTTCCAGTGCACGCCATTCTTCCCGGTTTTTCGCCTTTCGCATCCAGTTCTTTCCCGCCACTCGAACAAGGTCGTCGGTCCAACGCATCGGTTGCCTGCCCACATTTCTATGCCCTACTCTAGGCCTCCAGTCAAGCACCCGACTACCCCACCTGTTGTCCTGTCTACGGCATATATGGCCCGCCAACTTCCATTTTCGGCTAGCGATCACATGGGCTATGTCGACCAATTTCGTTTTCTTCCGGATCTCTGTGTGTGTGTGATTGCGGCATTGCAGACACCGTAAATGTAGTGAAGAATTATTCAACCTGCCGGCTACAGATCAACTATCATCAACTGTATCCATAGAAAAATAAAAAATATGTCTATGATTGTATCATACTACAGTCAATGCAAAAGTATCACACTGCGTAGTATGATACTTTTGCATTTTAGGCACCCATAGAATTCTTCTCGGCTTTCGTACCTCAAAAGGAACAAACGGAACCCTTATTATCCTATAAGGGTTCCGTTTGTTCTTTTTCACTCGTTTGTCTGACTGTTTGTCTGTCTGTTCGAACATTCCCTCCCCCCCCTCCTTATCTCTGAAGCTACTGAGCCAAACATTTTGAATAAAATACAGAAATTAGTTCAACACCATATATAACTTACAGAAAAACCTACAATAAGTATATGGTGTTAAAGTAACATAGAAAATCTCTCAATATCTACTTCGATGGTATGGAACCCTTTTTTTTTTTTGGTGGGTGTAAAATCATCGAATAACCCCTTCCGCTTTTGGGCAGAGCAAAAGGGAGTGTCAGACTTCTACTGACTAAAAACCACCCATGTTCCTTCTTCGCCCTCTATGTCGAGGCCGCGATAACCAGTGTAAAACCCGCGGCATGGTATGGAAGAACCCTTCATGTGCAACTTGGCCAGTTTTTAATGCACTACTTATCCACGGAGCGGCCTCAGCAACCGTTGCTTAAAGCTCGATTATCGCCCCTTTAGCTCCGTAGTTAAACCAACAAACAATGGCAAATTAACACACAAGTACCCTATTTCTGTAGTCAAACAATTCGCACATAGTTTTGCCCATTACTGCATAACAATGAAGTTAGCAAGCAACAGGTGGACAAATATTTTTTCAACGTTAACACAATTTATTAACTCTTTGCATATTTACCTTTCTCACGAGGTTTTTGGCATGGACCGTTAGCAAAGGATAGAGTTGAGACTTGATGGTACTTCGCCATATCTTTCTTTCTAACTTGGGGTCAACTTCCAGTCTAACCGAATGCAGCTGAATACCAGTTTTTTTTACAGAAAACAACTGCCATTATGACCTCCACATTCCACTTCTTATGTAAACAATACCCCTTTTTTTTGGCGTGTGGAAAATCATCAAATAACCTCTCCCGCTCTTGGGCAGAGCGAAAGGGAGTGTTAGACTTCTACTGACTAAAAACCACCCATGTTCCTTCTTAGCCCTATATAACGAGGCCGCGGTAACTTGTGTACAGCCCGCAGCCCCGACGGCCCCTTGGTAGGACTTGTTATAATATTTTGAAAATTCTGGATTACTCGTTACGACTGTCATACATCTCAGCATGACAGACATGACCGACGATCTTACGTGTTTTTCAAGACTCGGAGTGGAGAAAGGTAAATTCACAAAAAATTACTTACATTGTAATTGGGGGTTCCAAATTCACAAGTTATTATTGTAATAGCTTACTTTAACCCCCATGCTTTACAATGCATCTATCAGCACATTTTTTTGAGAGTGTTATATTGAGTAAAACCACGAAACGTGATTTATTACCCCAATATGCTGGGAAAAGACTTATCTTTTCCCAGCAATAATTTTGTTATGGAGCTTAATTTTAAAGAACACTTGATTCACGGCTTCCTGAAGGGTTAGCAGCTATCCTTTTGGTAGGTTTCCCTATATGAGTTCGAAGCACTATTCATCGTAAATTGTTACATCGATGCCTTGATAATGCGACGTGTTTGTAAGAGCTGTGATGTTTGAACTTAAGAACTGTGTTTGAGTGCAACAAAGAATCAACATAAGCACTCCACTTTACAGTCCACTAAATAAGTTGTTGTTCTGTATTATACGATGAGCCTTACAACAAGCATGTGTTATATAAACCCACATTGTAATAAACAGTTCAAGGCGCAGCTGATAACCATTTAATAGATATCGAACCAATTGGAAGCTAATTCGTTTCCGATATGCAATGGTGTTAATTAAACGGTAAATTGCAATTTGATCAATTGAACCGTGTTAGTGTTATACATAGTTTGAGAGTTTAACTGAGGGTCATAATGTTTTGTGTGCAATGTATAGTAGCTATAGATTGTTTTGTTAAAAGCAATATTTTGCGGTTCACGTGGACACTGACAGCCGGGTTATTGCTTTAGCCGTATAAGGAACACGGTTTGAAATTCCTCATTGAATCATTATCTGCCTAGCCTTTTCCTAACTGTTGGGGTCAGCTTCCAGTCTAACCGGATGCAGCGTACACCTGTAACGGTTAGTGCTCAACCGGTAAATAAAACTCGGAAGAGTATGTATAACAAAATTATAACTAATTTAGAAAATAAAATAAAGGTTAAGCTGCGCTTGCCTAGGTCGATCTGTGGATGGGTGACCGCCCATTACCTACATACCGAGTTTCCTCCGTGCCTCGGAAAGCACATTAAGCTGTTGGTCCCGGGTGCCATATATAGATCTTTGGCAGTCGTTACGGGTAGTCAGTGACCTGAAAGTTTGACATCCAGTCTTACCAAAGGGTATCGTATTACCAAGTATTAACTGGGTTGTGGAGGTCAGATAGGCAGTCGCTCCATGTAAAATACTGGTATTCAGCTGCATCCGGTTAGACTGGAAGCCGACCCCTATATAGTTTTGTTTTTTTAGGTATGGGATAACTATATGGGGAAACTCAACAGATGCTCAGAGGGCATTCATAGCCCAAAAAAAGTGTGTAAGATCAATTTTCAATCTTAAGTGGACAGACTCTTGCAAACCTATATTTATCAAACAAAAGCTGCTTACCCTACCGTCTCTATATATATTTGAAACCTGCAAATTTGTAAGAAATAACTACTCGCTCTTCGAAAAAGATGAAAAGGCCATGTCGAAGAGGAAAATAGCACAAAAGCCACTAGTCGTTCCACGTAATAGAATAAAGCTAGGTGATAAAAATTGTTATACCATGGCAGTGAAAATATATAACCCTTAGATGTAAAATTTAGGAACGCTACTGATTTGGAATTTAATAAGAAGCTATATAGCTGGTTGTGTGAGAGATGTTTTTATTCCATCAATGAATATTTTGAATGCAAGACATCTAGATATATTGACATTACGTATATTGACAATATTGAAATACTTCGTTTTTCTTTTATTGACGTGACATAATTATTTAATGCTATTTTAAACATAATTATTTGACATGAATAGTACTGTATTTAATTTTATTAAGTAATTGAAATTTAAATGATTATTAGTATTTTTATGTGGTTAATAGCTTATTAATAATGAATAATGCATGCTACATTAGTAAAACCAAAAGATGTAATCTAAATATTTGTATGGCTGAAATGCCGAATATAGTGAAACCCATCTATTATGTAAATCAAGAACTTATGCAAAAAACCTCATCATCATCATCATCATTTCAGCCGAAAGACGTCCACTGCTGGACATAGGCCTCCCCTAAGTGTCGCCACATTGACCGGTCCCGTGCATCTCGCATCCAGCGGATCCCCGCAACCTTCACCAGGTCATCGGTCCACCTAGTGGGAGGCCTTCCAACGCAACGTCTTCCAGTTCGCGGTCGCCACTCCAGAACTTTTCGACCCCGTTGTAAAAAACCTACATTCTCGCAAATAAATCATTCATTCATTCATTCATAGTTGGGAAAAAGGCTAGTAGATGATGAGAAAATAAAATTAAGTGTAGGTACTTCTAAAAACACCCCAGTAGAAGACTGGCGTGGGTTCTCGACATCGAGCTCGTGTTGGGTTCTAGACCGCCTAAAGAAAACCACTATCCTGGAAGTTCCAGAACGTAGGAGGTAGATAGTAGCTAGGTAGGTGGGTCGGTCTTCCAGTCTGAGGGTAGAGCGTAGAATGGAGCGACCTGCGACTGACCTCCAGAACCCTGTTAATACTAGGTAATACGATACCATTTAGTAAGACTGGTTGTCAGACTTACAGGTCACTGCCAAAGAATACCTATAAGTAACGTCTGCCAAAGATCAAAATATGAAATTCCTCAGCTTCAATAGAAACGGGAGAATCAAGATCAGACCAGCAAAAACACTAGGAAGTGTCGAAGAGGGGGCGTTTTGGGGGACTGTCTATTGTAAATAAGTAAAGTAAAGTAAATTTTGACGTTCGAAAAGTGCTGATTATCAGCCTAGTTTGAATAAATGAGTTTTGATTTTGTTTTTTTTTTTGTTTTGAGACTGATGCTGTGTCTGGTGGGGTACTGCTGGACAGTTGATCGGGTCAGGTCATTGCAGGTAAGGTGTACATAATCAACACAAGATATCTCGTATGTATGTGATTCTCGTCTCGTTTCTTTTAGGTACAATGAAATACGAACTACTTTTGTTCTAAAAATTCTCTAAAATTGAAATTTAAACAGGAATACACGCGATCAGCGCGATAGCGGTCGATCAACATAAACATCATCATCTGCCAAGCCTTTTTCAAAAAATATGTTTGGGTCACTGATCCAATGACAAAACTCGGAAGTACGGCTTAACCTTATAGGTCGATTCAATTTAAGATTAAAACTCAACTCAGTTGATCAAAATGTATGGTAAAACTAAAAGATAGTTACAAACCAAAAGCCATTGTTCAGTTTCATGGTCTGAGTCACGACAAGAGCTTGCGCTTACTAATAAGGGTGTAAAAGTACCCTTAACGCAAACGAAGGGCAATTATTTTCCCCACCACTACGATAATTTTTTTGTTGTAGACCATACTTGGGAACCCCCTAGTTACGGAGATATTGGGGGTCAAAGTTCCAAATTTTGCACAGCTGTTTTTGTAAATACTAGTTTTTCAGGTTATAACTTTACTTAAATTACCTCCATGACGCGTTTACTATTCAAAGCATCCACTAGCACAATGTTTTAAGAGTGCTACATTGCGTTTTACAGTAAAATGTGATTTTTGACCCCAAAAAAAAGTAGTTTCCCAGCAAAAATTTTTGCGTAGGGGTACTTAGTTTGATGTACAGAATGCTTGGTTAACGTATGTGTGAAGGCTTAATTTACACCATGTATTATACCTTGTACGAGTATATTCTAATCTTGCTAATGACTACACACACATTTAAGGTTACTCAGCACGTTATAGGGTTGGCTGTGCTCAGAGTTTCTTTGTTGGTGAAGATCCGAATTAAATCTTTTATATATATAAAAAAATTAATGCCACTTTTCGTTGTAATTTTATAACTCAAGAACGGGCTCACCTATTTAAACCAAATGCTTAGGCTTTCGGACTATTAAGTAGATGGTTTATGTGAAACTTGCACAAAATCGGTCGAGCGGTTCTTCATTTATCACATTTTTTGTAATAAATGAATTCAATAAATGGCGGATCACTTTTTAATGGGGACTTTGCTGTCTTGGACCCGTTAGGTGGCTCTGCTGTCCGGGCAGGACGACGTCTGCCAGGTCCGCTAGTTATAAATAAATTGTAGTAACTAACTTGCTTTAGAGTAAGCAAACCGAAATAGGTTGGCCGTGTCTGCCAAAAGACCGATGGCTGGTGGAGCAAATGAGTGGACAACGTGGATTGGAGACTACGTATCGGCAAGGGTAGTGTGAGCTATCTCTCAACTAGATGGTAACTGGGTCAGACAGCGGAAGCCAACCCATATTCCATCTAAAACTTTTGTATTTCGAGGCTCCGGTATCTCTTTCGAACAGTTCATCAACCTCAAAGACTATGAAAGCCCAAGACAAGGTTGTTGTAGCGCAGCTTTGGAAGGCCCTAGTCAGTCCGCGGTCCAGCAATGGACTTGTATTGCCGTTGCTGAGGTAATTGACAAGGTTCAAATAATTAACTCACTTATTTGATTAAGTCGGGCACATATTAATAGTTATTTAGGGTTGTAGAACCAAAAAAATTATATAGTCGCTCTTTTCATTTTCTGCATTCCTATTAAGGTGTTACTCTAAAAACAGTTTCAATAGCTCAAATTATAATTGAAACACAATATTTTATGTTTTAAATGAAACGTATGTTCAGGCTGCAGTATGAAATTGTTTATCTGATCATTTTGAAAGCAGTATTATTTATTACATTCAAGTTAAAAATGGCAATGGGCATGATTTTATTATTATCGGTATTTTTTATGAATGTAATTTATGGCAAACTCATAAACCTCGGTACACCTACTATATGTATAATAAATATACTTTAACACAATAGACAAATTAATAATTGTATAGTGTGTTAAATTATATTTTAACACACTATTTATTATGAAAATACGATTTATTTTAAGAATGGCGACTCTTGTTAAAGTTCCCATTGAAATAGTTTTCACCGAAACGGTCTTGTTATGTATCGTTTTCGTTCAACAGTGCTATACTTAAACTGGAACCCAAGCAAGAGTACGCATATCTCATTTTTTTTTAACTCAAAAGCTTCGTGATTTGAGTCATATAAAAGCAACACTAAAAACGATTGTTTGTCTTTTATAGTCTGAGTCATGACAGAACACAATATAAGTTACTCTTTCAAAGACATCTCGAATTTCTTTCCTTTGTTTCATTGCAGCAACTGTGTTGATGTTTCTTTACTGAAAGATTTTGTCGGAAGTCTTTTGCCAAAGTCGTTCTATAGTTTTTATTTTCTGGTAACATTTCAACGCTAAATAGACAATTAGACTCATTTGACTTTCTTTTGTGAAAGATTATTTCGACCTTAGAAAGATTATAATTATTGTGCTATTTGGTCCTAGTATGGTCCGGTTTTAGGTACACCCTTTATTAAATAAATTTGTCGTTTGATACGTTAGTTTATGCGAAACTATTGCCAGCGTGAAGAAGACCTGCATCTTTATCTTCAATTAGTTAATCGCTTTCAGAGTCAGTTTCCGAAAACTTATTACCAAAAAGCACTTATCAGCGTCCTTCTAATTATTACAAACTAAAATGCAAAGTCAAGCCGCACTTGAAAACAGAAGAATTAATTTAGCAGACACTCACGATCGGCAAGAAACCGACAGAAAGTCTTCTAAACAGGCCTAAAAGACAATTAATTCCCAATCCCGGCCTACTTTGGCAAAGTTACAAATCAGGGATCCTCTGGCACTCGCATAATGTCGTTTGCCGGGATTCCACGGAAACTTTGCCCGTTCCAGCGTCCCCACGACAGATATAAGGTATTTGATGAATATTTAAACTTCGATAGTTAGCTTTCATTGTTTCTTACAAATTATTATTGTGAATGACCTTCCTGCTCTAGTTTTAGAAGCCGTTTTTTGGGTGAATTGTCCTAGGTCAGCTTGGAACAATCAAACTGTGTTTGGTCCTGAATAGTTGGAAATTGTTCGGATCTTTGTTGTTCCGGAACAGCTTTTGTCGGAAGTTACTGTAGATTTCTCCGAGGAACTTCGGAAGATGGTGTACGCTAACAAAATTAAGCATGTTGGATGTCGGAACAAGTTTCTTTCAGTAAATCAGTACCTATCTTTATTATACAAATGCGTTGTTTTCTTCGCTTTTGCGTAGAGCTTCATTGTGTTGGCTGCGTTCGTATACGTTTGCTATCAAAGATTGGGAAGACATGTTTTTATTCTAAGTAGGTATTATCTTTGTTTACTTCAATGAAAATAAAACTGAACTGGAATGATTTAATCGTCACTTATTTTAGGAAACTTGACGACTCGTAGCACGTCGTCGCCACAGCAGTACTTTGAGGTGAAGGTGACTATAGACGTTTCAATTTCACGCTCAATCAGAGCGATTGATCCAGTAATTGATAGGTCCCCAAGTTCCCAGTGTATTTATTATTTATTTATTTATTTTTATTTATTTAAATTAATTAGTACATAGGTGTTCCTGAAATTTAAACTCGCCAAACTTTAACGTTTGATGGCGAAAGGCGCTCTAGTACAAAACAATGAACCATCTTACTAACTATAATAGGTACTAATAATTATTTACTTATATGTATACTAACTGACAACAAAATCCAACAACATATACTTATAATTCTAGAATGTTAGTAACAATTTTACTTATTAACTATGTTAGTTCTAAACATTTACAGGTATAAGTACCACACACGTCGATTACTATCGGCGTGTGTGAGGATCATAGTAGGTGGCGTTCTATGATTTCTGCCAACACCCATGGGAAAAGGGCGTGAGATTATGTATGTGTGTATATATTATACAGAACATATATTTAGTTTCATTTAGTTCTGTATGCTGTCTAGTACAAAGCTATGGAGTTGTCTTTCCCATTTAATTATAGTTTACCATGCAAACGATATTTCTGTTTAAATGACTTTCGTGGCCAAATAAAGTGACCCCGTTTACACAGAAACCATTGTTAATTCTAAGAGATTTTTTTTGTACAAATTAATTTTAAGTCAGCTTTGTAAATAGAGAATAAACGAATAATAAATAATAATAAAATACTTCACAGAACATGATTAAGAGCACTTTATAGATTGGCTAAAAAAATCTAGTCCGTCAGATAGATTTTCAAAAAATATTGGATCCAAATTTTTTCTATTTTCACGTAAGCAAACAATGACGACGATACAGTGCTTTGAAAACTCGTGTGACGTCATATTTTAAGACATTAGTATGACATTATTTTGCGTTTAGTGACGTCACAAACCCGCACTCAAATCTTTGATGCGTTAAGCTTCGTAATTTTTTATTAATTTGATAAAAGTAAAAATACGTATCCAATATTTTTCGATAATCTAACAGGCGGACTAATTAGAATCTCTTCTTTTTAAGTCAGTTAACATCCCTATTGATTTGGTGTCAGCACAGCATTTGTGTTCCTGAGTGGTTTATTCCACCAGCTCTCCTCAAATATAACTCTAATTAGTGGTGATGGTGGTCCTTAATCTTATGCAATTTTGTCGTTCAAAAGTGCTATGGGATGTGGATGTCTTCCCCCCTAATTGTCGCCTTTACCTTTCTCACCATATTACCTTTCACAGAATCTATCCATCGTGTGTTAGGTCCCCCTTCCTTGAGCTATTAGCTCATCTCTACGCACAAAAAAAGTCGCCAGAATAGCCATTTAAGCAGTGACGTTAATAAGAAATATGCCGTCGTTTTGAACGCTGAAGAGCACGTTAAGACAGCTCTTGTCGAGGCGGCCTCAGTGGATGTGTGTCAATGGCTCGTCTGCCTCGACGTATGTTTGCGTACAAGCCTGCATTTTTCAACAGATCTGTTTTGTTTTCCTCGGCCGTAACGTAGTTCATATTTTGTAGGGGAATGTAGTGCTCTATGGACGGGGAATTGTAGGAAATTTGCAAGTGTTGGTAACTTGTAGAGACTTAAATTATATTATCTGTCATCATATTATAATCAACCAGCAACGTTATCCTGCTGCAACATTGGATATCTCTCCTTATGGAACTAAACCGTCATTCACCACGCGGGCTAGTTTTGAAAAGTTCTGCATATCTACCTTTGATTTTATTAGTTCGAGGATATTCCTGTTTCCCCACGATGTCTCCAAACATCTACATTCACTCTAAAGTCACACCAGCAGTTCATCACTGTCTAGTACAAAAAAAAATTAGTTACAAATAACGACCTCGCAAAAGAACTTAGAGGGCCAAAATAACAAGTTTTACCGTACAATAAGTACCAAAGTATCTAATCAGCAACTTGAATTTGGAAACTTTTAAAATCGGTTCAGTAATAAAACCACATTATATTCTGAAATTAGGTACAATTGTTATGGCCCTAGTTTTCGTACATACCTACTTGTTCAGAGTTACAAGTTGGCGGTTTTAGTACTTCCTAACTTTGCGCAAAATAAAGCCTATCCTATTTCATGGAGATAATTAGTACCCGAGTGGTAATCAATAATAATAAAATATATTATCTAGAGATGAAACTATATCTATCTCATAGTAGATTGATCATGATAAATTCGATTTGCGGAAAAGTTTCATGATATCCTGAAAGTTATGATGCTACCTGCGTATTTTGCTCCCACGCAAAATGTGGGGATGAAAAAATATTGGTGGAAGTTTTAGGTACTTCTAATAATCTCATAAAAGTCGTATAAGGAAATTGTGACTGATCATGCATTTACAAGTAGGCTTTGTGAATATTCTATTTGTGTTGATTACGTTTTTCAATAAACGATTTCCTTTTACAGAATAACATTAGATTTTATTGGTATAATGCATGTATCATTCTGGGGCTGACAGATTTGTGCACCTTTCCATACTAATTACTAGTGGCGTAGTCTTAGTAGGGTCCTGTATCCATTTGTTTTCGGAGCCCTTTGTAGGTACTCGAGTGCGACGAGGTACAAAAAGTGTACAAAAACCACAAGTGATTTTTGCAAAACAAGAAAACTAGCATCCTAACCTCACTTGCATCGCTTGAGCTGTCATTAATTTTAAAAGGAGAATGTGTGACAGAGCAAAGTGAGACAAAAAACTGCTGTTTGACTGAGATAATGGCTCTCAATCCCTCATAGATTGACTTTCAAGGAAGAGCTAGAATGTAGTAATGAAAAAACACTTTTTGATACAAATTCCTGAAAGGGCTTAAGTTATCAGGAAGATTATTTGAAGTTGTGAGAACAGTTTCTGTTTATTTCTTCATCGGGGTTCCTTGTTACTCGGGGGGCATTGATACAGCTTAAACTGTGGTAGCTACTAGTACTGCCCCAGCTGAATACTCTACTACGGTCGCCTGGTATTACTATCTGGTAATATTCAATGTACACTACTGAAATTGGTCAGAGTGTGGCCGCCACTCGGTTGATGTGAAGCGATGATTCAGTCTAGCTACGATTGCCTAGAATAAATCAATTTACTCGAACTGTAAAGAGATCTAAACTGTAATGGTCGGGAAGTAGAGAACCTGGCATTGAATTTCACAGACTGGCGGTTCGCACAACGAATGTGTAAGAATTACGCGTTTTCCGTATCCGTGGAACTTCAACTTTATAACGGTGACGCTTCGCCATATGGGGATGAGGGATTCAATACCGTTAAATCTTACCAATAAAAAACCGATAGGCTGGCAACTTTGTGACGATGTTCCAAGGTTTGGAACTTGGCTTTGACTGGAGTGTCAGTGTCAATGCGTCTCTTGGCTCTTCGCTCAACAGTTTCTAACACTTGCAGCTGGCAGTTGATTGATCCATCCCAAAGGTGAGAATTCCATAGACAAACGAACTTGTGCTTGGTAGGTGTAACGTCACCAGCTGTTGCGGCGTGAAGTATTTATATACCTATGCGAAAACACTCAGATTTCTAGCGCTTAATTGAGCCTTGGGCTCATTATAGGGCTTCAAGTTGAGAGTCGAGAATCCTATAAAAGAATTTCTTGATTTCCGCCAGTAAAAATAAAGAATTTCTTAACGGGTTGTTTTGTCTTTTACCAGGCCCAGGAATTAATCCTACGCACAAATCCACCGCCGCCTAAATCAACAAATACTCCAGATTAATCTAAATTCTGACTCTCTCCCAAACATTTTCACTCTTTCAACATTTTTCTAACTTCAACCGATAAAAAGAAAACACAAGCAAGGCAAACATTATCTGTTCGAAGCACGACTTAATTCCCGGCCGGTCACATTCTAGTCTTGTGCAATGTTAAGTAAAACTGCAAGTAAAAAGCGCTGAGTCGGATAGTTCAACCAGTTTGTATGCACGGCACATACTTATCCTCGCTTCAGTGAGCTTGCTAGTTGCGAAAAATCTACGTTAAAATCTTCTTTTATATGTACGTTTTGTATGTGTATGTACGTTGTTAGTAGGTAAAGTAATATGTTGACATTTATCAACATCTTTTTCCTTTTAACTTTAGGTCTTTACCTATGAAATTGCCGTTCTGCAGTACTGGCCATTTCAAATCAAAATAATTTTTGTTTGGCTAAGAATTCTAATTTCAAATTAATTTTATTTTAAAAACGTGTTTTTTTTTTCAAAAGTAGTCATTTGTTTATTGATTAGTGTTACATTTTCATCGCATTTCAATCTTTTTCGTCATCATGGATACGTTAAAAAATCGAGTAATTATGGAATATGAGTACCGTCGTGGCAGCAACGCGGCACAAGCGGCACGCAACATCAACGACGTTTACGGAGCTAACACTACAAACCAACGCACCACCTGTTATTGGTTTGCTCGCTTCCGTTCTGGAAATTTCGACCTGAAATATGAACCTCGCGGTCGTCCGAAGACTTTGGTCGACAATTACGAATTAAAGGCGATTGTGGAAGCTGATGATACACAATCTACGGCTGAATTAGCAGCAGCTTTCGACGTTAGCGTCAAAACAATATTGGTCCATTTGCGTCAAATTGGGAAGGTAAAAAAGCTTGACAAATGGGTGCCCCACGAACTCAATGATCGCCAGCGCGAAGTACGCGTCGAGACGTGCCTTGCACTGCTCAACAGACACACAAATGAAGGAATTTTGAACCGCATTGTTACCTGCGATGAAAAATGGATTCTGTTTGATAACCGCAAGCGCTCAGCAAATTGGTTGGATCCTGGTTCAGCACCTAAACAATGCCCTAAACGAAAACTTACCCCTAGAAAAGTGATGGTCACTGTTTGGTGGTCTAGCGCCGGTGTGATTCATCACAGCTTCTTACCAAACGGGATGAGCATTACTGCAGATGAACTGAACACAATGATGGAGAAGCTGGCACATCTCCAACCAGCATTGGTCAATCGCTCGTCTCCGCTGCTCCTGCACGACAACGCGCGACCTCATACTGCACAGCAGACGGTCTCCAAGTTGCAAGAACTGGGGTTGGAAGCTCTCCGTCATCCGCCCTACTCACCAGACCTTGCGCCTACAGACTACTACTTTTTCCAGAATTTGGATAACTTCTTGGCGGGAAAAAAATTCAATACCCGAGAGGCAGTACAAAATGCCTTTGAAGAATTTGTTGCCTCCCGACCAGCTGTTTTCTTTAAAAAGGGCATCAATTAACTGCCACTGCGTTGGCAAAGATGCATTGATTGCATGGGTGATGATTAATACAAATAAAAAATACATGAAAAAAAATCGTTTAATTTTTTTCATACAAAACGGCAATTTCATAGGTAAAGACCTATTATATTACTGATGTAATTGAGGGAAATCTCTTAGTAAAAGTTTTGAGTGCGACATATTCTTAAAAGATAGGTTATTGAAAGTGGTAAGTGAAGACCAAAGAAAGGATGGATGGAGTTTGAAGGATGACATGGCCTCCCGTCGGGTTCTGCGGGTTGTTGTAAGAGATACCGCGGCCTCGACAAAAAGGGCTAAGAAGGAACATGGGTGGTTTTTAGCCTGTAGAAGTCTGACACTCCCTTATGCTCTGCCCAAGAGCGGGAAGGGTTATTTGATGATTGCCAACCCCCAAAAAAAAGGATGACGTGGCTAGAAAGTAGGTGCCTGGAGATGACGAGTTTTAGAGAATAGAGAAAGTAGGTATGGAAGAAGAAGGCAAGCAGCCAAATAAATAACAACCAAATAAATTGGGATAATCGTACGAGAAAGATGGTGTCATTGTATTTTCAATATAAGTTTCTAAACCATACTTCTTCTTATCTTATTATATTATCTAACCCAGAAAACAGTGTTATACTACAAGAAAGCACTAAATTCTACAGTTACAGTATTAGTTGAAGTTTCATTTTGATGCGAACATAATATTTTGGAACGCAAATAACTGCTACAACTTCTTACTTCTGATGCAATCTTTACTCTTTGACAATATATTCTTGAATTTTGTTAAGTGTATACAAACAAGTTCTCCTGAGTATACGTTGTTAGTACCCACTTGTACATGCGAGATAATGACAGTGATTCTTGAGAGTAAGGATGTGCGAGATGTCTTTGAGCTGCAGTTTTCCCATTAAATTAAAGCTCTGATGCGGGACGAAAGCTTGCAACGATCGAGCCAACTGACTTGTATGGAGGTATTCAAAATGACATCAATAGTAGCGTTATGCCTTTATGATTAAAACAGTTGCCGTGTTTCGAGTCCCACGTCGGATAAGCTTCAGTTTGATCAGAAGTTCAGCTTTTGTTAAAATTAGGCGTACCCGGCTCGGAATGCAGGAGCTGGTATAATTCAGTCTGTTTTAATTTTGTATGTGCCTATATAGGCACAAGCCCATTAAGTCGATACTATTTCCGAATGCTAACAATGATTATGTTCTCGGATATAAAACCATTCACTTAAAAATTCATCCCTCCAGTCACGTGAAGATGCGACAAACCTGTCTATAGCGAACTACTCAGACCTCATGACTCCTGTGTTTCCACCCCGAGCTGCTAAAACATATATGGCTACCACGTTATTGTAATTGCGTTTCAGGTGCTTCAACTTCCTAGCACAGCCTTCATTGCAAGAAAGACAAGATGACGCAAGAATGACAACACATGTGACATCCAAACCAAACGCCAACCGATCTTCCAATCATATTTTAATGGTCTCTTCCTACCGCAGCGTGCCAAGTTATCCCACAGGAACGGACGTATACTTCCGGGATTAATAGTACCTATATTATGTTCTATGTGTACCTAATACTCGCAACCGACGTGCGTGTGTGACCATATGAATCAACGCGGACAAGGCAAAAGGAATATGTAAGAATCGTAGCAGGTGGCGTTCTGTAGGTTGTGCCTACACCTACGGAGAAAATTCGTGAGTTTATGTATGTCCTACTAACATAAATGGTGAATGCGGATTCGCTCGAAGAACCGACAACCGATGGGGAAGAAAGGTTCTCGAGTGGCGACCACGAACAGGAAGTCGCAGCGTTGGTAGGCCTCCCACCAGGTGGACCGACGACATCGTGAGAGTCGCGGGCAACCGGTGGATGCAAACGGCAGGTTGCCGTTCGTTAAGGCGTTCTATGGGGAAGCCTTTGTCCAACAGTGGACGTCTTATGGGTGAAGATGATGCAGATCCAAATACATTCAGCCGCCAAGTTATAAAAAGATAAAAAAACAGACAGACGGACAGACAAAATCACTGTCACATTTATGATGTACGGAATTATATTACGCGTATCTATGTATTCATAGAAAGTTAAAATGAAATGTAGATCAAAATGTTTTAATAATATTGTGCGTTAGAACAAACTAAGGAATAATGTTTCAAAAGGTACAGACACTATCATGAAGTCACAACTAAGGCAACGTTGAAGTACGGCAACATGAACGGTACACATGTTTGTTTTAAACTATCAGGGTTTCAGACAGTTCTAATATTTATGATCTCGCAAGAAACGCTGTATATTTGACAGAAGAAGAGCACTTTCAAATCGCGTTTTATTAACACTATGCGCAATCTTTATAAATCTATTTTTAATTTCATAACAACAGTTTTTATCCGGCTTATTTTCTGAATTTGTCGTGACTTAGGTACTGGCAGATAGTTTAAGTTATAAGGAATAGTTGCGTTTTCGAAAAAGCATTAGGGTTCCGTGAAAAAAAAACCCTTGAAATTGTTAACAAAATCCGGAACGGTTTATTTTTATAATAATTTCACGCGGACAAAGGTCACGAGATTGCGTTTGTTGAGTAGCATTCTGTTGTTATTACTTACCTCTATGGAAAAAGGCGTGGATGTATGTGTGTATTATCATACAGAATTATATCCAAAACAACCAGTTAAAACTAAAACAACAAACATACCTAAATGAAAAGCATCAATTCCAAACTTAAAAGAAAGAAATGAGAGGAAAAATGTGAACAACGTTTTGCTTTTAAAGCATTCATATAGCCTCGTTTGCTAGGTTTTAGTCATAGTGTGGAGTTAAATGGACGATTAGTTGGGCAGATATAATTGGCATAGGATAGAGTTACTGTGATTTATTCATTAAATTAAGGATAACACAGGGTGAAAAGGACACTCATGCACTAATAATTACCACATTTTCAATATATTTAATTTTATTTTAATGTTATTATTAAATTATATTAATCGACCGATAACTGATGTGTTTTAAATTTAAATTTTAAAATTGGGATAGAAAAGGATAGATTTTAGAATTTTGATTGAGATTGTCGGCACGGTTGGCGCAGTGGCTGAGCGATTGGACTGTTGCGCTGAGTGTTGCGGGTTCGATTCCCGCACGGAACATATATTTGTATGGCCTACAGATATTTGTTTCGGGTCTGGGTGTATTTTTGTATGTGAAGTTTAAATGTTTGTGAACGCACCCACAATACAGGAGAGATTCCTAGTGTCGGGCAACGTTTTTGTAAAAAAAAAAACATGTTGCCAATACAATGATAGGTTTAACTAAAAATAGTTGCTATGCGATACCTATGCACAAGTAAACACCTGTTACACTCAATATGAATAATTATATGCATTTTTTTAAAGTTCTGAAGGCTAATGTGAACGAGTTAGTCCTTAAATTCTAGCCACATAAAATATGTAACATCAAAGTTAGGAATTTTAATCACCGGCAATAGGATATTTCACAAAAAAAAACTAATTAGTCCGTCTGTTAGATTATCGAAAAATATTGAATACGTGTTTTTTGTTTTCTCAAATTAATAAAAAATTACGAAAATAAAACGTGCCAAGGATCATGAGTGGGGGGGCGTTTAACGTCACTTTGTGGGTAAAATAGTACTAGCCTTGTGACGTCATACGACTTGACACGACTTTTCGAAGCACTGTATCGTCTTCATCTATTGTTTACGTGAAAAAAGAAAAGATATGTGTCCATTATTTTTTGGAAATCTATCTGACGGACTAATTAGTTTTTTTTTTGTGAAATACCCTATTCAAGACCTAGTATTACAACTGTGACTATTATGAAGTCAAGTAGCCATAAATGATGATAGTTGGTTTGTCTGATTGGCCAACTGTTTACATAAAACATTTTTAAACGTCCATTTTTCAGCTACTGCCATGTTTCCAAATTTTAGTCTTGTACTTTAAAGAGAGGTATAACGTCACCTTTATAAGAGAACTTGTTCAAATTAATCTTACTTACTGCAGTTACCAAGTTGCTCGTTGCAGGACGAAACTAGTGGTAATTAACTGTCGTCTGATATTAGATGATTTACGGCAAAGTTACTAATACCCATTAGTAGCCGACGGCCTAGTTGCAGGGGTCAAGTGAAGTACGTATTAACTTTGACGCTCTAGGCTACATCTAACTTGACTAGAATCTGACGCAAACGTAACTAGGAAAATACCAATTAATTTCAGTTTGGGATTAAAGGGCACTGAAACAAAGCAGTTGTTTTTAGGGTTCTGTACCTCAAAAGGAAAAAACGGAACCTTTATAGGACCACTCGTGTGTCTGTCCGACCATTCCGCCGCCTTTATCTCCGAAACTACTGAACTTAAAACTTTGAAAAAAATAAAGAAATTAGTTCAATACTAATAGATTACAAGATAACCTACAAGAAGTCTATGGTGCTACAATAATATGGAAAATCTCTCAATATCTACTACAACGGTACGGAACCCTTTATGTGCAAGTCTAACTTGTACTTGGTCAGTTTTTTTTCAAACGGATATTTCAGTACTTTTTTAGCTCTGAATAGCGCCTAGTATTGATCAAGTTTTTAATGTTTAAACTTTACTTTAGATACGCCTTACCGCCGAATGCATTTAATAGGGCAATGTTTAGAGTCTGTTACACCGAGTCCCACCGAATACCGAGACTTTTCACCCAAAAAAAGTCGTTTTAGTCTTAGTTTGATGTCCAGAATGTTTGGTTGATGGCATCGTGATCCTTTGAACCCTTGTATGAAGTTGAGAACTTGTCAAACTACAAACAGATATTTTATAAAAGCGCTTTTATATTTTTCAGTATGAGGCCAGGCGTTAACAGAAAATGAGTGGTGTGAAGAAAACATGGGAACGATAAGAAAAATTCACAGAAAAGACATTTAATGGTCGAAATTATGTATTTCAAACCCTATATCCTACCGAAATAGATTTCAAGTTCTATTATTTATGTTTAGCTGTATAAGATAACTGCAGTTTCCAATTCTCAGAACTCGATATATTTTGCGTAATCCTAAACGTTTGGAATACTTAGAGCCGCGTGTAAATCAGCAGTAAGTACTCAATTTGTCACGATATTAGGTCGGCAGCGCCAGCGATGCATCCGTTATGTATTGCCAAGAATTCACACCGAGACCAACGGTCCAATTCACTTCATCGTAAACGAGATAGATTTCACAGTTAATCCCATCTGCCTTCAAAGCAAGACTGAATCTCTTCTGGGGGGTTAAATTGGCCACTTTAGCAGATCATAATATATTATGATCTGCTATATAATATATAATATAATATGCTATATAATATATTATGATCTGCTAAAGTGGCCATTTTAGACCCCCTGGTCGCGCTCGTTCCATCATAGACATCATCCATTGCTTTCCGTCAGGCGTGATCGTGGTCAAGGACAGGCAAATTTTGCAATAAAAGAAAGCTTTACTAGTTCGCCATCACCTGCTCAACCTTACTCCAACTGTTTTAGAGTCGCGTTCCAGTCTTAACGAATACAGTTGATTACCAATATATTTTTTTTGAGCGACGTCCTAGCTCACCGTCACAACTCAGCAACTGGATACTATGATCCCCCTTGTTATCCTATTTTACCTTTTAGTTATTTTTTAATTGACTCCTGTAAACTTGTGTCAGGGCAGGACTGACACATGACAGTATTGGGCCTAAAATTTCATCTTTTGGTACAGTGGAGGTTATTTGAAATATCCATGTTTCCTAAACTAATCTTATTAATGCATTAGTAACTTGGTATGTATGTCTGATATTTTTTCACACCTTAATAGTTGAAACTGGCACAAGACTTAAATCTAAAGACTAAATCCTAACTTAGGATACTTTTTATCTTACTAATACGATCAACTCACAAACGTCTTGTCATATTATAAGGAAACGACTCTGAAAATCCATGCGAAGTCCCTTTGATCGCTAACTGAAAGGAAGAAGTGTACGATTTATTTAAGTGTCTTAGTATCAAAAGGTATCCACTTATAAAGTATGATAGTGGATTATCTTGAGGATATCGCTAAAATACAACAAAATATATATAATATTAATGCAAAAGTTTGGGAGTGTGAATGTTTGTTACTTCTTCACGTAAAAGCTACTGAACGAATTTGGATAAAATTTGGTACACAGGTAGTTTATAACCTGGATTAACACATAGGTTTTAATCTCGATTTTATCTTCCCGTGGGACAATTTTCGAGTTGTAGCGGGTGAAGCCGCTGGCAACAGCTAGTATCCATATAAATGTAAAAGTATATCTGACATGGAACGTTAACACTTATGTTACTTGGCCGGTGGCTTGGTTTTGGCCGAGAAAATCGCACAGAGAAGGCTTCGGGGAGGTTTCAAACTATAAAATACAAAAATATTTTTTCGAACCCGATTGATATTTCAATTTTAACTCGTTAAAAAAACAAACTCTTCTTCTTTTTCATATTAAAGGAATATTTATAACATACTTAATTTAAGTTAACTATGATAATTAAAATTGTTATTTTTTGGCAGAACTGTATGGGGAGTGCTCGTGACAATGCAGTGCTCTAATTTCAAAAATAGATGCTCCACTGATTAGATCCCAAAATCGTTTCACCCTGTATTTCACAATAAATTTGAACTAGTTACATCCACACCAACTATTTAAAATACTATTAAAGTAAAGACAGGCGTAGACAAACAAAAACGTACAAGAAAAATACTTGAAATATGTAACAGATCAGTGTCCTCTTTTGACCAATGATATATGACGGCCAGACACGAAGGTCCGATACAGACGCGGCATTAAAAGTACTGAGTAAGCAGGACACATTGGATACGGGACACATGTGAACCGTGAAAATTCTGGAATTATTTTTGTGTATAGGACGAAAAGTAATGTAATTAAATTGATTTACAAGATTTTGATTCAAAATTGCAAATTGATCAGGGTTTTATTTAAACATGATTTACAGACCTTTAATTATTAATTTATTTAAATATATATAATAATACAATATATTTAGTATAGTAGTATTTAGTATTTGTTCCGAGTCTGGGTGTTTTTCTATCTATAATATGTATGTATTTACAAAAAAAAATGTATATAAGTAGTTTATCAGCCATCTCGTTACCATAACACAAGCATTAGGTTGCTTGATGGCGTTGTGTGAAATGTCCAAGGATATTTTTTTTTTTTTTTTATTTACTATACGGACCTTGTAGAAACTAGAACAAATTTCCGTGCGTTCAAGCATTTTTGTCATACCTAATAATGGAATCAAATATAAAACAACCTAGGACCCAGGCGTCGGGGTGTTCTCCGACGACCTAAACATTAAGATATCCAAACCACTTGGAACGCTCAACTCAGTTTATCAAGCAGAGTGTGTAGGAATTATCCAAGCGGCAAACGCTATAGAGGCCAGGGAGGTTACGGATACTAATATTCGAATACTCTCAGACAGTGCCTCAGTCCTTCAATCCCTAAAGAGCAATCAGATCACGCCGAGACTGATACTAGAATGCCACAAGGCCCTAGAACGAATCACGGTACTAAATCACAACAAGGTAACACTACAATGGATTAGAGGCCATAGTGGATCGCTTAGAAACGATGCGGCTGACGAACTTGCCAGAAGAGGATCCAGCACAAAACCCTACGGATCCGAACCCATTGTGCCCATCCCTTTCAAGCAGCTAAGAAACTGGTTGAAGGACCACACTCGTATACAAGCGGAGGAATGGTGGGCCTTGACACCAGGATGTGGGCAATCCAAGGATGCTATGCCATCCCTGGATACAAAGCTGACCAGGCGCTTTCTGCGCCTGGACAGAGACAGCCTACGTCTGGTGGCGGGGACCATCACGGGACACTGTTCACTAAATAAACACTTCCACAACCTAGGTATCACTGACAGCCCCCTGTGCAGAACATGCATGGAGGCAGAGGAAACGGTGGCGCATGTGCTCCTTGAGTGTACAGGCGTTACCAAGATTCGTGAGGAGACCCTTGGAACACCAAGATCCCTTGCGGATGCCCTGAGAAGACCGGGAAGTCTGATCTGCTTCTGGAGGGAGGTGGGCTGGTTGGAGTAATCGGCCACCATGGCTCACGCACAATGGTCCACTTCAAGGACTAAGTGCGGAAACCTGAACCCCATAAAGAAGAAGAAAGAAGAACCTAGGACCCAGTAATATTAATGACAATAATATCCGTTGCCAGGCAAATGGGCTTATCCCAGTTGTATACGTCCCTGTGTGCTATTTGGCCTTCTTCTGTTCTGTCTCCTGCTGATATGGAGGGAAGTGGAAATTATGTTTTTCCTGCTCCTCTTCTTTTCTGATTAATTTCGTTTTGTTTCGGGATCCACTCTGGGACATCGTCGAGCTTCATTGTCTCGGCGCTTTTCTTGTGGTCGCCACTGTTGATTCTGGCTTTCGGGAGTTGCAGTGGAACGGGAATAGTGTGGCGAACTTTTCCCCAAAAAAAAAATACCTTTAATTATGTGATGGGTAGACAACTGGTAGATTTTGCTAGAAAAGAAAAGGGAGTTAGTGGTAGTGGTGATGGTTGACAGACAATGGGAACAGAAAACATGGGACAAGAAGATTCAGATACTGGATATTGATGTTATCCCATTTTTTCAATGTACTCTTTTGGCATATACGCACTTTAACAACAACCCATGATCATATATGCAATGTATGATTATTTATTTTTATCAATCGATGATCCTGTTGCATGATAAAAAGAGAAAAGTTATAAAACTGCCGTATCTCGCAGAGTTTGCTGTATTAACCAAATTTTCTAACCCAAAATCCTCTTGTGTACCACTGCCAATTTCCGAAGTAGCTAAAACAAGAAAGAATACAAAACAAAACACTAGCGTAGCTTTCCATGCTGACTTACAATCTCTAAGTGGTTCAGGGCTATGAACAGAACCGCGTTATCAGCTCCCATGGGGGTCGTAACAGACTAAAGGATTACACCTAAGGGATGCCTGTTTCCCCACAATGTACGATGTTACTTAGACTCTTTCAATTAAATATTAAAGAGATCGCTTTAGAGTACTTATGTCTCCGTAAAGTTAATGTATACGCTGAAAATCTAAAAAGCTTTTTCAAATTTTGTCTTTTAATTCAGCTCGAAGGACCGAGAACTATTTGATAGCTGGCAGGCATGCAGCAAAACATATAGTCTAGTTATTAACTCTGTTTAGTGTTTACATATCTCTCTCATATTTTTTCTGTTTATATATTTTATCAGTATAAAACAGAGATAGTATATTTCAAAGTCAAAACAACTCAAACTCAAACTCAAAGCATTTATTTCAATTAAACCATTACTGGCACTTTTGAATGTCATAAGAACAATTCATAAAACAAAACTACGAAAAACTACGAGTGCAATACGTAATTCCGAAAGCCACCACGCCGAACCACACGCCGCCGAATGCCCGCAACGACGAACACTGCAAGCAAAAAAGCACGCAGCGACGCACACGGAATAACGAATGCACGCCGCAACGCGCAACCGCCGCCCCGCGACCCGGAGCCCCGCGCACCCGCCACCAAGGCACGCGCCGCCGCGCGCCCCCGCACCCACAGCTCTCGCCGCCGGTAACATCCGGCGCCGCGCAACCCGACGCAGCAACCCCCGAAACAACGTATTGCACTCCTAAGCTACAGTCACAGTCACAAGGCATAATAACTTGTGAAAGTACTGTAGTTGCCAGTTCCCTAGCGTAGATCTCTATGGAGAAGAACGGGCAAGAAACTCCATGGACACTCTTTTAAATCAAAATATTGTTACAAAATCTTGGTACATTACATCATTCATGTTGAGATGGTATATTATGTGAGAACTATGTAGCAAGACGTGCAAGTTAAGAGCGTCCGGAGTAAAAAGGTATAATAAACAAATCAAAAAAATATGTATATATTTATAAATCATGGCAACTAAGAGATGACCAGTCTCCACTGACAGCGCCCGTTCACGAACAAGACGCATGGATCAGCACCATTCAACTCAACCATTTTGAAGGGAACTAAATGATCCGACACACGCGCCACCATCAGCGACATCAGCAACATCATTGTTACTACAACATTTTAATCATATTAGTTAAAGTACACAAATCAAATGTATTTATGCGTGAAGTGTTTACTTTAAAAAGTAGTTTATGTTTCAGGACTGTAACACAAAAAGTTTCAAAGCAACTATTTAATATCTGAGTACTTCATTCCTCCAAAAATAATTCTACACCTCGCGGAGTTTGAAGTGAAAATATTTAATATTTATGCTGAATTTAGCTTTGCTTAACATTTGCAGGGACGGTCAAGCTTACAGCGTTAAATTTGAAAGCCGCTGCACATTCGTACATGTTCTCGTCTGTAGCTACCTTTTAACCCGCTTCAGTTTATTTTAAAATTAAAAGGTTTAGGTACGGCTCTTTGCAATTCTTGTACAACGTTTGTTTATTACTTTCTGTGATTGTGACTAAAATGATGGGTTCTTTATTTGGTATGCGAAACGTTTTTATCACATATAAAATGCGTAGCTGTAAATTGTTTATAATATTTAATAAAGTTTACTTTACTTACAATAAACCTGTGTTATTTCACTGCTGGAAAAAGGCTTCCACCCATGAGTTCAAAATTTTGTGATCCAGGGCCAATATGATCCACTGGCCGCTGGTATTGTCCAGCTCTTCTCGCCATCTCCGGCGAGGACTACCGCGTCGCCTTCGGGCTTGGTCTGGGCTCCACAGCGTGGTTAATTTTGCTCACAGCTCGTTGGGCATACGGCAGACATGGCAGTGACAGTGGTTACTTAAAAATCAATAACAACATTATACTACATATGAATATTATTATATTTATATTATTTTAAACTAACCCACCCAACTCTCTAAATGTTGTCTCATTAAAGCTAACCTTGAAACCATGTGTTGGTAAGTACTAAACTAAAATGTTTTACCAGGCACATCAGGTAAGTAAAGCATGATTCTCATCCTTTTTAGGGTTCTGTAGCCGAATGGCTAAAAAACAGAACCCTTATAGATTCGTCATGTTTGTCTGTCAGTCTGTCTGTTTGTCACAGCCACATTATTCGGAAACTATTAATACTACTCACTCAGATCAAATAACAAGACTACACAGTTAAAACTTGGTGGAAGAGATTTCTTAAAAAATCGTAAAGCGGTTCACATCTAGTGAACCGCTTTACGATTTTTTAACAAATCCTTTTTCATCAAACCTATTCGTGTGGGGTGTCTATAGTTAGGTCTTTAAAAATTACCTTGAGGTTCCTAAACCCATTTTTTATAAAAGTCAATCGTTTCAAATATAGACACTTCCAAAGTGGTAAAATGTGTGTTCCCCCTCTAACTTTTAAACTAAGATAGTGAAAAATCTAAAAAAATGTAAGCAGATCGCAATAAAAAATTTAAACCAAAATTATTTTTAAAAATAAATAGTTAATAGTTTTTGAGATATAACACATTTAAAAAACCGCAAATATAGCTTTTTCATTCATACAAACACTATGAAAAACAAACTTATCACAAAATATGTTTTTCTGTTGCTGCTTTACAACAAAAAAAAACTGCAAAACTGCTTTGCAAACAAATTAGAGGGGGTTTCCCTACTACGATAGTACGGAACCCTTCATGTGCAAGTCAGACTTGCACTTGGCCAGATTTTTTATCATCTTAAATGTTAACAATGTTGTTCTTGGGAGTAACGACCAATACAAATACACTATTACTGGTTGCTATGACAACGATAATATAAAATACTCTTTTGAATATTTGTCTTGAGGTACCTACCTAAAGCTCATGTTTGTACAAAAAGATCTTATTTGTGTAAAACAGAGTGGCTGTATAATTGGTTTTAAAATAACAATGGCTGGCAAAAGCATTTATTTATCTCAGTCAAATTAAAAAGTCCCAAGAGTTGAAAGTTACGCCTTTTTCTGTTAAGTTTTTCTACAATGTTTTTTACATTTAAAGTGATAAATGGATAGACCTCACCCGCAAGGCATTTGTTACAATTTTATTGAAAATAAAAAACTAGAATTCACAAGAATTATTTCAAGATTAGTTGGGAAAAATGTTGTAAATTGATATTATGATACAGAGTAAGTACACGCATATTAAAATACCATAGTGAGTGTTTATTGCTAAGTGATGAAAAGATGCGGTGGTCGTGGGTTCGAACCCAGGCAGGCACATTACTTTGTGTAATTTATTTCATCACCGCTGCTCTCAAAACAGTGAAGGAAAACATCGTGAGGAAACCGGCATGTCTTAGAACCAAAAAATTCAAAGACATCTACCAACCCTCACTGGGCCCACGTGGTAGATTAGTATAGCCTATTCCCTCTTAAAGAGAGGAGGCCTGTGTCCTAGCAGTGGGAACATTAATAGGCTGTTGATGATGATGATGATGAAAAGATACTGAATGGTTTATGTATTGGTTGACAAAAACTTTACTGGTAATTCGCTCTTAGAAAAAAAGTGCTTTCGGTAAAACAAAGGTCAACTCGTGGAAAATAAACCCTTTATTTACATATATTTATACCTTTATCATTTGGTAATGATACTAAAAGATAAATGAAACGCGTATAACGTTGTTAAAATAACATCTACAAAATTAAGTAAAGTTAAAAGGAATATGCTGGTAATTTTAACGCTAAAGTATACAAAATACAGTATTTTTAATACGCTATCATTTTGCCTTAGGCGAGGCAAGGAGCTTAAGAGTCTCAAGAATTTTAGTCTGTATAAAATGGTTCGAAGTTTTTATAATAGAAATGGTTACACCTTTTGTTTCATTTATTTTCAAAGGGGAAAAAGGATTGAGTTAAACTTAATGATGCTTACAAAACTAAGTACCTGTGATGTGTGTAGCGTCCTTGTTGACTTTGAAACAAGATAAATATCTATCATGTCATCGTGTTACTGGCACGAGTACTAGGACTCTTTTGTTTACGTGAGTATGTACTTATTATTAAAAGTTCCTCCAAGAACATTATGTCAGTACAAATTTGTTTTCTTGGAATCTTAACATGAACCATATCTGAGTCACATCTTCAATAAACACACAGCATGATAAACTGAGATATAAATACTAATTAATAACAACATATTTAAATCTCCTTTCTGTTTTCCGAGTCGATTGAATCATCGTAAATAGGTAAAGGAAAGTACTATATATTTTTATCTTTAGAAATAGATCTTAACAAGCTGACGAGTTTTCTTGTTTCATCTTATACAATTTCTTAGAAACATTTTCTCCAGTTACAAGAAACATCTTCCGATCTTCATAGGAACCACAAGAAAACTATCTCGTTTCTACGAAAACAAGTATAAAAGCGAAACAATGTGTAGAATTTAGAGCGAAAACGACATAGTACATTGAAAATAATAAGAAGCAGACGTATAAACATTGGCCGTAATAAAAGTCCTCGGAACAGTAGCAGGGTACAGCAGTTTTAAATTGTGTCAAAGTGTAGATGAGCGGGAAACAGGAGCAGAGGCGACATGTCTACTTTGTGTGCTTTTTTCTTACCGAACATCTCGCTCACCCTTAAAGTAATCACAAATATTGGGCATCATGCCAGTTTTTTTTTGGTCTTTTGTTTTAGGAGCCTAGCCTCTTGACATCAACCGTGCACAAAACTCAGATTCCGATGCTGCAACTTTTGACCGAAAAACAGTTTGCCCGACCCAGGATGTTCAGGAGTCGTATGTGACCGCTAGACCAGCGACGCAGTGCTGTTTAGATTCAATTTTTGAAACAAAATAGGTCTGAGGTATTTTCTGGTCTGAGGTTTTGAGGTAAGTCTAGAGTGCGTTACATTGAGCGCCACCGTAAACCATGATTATTCCATACCAAAAAATCGTAACCTAACAATATTTTTTTGCGCAATGTTTCTTAGTGTACAGAATGTTTGGTTGACGGCTTCGTGGACGTGATGCCTGTATCCTCAACAAACTTAATCTATGACAGACGGAAGGAATGCACAATTATAGTGTATGCTATTAAAGGAAATATTTCACTTCGGTCCAGCTAGGGTTTAGAGCTGTTGGATAATTGCCAATTCTGTGTGATTGTTGTAAAACTGCATTTATTTTTATCATGGGCCACTGAATATGGAGTAGTAATATTTGTTTAGCTTTGATGAATATTTGCCGTGCTTTTACTGTAAGGCAAATATTTCAAGTGGATCGTTGATCAGACACAAAGACTGAATACTGACTCTTAAAATTATGATTTCTATGTTTACACTCCCTTTCGCTGTGCCCAAGCCAAAGTGGACACTTTGGCTTGAGCACAGCAAAAGGGAGTGTGTCTTAGCCGTATATGTCAAGGCCGCGGTATCTCTTACAGCATTCCGCAGCCCCGACGGGCGTCGGCCCTTGCGGGCCCCTTCCATGTTGCTGACATCTCTTTGAGGCGCGCGTGGAACACGAACGCGCCGTCGATACGGCCTGTCGTCATCATAAGACGGTCGGACGGCGAGCTAGTCCATCACTCACCGTCCACAGGCCCGAAGAGCAACACTTCACGTGCCGTTTCGTGTGCCTAGATTACGTACAAAAATCGTAAGTGGTCACTTTCGCGCTCAGTCTGCATCGGTGTATAGCGCTCGATTTCCGAGTTTCCATCGCTAAATAGTTCTTGTGACGTCATAGTAGGTACTCAAAAAATGGCACGCTTGGTTTTCGTTCAATCTGAACGAAAACCAACGATTCGTCGTCGTCGTGATACTTGCGTTATTTAAGTCTATCTATATCTGCGAGATGAACGCACATTTTTCTATACTTACTTAGCGAAAGATGCTTATAGTTTTCTATACTTACTTAGCGAAAGATGCTTATAGTTTTCCAACTAAATGGACGGTTCACTTGCAAGTCTACCTGGGAAAGCTTCTTTTTGTATGTCGTTTATCCGGCCAAGAATAAAACTTCATAATCTATTCAGACTTGTACCTGGTATTCGATATTATACTTTTGACTTCATTAGTAGCATGCAAACATATTGAAAACGTAGTTTGTAAAATCAGCACATTCTTTACAAAAGATAAGTTGAAAAAACTATATAAATACGTTGCCCGTCCTAAAGTCACTGTTTCGTACCAATAAACCAACACGCTCAGGTTATAGAATATACTATCATTTAGTTCAGTACTACAACCAACGGATAGGACGGAACAATTCATATTTACCAGTAAACTGTTTAAAGTAATTCTTCCAATTCATCACTGTGAATATGGTTGTGCGTTGTTTTATAGCGAATATTTTCATAGAATAGTTAATAAGCAGAATAGTTACTTTGATGAAATTTAAATCATAGATTTTTGTTACAAATAAAGTTACAATTTAGAATTTTCTAAGAAAAAATCTAATATTGTTTATTCTTGTACTGTTAACATAAAACTTTTTACAAAGAATAATATACTATTTTATCGAGTGACAGTTTCTAAACATTTCGAGTAATAATAATAAATTCGAGTCAGTTAATTCACACTTAGATAAGACCACATAAACCGAAAGAAGTTCGCGATCGTGGAGAGCGCCCAAGCGCCGCAACATAATCGACCTCTTCGGTGCTCCTGGTATCCTAGTACGCGCGAGAAATTTGGCCACTGACAAGGTACGACATTACGCCATATATAATCTGGTATACAAACATGATGTCAGTGTTTCAGTTTTGGAATGAACTAGGATGAACCTTCAGATAAAATTGACATGATTATTTTTAATTATTTTTTAAAATTATCATGCAAATTTCATTAAAAGTAATAATAATAACAAACATTTAAAATTGAGAATCAAAACAAATATAAGAATTGAAATTAAATGGCTGAATTACTTATCGTAGGAAATTATATAAATCATAAGATGAAAAGAATTTTCTTATATAATTGAGTTTGAATGGAATTGTTTTTGCTTGTCTTTTGTGAAACTCACTCAATAGATGGTAGACAATTAAATTTTGAGTCCTGTTCAGTTTTACTACGTTATTTTAAAATACTGTTTTTACAATGAATATTACGTTCACTAAGTAAAACTTGTTAAGTGTGGTCTGTATGTTAATTGGCTAACGTTTTATTTTCTCCGGAAGGCGAATTTTCCCGATAACGTTTATTTATAGAGAATTCTAAAGCAGCACAACATTCTAAAAATATTCTAATATTAATCGTCGCTTTGTTACAGTTATTATTATAGTAAAATTGATAGAAATATCAATCTGATGCAAAGAGCGCGGAATAGAACCTCATTACAAGTTCACAACGCGTTAACATTCACAAAACTTACACTGACACCACACGCTGCATTTTTGGTAAATATAGCTAAAATTCAGTCAAAGAACTGAGAAAAAAGCACTTTTCGAAAAAAATAAGACACTCGTTATTTTTCCCAAAAACAAAATAATATTTCATCAAAACCGTATCCATATTTTTCCAAATATCAGCAATTTATTTGTGCTCATAAAAACTGCATAATTTTCTTCATTTTACAACTTATTCAGTATCTCCTCTCAGCTGATATAGATGTAAGCAGATCTATAAAAGTCTAATAGATAGGTCGACGACCTTACATATTGGCAGTGTATTGTGGAGATTGGTCGTATGTCGTGTGTCATGGAATTGGAAAAAAAACCGTATTGTCTTTCAATGTAAACAGGTTTGTTTTATAACATTGCTTTGATAAAGGTTTAGGTCCGTTTTATATAGATATTTTTCATCGTTTATTATTTAAGTTGAAAGCACGGAAGGCCTTTTTCCAGGAGTGGGACAGTTAAGGCCAACAATAAAAGGTTTAACAATCCATACAATCACTTAATTGTCTTAGACTAAATGAAGCTTCTAGGACTCAATTTAAATCACTTGTTTATTTTTTTTATTTACAGTAATATTTTCCGACTTTCAACTACATACAACTTATTTTTTTTTTTTTACTTTACTACTTTTATTTCACAGACTAAAGGCAACACAATGTTCTATTCCTACATTACAGATAAACTATAATGAAATACACTATTCTACTAAATCTAAAAACACCATAAAAACAGCTATAAATTCAGAGATCGGTAACGAAGCGTAAATCGCTCCGTTGTTCTACTGATTTATAAATCACACCTGCATTTTGAAAATGAAAACGACTTGCACAGATAACGATGTGATTCGTTTCCTAGCTATTCAGAATCTCGCATTGAATTTGGATGCTTCAAATTTTAGAGCTTCTGTCTGATGCCTTTTCATAGAGTCTAGGTGTATTTGAAAATCCGGTTTTAATGTTATGCATGGTAACGATTTCAGCTGTGAAACACGAGAGAGATGTAAAAAAAAATGGATAATGGTTTACTGAATTATTGATGCCATTTTTGATGAATAGAACTGGGTGAACCCGGTTCTATTCATTACTCGTAAAGTGGCATCAATAATGCAGTTCCCGGAACTCAATTGTTTATATTTTTTACATTTATCACGAACCAAAAGTCGGTAGTCGGTACCAAAAATAAAAAGAGTTTATCTACGGACTATTTAACTTAAAAAGAATGAGTGAAACAAAATGGCGAATGAATCCTTTATGTCTTCGTTCGGATGAACGAGCACGCCCGAAATCCGAATGCGTTCGAAAATTGAACATTTTAAAATATGAGTGCAAGAACGTTTCGATAATAGCGTTGGCGTTTCAGGCAGTTGGGGTTGGTTGCCAAAGTTTGGCAAACTTCCGCCAATGTTGGTAAAGGGATTTATTTTCCGCTCAAAAGAAAAGCGTGCTATGTTTTGTAGCAGGACTAAAGTAAATTATGTTTTTTGATATTTGTGGTTGGAATTGAGGTAAGAGAGGCAAATGACAACCAATACGTTCATATATCGAATCCGTTGTCCTAACCCAACAATCAAATATTCAAATGGTGAGACAGTAAGGGGTACAATGAAGACAGGTTTATGTCAGGAAGATAACAGCGACAGGCTGAATCGATTCATTTGACACCAACAATATAAAATAACATTTATGACATATATGTTTAACGCCTGAAATTAATTGAATAATTTTATAATAAATTTAATGTGCTCAAATTCATCATCATCATCAGATTCATCATCATCATCAGCCAGAAGACGTCTAATGTTAACCAAGGCCCCCCATAGAACGCCACAATGAACAGAAACCTGCCGCTTGCATCCACCAGTTGCCCATGACTGAACGATTGATAAATCGAAAATTCAATATTTTGTTATAAAATTGACCAACGTGGTTAATTTAATTTACGCTCATGCTTAATTTTGAAAACGTTTATGAAAATCAACTTGAATCAGTTATCATTAAAATTAAAGTATTATAATATTTTATGAATACTGATTATCATACATAATATACCGCAAAAACATATAACATTTCAACATATATAATTCGTGGATAAAATAATTCAGAGTGCGAAACAATGAAACACGTAAACTATAAAGAAGTAAATTATCAGCAGATGTTTATCACCAGCTGCAAAAAAATAAATATTTTACTGAAAATTTAAATATACATAATTTGTAGAGCCACAAAAGGAACAAATGGCGGTCATTCCTACAGATATGAATTGCAATACAAATTGAATATCTAAAAAGACATCTTAACGACTCACAAAGAATTAGGTTAAAGCAAACTATCGAGATTAAACTTCAAAGGAAACTAATGCCCCTTTACAACTCGAAGGAATCCGAAAATGTTTCCGAACATCCACCTCGACACATTCAAATTGATTAGTATTTTTATCACGTTTCAGTAAATCCCCTCGCGCGACAATCCTTTTAATTAAACATTAAAACATTCCTTGTCGCCTATTCCTGACTCCGAACGGATTTCTAACGTAAAACGGGCTTAATTACGCCTATTTCACCCATAATTTACAACTGCGTAACTTTAGACCGGGAGAGCTGCCTTTGCATATTTGTAAGTGAAAAAAAAAAACGTGTTTATTTTTTTTCGGTTGTTGAGATTAATGCATTGCGCAATACGGTCGCGAAATATTTTTATGGTGGTGGACCGGCTAAAAATTATGGTATGAAGGTGGGGGGAGGGTCGGTCCACGCAAACTCGCTGCCATAACCTCTTCGGATGCCGCGACGGGCGACCGCGCGTCCTATCGCTGAGAACTCCGCATTCGAAATTCGAAGAAAATCGTTTTAAAATTTTATGTTGGTGTTGTGTGCGTGTTGGTGACTTGTATGTGGATTTTAAAAATGGCGTTTTGTGTTGTGTTGGTTTAAAGGAGAAGCCGGTTCCTTCCATGGTAAGTTGTAATTTATATTCTGTTTTATTTTCCACGATTTCACTCCATATTCAGATTTTAATTAAAATTGAACCCTACCTATTTATGTAAAAAATATGATTTTATCAGCGTATGTTAATAAAAAAAATATTATTTTGAGTGGAGAATATATTTCTTTACATCTGAAATGAAGCGTGAATCTATACATATTCTAATATGAGTTGAATTTTAGTCACATATTTCAGAACGCCGGGTATTTATTTGAAAAAAATCTTTTACAAGCGTCGTATAATAAAAAAATGTAGACATGACTCAAAGGTTACTTTATGGAGCTCATAAATACATTATTATGGGTGATAACATAAAAATGCCAATGAAATGTTTGAACTGTATAGAATGGTTCATCAAAGAAATGTTCGTCTGTGAATTATCTCCGAGAAAATAATTTGAAGAGAGAACCATTTCTTACGAATCTCTATAGTAGGTACCTACTTAGATAGGTGTAATCCTAAATAAGGTTTACGGAAAAAATATTTATATAAGAAAACGTTCTTTCATTTCATTGTGAAAATATTCGTCTCGTTCCTAAATCTAGAAGGAATATTTATTCAAATTACGTTTTCTCTCGCTGCTGAAATCGTCGAGTTTGCGGGTGATAAATTATTTTTGAATTAAATTATTATACCACCGAAAAGGCGAGTAGGTACTTTTGCTTAAACAGTTTTGGTTTATTACTGCATTTATAATCACCAAAAACTAGCGGTCGAAGGTTCATAATATCTACGAGCTACGCCGTAGCGGCGGGCCTACGAATTTCGTAGCCACAATGCTTAGATGACCTCTACGGCAACGACCACAGCTACGGCAATTGATTCTGGGAGAATAATGTCGTAGTGACCGCATTCAGAATTGATGGCCACATTACGGTATCGTTAATATTGATGCGGATTACCTAAAGAATGTTAAGCTGTAGTATTAGCGATTTATTAAATAGATTAATATTAGTATTATACGTAATAGTATTGTAAAAATAAGACATTAGACCTGAATATAGAGAAGAGCAAGGCAACGATGGTGATGATGAAGTGGTATTCTTGCTTGTATATTTGGCACATCATCATGGTTTAACTATTGATCCGATTTATTTGGTTATTAGAGACACAGTTTGGTACCTGGTAAAACGGGTAGTTTTTCACACGGGTAAAAGCAGAAGCAAGCACACTTACTATTATTAATATAATTTTCTAGTATTTTGTCTTTCGTATATTAATTAACGAGTATTTTTGTTTGAGTTGATTTACTAGAAGTAGTGTTTGTAGTAATGTAGTTCTTCTCCAGTACAAGGTTATTTTATTGTAAATAGGTAGGTAAGTATATCATTATATTTGTTGTTGGGAATCTCAAATAAATATATTAAATACCACAAATTCTTAAAATAGAATTCGCTATCATTTCCACTTACGGTGTTAATTAAAGAATATTGTAATAATATCGATTTGTTTTCCAAATTAAAAAAAAATAGATAAAATAATGCGAAGATATAAATGAGCACAAAACGGTTCAAATGAAACTAAACAGACAGTGACTTTTCCATAAATATCCAAGCGGAGACGGGTCCCGTGGGTTGTTCTTTTTAATGACGTTAAGAAATTCAATTAATTCGTGCGCCATACATTATGGACTCGACACACGTTACTAACTCACGTGCTTTACGACGACAACGTGTTTCGTATCGAAGCTGTTATTTATAGTTGAACTTACAGTTATAATATACTAGCTTTTGCCCGCGGCTTTTCTCGCGTTATTATCGGCAGATATCCCACTGGAACTGTTAAAAAGCATTATTTTTAGTGCATGCGATACCTGATTACAGTTTGTTTAGAATTAGTAACTGAATCGAATCCAATAATTTTCAAACCACATTTTGGATACCGCGTGACACTAACATGAGTACTTACCCATCGAAATTATACGCCAGAAAATATGGTCATCGAATCATCATTATCTTCCTATAATGTTCCCACTGCAGGGACTCAGGCCTCCTCTTTAGAAAAGGGATGGGATGGATAATCCACCACGCGGACCCAGTGCGTGTTGGTAGATGTCACACGTTTTCGAATTTTTTGCCGGTTTCCTCACCACGTTTTCCTTCACCGTTTTGAGAGCAGCGGTGATGAAACAAATAACACGACTGTTCGTAAGTCGGAGCCGCCTCCGTATGCCGCTGCTCTTAGGATAATGTTATCACCTGTTAATTACAATACAATCGCCGTGGTACCTTACTGCTCAATTATTATCAATTAAAAGCAAGTCGACGCTGGAGGCGCGGGTGGCACGGGATCAAACAAGCTTATAACGGAAGGGGAAGATTAAGAAAACGGTCTCTGGATTGTATGACGAAATGATATAAAAGAAAAAGGTGTAAATAATTGGGACAAGAGTAAGGAGATCATGCTTCAGTCATCATCATCATCATCAGCCTATTTTGTTCCCACTGCAGGGAGTCAGGCCTCCTCTCTAGGAGAGGGAGGAGCTATAATCCACCACGTGGGCTCAGTGGAGATTGGTAGATGTCACATATCTTCGATTTTTTGGTTCTAAGATTTGCCGGTTCCCTCACAATGTTTTTGGTTCTAAGATTTGCCGGTTCCCTCACAATGTTTTCCTTCATTGTTATGAAAGCAGTGGCGATGAAATAAATTACTTAAAGTAAGATGCGTGCCTGGATTCGAACCCACGACCAACTGTTCGTACGTCACGGCTGCAACCACTGGGCCACCACTGCTTCAGTAGTTCCAAAGATTACCTCCTTTATCTAAACATACAAACTTTGATGATATTATAAAGGATTATCTATTCATAATCAATTTATTATTTCAAGGTAATAAGATTGTTAGAGAAATGTTTCGAATTAAACAGATGGTTGAACAATATTCTTAGCTGCTCTAGTGCTAGCAAGCGCTACTGCTTACCGTTAGGTCTTGAGTTCGATACGGAGGGCAAAGCAACATTATTTTCCCATATTATGAAGTTTCTCAGTATTATTTTAATTGAAATTGACATTTTTGTAAACATTTTTGCTGAAATTTTAAGATTCTTCCCTTCATGTTTAGGGTTTTGTACCACAAAAGATAAAAACAGAACTCTTTAATATCACTTTGTTGTCTGTGTATAATGTCCATCTGTCAGTCAATTCCTTTACCTCGGGAACGCGTAAAAGTATCGAGTTTATATTAAAACCATAAAATCAGAAATAAGATACGGTTGTTTGTACCATAAAAAACAAAGGCTTCGAAACTCGTAAGGGAATCAAAACGGGGTTCTCCCGTTGACCTACAACCATGAATTTTGGATAAAAGCAATGTCTTACCGAATATTATGAGGTGAAAAAATCTGAAAAACCGAAAAGTGTAATCTAATAACGCAATAATTATCTACAGAATCCACGGAACTTAGCTTAGTTGCGGGGCCCGCTAGATGCGAGACGCACGGGACCGGTCAATGATGACTGAAGTCATACAACACCAATGCTATAATAATTATGAACTCAATCATTTGAATGGACATCATACAGAATGCTAAAAAAAGATGTAAACAAATTAATCAGTCTGTCGATCAGTGGTTTACTAAAGATATTTAATTAGAAACCCACCAGGTATTTAACTATATTGAAAATGTAAATACCGATACCAAAACTTTCTTATTACAAGGCTTTTAAGGGTTCACACAAATCTATGCGCAGGTATTGCTAAAACACAATCAACCCATTAGTTTTCAAATAAGCCCCGATACATTTTGACCAAACTTTCGATAACTTTGTTTACTCGTATACCTATCTAAAATAAAGTAAATAGCATAGCGCAGGAGAAAATTGCTTTTCATGTTAGTCTGTGTGCACTTAGCGCTCTAAGACTACTTATTAGATTGTGATATCGATTTTTTCATTATTGATTAACTAGCTGTTGCAAGCAGTTTTACCCGCTACAACTCGAAAATTATCCCACGGGAAGATAAAATCGGGATGAAAACTATCCTATGTGTTGTGTGTGTTGTGTTGTGTGTGTGTGTGTGTGTGCGTGTGTGTTGTGTATCTAATTTTAAATCCGTTCAGTAGTTTTTGCGTGAAGAAGTAACAAACATACACACTCACACACTCGCAAACTTTGGCTTTTATAATATTAGTGTGATAGTGTGATTCCAGAACCCGCAACAAATTATATAATACTTAATTTAGAAAATTATTTAACAGATATCTTGACAAGTTTTGACAGTAGACCGTACGCATGTGAGATAGGGGCACGTCTTGATTGAGAATATAAAACTAGATGTTGTTTTACCGTATAAAATAACTAGCCATTCAGGCAGCAGAACACGATCGTGCAATAAACAAAATACACCACTTTTACGCTTCGTGTCTTTTTCGGTATCTTCGAAATATTAACACCAAGGAGTCTTCCGCATTTCTTCTTCCTATTCCGCGTTTCATTTACATATTTTCTTATCTTTTTCCTCAGGGGGTAAGCAGGCACAGTGGTCTTAGTGAAACTCGTTGGCAGACATTTTGCATTACATTTATTTTGGGATTTTAATTAAATATTTTTCCTGCTTATTTTTGAGGGAATCTTGTTAAGATGAATTGTTTATAACAGTCGTTTAGAGATTGAGTTAAATGTTTTTATTATCTTTTATAAAAGAACAAGAAAGTTACATTTGTAAAACAAGTAGATACTATGTTTTATACTTATACAACAACACCGCTGAGGCATCAACACAAATATTTACTATTAGCGTGGAATAATCGTTTCTAGGTAAACATATTTATAAATGGCACATGATACCTTATCAACACAAAACCTTTATTAATATTTTACCCTTATCAACTTGTCAAAATCTTCGTCAAGGTAATATTAAATCTCAAGAGCATAAAAACATCATTACGTTATTTATAGCCTCGTTACAACGCAATTTAAATCTACTTATCAAACATAATATCCGAAAAGCCAAAGGACTAAAACATCGGATCAATTTAAAACGTTTCGAAAAGAAATGATTTACCGATTCAGATAATCGGTTTGGATATAAAAAATCGAATCGTGGCAAGCTTTAATTTAGTTTGGAGAGCTTTCAGGTCAATCGTGCTTCAGAAGTTAGAGCTTTGGAAGCCATACTGCCCCGTAAGTATACAAACGGTACCTAACGCAAAAAAATATATTTTCAGAAAACATATTGTGTCAATTTCCTTTAATTTAATTTGTTTAGATTATTTCTTGAGAAATTTATTTCGGTCGGCTCCCACTCTTACCGGGTGTAGCCGAATACTTGACATGGAGCGACTGCTTATATGACTTTTACAATCCTTTTCGTACTGGGTATTACGGAAACCCTTGGTAAGACTGGTTGTCAGACTTTCGGGACACTGACTACCTGATGACTGTCAAAGATCTAGAACTGACAGCCCTGGCCACGTACTACGAGTATCAGAGGCATGGAGGGAACTCGGAATGTAATGATGGTAACCTATATGCCGACCGACTTAGCGGCGACGAGCTTATATTTTATTTTACCCCGACCTCCTCCTAAATAATTTGAGTCATAATAAAAGTTGCGTTTTAAAAAAAAAATAAAAAAAAAACAAAATTTCTTTTTAAAATTGCTTTCGCACATCAAAAGTCATCCCTATAGTTGTTTGTTAATCAATAGGCATGCTTACTGACTTCAAAAAATTTAATTCTTATTAGTCTGTCTGTTAGATTATTGAGAAATATTGAATACGTATTTTTTGTTTTATCAAATCAGTAAAAATTGACGAAGACAAAACGCTTCAATGATTTGAAAGGGGGTTGGTGACGTCACTGACCGCTAAAAATGTCATACTAATGTCTTAAAGTATGACGTCACACGATTTTTCAAAGCACTGTATCGTCTTCATTGTTTATTTACGTGAAAAAAGGAAAAATACGTGTCCAATATTATTTGGTAATCTATCTGACGGACAATTTAATTTTTTTGTTTCTACCCTATTGCTGTGAAACAGGCGATTGCAAACCGTCCCATTTTTTGGAGAGGGGGGGCGATCATCTAATTTTACCTTCCGCTCTGGGCAATGCGGTAGCGAGTGTCAGACTTCTACTGACTAAAAACCACCCATGTTCCATCTTATCCCTTTGTGTCCAAGGCCGTGTTATCACTTTCCAACAACACGCAGCCCGTGTTTTTATGCCTTGTGATTGGACTGCTACTTTAAATAAATACGAGTTAAAAAAAATAGTACCTATATTGGGAATTTAATCTATTTGACATATTGCTGTTTGACTTACGTAGATACCGTATCACCATTCGTTAAGGGTTGTCCGCTCACGACCCCCAAATGGTGCTATTAGCTGCGCTCACAAATATTTGGCAGAGTTTTTCACGATAGCCGTTAGGGATTGGCCACATAATGGGTAGGTGTGTTTGCTCAAACATTTGACGACAGGTTTCAGGATTATTTTTGAACAAATCGGAGGTGTTTTTTCGGGATAAAGCCATAGAGACTCTAAATGGATATCGTGGGAAAACCATCACGTTATACTTTTTAAGTTGATGAGCAATTTGTTCGGTTTTCCTTTATTATATATTGGATACATTAGAACAACTTGCATGCGACAAAGTCCTGTCCTAAAAGATAATTGTACCTGCTTATAGAAGGTATTAATTAGGTATCTAAATATATCCATATTTTATCTCACAATCTAACTAAAAACATTAACAGATCAAACAATAAATAAACTCAATTAGCACTAAAATTATATACTACTTAAATTATAACTTTAGTTTTTTCTCGACTTGCGCTTGATTTGCCATAACTGGCGAAGTGATAGGCACACCTCAACACTTCAGGGAAATACATGCGTGAAGTGTTATGTTTTATGTTATCTCCGTAATTTCTATGGTGTACAACAAATGGCAGGTTTTTATCTTATATTAATCTCCCATATCTTACATAGTGTATACGACGAGAACAAAAAACAACGAGTACCGAAATAAAAGAGTATTTATTGTATGTTTTAAAAACAAAATCCCAACTTTAATTCCATTATTTCTGAACGTGCGATGTTTTTCAGCAACACGAACGAACCAACAACGCGTTAATACATAATAAAATTTACCATTTATTAATTCGGTTTCGGGGATATCGGATTAACCGGCGTTCCGATTGAACCTCGATTACTTCGTTAAGGTCTATGGTTCGGTCTAGCGCGTCGTGAATGCCCCTATTATGGAGGATTTAGGAAAGTATTTCTTTGGTTTCTTGAGGATTTAAAGACAGTATTAATAAATCTTTTTTTGGTTTCGCCGTTTATTCCTGGGCTCCAGAACACTATTAATGTCTGAGCAACGTCAGTCACGTTCCTTAAAAGCCGCGAGGCAGCTATGTAAGATGTCTATCATAGGCCCGATGAGCTACAGCTAAAAATGACTAATATGTGGAGCCCTGACACTACCAGAAGGCGTCGCAGCAGACCTCGTAGGAGATTGCGTGAGAAGCTGGAAAATATCATTGACCGTTTGTCCACATTAATAAATAATTTAATCCACCATTCGGGTAGATGAACAGCAGCTAACAGTAATCATAAGTAGTAGTAATGATCGATACACCACTGATATTGGTTTGGGAAAGAAACGTGAAAAAGCCTGAAAAATTATACCCTGTATAATTATGTATATTAAATCTCAATCTGTACGTCTATAATCGCCAGTACGTCTAGAGAAAGCGTAGTGACATAATTATGTTGTAACTGATCTATAGAGAAGTCATTTCCATTGAAAATACTCATAAAAAAAAGAAATTATAGGTATATTTTAATAATACCATAGCTATCCCATCGACTGGCCTGTTGGTCTAGTGGTTAGTGACCCTAACTGCTATGCCGGAGGTCGTGGGTTCGATTCCCACCCAGGACAAATGTTTGTGTGATGAGCACGATCATTTGTTCTGTGTCTGGGTGTAATTTATCTATAATATGTATGTATTTAGAAATATATAAGTATGTTTATCAGTAGTCTAGTACCCATAACACAAGCTCTGCTTAGCTTGGGACTAGATGGCGTTGTGTGATAGTTGTGGAATATTATTATTATTATTATTGTATATTTATAGGCTGGTAGTATTAAAATGTAAATGTCGCGGCATTGTTGTAAAACCAAATATTTTATGTAAAAAATATGACAATATGATTTAGAATACAAGTAACTTGTAAACTAGAATATTAGTGAACCATGGACATTTATGACCCATAAAATCCAAATTATGACCGCATTCACATATTCCATGCCAACAAAAACTTGCTAAAATTCAATACCAAAACTCTAAATATTTGTATAATTTTATCTTCCTACGGCTGTTTCGCAGAACATAAAAATTGGTATTTGTTTGAGTGTGTAGATTACCTGTATCATTTCTTGAGAAAATAAAATTCTTTATTATAAAATTTATCTACACCCCAGTGCACCCAATAAGCATCTTTTCCTCCACGAAAAGAGCGCAATTGCCAATTTCGATTTTATATACCGTGCAGGTGTTCTCTTTAAACAAAATTAAGCGATTCCACCATTTTTACGATTGCCACGCTTTCAGTCCGTGTATGTAAATCGGTGAGCAAATATTTTTCAGTTTAAATTGTGTGGTGCAATGACAGGCAATTATTGTGGGTGCTCGTTTTATTATTTTGATAAACTATTTTGTTTTTTTTTTATTTATTTTTTTGTTCGGTGGTCATCAAATATCCCTCTCCCGCTCTTGGGCAGAGGAAAAGGGAGGGTCAGACTTCTACTGACTAAAAACATCCCATGCTCCTTCTTAGCCCTTGTGCCGAGGCCGCAGTATCTCTTTCGACCCACAGCCCCGACGGGCGTCAGCCCTTGCGAAAGAGATATCAATAACACGTAAGGGGCCTCTTCGGCCCTGTCGGGGCTGCGGGTAGTCCTCTGGTTATCGCGACCTCGACATAGAGGGCGAAGAAGGAACATGGGTGGTTTTTAGTCAGTAGAAGTCTGACACTCCCTTTCGCTCTACCCAAGAGCGGGAGGGGTTATTCGACGATTTTACACCCACAAAAAAAAAAAAAAAAAGGGCCTCTTCGGTGTTGCTGATATCTCTTTGAGGTGCGCGTGGAACACGTACGCTCCGTTGACACCGCCTTTCGTCGTCATAAGACGGACGGCTAGCCCATCACTCACCTTCCACAGGCCCACTTCTACGGTGGCCGGAAGCCGTCACGTGGCCTCCGACGCCCGGAGGTTCTCTCCCTCTCACGTTCCGCCACCTCCGTCGCTAGCATCACTGCTTCGCAGAAGGAGGCGTCGGCGTCCCATTCCCTCTCTCCGGACCATGGCTTGCGCCAATACGGCGGGGCTCCGCCCAATCGGGGCAGACCTCCACGGTGTGCTCCACCGTGTCTTCCAGACGATCCTCACAATTGTGACATCCGGGCGTTTCCTCCCGCCTGATTCGGTGCAGGTACCTTCCAAAACAACAGTATCTTGTGAGGACCTGCGTTAGACGGAAAGTGAGGGCGCCGTGGCGCCTCTCAAGCCAGTCCTCGCTATTGTGGCGTGCCCTATGTCAGAGGCCCTTGAGGCGGTTTGAAAACTCCGACACTAGGGTGTGTGGGGTCGTTACACCTTACTGCCTGTACGATAACAAGAAAAAGAACAGATTAACAGTGTTTGTACCTACCTATTAGATTATTTAGATCATTGTTTGAGTAAATAAATGGTATTCATGTTTTTCTTAGCGTGTCGATGACAATTCAAATTGAGTAGGCCTATTTGGCGACGAGTTTGGCACTTTAATATTCATATTAATCGATCGTTATGGTACGGGTGGCATGTGATTCAGAAGTATGAGGAAACTTACGTGAGGAAAGTTTTATTGGATGGGTACTGACAAATATAATTAAGATTACTCATGAAATTAAAGAAGATTGGTAAAAAGAACACCATATAGTGCTAACCTCAAATAAAATGAGATAAGATTGATTTTATTATTTAGCTTCACCATCTACGTATATTAATTATCTGCTTTAGAAAGTCATCATCTGCTGACTTTCAGTTCAACATGATACAGATGAATACAACTATTTTCATGGAATGAGTGCCTAACAGAGTTCCACAAGTCAGTAACTGTGTTATGCGATGTTCTGATTTTAAAAGCAAAATTCTAATTCTGTTTGTACTAAATTAAGAACACAATGTTACATGTCGAGGGAGACATAACTTTTTCATTTCAAAACGAAAACAGAATATCATTATTTTTCGCAATTCATTATTTTTCGAATATATGGAATGGAAAATATGAATAACGGATTAATCTCACCTGCCTGATATGATCTGACTTTTCCATTAAGCTCGTCTTATTTTTATAACGAGCGTATTTTTTGCTACGTTTTGGTATTAATCTTTACTAATATCGTTACATTGCGCCTGCAAACCTTATAAGGTTAGGTAGAGATCCTAATAGTACACCCACATTTTGCCAAATATGTTAAATTTCATGTAATAGGGGTTGAGCCTATATCCATCAAGGCAGCTACCGAAATAACTGATGGAAATACACAATCACGCTGCCCGGACCTGAGAATTGAAGTCATATTGAGCAGTCGTGTTTGCAACCACTAGACGAACAAGGTTTCTATCATAAATGTTATACTGAGTTTGCTTATCACACCAAACTAGCTAAGAGATCAATGGCTGTTTACAGTGCAAGCCTCATTTGCAGCTCGGATATAAAAGAAAATAGGGATGTTTACTGACTTAAAAAAATATATTATAATTAGTCCGTCTTTTAGATTATCGAAAAATGTTGGATACGTTTTTTTTTGTTTTATCAAATCAATAAAAATTGATGAAGATAAAGCACGTGGGGGTTTGTGACGTCACTCACCGGTAAAGAATGTCATACTGTCTTGGAAAATGACGTTATGCGAGTTTTCAAAGCACTGTATCGTCTTCATTGTTTGTTTACGTGAAAAAAGAAAAAATACGTGTCCAATAGTTTTTGGATATGTATCAGGCGGACTAATTAGATTTTTTTTTAAATAGGTACCCCATTAGCTACAACTCAACCACTTTTGGGAATAGCGCTGTGTATACAAACTATACCTACTTACTCCTTTTCTATTTTCACACACATAGGTAGCGTAGGTAACATGTTCTGTCAACAAACAGACTTCTGAGAGTAAACTTGTTAACTAGCATGCGTCGGGCTGACAGACGCCATGTTTGTAGTTTCAAGGCTTACCGCTATGCTTTAACGAAAAGGTACAAGTTATATTGTGAATATTCTTGTTAACAACCTTTGTAGGCTGTATGTAAACTAACTGTGCCTTGCGTTTTCAGCCACCATAATGTCTCCTTCTGCTCTGTTCTTAGAAGTCATAGTCCGATGTTTAACCTTCTTCAAGAATTAGGCTATCAAATCGCGAGACGCACAAATAAAGACAACTTTTCACAACCCAGTTCACCAACTGCTGGGTCATCATTATCACTCTCTTGCAAGGGCACTACCGACCCCAAACGAAGTCGGATAAGGATCCATCTTCCATACTTCTCTGTTATTCGCGTCATTTCATTAAACGCCTTCTTTATGGCGAACCTATTAGCAAGCACTACCTTGCAAAATATTTTTTATATACCTACATCTTCAGTAATATTTCTTTATAGTGGTTAAAGCAGTGTTGTTAATTAAAGCGAATGTATTTATTATCTCTGAACTGCTACTGGACTACATGTTACCTTATCTATGTATTTATTTGTTAAGTGAACAATGTATGTTCTTTTAGAATAAATAAATCTTTAAATCTTTAAACCCATATCATCCTTTATTCAGTCCATCCATTGGTATTTATTTTTAACCAGGGTATTTCACCAAAAAAATCAAAAGAATCCGTCAGATAGATTTCAAAAAAATAATGGACACGTATTTTTTCTTTTTTCACGTAAACAAAAGATGAAGACGATACAATGCTTCTAAAAGTCGTGTCAAATTGTGTGACGTCATAAGGTTAGTGCTTTTTTACCCACAAACTGACAAAACCCCCACTCGTGATCTTAGACACGCTTTATTTTCGTAAATTTTTATTTATTTTATAAAACAAAAAACACGTGTCCAATATTTTTCGTGAATCTAACAGACGGACTAATTAGACTTTTTTGGCTTCTTCTACTCTTATACCAATCTACATTAATATTCAAAACTTTCTGCTGGGTATAAGCCTATATTTCTCTGTTCAACTCGTTCCCACTGCCATCAGCGTACTTTGAGTTCTGAAACTTTATTTCCAATATTGTGAACTTAAGTGGCAGTGGGCAGGGCACATTGCTCGCAGAACGGATGACCGATGGGGTCGAAAAGTTCTGGAGTACCGACCACGAACCGAAAGACGTTACGTTGGAAGGCCTCCCACTAGGTGGTCCGATGACCTGGTGAAGGTTGCGGGGTTCCGCTGGATGCGAGACGCACGGGACCGGTCAATGTGGCGACACTTAGGGGAGGCCTATGTCCAGCAGTGGACGTCTTTCGGCTGAAATGAGGATGACGATGATGATTATGTAATACCGTTACAGCAAATTTAGTACCTAGATATTTATTGTACAGCCTGTGACCCGTCCTCTGCAATGTTGTCGCCGAGTCGCAAGATTAATGCTCCATTTCTTAACCGGTGTTCATCTGTTTCATTGTGCTAATGGATTGGTATCTTGGCAATTTACGTTTGAGAACATTTAGTAAAGGAAGAACCTGAACTAGTCGGCTTTGTAAAATAAATTTTACGATGTTTTTAATGCCTCAAAATTCGGTGAGATAAATTCTGTGTCCCAAAAATTTATCACGCAAAAGCTCCTGATTAACTAAAAACTTGAAAACACGTTTTCACTTCAAATTAAAGACCAAATATCTTTAGTAGTCAATGTATTTCCAACAAGCTGTTTCCGAGACCTGTGTCCGCGTTAATTTTTATAAAAATATTACCTTCCTGTTTAAATAGGATTTTGTTAGCATTTTTTTTTTGCTCATAAAGTTACTCCTTCTTCTAAAGTAAAATGAATTGACTTACTTTTTGTAAGAACAGCTATCTGCCAAGGCCCCGTCAAAATTGGTTCTGCCGTTTTAACAAACTTTGAATCCTTCTATTTTTGCCTGTCCTTTGAAGATAACAATGAAATAATGATGATTTAAATATACTTATCGTTAAACGCATCTCGTCCAGATCTAAGTGGGCCAAAGCAAGGAAAACGGACAGAGAGACAGTACCTTACATTTAACTAATATTATAAACGTGAAAGTTAGTATAGATTGATGTTTGTTAGTCTTTGACGCATAAACTACTAAACGTATTTCGATAAAATTTGGTACACAGATAGTTTATAACCTGGATTAACACATAAGATAGTTTAAAGTAATTTTATTCCGATTTTATCTTTCCGTGGGATAATTTTCAAGCAGCGGGCAAAGCCGCTGGCAACAGCTAGTTGTAAATATAAGTGTAAATAGGGGCACTTAATAGAGTCTCTTGCGCGTTCTGCTGTTTGTTCATTACAAAAACTGATGAACGCTACTAAACGCGACAAACTCGTGGAACAGTTCTGCGTCGATTTAATTTAAATTGTTATTGAAAAGCTAAGAAGAGTAAAACAATTTATTGAACTGTGGCGCAAGCCATAAACGCATCCGCTACAATACTTAAAATCGCACTTTATTATTTCTAAGCGCTCTTAATTCGACTCGTCCTCCAGCCTCGATAAAACCTCCATCTAAAAATGTTCTATCATCACAAAAAACGTTGTTAACATCCAAATTATGTCGATCATTCTTCCTTATGTTCATTTTTGTCGATTTTTCATGTTTATGGTTACGAACCAAACAATAACTTGATTATGGGGTAAAACATCGTAATTGTGGGATGTATTAAGCAAAGTACGTCTTTCTGCGAATACTTTAGAAAATTTTCTTTTATAAAAACATGGGTTTTTATCGTTTAAGATTTAATAAGGGTACCATTTTGTTCGTTTAGAGTTTTTTTGTTATAAATTTTAAGTGAGTTTATGATTAAAAAAACAGTAGAAATTAAAAAGTGGTTTCCTTTTGAGTTTGGCTGACGTTGCTACATAGTAGATCGTTGATCGATGTATTGTAGATTATGAAAACTAAGACGATTCAGCTGTACTTTTGCCCTACACCCGTCTTACACTACATTTCTCAAAAAGATTTCACAAATATTTTAAAAGCGTCGACCCTCTGTCAAGTTCATTCGAGCATCAAAAGATCCTTATACCATTGTAGTCAAGGTTTTCAACTGCGGACAGTACCTATCTACATATTCTATTGTTCATGCATACTAACCTATATACTAGTTAACTATCATAGCTACTGCAGTCCAGTTTACGAAAACTGGCAAGCATCGCCGACGGCGATCCAGTTCAAGTTAGACAGAGTGAAACCAAAACGAACTTCATTCCAAAAGCAAAAGGCACAACTTTCAATAACAGCTGGTTTTTGTTGTTTCGTTGTTAATTACGGGGTGGTAACAGTGATTTTGAGATTTAATTTTACTTTTGGAATACAAATAAGGTAGGTAGGCGTTAGAGATTTAGTACCAAAATAAACACCATGCATTCTAAAGATATAACTTCAGATATAACAGCTCACAACTTAGGACCCAGTAATATTAATGACAACAATATCCGTGGTGCTAGGCAACTGGGCTTATCCCAGTTGTATGCGTCCCTGTGTGCCTATTGGCCTTGTTCTTTTCTGTCTCCTGCTGATATGGAGGGAAGTGGAAATTTCTGCTTTTCCTACTCCTCCGCTATTCTTTTCTGATTAATTTCGTTGCGGGATCCAAGACAGTCAAATCATTTCTCTGGGACTTCGTCGAGCTTCATTGTCTCGGCGCTTTTCTTGTGGTCGCCACTGTTGATTCTGGCTTACAGAAGTTACAGTGGTTTGGGAATAGTGAGGCGGGCTTGTCCCATTTTAAAAAATGCATTCTATAGCTCAGTTTTTGTAAATACGAGAACTTAATTTTTCTTGTGAAAATGATGATTGACTTTAAACAATGAGTTAGTTATTCTTAGCAATTATCGTACATGCATAATATTGTTTGCACATTGCATTTGCAATAGGGGATCGGACAAAAAAAAACTACGTAGTAAGTCAGATAGATTTCCAAAAAATATTGGACACGTATTTTGTCTTTTTTCACATAAACAAAAAAATAAGACAATACAGTGCTTCGAAAACTCGTGAACTCTTCAAAAACGTCATATGATAGTACATTTTTTACTTACAAATGACGTCACAACCACATCTTATCTTCGTAAATTTTGATTAATTTGATAAAACAAAAAAACATGTACTCAATATTTTTCGATAATCTAACTGACGGACTAATAAGAATCATATTTTTTTGACTCAGTCCGATCCCCTATTTCAAGACCCTATAGTCAGTTACTAAATTAGTATATATATATATATCTCGCACTTGTCCATTCTTTTACTGAGAGATTATCTAGTTAGCCGCAGATGCCCCGTAGTTCCCGGGTAACTGCGAGCACAGATGGCACTCAGCTTGGCTATAAATATCCTAAGCAACAGCAGCTGAAGGCGCTACGTAATACAGCTTGAATCGCTGCAACAAAGCGCTGAAGCGTACTTGAAAAGATAAGGAAATGTTTGGATATAGATGTAAAGAGGCACATTTTTAGGATTCCGTACCTCAAAAGGATATAACGGAACCCTTATAGAATCACCCCTTATCTCCAAAACTGCTGAGCCTAACATTCTGAAAAAAAATACAGTAATTAGTTCAACACACATATAGATTACAGTAAAACCTATAAGAAGTCTATTGGTGGTAAAATGAAATGGAAAATCTCTTAATATCTACTACGGAACCCGTCATGTGCAAGTCCGACTTGCACTTGGCCAGTTTTTTTTTCTTTCAATAATAATATGAGATGAGATTGAAAAATAAACTTAAATGTGGCGGCTACAAACATCAGTGTAGCTCAAACATAATTAAAGTTTCAAGCGGCAAACAAATTAAATGTAACTAGGAAACATATTATATTTTATGCCATATTATATTATATTAATTTAGTTTTTGTTTAAATTAATAGTTTTTAAATTAATTTTGTTTCGTTTAAAATTATAAATTTGTATATTAATTATAATAAGCACGAATTTGTACTTATTATTGTTTATAAGTATAAACTTGTATTATAATATTTTATTAATATAAGCACGAATCTGTGTAATTGTTTATAAGTATAATTTTTTGCATGCCAAATTGTAGAATGTACCAGGAACAAAACTACTACTGTAACACCTTAATTGTATATACCTACAATCAATGCAAATAAATAAATTCTATTCTATTCTATAACACTTCATATTTCTTCATTTTGACAAGCCTTCTTCATTTCAAAACCAATTAATCTGTGGATGCCCTAAGGTTCACGTCTTCCACGAAAATCAACACACGCCAAGCTTAACCTACTCGAATCCAGTTTCCTAGAATTCAATATCGGAGAATTTACATCCAAATCATAACAGAATCATAAGCAGGATATTATTCTCGGAATAATATTGTTGTATAAATTACTTACCTAGAAATTTCAAACATGGACGAGTGGTTAAATAATAACAGACGCACCGGTTGGCATTTGGCGGTTGTAGAGATCAAAAATTCGAAGACCTTGTGACATCTACCAACCCGCAATGGCCCGTGTTTGATGGAGAAAATGCGCTGTGTCCCAGCAGTGGGAAGATTGTAGGCTGATTATGCTTATGTCGAGATCGGTCCGTGGATAGATGAACATCCACAACATACCGAGCGGCCTTCGTGTTCTGGAAAGCAGAAGCCTAAAAGTATGACTACCAACCTTCTCAAAGTATAGTGTTTGGTGTTTGATAGACCTTTTTAGTATCGGTGTTCAGCTACTAGAAGGTCTTCTATCAGGTCTCAAAAGAAGCTTAATAGATTTGTAAAAAGGTTACTTAGTAGCTGTTATAAATAAAAATATGAAGTTAATTTCATATCATTTTCTAATGAAAGAAATTCGATGTAAGAAGCCCGACCAGATTTCAATTGAGGCGAAAAATAAAAACCGAGATACGACGATAAAAGAAATAGGTCAAGTACGTCCTGCACGCTATGGAGTGCCGTGCCCAGTATAATTGTCAACTGCCGATAAAAACAAAAATTAAAAAGCTTTATGCTGGGGTGAAATACACCGTCGGTATCAATATAGCTGGCCGCTTTATGTCAGACCAGAGAATCGTGTGGCAACCCCGTCTTTATAAGACACGTTTCACCATCATCATTTCTGTCAAAAGACGTCCACTACTGGACATAGGTGTCTCCCAGGTGTCGCCACATTAACCGGTCCCGTGCGTCTCACATCCGACCAGACGTTTATTATTTATTAATTATGTGTGATGTCGTCATCTCAGCTCCGGCGTGTCGAAAACGCCACGATATATTTGTCAAACATGTGCCTACATAATCTTCAATCAGCGATGAAAAACATCACATCCGTTTTTAATAAAAAAATGTTTGAATTAACCTCATTAAAAGATGGTTGATTATGATTACTTTACGATGAAATTAAGGCCAAAATCTTTTAGTTAAACATGTCATCGTACGAAAAAGGAATTTTGTGCGCCGATAAAGTGATGTGAAATACGAGTAAAACCCCACATACAGCGGGTTCCGCAATGATTAATTACCGAACTTTATAGGCGTTGACACTGCCAACCTTGTGACATTGCCTCCTAATTATTTTTCGAGGTTTCCGAAACTTCTTTGAGATTGTAAACTGGATTTGAAACCACCCTTGTTGAGAAGTTTTGATCACCTTTTTATGTAAATATTTTAGAAGCTCGTAAAACACTGTTGGGATCCCCTTGTCAAATATTTGATTTTGGATGAAATATGATGAACGGTGTGTTGTTAGGATATAAATGAGCGGTTTCTGATATATTGTGTCTGGAAATAAAAGTGGCCCTTCCAGTGCTCCTCCTTTAAATTATTTTGTATTGAAACGTCGTCTATACTATTGATAGAAAGTATTCATCTCTATTTAGGAACACTAAAAATTATGGAACTACGGTTCGCCCCGGAAACAAATGAATGCTTTTCAGTCAAGTGCGCTGTTTGTTTTAAACAAGCTTATTTCGCAAGCTCCACTAAAGTTTCAAGGCTTGTTAATTTTGAGGCTAAGTAAAAAACAAGACCGCTATATGGTAGTGACTATGTATTGAATCTAAAATTATCAAATTCTTTACTCCACGGAGCGCTTTTATAAAACTATACAAAAAAAAAGTAGTTAGTGTCCCGGAATGCCAGTCCTAAGAAGGGCCGGGTATCGTATTACCCCCTACAAACTGGGTTGTAGAGAGTACTGGTACTCAGCAGCAACCAGAAAGACTGAAAGCCGACCCAATCATAGTTAGGAAACCGCTAGGCAGAGGATGAGCAACCATAATATTATTATTTCCAGTTGTAATAGTTTTACAACTACAACCCGTCTACTATTGGGATGACAGTTGAGCACTGCAGTCTAGTAAAAAGAATTTAAAAGGTCCAAGGACATTCTTTTCTGAACTTTGAAAGTAAATTTTATAATAAACTTGTAAAAGTTATGCTGTAGCAATTTATTCTGTGCTTATTTTGATGTTCGGAACTCAGTAAATAAATCATGCTTTAATTTGTTCAAATAGAAGCTTTTATTTCCCTTTAGTTCTGGATCTATTCACATTGACAACATAAACTAACAGATACCTTAAAGTTTTGACTTTGTCCTAAGTCGGCACCAACTCGAATTCAATCACGTTAAAAGGTATGAAGTATCACTTTATAGTAAAACTTCGTCTAACAAAATGGCGTCATTCTAGTATGTGTGGATAAAAATCTTTTAATCCGATATTGCTGCTACTGTTTACGACTTTTCTAGTTACCGCTAATTCATTTACTGGCTCATCGGTCTCGTGGTTGCAAGTGTACAGGCTAACCGGTCATGGGTTCGATTACTAAGGCAAAGTGTTATTCGGTTTATCCACCCCCTATATCAGCTATGCAGTCTAAATTTGGACTTGGTTGATGGCAAAAGACTCGCCCCTTGTTACATAGGACTTATACGTAGCTGGCGTAATGTGGGTGTACCATTAGGTACATCCCTGTCTTACCCTTTTGATTACAAGCGTGATGTTATGTTATGTTAAAGAGTTAAAAGTAAATAGGAAATTCGTGTCATCACACCTACAGGGTGTAAATTAACCCTTCACACATACGTCAACCAAGCATTCTGTACATCAAATTAAATACCGTCTAAAATATCATTTTACGGTAAAACTCAATGTAGCAATCTTAAAACATTGTGCTAGTGGATGCTATGACTAGTAAACAGGTCATGGAGGTAATTTCAGTAAAGTTATAACCTAAAAAACTAGTATTTACAAAAACAGCCTTGCAAAATTTTGAACTTTGACCCCCAATATCTTCGTAACTAGGTTACGAAGTGTGAAACTGGGTTCCCAGGTATTTTATAGAACAAAAAAATGATCGCAGTGGTAGGGAAAACAAGTGCCCTTCGTTTGCGTTAAGGGTACTTTTACACCCTTTATAATCTCTAAAGGATTAGGCAGATGTTGTCCGGGTAATCGAGGAACCTAGGACTTACTGCTCAACAATCGCGCTAGCAGCCACTATACCTACGAGGTAGTTTAATATGGATGTTTCGTGACAAAATGTGATTCTAATTAGTCCGTCTGTTACATTATCGAAAAATATTGGATACATTTTTTTGTTTTATCAAATCAATAAAAAATTATTAAGATAAAACGGGCATCAAGGATTTGATTGGTGACGTCACTGACCGGTAAAAAATGTCATACATACGAAATCAAATCAATCGAATCAATGGTCAATCAATGGAATGGATGTCAATGGTATTAGAATATGACGTCACACAAGTTTTCAAAGCACTGTATCGTCTTAATTGTTTGTTTACGCGAAAAAAGAAAAAATATGTGTCCAATATTTTTAACTAGTTAGAATGTTTTATTAACTACCCTATTATTTTAAGCATACATTAAGTATTTAAACAGATATTTTCATTAACATTAAACAACTAGTAAACGTAGCAAATATCTAGTTTTCAATGTCAATGATAACGCATTATTTGACTTCGGTGGACACAAGTTGAATGTGATTTATGATATCTTGTTTCATACATCAAAGGATTCCTGTTAAATAGCATCATTCATCATCAAAATTAGAGTAATGCAAAGCATTAGCGGTAATTAATGCATTCGTTAGTCCATTAAGAAGTATTTTTGGATTACAGACTTAGAATTTTGTTCTTTCTTCATTAGAATCGGGTTGAAACATGATGTGTCTGTGTTAATTAGTAAAGTAGCTAAGAGATACATTAATTGCGTTAATTATTACTGTACAAGGGATATGTTCGAGTATATGTAATATTATAATTATGTACAATTTTGTTTAAAATTAGATACTCTATCGCCCACATTTTGTACCAGACGGGTGGAGGCCTCTAAAGAGTTTTGTTTTTGTAATAAAATATTGTCCTATTTTACCTTTCCCGAACATTGTAACTGAATATCTTTGTTCTCTTCTATTCTAATGATATACATAAATATACGGTAGGTACATACTAATTTAAATCCGAATTTGTACATCTGTTTTTTTTAAACGTAATTATCATTGTCTTGATTGGAATAAACTGAAGAGGAATGAAAGAAGAATAAGGTTGAAAACATTTTGATTGACGAGATCATATTGGGGTCAAATTCCAGTCTTACTGAGTGCAGCTAAATACCAGTATCTACGTGAAACGAATGCCAATCTGACCTTCAGAACCCAGTTAATACTGGGTACTATCCCGAAAACGGAAAAATGATGAAGTTCAAAAATAAAACACCTACCTAACCCTAATTTTTTTCATACATAGTTTTCGACTGAAATCGAACAAAAGGGTCTCTATTCGATAAGTTAGATAATAAATAAGTTAGCTGATTTTCCAAACATACTTTAATAAATAAACATACGTGTATTACTCCATAGTAATCAGTTTATGTCTAGGTATTAATTTTGTGAAGGTGAGGTTTGAATATGTGTCAAAAATATATTTTTATACATACCTCAGGTTTTCCATCGACCCTAAACCCGACTTCATCATCATCTTCCAGCCCTTATCCCATTCTATTTGGGGTCGGCGCAACACGTTTTATTCTTCCATTATTCCCTGCTAGACGTCACGGTGGCATTTACTCCTGTCTCTATAACATTCCTCACACAACCCCTCCATCTTTTCTTTGGCCTTCCTCTCCCTTTTCTACCCATCATTTTTTTAGTCACATACGTTCCATCCCTCCTCATTACATGACCATACCAAGATAAGAGAGTTCCTTTCAATTTTTCTGTTACAGGTGCCCCTTTCAAACTCCCACTAATTTACCCATTCCTTACTTTAACAATTCTTGTCACTCCGCACATCCATCTCAACATTCTCATCTCCAATCCCGACCCCGACTTACCAGCAGTTAATTGTGGGTTTAAACCTAGACTGGCGCATTACTTTGTGTAATTTATTTCATCATGACTGCTCTCAAAAGGTGGAGTGACAGATAACACATGGTGAGGGTACATGGACATGTCCTAGAACCAAAATACGAAGACATAATATGATAACTACCAGTAGGCATTGGGCCCTCATGGTAGAGTTTACTCCCCCTCATAGATAAGTGTGTCCCACCAGTGGGAATAAAGTTTATGCAGATTTACCTATCAAGCTATAAAATCATCTCTATGAAAGAACTGTACTTACATAATAAACTTTGAACTGTCAAAATGTAAAATATTACAATTTAAACCGTTACCAATCAACTCGACGAAAAGTGATTAAAGATTTTGTTCTTACTAAATTAATGAATTACTCAGAATTTATTTAGGGTGGATTACAAGTTTTGACAGGTTTATTATCCCGAGGAAACACGATTGAGTCATTAAAGAGATACCATTTGTGTAGAAACTTCTTTATGGCCTGAAGCTATGACATGATTCCTAATCATATCCATTGTACAAATCACATTTGTAACAAATATAAATTTAAAAATGATGTGATTGCCGCTTTAAGGGATCAACAGTGGGCTCCATATTACACAATATGGATATTACTTTTTATATGGACCTGTATGATACATCACGTATAAAATTATGGTTGTTATTCTAGTTTGTCTCATCTTTTATAAAATATTGTATTTCTTTATTTTTCTTTTAATTTATTTGTCTTTGAGGTAGCCCTGCTACAGTTTACGTTTGTTAACAGTTTGTTTTTTATTATTTAAGTAACATAGTAATCTGTGGAAAATGTTGTGGGTAGTATATTTGTTAATTTTAATTTTAAGAAGTTTTAAGTTTGTGTATACTTAATATACTACTGTTTGTTTTCCCAAATTAAATAAATAAATAAATAAATAAACAAACAAACAAACAAACAAACAAATAAATAAATAAATAAATAAATAAATAAATAAATAAACAAACAAACAAACAAACAAACAAATAAATAAATAAATAAATAAATAAATAAATAAATAAATTGTGAAAATTATAATGTTGCCAGCTTTTTATACGTTATCTATTAAAATAGTACGAAGATAGATATGAAACATGGTTTTGAGTATTTAGTTATCTAGCTACTTATATATATACTGCTACAACAGACAAAGTATCTAAAGCAACCTGCCTAACTGAAAGCAAAACTTATAAACCAACCTAATAATATAATAATAATAATTTATTTCCAAAATAAGTAAGTAAATTAATACAACATAATTATGACAATGGAACATAAAAAACGAAAACATTTATAAAAATTCTTAACAGTCTACCGCTTTCAGAGATATTTAATGATTCCTTAAGCCGCCACTTAGTAAAGGTTTGATATATTTTTGTATGACAAAACTGTCAAAACCACCTACTAAGTGATGGCCTAAAAAAATCATAAGCTCTCAGTGCGGCAGTAAAACGTGTACTACAACTTTAAAACTATTAATTATCGTACTTTTAAATTAGATACTAAAACCAGAAGCTTTGTTAATTAAATTCTTTAACAAAGGTTAAATTTCAGAAACAGGATTTTAGTAAAAAATATTTTAAAATCAGAGAAGAGAAATTACTCATTGCGACACAGTTGTTACATGAGATAATTGTTTTCTTTGTTTTTTAAAGCGGGCTGTTCGAATCACTCGTAATTTCGTAACATAAATATTTTGAATGATGGGTTTTAACATTCCTTCTTACATACCTACCAACTTTGAAGGATTCGTTTATGGAAATATTTTTGATTGTTGCCGCGTTTCACATATTTTCTGGAAAAGATATTTAATTTTGTTGTGTTGCAAACACGGATCAATAGGCATAAACATTTACCTGCAAATCACCTTTTGGGCCTGATAAATTCACATCACTCAAAGCCTATGTTCTCGAGGTTATTAACGTTTGCTATTAGCTATGCCTAAGATATAGCGATTATCTACTACTAGTTACTAAGTTGCTAATCTAAACTAATACTCGTATTATAAAGAGGAAAGATTTTTTTGTTTGTACCGATTTAACTCAAAAACTAAGTACTTGACTGGTTTCGAACATTCTGTCACCGTTAGAAAGCTACATCTTCGCCGTTTAACATAAGCTAGGTATATTTATTTCCAGAAATAATTAGGGATCTTTAAGAAAGCTTGAATACTGTTAAGTGTTCTTTCATCGCATGCGCTGCGAAAAGTATTGGTGTATTGGTGACAGCGCAAACAAATTTACTAGAATATTAAAGAGTACATCAATATGTGTTTAAAAAAACAAGCACGCAAACGCCTATCTCCAACGGATAACTTACAATTACTGCTTTTACTATTGAAATCTAAAATAATGACTATTATCACTATACAGATTATAAACAAAGTCTTCCGCCGCCGCGTCGGTTTGTCGGTCACCAATGGATAGAGTGGTTATCGCGTAAGGTTTAATATAGTTTAAAGAATACTTTAATTTGGTCGCGAAAACAGGGATGTGTCTTGAGTAAAAAGAATATGATTCAGTATAGTCCGTCAGTTAGATTATCGGAAAATATTCGATAAACGTGTTTTTTGTTTTATCAAATGAATAAAAATTGACGAAGATAAAACGCGTCAAAGATGAAAGGGGACTTTTGACGTCACTACGTGGTCAAAAATGTAGTGCGATGTGACGTCACACGAGTTTTCGAAGCACTGTACCGTCTTCATTTTTGGTTTACGTGCAAAAAGAAAAAATGTGTCCAATATTTTTTGGAAATCTATTTGACGAACTAATTAGATTTTTTTTGTCAACTACCCTATTGACAGCCAAACGGGTGAAGCCGCGGGCATAGTGCTAGTATAGATTTTCAAAGAAATTGTATCGTGGCAGCTGTAACAGCTCTTTTATTTGGCCTCTGTCTTTAGCTGAAAACCAGACAAAAAAAAAGGTTTCATTAGCGAGAGAGAAAGATAAAAATATGTCTGTCTCGTTTACTCTTACTACTTTCTAAAAAACCCTTGTTTTTAGGAACTTGCCTTTTGCTACCTTATGTCTACGGTCATCGATATAATAAGTGACGTTCTTCTAAAAATAAAAGCACAGATAAATAGAATCAGCTGAATCTGTTTCAGTTGACCGATTTTTAAAGCAGTCCAAATGTTTCGCTCCGTCTAGCGTAAACTTAACAACTAAAAATGACAACACCGACTATTTTGACGGCTACCAAACTTGGATCATTGCCAACGCTGTATGCGGATCAGCCATTGTACGGTTGAACTAGTAGTAAATCTTTATTAAATCAATCTGGTCCTGGGTTAAAAATAGAGGGCTTAGTCAATGGTATATTTAGAACAATAGGTCATGGTTCTTCTTCTCTTCTTCTCTGAGATCGATATTCTTACATGTCGATTGAGCAATCAGTACATTCTAAAGAATATTAATTTGGTGATGAAATAGATAGTTTTATTTTCACGGTACCTCTAATTGTTTCGATTTTTTTGGAAGACGAAATAATTCCAAAAAGTTAACACACATCCGTAGTCGTAGTCCGAAGTCAGTCTACATACTCGTACATACCTATTACCACCGCATCAACCAACTTCGTCTTAGTGACCTGTAGCTAAACTCTTGCCGTGTTAATTAAAATAGTTTATTAACTCATATTTCAAACCAGCGAACAAATATCCGGTAGCTCGTAGTTGTCGGCTATTTATAATGTTACGAAGGGAAGCTGTGTTATCAAGATTCTAATAATAATTTAAGTTTAGTTTTGTTCGACGGTAAAATGTACAGCTTAATTTATAGTAATATTATCAATGCGGAAGTAGCTGTGTCTATCTGTCACTGTGTCTGTCTATCTGTCGGCTACCTTTTCACGTCAAAACGGCTGAATGGATTTGGATTTCTGTGCGATTTTTCTCCGGATGGGGGGCAATTATGGCTCCGTATCTATTCTAATATTACATATGCATGCGAAAGTAACCCTAAGTCTGTATGTTATCTTTTTACGTCTCAACCTCTAACAGGGTTTGTATGAAGGCCAACACTTTAATAATTGACAAGGATAGTTTTAACATTCATGGGTGAAACCACGAACAAGTTAATAGAATATACAGCACACTAACAATACTATTACAATATCAATTTCATTACTTTGGCTTTCAAAATATGAAAACCACGTGAAAACAAAAACCTCACCATTTATTAATTAACTTAGGCTTCAAGGAATCACAAACAAATAATTCAAAACCAAACTCAAACACTTATATACCAGTACTTAATCAGAACTCTAATGTATAAAAATAAAGTGGCTTCTGTTTGTACTGAAAAACTTTCACAATTCAATAGATTAACGGATTTGTGCGAAAGTTTGTGACTACATTGTCAGGGATCGAAGGAAAGTGTAAAGTTTCATTGAAATATTTCCGTTTTAGACAAAATAAAGTATAAAATTTATAGACAGATATATGTGTGTGTTCTGCAATCATTAATATTCGCGACACGCGGTCAGCTGGTATTGAAGAGGCCAACGATAGGACTTGGTGGTTTAGGTAGTGACGTGTCCATCGATATGTCCATTCAATACAAGCGAAACACGTAATAGGCCTCGTTTCGATCAGGAGACGTGTTTCAGCACTGCACTGATGCTGATCCATGCGTCATGTTCGTGAATGGGTGTTGTCAATTGCGACTGGTCACCTGTTAGATGCCACGGCTTGTTTGAATTATTATTTTATTTATGTACACACAAAATACAAAAAAAGGATAAAAATATAAAAAAAGGGAAGCACAAAGGTACTGCTGTAAGGTAGGTGCTGTTTATTTTTTAATCGTGAACTTTACTGTGAACACTTATCGTGCACATCTTGCTACATCGTTCTCGCATAATAAACTATCTCAACATGAATGATGTAACCAAAGTTTTATTACAATATTATGATTTAGAAGAGTGTCAATGGAGTTTCTTGCCGTTCTTCTCATGAGAGCAACACTGTACAATGGGCAACCACAGTACACTCACAGTTATTGTGCCTCGTGATTGGGACTGTAGTTTAGTTTATTTGGTATTTGTTTGACTATTCAAAAATAAATGTTACGATTTTGCACCTACCTAAACGCGACAAAACTGGTGGTTATACGTGATCAGGTGAAGTCTATTTCACGTCAATAATTATAGTGACTCCTGAACCAATATCCCTTATTAAAAAAATCGCAAACAAAGCTCAATGGTCAAACTAGCCACAAGCTTGAAAAAGCTTACAGAGCTCAGAAATGAAAGCCCAACACTTCAGGCGCTCAATTTAAGCCTGCAAAAATGATGTGTTAAAGCTCAAAACGGTTGAGCAAAAGTCAATTAGTGCTGTAGATTTATACAGTCAATAAAAGATTAACCCGTTCGTTGGCGGGGGCCTAATTGGGTACAACGCGGCGCACGTCGTGTGTCGCAAAAGACCGCAGCAGTAATGGGTTTTCGCAAACCTGCTACCCACTCAGGGTGGTTTCTTAAAAAACTGAAGTGGTTTTTTGATGGTTGGTTTATAGAAAGTACTCATTATTTTTGTCCCGATTAAGTAAAATACGAGAACAGTGAGAGCAGTGGTGGCCCAGTGGTGGCGGCCTCGACTTACGAACTGTGAGTCGTGGGTTCGAATCCAGGCAGGTGCATTACTTTGTGTAGTTTATTTTAACACCACTGCTCTCAAAACGGTGAAGGAAAACATCGTGAGGAAACCGGCATGTCTTAGAACCAAAAAATTCGAAGACATGTGACATCTACCAATCCGCACTGGGCACGCGTGGTGGATTATAGCCCATCCCTCTCCTAGAGAGGAGGCCTGAGTCCCTGCAGTGGGAACATTATAGGCTGATGATGATGAAGTAAAATACGAACTTTTTACATAGTTACGATATCTTTTTGATATTTTTACTTCATATAAGATATGACGTGTACACGACTAGATAACTCTTAAGTCCTTTTTTTTCGGGGGGCAGGGTAGGATTTCATCGAATAAGGTTCTGCTCTTGGGCAGAGCAAAAGGGAGTGTCAGAATTCTACTGACTAAAAACCACCCATGTTCCTTCTTAGCCCTTTGTGTCGAGGCCGCGGTATTTCTTTCGTACAACCCGCAGCACCGACGGCAACTTCAACAAATCTACGTGGGGTTTATCCTTTTTAACTCTAAAGACGGTCTATGGGGCTTCTGACTTGGGGTATATGTGGGCACCAGTTTGGGCCGATAGGGCCACCATAGGAGCGGTACGACGTAAATTACTTAAAAGCCAGCGGTAGGCCTTGATTTTCTTGTGTACAGTGTATAAGACGGTTAGTACTGAAGCATTACCGGTACTGGCAGGGGTACTTCCAGTCGATCTTGAAGTGCAGCGCCGTGCTTCAATGTACTACTGCGCACGAGAGACCGCGTACAAAGACTTTTTATCGCAACGTGTAAGTGCTAAAATAGCTAGATTACTTAAACCACAGACTGACCTCTGGGAGGAACTTTTGTCTGAATGGCAATGTAGATGGGATAATTCCATCAAAGGCCGACACCTCCACCAGTTCTTTCCATCCGTTCGTGAGCTGCTGGCCAGGACATGGCTGGAGGTGGATCACTGTGTTGTCCAATTTCTCACAGGTCATGATAACTTTAAAAGTAAATTATTTTCTATCAAGCTTGCTGCCTTGCCTTTTTGTACATGTTCTACATCTGACTGCGAATTTGAACAATCTGCGCATCACATTTTATGGGAGTTTAGTTTTTAGCAGAATGAACGTAATATTTTTTAAATAGTGTACGGGTTACATCCGGGGTTAATTACTATACGGACCAAATAGAAACTAGAACAAATTTCCATGCGTTCAAGCATTTTTGTCATACCTATTATTGGAATCAAATATAACAGCTCACAACTTAGGACCCAGTAATATTAATGACAATAATATCCGTGGTGCTAGGCAACTAGCGCAGTTGCCTAGCACCACGGATATTGTTGTCATCCCAGTTGTATACGTCCCTGTGTGCCTATTGGCCTTGTTCTTTTCTGTCTCCTGCTGATATGGAGGGAAGTGGAAATTTCTGTTTTTCCTACTCCTCCGCTATTCTTTTCTGATTCATTTCGTTGCTCAAGACAGATATATTGTTTCTCTGGGACTTTGTCGGGCTTCATTGTCTCGGCGCTTTTCTTGTGGTCACCACTGTTGATTCTGGCTAACTCTGCATGGTCTTCATGTGTGTATTATACCTTATTGTTAACCCAAACGATTTTAAAAGATTAAAAGAGTAACCTTTGGAGTTTCTTGCCGGTTCTTCTCCTTAGGAATCGACCAATGCACCGAACAGTGCCCCTTTTTACCGACGTTTTATAAGTGCCCATGTAGGCCTATGTGAAATAAAAAATATTTTGATTTTGATTTTAACAGGAGTTACAGTGGTTTGGGAATAGTGTGGTGGGTCTGTCCCATTAAAAAGTTCTAACAAACTCGGTTTACCTGTCCTGGTTAATCCGCCAAAAGAGTCCTCTTTAAAAAAATCCACCTACCAGGAATCCCGAATGATGTAGTATTTTAGAAAAAGTCCTAAAAGTGCAGGAAGCTTACTAGTTGGCTTCATTTCGAGGCAGCTAGCATCTAATTGGGAGAAATGTGGAGTAAAGCAGAGGGGTGGCGGGCTGAGCTGGAGAATTCTGTGCCCATTTCCTATTGACAGCGATGTGGATGAATTTTTGGTCACCCTGTACTTTTTGCCCACATGTATCAATGTGGGCAAAAAGTACAGTACAGTACAGTTTTTATTATTCTTTTAGATGTATTTGTACATACAAAATTAAGTAGTAATTCCCGAGGAATACAAACAAAAGATTTCCTTACAATATTATCAATGATAATTTGATTTAGGTACCTTTACTAGACAGTTCTGTGAATACCCAATCTCAAAATAATCCTAATACAGAATATTACATGTGAAATGTATGCTCATTCTTATGTTTTAAATATCGTGGAAGCTAGTATCTTGTTTCAAATTGATATTATGCGTTAATATAAATATGTCCTGGACAACGATATCGTTCTAACAAAAGTTGCTCAATTGATTATTGTAGTAGAGGGGCAAACGCCGTGACGTTATTTTTGTATGGCGGCACGTAGACAGAGTCGTTTTGGTAAGTGGGGATTGTCGAACGGTCACTTCGCATCGAGGCACCGACCGAGTCACTTAAAACTGTCGGTTTGCCTAGTAAAATTATTATTGCCACTTGGTATTGTTTATCAAGTGTGTTAGTTTTGATTACTGATTAAATGTGAGGTTATATTTACACGTTGTGTTAAAATTCAACGACACCTACAAAGTGAACCCTCTACCACCGAACCAAGATGGTGACGACCCTATCGCTCCGCCATCGCTGGCGTCGTCAAATATAATTCACTACAAATAATGTATTCATAAGACTGGCAGCCTTGTGAGTGACAAATTTTTAAGTGTAGGTATTGAAGCTTTCAATATTACTTAGTTATAATCACAATCACAATCATTCTTTTTCTGAATTCACTCACTATTTTTCTTTGATTTTATCATTGTCTTCAACTTTTCAAAATTGTTTTGTGCCAGTCTTTGTGAATCATGGGTTGTAAAGTAAATAGTTATGCGTTCCTTCTTTCATTGCTATCGCTGATAGAAAGTCATTGGTTCTTGGGCTTTTAAAATACCAGTCTCATCATCTCTGTTACAATGTCATCCATCTTTCCCTTAGATGACCGACATTCCTACCTCCTGTTCCCGACAGCCACATAATTAGACTCTTTAACCACTTACAACTTTCAACATTAATACCAAAATAGATTAACTAACATCCATTAAATCTGAAACGAATTAAAATAAAATAAAGTATAACACGCAGCATAAGTTAACATTATCAAAACAATATTCTTCATCAAGAAAACGGTAATGAATCTATTTAGGCTGCAAAAAGGGATCTCTTTTGTTTTAGGCTTAATAATATTAATCCTATTGTCGAAATAAGAATTAGTAGAATCCATTATGGCTGTCTGTGATTAGCAAAGCGGAGTCAACTAAAATAAGGAATGGCTTACGTTATTATAAAACTTTTATGTTGGATTACTTTTGGGGTTTTTTAACCAGTACCTGATGGTGTGGTAAAACATCAAAAATCAGCGGCCCATATGTTTTGATAAGTGAAGCTGAATTTTTTACAAGTTTTCAGTCGTGGTTCAATATGGCTAGATAATCGTGAAACAATCAATACGCAAGCTACAAAACTGTTAAATTTCTATCAAGTACCATTGTAAAGGGACATCTTTTAATGGTAAAAAAAGCGAAATTCATGCCACGCCACATGTTTGTTTCTACGTAAGATGCTAGGAGAACGAATAATCGTAAAATCATGATATCGTATATCTAACGTGGATAAAAGGTCATCGGCCGCTTGATGCACAAAAAACGCAATACGTTTGATGTTGAATTAATCTTCTTGTTTTCTGTCAACCGGTTAAAGTTGATGTATTAATATCTTGAGCGTTCAAAATCTTAAACCTAAGGCCCGTCGTTCACGAGTTCACGACGCTACTCAAAAGTAGTAACTTCGTGGACGTCAGGCTGAGCACTTAGAAATCTTTAGTAATTATCTAATTTAATTAACAATATTACTTTTATTGGAACCATTGTTTTAGTTACCGGTTAGTTATTTTATCATTTTTTTTTTAATTGTAAACAAATTCCTGAAACCTGTTATCATCAGCTTAAAATATTATAATTATAATATTTCGTACCGATTTTTTTAAAATCAAAATAATATAATAATATAATAATATTCCACAACTATCACACAACGCCATCTAGTCCCAAGCTAAGCAGAGCTTGTGTTATGGGTACTAGACAACTGATAAACATACTTATATATTTCTAAATACATACATATTATAGATAAATTACACCCAGACACAGAACAACTGATCGTGCTCATCACACAAACATTTGTCCTGGGTGGGAATCGAACCCACGACCTCCGGCATAGCAGTTAGGGTCACTAACCACTAGACCAACAGGCCAGTCAAAATCAAAATATAATGTGATAAAGTACACCTCTGCCTACCCTTCTGCCCGTACAGGTGTAATTTTATGTAACCAGAACCTTTAGTTTATGAATTAAATTCTTGTGTTTCTGAAAATCTTCAAAATGAACCGCGGTAAGTCTCAACGCTCGGTTATAATGTATTTATTTAAAGGTTGCATCCCGTTATTAATATTAAAGTGACCCATTTTCCCCAGTTAACTCTACGAACTATCTGCTGCAAAATTATTCTATTTTCTTCCGCTTCTCTGGAATTAAACAAATAGTGTTCATAAAATATTAGTTTAAAGTGTGTGGGAAGACATTATTTCTAAATGAATGAGTGAGTCGGTTATAAAGACACTGGAAGTTGTGGGGATGCGACTATGGAATACCAACAGAGAGTCGATGTAGGCCAACGTGATAACAGGTGACTAAAAGGTCAGTAGTTTCTGAAATAAATAAACTTAAATAATTACTTCCAGATTTTAAACCCAGTTATAAAACTAACTAAAATATCTTTAAACTTTTGTTAAAACTTAAACTCTCAGGCCTTACCCTAATCCAGCTTTGCAAAAATTGACAAAAAACTTAATTAAAATTTATTTGCTTACCCTAAAGGGCAGCAATAATACTTTCTCTTTTCATCTTAAATCTCCAGCTCGTATAATCCTAAGATCCATAAAATTTACCTAAAGGGCTCTGTAATTAAAATCTTTAGGGTTTTTGCTTCTAAGTCTAATTAGTAGAGTTTTTACAAAGACACTACTGGACGAAATAATATTTAAAACCTTTTATAGCCTATAAATGAAAATTCAAGATTCTCTTTTCTTAGAAGAGGTTTTTTTGGGTAATTTGATACCTATTCCTACTCAAAACTGGAAAAAAAGAGAAACCTACTAACTTCAGGTAGCACTTAGCGATGTCGGGCTAAGATGATGAACGTTATAGTATTATAGAATTAAGTAATGTAATAGTTACTAAATGATAATCTAAACTTGAAAGACCTTTTAGAGATCTGAAAAACGCTTCAAGAAAAACAAAGTTCAAATATTATGACAAAAGATCGTCACTTTTTCAAATCATCGTTTCAAACAAATGGTTCTCCTTTTACAAATGTTCGTGATCCACTCAAACTGTGGGACCGCATTAATTGGTAAATTGGAACACGTACGAACGTAAGAATGTTGGCAGAAAGCGTCTTAGGGATAGTTATAGAGATGTTCCACTTTGAACTTGAAAAGGATATTGTGGTGACGGTGGGGTTTTCAGAAGTGAAAGATACGAGATGAACTTGGATTTTCGTAATTGTCTTTAAATTGAACATAAGACCTTTTGAGTATTTTTTGCGAATGTAATACATAATTATATCACTTTTTTGTGACTGGTAAATTAATTAACGGATTGAACACTGTTTTTAACTATCATATAGAACTAATTCCGAAAAGTGAACATTTTACATTACCTTAATAATAAAATATTGAAATATAATTGTTTTCCCTCAAAGCAAATTAGGAGGATTAAAGTCATTCTAACCTACATACAAATAAGAGTCTGGCAGTTTCCCCCAAAAAGATCTTTAACAACATGCTAAGTTCATTTTCAGCAAAGGTCATTGCGATCTTTTATGGCACACCATAAACCCAATTTAACAATCCAAACAGCTTAAGCAAATACAAAACAGACAAAATTTCCGTCAATTTTAGAGATGTTAAACCGGCAAGCTTACTTAGAACAAAAACAAAACAAAGTTTTGTATGTACTTAAGCTTATTTGTGCCAAGGTCAGAACTTTCCTTACAATGAGTCCCTCAGAGAGGACAGACGTCTTCACCTCTACACGGTTCTTACTTTAAATTAGTCTTTGTTCTGATTTCTTTGTTACATGATAGGATCTAGACTTGAGAGCTTCTTGAGTAGACTTATAAAGGAGAGATAAAGATAATTGCATGGAGGATATGAGAAAATGTTAGTCAGGTGTTGTGTTTATTTTGCCTTGTGTGTTTTCTATTCGATAACGAATGAAGTTTGTTAGACATTGGTAAATGGAAATAATTTCAAAGTTATTTTCATTTACCTCTTTATGTTACCTACCAGCTTTTCCTCGGGACTTCTACTATCGGGATAAAATGAACCTACCTGTGACTCAGAAATTAAAAATCTGTTCAAGCGTTTACACGTGTAAAACAAACAGACAAATGGAGAGACATTCGGATTTATTATAATTAACTATGGATATGGAAATTCTTTACAACTAAAGAAAAAGTAAAGCTACCTCACCGTGCAAAGGAGGGTTTCAAAGGAAAAACTCAAAAAAAAAGTCCTCGCCGAGAAGGAGAGAAGGGTCTATAAACAATAAGTTTCGAAAAACTGAACAAAAAGTTCCTAAGGTAGCGTATATTTTATTTCCTTATCTTCAAACGTGACCAGTCTTTTCTTTACGGAGTGAGAAATGATCCCAATTTGTGTGCCTGTTAAACATCTGATACACTATATTTTTCTCTCTCATTTTGCTGTGTTTTGTTTTGTTTTCTTGTACTACGAGAGCAGGAGATAATTGATTATTAGTATGTATTACGACCATTTACAACTGTATCATGAGGAAGATTCGTAGTCTTAGCTACCAAGTCAGATTTCATTTTTAGGGTTCCGTAGTCAACATGGAACCCATAAAGTTTCGTCATGTCCGTCTGTCCGTCTGTCCATCCGCACTATATCTCAAAGACTCTTAGTGCTAGAAAGCTGTAAATTGGCAGGAATATATGTATAACGAGTTACGCCATCAAAGAGGTAAAATAGATAAATAAAAAAAGGGTATTCGGTAATAATTTGGAACAGCTAAAATGTAAACACACTTTCGGCTAATTTTATTTATTTACAGAAGAATCTACCATCTGTAACTGAACTAGGCAAAAGCCTGTATTTCGGCTATCAGCGCCAAACCCCTCAAATATTAATAATTAATGGCAGCCATTAAATAGACGTTAACCTTTAGTGGGTTTACAACAAAATTCAACAAAACAAATTATAATTTGAAAATTGCTCTTTAAAGTAGAAAAAAATAATCATAGAGGCAAAAATATAAATAAAAATTATTAACTATTTTCCTCTACATAAAATCACAAATAAATTAGATAATTAAATTAAAATCAAGGAAGTAAAATAAACAATATAATCGAACGATCATATGAAAAATTCAATAATATTAAAACACAGAAAATACAGTAAAACCATAAATAAAATCTTAGAAACAAATATTAAAATCATTACAATGATATCATTTAGATTCAATAATACTATTAAAAACAAAGCAATATAAATAGATTTTGCCAATAAACAAAAATTAAACAAGTTCAAGTTCAAGTTATTTATTTCATAACAAAAATACATTTGTGTCGAAATATTTACACAGTAGGGACATAAAAAAAAAGGAACATAAACAATTACAATATAAATAAATTAGTAAGTAACCTCGTCCCACAGCCATCCTAAGTTAAAACGTCTATCCTAATTAAACTAAGTTCACAGTCATACTCGTATTAATACAGAAACAAAGTCCCTAGCAAAATACATTTTATATCATAAAAAAAAAAAAAAAATTAAGAAATATTTAGTAGAAAAAAAAAGCAAGCAAAAATCTAAAACAAGTCAAAGAACAATCGATACAGTTATTTAATTTAATAACTATTTTTAAAACTTTGGTCATTGCAAAATTCGTCAATAGAATAATAGGCTTTCTTGATTAACAAAGCCCTGAGTTCATTTTTAAACATGTTCACATTCTGAATATTCTTTAATTCTGTTGGTCATTTGTTAAACAGATTGACAGCTGATTGCACACGTGACGAGTGTTTGACAACAACAACAAGTTGGGTGGTGTGTGTAAGTATGGATGTAGTCCTCCCTTTGTATTACATGGTAATGTAAATGAGTGAGTGTGAGAGGGTATGAATTTGTGGTAAGCAGTCAATCACTTTGATAATGTGCAGTTCAGTCTCATCGTAAGTTTGTTTGTGCAAGTATTCAGTTACCTTTTTCTTACATTGCGTTTTAGTCAAGGGATAGATGTTAATAACTTTGTTTATCTTATTATATATGGATTTGTTGGTTATTTATTGTTAATTGTGTGTTTTTATGTTCAACTTCATGAATACTATTGATAAAGATCAAGAATAATAATGGTCCTAACATTTTGTATCACTTATCACTTCTGTTACTTTAGTTATTTTAGTTCATATAACTGTTATTTTAGTTAAAATCCCATACAAATGTCTCTCTAGCTATACAAAAATTAAAGTAATCGTAGTGGATAGCATATTCATCATAGTTTACAAATCTGTAATTTATGCTACTGTTATTTTTTTTTTCATAAGAAATAAATAAATAAAATAAATTGTTGTTTTTTTTTGTCTCATTAAGGGATGTCGTTAGATAGGTCTTTCAAGTGCAAATTTTAGCAAGTGTGGCAACCTAAACCACCTATTTACGGGTTGTGTTTAGGCGTGTGAATAATTTAATGGTAGTAGCATAATAACGAAGATAAAAGAGAAACTATCACAGCTAAGTAGGCTTTTACAAGTTTACGAGTAATAGTCGACCAACTTATAAAATGTATTTTATGAAATACACACATCAAAAGTGTCTAGGGATCAAGCATTTTTATGCGGATTTCTTGAGATTGAGATGTGGCTTTGTAATAAATTTATGATATTATAAATTTATATGGATCCTTTTTGGTGCATTTCATAATTTGAATCAGGAACTGTGAATCAAATTCGAGTAAAAGATGAAGATGAAGATGATCAGCTGTCAATATTTTCCCTATAAAAACATACAACGCATTGAAGACATTATTAGTGCTACTGTTTCCCTACTACTGATTAAAACCAACGTTATTATGGAGCGGCGACGTCATTTAAGCAGGGAAGAAATGCTCAGAGCCGTGGGAATGATAGAAGCTGGTTCCCGGCAACGTACTGTGGCTTTAGCTCTGAATACAAGTCAGAGTGTTATCAGTCGACTTTGGACACGTTACCGAAGCACTGGTACCGTGGCTGAGCGCCATGGAGGACGGTATCGCTGCACCACACGGAGACAAGACCGATACATTCAAATCTTAACTCGAAGAGCTCCAACAATAACCGCCATGATGTTAGCCGGAGGCTTCATCACTCTTCAGGGAACTTAATTAGCGACCAAACAGTCAGAAACCGCTTGCATGAAGTGAACCTTCATTCCCGAAGACCGCTACGGGTACCACCTATAGCAATGCACAATCGTAGGATTCGATATCAATGGGCTCTTGAACACAGAAATTGGGCAGAAGAACAATGGCGTTTCGTGTGCTTTTCTGATGAGTCTCGTTTTGGTATGAGACCGGATACAAGACGTATACGACACTGGAGAACCCCTGGAAGCCAACAGCGATTAAAATCCTGCCAGGAAGTCCATCCTTATAGTGGTGGAACCATCATGGTATGGGCGGGTATTTGGATCGGCGGAAGAACTGAGTTGATTTGGATCAGAGGCAACCTCAACGCTCAAATTTATGCTGAGACGATTGTATCAGACGTAATCGTTCCTCTACAAGTGCAAATCGGTCCCTTATTTCAGTTAATGCATGATAATGCACGACCGCACACCGCAAGAGTTGTAAGACAGACTCTCGCCGCAGCTAACATCAATGTCCTGCCCTGGCCTGCTCAGTCGCCAGACTTGAACCCGATTGAGCATGCATGGGATATGCTACAGAGAAGAGCTCTGCCGAATATGGAGGGTATCCAGTCGCAAGAAGACCTTTTTTTGTTGTTGCAACGAACATGGGCGGCCATTCCACAGCGTGATTTGGATGAACTCATTTTGAGTATGCCAAACCGATGTTCTTGTGTTGTTAGTGTTCGCGGTAGAAACACGGATTATTAATTGTTTAAGTTACCCAATAAAATTTTAAAGAAAACTGTTATTTCAGTCTTTTTTTCGAACTTTAATGTTAGTGGTTCAAATGTCAAAAATCCCTTTATTAGGAAAATGGCAAATTTCTTTATTAATGCAAAGGTGACTTGGTTTATCGTTACTGTGACAAACGAAAACACTTTATTTGATGAATCCTTAAAGAAAATTTTAATTATTATCAATCAGGAGAAAAGTTATTGCAAAAATATATGTTGATCCCTAGACACTTTTGATGTGTGTATTTTCCTAAACATAATGTACATAATGTACAAATGTTTTTTTTACATTATAAAAATCATCGTTAGGAGGCAGATAGTCAGGGTGGTTGATCAGTTTAGTAAGTTCACATATTTTGGTAGGCAACTACGGAACCCTACATTTTGCGTGGTCGTTGCGCCGGTTTTTTGACCCAGATTTTTTTCGTTCCAACATTGGCATCGGCAGAATAATAAAAACCTATCGCACACTTCTTAGTATTCTCATATCTACGAGTATAAATACGTCTCAAAAGGGAAGTTTATGAAAAAATCTCAGTACTTCTGTTTATTTGGTTTTTTACGAGCGCCGTAAGTGTTCAATTTCATTTAGAGTGTAAAAAATGTTCCGTTTCAGGAAGTTTTGGATATTTTATGAACGTTCACGTTTTTTTTTGGGTGCGGGGTAGGTTGATTACTCCAATAATCTATAACGCTATTGAACTCATATCTACAGTTCCTCTAACTCAAAAATGAACTGCATGACATTCTACGTTTGCTTCCCTGTTCGAGCTAAATGCTCCAGGTTTTCCATCCATTAGAGTTTTTGGAAATCAGTCTATTGTTTGGATTGATAACCGTAAGATGGCAATTTACTGGGTATATAAATCCTGCCTCAATGCCGGGGTAAATACAATTGTACCTAAAGTAGACCCAACTTTAGGTACAACTGTATTTACCCCCCAGAGATAAAACAGGTGTGACATTGTTTCGATTGCACTTCCATAGACTTCTTAACTCATACTCATAAACTTATTTGTAGGTAACATATTCCTCGAAATACCAGTTCTGTCAGTCCCAAGATTGATGTGACCGCTTAACAGATAACAATAAATTTAATTAACAGTCAAGATTAGTCTTTAAGTAGAGGTCATGACCCTTTCAGTCAACCTGTAACTCCACCGGAGTTTGTCGTCATCGATTAATTTTGTAGTAGGCTATTGCAAGCGAACTTTGGCCTCATTAAGGGTTTAATTAGTTCAAGTTTAAGTACGCCTCATTAAGTGAAGCCGTAATTTTACACTGTTACATTTATTGTAGCGTAGAATATCGTAAACTGGCCTCTTGTTTGTCTTAATAGTTTTGTCATTCAGTTTGGCCGAAGCACGGAAAACTAGCCCTAAGTAGTTGAGATTCCTACCCTGGAGTTGTGGTGTCTTCATGAATGTTGAGGCACCTTAGCTGCCTTTGTCATCTTTTAAACCGATTCAGTTTAGCTTGTCATCAAATCTCAAGAAGATGATTGAGAAGATTCAAACTAATAATAATAATAATATTCCACAACTATCACACAACGCCATCTAGTCCCAAGCTAAGCAGAGCTTGTGTTATGGGTACTAGACAACTGATAAACATACTTATATATTTCTAAATACATACATATTATAGATAAATTACACCCAGACACTCACACAGAACTCTTAGTTAATTTTCATTTACACAGATTTATTAAGATACATTCAGAATCTATTTCCAAATCTGGAAAAGTAAATGTATAAAATAAACTCCCATTAGATAAAGGAAATAGGAATTCCATAACAAAACCCTATAAACTCCTAACAATTGTAGAAACAAACAAAACTTTTCTCTCAATGTTAGCGGGCGCACAATAAAAGATGACTACACTTAGATAGTCTTACTAATAATGTATCAAATATTTGTTCCACATTCGCTCCTGGAAATAACTAATGTTCTCGAAAACTACGTAGGAGCGCGATCGCTGCGTATCGTGCAAACGAAACGTGTAGGTAAATGCGAGGTGACGTGCCGAATTTAAGAGCTAAGGGGAGAGACACACGCGCGTCTTAAACATCACAACAGAATATATATTTTTATTAAGGATGGGAAATTATCAAATGGAGTCATTTTCCGCTCTGTGCGTTGCAAAAGGGAGTGTCAGACTCTAACTGACTAAAACCAATCCATGTCTCTTGGTCTTTGCGTTCCAGGGCCGCTGTAACCTTTTAGATCAAATTCTGCAAACCCCAACAAGTACTGTCCCTAGTGGACGCTGTCTACAGACTATGCTGACAATAATTCTTTGATCTGCAGGGCTATTGCGTATCTCTGTTGACAGATTTATTGATTATCAATTTGACTCTGTGTGCTTTCATTAACTGTCAAATGGTTCCATTTTGTACTAAACCATAACCAATTTGACAGTTTATCCACGGACAATATGATAGCCACTGTCATTTAAAAGATACGCAATAGCCCTGCTGGTCTGGTTTGGTTCTGATCGGACGGCGAGAACAAAATACCTAAAGGATTGTTTTGTCTGCTTTCTGAATGAGTACAACCATACTCACTCATCCAGACGGCAGACATAGAATCGTGATTACGAATTAAAACAATTGAAACGCTACGAATGAAAAATTAAATAAAACAAAACATAAAAAGGCATTAAGTCCGCCTTTGTACAGTTTGTTAACTAGTGCATAAAGTTTTAATAAATAAATAATAAATAAAAACGCGTCACCTGAAAACATTCCTTATCTACTTACACACGCTAACGTTGTCACCAATTTGCTTGTAATCCCTAACTTCGTAAGGTACTACGTGAATCGTGAGTATATTAGAGTAAGTACTTTACCTCGGATAGGTACAACTGTTGTACTTTACTTGATAAAACGGAGCTTAGACACGGTTCCAAATTTGTCACAAGACGATGGCGAGTTGTCGTGTAAGAAAATCAATAAATAAATGCGACCACCCGTCCACGATGTCATATACAAAACACATCAAAGTACAAATGGTTATCAAGTATTGAATTAAACATTCTGAAAAAATAAATCTGGGGATGGGGTATCACCAGATTTTTTTTATTTTCGGTAATAAGAAATGCGAGAGCAGCGGTGGCCCAGTAGGCGTTGTTATGAAAACTGCAGCCTGGATAACCCTCTGTGTGGTTGAATGCTATTATTTCGTACTTACATAAACGTGCTGGAACAAAAGCAGGATCAATGAAAAACCGAATCAACTGAATTAATAAGACTATGACTTAATACTTGATAGTACCCATGTCCTTATATGGAGAGAAGTGGAATTTTCTGTTTTTCCTACTCCTCCGCTATTCTTTTCTGATTAATTTTGTTGCGGAATCCAAGACAATCAAAAATCATTTCTCTGGGACTTCGTCGAGCTTCATTGTCTCGGCGCTTTTCTTGTGGTCGCCACTGTTGATTCTGACTTACAGAAGTTAGTGGTTTGGGAATAGTGAGGCGGGCTTGTCCCAATAAAAAGGTATGTCCTTACCTTATTTTATGGAAAAATCTATTATATTTTTACATATTAAAGTTTTGTCCATCGTTACAACGACTTGCTTATCCTTTACTGTTGACTCATTCGATTATGTTATTTGCCAAGTTATGAGCCATTTGCCAGTAGGCAAATGGCTCATAACTTGGCAAATAATCGTTTATTCTACACATTTCTTACACCTATTGTGTGAAAAAACACAACTCTATAATTCAAAGCTACCAAATCCTCAAGGGTATAACATAGATTAACTCTAACCGATTGCTATACAATTTGGCCGAGGCTGTAACTCCCGACCTATCCTATACTAGCCCCCTTGGGCCTGGGGCAATGATATCGCACTCGATACCCCCAGTATGCCCAGGGGGTGAACAGGGGTTGTTTTATAGTGTAATCATTATGGCAGTGTTTGGATAACCGTGTGATTAAAAGCGGGGTAAATAATCCTGTTTATGATGTAGCAGACTGGTATTTATTAACGTATGTGCTCACGTGTAGGTGGTGAACATAACATTGTAATATCGGTAAAATCTTCTTACTTAACATAACATTACGCCTGTAATTTTCGAAGGGTGAAGCAGACATTTACCCATTAGTACATAAACATCACGTGACCCTGTTCGTACACGCTAATCTCTGGAACCACGAAAACGATTACAATGAAGAATATAAATTCGAACGATCTATAGGCGGTCTCGTATAATTTCAATTCAATTCAATTCATTTGAGTTCTTCCATGCTTCGATAGTAGTCGCCATCTCTTAAATCATCTCTTTTCCAGCCACATAATCTCACAGTCCATCCATCAGTTCTTCAACCCGTTTCAATTATTTAGCTCCCAAAAATATTCTACAAGATTCCATAATCGCAGTATATTTTCATAAATATGGAGAAAAACTAGAAAACCTTGAGCCATATCAATATCTTCTAGAATAAACGTACTCTCCACGAAACTGTTTCTGACTTTGCGATTGGCGGCAATAACCAGAATTCGTAAATATACCAAGCTCGCTTCGATCTCAGCGTTCGGGTAAAACCAATAATGGCATCGTAACAACCGAGTTCGTAGAGTCAGCAAAATAAGGTTATTAACACTGTTGAGTTAAACATAATCATCTAAATTGATACAAAAAATAATTTGATACAGTTACGGTTTGATTTTGAAAAAAGTTATTGCTCTTAAAATTTGCTTTTTAAATTATTTAGCTCCCAAAAATATTCTACAAGATTCCATAATCGCAGTATATTTTCATAAATATGGAGAAAAACTAGAAAACCTTGAGCCATATCAATATCTTCTAGAATAAACGTACTCTCCACGAAACTGTTTCTGACTTTGCGATTGGCGGCAATAACCAGAATTCGTAAATATACCAAGCTCGCTTCGATCTCAGCGTTCGGGTAAAACCAATAATGGCATCGTAACAACCGAGTTCGTAGAGTCAGCAAAATAAGGTTATTAACACTGTTGAGTTAAACATAATCATCTAAATTGATACAAAAAATAATTTGATACAGTTACGGTTTGATTTTGAAAAAAGTTATTGCTCTTAAAATTTGAAATCAGTTCACCGATTATCATATTTCATAAGCTTTTACCCATGGAGCAGAAACCATAGAAAACTAACTGATAATACTCGACGAATAAAAAGTTAGTTTTCACTAAACAAAGCTATGTATCATCTTAATAAATAATTTATTAAACAAACTAAGCAAATACTCATACAAATAATATCGGAAACGCAACTTATCACTTAGCCTTAGTGGGTCTGATGAAAACTTATTATCCCGAGACAAACAATGGATGAATAGAAAGTATAAAAAACAGGCAAAAGGAGGAACGAAAATACCCGCAATAACGATAAATAATCTTCCTTTCTGTTGGCATAGCAATGACTTGGACAGACGAAAAGGTCTGCGAATACCGTTTTGTACATAGAGAGCAGATAAATCGCAGCACATGATGGAATTTTGATGTCCAAGAGTGCCTGGCCAATATGTCACTGTTTCTGGGGATAAAAGCTTATGAGGCACTATTTTTAGGATTGATATAAGTTATCTTTGCCATCTAAAACTATACCGATCTCGAATAAGTCTTAGGTTTATATCATTATGTTCCAAACTTTTGTTTTGAAAAATCTCGCCCTTAGCATTTTTTGAGCCATACATTTGAAATGATTTGTCTGTAGCTGGCGTATATGAAAAGGAAAATGGACTTTTGTTAACAATGAATACGATACAGGCAAATTGCAATATTTTATGTTATGTTAAAAGTAATCTTTGAAAGCCTTTTAAACTAAGCACTGCAGCATTTTTCATAACAATACGTCGTACCATATAAAACTTACTCTCAGTTCCATTCACCATTTCTGCGGTAAAATATAACATTGCACACACCCGTCATGCATTAAAAAAAATATTTTTCGTGTCGTGCATTAAAATAAAGGTGTAGCTGTAAAAGAATATTTAAAATGATTCAACATACGCGCTGTATTTTCACGCTAAAGCTGAGTTTCAGTTGTCAAGTTTATATAAGTCGTTCAAAGAAAATACGCGCCCTTTTTGGACTTTACGTGGTGACTCTGGAGATTTTTATGATTCCCCTTTATTTGTTGGGCTTCAGCAGAGTCTGAAAAGACAATTTATTGGGGATCAAGTCAAGTCAACAGTGTTTTATAAAACTTTTATTAAATTACGTTGATTCTTGTGCATCAAAAATTCATAATGGAGAATTATATAATTATTGTAATAAAATACAGGAACACGAAAAACAGCAAAAAGAACTTGATAGACTCAAAGGAATTACATACCCATGGCATGCTTCAATTATTTATTGAATCTAATAAATAACGTTATCTACATATTTTCTTTATCTCAGAACCCTTACTTACCTTACCCTCACAAATAATGATTCAAAATAAAAAATGCATAAACAGATTTACGCAGTTTCTACTTACAGCATTATACTATGTAAACAATCTTCCTTATAAAGGGAAGCTAAAGGCCAATGTTCCAGGGATTACAATGATAGGGGCGAAAATGAAAATCTGTTTGTTTTTACTATGCTTTGAGGTTTGAGGGAATTTTGCTACTTATGAAAGTAATGGAAAAATGTTTTTGTTTTTTTTTTTTCACTTTGACTGGGAAAGCCGAAGGTCTTAATCGTCAAGTTGCGATCAAGTGGCTATTACTTCGACTGTGGTGACCTCTGTGGAGAGCTCGTTACCATTGAAGAGTTCACCCTTATGCGGATAGGGTAACTTTGTTATAACTGTATCTACCTATATGTCTATGTTTTCTCAAAAGGAAAATGAAGGTATTACACGAAGGGCCGCGGGTTGTACACTAGTTATCGCGGCCTCGACATAGAGGGCGAAGAAGGAACATGGGTGGTTTTTAGTCAGTAGAAGTCTGACACACCCTTTCGCTCTGCCCAAGAGCGATTTTCCACCCGCCAAAAAAAAAAAGTTATTACACGAAGTGGTATTATAAGATGCTCTTCTGTTATTTTTAAAAATTTTTCCTTGACAATATTATTACATGACAAAAGTTTATATTTTATTTCAATAGTGCCTTTGTTAGTAACATCCATATTGTCTACCGCTTTCCTCGGTAAATCCATAATAAAATCATAACACACTGCTTCCTCTGCAAGCAGTTCACGCGAGATTTTATCTCTAAAATACGAGATTTTTCTATTCCACACTCTGCAGAACCATTCGTTTCTCTCATAATCCCCATGAAATTTATGCTTTTTAAGGCTGGTTCACACGTTACGACTTACACGAGTCACTTCGAATTCGGAGAAAGCTGATTGCAATCAAATTTTAGTAGGTACCATACCTATGTGTTATATTTTTAACTTTTACACAGCAGCATCTATTGAAAAAGTTGAACTGGCAATTAATAATAATAACAATGTAATGAAATTTAAACAATCAAATGAAAAATAATTGAGTATTAAAACTACATATTACTCTCAATAACAAATTTCAGATTACTTTGAGCATTGATTAACCTTAGAGCTAAGGTATTGACTGAACTGGACAGCAAAGTGTTTGTTTGTATTAGCTTTGTTGCTGTTTTTCAGCTCATAACATAAAAAACGAAATATAAATAACCAGGCTTTTATTTCCCTTTTCGTAAAGCCAGTATGACGGGTGTCAGCAATACATTATGTAAGAAGGCGGGCTATTCGACTAGGGTGAATATGCTGCGACCTTTGCCTCACTTCCGCGTTCGTGATAACTAAATTATTAGGTCAAAGACCGGCAAGGGAAGGAAACAAAAAAATCAAGGCATAACTAAGCATGAAATAATTTTGTTAAAAATATTGTCCGGAATGAATTTTTGGGTACGTTCGTAATAATTTATTCGAGGCGCGGCAATTATTTCGTGCTTATGTTGGCAATTTATGCCTCGTTAAACATTAAAACAATTTTAATTAGAAAGATCAAGTTGAATTTTAAGGAGTACCGCGACCGTGCTATGACCGTATAGACACGGAGACAAACATGACATGTACAACTATCTGTAAGTTCTAGTAATGCACTAATGTATATTTTAAAACCAATATTATACACGTGACATTGTCGGAGTCATGTTTCGCTGCGTGGTGTCGCGTAACCGTCCTCGGAAACGTCGATATACGACACCTTTCGCAATCAAGTCCTTCATCAAGCAAGTCTGTAGATGGTGGATTGGACCTCGTGGAACAAAAGACTTAAAGTTGATGTTGTGGCGTGATTCCAACCTTTCAACCCTCAGAGTCCAGTTGGTTTTGACTTTCAAACACTGTACGTCTTTTTAAATCTACTATGGCCCACTAGGACGTTTCAATCTGTATGCTATGTACTGATAAGTACGAGACCATTTCCATCTGATCGTGTCATACGCGGAGTGCATTAGTACACGCAATATATTCCCGCAGTTCCTAGCACGGACATGGTATGATGTGGTGAAGTGGAGAGAATCCTTAATTTATAATTGTAGACTGCAATCGACTGATTTTGACAATGGACATGCTTCATACAAATTCGTCAGCCTGCTACTATGTCGCGGAATTCTTTCAAATAATTATCTTTGCTCACCGAGAATATATTATTATCATCCACCGATTACATACACACAGTCTGTGTTCAACCTTGGCCTCGAACACCTTATTCAGACCCTACAAATTGACCCCAATTACTGTAATATTAGGCTCCCAAATTTCCTCTATTTTGAACTTTATAAATATTAGATGTTCCTACGCAACTGTAGGTACCTAATCGTATAAACTAGTAATCCCACTGGCTAGTCCCCGGGCAGCCATAACTTAGACGCCTTCGCGAATTCTGCGCTGAATTTTAGAAAGAACTGCCTGTGTACGCGTTGGTATGTTCAAGCTTTGTGTGAGTTATGGGCTGGATAGAATATTAACGTTCATAATATTGAGATTTAAGGAAAATTGTAATTTATGACTTCGATTTTCGAAATACTTAGCAAAATGTATTACTAGCTTATGCTCGCAGCTTGGCCCACGTGGAGTTAGTTCATTGTTCCACGGTATCGTACTACCGGGATAAAAAGTACGTAGATTTAAAACATAAATCTTATTGCCCTTTTCTGTATTGTATTTACAGTATCAGACACAAAACATCACTTAAATATAAAAATAAACTCAGGTTGTCCATGGTGTTCTGGTTGTGGGCACAAAGTTGTTCCTCAGTTTATTGTTAGACACTAGATCATATATACTCACCGTCGGCATGTGTGTATGACCAGATACATTAAAAGTAGGATGAATGAATCATAGCAGGTTTAATTCTGTAGTTTCTTTTTTCCATGGGCAAAAAGCGTGAATTTATGTACATAAATGTTAAATACTTGCACGTGTACCTACGCTTTCCCAAAATACCCGTACTATTTTCGACTACACACGTAAAAGATTTAAGGCAAACATTCTATTCATCATGCTTTTCAAGCTGTGTCAAAGCCTGTTACATCAACATCGTTTGAGTCGTTTGATGAAGTCTAGATACCGAAGCCGGGAGCTAAAGCCTGCGGCTTTTTCTGTATTGCCTCTCAACGTTATGTTAACTTTGCTGTGCTTGACGGAGTAGTACAAAAAGATATTAAACCTTGACCTATAGTTGATCTGAACGTATTTTTTTGGTCCGTAAAATTACTAACTTGCTCATTAAATTTATTTTTGAGAACATTTGTACTTAATGCGATATTCAATGTCGCTCTATCTACAAAAACATTTTTAGGTCTGCGCAGCATACTGTCTTCTGCCATACTCGTTCGTCTATTAAGTACTCGTTATCTTAATGGTCACCCCCTTTAATTCCCCCTTCTAACCTTTAATGTTTGCATGCCAACTTAATGGCGAAATGTCTCATTGTACTACATAATTACCATTTTACTATCTTTTGAACCATATTTGTTGCAAATAAATAATTTTGACTTTGACTTTCTAGACATAATTATCATCTTTCACACAGTCCATTCGACACTATTGTGCTATTCAGGGTTTTTACCTTCATGAAATTGTCTAAGGCAAAAAGAGTGTACTTCTTTTCAGCAAACAACTTAGATAAAAGCATTGTACAAACCAACCCCATGTATTCGAAGCGTGATATATCCCATGGTACCATGTTGCGACGACATGCGCCTGCCTAACGCTGAGCCTCATAAATTAGTAACCTTGTCAAATAATATTATGATCTAGTAATCGTACATCCGGGTCTGGCCGCCGGTATTAGACAGGAGTTATCGGCTTCAGACATTGGCTACCGTCTGTGCCCGGTTGTTACCTCCATAGTTAGGCATGGTGTCAGTACACCATATTCATGCAGTGTAGTGTGTTTGCGTGCAGTGTTTCAACTAGAAATAAATTTATTACCAGTTTCGGGTCACATTTACGTGTGAAACGTTACAAGCAAGCTTGAGGTAACAGGTTCAATAGTGAAAAAGATGTTTTATGTTTCTTAAAAAAAAGTTTAGTAGATCAACCATATTGCCTGTTAGATCTCACAATAAGGACCTAGTTGGTTTACTGGTAATCTTTATACTGCGGTCGGTTAAGATTGCCAGAAAGCAAAATATGGTATTTAGCTGTTGTGTTTTGTAATGGTAATAACGGTCATTGACCTTTCCCTACATCATGTCTATGCTCGAACCAAAACAAACATAATATATTGCTTTTCGTTTATAAAATGCTGATTCACGATAGTGTCGATGTAGGACTTTAAAAAGCTGTATTTGAAATGAAGGCCGTCAAAAATGTAGGGTGGGTCAATGACTGACATTGCCATGGCAAAATGAGACAACTATGACCGGGAATACTGTCAAAAGGTTTGTAAGTTCAACGCATTGTATTAAATAATATGAGTTTGTTCGATTAGAAAACGAGATATTATTTGCCGCCGTAAACTAAATAAATATAAAACTGCTAAGTAAACTGTTGAGATGATAATATAATAGAATTACCATAGCGCAGCTGGGTCAAGGGTTTGATTGAGAAAGCAGTAGGTACTCCTGGATACAGCACTCATAGCCCACCAACCACCACCACCACCACCGGCAGCTTGGACATTGATCCTGATGCTGATGAGCTATCTGATTTTTATTTGAGGAAAAGTTTTTTTTTCACTTCTCATGCTCTGAAAGTGCTTCTTTGTGCAGGGTATAGGCTGCACAAAATCGAATTTTGTGCACAAGGGCATTAACGTATCTACTCATAAATGTATTATATTATGGCAAAGAAAATGAGCCATACAGCCAAATGCAATAAGAAGTTCATAGATAGAATTTGTTATTATACAATGTGGAGCAGGACGATTGACATTCCTCTAAACCACGTAAAGAAAGGCATGCTCTTGACCCGTATACAAAAAATCAATCAAATCCAATGACTACTTTAGCCACAGGAAATTATTTTTCATTTTCTTATTTTTCAACATGATGTAGATCGGAGTCCGTAATAATAGGTAAACATTGTAAGGTCAGGAACCTGTGCAAAAACCTACGATTCTATTCTCAACGTCTCAATACGCTTGAAAGACAGAGAAAGGTGTCATACGATCCCACTCTGACGCGCCCCGCACACTCCCACAAAATACTACAATTATAAAGAAAAAGTAATATTACTTACGCAAATAATGCATTAGTGGTGCATAGAAAATTGCGAGTGTGTGTGTGAGCGGAATTTTTTTCGGCAAAAAGTCCTTGACTCGGTAACTATGTCAGTCAGTGCATAGCGGCGCCCTTTGAGGAGAGCACACGCCTACTTTTTTTATCACAAGACGAGCCGCGCGCGCATTGTCGTGATTTTATGAAAAGTTTGTTGTTATTGTGATTAAAGACGATTTATGATATTTGGATTAGTGCATAGGTTACTGTGACTTATTGGTGTTAGTGTAATATTAGTTATTTAGGCATTTATTAGGTAGCTAGTTTTGTGATTTAGGTTAAGTTAGTAAGTTTTTTAGTTTAATTATGCCTCAAATAAGGTTTTAAGTGATTAATTATTCAATCAGTGATCTTTTATTAATTAACAACTCGCAACTTAGTGAGTTTATGCCGCTGATTTGTTGTTCTCCGATAAAAAGTACCTACGCCCAACATCGCCGCCGCTCGCTGCACCCCGCGCACTAGGTCAGTGACTTTTCGTAGTTAAAGCGTGTTTACTTTTTATGCAGTTGATTCTGCTATTTATTTTGTTTGAAAATTGCAATTTTTAAATTTTCCACTAACTACTAATCTTCGTGTTTTAAAATGTTTCGATGGACTAGTACAGTGCTAGTTTTAATTTAATGTCGTAGTTCCAGATCCACATTGTATAATATTTACTTTAATTTATTTGCCTTATGTGTTTTTTAATATATAATAGATATTACAATTTTAATTCAAGTACGGTAGGATAATTGATTTATGAAAATTATTATTACAAAATTAATTTAATAGTAGGCTGTATAGGTCTGCAGCCTAATATGAATGTCGTAAGATTTAAAAAAAAACAATTTCCTTCAGTATTCAAAACTGTTCTAATTTTACTTTGAATTTTAATTAAAGAAATGTTATGTTATACTACTGTTTTATTTCCTCACAATCGAAGTGAAAAGCAGAGTTTATAACTCGTCCACAAAACCATTTTTATCCGAGACTTTTAGCAGCCCGAGCCGAAGGCGAGGGCTGATAGTAATGTCGAGGATAAAAATGGTTTGTTTTGTGCACTTGTTGTAAAATCTACTATTTAATGTATGTAATGAAAGACAAGAGGAATAAAGAACCTATTTTTATAAAGCTTTAATAAAGAATGATTCTAAAGCTAATTGTTGTATCTCAAATAAACTCTCTAATTTATTAATAGATGTTTATTCAACACAGAGCCACACATTACATCGCAGACATTTTGAGAGAAAGAGAAAGCAATATAAGTGCGAGTGAGTAAGGTGAAGGCACCATTAAGGTAAAACTGCGTTCATGATCTCACACTCTCCCGCACTTATTTTTAACAATATTGGTTAGAAAATAACAAAAACTGTAATCCTAATTTAAATTAAACAACTACATTAACTTAACATGTATCTACTGACTCTGAGCAAGTTACAATTTGGTTAACATGACGTTTCCATCTTTGACCTTCTACATCAACTATATAGGTAACCCCTGGTATTGAGTCTTCTAAAATTATTCCTAAAACCCATGGCCTTCTGCCTTTTCTATAGTCTCTAACCATAACCTTTTGACCTATTTCCCATTTAATATCCCTTTTTCCTTGATCTCTTTTGTCTACTACTTCCTGAACAGTGTCAGACAATGGAGGTGGGCGTAATAAACTGAATCAAACAAAACAATTGTTTCAGGAGCAACGTTTCGACCGTCACCAACAGGACAACTTTTACAGCTTTACCGAAATAGTAAGTTACCTACCTTTATTTCCAATATCATTTCATATCATCAATCTATATTATAATACCGTAGGCAATAATTCAGTGGCATCGAAATCCAGTATAAAGTGATCTCTTATTCAATCGAAACTTAGTACTACGCAAGGTCGAAGTACCACAGACGTACGATGTATTGTAACGTAGGATATGATTAACATTATTCATGTCTACGTGTCTCACAAGTCACAACACAATCGTGTATTTCATTTCCCAAAACAAAATAGAGAAATATCATATTGAAGCACCTATTGAAAATTCGTATGTTTTACAGACAAACATTTTGTACGTTACTTTTGTTGAAAAGTCTGTTGAGAAATGGACTTTCACAAGTATTGTTATTAGTTAATTTAACAATAAACGAGCCTTAAATATTCCTACAGAGTACTAACAGCTACTCAATCAGAAGAAATAAACAGACATACTCGTATAACTATGTTCTAGCTGAATTTATGATCCTTATCTTAATATTAATGTCTCTTTGCAAACCCAAAAAAAAGAAATAAGAAGTTCTATTGAAGTTCAATCAGCGTTGTATCGAAGAACTCGGACAACTCGAATTTTCAGCTATATTTAACTATTTGACATTATATTGTATCAGTTACTATTTTTAGATTCGTAACCAAGTTTATTCGCAAACTCGCGTACGAGAGATGAATGAGAAAATTAGGAACTTTGCTCACTGAGATGGAAAGGGAATACCTAATATACCTTCATAAATGCTTGAGTAACTCGGCACATTTCGAAAAATTGGCAAAGAGTAGGAAACCCGTTTACATTCGGACGTTTCATACAAATATACCATAAGTCGAGAGTATAAAAATGTCGATGGGTATAAGAATAGAGAAAGACTACGATCATTGAAAGAAACGATGGATGAACTGTGTGAAGCATGATATGACTAGGAAGGAAATGACTGCTGAGATGTAGACTGAAAGAGAAGTTCGGAAGAAGAAGAAATGAAAGAAAAAGAAGACAATAAAACATGTTTATTTAAGCACAATGCCACAAGTGCACACAACAAACAATAAAAATGATAAGTTACTAAAAAACTAAACTGAAAAAAAAAATTGTGTGCATCTCACGGCTGTGCCAAATAGGACCAGTTCAGCAAACTGCCGAGCAGCTAGTGCCCGACGCTGGTTTTCAACTGGCCCTGAGATGGTGATGTTACGAAGGTGAAACAGTTTTGTACTCTGTGTTTATGTGTACCTATAAGTAAGGACTTATTATATAAGGGAATATATGTATAATAATTAATAATACATATCAGAATCCTTAGACAGAACAAAACAAAAAATTAAGGCATCCAAATAAATTAAACGGGCGCTTTTAATTTGAACCTGTTTCTCACACTTCCAACTTCTAAACGCACTATTATGAAATGTATATCGCTGAAATGCTGCGCTAATAGTATGCGGATCATTTCAGCGTACAGTTCTAACTACAACAAAGTTACAATCTGTTCAAATTTGATGGCTGGTCCAGTGGCTGAGCAACTGGTTGCTGAGGTGCGTGTCACGGATACGAAACCCGTACGGTAAAAAAAAATTGTGCACGGTAAACTACTTACGGGTCTAGCTGTTGTTTATGCGAGTTTAAATGTTTGTAAACGCACACCCGATAAAGAATGTTTTAGTGATAATGATTTTATATAACATGTTAAACGTAACCACGCCATGGTATGACAGCATTTTTCATGCATTTTCAGGATTAACATTGACAAATAATGCTGTAAGCGCGGGGGCAAAACATTGTTAATTTATTTGTTTGTCTTTGTATGCATGCGTAACAAAAAAAACTGCTAAACCTTTCCTGCCATTACTAAGTGTCTAAGTTAAATATGTATATACCATTTTAAACACATAAACTTTCAGAACAAAGTGTATTCCGGTCCCTAAAGAAGAATAACATGGTCACTTAGATAAACACGAAAAGCGACTTATATTTTATATCCCGTTGCTGTTAAGGTGAAGGCGACGAGCTAGCCCGCGAAATTCGAATTTACATACGTTTTTTCCAATTTCCCGGTCAGTATCAAGAGCGATTATTTGATGAAAATGGCATTCTTGACACTTGTATGAACTGAGACTGTTGTTTTGGTGGTTTAAATCATTATCACTCAGTAAATAGACAATTGTTACCGCCGCGAATCCTATTTTATTTAACATACGACTTGACACTGACCGGGAAATTGCAAAAAACGTAAGGAAATTCTATTTCGCGGCTACCTCGTCGCCTTCACCTTAAACAACTGGAAAAACACAGGGGTGAATCTACTTTTAAAACTTCCGAACAATGAAAACACTCCAAAACAAAGATAATACTTTTATGATGATAATATTATTACGATGATCGTAAAATTATCAGAAACGTTAATTAAGTTCAATGGAAAGGAAAACTCTCGAATATGCGATAAAAGGAAGATAAATAAAACAGAATAATTTATCAAAAGAATGAATAATAACGATGGAATCATCTGTGCTTCTTCAAAGATTTCTGTACAATACAATAAGTTCTGACTATTATGCCTTTGTACTCGAGTACGATTATTAGTCTAGTACACAAAGGTTTAATAGAACTCTTAATCCAGTGCTCGGAATAGAGTAGAACGAGAGTTATTCTTGAATGATTTCAAAATAAATAAATTTGATGTAGGCATAATCCAATCCATCTTGTCTGTACCATCTTCGGATATTATTAAAAAGTTGTGCCATTTAATTACTGTCCTCCACGAATGACTCTTATTCATTAGCTTCTAAGTAATATTATAAACTAATTTTATTCATGTTAGCCAACTAATGTAAAAAGGTACGATGGGGCTGACATATCTTTGATAAAAGCCCCTAAACAAAAGTAGAATAAAAAAAAAAAATAAAAAAAACTCTTAATCCAGACATACGTATAGTCATTCTTGACGGCACGGTTGGCGCAGTGGCTGAGCGATTGGACTGCTGCGCTGCGTGCCGCGGGTTCGATCCCCGCAAGGAACAAATATTTGTATGGCCTACAGATAGTTGTTTCGGGTCTGGGTATTTGTGAATGTGAGTTTAAATGTTTGTGAACGCACCCACGATACAGGAGACATTCCTAAAGTGGGGCAACGTTTTTAAAAATAAAGATAAATAAAGAGTCATAATACGAAAGTTAACTAGCCTGTGTGTCTTCTCCCGCTTAGATAGCAGAACGGATCTGGATGCCCATTTTCACCTAACAATGTAAAGAAATAAAATAAATTATAGGTATTAAAGTTCAGCTAATTTAATTGTACATTCATTACGCTCATCACATTTTTAAAAGAAGGCCAGAAAAATATGTTCTATATTTTTTCTTTAAGCTAACTCTACGTCTTATTAACATAATTTTGAACGCATCTCAATTACTCTGAACGCATCCAACTACCCATTTTTTACAACGTTCCGTTTTACACACTGCTTCTTAGCTTTAATCAACTCATTGTCTGAGTCGTAAACATTATTTTAAGTTTTATTTAATAAATAACTATTTTTATTGGTCCGAGTTTATTGCAGATCAATTAAAAATAACATAATGATTAAATAAAATTAATTAATTAAATTATTATGTTATTTTTAATTGATCTGTCATCATGCAGAAATAATTGAGTCCGCACGAGTGAAACGGATTTATTAGATACTATTTGTTGCCAGTGGCTTCACCCGCTACAACTCACGGGAATATAAAATAGGGATAAAACTATCTTATTTGTTAATCCAGGTTATAAACTATCTGTGTACCAAAAATCATCCAAATTCGTGCAGTAGTTTTTGCGTGAAGAAGTAACAAACATACACACTCACAAACTTTCGCCTTTATAATATGTATTAGTGTGAAGTGTGATTTTGACAGTTCTGCGAGAGCCTTTTTTTTTGGGGTGGAAAATCATCAAATAACCCCTCCCGCTCTTGGGCAGAGCGAAAGGGAGTGTCAGACTTTTACGTGTGCTCCACCGTGTTCTCCGGCCGATCCTCACAATGGTGGCATCCGGGCGTTTCCTCCCGCCTGATTCGGTGCCCCTCTCAGAAGAGAGCCCTCTTGTGGCATTTCGAAGTATAAAATGGGTACGCAAGTGATCATTTCTGACAATAGAATAGCAAAGTTAGACTGATTTTAGAGGTAAAGAAACTGTCAACTATCGTAAAGGCAAATCCTAACCTAAAAAGTAACATTAATTTGCCTCTGTAGACTTTAAATCCTAAAAATGACTCTAAGACATTATTTTTTAAACTTACAGTTACTCTTCCTACTATACCTTATAACTATACATTAACTTTCATTATCAGATTTTTAAATGTATGAAAAGTGGGTATTGTTCATATTGGCACACGGACGATAATCAAAAACATGACCTAACTAGACCAGGTAGTCATCTGCATAGCATCTCTCTTCCACGCGGGAAAAGTCGTGAGAAAGAGCTAGTCGTAAATATTTTTTAGCAGAAACTAGATTTGTGACGTTACATCATTTAGAGCTATTCTTCTATGCAATTAGCTTGTCTATCAATAATTGGTATAAAGAGTAACATCTATTTCATCACATAAAATCGCGAACTTACAAAATTAATCAAAATACCAGTAAAATCAAAGTTTCATTTAACTAACAACTAAGTTTTCGACTAAACATAAAGCCACATCTTTCACTAAACCATACGGAAACAATTTGAACTCAACAAGAACATAAACACTGAACACCCCATCTATAAATCCACAAGCTTACCACCAAAACTTTTATAGCTTACCCGAAAGAAATATCCATTTCTAAATAGTCCAGCGTTCTCGCAGTCCATTCGTGACAAACATACATACATAATTCATGTAACGAGAACGTTTCAAGACGATTAACCATGTTATTAACAGCTGTATTAATGCCAAAATGGCCGCCGCGATCCCGGACCGAACATCAAAAGAAACGTAACTGCCAACGTAACAGATCAAACGGACGAACAGACTGTGAGATAAATATGTATGGGAAAGATAGACTTCACTTTTGTTTTTGTAGGATTTCATTAATATTTACTGACGCGAAAAGTTTCAAGTTAATGAAAGAATCGCGTGTTTTCTTATCCTCGAGTGTCGTTACTCCAGCTAAAACAAGCGACATTACACCTGTCGTTTCCATAAGTGTAGGCTATCCATATAGCTTCTATTATGTTTGAGCCCGGATCATTTAAAAGTCAGTACCTAATCTATAATAATAATGATTTTTAGCCTATCAGGAACTGAAGGGGATCTGTCAAAAGCTTCAATATTAGCTATAGTTGGGCTGAAAATGAAGAATTAAATGGATGACACTGATTATGTCCTCCTTTTGGTGTCATAGACCGCTTTTGCATTACTTTTATCGTTAAAGGTTCTTAGAATATGAATATCAACAAACTACTCGGAAGTCGACTCCCAAATAAATTTAATTCCAGCTACCCATTGAAGCGTAGAGTAATATTTTACGAGTGTCTGTCTGATTTATTGCTTTACCAAGGAAATGTAATATTTTATGAACTATCTTAGTGCTTCAATTGTCCTACAAGCGATAATGCATTAGTATTCACTCGTTCTTATTATTGTGTTTGCAAGTGTACAGTCACGAGCAATAATATTTATACACTTGGCCAAGTACAAACGCGAATTTCTGGTGAAATAACGATTGCAACTTTGAAATATGAACTAATTTATGATGGGTTACAAAATATTATTTCGTTTCGTAACATGAAAATGAAATCATTACAGTAGGCGAAAATTACTTTTAAAGTTTGTTAAGTGTAAACATATTGATGCTGCTGATCGTACACTATCGACCGAGAGCTTTGTCTATGTCTCTACCGAAAAATCTAGCAGGAAGTCTACAAGGGGTGGAGAGCATGCAAAGGACATTCAGGATAGACGAGCGCTGTCTCGGAATGTCTCGGTAAGAGTTTACGTACAGCCATCATTAAAGTTTTTTTATGAACACATTTTATTGAATATAACATCATCATCAACAGCCTATTAATATTCCCACTGCTGGGACACAGGCCTTCTGTCTTTGAAAGAGAATGGGCTATAATCTACCACGCGGGCCCAGCGGATTGGTAGATCTATGACACAATATGTCTTCGAATTTTTTGACAAGACATGCCGGTTTCCTCACGACGGACGTTTTCCTTCACCGTTTTAAGGTCAGCGGTGATGAGCAGTGAAATAATATTGGCCATTGTTATAATATTGAGCAGAACTATCCCTATTTTGTAAAACGTCAACACAACTCAAAATATTGCCACCCTTTACAAATAAAAGCTGTCAAATCGTTTGAATTAAAACTTCATAGCAAGTTGAGACGGCAGCTCAAAATAAGCCGCCTGTAAACACGCTGAGGTTTAAAATGTAAATTAATTTGACAGTTTTAGACAAAATATCTTTTGTCTCTTTCTTGCTGTAATGATCTGTGAAGGATATTAAGGTACTACAATAGGGAATTGACTTTAGGATTAGTTCGGGTTTGTCAAGGTTTAGTCGAGTTTCAGTCTCTTCCCAAACGTTGACGTGTCATATTTATTACGACCTGCAGGGCTATTGCGTATCTTTTAAATGGCAGTGGCTATCATATTGTCCATGGATTAACTGTCAAATTGGTTAAGGCTTAGTACAAAATGGAACCATTTGACATTAATTGATGGACACTATATGATAGCCACTGTGATTTAAAAGATACGCAATAGCCCTGCTGGAGGGATATGTTTAATCAGCAGAGGCCCTCGCATGAACTTTCATCGATTTTATAATTTAAAAGAATTTATTCTTAACTATGAATGATTACTGATAGTCCGTTTTGCAACAATTTAACTAATAGAGAAAAAATGTATTTTCATACATAAATCAACGTAAGTTTTTACGTTACGTTTATACTACGCGCTAGCGCTTCAGAATTAATTTAACACATAATCATGTTATAATAGTTTTGAGTTTATTTAATATTAATTTAACATTGTCTTCCATAATTACGTTTTTAATTGTACTCAAAAACTATAAAAAATATACATATAATGTTTCCGACTTTTGTTGCTAAACATACCTACTTTAGACGATGAACAAGAGAATTTACAAACACAACGACATCGGGGTTGATGTTCTCGTAACCTTTCTTTAGCAAATGTAACTTCGTCAGCTCCATAAAACCTTAAGTTTTTCTTCAAAATAGGCTGTCCTATTTTTACCCAGTAAGAAAAGATATTATGTCACAATTGTTATAAAACCCCATTGTTTTGAACGCACGTAAGGAGGTCGACGCCCGGAATAGTCGGCAGTATGGCGACGTGCCAATATGGACGTTATACGATTCACGTGTTACGCAATACGCAATTGTGGTATGCGGAATTGATGCTCTTACGGTTCTAAGGTATACTCAGATACGATACCTATCTCAACAATTTTGATAACGACTTAGCGTTTCTTCACGATTCTGAAATCAAAGCGACGATGAATTTTGAATTTGAATGCTCGCAATTCAAAGTATACCCAACCTAGGTAAGGTTGGGTGTACTTCGAATTGTGTGCATTCATGTGCGTCAGAAAACATTAGACGTGATCAAAACCTTTTGTATCTTCATTAAATTTCTGTTTCATAACTTCTTTATCTGCATGAACATAGCTACTATTAAACAACTTCCAAACCATAATCTTCGTTTGAAACTATTGAAGCATTTGGCTAACTTAAGACCGAAAATGGTCTTCGAAATTTATATAATTCAAGTCTATCTCTTCTATGCAGTACGTAGCGGGGTCTAAGTGCGTTTTCGCTTCGACAGGATTTTGGATTAGAGGTGGCTGTTCGTTTTCTAACCGGCTCGAGCTTCCTTCCCTTTTAGGGCATGCCTTTGTCCAGCAACTGTTCGACTGAAATATAACAGAAATTCGAATTGCACCGGAGGAGTCTAGATCGAGTGAATGCTTTTGTTGCAGAATATGACGTTGGATTTCGACTAAATAACATTATATAACGAATGTACCCTTATTCGATGGGCAGAGGTGCTTCTAGGCTGGTTTTGGTTTTGGCGTGACGAATAGAGGACGGAGCTCTGCTTGAAAATTAAATTAAAGCACTACCTACACCAGACAGAAAAATAATAAATTAATGTTTGTTTTATAAAGTGTAACATGACATCATGCTTGTAATTCCACAAAGGTAGGGCAGAGGTGTATTCTAATCTACTTATAATGTTTAAGTGTCATGGAATACGCTATAGGCAAAAGACTCGCTCCCATAATATCATCAACTGGGCACAGATCCAGATTCCATGGCTCAGTGGATACATTTATAAATTAATATTATAAACGTGAAAGTTTGTTAGTATGTACCTATGTCTGGATGAATGAATGGATGGATGGATGTTTGTTACTCTTACACGCAAAAACTACTGAACGGATTTGGATAAAATTTGATACACAGATAGTTTATAACCTGGATTAACACACAGGATAGTTTTTGTCCCGATTTTATCTTCCCGTGGGATAATACTCGAGTTGTAGCGGGCGAAGCCGCTGGCAAACGTTAGTAAATTATCATAATATAAAAAGTAGCCCATTCCCTCTCAAAGTGAGAGGAGGCCTGTGTCCCAGCAGTGGGAACATTAATAGGCTGTTGATGATGATGATGAAAAAAAAGTATAGCCACTTAAAATATATAGGAATTGTAATACAAAAACCTTATTCTGAATATTCCTAATAGACATATGAATAGAGCCTTAGGCAGGGACATAGTACATGCTTACTGTGGAACATAGCCGTGTATCAGCTAATACAATTTCGTATTGCTACAGGGCCTAGCATATAATATGAAGCGACTTAGTTAACATATTTAAAAAAATTGCAACTATATGAATTAATACAGATATATTATATTTTTACAGATATTGTTACAGATATTGATACTATTTGTAATTCTTTTTGGCAGTCGTTACGGTAGCTGTAGTACAAAACCTGAAATACTGTCATGCAGTTTTACCAAGTGGAGTATCCAGCAACTGTTTGGAAGCCAAATACACAGTTACTTTGTGTTAAATCCTCTTATTCCATAAACCGACAACATAGTCGAAGAATCCTTGACAAATGATGAGCATTTCTGTGCCTACCGTTTAGCTCGTTTGATTCATTTAGACAGCTTAAAGGCTAGTGATGATGTGCTCGACACTGATCACATCATCGCTTTCTACGAGTTGGTGTATTTGACGAAGCGAAACGTGAATATAAAATCGTAGAAGGTGGCGGTCTGTGGATTTGCCGAAACCCATATGAAAAAGGCGTAGGTTTATGAATATAAAATTAAATTTAAAAGAGACCCTAAATTCGGTAGGTATTTATTATCTAAAACAAATCATGCATCATCATCGTCATGGATATGTAGGGCATAGCCACATTTACAGAGTGTAAATTAATCCTTTACACATCCGTGAACCAAGCAACATACACGTACATCAAACTAAGTAACCCTACGCAAAAATAATTCTGGGAAACAACTTTTTTTTTGGGGTGAACAATCACATTTTACGGTAAAACTCAATGTTGCACTCTTAAAACATTGTGCTAGTGGATGCCTTGAATAGTAAAAGGACCATGGAAGTAATTTAAGTCAAGTTGTAACCTGAAAAACTGGAATTTACAAAAACAGTTGCGAAAAATTTGGAAATTGCCCCCAATATCTCTGTAACTAGGAGATCCCAGGTATGGTCTAGAACAAAAAAAATATCGCAGTGGTGGGGAGAATTGGTGCTTTTCGTTTGCGTTAAGGGTGCTTTTACACCCTTTATAGATAGTGTTTAATAATAAGGAAGAGTGACAAGAGCTTTGGGAAACATGAAAAGAGGGCGACGTGGGTCTTTTCCTTGACGCATTCATTGTTAAACGCGCAAGGATGCGCTCAAATAGACCGATTCCAATTTCCGGGAAAACAAAGGGATAAGAAAAGCCGAGTCGAAATAAGATCTCACACGTTGAAATAAGAAACTACGGACTTTTTAGGTACGTTACTATGAAAACTGACAATATGGATACGACTTGACAGTTTCCTAAGTTTCAGTGAGTACCTTCATACTAATAACTTTGTAAACTTTGGATTCGTGGTGTGCACGGTATTCACAAGGCTAAGTTTAGATTCTAGTTCCTCCGGCCTATAATAATATTATCCGCTAATTGTTTTGACTGTTCTAGCCGACACAGTAGTGAGCGTGTCTAGAAGGGCGAGTCTGCGATGTTGTAATAAATCTAACGATAATAAACTCATCATAATCCATACAGAATTAGTTAGTTTTATTGTTCAACCAAGCTTATTTTTATTTCTCTATATCTCTGCTGCGAGTTGTTCGAAAGAGATACCGCGGCCTCGGCACAAGGGCTAAGAAGGAACATGTGTGGTTTTTAATCAGTAGAAGTCTGACACTCCCTTCCGCTATGCCCAAAGCGGCAGGGGTTATTTGATAATTTCCCAACCCCCTGCCCAAAAAAAAAGGCTAATTGTTATCATCGTTTTAAACAAATTATAGCACAGGACCAAAAATCCATTTTCCCTGTTTCGATAACGGTTATTTCAATTCGTAAACGTGTTTTTAATTCTGTCTGTCAATCTTCTGCTGTGTTTTTTGAAGAACAATACCTACAAAGAGATATTTTGTACTATCATTTAGTTTTAGTGATTAATTTACCAAAAAGCGAAACGTTGCCAACTCTAATCAATATTTTATTTTATTTTATTACTTTTAAGAAGGCTTACAGACTAATAACATAAAAATAGGAAACAAAAATATATAATGACGTTGCTAATTACGATATATTAGATATTTAATAATTATAATTATTATTATATATAATTATTATATATTAATTAGATATTTCCCGTCCTTATTAAACCTTCAGATGTATGCATTATGTTTAATTACATATGGTTGAATTTCCGATAGCAATAATATCGTCCACATCATGGTTGACCACACAGCTAGTCTATTACATCAACTGGTATTCAATCGATAATGCAATTATAGGCTATCAAAGGGGTGAAATAACCACTTGATAATATCTAATTGATTGCTACGATGTGTTGGTTAAGATGGGTTAGCATTAGAGCTATATGCAGAAGACTTTAGACCTCTGACTTAGTATACCCTGACACACCTCAGTGTAAATTAAAGCCAACTAGCTCTTTTTAAGAAAGTTCGTCAACTGTTCAGAATGTATTAAATACACATTTTTCAACGAACTATAATTAAAATGGTTTAAATGAAATAGTCATTCAAAATGATCGGAAAATATCACCATTAGCGTGGTCAGTAGGTATATTTAAGTATCCAAATAAGCCAAAAAATCATGTTGTGTAGCGTGTTTCGTAATTAATAAGTTATCCCGATAAATTGTCTTCTCGAACCTGAAAAATAAATTACTCTCTACATAGTAGTCATAAAAAAGCCGTCTAACACTGTTATCGTAATACCCTAAAACAACGTTAAAAGATAAGGTCCCAGATACAACCTTTAAAGGCGCACATCTCAAAAGATCACGTTTTCAATACCTCTTCTTAATCCAATTTTCATTAATCCTCTAAGAAAATTGGACAAAATTCTTCTCACAAAATACGGGACACCTGGGTCTTACTGAAGAAAAAATATTACGAGAAAAAAACCTACATTCTAGCCTTTCCTAAGTTTACAAGCGGGTCATATAAAAGTCAGGAGGAGAGGTTATTTTGGGCTCTGCGGTGTACCGCCTAAATAAACATGATTCAGGTGCCCCTAAGCAACGCTTCGCTGTATTTTGATAGAAGGCAGTACTGAACTACGCTTGAAGACTCGCTGGAGACTACGCAAGAGGAAATTTCTTAGAAAATCCTTGTGATTTTATGACAATGTTACCGCATTCCTATGTTGATCTGGTTTAAAGTGAGCCTTATATTCCTGCTTCGGAATGGCGACTGCGAGTCATTGCGAGCTGGGGATTGAAAAAGGTTCGAATTATATTTGTGTTGGCTTTACATTTTTTCGAATTATGGAATCTTCGCCAATCACTATGTATAGTTTCTTCTATTATTAATTTGTAGAAGATGATAGTATGTTACGACTTAAACCTGTTATCACTTTTAATTGCTGAATAGTATTTCGGTACATTATACTCGGTTTAAGCTCGAAATAAATCCCTTCAAACTTTCTTGGTATTACTCTATTATACAGATTAATTCAAAGTTGTGAGAGAAGGTATTTGAGGGTATCATTGCTATCCTGTCGCCGCGTCGGGGCTGCGGGTTGTTCGCAAAAGATACCGCGGGATCGACATAAAGGGCTTAGAAGGAACGGTCGTTTTTAGTCATTAGAAGTCTGACACTCTTTCTTGCTCTGCCCAAGAGCGGGAGGGGTTATTTGATAATTTCCCAACACCGGGGGGGTGTTGGGAAATTATCAAATAACCCCTCCAAAAGGGATCTTTTCTGTTGATACAACTATTTCAATGCATTCACTTGTTAATTAACATGAACTTTAGAACTGTGCTCAACATTCTTGGATGCTGAGTTCTAAGTCTTCTAAGTCTTGAGTATTATTCTAATAGAGTAGATACGATACGCACTCGAGCATTTGCTACACGAAGTTTTGTAACCGTTTGTTGTGCATGCTTTTTTTATGCGACATAATGAATGCTCATGATGAGTAGGTACCGACTATCGTGCACACAATCTAAAGATCATTTCTAAAGTTACCGATGTCGACTAGAATACATAAGGAAATCATTTTAACTACTTAGGAAGTAATTTAACTTACGATACCGTTAAGAGGATTTGATTAATTAAGGCACGTTGTCAGAGACAAATGTCTAATGCCAGTTTAAGCCAATTTAAACTGAATTATCCAAATTCGAAGCCAACTAACACCAACTACTAAAATTTTCAAATGATAGAAGTTGGTGCACTCGACTCCTTGATGTTTGTCATATTTGTGTCGTTTTGTGAATTTAACTTGCACCTTATTTGTTTTCAGGTTAATTTAGTTTATTTATTTAGTATAGTCTTACTTATATCTGTTTAACAGTTTAATGTGAGGAAGTAACATAAAATAAAAAGACATTTGTGTATATTTGCCATCTTTCACCGTCTTTCCGTTTCTTCAGGTAGACAGCTTTTTACAGGAAACTCCCTGAAAAAATTCTACTTACCTTATAAAAACCAACAAGTACGTAAATAGGTATCACTAGCAAGCACGTAGGTCCTGAGTTATCGCGCAATCTGGCAGCATGGAGTGCGACCTCCGATGGTGGCAGTTGATTGATTGCCTCGGCTTACCCGGTAAGACGGAGGAAAAAATGTTGATGTTGTGAATGTGCCTACATTTACAATTAATATTATCATAAGAGGGATATTTTTAGACTTGGACCTGTCAAAAGAGTCACTTTTTATGAGTTATTTGGAGAGTTACTGGTTTATTATGGTGCCATGATGTGATGTGTGTGTGTGTTTGATCTTACTTAAGTTGCACGATAAAATGTCTACATTTAAATTAGATGCATATTTACTGGGAGATACTATGTGCATTATGAGTGAGCGAGGCAATTCTATTCAAATCTCACTGCCCGAAGAATAGAAACGTGAACAATTTTTCGCGGTATGGCAATGTTAAAACTACATCGTGAAAGACCTGATGCAGCCTTTGCTAACATGCGATGGTCATGTGTGGTGATTTATACCTATTCCGACCCTGACCAAATAGTCAAAAATGTCTGTATTTACCTACATACTCAATTTTACATGTTGCCACCTACAAATAATTATGATAAGAGAGCTACAGAGCCAGATAATCAATTCAATACCGTATAATATAAATTACCGGGTTCACGAGGTTATCCACGTGAACAAAATCTGAGGAGGCTCTCGTTTGGTAGCTGGATCAAGAACTTGATTCACAAAGTAGTATTTCTGGACCTAACGTATTTTGGTAGTAGGTTACTCTCTCAAGAGACCTGACCACAGCTAGCTCGGACCCTGTTCCCGAGGCTGGTGGGCCACTATTTTGTGTTTGACCTGTATTTTATATTTTCAAATGTTTCGTACACTGTTGATTTAAAAACTTAAAATAAAAGCGAGCTACCAAAAGTGCGATGAAAACGGTTTTTCACATGGTATTTATTTATTTACAATAAGAAATCAGAGGTTTAGTCTGGGGCGCTGCTATCGATTTCCAGATCTAAATGAATTAAGTAATATTGAGTAGCAGCCGGGAGCTCGATTCGTGCCCCGTAGATGTCAAAAGGCTAGCCCCTATGACATTTTTAATTACATATAAACTGGCAATTTTAGTAATCCAAGAATCCTTGCACCACACCTTTACCTTTCGAATAAACAGAAGGAATTTATGTATATCATTAAGCACTATTCATATAACACTGACATTATTTTAATTAACGCTTGAAAAAAAATCTCAAACGAATCATTTAGCCGTTAATAATAAACGTGATAAGCCCTTAACATAACGTTGATTGGCAGCAAGCCTTTATGAAATGCGCAATACATCAGCTTTCAGCCGAACAGTGTTTTACGTATTGCGATGGCGATGGCGTACAGAAAATTTTAATTGACATCAATCTAGGAGTTTCATTACAGTTGACAACGGGCTGATAGTATTTTTTTATTAATTGATATTCGCAAGAGTTTTTTTTGCACTTTTAAGAATGATAGTTTTGATTTTATTATTAGGTCCATAAATAATACAAGGCTGTACCGAATGTACCTAATGAAGTTTGCGGGGGTCCGCTGGATGAGAGTTGCACGGGATCGGTCAATGTGGCGACACCTGGGGGAAGCCTATGTCTAGTAGTGGACGTCTTTTGACTGCAATGATGATGATGATGTACCGAACGTAAAGGTCTCGTGGCTAAATGATGACTGCGTAGTAATAGTTAAGAACCTGATGATTCATATAACAAAACCACTAATTGATGAGAGAAGCTGCAAGGAAACTGATCTCGTAGCTTTTTAAAATAAACTACCTGCCTACAATAGCTACATCACCACCTCAAGGCCAGTTGAAAACCAGCGTCGGGCACTAGCTGCTCGGCAGTTTGCTGAACTGGTCCTATTTGGCGCAGCCGTGAGATGCGCCAAATAGGACCAGTTCAGCAACACACTATTTTTATTTTTTCTGTTAATATTTTAGTTTAGTTTTTTTTTTATTGTTTGTTGTGTGCACTTGTGACATGTGCTAAATAAATATGTTTTCTCTCTTTGTTTCTTGTATGGGTACAATATTGACATGTAAAAACATGAAACTTTCAGTGTTACACATAAATTAAATATTAAATACATATGCTTTGCTGATGATGAAACCCTAATTGAAATCCACCGGTTGTTTAATTAAGAGGATCTGCCTGGTCACACAGAAACAGTATTTGATATGCATGTATTATAAATAGAGATAAGGCCCTACCTAGCACACAGCGTATTTTAAACGCGCAGACGACGCGCTGATGACGCGCGTATACGTGCTTTGAACGCAAACTTGTAAACTAAGCACACTGTGCGATCGTGACGCGTGTCGTCGCGTTTACGTGTAGGTACAGCGATCCCAAACTGACCCTTTGTAGGCGCTTTAAACGAGTTACGAACGCGCTTCACGCGCGTTTATATCGTGTATTACGCGCGTTTGAATCTATAAAAACGCATCTACGGCCCCGATGCGTCGTCGGCGCGTTTAAAATGTGCCGTGTGCTAAGGGCCTATGATGTTTTAAAAAACCTGATATACTGAACTTGGTCGAACATAGGCGTAGTCTAACATGACTAAGTACCTACATGGAACTAAGCTGGTACAATCACTAAATAAATTACGTTTGCGGACAGCGAACCTTAGCTTTTATTAATCCATTGTATGCGTGACGTGAGTATAAATGTGTTAAGTCATCGACTTTTTAAGTATCGCAATACATCACGGATATTTTTATGAATAGATAATAAATAATTATTACCTTGCATTGTGTTTCGTGTTAAAACATCTTGCCTACACACCAACTCTTTCCTTTTAGTGATTGCATAGCTACTTATTATTCACCCAAATAGCTAAAATATCCACCTTTGGTGTTATGTTTATTTATGACAAAAATGACGATATGGCATGCAATCCACCAGTCTTACCATTATTGGGTAATGTATTACCCAGAACTAACTGAGCTGTGGATGTCAAACAGGCAGTCGCTCCATGTAAAATTAGACAGGGAGCCTCGGTCAACATCGTCGAGAAAAGGCTAATATAAGGCAAATGTTGATAATGACATCACTAGTCATATAACAATCCAAAGGGTTAGTTCTAAACACAACTCAATTTGATCAAGGTTAACCCATCACTGCTTCGTTTCTTTTCCTCTTGGCATTGACTATTTCATTCAACACTCCTATTCGCAATGTAAAGGTAAACATACACCACATTTGTTTATGCGACCGAGTTCCGAAACTGAAGGTCGGGTCGTGAACCTACTTCTTACCCGATCAAGGCGAAGCAGAGTGCTATAACATATTTATGTAATAGATGTTGCCGATATTGCTAGTAGTGAGAATGTTTCCGAATGTATTTTAATATCGAGTGGTTTTCAGATCAAAGAGTAAAGCCATTTATGTTATTTATGCACAGATGCGGCTGGGAGAATTTTCATTTCAGTTAAAAAATGAATGAAGCAGATGGCTACGAATAATATAGCACAATTGAGCCTATAATATTACCAGTGCTGTAAAACAGGCTTCCTTTTTATGAGAGAATAGGGACGGACTCAGTGAGTGTTGTGTGACCACACGGACTCAGTGAGTGTTGGTAGACGTCACACACATGTCTTCGAATTTGAGACCATTTTTTTGCTCACTATGTTTTATTTCACCGTTTTGAGAGCAGCTGTGATGGAATAAATTACACGTTTATTAGTAATGCGCCTATCTGTGTTCGAATTTACGACTTACTGCTAGTAAGTTGGGGCGCCACCACTGGGCCATTGCTGCTCTCCTACGAATACGTATTTGGTTCATTTACTAGTGTGGTATGTAGGCGGACTAAATGTCACAAGGCATTCTGCATCAGTCAAGTTTTGAGTCAAAAACGCATTGTGGTGGAGTAGAGGAGGAGAAAAATAAATAAGTATAATACTTAGGTCAAATTAATAAACATAAATAGGTAGTGGTACCTTTTTTAATATCTCATTTTATGAGTTTTTATCATCAAATCCAAAATGTGAAGTAGGACTTAATGGCCGACCATGCCATATGAGAAAATCGTTAAGGATAGGTTAACGTATTGTTTTGAATAAGTTTGACAGGTACGTGCAGCGGAATCCTTCGGTAGCAGATACAGGTACTTATTTCATACCATCCCACGGTTAAAAAACATCACACACTTACTGTAAGTCAAAGTAAAAAAAGACGCTATGATAAAAACAAACACTTTTATCTTTTTCCTTCTGCAAAAGATTCCTTGACTATGCGGTTCCCGAAGAAAAGTTTCTTTGAAAGAAAACTGTACAAGTTAACAGTCAGAATTTGAAGTATTTAAAAGTTACATAGTTAGTTGGCAGGCTCAGAAACTGGGAAGGAAGTATCTATACACAAGTATAAGCGCATGATAAGTTAGAAACTCCGATGGAGTCCGCTTATCCCTCAGAATTATGTAGTAGAAGCTACAAATGCGGTGACTAAACTTATGTATGGGAGTTGCACGGTTTTGTCAGTGTATGGAAACAATTTGTGGAGATAGACTGTCGGTTGACTGACAATATTGTTTTATGGGTAATGAATTTGAATAGCATTGTCTTGTATATGGAAGTAACTTTGGGTTTGTATAAAACCTTAGGTATCGATGTGTAAATGGTGCATGATTTAGCATAGTTGAGTTTTTTATTTGGGGTTATAAAAACTTAATTTTTGAAATTAAGAACTCGCAATAAAGACTTTTTGGTGATTCATTTTTAACGATCGATTACTTTGGTATGAAACTTAACCGCCGGACCGGCGGTTAAGGCTCCATGGATAAGAACGTCCTCATGATGCATGCGGGTCGTATGAAGGAGTACTACCTTCTGAGTAAACTTGATCAAACCGCCTAGCGAGATCCTCGAGAGATGATCATCAAAGCTCTTGGCCATCATGTCATTGACCGTAACGACAATTATCATCATCAACAGCCCATTATTTTTTCCACAGCTGGGTCACAGGCCTCCTCTCTCTTTTAGAGGGAATGGGCTATATTCTACCACGCGGGCCCAGTGCGGATTGGTAGATGTCACATGTCTTCGTTTTTTTTGGTTCTAAGACATGCCGGTTTTTTCACGTTGTTTTCCTTCCCGTTTTGAGAGCAGCGGTGATGAAATAAATTACACAAAGTAATGTGCCTGCCTGGGTTCGAACCCACGACCTACCGTTCGTAAGTCGGGGCCGCCACCACTGGGCCACCGCTGCTCTCGACAATTATCACTAATTTTTTAAACATCATGCATGAGCTCTTTAAATACAATAAGATATTAAAACAAAAAGTGGCATAGTATCCTCAATAAGTTCAGATAACTCACTCCAAAGGAAATCACCGCTACGCGACGGACCCACATTATTGCATTCTGTTCCGTGCGAGAAGGAATCTTGAATGCTTGCGTGCAACCAATTTCTGCACTCGACGATCCTTCGCGACTTATGTAGAATGTAACCTCGAAAATGGTTTCTAGAAATGCGAACATAGAAGGCAATAACGTCTTTTTTTCCTTTGCTACAATAAACTGACTCCTTGATCGAGTGGAAAAATTTAATTAGTACGTGTGTTAGGTAATCGAAAAATATTGGATATTGTTTTTTGTTTTATCAAATTAATGAAAAATTACGAAAATAAAACGTGTCTAAGATCTTGAGTGGGGGCTTTTGACGTCACTTTGTAGGTAAAAAAGTACTAACCGTGTGACGACACACGACTTGACACGACTTTTCGAAGCACTGTATCGTCTTCATCTTTTGTTTAAGTAAAAAAAGAAAAAAACACGTATCCATTATTTTTCGAAAATCTCTCTGACGGATTAATCAGTTTATTTTTGGTGAAAGACCCTATTTCATTAGTAGTTCTATCACATGTTTCAAAATGTAGGTATTTCAAAGTCAATTTTCTAAAACAAATTCCTGGTTAAACCCTTGAAGAATTTCTAGCTTGTTGCACACAATTGTCATACGTAGGCAATGGGGCACTTGATATCATGTCCTGCCTGTCTTGTTATTTAGACATCATAGGAGCTAAAGGAAGCTACTGAAAATGCCAGGGCTGCGTGTTGTTCACAAGTTACCACGGCGTCGACATAATTATATGGCTAAGAAGGAACATGGGTCGTTTTTAGTCAGTAGAAGTCTGACACTCCCTTTCGCTCTGCCCAAGAGGGGGGGGGGGGTTATTTGATGGTTATCTATCCGAAATATAATTATAATAAATCCGCATAATTTTGGGCTGAATCAATTTGAATTTTCATCGATACGATAAGAAGAAGTAGCCTCATTTAATTAATTGCCTGTGCAGTCCATTTTATTGTTATAGCCTGTTAGATACCTGAAAAGGACCGGATCAAATACATTATTATTTCTGCATAATCTAAACCTTACTTTCTACAGTTTTGCAATGTCATAATCAATTTTTCGGCGAGCAAGCTCTAGCATATTTTCGAAACATCCTCCCCAGCGTTTCCCAGAAAATATGCGACGAAACACAAAATAAACGTTAGAGTATTGCGCAGTACATTTGGAAAGTTTTTATAGTTGTTTATTTAAATGTTATGTCCGTTTGTTAACTTCTGTTGTGCTAAATGTGGTACATTGAACCCAAGGGGGAAATATAGCTTCTTTTTATTTTGAATTAATGTATTCTTTCATCTTTTGAGGGGTATTTTGAATGTCACGAACTTATGATTTTTAAAAGTTGATCATTTGGACACGTTAATTACCAAATTATTTGAGAGTTGATAACTATAAGTCTCTATTTAGTACATCTCTCCCTAACTTGCAAATTACAAAGGTGTTATTGATTAGTAAGACATTAACTGCCCAAAAATAAGATAATAATGAATGCTAACAAATATGCTTTTTGGCACATTTTCTCTAATAAGTAACTAAATTATCCTGAAATAACATTGAAATAAATAACGAATTATTTATTTTTTGTAAGAAAACGTTGCACACTAGGAATTTCTTCTGTATCGTGGATGCGTTCACAAACATTAAAACTCACATTCACAAATACCCAGACCCGAAACAACTATCTGCAGGCCATAAAAATACTTGTTCCGTGCTGGAATCGAATCGGAAACACGTAAAACAGCAGTCAACTGCTTGAGCCACTACGTACTAACTGTACAGTCCAACAGGCTTATAACTCAGCCAGTCATCAATCAGTATGTTTGTAACAAATGCCTGACATTATAATATTAAATTTAAATCTTTTATTAAACGTAAACTTTGCCAGAAAGCTTTTTATGCTGTTAAAGATTATATAGAGGACAAAAAAGCTTGGGATTGAACTGCTCCAATTTGAATTGTTTTTTTTTATATATATTTTATTTTTCTTTTACAATTTGACATTTTATTAATTTTCTTTATACACAATGACATTGTTTACTTTTTCAAGTATGATATTATTTTTTGACCAATATTTACTTGTTAAATATTTTTTTTTTTTTTTTGTTTTTGATTTAGTATTGTGTTTTTTTTTTTGACATTTAATAACTTGACTTATTTAATAAGATAAATATTTTATTATTTTTATATTGTGAATATGAGGACTATGTGGGTCTTTCTTTAATTTTAACGATTGTCTGGCAGTTTGAGTACTATAAGCGACCTACCCAAATGTCCTTTCCTTGGTATTGTTCGTCGTGACGTCGAGCTCCTTGAGTTAAAAGTCGAGCTCGACAATAACTGACAAATGCTTGCACTGACTGGACGGGTCCACTCAAATCTGTGTGGTGCTTTCTTCAAAAGACCATCTCAGACACTAATCTGCATAGCCCTCATGTGTGTCCCAAGATTATGTCTGGACCTTAAACTTATTGTTAACCATTTAAAACCATTTTAAAAGATTAAAAGAGTAACCTTTGGAGTTTCTTGCCGGTTCTTCTCCTTAGGAATCGACCAATGCACCGAACCGTGCCCCTTTTTTATGTCGACGTTTTACAAGTGCCCATGTAGGCCTATGTGAAATAAAATATTTTGACTTTGACTTTGACTTTGAAACTAATTACATTTTCAAATAGCATTGCTAACAATGCACCTAATAATTAGCAACCAGAAACACGCGTACAGTAAAGCTGGTATTTCAAATATTAAACTATTAAATTTGTGCAGCAATCGTAATATTAGTTGGAACATAACAACGCCAATATGTAGCAATTAGTACTTAACACGATTTCATGCAAATCAAATCAAATCAAATAATTTATTCGCATAATATGGGTAAAAAGATGGTACACAGTGCATTACATAATACTACAGTAAAGATCCTCATATTAACCATTTCTCGTATGCAAAACTTAAAACTACAGAGGTAGGTAAGTACACATTTACATTTTGGACTACATACTAGCTTAACTAGTTATTAGCATACTAGCTTAGCTTAAGTGTTGTTTATTTTGTAATTGGTAGAAGACCGGATCATTCAAGTTAAATACGAAGATTGCGCATATTTTCAGAATAGTTTTTCGTGGTCTTTAGTTTATTACCCGACTGCGGCGAAGCCCAAAAGGAGGGTTATGTGTTTGGCGTCTAAGTATGTATGTATGTATGTCTGTTTCTTTGTTACCTCATAACTCCTAAACGGATGAAGGGATTTAAAAAGATATACGTCGTTAGATTCGCCTTGATGGCGCGAGTTTCACTGGCTACAATAAAATTAAAAAAAAATCAAAGAAAAATTGCGGATTTTGGGGCCCTATCGCGGATTTGAAAAAAAAATCCGTTACCATCGAGTAGGGTAACAAAATGAAGGGTTTTAAAAGGAGATTACAAAAATATATGACACTTATATGTTTAAAATAAATTCAAAGTCATATAATCCTATAAAGAAGTTAAAATCATCTGCGAAGAATTTTACGCAACCAACGAAAGAACAAACACAAAATAACTAAAATGGTGTAAATAAAAAAAATAGTTAAAAAACAAAAAAACCCTACTGAAAAAACTTGGATGCATGCATTTGAATATTAAATTATGAAATGAAAATAAAATGGACCCCGCCCGCTTCCAGTACTTTTGTTTAATTTAAAAAGTGCTTGTTTTTTGCTTATCAGTTTTTTCAGTCGGGTTTTTTAGTTTTTTAACTACTTTTTTTTTATTTTTCAGTTCCCGCCTTATTGAAAATAAGTGAAAAAAAGAATGTGTAAATAAAAGTATGTGTGAAATTTCTTGCTATAATATAAAACATCCTATGGCAATGGACAAAAGTGGTTTTTTTATGAGTAAAATATTATTTTGAAATCAGAAGTACAGTTTGAGAGTGAGATTAAAACCCTTTGAAAATTTTACTAATTATTTGCGCAGATTGTATGTACTAATTACTAAAATTTAAATGTGTTCGAGTAAACAAAATAATTAACAAAGGTCAAGCATTGAAATAATAACTCTTATGAATGAACACTATTTTGTAACCCCCTTTAGTCCGATCAAAGTTACGTGTCGCGGGATTCATTCGAAAAAAAAATTACTTATTTAGGTACTACAAACCTCCTGAGAGGTCCGGGCTCCGTTTATATACGATATGAGCATCAAAGCGAGGATGCATGAAATTGAGCGAATTTGAATGATTTCTGAAGACATGTTTATTTTATAATGCGGCCCGTTACGTTATTGGGTTCTGATTTTTAGGTTTGAAAATGTAGATAGGATTTAGATTCATGGCGTCCTTGTAAGAATACGTAGTTATTTTTTTAAAATGGCGTTATGGATATTAAGTGTATATGACTCAAAACCTAAATATTTGATTTCACATAGGCCTGCAAGGGCACTTATAAAACGACAACGACATACACAACGACAACGTCCGCTAGCTCATACCGCATTGAATATATAGCATTTACGCATTGAAGTCGAACATGCTTGCTGTTTACCGAAGTAATTGTTCTTATCGGTGAAGATTGGCCTGACATCCAGAGCAGATTAGAGAATACAAGCTGGAGAATGTCGACTTGAAAACCAGCAAAACTAAAAATGAATACATGTTCTGCGATTTCAGCGGTGCTTCCTTGGGGTCAGAGCGCTAGAAGGCACGTTTTTTCCTCTCTGCTTCGACTTTCAGACTCTCAGTTACCAGTGCAAAGCAATTGCGAACCTAGTAGTATTAAGCACAGAATTAACACTGGATGGATGAAATGGTAGATGGTCACGGGAACAATCTGCGACTCAGCAGTCAGCATTCCCTCTAAACTAAAGGGGAAGAATTATAAAGCAATGGTCAAACCTACTGTCTTGTATGGATCAGAATGTTGGGCCGCAAAGGGATGAATGAAAGGCATTTGTTCAGATGAGAATGCTAAAGGGGGTGTGTAGTGTTACGCGAATGGATAAAATAAACAATGAGTACATTATGTCTGATTGTCTGAATGTCACACCGGTAACTGAAAATTTTTGTGTTAATCGATTGGTTTCGTTTAGGCATCGAAGAGGAATGAGGAAAATGTCGTGAGTAAAGTTCAGAGTTTACTGTGGATGACTATAAGAGTAGAAAAAGACCAAAGAAACGATTTGTGAAGAATCATATTGCAGAAAAGAGGTGTCTGATGAAAAGACAAATATTAGAGAAGTTTGGTTGAGACAGGCCACAAGGCCCCAGGCCTTGGCGTCATAGTGCTCACCTAATATTTAAGGATATTGCTATGCGGTTGATCGACTCTTCGCGTGACCAGAGAGCTGGCCTATTCTTTGGCCAAAGAATCAGCATTGTCATCCAACGTGGGAATACTGCCAGCCTTCTGGGCACTTTTCCTGTTGACAGCAATGTGGACGAATTTTTTGACGCCCTGTAATTCTTCTTTTTTCGATATTTGTATATAATTTATTATAACTTTAGTTCTGTAAATTGTAGTTTGTAGATATTGTAAATAAAACATGATAGAGAAGTTGCACCGACCAAATGCTGCACCCACGCCAAATAAATTAGAATAAGGACAGCAGAATTATGATATTATGTCCCGGGTCATGGTCTAGCTGATATGCAACTGGGTAGACTGGGTATGTGTTAAATATTTTCATCCAAATTCATTCAGCTATGAAATTTAATGAAAAGATTTTTGATTATTTAGACACTGTAATCTTATCTCACACCTAAGTGACTACACAAAGAAAACTTTCTAACTTGATTCAAAAGCTCACAGCTTGCTCTTTCACAACTACCCCCGATAGTTTACCAGTTAGAGAAACACAGTAAAAAGTGCAAACAGAGCTAAATCCTCCGACAATACACGGTGAGAACCGACGATCTAAAGAAAAATAACTTACTACTGCATTTGCCTTTAAAGATTGCGGAACAAATGATGTGAGCGTTCTCGACTTTGAGACTTCACTCGAGTTCTCGAGTTTCGAGTACCTTTCGAGTTACTTTTGAAAAGGAAGATTTTACAATTAAAAACTTTGGGCTTGTTTAATGATTCGAATGCTATTTTATGTTTGAATTGTATCTCTTAAATCGGTTTGTTTATTTATTTCCAGTAAAATGTTTTTTTCCTTTTAAACGCGTATTTATTTTGACTGTTTTAAGTAGTAATTAAAAGATTTTAGTAGAGCAGCTGCTGTCAAAATAAGATAGATAAATATTTCTAATACCATGTAGTATGTAGTGATGATACTACTGCTTCACCATTCTGGCCTCCTGGTAGTTTGTTAGACTTTATTATCTTTGTCTTGGGAGACAAAGACTCCCCTACTCGTTCTTGCCATTTCAATAAAATGATGAATTCCGAAACCTATCGGTTATGAATTCATCATAAATTTCAGTATTCTGGTATGTTTTTCTTCCCAATGATTGAATTAATTATTTTATTTGCTTATGAATTAGTAAACTGCATCGTATGTAGGTAACTGATGGTTTTCATTTTCAATTAGTATAGTCAGAAATCGGGGAACCCTTAATGGGACCGCGATATTGCGGGTTTCAATATTTCCTTCATTTGAACTACCATACTGTATATTGTGGGGGACTGGTGCCTCAGCTAGGCTCATGGCCTGTGTTACAGGACACCAAGATCCCCATCCCTTTACATTTTCACTTTTATAAATTATGCACTAGACGTGCTGACAGCATATTATCTTTAATTAATCAATTGGATTTGAACTGGTTAGTCACCTTTATTTACAGTTTTTCTTACGGAATTCTTCTAGGTAAATATGTTAATATTGATCTGTATTGTTTATCTAAGTGTAACATAAAAAAACGCAGATCAATGGTTTGACATAACAAATCAAATTACTACATTTCAATCATGTCAAAGAATTGTAAATGTATCGTAAGTGTTAAAATGATAAATATGAGGATTTTTTGATGTTTTATCAATTAGACTCCTAAACAAAACGGTGACAACAAGAAATTAAGACACTCATTACTTTTACATCGACGAAATTAATCGTTTCAAACCGAACCATTCTTAAATTCTTATCAACTTTATCGTCGCTTTTCAACGTCTCCCGAAGCCTAAATTGACCTAAGTCTCAATAATTTCTATTCACGAAATGCTAACAAAAATCCATCTTAGTTCTTTTTCTTTGGCAAGGGTCATGAATCATTCTGCCTCTGGGCAGTCCATTGAGTAGTGCGTTTGAGACAAGACAAATATCCTACTCGTGCCATTAATCCTTCTAATCTTGACAGAAAACCTCCGGGGAATTATATAGACGGCGGTGTGAAGGTATTTATCAAATCTCGGGCAGCTACACTGATTCGAGTTGCTTGCTTAATGATATGACGATGTTGTTATTGTTTCTGCGCGATGAAGCTGTAACAAAAAGTTCAGCTTGATTTTAGAATTATAATTAAAGTGACAGACGGTTTTTTCATACATATTAATTATTATGACGTTGCATACACACACAACTTTGCGCATTACCTCATAAATCATAATCAAAAAGTCGTTCCAAGTAGTCAGTGAACCGAAAATTTAAAAATTGGTCTTCCCAAGAGGTAGGTATCGTATTAGTACTAACTGGGTTGTGGAGGTCAGATCGGCAGTCGCTTCATGTAAAATGCTGGTATTCAGCTGCATCCAGTCTGACTGGTAACCGACTCCAAAATGGTTGTGAAAAGGCAAGGCAGATGATGAATGCGTAATTATTATGAGGATATCAGTCAGTAATTATTAAACTGCAGGGTTTCCGTTTAGGAGCACTTAGGGTTCACTAACATTATATGGCTCCGAAAACCTATAAATAATCGCCATGCCAATGCTCCTGTGCCCCCTTACTCACTGCGAACTGGAAATTTGGCAGTTTTTCATTGACCTTGACCTACTAAAATAATAGAATATTTAATCGGGAACCTATTAATAAATTCGAAACGTTGACAGTTATTCTTTGATTTTGAACTCGTTGGGGTTTGACAGTTTATTTAAAGCAAATTATTCGGTTAACTGAACAAACAAAAGGCCTAATCCGTTGGGAAGTCTTAGAAACACAAAGTGTAAAATCATTCCCAGCGTATTTTCGAATTGCCTCACGGTCCACTATGTTTTTAGATATTTTTGATATTGACGCCCTTTTGCTGAAAACCCAATTCTATCTACTCATGTTTATTCATCGGATCCAGATATTATATAGTCAGCCCTATAAATGTTTAAAAATAAACATTTTTGTGGTGTCGAGAACAATAATTTATAAAGTAGGATTTTATGAGGCTTTATTTTATTATTATTTGTTGCTACATGGCAGAATCATTCTGTCCGTCTGTCTGTCTGTCCGTCCGTATGTCACAGTCGTTTCATTTCGAGACTGTTGGCAACACATAGTTGGAATTTGGACAGCAGGCGTTGTCTACGAACCGTTACACAAACTTGCTGTGGAATTACGTTTTTTTTTAAATTATATTTCCATATATATATAATATAACAAAGTATGCTGTGTCTCTCAAAAAGTGATATCGAGGTTCTTATTACACTTGTTTGTTTTAGTCGATGTTTGTAATTTCTAAAGTAACAGATACTTAACAGTTCTGAAAAGATACACCTAGGTTTGTAAAACGTAATGTTTTTTTTTAATGAAATTAGGTTTTGATATCTAGCTTTCAGATTGTTTGTATTTTAGGACTTTTTGATAAAACTGCAGCAGTAACTCGTTTATCATTAACATACTAAAATCAAAAGCTTAGATGTTGAGATACATTACTAAATATTGTATGGTGCTATGGAACCATAAGTGTGCTAATCCGACTCGCACGTACTTAGCAGCACAGAAATACCTATTTATTCTGTGTTTAAAACATGATTAACAGATTTATAAATTGAAGTTATTATAACTCCTGTAATGATTGTATACATGAATCTCCTGTAATGATTGTTTGTTGTGTACATAGTTGGCAAAAAAATAACAATTTTGGCAAAAATACTTTAATTTGAAAATACATCATTCTTAAATTTCTATCTCTTGGCAGAGACTCCTTTAACCACTGACCACAACAGCAGTTGAAAATGAAATATTTGAACTAAATATAAATACAATCTAACTAACAGCTACAGTCAGGGAAACATTAAGTGATACCATTTACTACCGTTGGGCACAATAAATCTTCTTTACAGGATACAAACAGGAGAACATGAATACTCAAATGAGTAGGTATTCAATACATTGTATTAGAACTGTTTTACTACGCAGTAAACTGCCAAAATTAAATATTACATGGAGTTTGTAATTTATATGAAAGTTTTGTTAGAAACTAGTCGTTTTCTACGGTTTCACTCGTATTCAGGAGAAACTATTTCTACTATAGGTAGATAAAAGTATTCTGTATGTTAATCTGAAGTCGTTTGTGCGCGATTTGATAAACAAAACCCGAATATTTACATTAAGGATAAGTAGGATTTTAGTGCTAAGTTAGTATTGAGATGATAGTCACCGTTAACTAAGCCACCACACGTTTTATGCATCTTGATAACACATCATCACGCTTGTAATCACCGAAGGGGTTAAAATAGGGACAAAGGTATTACTAATATTCCACCTACATTCCACCTTTAGGTCTCATGACATGAAATATGGGGCAAACGAGCATACTGCTATCAATTGGTTACAAATCAAGACTTCGTGGTTTGAGAAAAACTCATGGCCCAGCCCGGGTATTGAGGATAGAACCACCTGCTAGCCGTTGCACTTGCGGCCACTAGACCAACGCGACAGTCAATGATTTCTTTGTAATAATTATGGTATTTTAATGTTTATGACACAAACAAAAGCACAAAAAGTGATTTTAATTTATAATAATTACTAGCGAACCTGTCAGACGTCGTCCTGCCCAGACAGCTGCGCCACCTACCGGGTCCACTTGTAAATCTAAACCATTCTCGAATTCACTTGAACACACTTGAAAATCGGTCCAGCTGTTTAGGAGGAGTTCAGTGACAAACACACGTACCTATAGATAAAGATAACCAAATATTACCGTATACGGCCGATCCGGATTCGAGAAAGTGAAATATTAACCGAACCTATTCTGCTGAATACATATTAAAACGTGTGGAAAATAAAAATACTCCCATTATCACACCAGACCAAAAAAATACAACCGCATGAAACATATCACGAAAAAAGTACCAACAAAACAAGAAAACAGGCCTCCATTTTGTTATTAGAGACGTTTATGTGTGCCTATGTTATGTAGATGTGCTCCTTATGCATGCACATTGGTAATGAGTCTCCACTGTAGCAGATAGAAGGCATGGGATAATTTCGCTAGGACAAATAAAACTCCTATTCTTTTACTACTGGACTGCCGTTTTATTCACTGGGGAAGAGAGGTTTTCATGTGATCGTATTAAACTAGGTTTCAAGATTTATAAGTCTACCTTCGTATTTTTTCAATGAAATCAAATATTTTATTTCACACTAGCGGACGTTACGCGGTTTCACCCGCGTAGTTCCCGTTCTCGTGGGAATACAGGGATAAAAAGGAGCCTATGTCACCCGGGGATAGTGTAGCTTCCCAACGGTGAAAGAATTTTTCAAATCGGTCCAGTGGTTTCAGAGCCTATTCGTTACAAACAAACAAACAAATCTTTCCTGTTTATAATGTTAGTGTAGATAGGCCTACAATAAGTGCTTACACTTATTATAAAACAAAGAAAACGGTGCACGGTACGGGTTGGGCGTCACCGAAAACCGACAAAAAACTCCATTGTTAGGTACTTTTTTAAAATGATTTGGTCTCACAATATAATCATGTCGGAGCATTAGTATCAGGTTATCATCATCTGCATAGCCCCTTTTGTGTTTTTTTAGCGTCGGGTAAGAGTTTATAGGTAAAACTATCTGACCCCCACAAAAAAAATGACCCTCACAAGCTACAACTCAGTTACTACATAACATGATACGCCCGTGCCAATACTGGTGGTTATACTTTCTGACTACAACTAGTAATAACCAAGATGTGTCTTAAATAGTAGATCAACAATAAAAAACCAAAATGATGATAACGTACTCTGTCGAAAATGGCCTTTCTGTTGTCATAAAAGAAAACAACTGTAAAAAAAAAATAACACCATGTGATTTTGTAGAAAACTCTACTATAAATCTCCAACCCGTGTCAAAATGATCTCAAAGTGACCCTAAAGTTGTCGTTACCTGCACCTTCCATTAACTGAGAGTAATTAATTCGTGTCGTAGGCCTAGCTCCGGAAGTTGTAGTGCAGTGTGTATATTTCCTGTCATCAAGCGAGCCAGTGTAGCAACTAATTTCATTAGACGCTGGATTTAGGACAACGTCATATGGAAGGCAGAGCGCAAGCGACACACGACGTATCGTGACGTAACTGAATTATGATGTCGTATTTTGTGTACGTGTGACGTCTTATTAGCTGACACGGAGTCTCTATTTATGCCCAATTGATGGAATTTTATGCACAAGTCTGCGTTCGCCCTCCGGGGGTGACAGGCATGATACTATGTTGCCATGAGGCAAAATTAAAGTAGAATTCGAAATTACTGTTCGTCACAAGGACAACATGCACAGGAAAAATATATGGTTAAGATAGGGTAAAGTTACAACTAGTACAACATTCAAATAAATAAAATAAGGATACCTACAATTACTGCTGCTAAGGTGCAATATGCTATTTTGTAAATAACCCTCCTTTTATTAGTTTAAGTTAAGTAAGGGCCACTAACTAGTTTAAGTTCCTTTTTATAGTGTGACAGTATAAACATCACTTTATTATAAACAGCCACTAAAATTACTTAAATAGCAAGCATATTTACATTATACAAATTAGATTTTTACAGAAATAGGTTGCATTTAATCAAGGAATGTTTTTGATAAGCTTTCACAGAACGCGTTCACAGACAGCTTGATATTCTACCACCAAAACTCCTCTGAATAGTGAAAATGTTTCGAGTGATAGGATGCTGCTTTTTTATGCTTTTTTCAGGTTTTTTACGAATTCACAGCGAATTCGGTTTATTTTTGTCATTGCAGATATCTGCCACGGTTCACCACTTCCACGTAACTACTTCACAACTTTCAATGCTTTGTTCGCCTCTCCACTGCTATCGCTTCGCTTTCAATGAATAGAAAGCCGGTTCATTATTAATTCTGTTTTAGGTTAACTGTGGTTTTTGATTCGTACTAACTTAGGTCAAGTTAAGTTTGAGATGAAGTTAATATTCATCGCTTATTAGAAGTAGTCGTAAACGTTTAAACACCAAAATTAATAGGATACGGTATACCAAAATTAGTAGTATAGATTTAGACACTGTGTCTAAATATTTGTGTCTATCTGAAAAATAGAAGAATAGTGACAGGTCAATCCGATATAAGGGATTGTTTCTTTTTATATATCAATAAAGATCTCTAATATCTATTATAAAGTTGACCTCAATTAGATTAACCCTAAAATCTCAAATAATTACACACATACATACATACATACATACATTATTATAGTTGCTAGGTAGTTAAAGTGAACAAAATGTATTTATTACGTACTTAGTACACTTACCATCAGAAATCGCATTCAGTCTCTTAAAACATAATTTTCCCTACGTTTACAGTGAAACGATTCTAAACTCTATTGCTGACTTTGTTTACCCTCCAGCGCACTCAGGTAGATCGTAAGCCTATCAGAAGTGGTTCAGTGATGATGTTTACACTTCCCGTCATCAGCCGGCCGAGTGGCTGGACAATTCAATTAGACGAGCGATTAATCGGGCACCGTCAATCCAAAACGGGTTTTGTAAAATATGGCGAGAGTTCCATGGACGTTATTTTGTTTTGGGCTGATGATTATTTTGTGCCGGTAGACATTATTATTCTGCGTAGATTTTTCCCAATTACTTAAAGGTCAGTTTACAGTCTAACCGTGAGCAGCGGAATACCAGTATTTTACATGGAGCGACTGCCTATCTGACCTCCACAACCCAGTTAGTACTGGTTGTTGGAATTTCGGGCCACTAAATAGGATAAAGTATGAAATTTATATCTATATTATAAGTGCGAAAAAAGAGAAGAGGAAGTTTGAAAGGGGCAAAAGAGGAAAGGCAGTCGTCTGACTTGGTATGGATATGTGATGAGGAGTGATAGAATACGGCCATGTGACTAATGAGTGAAGAATATAAAGGTTGATGTCTGATGAAGCGTGAGAGGTTAGAAACCAAATAAAAGATACAGATTTTGTAAGGAAAAAAAAGGTAAGGAAATGTGTAAGGAATTGTATGAAAAAAATGCGTTGTTGCGGACCCAATATGGAACGAGGGCAGCAAGATGAAGATATTTACGGTCTTTAACTTCTTTGAAATCCCATAATTTTATGGGATTTACAAAGACGTCAAGCTTTTTTAAATCAACGTATAACGATTTATTATAAGCTAGCGGACGTAACGCGGTTTCACCCGCGTAGTCACCCGTTCCCGTGGGAACACAGGGATATTTGGTTATTAGTATATATTACTCAGGGTGAATGTAGCTTTTTAATGGAGAAAGAATTTTTGAAATCAGGGCAGTCGTTTTTGAGTTTATTCATTACAAACATACACACAAAAATACAAATCTTTTCTCTTTATAATATTAGTGATGAAGTGATGATGAGAGTTTCAGTGATATTTTCCTGATATTTTATTTGAATTAGTCAAACTTTGACTGCCAAAAGAAATACCAGTTGCCTAAAAATCCAAGTAACCAAAAATTATAAAACATTAAAATGTTTTTATAATAAAATAATGTAATGAAGTAGAGACAATGCCAGTACCTATTCGGTATTTTAAAGTGTGTGTGTGTGTGTGTGTGTGTTTGTGAGTCTTGTGTTAATAACATAAATGCTTAGAAAAGATAAGTCTTATCTTATATGATGGAAGTTTTCTCAAAAAACGTTTTATCTTTGCGCTATTTATAATAGTAACACCAATTCCCTCCAGCAGCAAAAGGAAGATATTTCTTCTAGTTACTAAAACAATGAATAAGTTAAGTATAACTCTCTACTGGAAACTTGTAAATAATAATAATAGTCTAAGCATTACTGTAATTATCACATATAGCGTGTATAGTATGGTACTCCACGTTCACAATAGTTTCCGACATCAAATGTAGCCAAACTAATTAAGATACAGGTAGGATTAATCGACTAAAGAGACCCCTAATGGCTTATGTTTGTTTGTTGTTGGGGACTTCTTTATCGCTGTATGGATTCGTCTGGATGTATTAACTTCATCATCAACCTGTGTACTCAATAAGAGGACCTTTTTGTAGTCCATTTGAATAAATAACGTAAAATGAACTTATTATGTTTGATTCATTGCAAAGAAAACATATTTCTAGATTTAGATAATCATGTTGGCTCATCAAAGTTTGTTACTTCCCTTTACTCTAGAAAACACATTGTTCTATTATTATAATCTACTAGTTTGGCGTACATAATTTCACATCCAACGTAAACATTATACCCTACACACCGTGTTATTACAGAAAGGTTTACATTTACTGACTCAACTTGTATAAAAGTTCATCATCTTTACTATCGCGTATAACAAGTTACATAAATGAATAAAATGTCCAGAGCATCTTTATGATGTTCCAAACGCACGGGGATTGCGTAAGACTTTGTTTTACGGGATCCGAGTATTCTCGGAATTTACGATACCGTACCCTTGACCGAAATTACACGATACAAAAAAGCTTTATGTCCAGTTTGACGCAAGCCACCTGTTTGTGAAACACAAATATGATTTTGCAACGGAACGATAGCCAACCATTGTATTTTAGGTCCCACATTGTTTAACTAATCTAGTTTGATTAACGCTCCCGTTTGTTGTTTCAGGCAGTCCGCCGATGTAAACACAAAGTCGAAATGAGATGAGTATGCGTGTGGCGTGGGCCAGGTGGTACTGGATCGTTATATTCACGACGTGTGCCGCGAGGACCGCCAGCGACTGGCTCGACTGCGCCCACATCTCCACCTGCAAGTGCAAATGGTCCTCCGGCAAGAAGACCGCGACGTGTGCCTCCGGAGACCTGCGCCGCCCGCCAGCTCTCTCATCTGACATACAGGTTCTCGACCTGCACGACAATCCTCTCAGGAACCTACCACAGGAAGTTTTCGCCAGCATTGGCCTCCTCAACTTACAACGAATAAACCTGCGAGCGACCAGCCTCAGGTCCATACACCCTGATGCGTTCTTAGAACTTAGAATATTAATAGAAGTTGATTTAGGAGACAACGATCTGTCCCATCTCCCGAGGGACATATTCAGAGGCAACGAAAGATTACGGCTAGTTGTCCTTAGCAACAACCCTTTGACGACGCTCATAGCGGATCAGTTCCCACCTTTACCGCATTTCCGAATGCTTTTGTTAGATGGATGCAGATTAAGGTCGATACACACAAACGCTTTGAGGAATTTAAAGTCTTTAGAGACTATCGATTTGCGTAGGAACCAGCTTACATTTCTCCGTTTGATCACGTTTTCTTTGCCTGCCTTGAAGACGGTCTCTTTGTCCGGTAATCCGTGGAGATGTGACTGTCGACTAAGGGAATTCAAGGACTGGTTTCTGGAAAGCAAGTTGGGTACAGAGGATTTGCTTTGTGTAGAACCTTCCACGCAAGCCGGAAACAAGTGGCGACACGTTTCGGGTGAGAGCATGTCGTGTCCGCCTGAAATAAAATCAAGTACTCTAGTCGTCAGAGCTGAAATTGGATTACCTACTTCGTTCGGATGCTGGGTGCATGGAGTACCTAAACCTAAAGTGACATGGCTTTTCGATGGTGTCGATGTACATAATAGTTCAGTGGATTGCGATATGGAAGAGACAGAGACGAGTGTCGAAGACGACTCGGAAGATAGAGTGCCGGGTAGTGTAAGATGGGTCAACGTGACCCTTTTGAATGTGACGTCAAGTGCGGCCGGGGAATGGACGTGCGTAGCTAGAAGTGTGGCGGGTGAGGCGAGGGCTATTATAAGTCTTGTTCTGCCGAGGTCACAGACAGCGACCGCTCGAACAGCACCTGGGATCCCACATTTATTAGGAGTCGTTTTTGGAGCGCTAGGCATTCTAGCAACTCTTGGTTTTATTGGGGCAGTGGCCTGTTGGCATCTCAGGAGACGAACGGTTCCACCGAGCAGAAGTTTCACTGACCAAGAAAAACGACTTATAGATGCATCTGTTGTCGTTAGTTGTGACCGATCTATCGGTGATATGGCCTCACCGTGTGATTTTGAAATGACGGAACGGATGTCAGATGAGCCTCCTAGAGGCTGTGGCTTTGATCCAGTTCATATAACTATAGAAGGTACACCGGGTGCGTTTCCGCCGCCACCTGCGGAGTTTGCGGTGCCTGTACCTTACGGCAACATATTCATATCTGTCCAAGTAGCTAGCCGAGGAGAGCCTGCGAAGTACCCTGATTTGTTAAGTGGTGGCGCAACGCTACCTCGAAGGAATAGGACATGTTGCGCCGCTGCTCCAGCTTACGATAACATGGGCCCCAGAGTGACCGCTACAGGCAGCTCCACTTGGTCACTACCAGGAGCTAGCACGGACAATATTGAAGTATCAGAGACACCAGTTCTGACCTTACCGCCCCCACCACCCGAGTTCGTCTCCCTTTAGCCCAGGCCTCTGGTACTGGACGCCTCAGCGCTGAGGTGACCTGGTACCCGGAAACCCGCAGTCAATTAGACTATTCCCCAACTTAATTGTACTTTATGATAATTTCAAAGTGATTATTAATTTAATTGTAAATAGTTATAACGCTAAGACATGGACGATGTGTGACATCTGTGAGGTAAATACGTAAGATTGTTATCAATATTAATATTGTAATATTGCATTTAAAGTGAACTTGTTGATACGTTGGGTAATGAATTGAGAGCGAATAGTCAACCTGATTTGTACCCTAGACATTCTTTTTATGTATTTCGAGTAAGCGTCTTCCTATGCGTGGAATATATGGACAGAGTTTTTCAGCCATATTTGACTGGAAATGATTCTTGGTTTTATCATAATTTTGTCACAATTTTTTTTACCATGCTTACAAAAATATCTTAGACCTAGAAATTCCAAAGCGTATATTTAGTACGAGACATTGCTTTTTAAAATATTATTTTGTTCTTTAGTTACACAGTTCAAAAAAAGTAAATTGTATTCAAACATTTTCAGTCTCATTAAATTAAAAATTCCATATCAGCATTGCTGTATCCAGTTTATGGTAGTATTTAAATAATTCCCCAACGAAATTCATGATGAAAACAAATGAGAGAAGACATTCAGTTGACACTTGTGTTACTGTCCGTATATTCCAGCTGAACTTTTGTAAATAAAGTATTGTTTATTATACAAACTTCCCAAACATAAGACTGACCCTTTTCTCTTATTTTTCACCTCTTTATAACTTTAACATAAACGCTGTGTACCACCTAGTCGGCCAGAATAGCTTCTAAATATTTTTTCTTTCAAAGCAAAAATATCTAATGTAAAGGAAAATAAACCGATCAAGTGAAATGATGTCGTTTTATTAGTGTTGCCTCTCGGAACAGTTTCTTTTATGATCCATTATTTTGGTTCATATACCTATGTCTTTGTTGGCTGATATTATTTGGTAGTTATTTTCTAAAGGCCTATCTTCTTGTGATTGTAACAACACGATTTTATCTACCGGATTTCTGTTATAATCTGTGAATGAGGAAATATATTAGTGGGTTTTTGTATTGTTCTGGGGAGAATATTTTCTTAGGATTTAGAGATAAAATGCTTAGAATAATTATGTTCATCACTTTCTTAATCGGCTTGGACAAAATGTATTTTCTTTTTCAATCCTTCGACGACAATAATGCGAATATTTAAATATGATTAATTTTTGAGTAAGAGTTATAATATTTAACTACATTAATTGTCAAAAATGTTCCTGGTCGAGGAATTTTTTAGATTACACAAAAGACCTTATAACTTTGTATCGCTCAGTAAAAACTTCTGCTTAGTAATAAAAAAAATTGTTATATTTTTTTTGAACCAACTCTACCAATCTGTGCAATATTAAGGGTGTAAAAGTAACCCTTAACGCAAACGAAAGGTACTTGTTCTCCCCACTACTGCGATCATTTTTTTACTATTCAAAGCATCCACTAACACAATGTTCTAAGAGTGCTACATTGAGTTTTAGTGATTTTTGACCCCAATAAAAAAAGACATTTTTGCGTAGGGGTACTTAGTTTGATGTACAGAATGCTTGGTTGACGTATGTGTGAAGGGTTAATTTACACACTGTTTATTTCGGTGATTGAAGTTACATTTAAAAATCTCTACGAGAGGAATTGACCCACACTGGGCCCGCCTGTTGGATCACAATTCATCACGCGGGCAGTTGGTAGGTAGATGTCAGATGTCTCCGTCGGGGCTGCGAATTGTTCGAAAGAGATACCGCGACCTCGACACAAAGGGCTTAGATGGAACATAGATGGGAAGAGTCATTTGATGATTTCCCACCATTCAAAAAAAAAAAGATGTTTCCGTATTTTTTATTTAAGGGCAAGCCAACTTACTCAGTGTTTTCCTTCTCCGTTTTGAGGGCAGTGCTGATGAAATGGATAACAAAAATTAATGCTCCTGCCTGGCTTCGAAGCCACAGAGCTGCACACTCGGTCGCAACTGTTATTTTTCACTTCATCCTCTGGAAATACTTTTAATTATTTTAAATCATTCTAAGTAATTAGTAATGTAGCTGGTACAATGCTTATGACAAACATCGTAACATATATACACTCTGTCAGAATGGTGAATGATAATTTGCTTTCATTTTCAGCACTACACAACACAAGTATACACTCTAAACGAGTTCTTATTAAAGTTCGTACCAAGTTGTAATGTCGGGTGCATAGTTCAGCCATGAAACTCGGCTACATAAAGAGTGGGTTAATTCTAGTTAGTGTAATACGACCGCACTATTACACCGCTGCATGATTCATGCTCCCCTGGTACCCGTATATTCTGTTGGTGGCACTTAGCAGTTATGGGGTAAGTAGGAATGTTAGTTACTGTTACTGGAACGAAGCCTCGTAATGTAACATCACAAAAAATAGAGTGCTTGTGAGCAGACTAACTTATTACTTTCTCTCCAATTTTACAAGACGTAATTTCTCTTTGAATAACGGCTATTGTTTTTATAATTGTACAATGTATCTGATTCGATTTTTCCGAAATTACTCAAACAAAGTACAAGTAATGTCTTGTTCCAACCACTATTTATCTAGTTTTTAATGCTCTAAGTAGTATTTCAGCACTACTTATTTGTACTTGACGTATCCCTTTACGTTCTTGATCGTAAAGTACCGACGACAAAAAATATCTTGGGTCGTTTTTGTGACTACATTTTACGAGCTCACAGAATTTGATAGGTTTCTAATATAAATGATCCTCAATCAACATAAAAAGTATTTTATCTAGGTTGTGTTACAAGTCTGACTCTCAGTGATATCTGTGAAATATACGTTTCACCGGCTAAATCATTTACGCGGAATAAATTGATGAGACTTATACAGTATTTTAGTTTGAACGAGGGACATATTGAAACCTGCTATAGGGAATGTTTACATGATACTAATATGAACAAAAGAACACTGATAAATAACAGACAGAATCATACTTCGGAAAAGTCTCGCAAACCTTGCGTTAATCACAGAAAATGGGCGCAGATCTATGAATTTTAGGTGTAATCCTTTTTTCCTTCATATTTTAAAACTGGTGTAAGACAATGGCAAAAAAAACGTTTACAAAAAAAAAGGGCAAAAAATAACTATAACTTGCATGCTCTCCAGATCTCACTTTATTAGTGAGATCTGGAGAGCATGCAAATTAAAGCTATAGTTATTTTACATATTAAGGACGAGAATGGAAAACTGAATTCTCTGCTTCAATATGTCCCGCGTTCAACATAACACCCTCTATATAGACGGTTATAAACTATTCTTTAAATGCACCATTTTATTAGTAACGAAACGTGAGTGCTGTTTCATTGGATGTATAAGATGGGTTCAGTAATGGCCAGCATACTTGGAGTCGATCCATGAACAAATTTCATTGAAAAACATCAAACTATTATCAACTCATTTTAAGTTCTCCAAGAATCTTAAAGTCCTAACAACGCAAGGCTTACCACCCCAATTACCCTTTGAAAGAGTCACCTTTGAATATACCGACATACCAACACATGTATTAGGGTCGCAGAAATCCATGGAGCGAGATATTAAGGGGAGGAATGCTCCCGACATTCCCTTGGGACCAAATGTTGGCGACAGGAGACACAAGGCCGTAAGAAACAATGTTATAAAAATAATATATGGCAAATGGCATTTTGTTTTTGTTTTCATGGTTGGGGTGTAAGTAGTTGCATGATCGAGTCCGTACCATTACATATTTCTTGATAATATGGTTTTGAAGTGACTAAATCTATAGTTGTTTTATACCATTATATTCTCAAATAACTTAATAACTTTGGCTTGTGGAAAATCATCAAATAACCCCTCTCGCTCTGTACTGACTAAAATCTACCCATTTCCCTTCTTAGCCCTTTAAGTCGATTTATTTTTTCCGACGGGCGTCGGCCCTTGGCCCATTCCATGTTACTAACATCTCTTTGAGGCGCGCGTAAGACACGAACGCGCCGTCCACATGGCCTGTCGTAGTCATAAGACGGAGGGACGGCAAGTTTGTCCATCACTCACCGTCCACAGACCCGCCTCTACGGTGGCCGGAACGCCTCCCGCGGCGGCTGGGACGAGAGGTTCTCACCCTCTCACGTCCCGCCACCTCCTTCGCTAGCATCACTGCTTTGCAGAAGGAAGCGACGGCGTCCCATTCCTCCTCGCCCCAGACCATGGCTTGCACCACAGCCAGACGTGAGAGGTCGCGTCGCCGATAGAGGTCGCCGACGCCGATGCCTAAGCGGTCCTTGAGTCAACATCTCCTGAGGATGTCCAGTGGAGCTGAATTACGAATTTCCTGCATATGGAGCGGTGCTGCATCCTGCATTCAAGCCTATCATTTCATGTCATCAAATTTGACAAAGGAATCCCTGATTCTGTAACTTATTGTTTAACTCTTATACATATAAAAAACATGAAAAAAAATAAAGAATGTAGGTAGATTGTTACGGACTTCCAAAATAATTAAGTTATAAGTGATTTGAGCACTTTTAACTTTTAGTTTTATTCTGTATTTTGAATATAATTTACATAACCAGCAAATAAATTCTTTTTACATTTCTCTATTTTCATTGCGTGTATCGTAGCCAAGAAAATCAGTACCCAGTTATGGAACACAAGGGGATGCTGGCAACCATCTTCGGCTGTTAAAAGACTTGCAAGGTAAGACTACTTTTGTCCCCGTGCGGCGGAATCACTAAACGTTTTGACCAAATATTTAGATACGGTAATTAAAATTAAACGTAAGGAAAGTTTAAATTCAACAAAATAAATTAATTTATTAGCCCAAAACCAAAAAAACGATACAAATATATCAACGGAGGAGCACTTTTGGCTAACTCGTAAATTGTTTAATCGTTCGTTTGCTAAACAAACATTCATTACCTGGTGTAAACGCCAAAACAATTCGTTTTCTGTATTATCTGTTTGACCTTTTTTAGATTTGGGGCAATCAATTTGGGTAATAAATTATATATCGAGTATTGCTTATCTTTAAAAAAAATACATTTATGGATGAAATATATTTGGTGCACTCACACGATACGGTTATTCGTACACCACCAAAAGTTATTAATTTACTTATTGCTGCTACAGTATTCTGGTGGAAGTCAAATGACATCGAAGCAGGTTTGAGATGAGATACTAGTGCTTGAATTAAATCTTCTATCCCCTTGTGCTTACTAAACGCCCGTCTGCGGTATGCCATAATCTTATATTTATCCATAGAGTGGCAGAAGATATTGACCAACACAGCGCAGCATATAAAGTCTTGAACAATGATGACGAAGTATCTAAATTGACCAAAACAGTTGTAGCGAGTGTCCTTCCTTGAATCTAAGTGTGATGACACTTCTAAATATCTTTTAATATTTAGGTCAAACGGCGCCATTTCAAATTGTACTCAGTTCATGTTTATGTTTTCGTCCCTTCCTCCAAACGGGCGTTTGATTCCTCCAATGGCCATTTAAGCTTCCGAAATCACCACCGTTTGGAAATTACATTCGAAGTCTTAAACCCGAGCCATTCGGCGTCATTACCAGTTGTAGAAAAATTATCTCATTCCCGTTCAAAATGAGGTCGTAAGCTGAAGTTCTATATAATTGAAATCATTACAGAAAAGCGGCCGTTGATTCCTCCAAATGGCCGGATTTATGATGGTTGAAACCCAGTCCGTTTTCCTCCACGCGTACAACGACTCGTTTATATAACGAACGATGCGGCCGCGGGATGCGAACCATTTTTGTTACTGCCCCGATACCCGCATTGACATTCACAGTGTAAAGTGTGTGTGCAATAAAATTCGTATTCATTTCAATCTAGCTGACAGTTATATAAAAAACAGACACGAACCAACCGAGCAACAGAGCTTCATCTTGAATACAGTCCGCTAATAAACATTAAACAAGTTTTGGAAGATTTCTCTATTCCCTAAATCGGACAAAAGCGTCTCTTCAGAAATCTTTATACCATAATCTAAGCAGATATACCCTATCAAAGCAAAACCTACTCAACCACGAAAAACGAACAACATTATTTATACCAATACGCCGCTTCGTTCGCTTAAATGTAAATCGCAAGGTGAATCCAACTTTGAAACTGTTTTTGGTCTAAATCTGGATTTAAGATAGGATCTAAGTTTGTGTTTGTAACTTGGTTCTGGATGGTAATGTGAGTCTAGACCTGCTTTGCAGTAAGTATGCCTAGAGTTTATTAGGTTTGAACTTTTAACTGGCTTAGGGGCCCTGTTTATATTAATGTTAGAGGAAAGTCACCAAATATGAAATAGTATCTTAATATGGAATACCTTCATTTCTCTAAGACTATAAGTATGAAACGCAACACTCGACCATCTTCTGTTCCATTCGGTCTACTAACACGTACGTGGTGCAATAGACCGAATGGAACAGAAGATGGTCGAGTGTTGCGTTTCATACTTATAGTCTTAGAGAAATGAAGGTATTCCATATTAAGATACTATTTCATATTTGGTGACTTTCCTCTAACGTGCAATCCCGGAGGCTGAAGAGTAAGGTATACAGAAGTTACTGTACACATTAGTAGCTAAATAATATGCGTGTGGAACGACCGGTCAGCGAAAATAAGTTACGTTTTCTTTACAGTCTAGGTGACTGATTGAAAATCACTTTTAAATTTTGCTAAGAGTATTATTATTTCTTTAATTTTTTTTAAACAAGTTTTGGTCAGTGGGTCGTCTTAGGGGTTTGTACCTTTTTACCCGACTACGGTGAGGCCCAAAAGGAGGGTTAAGTGTTTAACGTGTATGTATGTATGTCCGTTTCTTTGTTTCCTCATAACTCCTGAAGGGATGAAGGGATTTGAATAAAATATACGTCGTTAGATTCGTCTTGATGGTGCGAATAAAAATATACAACACTTATATGTTTATAGGAAATTCAAAGTGAAAAATCCTATAAACAAACACAAAAGTTAAATCATCAGCGAAGAATTTTACGCGACCAACGAAAGAACAAACGCTAAAGAATTAAAAAGTTGGAAATAAAAAGAAGTAGTTAAAAAACTAAAAAACCCGACTGAAAAAACCGAAAAACAAAAAAAAACAAGCAAATTTAACAAAACTTGGAAGCAGGCGGGGTTCATTTAAATAATTAATGATGAAATGAAATTAGAATGGAACCCGCCTGCTTCCAAGTTCTGTTTAATTTAAAATGTTCTTGTTTTTTTTTTGTTTTTCAGTTTTTAACTAGGTACTTCTTTTTATATATATTTCTTACAAAAGTAAACCATAAAAAAAAACATTAAAAAATATAAAAAATTGTAGCCCACCGGTAACAGGATCACTCACGTGTTGGTCGAGGCTCTTGGCAATTAAGCCATTGCAGCATTGGATTACGTCTTGAGATATAATATTTTATCGCTCCTGGTGCATTTTGTACGTGACCGTTCACACTGTGCTATATTACAGCAGCATTGGCTCGAACGACTGTCGATACAATGATCGCTGAGTTAAGTGTATACTTATTAGTGCCCTGGAAGTCTTAACTGTACGATTAACCTGTAAGTTAGACTGTTGTCTACATTACGATATTTTGGTTCACAGACTCTAGTCGTCTTAGAGTTGTAAATCGATTGTCTTAAATCGATTGTACTTCAAATGTTTAATACTTGTTCAATATCAATGGTTAATCCATTACTAAAAAAAAAGCTTTTCTTTTTGTCTAAAAATATAAAACTTTTTAATTTGATTACCAGTTCTGAAAAAAAGATAGTTATATTTTTTATTCGACTATTAACAGCGTTGGATACACCGGAAATTACTTTTCCATCAGCATAGAAACTTCGATAATAGCTGAAAACATTTCAGCACAGATATAACAGCTCGATATAAAACATCAATAGGATAGCATGCAGTAACAAAAGCAAACAAAATAAAAATCCATATTGGCAATAAAAGTGCGTAGTCAGCTTAATGTTGCGGTAGTCGAGAGCTATTCAATGCTATGGGCCATGAGCTTTTGTCCACTTCAAAATGGCTGATGGACATGACATGTAGTTAATGACTGATAATCATGACACAATAAGCATTATTTTGCATTTGAGATTTCATCATCTGCCAAGTCTTTTCCAAACTATGTTTGGTCGGCTTCCAGTCTTACTAGATGCAGCTAAATACCCGTATTTTACATGGAGTGACTGCCTGTCTGATCTCTAAAACCCAGTTGTTACTGGATAACACGCACCCCTTGATAAAACTGGTTTTCAGAGTTTCGGACCACTAGCTACCTTTAATGACTTGACTTTTGACGACACGGTTGGCGCAGTGGCTAAGCGATTGGACTGCTGCGCTGTGTGTCGCGGGTTCGATCCCCGCACGGAACTAATGTATGGCCTACAGATAGTTGTTCCGGGTCTGGGTATTTGTGTATGTGAATTTAAATGTTTGTGAACGCCCCTACGATACAGGAGAAATTCCTAGTGTGGGGACAACGTTTTTAAAAAAAAAATGACTGTCAATAATTCACCAATGTCATCCGGGACTAACGGTTTATAGTGCTTTTCGAGGCACAGAGAAAACTAAAATGTAAACGAATGCCCCCATGGGAACTGGGCGTGAGTTTATGCACCTATGTATGTTGAAATACAAAAATATTATGATATTACAATATCGAAGCTTTCGGAATCGGGATAGTTAGAAAAAATCAAGTAAATTCTTCTTTTTAGGGTTTCGTACCTCTATAGGAAAAAAAAGGGTTCCGACCCTTACAGGATCACTCGTGTCTGTCTGTCTGTCCAACCACCCCCCCCCCCCCCCCCCACCATCATCGAGTATCATCGAGAGGTCAAAATTTAAAAAATATATAGAAAATTTAAGTTAGTTCAACACATAGATTACAGGACAAACTTATAAGAAGTCTATGGTGCTAAAATAATATGGAAAATCTCTCAAAATCTACTACAAATGGTACGGAACCCTTTATGTGCAAGTCCGACTTGCACTTGGCAAGCTTTTTTTAAACAAAGGATAGTATTAATATGAAACAAAGCAGTTAACTCAAATCTTTGTAACAAAAACTTGTTTTTGAATAAAACATTTCTTTTTGCGTTGGAATACTCATAAACAAAGATAAATACTTTAAGTTGTTAAGGTTTCAAGAATTTCATTTGAAACTTTTAGTTACTGCGATTCATTAAGCAAATTGAGAGACGAGTCAAGGGCGTACCAAGTCACGCACGGAATCTTGGGTTCTGTAGTACGATCATGTATGTATTATTGTTAAAAACAATGAACTGAAATGTTGAAACGTACATAACAAATATATCAGAAGATTACCACACATGTCCACACGAAAATAGCTTGAGTTGTTCTGAAAGAAACTTACGTCCACAGATAACAAATTGTCGTTCGCCTTGTTAAGGTTTGATTTAGACTACCTTTTTTACCTACCAATCAACAAGAACTACTGCAGCATGGCTCCATCGGAGCCCAACATGGATAATCGTGCCGCGAAGCCGAACACATCGGTGCACAATTCTCCTGTCTACACTACCACGAAGGGCATCGTGGAGTACGTGCGCCAGAAGACCAGGTATGTTGCTTGAGTTGCGACGCAACGTTAACGTAAAGTCGTTCGTGGTGCGAATACCAAACGTGTTAACTGCACCTCGATTTGGAATTGGACTTTTGGTCGCTGGGAGTGGTACTCATATAAACTTAGTACAGGGTCATAAAGCTATTTTGACCCGACCCGAAGCCAAAAAGAAGGGTAATGATTTTGGCAGTCTATGTATGTATGTATGTTTGTAACTTTAATAAATGAAATGTCAATAGATTCGTAAGAATAGCTCGGGTGACAAAGGCTATATACATTTTAATTATTCTTTTTATGACGGAATTTAAATGTCAAATTCTAAGCTCGAAAAAAAAAATCGGAATAATAATAACATGTTTGGTACCAAATGAAAGGTCTTGGCGAGTACATCACAAATGTGTATATTATATTATAGTTTAAGTCAACATATACGTTTAGATTGCGGTCAAACAGTTCTCGCGGTCTAGTCTGTGTTATTTACTCGTATTATGTAAATAACAAACCAACATTAAGTAGAATGTTACATTATAAACATATGTTTACGTATTTATTGAAAAAAAATACACAAAAAACGCAGGCTAATAAAACCGCGGTCCTAAAAGTAAAACAAGTAAAATCGTCTAGTAAATACATAGATCATTTGAAAATTATTATACAAGACAGTCGTAGTCGCATGCCACCTTGTGAATGGCAACTAGCAGCTGACGTCTTCTGTATCAATGAGAAAGCCATGAAGGCGCATCAGGTATCAGTGGCATGCGGCTACGGCTGTCCTCTTTAATATTTATCAAATTATCTACTTACTAGACGATTTTTCTTGTTTAATACTTTTAGGACCGCGGTTTTATTGGCCTGCGTTTTTATTCGTAGTCGTGTTTTAGTTTTTAAACTTATTTTTTTATTGACTTCTCAAGTCGATCACGCGTCAATAAGTGTAAAAACATGTCTGCCTTCAGCTCACTGTTCCTTTTGATAATTTTATTTTTATCGAAAAAATAATATGCAAAAATAAATAATGCAAAAATGTCCATTGTGTATGTTGGATAAAAAAAAACACGTTGATCAGTATCTTTTTTTGACGAATTCCGTAACTAAAAGATACTGCGCTAGGACCTAAGTTCTTGGTAATTAAATTCTGTAAGAGACACATATGTATTTTCAAGGGCTTTACAAAAATAAATAAAATGAAAATGAAAAATACAAGGTTTACCTATTACTTATGGAACGCTAAAAACGAAGTAATTTAGTAAAAAGATTTTGACGTAGAGTTGAAAGGGCACACTGAATGCCTAGGTTTAATGACGGAATACAAATTGCATTTACTTACAGCAAAAGAGATTTTTCTAGAAGAGACGACTTAATTTATGCCTTATTTCTAAGGCTTCTAATTGAAATTGTATTAAATATTTAGTTTTCTTGCGTATGAAAGTAATTGCAACCTTTTCCTGTAGAGTTGTTACTTATATTTATTTATTTAGTTCTAAAGAAAAGAAGAGCAGCGGTGGTGGTCCCGATTTACGAACAGTAGCTCGTGGGTTCGAACCCAGGCAGGCACATTACTTTGTGTAATTTATTTCATCACCGATGCTCTCAAAACGGTGAAGGAAAACATCATGAGGAAACCGGCATGTCTTAGAACCAAAAAATTCAAAGACGTGTGACATCTACCAATCCGCACTATGCCCGCGTGGTAGATTTTCTTTAAAAAAGAGAGGAGGCATGTGTCCCAACAGTGGGAACATTAATAGGCTGTTGATGATTGATTTGCTAAGAGAAAAGAAAAAATAATTATTGCTGTTTCGGTAGATCGAGTCGCTGGATGCGAGACTCACAAGACCGGTCAATGTGGCGACACTTAGGGGAGGCCTATGTCTTGCAGTGGACGTCGATGATGATGATATATTAATTCCGGCCTAACCCTTCAGGTATAACGGGTGCGTTGTTACGTTTCGAAGGTCTTAGCCAAAGTAGCAACATGGTTAGTATTATACAAGTACAAGGTCAAAACTACGACCGAACTTCATGGACAATATTTAGCGAAGGAATTAGATAGACCGGCTTTTATCTGGACTATGTACCGCTGACATTTTATCTGACAAGATAATTACTAAGCCTTCAACAATATTAAATTATATCGCCGCTGTTCTTACTAGAACGGCGACATTAACAATATAATTTTAGTGACAACTAATAAAGTTCCTTAACATTAATAATAGTAGAATTTGTGAACAGAAATTAAATTAAGTTGTAGTCAGCAGTCAGTGTTAGCCAGCAGTCGTGAAGATTTTTGCCGTGATAATGTGACATTGATGAGAATCAAAGTTACTTGTAGGGAAAACGGCAGCGTAGCGTGCTCTGAACTTTGTGCATAATCAAGTTCCTAAAATAACTTCCTACAGAATAAAATTTACGAACTATTTGTTATTATATATTTTAGCTAGCCCACATTGACCCACTACTAGGCAAACGAATCCCCGCATTCCTCCCAAGAATCACGATCATTCCGTTTAAGATACTGCGTCAAAGACCAAGTTTATTTTTGTCGCTACGGTGACCTACGGGTCAAGATGGGGAGAATACACACATGTCCAATAAGTTTCGCTTCTGTGACGTAGACAGAGCGCCCTGAAAATACACCTTCATGGATCAGTAACTCTTCAAGGATTTTTCTGTTTGTTTTACTACACACATCAAAAGTGTCTAGGGATCAACATAATTATATTTTTGCAATAACTTTTCTCCTGATTGATATTAATTAAAATTTTCTTTAAGGATTCATCAAATAAAGTGTTTTCGTTTGTCACAGTAACGATAAACCAAGTCACCTTTGCATTAATAAAGAAATTTGCCATTTTCCTAATAAAGGGATTTTTGACATTTGAACCACTAACATTAAAGTTCGAAAAAAAGACTGAAATAACAGTTTTCTTTAAAATTTTATTGGGTAATTTAAACAATTAATAATCCGTGTTTCTACCGCGAACACTAACAACACAAGAACATCGGTTTGGCATACTCAAAATGAGTTCATCCAAATCACGCTGTGGAATGGCCGCCCATGTTCGTTGCAACAACAAAAAAAGGTCTTCTTGCGACTGGATACCCTCCATATTCGGCAGAGCTCTTCTCTGTAGCATATCCCATGCATGCTCAATCGGGTTCAAGTCTGGCGACTGAGCAGGCCAGGGCAGGACATTGATGTTAGCTGCGGCGAGAGTCTGTCTTACAACTCTTGCGGTGTGCGGTCGTGCATTATCATGCATTAACTGAAATAAGGGACCGATTTGCACTTGTAAAGGAACGATGACGTCTGATACAATCGTCTCAGCATAAATTTGAGCGTTGAGGTTGCCTCTGATCCAAATCAACTCAGTTCTTCCGCCGATCCAAATACCCGCCCATACCATGATGGTTCCACCACTATAAGGATGGACTTCCTGGCAGGATTTTAATCGCTGTTGGCGTCCAGGGGTTCTCCAGTGTCGTATACGTCTTGTATCCGGTCTCATACCAAAACGAGACTCATCAGAAAAGCACACGAAACGCCATTGTTCTTCTGCCCAATTTCTGTGTTCAAGAGCCCATTGATATCGAATCCTACGATTGTGCATTGCTATAGGTGGTACCCGTAGCGGTCTTCGGGAATGAAGGTTCACTTCATGCAAGCGGTTTCTGACTGTTTGGTCGCTAATTAAGTTCCCTGAAGAGTGATGAAGCCTCACGGCTAACATCATGGCGGTTATTGTTGGAGCTCTTCGAGTTAAGATTTGAATGTATCGGTCTTGTCTCCGTGTGGTGCAGCGATACCGTCCTCCATGGCGCTCAGCCACGGTACCAGTGCTTCGGTAACGTGTCCAAAGTCGACTGATAACACTCTGACTTGTATTCAGAGCTAAAGCCACAGTACGTTGCCGGGAACCAGCTTCTATCATTCCCACGGCTCTGAGCATTTCTTCCCTGCTTAAATGACGTCGCCGCTCCATAATAACGTTGGTTTTAATCAGTAGTAGGGAAACAGTAGCACTAATAATGTCTTCAATGCGTTGTATGTTTTTATAGGGAAAATATTGACAGCTGATTTTCATCTTTTACTCGAATTTGATTCACAGTTCCTGATTCAAATTATGAAATGCACCAAAAAGGATCCATATAAATTTATAAAATCATAAATTTATTACAAAGCCACATCTCAATCTCAAGAAATCCGCATAAAAATGCTTGATCCCTAGACACTTTTGATGTGTGTATTTCCTAATCTTGCCTTGTCTGGATGAAGATCACTTGTCCCAAGTAGATGTATTTTTATGGACATACTAGCTGTTGCCAGCGGCTTTACCCACTACAACTCGAAAGTTATTCCACTGGAAGATAAAATCGGGATAAAAACTATCCTATGTGTTAATCCAGGTTATAAAGTATCTGTGTACCAAATTTTATCCAAATCCGTTTGTAGTTTTTACTTAAAGAAGTAACAAACATACACACTCACAAACTTTCGCCTTTATAATATTATACATATATAATACTAGCTGTTGTCAGCGGCTTCGCCCACTACAACGTGTAAATTATCCCACGGGAAGATGAAATCTCTGATAAAAACTATCCTATGTTTTAATCCAGGTTATAAACTATCAGTGTACCATTCAAATCTGTTCAGTAGTTTTTGCGTGAAAGAGAAACAAACATACACACTCACACACTCACAAACTTTCCCCTTTATAATATTAGTGTGATTATAGTGTGATTGTATATTCTCCCCGCCTACGTATGTATTCCACTTGAAGCTGTTAGTCATGAGGTCCATCTTCAGTCCGACGATGACGACGTTTGAAGTGCGTGTTGGACTCGCAAACCGAGGGTTCTGTATAAACGTGTAGTTATTTTATTAATAAACTATGTTTTTGCGTAAATACGGTTTTCAATTTTTTTTTTTACTTGTGCTGCAAGACATTGCTTCTTGGCAAATTTCACGATTCTAGGTCATCGTGAGGAAACCGGCATGTCTTAGAACCAAAAAAATCGAAGACATGTGACATCTACCAATACGCACTGGGCGCGCGTGGTTGATTATAACCCATTCCCTCTCAAAGAGAGGAGGCCTGTGTCCCAGCAGTGGGAACATTTCTTGGCAGTGAATGATGATGAGGTCAGCGGGAAGTACTCTAAAGGTTTTCATTCCCTTGTAAAATCGCAAAATATGCGACATGAACGGTCATATCTTTTGATAGCGCTAACTTACAAATTGATATTTTCACTGCTCCAAAGCTTAGCAGACTTTAACTAATTTTAGCTTGATACCTCCACACACCTCCATGCATTCCTGACAAGACGGTCAGACAGACGGACAACAAAGTGATCGTAAAAGGGTTCCGTTTTTGCCGCCTGCCGTACGGAACCCTAAAAATACAATTTTGGTACAATAAAATAAATTACGTACGAATATTGCAGAACAGGCATAGCCTTCAAATAAAGCAACAAAATGTTGCCACGAACCCGATTTTTAGGGATCCACGAGTGTTTATCAAAACATTTTTAACTAGTTTTAACCCTTGACTCTACCCGCGTAGCTCTTTATGTCAATGAAAAAAAAACTTTAAATCCGATCAGTAATTTAAGACATTACCTCCAACTTCCAGAATTACTTCTATAATCTAAGTAATAATAATAGTCAAAGCCATTAAATAAATGTCATCTTGTGAGTGGGTTCCAAACAAAATAGGTGCATAGCTGGTGAAATGTGGGTGTTCTATAATTGGGTACACCTCTATCTAGTCCGTCGGGAATTACAAGCATGTTGTTACGTTATAAGTTAAGGTTCCTATAAAATACCTTCTATCAATCTACAAACAAAATACAGTTCAAAGATTATAAGAACATTCTCGCACTTGGCCAGTTACTTTTTGCGAGCTAAACAAAATTAGTATGCTACCCTTACTCACCCTACCCATGTCGTGGAGTTGTATTATATTTCGGTCTAGGATTATACTTTGGTCTAGACCTAAAATTTTATCTAGATGTAATAAACTCGGGGTAGTGGTAGTTCAAGTAAATTAATTTTGTAAGCATGATTGTGACAGAAATGATTGGATTATGTATACGGGGTGTAAAGTAACTCTTCACACATACGTCAACCAAGCATTCTGTACATCAAACTAAGTACCCCTACGCAGAAATTTTTGCTGGGAAATAACTTTCTTTTTTGGGGTCAAAATTTTAATTTTTCGGTTAAAGTTAATGTAGCACTCTTAAGACATTGTGCTAGTGGATGCTTTGAATATTAAAAGGGTCATGGAGGTAATTTAAGTAAAGTTAGAACCTGAAAAGCTAGTATTTGCAAAAATAGCTGTGCAAAATTTGGAACTTTGACCCAAAATATCTCCGTAACTAGGGGGTTCCCAGGTATGGTCTAGAACAAAAAAAATATCGCAGTGGTGAGGAGAACAAGTGCCCTTCGTTTGCGTTAAGGGTACTTTTACACAGTTTATAAACTGCGTTTAGATTGATTTAAATACTGGAAGTTAAATTGCTATATATTTATATTTGTATACCACAAAAAAATCGTCTAGGCGTTTGTCGCAATGTCTAGAAAATGCACAACTTACAGCTGCCAAATTAGTCACGGAGTAAGGATTTGTGCCTGTACGAAGGCAATTGGCTTGCCCTTTCATATTTTTTTTTTTCTTTTTTTTTTGCATGGGGCAGAACATAACTAATGACATGTAAGTGTACTATTAGATACATCTCTGCCTAACTCTTCGGAGATTACAGGCGTGATGTTATATAATCAAAGGATGTAACCTCGTTATACAAAATGCTATTGATCCAGGATACAAAGACTTAAAAAACGCTTACCATATACCGTCTGCATTGCGTAAACCACAGAACACTTGAAACTATAGAAATGGCTTACCTTTAAAGGTTTTAGGAAAATAATGTAGGACAAGCCAGCGCAAAAGGGAAATAAAAGCTTCTATTTAAACTGATTAAAGCTTGATTTATTCACTTGGTTCAGAACATCAAAATAAGCACAGAATAGATAGCTACATCATAACATTTACAAGTTTATTTTAAAATTCACTGTACTTACACAGGTATTTTAGAGATCCTTACACTTTCAAAGCTCAGAAAAGAATGTCCTGCTAAAATGGCGCCTTGGACCTTTTAAAACCCTAGACTGCGAGCAGTACTCAACTGACATTACAATAGTCGTTGGCGCCATTTTGGCAGTTCAACTAATTCAAATAACTTACTTATTTATACAAAACAATTCAGCAATTTTTTTTGCTGGGACACGACTTTTTTCTTTGGGATCAAAAATCTCATGTTACGGTAAAACTGAATGTAGCACTCTTAAAACAGTGGATGCTTTGAATAGTAAAAGGGTCATGGAGGTAATTTAAGTAAATTTATAACCTGAAAAACTAGGTAGTATTTACAAAAACAGCTGTGCAAAATTTGGAACTTTGACCCCCAATATCTCCGTAAAAAAAAATATCGTAGTGGTGGGTGGAACAAGTGCCCTTCGTTTGCGTTAAGGGTATTTTTACACCCTTAATAGTTTTTAAGGCCAGAATGTAAATATTTTTGTATTTCAATTATTTCGAAATTCAGCATCACTTTTGCAACTGTATCGACTGTATCGATCGCGATAACAGCGATGCTGAATCGGGATTCCAACACGCTGATAAGGCCAGCGATAGCATTGTAACTGCATCGCCTTGATTTTGCGATTCTATCACTGCTACAAGCCACGAGATCGAGATTTATGACATCGCCCTAATATCAATTAATAATAAATGGTGTAATTTATCTATAATATGTATGCATTTAGAAATATATAAGTATGTTTATCAGTTGTCTAGTACCCATAACACAAGCTCTGCTTAGCTTGGGACTAGATGGCGTTGTGTGATAGTTGTGGAAAATTATTATTATTATTATTATCAAAGAATTTTGCAGAAACCAATACATTTGAGGAATCTTCTTACATGTGTCATTGTTTATTCCGGTTAAGTTCTATAAACTGATTTTTTGACGACAATGAGATGAACGGCAAACATTAACTGTTGAACTACTACGTGAGTATAACGACTAGTCAAAAAGCATCTCGTCAAATTAATAATAATACTACTATGATACTTTAGTTAGTAACACTTACTGCCGCACTCAGAGAGCTTTAATAATTACTTAGGCCGTCACTTAGTAAAGGTTTGATATACTTTTGTATGACAAAACTGTCAAAACCTTTACTAAGTGGTGGCCTAAGTAACTATTAAAGCTCTCTGAGTGCGGCAGTAAGACTAGCGACCCGCCCCGGCTGTAAGTAAGTACATCATACCTTTCTATTAAAGCAATCTATCTACTGCTGAAAACTGTATTAAAATCAGTTGCAAAGTTTAAAAGACCTAAGCGTTCAAACAATGGTATCGACTTTGTTTTTAACCGACTTCTCTAATGTGTAAAGATGATAATCATCGACACAACGAGCAAGAAGTCAGTCAGTCAGATAAAACATGAACAGACAACCTTCTTTTTTTTGGAAATCGGTTAAATACCAATAGGGTAGTTGACTATCTAAAGAAATATGATTTTGTCTAATCCGTGTATCAGACTATCGAAAAATATTGGATACGTGATTTTATTTTATCTAATTATTAAAAATAGACGAAAATAAAACGTATCATAGATCGTGAGTGGCCCGGATGGTGTCGTCACTGTCTGGTAAAAAATGTACCAAACTGTGACGCCGCGTGACTTTTCGAAGCACTGTATCGTCTTCATTATTTTATTGTTTACGAGAAAAAAAATCTATGTGTCCAATATTTTTCGGAAATCTAGCTGATGGACTAATAAGATATTTATTATAATTTTGTCAACCAAGCAAAACTTAGGTCAGTAAGAATAAGAATAATAAATTTTATTTGCCTGAACAGTCTATCTTTGTCTCGCTCTGTGGCATGACCGATGTGGGACAACGCTGTTTTCTCAACATTTATATTTGCAATGCATTCCACGGATATCCTCCCATGTCGCTGTCATAACTTTGGATTACTTTTATTATACTTGGTATCGTGGGAAAACGAACTGTATGACAATGTAAGTAACTTAACCAAATAAAGTGTAGCTAAAATACCAATGAACTATGATTGAGTATACTTAATAATAATTTGATTACCTACATATTTGGTTTTACGGTTTGACCAAGTGCGACTGTTGGGCATTAGGTCACAAGTCCATCAGGAATATTAACTGAGTAAAAAAATTACGTGATTCTAATTAGTCCGTCTGTTAGATTATAGAAAAATATTGGAAACGTATTTTTTGATTTATCAAATCAATAAAAATTTACGAAGATAAAACGCGTCAAAGATTTGAGTGGGGGTTGGTGACGTCACTGACCGCTAAAAAATGTCATACTAATGTCTTAGAGTATGACGTCACACGTGTTTTCAAAGCACTGTATCGTCTTTATTGTTTGTTTACGTGAAAAAAGAAAAAGTAGGTATGTTTTCAATATTTTTTGTTAATCTTTAGGACGAACTAATTAGTTTGTTTTGTTTACTACCCTATTTCACAATAGTCGCCACAGAAACTGGATTTACGTGACACTCTACGTGACATCAACGTACTGGCAAAATGTGAGTGTATTATTCAGAGCCTTCGGGTATTACGATACCCGGTTAAAGGAGGGGTTTAGTGGCTTGACACAGTATTAAGATGATGTGAAATCTCGTTTATAGAGCAAGAATCTTTTTAATTTAAATTATTGATTTGGGTCGAGAATCATTAACTTAGCTATCTTCTTGAATTTAACAAAGACACCAACCAACAGCCTATAATGTTCCTTCTGCTAGGATTCAGGCCAGGAGCCCTGTGAAGCTAGTGAGGATCACGGGAGGGAATGGTTTATAATCCACCAAGCGGACCCAGCGCGGGTTCGCCAGGATTAAGAAAAGAAAGAAAACATTTTTATTTAGCACAATGTCACAAGTGCACACAACAAACAATATAAATTATTAAAGAAACAAAAAACTAAACTGAAAAAAAAGAGTGTGTGCATCTCACAGCTGTGCCAAATAGGACCAGTTCAGCAAACTGCCGAGCAGCTAGTGCCCGACGCTGGTTTTCAACTGGCGCTGAGATGGTGATGTTACGAACGTGAAACAGTCTTGTACTCTGTGTTTATGTGTATGAGTAAGTGCTTATATAAGGAAATATGTGTATAATAATTAATAATACTAAGACGGAACAAAACACAAAAAACTAAGGCATCCAAATAAATGAAACGGGCGCATTCAATCATAAACCTGTTTCGCACACTTCCAACTTCTAAACATCTGAATCTATGCATTTCGTCTCTCTATACGCTGCAAGCAGCCGAGCGTGATGGACTCATAACAATTTGTTACAATATATCAACGGAAAGTTTGCATAATTAGATGCGATGGCAATTGTGTGGGTACATAACAAACGTACGTAAAACACATTACGACGGGAGTGGAGCTAAATCATTCAAACGTGGATAAACGAGGTTCATAAAATATAAAAAAAGGTAAGCTACTTTAAAAACTAATATTATGAAGAAACCATAATACCTTTGTTAGTTTTAATTGATTCTTGCATTTATAGATGACAAAACTCGGGATGGAGGACATACCACAACGTTAAATTATAAAGATATTGGTAATAACCCTCCTTTTGGGCTTCGCCGCAGTCGGGTAAAAAGGATGGATGAGGAAGCCATTCCGACGCCGCTCCGCCGTTTGTTACAGTCGTCGTGTGCAAGTGGGGCATACAGGGTTTAAATTCGGTGATTGCGAGATGAAAATGGATTACTGTTATTTCCTATTGATACAATGCTGCACGTGGCGTTCTGGGTTCGGTTCCGAGATTCGATAAACAAGTATTGGAATAATCCAAATTCTATGTAAGGGGGGGGGGGGGGCGCGGGTAGTCCACCGGTTATCGCGGCTTCGACATAGAGGGCGAAGAAGGAACATGGGTGATTTTTAGTCAGTAGAAGTCTGACACTCCCTTTCGCTCTGCCCAAGAGCGGGAGGGGTTATTCGATGATTTTACACCCACCAAAAAAAAAAAAAAAGGGGGGGGGGTGGGCCGCGGGTAGTCCACCGGTTATCGCGGCCACGACATAGAGGGCGAAGAAGGAACATGGGTGGTTTTTAGGCAGTAGAAGTCTGACACTCCCTTTCGCTCTGCCCAAGAGCGGGAGGGGTTATTCGATGATTTTACACCCACCAAAAAAAAAAAAAAAAAGATGAGATGATGATGAGATGTCTGCAACATTCAAGGGGCCTGCAAGGGCTGACCCCCGTCAGGGCTGTGGGTTGTTCGAAAGGATGGGATGGGTGGTTTTTAGTCAGTAGAAGTCCGACACTCCAAGCCATTTTAAACGAGTAACCATAGAAATCGACCAACCCGAACCATGCACCTTTTTTGATTCGCCCATACTCTGCCCGGAGGGATGAAGTAATTTGATGATTTCTCTCAATACAAAAAAAAAATGTGCGTGGTAACCGTTTGTGCATCGTTGTTCCTCCTACCACCCTGTATATTAGACATTCCATAACTAACGAACATGAAACGACTTCTTAAACATGTGCATGTCCCGTCGAGGCTGCGGGATGTTGTAAGAGATACCGCGGCCTCGACATAAAGGGCTAAGAAGGAACATGGGTGGTTTTTAGTAGGTACAAGTCTGAAAATCCCTTTCGCTCTGCCCAAGAGCGGGAGGGGTTATTTGATGATTTTCCACCCCCAAAAAAAAAAAGCTATGTGCATGTGTACTACTTAAATTTTCATTTTCTCAATTCATGTCTCGTTATTGTTATATCCGTACATTCATAGGTGCTTACAATATTCAGACTACGGTATGCAGTTTATATATGCAAACTAAGGAGTTATTATATCATAAAGGAAACCGTGTTCTCTTTGTGGAGACATATTTGGGGGAACTAGGATGTGACGTCATTATCTTGGAAGTCAACCAATAACCAAGAAACTGGTTGATACGTAACTACCTTAGGTAGAGAGTAAACCTGTGGTTATTTTTGAGGAATTACTATAATACCTGGTAAGGTTATTCAGTTAAGTTAGACGGGTACTGTGCTTGAAACGAGCTTGCCTTTGTGACCAGCTGTATGAACAGGAACGAGTCGACCAAATTATAAAATGTCCTCGTATGAAATATTTTTCTATACACAATGTATGGGAGCGCAGGTCTCAAAACTGCAAATGTAAGTTTGTTTTATTTTTACAGTAAAAATCATCATTCGGAGGCAGGTAGGCAGTGTAGTTAATCAGTTTACTAAGTTTACATATTTCATGGGCAACTACGGAACCCTACATTGTGCGTCGTGTGACATTCAATTGGCCGGTTTTTAAGTTTGTACGACATCTAGTTATTCAAATTTCATCGTCTTGTCACAGATTGTCTTGTGAAAGAAACAAAGACCAAGTGTTTATTTGAAGTTGTTGTGTGTCGTCTGAGTGAACATCTGCCTAGCCTTATTCAACTATTTTTGCGTCAGGTTCCAATCTACCCGAAAGCAACTGAGTACCAGTATTATACATGCAACGACTGCTTATCATACCACCACAACCCAGATAAAACAGGGTAATATGATACCCCTTGGAAAGACGTCTGACGACTCGCGTAGCTATAGATGTTTAGCCACGAGCTCCTTCAAGTTCTAAGTGAACAAACTTACATAATCATACAAGAATTTACTTAGCGGTAACTGAATTAGCTTTAAAACAAACTGAACTAGCTGTTCTGAACTTAGTAAAACCGCTGAATTGACTTAATGGGATCCCTTACATGAGACCAACATTTGCTTACACTTAAGCTAAGATTGCTAGCAAATAAACAGTAGGCGTACAGTTTGAGGATGTTTCTGGTTGATTTTGGCTAGTGGTTTGTGCACTTGTATGATTATTAGTTACGTAATTAATAAAAACGAGCTAACTTCCTCAGAGTGGCAAGATCTGGCAACAATGTTTACAAATTTGCATACTTATAAAGAAAATGCGTTTATTAGTATTATAACAAAGCATATTATAAGGTCTGTAAGGAATACTTATGTACACTAATATTATTATGCATTCTTTAGACTTGTATGAACTGAGACGGTTGTATTGGTGATTCTAATCATTATTACTCAATCAATAGACATTTGTTACTGCCGCAAGACGAAACATTTATTTGTAACGAATAGGCTCCGAAACTACTGGACCGATTTAAAAAATTCTTTCACCGTTGGGAAGCTACACTATCCCCGGGTGACATAGGCTTTTTATCCCTGTATTCCCACGGGAACGGGAACTACGCGGGTGAAACCGCGTGATGTCTGCTAGTAAATAATAAGTTTGTAAAGATACTCGTATTAATAAATCATTATGATTTTATTTCCCAACATACACTTCAATATAGGTACCTACACCATGATATTGTGTATCGAATGGCAGAAAAAAACTTAGGTTAACAAATGTTTAATTAAAATAGTTTTTCCATTAAGCCCAGAAATTATCGTGATATTCAGTAACTGGGCTGCAAAAGTCCGGTAGGCAGGGCTTCCATCTAAAACTAGTGGAAGGGAATGTCAGACTTCTACTGACTAAAAATCACCCTTGTTCCTTCGTAGACATCTGTGTCCGGGGCTGCGGTATCTCTTTCGAACAATCTGCAGCACGTATTAGGGACCTCTCGCAACACGAGACAAACGACTTGTCGTATGACCGGGATTGTTGTGCGATCCATTTTTCTTCATGGTCGAAGCTTCAAAAGCTTTAAAGGTCCAAAAATGTCCTTATTTTGGTGCTTTGAAAGATTTTTAAATGCGTTTTTCTTTTGGTGGGACCTTAATATAATTTAGTATTTAACTTTTTACCATTCGCAGTAGTAGGGATTACAATCTACAGAACTAAAATTATTATAAAATATATACAAATATCAAAAAGAGAATAATTACAGGGCGTCAAAAAGTTTGTCCACATTGCAGTCAACAGAAAAATTGCCCAAAAGGCTAGTCAGCATTCCCACGTTGGATGGCAATGCTGATTCTTTGGTCAAAGAATAGGCCAGCCCTCTGGTCACGTGAAGTGTCGACCAACCGCTTTGAAATTTCCATAAATATTAGGTGAGCATTCGGACCCCAAGGCCCCAGTGTTTCAACCCCAAACGGCTCAAACACATAACTGCCAATTAAGTTTTCTGCACCTGCAGCAGCCGCCCCAGCACAACTCACCGTGCGAGGAAGATGGGATGGCGCAAGGGTATCGATGCAAGTTGCGTTTCACACCAAAGGCCTACCCAACTTCCATGGCATTATGGTCATACCATCTGGTCTCTCCCCATCGATGCATGCCAACCCATTGGGTTCCAAAACAGCAGACACACCGGTGGTGGCCAGAGCACGTCGGATCAGATCATTAATGCTGGCATGCCGCGCAATCTGCCGCGCCTCCGCTCTTACAGCAGGAAAGGCCATGGTGTCCGAGTCTGTCGACTACTTCACCACATTGACAACAATGTGGAGCCCCCACACGGAGCACCCAATATAATCTAGCAAGCCGGAAGGATGTGTCACCTAGCATAGTGCCTATATTGACGGTAGTGCCTGAAGCCAGAGGCCCGACTCCCACTTACCCACAGCCAGCAGGTGGGAATGCTCAACAGTATTGGTAGACGTATTAATAAGGTTATTCCGTACCAACCTGCAGAGCGGCTCATCCCACTGTCTCTGGGAAAATGGGGTCTCGGGCCGATCCGTATTCGGGCAAGCCATTTTCCAGGCGTTCCAGTCAAGTACGGCACTTCCGAGTCAACCAGGGAGAGGATTTAATATTCATAAATAAATCACCATGTCACTCTCACGCGATGATTGCAATTTATAAATGAGTACAACAAACCCAAAAGTAAAATACACAAATGTTATCCTTACTTACACCGCGACAACGCCTTAACACCGTTATCACCCTTTTTCTTCGAACAATAGAGTCTAAATTCGTATGACGAAAACATTTTCTGCGGAAATGTATACATTGTCTCTCACCTTTTCGTTTTCCCTTGAGAGATCCCAAAACACCTGAAAGTGGAAAAGTGACATGGACGATATGTCGTGGATTCACGTAGTAGGATGATGTACCTACTGTCTATCCCCTTTTGGGAAATTGCACTCAGCTGCTGAAATGTATATGGGGTTATATTACTTTCGGATGTATCATGTTTATTTATTTATCTTTACTTGAATAGCTTGGAATCTTTGAATGTTTACGCTGCAGTTGTGATGTATTTATTCTTGATATGTGTTGCTGAAGCTTAAAGAACTAGATAGGTACGATAGCATTGCAGTGGACAGTTATAGGCCATATTTGAATGGGATATCAGTAACTTGCTGTTTTAACAAGAGATGGTGATAACCACCATGGACAAGCGTTGCGTACTATAGAAGAAACTTACAGACAAAGAACGACGATAAATCAATAATCTTAAGTGGACCTCGAAATTTACGATGACCCATCGTTATCCTTATCGCACATCTCTTAGCTTAGAGGTTTTTTTGCCTCTTACGAGGCTATTTTTTTTTAACTAGTCTGTGGTGATGGAAGGAAGAAATTTCTATTCCCTTTCACTTGTCAGCCTTGTTAGGGTTCCGTGGCTAAATGGCAAAAAATGGAACCTTTATAGATGGTTCATGAAGTCTGACTGTCTGTTTGCTATTTTTTCTCAAAGTCAATCGTTTGAAAGATAGGTAGGTATATGGTATAGGCTAGACACTTGCAAAGCAAAGTGTTCAAATGTGTGTCCCCCACTCTAACTTTTAAACTAAGAAAGTGAAAAATCTAAAACAAGACACTTGGACAATGCTGTCAATCGCAATTAATAATTTCAACCGAAATTGGTTTGAACGAGAGTAAGTGGTTTTGCTATGTAGATGGGAAATTTTCAAATAACCGCACCCGCTCTTAGGGCACTTACTAAAACCTATCTATAATATGTTCCTTCTTAGACAGCATAGCTGTGTTTTAGTATTTTTTCTTGACATACTTAAACGAAAGACGCAACCATTTTATTATGCCCTAGTCCACAAACGCTCGATGCCCTCATAAGTGTCCATCATTACGTGAAACATAATTAGTTTTATTACGATATTGAGCACTAAAAGCCGCTCTATTATTCTATTTTTATATATCTGTTTACTTCGCGGGGAAAATAAATGCTACGTACCACGCACTAAAATATATGGGCCAGGAAATTCAATTTGTTAGATCTCAAGTTAGAAGGTCGAGCTTACACTGCGTAGAAAAGAGAAAGATTATTGTTGTTGTGGTTGTTGCGGTTAAGGCTGGGATTAATGAAAACCCTGTATTGGTCAGAGAAATTGACGATTATAGATATCCGAAGTTCTAGTCTGTCATCACCATACTTGAAGAACAGGGGATGCTATTATACTATCAATAGTCTTATACATATTTACGTAAATGCAAAAAAAACACGATGATCAGAATAACCACAATTGTGAAGTCCCAACGCAGTCAGAAAAATGTCGCCGTATCGCAGTATCCCACGTAGAACACCGCTGGACGAGTTGGACAAACCCAATGAATAGTGGTCCATTTTAAAGTCGCAACGAAAGATTTGGAAGTCATGGAGTGGAGAGACACCTTTGCTCAGCAGTGAGATGATCCCGCTATTAGTATCACGTTGAAGTCTTTCTCAAAAAGATAAATAACTTTCTAAGTAAACCTCTTTAATGCACCAAAAAAAAAATAATACTGACCGCTCATAAATATAAAAGCAAGCAAGGAGAATTTATCACCTCAACAATACAATTTCCACGATATTTTTTTTCGAATGTAATCATCGAAACAACATTCGAATTTCAAACCGTCATTCAATGGGAACGCTTGCTTGACAATTTGCTGTCGTCTGTGAAATTGAAGAGAATTTTTATTTTTTGATAGTATGGTTTTTATATTATATTAGTAGAAAATATTTAGTGTAATTGCTTGATATGGTTATTTTCCTGTTTTTTTTCGAGTTTCGTGATAGTTGTTGTTAAAATTTGGAAAAATGTGTTTGATTTATAACAAAATGGCGAGAAAGGAGTTGAAATCTAAAACAAGCAGTCTTTTCAATTGGATTTTTTTCTATCTTATCGCTTTTTTAAGGAAGTTAGTTTTTCGATCTTGTTTTCTTTCTTTGGAACGTTTCAGCACAACGTTTGTCAAATGTAAAGAGCAGGAGCGATCGATCAATAAAATTATAGTTTTATATCAAGGGTTCCCAATACAATAATAGCAATTTTATTATTTTGATCTTTGTGCGAAAATCGTATAAAATAATGTCCGAACTCTAGGTCTGAGCTTGGACTTCCACCACCATTGTTGCTATTTTAAAAGTCGGTTTCATATTGTACAAAATTCTGCAAAAAAAATTCAATAGTTTGTCGCCTGGGTTGTCAGTTGTTTAGGTACTATTTAGAAGTCGAACAGGTTTGTTTCTTAATATGTTCTTTTACAAAATCTAGTAGGTATGCCTACAACTTCGTTTTTAATGTTAAGCTTAATGTATGGTGTTGGTACTCAAAAGTTGATGGTTGCACTATAAAAGAAAAATGTTTTTTTCCAGACTATTCGGTAAAAATAGGTTTGTTTAGGCTTTAGATACATATAACATAGAAGTATATGTATTTGCCTCCATTCCTTGTTAATGTACAGTAGGGTTACATAAATCTATTATATTAAAATACTATCGACTTCTGTAATTATTATTGTTTATTTTTTTGGTTAAAAAGGTGGTGGTTGTTTTTTTGTTTAAGGGGTAGGTATTGGTTTCAGATAATTGATTAAAGTTTACTTTTTACACATAAAATGTGTATACAGTATGTGAAAAAAGTAAACTTAATCTTGTAAATAATATGTCGGTGTAAAAAGTAGTAAGTAAAAATTATTTGATTTTGTGTTGCTGTTTTGTTGTCGGTGATAGTTACGTTTTGTACGTTATTTCGGGGTCACGTCGTTCGGTTTGACGTGTTTCGTTGTAACATGCATTTGATGTTCCGTAATTCAAAGTCGAATGCATTCGTTGTTATGTTCTATCGTTCGTTTCATCGTTAAAATATGTATTTAGTTAGACGTGAAATATTTTACGCCAGACGCTGTATCACCCATCACACGCGTTATGTCATCTCAGATTTTGGAGTCTTATCTACTCGTATCTTTTATGTATATTTTACGAAGAATTTGTTTCGGCCTGTTTTGGTGCGAGTCTTGAAGAAATATATACATGTTTATTGTTATTTGAGTTTACAGTAGGTCTGAAATCAAAATCAAAATCAAAACTCATTTATTCAAACTAGGCTGATAATCAGCACTTTACGAACGACAAAATTTACTTTACTTTACTTATTTACAAGAGACAAAACGCCCACGAAATACTGATAGATTCTGCACGAATATAATGATGTAAAAATTATGTGAATGTGTGTGTGTGTGATGATGATGTTGTGTGTGATGTGTGTGTGTGTGTGTGTGTGTGTATGTAATGATGTGATGTGTGTGTGTGTGTGTTTAAAGATGTATGGATGGAGCATGCAATTTTCAAAATCTATCTTAAATAAATAAATGAATTGAATTTAATTGAATTAAATATTTCTCCTGATACTTGCTAACCACGCTCTGCTACCATGTTGAAATATTTGTAATTAGCAAGCATTAAGGTATATCGTGTCATTTATTGTAAAGCGTCAAGTGTCACAAGACACACAAAAGGCGAAGGAGGAGGCGGAACGTGAGAGAGAGAGAGAGAACCTCACGTCCCAGCCGCCGCCGCGGGAGACGCTCCGGGCGTAGGGGGCCACGTGACGGCTTCCGGCCACCGTAGACGCGGGCCTGTGGACGGTGGGTGATGGACTAGCTCGCCGTCCGTCTGTCTTACGACGACGACAGGCCGGCCATGTCGACGGCGCGTTCGTGTCAACGCGTGCCTCAAAGAGATGTCAGCAACATGGACATGGCCCGCAAGGGCCGACGCCCGTCGGGGCTGCGGGATGTTGTAAGAGATACCGTGGCCTTGACATATAGGGCTAAGAAGGAACATGGGTGGTTTTTAGTCAGTAGAAATCTGACACTCTCTTTCGCTCTGCCCAAGAGTGGGAAAAAAGGGATCCATTGATTTAGTAATAGAACTACCTTCTTTATGGTTGCGTTCTAATCCTTACAATGTCTGAACATACATTCATATAATATACAGAGTTTCCTCCGTACCTCGAATAGCATGTAAAACCGTTGGTCCCGCTGTCATTAATTTGTAGATATTTAACAGGTAATCAATGGCCTGAAAGTCTTACAACAAGTTTTCAACTGACTGTAAAAGATAACCCTGGCAAGACTTTGCCAGGGTATCTTTCACCCAGTACTAACCAATACTGGTATTCAGATGCATTCGGCTGGACAGGAAGTCAAAATTAAATAAAGTTGGGATAACCATTCATGAATATCGACTACCTACACGACCCACAGTGATATAAAAAATCAGCAAACTTTGTTCAGTATTCCCTTTTGAAAGCCATTAACAAATATTCGTAGGGCAACAAAAATCTTCACTCTTGTCACGCACAGCTTACATGTCACGTGACAGATTTACATTTTCATTACATTCTTGGTGAAATAAGCATTTGTTAATATAATTTTTGGAGCTTATAGGAAAACGTCGCCGTTGAGGCCGGGACGTTACATTGGTTATTTCGATGTTGAAGTTTTGGAGGTTAAAGAAGTAGGTAGGTTTTTGGTTTGCGCATCTTTTCTTGTGTCAAATTAAGTATTTTGCCTGTGTGAAATTAAGTATTTTGATTTCTCTTTGCGGATTCTTACACTGAATACCCCAATATCCTGATTATGGTCTAAACTGAATTACAGAAAATGGCTTGTGATTCCACAAAGAAATACCACTGCCATCTTGGTACCTTGCAAAGATATCTGGTTTTCCGGGTGGTGCAATGGCTCATAGTAAAATTCTTAACTTTTCGCCTATAATTCGGTGCTTATTCTATCAGCTCCTGCAGGTGATTCAATATAGTCTAAAATCTCATTACCACACAATCGTATTTACAAAACAAGTTTGGGGTCCCTTTTTTGTTATAAAAATATCCTGAAAAAGTTAAGCAAAGATGTAGAGTGGTGTGATGTGTAGTTAGCCTAAGAGTACATCCACCATTCGCCAAGTAATGTTTAAGTGTAGGTGAGTTTTCTGTATCATTCAGATACAAAAGACTGCAACTGAGACAATTCTTAGACAGACCCAACAAAAAGGTCTAAAATGAAATAAATATAATTTAATCAGGTTTAATTTCACTTTCTGCAGTCGTGATTACATTTTTTCTTAACATGTCTTGCGCTGGTCATTCTCTCCATTATTAGGACTTAAAATGCAGCTCGGGAGCGTATTTAAAGATGCATGTGGTGACCTCATTCCCAAGTTGGCATGGCGTCTCATGTTTATGATTTACCTGAAAATTGAACAAGCGTTTTTTTACAAGAATAAGTAAAATATCCATCAAACTATTTGCTTTTTTTATTATTTCATCACGCCTAGCGATAAATCTAATCTAACTAAAAAAAAATTAAACCCTACCAGTACTAGATTATTAAAAGGGATAAAACTAACATGCAAAAATGAATATAAATGAGTAATCTAAGAATATGAAATTACTATTTAAGCAGGAATATTCCTTGTCTTAGCAATTAGTTATGAGAGTGCTTTAATCAGTCTTCATTACCAACAGTGCCACAAGGCACTGGCAATGCAGTGGCACGTACAAGCATGATTCAACTTCACTGCATTGTCAGTGAATTTCCGTGTATTGGGTTAACATTAGTCGCACTGTCCTCATCACCTCTACCCTTGAAGCCTGGGTAGTGGCAGCTGAGTCAAACTCAGCCTTATGGTGAAGATATCTTTAATCAAAGTGAAGTCCTATTTCCAAATTAAATACTGGAAACTTCCTCGAGAACCACTCTATCCTTTGGTGAAAACATTTTTTTGTTTATCGCGATCAGACAGACAGACGTGGCGTCGGCCTTTATTTTATAATATGTCGTTTATCTTATAGTCTAATCGAATGACCACAAATAACATCAGTGAGACTAAATCAAAATTTACATCAGTGGTTTTAGGGTGCAGAGAAGGCAGGAAAGGACAGCAAAATTGCATTACTACCTCTTCTCAATATTGTAATTCATAGTCGAAAGCAGCCGGTCTGCCTAGGCCTCTCAAACATTTTTGCACATTTACTAACGGCTGGGCAAATTCAATGAAATTCGGCACAATGATAGACCATGATAAAAGTGGGTTAAATATAGGTTTACTAGTAATTAGGAACCGATACTGAAACACCTGATTGTACACATGATAACAAACAACATTTACTATTGGACCAACCCTATGGATAAAAAATCAACTGATCAGTACATTTTAACCAGTTAGGCTACAAATGTACTGACCGCTGATTTTTTTCGTGATTTCAGGTTTCGTTGCACATTAAAGGTTGTTTTTTAACATGAGTTTAATACCTCCTGCCTGCTTCTATTCTCCTGGTAGTTAGCTAGGCTTTATTATCCTTTTTCTCATCTCCTACTGTCCTTGCCTATTTAAAATAATACAAACTAATACTCGTAGCAGTTGCTTATATCAACAGACGATCAACTATAATAATAATAATAATAATAATAAATTATTTATTCTTTAAAATTAGACACAATAATGTTGAACAGTTTTAAATGCAGTTAGAATTAAGTACAATACATAATATGAGCAACTGTGCCCGAGCTAGGCTGAGCCTGTATTTCAGGTCACAGTTCTCTTCCCAGTGTTTTGAGCGGTATTAACAATGGTTGTACATTTAATTTCATTTCATTTAGCCGATTTCTAAATAAAAACATTATATATTATTAATTTCCAATAAAAAGTTAGTTTGGTGATTGTGAGTGTCGTGGTGTGGGTGTGTATTGTATTGTGAGTGCTGTGTTGTAGGTGTCTGTGTGTGTTGTGATAAAAATATACTGAGGCGTTTAACCCAGGTGAACATAGGACACTTAATGTTTTAACATTGATTTAGTATCCTCAATTCACCTGGGTGAAACTAATATCTCTCAGGTGAATTGAGGACACCACTTTATTATCTAATGTTCACCTGGGTATTTCACCCAGGTGAACATTATACACTAAACCGTACAATCAATAGTTTAAGGATCGGTCACTAATTAATTACCATTCGCCCTGTTTAGTCATAACAGCGGGTGAAGTCGCGGACAAAAGCTAGTATCTCTCAAGTGAGCACTTGTACTTTCAGGTAGACTTATTGGTGTCAGTCCTTAATGATTAAGTCAAACTGGGTTAATATCAGAAGGGGTTCTATTTAATCAACCCATTTCGACCCTTGCTATAGAGATGGAGTATTTATTTATCTTTCAAGTGTACTGAACTAATAGCCTCTTAGGAAATGTCGGCGAAATTGTTGTCTTAGTATAGCCGAAATATTAATATTGTACACTGTTGGTTCTGACCAACAGTGTACAACCATAATATTTCCGAACAGAAAACAACGCGACAGTTTTCAGACTGCCTGCTTATAGGTATGGAATTTTTTTTTGCTTCTCATATGTGTACTATATTTTCTGTTATATGTGAAACTTTTCTTACAAGCATAAAACATACACAAATCATTAATTTGCATAAAAACATGGTGTACAATGGTGTTAAATAAAATTAGGTACTAACTTTTCGCAAATAAAAAAAACCGACTTCAAAATCATAAAACGTGAAAAAACGAAAACACATAAAAGTGAAAAAACAGAAAACACATAAAAGTGAAATATCCCGGCAACGAGTTCTAGCCGTCGACTAGTGCAATCTTAAGCGACCAACAAAAACCCTTTTCACCAATTAAATAAGAAATTGAGCGAATTACATTTTTTAATTAATTTTTTTGCACCGCATACGAGTAATAGTGTGAATTTAAAATATCGTTGAGCTTACTAAAGCAGGTGGTTTGTAAAGACAATTTCCAGTTCCTTTCTATTTTATTTCTTAACTCTGAAAAATGGCTTTATCTGTCATTTATTTCTGGTTGCTTTTGCGTGGTCTTTTCGGTCAAGTTCCGCTATTCATAATGTTATTTGAACGGTTCCATACTTTTTTTTTTGGGGTGCTGGGAAATCATCATCATGGCTCTGAGCAGAGCGGAAGGGAGTGTCAGACTTCTACTGACTAACCACCCATGTTGCTTCTTGGCCCTGTGTCGGGGCCGCGGTATCTCTTTCGAACAACTCGCAGCCCCGACGGGAGCGGTTCTGTACTTCGAGTCTTATTTGAGGTTGTCTTACTTACCGCATATCTTCACTTATCATCCATCCTCGAGTTTTTATTAAAACACAAACCCCTTTTTCCGTACGGCTACGCACCAAGACTTATGTATTTGCGTCATAAATATTTACCTCTTGTTCGCAATTCTCCGACACTGTTTTCATGTGTTCCAATTTCTTTCTGTTTGTGAACACAAGGGGCGTCACCGCAGTCATGAAACCAAACTTGGAATATTTGTTGCTCTTCACTACGCCAATCTAAGGAAATGAATTCGATTTTGATGAAATTTTGATCAATTTTGAATAAATTACTTGCATTAGGCTAACGTGTGTACCGTTTCGAGGAAACGAACGAAGCAACCGCCTGTTTTATTCGTCTCAAAACACGTAGCATTCTTGCTCTTTATGGAGCTAATGATAGCTTGGATTCAATTTCACAAATATATTTAATTCATATAAGTATTGCACATAGGTATTGCACATAGGTATTGCACATAGGTACAAGGAAAAGGTAATGTAAGACCTTCTCGATACTCAATAGCAATTAGAAACTGACCTTTTCTAACAAACACTTGACGATACAAGCCGACTTTTCTGGATAAGGAGGCTCTTCGCGAAGGCTCTCCAAGTCTTGGGTGGTAGCGTTAACATGGTCCATGCAGGTATGCGCTGTTGCTATAACAGTCCTCTTCACTATATCGCCAAATTTACTTTCTAAATACGATTACATCATTATTCAAAAACTATTAATTATAGATTTATAATTATAATAAAAAAGGTGTCTCATGAGATGGCAAGAAACAGAGAAGTATGACAGAAGGCATATTAATGTCCCTAATTATTTAAATTCTTCATAAAATTGTTCTTCTCAATCAATTGTTATTCTCCCGCCAAACAATTCCATTTGCGTCTCTTGAATAAAGCTATGTGTCTCGATGCTTTCTTTCGTTCTGTTCTTCAAATGAACATTTTTTGTCACGTTGTTTGTTGACACAAACTTCATTAAACTGCTGCAGCTTAAAGCAGAACATTCAGAAGCTGTAAAAGGCTTCTTTTTTATATTATGGCGTTAATTTTTTTCTGCCAAGCTTCCAAGAGGTTGGTAGTTTGTGACGTTCGCCAAAGTGGCACCAAATTTTGATAAAGTTCTCATAATTTAGCCATTGTTACATAGTATATATTGGATTTTTTGCATGGCTCCTATTATTATTAAATGTTCAAAAGTTTTAAGGGCCTCAGGGGGGATTTCTTGTAGCTTCCACTTTCCCCCCCTAGAGAGTCATCGAATAAACCCCCCCCCCCCCGCTCTTGGGCAGAGCGAAAGAGAGTGTCAGACTTCTACTGACTAAAAACCACCCATGTTCCTTCTTAGCCCTATATGTCGAGGCCGCGGTAACTTGTGAACAACCCGCAGCCCCGACGGGACCCGCAGCCCCGACGGGACCCGCAACCCCGACGGGACCCGCAACCCCGACGGGACCCGCAACCCCGACGGGACCCGCAACCCCGACGGGACCCGCAACCCCGACGGGACGGGCTTCAAATTCTAGTTCTGTATTTTTCTTAGTATGAATATAAAATATTGAATCGAAAATATTGTTTTAAGTCTAATGCAATTTTATGTATATCTACGTCAAAAATATATATGTAATACTAAATGTGCAGACGGATAGATTGATTTTTTAGAATATTGACGTTATTGTCGTTGATTTAAGTGTCATCGGTTTATGTACCTACCTTACTTTTTAATTAACCGTAAATTCTGTATCACGAATAATTTCATGTTTTGTTAGAATGCCGCCTACCAGTTCCTCCACAAATAGTTGAAATCTAAACTAAAAAATACGTTGCAACTCACCCTTTTCATGCTGACCGACCACATAATACACGACACATAGGGTATGAAACGTAATCATGTACCTATAGACGAACATTTTGGACGGCGTGCCCAAATAAAACAACTCGAAGTAATGATGGAATAATTCCACAGCGTTTAACCGCACCGACGACAGATAACATCTTTCCGGCTGTGCGATTTCACGAATCAATGGATAGAAACGGTTTTATACACTCGATGATATCACTTTTTGTTTTTTCCCCTATTCCGTTAAGCCGTAAGCGGTTTGGGATCTGAAGACGTCTGTCTGTCAATATTTTTTGATTGATTATCCTGGTTTTATTGTCGTTCGATGAGTTTTGTTTTATTGTTTTTGCAATAAGATCGATTGAGTTTATTGCTAAACCAACAGGTTAGTCGATAAACAAAGACTGGCTTGGAGATTCTTGCTATAAAAGAATGATGAAGAAGGTATTAATTGACTGGCCTGTTGGTCTAGTGGTTAGTGACCCTGACTGCTAGGCCGGAGGTCGTGGGTTCGATTCCCACCCAGGACAAATGTTTGTGTGATGAGCACGATCATTTGTTCTGTGTCTGGGTGTAATTTATCTATAATATGTATGTATTTAGAAATATATAAGTATGTTTATCAGTTGTCTAGTACCCATAACACAAGCTCTGCTTAGCTTGGGACTAGATGGCGTTGTGTGATAGTTGTGGAATATTATTTAAAAAAAAAAAAAAAAAAAAAAAAATACCAGTACGTTATTTTTGACGACAAAAATGTCACGCGCTAACCCCGCGCATCTTTGATTACTTGGGCATCATCCTAACTATAAATTGACCCAATCTTATATAATTACGACGGTTAATATTCGGCATGCATTGTGCCATGCTATAGAGCTGTCAGCGGTCGCAATAATAATGATATGTACATAATTGTACATAATGAGGGGCTGCGATATGTGGACCAATTATTTACTGCGGATGTTAGCTTTCGTAAATTGAAACTGAAGCTGTTTCAATCGCAGAATTTGTTTGGCAAATACCGGATAAGTCCTGATAGCCTGGTTCTTATTTTACGGGTCCATGCATGAAATTTATGCTTTAAGAAGGCGATGCTCTCTGTGACTTGCGTTGCTAGTCACTCACTCACTTAATAACCCTCCTTTTGGGCTTCGTCGCAGTCGGGTAAAAAACAGCTTGGTCGCGATCCCTTCCGCCCTGTACTTGTTCATAGTTGAGTTCCAAGCAAATCTTTTCCATCAAGAGCTTACTTGCATGATAATTTGTACACGATACATAATTTTTTTTCTATCCACGCACTCCCATATATATATATGCCCGGCACGAAATAGTATTCTACTGTCTTTTTATCAATAAAATTATGTTTCCGTGTGCCTGTAGATGAAGAAGCTACAATTTGGGAAGAGGACGTTTTGGGAAGTGGTCGTGTTAAACCTAAAGGCGCCGCAACCGTATTGAAAAATATAAAAGAAACCGTTTTTTTAGACAGATTCCTTGTGACAATAAAGAGCTAATGGCGTTTGTGACCAGTAAGATGAACCTATCTTTTTAGGGTTCCGTAGCGTTTCTCAAAGGCAACCTTTTGAAAGTAGACACTTACAAAGTGGTAAAATGTGGCTCGCCCCCAACTTAAGAGAGTGAGAAATCTTCAATGAAACCATTGACACGGTTGCCTCTGCTAAACAATGGTTTCAGGAATCGTACATCCAATCATCTTCCATCCATGACCAAATGCCTGTTAAATGTATAAAAAAACATGCACATGTATAAAAAAACATATGTACATGACTATAAAAAAATGGATGCTGCGTTCAAAAATTCATCAACGGGCAAAACTATTAAAATGATTTGTCGTCTGACGAACACCGCTTGCCGCCATCAGTAAATCATTTTCACCATCAGGCACAGGTTTAACGGAGGCTTTGTTGCTGCCATTAATTCAGTAAACAATGTAATATGGATCCGACCACTAACAAATTGGCAACAATTGGTCTATCCAATAGCGATATTCATCAAAGTCCAGAGCTAAGCGTGGTCGCCGTGAATGATGAGTGACGTAATGCGATGGTCGACGGCGGAACATGAGATCAGATTGATCGTGTGATATTTAATGATGATGTGGGGGGGGGGGCATTCGGTACTGTATTTTCTGCTTTTAGTTTTGTAGCGGACTAAAATTTCAAAAATGAGCAATTTTAAAATTTTAAATTGAAAATTGTTATCGAAGAAGAAAGTTCACTAATAACACGAAAGCCTAGTAAATATTTGAGTTTGCTATTCTGGAAGTACCTCCAAGGGCGATGATAACATTTACCAGGACACAGTATCACTATACTTGCTCAATTGGTGATTTCAGAGTTGATTGATTTGATTGTTTTTTTTTATCATAAGAGTAAACTACAAAAAACAAACTATAAAAAGGCATCAAAGCACTGCTCCTCAGCGCTGTCAGCCGGTAATGTGCCCCAAAGACTGGCGGCATTGTCACGTTGTATGGCGGCAACACTTAGCCTCTGGCCAAGCCTTGGGGTCACAAGAAGCGTCAACTAAGCGTTTTGTAATTTCTTTACACAGGCTATGCACACGGACCTATCGGCCCCAGAGTTTCAACCCCCAATGGCTCGAAAATATAGTTTCCACAAAGGTACTATGATGGCAGCGGTGGCCCAGTGGTGGCGGCCCCAACTTACGAACTGTAGGTCGTGGGTTCGAACCCAGGCAGGCACATTACTTTGTGTAATTTATTTCATCACCGCTGCTTTCAAAACGGTGAAGGAAAACATCGTGAGGAAACCGGCATGGCTTAGAACCAAAACATTCGAAAACATGTGACATCTACCAACCCGCACTGGGCCCGCGTGGTAGATTATAGCCCATTCCCTCTCAAAGAGAGAGGAGGCCTGTGTCCCAGCAGTGGGAACATTAATAAGCTGTTGATGATGAAAGGTACTATATTTACGCCGCTTGAGGTTCTCTGCAGCCTACAACGGCACCACCTGCGCAGCAGGATGGACTTGGAAGATGTGATGACGCATTTGCTAGATAACTGCTTTTAAATAATCCACAGACAGTATGGTTTTATATGATTAATTCAATAGTATGTTGATTGATTTCATTTGTCAGCAAAAGGAGCAAAAGGAATGTGTTGAACTAAATAGATTGAATGTATTGAACTAAACAGATTGAATGTACTGAACTACGTGAACTATGAAAATGCGCCAAGAGTGAAGGGGCTATTGTAAAGTACTAGTATTGGCTTCGTGCCATGACCGAGGAACTGTTTCCGTAATTTAAAAGGGCATGCTAAATTTCGCGCATCGGACGTGGAAATATCTAATGTCAAAGGGGTTTAAAGAATAATGCAACACAGCGATTGAAAATGCTGGTTTATTATTTTGTATTTCTATAAAATACACAATCCTTACTTTTTAAGCTTAATTGCTAAGTTTTGAGATTGGTTTGTTATAAAAACGAAATTTAGGTATGATTGAACCCGAATGAATTTGATTTTGCAAAGCACAAGAATAAGAGTTTATTCCTAGACATCCGGACAAAGTGTTGGTCACAGAGCGTAGTTTCTGAAGGTGGACAGAGTCAGAATCACGTTTATGGAATGGCAAGAAATTATTGTCGTTTTTAGTATTGCTCGAGTGATTGGTGATGACGCGATTATAACCGAAAACTGACGGGTGACAGAAGATAGTTTATCGGTTTGGAGGAGTGCGAGCCAACGGAGACTTCTATCTGTCGGTCGTGATTCATGGTATAATTGGATTTTAATCGTTAAATATCGTGAAAATCTCTTTGTTATTTTGTAACCAAAGTGCAATCACTAATGTAGATCAGTGTACTAAACAACCACCGACTATTCTTTTTTGAGATGTCCATTATTTTCCTAGCAACCGAGGCAGACAAACCCGCTATTGCGTACAAGTCTCCTGCCATACCGCAGGCCATAACTGTATCGAGGAACACTTCCTGGCTGTTTTCTTAAAAGCATAAATCTCATTGAAGTAAGTCAAACTACGAGTACTAGCCAAGAAGTCCCTATTAAACACCATAATGTAGAACACCAGGCTAGGAATCAGTGTGTCAACAGCCACACCCTTGAACTCTGTCAAGGAGATAGCCCTATTCTCCAGTCAGGTGACAAATTCCTTTGCTCTAATATGGATAATCCAGGCTGCCAATTTGTGCGGGGTATGTACTGTGTATGACAAACGAGATTGTCTACTATGTTGGTAGGTACCAAGTGTCTTCCACTTGTTAGTTGTACGTACTTCTCAGTTGTTGTCTACCTAGTATAGTGCACGGACGTACGATCGCGCGCGCGAGTTCTTTCGCGAGAGTTTTCTGCTGACGGATCACAACAACGTCGCGTCGCGGCGTACCTACGTCAATATATCGGGGTCAGTGTCATGACCTAGTTACAAGTGCGGAAATCATGAAGTGTTTACAATAACTTATTGTATAGGTGTTAAACTCGCCTTACAACTTAATAATGGCTACAAAAAAGTCTATTACTATTAAAACTGACCTAGAAAGGCAGTTATACATATGACTGTTATCTCCAAGAGAAAACAGATAGAGAAAACCTGCAAGTCATGGTACGTAAATTGAATGTACAAATTGATGCCCTGCAGGAACAAGTTCAGACACTTCAAGGAGAATTGAACTGCATTAAAGAAACAAAAGGGACTACAGAACCTGCTCAGACTACAAAAAATGACGTGGAATACTGTACAGACGAGGATGACCTTGCTAAAGAGACTGAGTGGATTAGGGCCAAGAGCAGGAAGAAAAGGAAGCTTAACACCTCCCTCTCTCCAAAACAACAACCCGGAAGCGCCCAACAAGACAATCACCAAAAAAATGAGAAAGTGACTTCGGTCAAAAAAGTGCCCTTACCACCGCCAATCATAATAGACGGAATCAAGAACTATCAAACGTTCTACGATTCGTTAATTGAAAGCCAACCAGCGGAATCATTTACAGCAAAAATGATGAATGGGGATTGTGTGAAGGTTAACGCCAAATCAGAAGACTCATATAGAGTAATTGCCAGGTTCTTGTCTGAAAAAGACTACCACTGGCATTCATACGAAAACAAGCAGGCTAGACCAATTAGAGTTGTGGTAAAGAAACTACACTCTTCTTGCCAACCAGATCGAATTAAGGAAGATTTAACAACCCAAGGCCTAAAAATAGAAAAGGTAGATAGTAAATTGAGCTGGAAGACCAAAGAACCACTCAACATGTTCGTTTTATCATTTTATAACGATGAAGATGTCAACAAAATCTACGGCATTAAGTACATATTAGGGTGTAAAATTGAAATACATCCACTCAAAAATCCAGCACTCATCCCCCAATGCAAGAGATGCCAAGCTTATGGGCATACACATAAATATTGTCAAAAAGAGCCAAGGTGTGTGAAATGCACTGGCAAGCATCTTACAGCCAATTGTACCAAATCTCCGCAAGAGAAACCAAAATGTATCCACTGCGGCCTACCTCACCCTGCCAATTATAGAGGGTGTGAAGTAGCCAAACAGATGCAAATTATGAAAAATAAAGTTTTAAAAAAGAAACCTACGGTGCCTAATACCCAACAGTTTCCTCCTATAACACACCCTGGTAAACAGGCGCAGAAAGCAAGTGTCCAGTCAACTGCAAAACAACCAGCCATGCAAGTAACCAACATCGGTACTTACGCACAAGCTGCAAAACAAGGATCTCAACCTCTGAACTTAGAGGATAAGATTAACCAGATCTTGAAGTGCATTACCTCATTTGATAAGAGATTAGAGAAGCTAGAATCCAGCACTAAAACAGCTGTCTTGAATAATCAAAAATGAATAACACACTTAAAATAATGGCGTGGAACTCCAATGGACTACTCAAACATCAGCATGAGTTGCAGGCGGTCCTAGATACAGAAAATATAGACGTGTGTTTAATCTCCGAAACGCATTTCACAAAGCAATCTTTTATCAAATTTAGAGGATACATGATATATAATTCCCTCCACCCTAGCAACTCTGCCAGGGGGGGTAGTGCGGTTATAATTAAAGAAAACATTAGTCACTACGTGCAGTGTAAATATGAAGAAGAAGACATTCAAGCAGTGGCAGTATCTGCTAAAACTAAGTTTTGTCAAGTGTCCATTGCAGCCATATACTCGCCTCCTAGGCACATGATAAGAAAAGAGCGATACTTACATCTTTTTGAATTATTAGGCCAGCGATTTATCCTAGGCGGCGATTTTAATGCTAAGCATACGCATTGGGGTTCAAGACTTACTACAACTAAAGGAAGACAGCTCTTAAGTGCAGTTAAAGAAACACATTGTGAAGTAATGAGTACAGGCAAACCTACATACTGGCCCACTGACCACCAGAAAATACCGGATCTTATAGATTTTTTCATCTGCAAAAATATATCCACCAATTACATCAGTTTGGAGGAAAGTTTTACTATGGACTCTGACCATTCTCCGATTATACTAATGCTAAGTCAAAAAATCCTATTAAAAGAAAGCCACTTAACCTTGGTTAATAAGTCCACAGATTGGGACAGTTTTGCTCTTGATCTAGATAATATTATCGACCTTAAAACTCCGATAAAAACGCAAGATCAGCTTGACTCAGAAGTAAACAAATTTATTATTAATATTCAACAATGTGCGTGGAGCAATACACCTCAGCTAAAACGCAAATATAAGGGATTTATCTATCCTAAAGAAATTGTGGATTTACTATCAGAGAAAAGAAAACAAAGGAAGTTGTGGCAGCAAACAAGGTTCCCGCGTCATAAAACAACACTAAATAACCTAACTAAACGACTAAAGAGAAAAATTCTACAATTTGAGGATGAATCTCTGAATACCAACCTTCTTCAGCTTACCAATGACAAATCAACGGATTACTCACTTTGGAAAGCGACGAGAAATCTAAAAAGGCAGATTATACAAATACCGCCCATCAGAGATAGCAACGGAAAATGGGCAATAAGCAATGACCAAAAGGCGTTCCGATTTGCTCAACATTTAGAAGAAACCTTTCAACCCAACGAAAGCTCTGTAGAAATACATGAGAGTGTAAATTTATCACAAAACCAAAGAATCAAGCTTGTGACTCCTAAGGAAGTAATGAGAGAAATTCAAAACAACATTAGCTCAAAAAAGTCTCCCGGTTACGACCTCATCACAGGGGAAATTCTAAAACGCCTCCCACGCAAAGCCATAGTAAAGCTGACCAAACTAATAAATGCTTCATTTATCTTAAAATATGTACCTGAGCCATGGAAGGTTGCTGAAGTCATTATGATTGCGAAGCCTGGGAAACCTCCCCACGAAGCATCATCATACAGACCCATTTCTCTGTTACCCGTACTATCAAAGTTATTTGAAAAACTGTTACTAAAACGGATAAAACCAGTAATAGAAGATAAAAACCTAGTTCCAGATCACCAGTTTGGCTTCAGAGAAAAACACTCAACGTTAGACCAGGTACATAGAATAACTAATGTTATTGAAAAAACGCTAGAAAATAAAGAAGTCTGTGCTACCGTGTTCTTAGACGTCGCGCAAGCTTTTGACAAAGTTTGGCATGAGGGTCTCATATTTAAGCTCAGACGCATGCTACCAGAATTTGTAGATATCCTAGAGTCGTATTTAACTAAAAGAATGTTTAGAATACGCCAAGAGGACGCATATTCCGGGCTAAAAACCATAAAAGCTGGGGTGCCTCAAGGAAGTGTGCTTGGCCCAATTTTGTACTTGTTATACACTTGTGACATCCCAGAGCTGGAAAACAGCACCATAGCGACCTTTGCAGATGATACTGCTATTATGGCCACCGGATCAAGCCACAGAGAAGCAGTAGAGAAAGTTCAACTAGCTGTGAACAAAGTTTACGACTGGACACAAAAGTGGAAGATCAATCTGAATGAGTCAAAATCAGTTCACATTAACTTCACAAACAAACACAGTGACTACCACCCACTCTACATAAATGGTATGCAAATACCTTATGCTAATACAGCCAAATACCTTGGCATAACTCTCGACGCCAAGCTGCGTTGGAAAGCCCATATCAAAAAGAAAAAACAGGAACTCGATATTCGTTATAAACGTTTGTATTGGTTACTGGGAAGGAAATCCTGTTTATCAATACATAATAAGTTGATAATATACAAGCATATTCTGATGCCAATTTGGACGTATGGTATCCAACTTTGGGGCTGTACTAAGCCAACCAACGTCAAAATAATTCAACAGTTCCAAAATAAAGTACTCAGGGCTGCTGTAAATGCACCCTGGTACATAAGAAACGATGACCTCCACCGTGACCTCGACATGGAATTCGTCACCACCATCATACAAAAATTTGCTGAAGCCCACGAACACAGACTCCATCGACACGTGAATGTTGAGGCAATCCAGCTGTTAGACAACACAGACATAGTGCGTAGACTAAAGAGAACTAAACCATTTGAATTAGTGTAGTGTAAGTGAATCAATAATAGTAACAATGTTGTGCTATTTATATAACACATGAACAAAGTGTTTTATCAATTTTACCAGACTCTAAGGAAGTGTTACGAACGTGTGTAAAAGTGCATACCTAATTATGGACACTATTCTTAGCATTAACATAATTTATAACGTAGCATAATAAGTTAGATTTAAATTGTTTATTAGTCTTCTTAGGCTAGATTGCAATTAACTAGTAAGAACTTGGTTCTTACTAACAAGGAAAAAAAAAAAAAAAAAAAAAAAAGTGTCTTCCACTTGAGTGACGTCTCCAATCACACGCGGAAGGGGGTAGCCCTCGATAGAGGCTGGCCTCAAGGGTAAATGTCTCCGGGGGCAACTTCCATACACAGCATTCTCTTTGATGATGACCGCCATAGTAGAGGGGAGATACCTGTACGAGTACTCTCTATACCACTCAGACATGACGGACAAGCCCTATAGGAAATCTTCTTGGAAACATTTATTGAAGTTGGTGCCTCTCATATCGTAATGTGTCGCTATGTCAGATCCCTCAGAGACCCTCATCCACGACAGGATGTTTGGGCACCTGTTCCACGGTGCGGATAGCATTCCGGAGAAAACTTGGGCGGTGTACGGTTCCAGCTCCTCCATGGTTAACATGGTTTTCCCTTCCACAAGTCTTTGCAGCAGCTGCTGAAACCCCTCGCTCCCCCCTTCACCCAACTGCGCAATTCTAATATCGTCTTAATGTTTTTAATCATGCTACCTACTTCCATAACCTGTAAGGCCTTTGGGGCGGGGGGATCATCAAATAACCCACCCCGCTCTGGGCAAAGCGGAAGCGAGTGTCAGACTTCTACTGACTAAAAACCACCCATGTTTTTTCTTAGCCCTTGTGTCGACGCCGTGGTATCTCTTTCGAACAACCCGCTGCCCCGACGCGCGTCGTCCCGTGCGAGCCGTCCCGTGCGAGCCGTCCCGTGCGAGCCGTCCCGTGCGAGCCGTCCCGTGCGAGCCGTCCCGTGCGAGCCGTCCCGTGCGAGCCGTCCCGTTCGAGCCGTCCCGTTCGAGCCGTCCCGTGCGAGCCGTCCCGTGCGAGCCGTCCCGTGCGAGCCGTCCCGTGCGAGCCGTCCCGTGCGAGCCGTCCCGTGCGAGCCGTCCCGTGCGAGCCGTCCCGTGCGAGCCCTTTCCATATTGCTGATATCTCTTTGAGGACGTAACGCAAGAGGTCGCCACCGACGATTACCGCTACGAGAACACAGTGGGGCTCCGCCCAAGCGGGGCAGACCTCTATGGTGTGCTCCACCGAGTCCTCCAGCCGATTCTCACAATGGTGACATCCGGGCGTTTCCGCCCGCCTGATTTGGTGCAGGTACCTCTCGAAACAACCCTGTCCAGTGAGCACCTGCTTCAGACGGAAGGTGAGGGCACCATGGCGCCTCCCAAGCCACTCCTCAAAGAGAGGACTTACCGCCCAATATCGTGGCATGCCCTGCACGGCGTTCCGACAGTCGCCCTCTCGCACTGGTCGCTCAAGTCTGTCCGCTCAGACGCAATTTTGCCGCGGCAACGGAGTGACCGCCCCGTGTAGCGCCTCCGCACGCCATTAATGTGCAGGCGCACGAAAATTAGCGCCTCCAGATCCCATGGTGGCAATCCGGCAAGGAGGTTCGCTACCTCGCCGGTATCGTGCGGTATCACTGAACTAGCCTAACCGCTATCACTTTTTGGGGCTTGTTCTTGCCTCACGCCGGGTTCTCACCTTAGTCTGAGATCCTCGCGCTCGTAGTAACAATTTTTGCAGGCTGTGCCGGACCACCCCATCATGATGGCTGAAGGGACAATGTCTTCAGTTACTTGGCTCCATGGAGTTACTACCAGCTTGTCTGAGGGAGTCGGCATTGTTATCCCTTCCATTTGTATTCCCCACAGTATTTCTCTTACTTACCAAGTGAGAAAGGTCACACAAGGGCAATCCTCTAGCTAGGGTCTTTGTAAAGGGACGGTTCTTCGCCTTCATGTAATATCGGGCGGTTCTGGTTTTAAAACATAGAGAACTCTCTGTTGATTTGTCATCGATCCATGTCCCCAGTGAGGCGGGGAGGCCCCTTGAATAGAGCGAGATATGGCGAACTTGCCTATTACCTCCTACTCTCTTACTCTAATGTTTGAGAGCTGCCACAGCTTGCATAGGAGCTTAGGGTTCGTAGGCTGTATATATAGCATTCATTTGCTAGGTTATTTTTAGTATGTACGTTTTGTCAGACTTGTGCCTATTTTTCTGCCCCAATTCCTTAATATTCAAATTAGAATTGATTCTGAATAATTAAAAAATTCCTGATTCACGAATAATAAATAAAAACGCAGGTACCTACTTTCTTAATTCGTCAGAAAAAGAGTACCATCGTATTTTATATGACAGTAAGGTGCAGAAAACTTAAGTAGGTATACGTCGGTTCATCGGTTGACCCACTTCCATACTTCAATTTTTAGTAAAACTTTTATTTCAAAGGGTCCGTAAAGTAAATATAATGTCCATGTGATAAAACTTTTATCTCAGAAGTTGGGATTATGATAATATGATATTTTTACCTGTCGCACCGTTCACTTAAGTTTTCTCTTAGTTTATGCGGTGTAGATTAAAAAGTTTAAGTATCATCTCAAATAGGAAATAGAATGTAAAATTTATTTAATATTAATATAACGTTAAAACTTGTTTTTTTACAAGGAAGAACACGACAGCTTCTTGAAAATTTTTATGATATTACTTTTACTTTTTATTATGGTCATTAGTAAAACTAAGGTAAACCAAAGAACTGAAACTTAACAAAAAAATATAGGTTTAACCCAACATTCAATTAAAATCCAGGTTTTAATAAACGACCGACTGAAAAATCGTTCACCATTCATGAAATATTAAAAACCATTTTGAAACTTTGGCACTGAAATTTTGCATTCGGGAATATACCGACAAAGAAAAATCGGAAATGAATAACAGAGACTTAATCAGTGCCGGATGTAGTAGTTGATCCGGATTAATAAAACTGAAGATTTGATTGAAAATCGATCTCTTGGTATTTATTATCTACCAGCTGCAATGGGTTGTTAAATTTATTTGATTAAAAACACAACCAACAAATATTTTTAGTAAAGTTGCTTCGAGAATCGGGGAGTTACTACTACACTTATGAAGTTGAACGCACGTAGACTTGCAAATTATAATTGTATTAAAAAAAAACTTTTACGTTTTATGTGTTATTAGAAGAACTGGTTTGACGGACATCGGACATATCCAAGTTGAGCACCCATAGAGTTGCAAATTTAAAAACACTAGATTTTATTTTATTTTTATTTTTATTAGTCTGTCTGTGTGTGTGTGTGTTTATTTTTTTTAGTTGTCTGTCAGCCATAAGGCTTCCTAATTTTCTTACTAGTCGTTTAGTTCGTCTCATTGTATGATGTTTAATCTTATTGTATAATGTTTCGTCTTATTGCATAATGTTTCGTCATAATGCATAATGTTTCGTCTTATTGTATAATGTTTCGTCATAATGCATAATGCTTCGTCATAATGCATAATGATTCGTCATAATGCATAATGTTTCATCTTATTGGATAATGTTTCGTCTTATCGTATAATGTTTCATCTTGTTGTATAATGTTTCGTCTTATTTATAATGTTTCGTTTTATTCATAATGTTTCGTCTCATTGCATAATATAATGTCTCATTTTATAATGATTTTGGCTCATTTTATTTAATTAACATATCCATTTGTGGAGGTGTGATGTGGGTTCTTGTAAAATAGGTAATCCCAACACCAGAACTTTTTTTCTTCTTCCAATTTATTTTCACAAACTAATAGAGCGTGACCCCCATACATTGTCCCATGTTGTGCTTGACCCATGTGAGAGCGATACATGTAAGCGTAACCCTCGTAGCGATATACATCAAGCCAGTGATACGGAAGTAACGTAAAAGGGCTTTTAGTGGTTGAATCACTAATTATTTATGAAATCAAACTTTACAAAGAAAATCAGAGAAGTCAAGACGCCAAAAAAGAAGAAAAAAAATCCATTTCATTTCCATTATAACACCATTTATAAACGAAACGAAAGGGAATCTCATTTATACATCGAAAAAGTTTTAATCAATAGGTAAGCATACTTGCATGCAGGGAAACACTGCACAATGTAGTGGTTTTATTACGAATTATGAATGAAATCAAACTCGACGAAGATAATTCAATATAAATGAGCAGTTGTGTATTCCTCTTGTTAATATGGGTTTTGTATTACATTCTCTCTTCTTTACACATTTAATTTTTTCTTCTTTTCTGAAATACATGAGAACAGCTTACGGCGGAATATATTATGGATGATGTTGTCAACCCAATCTTCTGGAGATTGGGTTGTGACGCATTCTTGAAAAAGTCGTTTGTTGATCTATAAAAATGGTTAGTTAATGTTATCCAATGTAAAATAACGTGTTATTGTGCCGATGACAGTCGTACTGGTGCTGCCATGGTTGTCATACCAACCACAATCCCCTTCCCTCCGGGTTCCATTCACTAGCTTCCAATTTGTTTGATGAATCACTGAAACTTAAAACAAAATACTCGTGACCTGTTTTCCTCTGGCAATTATTATTTATCAAATCACAGATCAGACACCACATCCGCACATTCGTTGTTAAAATACATATCGCGATACATTGCCCCACACAACCGGTTACAGGCTATAAATTAGACACTTAATAATACAGAGTCGACTGTCACCAGGCATTTGATACAATGACGGATGTCAATAGTAAGTATTAGGTATACGTCACGATTGCAATTTACATAAATTCCAATTTAAATGAGTGTCCATATAGTGTTTGTGATATTGTTCTCCAGTGATCTACGCTTTGAAAATAAAAGGCATCCACAATCTTGCATCATTTTGCTGTTTGTCCACAATTCATAAGCGCCTATTTGGAAATAAATGCAATGATTCTGATTCGCATTAGATTAAAAAAGACAACACAAAGTTTCATAAGATTATTAACGGAACAGAGTTAAAGGAAATCTCAACTTCAAAGGTCACGCATACTTTCTTTTGAAGAAAAAAATACTGTCTTCATCAAAACAATTTACTCGGCTGTTCTCAAAGTTTATCTCGACTTTCACTTTAAAAAATTAAAGGTAGAGTAGAAAGAAAAGTTTGAACGTTTTATCGATGCTCAAGTATCCAGTGTGTTGCTTAAGTAATTTATAATCTAGAGGCTTCGGCATGAACAATATGTTCATATAATAATAATAATAATAATATTCCACAACTATCACACAACGCCATCTAGTCCCAAGCTAAGCAGAGCTTGTGTTATGGGTACTAGACAACTGATAAACATACTTATATACGCTTGCGAGTCATCTGCAAAAGAAAAGACTTTTGCAGATGACTCTTATAGCTTTAAAAAAAACTGCATAATATTAAACGGACTCATTTTTTCACTACTTATCAAAAAAAATAATATAAAAAAAAATAAGAAGAAAGAAAACACAAGGTTTTATTGAATAAATCGAAAAGGTTTTAAGCATACTTTCATGCAGGGAAACACTGCAATATGCATACCTTAATAGTAGTCATTTGTGGCGAAAAATGGGTTACCTAGAAGATTTGCGGGAGTTTTGAAAATTGGTTACCTTAATAGTACAGTCATTGGTGGCGAAAAATGGGTTACCTAGAAGATTTGCGGGAGTTTTGAAAATTGGTTACCTTAATAGTACAGTCATTGGTGGCAAAAAATGGGTTACCTAGAAGATTTGCGGGAGTTTTGAAAATTGGTTACCTTAATAGTACAGTCATTGGTGGCGAAAAATGGGTTACCTAGAAGATTTGCGGGAGTTTTGAAAATTGGTTAGTTTAAAAGTTGGTGAGTTTTAAAATTGGGTGTTTTAAAATTGGTGAGTTTTAAAATTGGTGAGTAAACCTCACCCGAACACAGCCGTTTAAAGTGTCATGAGGTACGTTGTCATATCTCTTCGTACAAGACTTGAAAACCATCATCTCACGCTTGGTCGAGTTATACTTGAGCCCATGGGCTTCCGCATAGCACTCGCTTACCTTTATTAAGCGCCTGAGGTCACTGATCGATGTGCTCAGCAGCACCAATCATCGGCGTAACTAATATTGTTAACAAAAATTCCATCGATCGAACAGCCTACTTGAGTGCTGCTGAGCTTACGGACCAGTCGATCTACGTGCAGGTTAAAAAGCTTTCGCGACGTCAGACCACCCTGTCTTACACCCCACTCCAACCTATACGCATCCGATAGCAATCCCGCACGCCTGACATTGTTACGCTGATTGCCATACCCATATTTAAGGATACGAGGTGCATGGCAAAGTGAAAATTCGAAAAGACGAAATCTATAAACTCACCAATTTTCGAAAAGTCGAAATCTATAAACTCACCAACTTTCAAAACTCCCGGAAAACTTTCCAGGTAAAACTACCAAATTACTGGACTATAAATGAAAATAAATAAATTGCAGACAATCAGACTTAAATAATAAATTAAATCATTTAATTCGAGTAACACTGACTCTTATCATAATTCAAATACAAATACATTTAAGTCACATTATATTACATACACAAAATAAAATTAAATACAATAAAAATTTTCATTCACTTATTCATTTTAAATTCTAGTCAGTCAATAAAATATAGCTTACGTCATTTGCATCAACCTGCCACATGTCGCTTACAACAGTGGGAGATAATTGCGCAATCAAGCCTTCCAGCGAGCGCAGCCAGCATGTTGTTAGCGCTCCCCCGCACTCGCCGCACCAGTGACGTGCCCCTCTTGCGCATGATGTTGTATTTATTTTGTGTATGATATAATATGTTTCAAATATGGGTTATGAACCTGAAATAAATGAATTGAATTGAATTGAATAATGGCGTGGAAGCAATCCACACGCGCGCGTGCAAACGTAGTCGATGCACTGCAATAGCGGGGGAGCGCCAACATCATCCTGAACGCGTTGTTGAGCTGGACACGAAGGGCGCTATAAGACTTTTGCGTATAGCTAGTCCACAAGCTGCACGTGTACAGTGTAGTGCAGTAGGCTCTAAAAAGAGTTATTTTAACCTCCTTTGAGCACCGTGCAAACCTGCGGATAACCATGTTCGCTGACCGCCATCGCCAGCGCCCTCCGCTCCCGTTCAATGTCCGCATCATCTTTCAAAATAGGCGTCACGAAATGTCCTAAGTATTTGAAGATATCCACCCTTTCCAAGGGTTCGCCATTTAGCTTTACGGGTGGGATATCTCGCACTTGCCTAGAGCCACCTTGAAAAACCATGCATTTACTTTTAACTACATTATAACGCAGCCCGTGAACGGCTGCGTAGTCCTCACAAATACTCAACAGCTTAATGAGTCCAAGTCCACAGACCACAGATCCCAATCATTTACATTTCAAAAACAATATTTCGACTGGATGTAATAATTGTACTTTGTGGGTGGAGTAAACTGAAGTAATGATCAAGGGTATTTAACAGTTCCTTTGTGGGAATTTGGGTTTGCTTGTTGTTGGTGCTTGAGTCTGAGGTGGATGACCTGATTATCTCCCTGACCCATTCTCTCACTTTCTAGGTCACAATCCTCTAAAGCTAATAAGATAATCATAATAGTAGTTAAGGTCCATGCTTTCTGTCTCATTCCTTCGAACCCTCCGAGTTGATTATAATAGCAGAACTCACCCTCAATCGGATCTCCATTATCTCCTATCCGAGGTGGAGTGAGCCGTGAACCAAGAAGTACCATACACCTATTGAACCACAAGTGTGAGTCAGAATACAAGTTATTCCTCCCGTGGAGATTATCTAATTCGGCAAAAAAGTACTTATTCAATGCATATCTCTGTAGTTGATTCCATTTAGTGAGATCTAGGTTGATATTGTAATTTCCATCTTTTGCTATAGTAGAAGCATCTTTGTCCATTCTTTTTGTGACTTCTAACTCAGTGTTTGTCATGGTCTGTTCTCGTACTAAAGGTATGACTTTTCCAAGCAAACTTGCATCAACCTCATCTCGTATGTTTGTTTGCAAAAGACTCGTCCTTGAATGTTTAGTTATCTTTCTTTTCTACATAATTGATCAATATCATGCCTTGTATGGTTGTAATTGAGGGCTTCTTGTTCATTAATCTTCCGAGATAACTCACCTTCATCTCCTTTAAGGTATCGAGACAAGACTCGTGGTTCTTAAGTCCCAGAACTCTGTGGTTTCCTTTGACCGTACAGTAATTTAAAAGCACATGGATCATAAGGTATAAACCTATCATCTCTTGGCGGTGAACACGCTGTATCTTTTAGTAACTCTTTCTCATCTATTTCTAAGGCAAGATCATGACTCTTTCCCAATATAAGAGACTCCCAATCAATCAATGGAATTGATGGCTTCTCCTTTTTTGTAGGAAGTCGGGAGTCACGAAGGCAACTTTGGAGAATGTCACTGATCATTCCAGTTTGAGTAAATATTGGATAATGATCTCTCTTCCTAAAAAACGCAAAGAAGTATGTCTCTCTAAATTTCCATAGAGGTCTCTTAGCTAAAGTGTCATCAACAGCTGTTTGCTTAGTTGAGTTGTCTCTCAATTTCTTAATACCATCGGTTGGATTTAATATTGGGTGTCCATAGTTTTTACATAAATTCGAAAAGAAAAGTGATAATGTAGCAACTACTTCTCGATCCTGAGAAAAATCTTGAAGCGTAACTAAAGAGATCCAGTGATCTGCATCATACCGAGACATAGAATTGTAGATCTCAGTATAAATTGAGTTTCGCAGAGTGGTAAATCCCATGTCATCTACATTATCTGACACTATGTAGCCTATAACAAGAGCATCCCAATTCTTCATGATCTCAAAAAACTTGCCGGAATATTTCTCTCTTATGTATAGAATAAAATTATGTAGTTTCTGATAATATTGGGATAGACCAACCAACTGGACAAAATGCATATAACTTGCATGATATTAAAGAGATGGAAGAGAGACCCTCTTCCATCTCTTGTCATCTTTTTGTCCAGCATGACTGGGACCTCCCAACACACATTTGAAGAGTTCCTTATTTTTATACCGAAAATAAGTCACGGCAATTAGAGAAAATTGTGCTTCTTATTATTAGGTAGATACTGTTATATTATTATGGTCAATATAATTCCAAACATACTTAAGTAGTTTTGCGGAGGGCACTAGATCAATGAGACAAATTCTAGAAGCCATTAAACCTGGAACATTTGGGCGACCTCAATTCCGAATAGGCGATTATTCGTATTAATTGACCCAAACTTAATCCGATCACTCTTTGAAAGACCCATAAAAAGATCTCAGGACGAACTAGTAATTAAAACGGGGACGTTTATTTGGTAGCATAATGTATCTAAATGACATCGTTAGGTCATTAGGACACACATTAAAGTAACAATATACACACATCAAAAGTGTCTAGGGATCAACATATATTTTTGCAATAACTTTTCTCCTGATTGATATTAATTAAAATTTTCTTTAAGGATTCATCAAATAAAGTGTTTTCGTTTGTCACAGTAACGATAAACCAAGTCACCTTTGCATTAATAAAGAAATTTGCCATTTTCCTAATAAAGGGATTTTTGACATTTGAACCACTAACATTAAAGTTCGAAAAAAAGACTGAAATAACAGTTTTCTTTAAAATTTTATTGGGTAACTTAAACAATTAATAATCCGTGTTTCTACCGCGAACACTAACAACACAAGAACATCGGTTTGGCATACTCAAAATGAGTTCATCCAAATCACGCTGTGGAATGGCCGCCCATGTTCGTTGCAACAACAAAAAAAGGTCTTCTTGCGACTGGATACCCTCCATATTCGGCAGAGCTCTTCTCTGTAGCATATCCCATGCATGCTCAATCGGGTTCAAGTCTGGCGACTGAGCAGGCCAGGGCAGGACATTGATGTTAGCTGCGGCGAGAGTCTGTCTTACAACTCTTGCGGTGTGCGGTCGTGCATTATCATGCATTAACTGAAATAAGGGACCGATTTGCACTTGTAGAGGAACGATGACGTCTGATACAATCGTCTCAGCATAAATTTGAGCGTTGAGGTTGCCTCTGATCCAAATCAACTCAGTTCTTCCGCCGATCCAAATACCCGCCCATACCATGATGGTTCCACCACTATAAGGATGGACTTCCTGGCAGGATTTTAATCGCTGTTGGCGTCCAGGGGTTCTCCAGTGTCGTATACGTCTTGTATCCGGTCTCATACCAAAACGAGACTCATCAGAAAAGCACACGAAACGCCATTGTTCTTCTGCCCAATTTCTGTGTTCAAGAGCCCATTGATATCGAATCCTACGATTGTGCATTGCTATAGGTGGTACCCGTAGCGGTCTTCGGGAATGAAGGTTCACTTCATGCAAGCGGTTTCTGACTGTTTGGTCGCTAATTAAGTTCCCTGAAGAGTGATGAAGCCTCACGGCTAACATCATGGCGGTTATTGTTGGAGCTCTTCGAGTTAAGATTTGAATGTATCGGTCTTGTCTCCGTGTGGTGCAGCGATACCGTCCTCCATGGCGCTCAGCCACGGTACCAGTGCTTCGGTAACGTGTCCAAAGTCGACTGATAACACTCCTGACTTGTATTCAGAGCTAAAGCCACAGTACGTTGCCGGGAACCAGCTTCTATCATTCCCACGGCTCTGAGCATTTCTTCCCTGCTTAAATGACGTCGCCGCTCCATAATAACGTTGGTTTTAATCAGTAGTAGGGAAACAGTAGCACTAATAATGTCTTCAATGCGTTGTATGTTTTTATAGGGAAAATATTGACAGCTGATTTTCATCTTTTACTCGAATTTGATTCACAGTTCCTGATTCAAATTATAAAATGCACCAAAAAGGATCCATATAAATTTATAAAATCATAAATTTATTACAAAGCCACATCTCAATCTCAAGAAATCCGCATAAAAATGCTTGATCCCTAGACACTTTTGATGTGTGTACTTAGATAGCCTGTTTCTATGCAGATAACTTACAGTACGATCAAATCATACTACAAACATAGATTGAATAGAAAAGAACAATAAAATAAAATATGAAAAAAAATGGTAATCAGTTTAGCTGGTAATAAAAGATGATACCAAATATTAAGGATTACCTGACTGATGCTTCGGTCAAATAGTATTGAACCATTTTTCTTAAGAATGAATCTTCCTAATAAATTAAACAGTATTTTACTTTTTGTCCAATTTTTTAGTAGTAAAGAATCGATTAAAATAGAGAAACTCTTTCAAACTAAAGGATCCTTTTTTTTAAATGGGAAATTATACGTAAGTATTAACTACACTGTAATGGCGAATAAAAACATCAAGGATTCTGGAAATTAATTGTACATCAAAAACCTCGTTAGAATGGGTCGTGGAAATGGCGACGTCTGCTATACTGCAGATCAAGTATAGCTCTGGCGTAAGCTTGCCTTTTATGCGCTTAGGTGTTAATCATAGAGGCCGAGAGGGCGAAATTGGCATCTCAAACACTGGGCAAAAATACATAGGGCAAAAAATTAAAATTATGATGCAATAAACCAAACCTAGCTAATAAATCTTAAACCAAAATTCACAAGACAGGAACAAATACGTACCAGGATAAAGATAATATAGCAAAAAAAAACAACCCCCACTGGGCTGGTGTGGTGGATTATACGCCATTCCTCTCCTGGGGGGGGAAGCAGTATTGTACATTAAAATTTCACAGCTAATTTTCAAAAAAACATCTCATATTTGATTAAAAGCAGAGTCACGAACTATTCCTTCAAATAAATTTCTGAAACCTAACTTCGTTCATGATGGTGAAACTTCGTCCATGATGGTGAAACTTCGTCCATGATGGTGAAACTTCGTCCATGATGGTGAAACCTTTGGTTTTTCCATAGAGATCACCGAAATGGTCTCCTAGACATCGGACACAATGCAAAAGCGTCCGTGAAGCACTATTCTCTGCCATACTTTCCTACGTCCCTACCGTGTCTTTAGAGCACTGCAGGCTAGTGACAGTTCTGTTTAGACAAGGAGAGCAGGGTGAGGCCCTAATCCACAGCAACCACATCTAGTTGTTGTGTATCACATAAACACGACGCATATACCTACGATTATGGTTTGCCCATCGCTTTACTCGCCGCATATACCTTCAAAATACGGTTTCAAAATACCTTTTCTACATTTAAATTATTTATATTGCGTAATACTTTCATCACATATTGATTCAATGTTTACCTAGCCTTTTCCTAAATATTTATGAAACGGCTTCCGATAACTAGATACGGCTGAACACCAGTATTTCACATGGAGCTACTGCCTAGTTTACCTAACACTATTAATGAGTAACACAATGATAACGCCATAATAAGAATGGAAGTTCCTCAAACGAGGGCGCGTCAAACATCGAGTTCAAAGGTTATTAATGCTCCTAGGTTTTCCAAGTACCAGGGTACCGATATACAGAATATTAGAAAGCTGTCCATGGCTTGTCGAGTTTGCATTGCAAATTGATAGAGATTGAACGTCGCCCCCAATAAATGTCAGGACAATACAGATTGTCTTACTTAACCCGAGATGTCACCGCACTGGCTAGTCTCTGTAAGCACTTTAAATTTTATCGACATATTTAAACGAGTTTCGTTTCCTTCTAAAAAAGTTCTAATCCTAATAAAACTTTTGATGGTAACCAAAACGGCTTATTCTACTATTTCCTAACTACTAGTACTACTAACATTTTTTTTAAAAATATTTCACACAAAACTGAAACAGCCAGTTTATACTGGCTGTTTCAGCTGAATCAATACAGAAACAAAGCAAAATGGTCCCAAATCTTGATGGTTCTATATAAACAGGAGGTAAGCGTCTCACGTTTTCCAATTTCCTGGGAAAAGGCAGTGTGTCGTACGATGCGTTATTGTTCCCTTATTGCTATCACACTTCCTTTGAGACTTTCCTTCCCTTGATGTCGCGACTTTTTTAATGATTTTTTTTTGTGCTCCAAAGAGTGAACAGCACCCGTAGGATAATTTAAAAGCTAACATTGAATAGTGGCGGCATCTATGTATTATCGTATCCCTACAATACTACGTAAGCTACGAAGGAACCCATTAAGAAAAAGTTCAGTATCGACCTCACGTCCAGTAGAATTCCACGAAAACAAAAAAAAAAACAAAATTTATAAAAGTACATAATTTTACCACGCCTGTAAATTCCGAAAAATTAAGCAGAGGCCATCATAAAATAAATAAATAATAGGTCTTTACCTATGAAATTGCCTTTTGTATGAAAAAATTTAAACGAATGTTTTTCATGTATTTTTTATTTGTAATAAGTAATCGAAGTAATCACCCATGCAATCAATGCATCTTTGCCAACGCAGTGGCAGTTTATTGATGCCCTTCTTAAAGAAATCAGCTGGTCGGGAGGCAACAAATTCTTCAAAGGCATTTTGTACTGCCTCTCGGGTATTGAATTTTTTTCCCGCCAAGGAAGTTATCCAAATTCTGGAAAAAGTAGTAGTCTGTAGGCGCAAGGTCTGGTGAGTAGGGCGGATGACGGAGAGCTTCCAACCCCAGTTCTTGCAACTTGGAGACCGTCTGCTGTGCAGTATGAGGTCGCGCGTTGTCGTGCAGGAGCAGCGGAGACGAGCGATTGACCAATGCTGGTTGGAGATGTGCCAGCTTCTCCATCATTGTGTTCTGTTCTTCACAGTACACATCTGCAGTAATGCTCACCCCGTTTGGTAAGAAGCTGTGATGAATCACACCGGCGCTAGACCACCAAACAGTGACCATCACTTTTCTAGGGGTAAGTTTTCGTTTAGGGCATTGTTTAGGTGCTGAACCAGAATCCAACCAACTTGCTGAGCGCTTGCGGTTATCAAACAGAATCCATTTTTCATCGCAGGTAACAATGCGGTTCAAAATTCCTTCATTTGTGTGTCTGTTGAGCAGTGCAAGGCACGTCTCGACGCGTACTTCGCGCTGGCGATCATTGAGTTCGTGGGGCACCCATTTGTCAAGCTTTTTTACCTTGCCAATTTGACGCAAATGGACCAATATTGTTTTGACGCTAACGTCGAAAGCTGCTGCTAATTCAGCCGTAGATTGTGTATCATCAGCTTCCACAATCGCCTTTAATTCGTAATTGTCGACCAAAGTCTTCGGACGACCGCGAGGTTCATTTTTCAGGTCGAAATTTCCAGAACGGAAGCGAGCAAACCAATAACAGGTGGTGCGTTGGTTTGTAGTGTTAGCTCCGTAAACGTCGTTGATGTTGCGTGCCGCTTGTGCCGCGTTGCTGCCACGACGGTACTCATATTCCATAATTACTCGAATTTTTAACGTATCCATGATGACGAAAAAGATTGAAATGCGATGAAAATGTAACACTAATCAATAAACAAATGACTACTTTTGGAAAAAAAAAACGATGTTTTTAAAATAAAATTAATTTGAAATTAGAATTCTTAGCCAAACAAAAATTATTTTGATTTGAAATGGCCAGTACTGCAGAACGGCAATTTCATAGGTAAAGACCTAATATTAACTTAACTTAAAATTAGTACTAGAGCCATTCAAGAAAATTTTAAAGTTTCACAGTTCTACAATTAGAAGGTCATACTCGCCCTGCAGGATTTTAGATGAGCTTGGTTGTATACAAATAAGAATCTTCTTCCGTTCATTGTTTCCTTTAATTAGCTGATAGCTAACACATTGCAACTAAAAATGTATTTGCTTTATTAATTTTATTTCATTTAATACATTTTAAAATATTCTAAAAACAAAAAATTGCGACTGCTTGGTTTATATTTGTATCGTGCTTTCCTTCGTGTTCAGTTTAGCTATCAGTGTATTGTTGATATGTATCGTTACTTCCACATTCTCCGGATGCTGATAGGCCATTTGTTATTTAGGTATATGATGCATATAAGCCCGGTGGTCAGGGCTCCACAGAGCGGAAATTCTTTTTTGGACGCCGCCGTGTCCAGGAATACTAATTTCAGAATAAAACCCTTGTCCTACCAGCACAATGAGTCCTTAAAATCACCATTTTCAGACCAGGTAAACTAAATCTATGCAGTTATTTGTGCCGTTCAAATCAAAATCAAAATCAAAACTTATTTATTCAAACTAGGCTGATAATCAGCACTTTTCGAACGTCAAAATTTACTTTACTTTACTTATTTACAAGAGACAGTCCTCCAAAACGCCCACCCTTCGACACTTCCTAGTGTTTTAGCTGTAAAGAAGAAGTGGCGGAACAAACTCCCCAGCAACACATCTGTCTGTTAGGTTGGTTAGAAGAACCAGACTCGACACAAGGAAGGTCTAAGGTGCAAGTTAATGAACAGACACAAATTTTAAGCAATAATTTAAAAAAAATAAAAATAGTAAAAAAGACAACATATCAGCAAACAAGAAAGAACATAAATAACAAACATTGTCTTGTGTTCAACTCAGCTTCAACAACTATTCTTATCATTTAAGTTGACACAAGGAAGGTCTAAGGTGCAAGTTAATGAACAGACACAAATTTTAAGCAATAATTAAAAAAAAAATAAAAAATAATAAAAGACAACATATCAGCATACAAGAAAGAACATAAATAACAAACATTGTCTTGTGTTCAACTCAGCTTCAACAACTATTCTTATCATTTAAGTTGTCGTTAATGGAATAGTAAGCTTTTAGGATATTACACTATTACATTTGGGTAATAAATACAATAAAATACTTACATTATAAATTTGGATCCCCTTACAATTTCGGTGACGCCATCGACTGTTTGACACGACTTTTGTTTCTTTTTTTTCCATTCCTTTCTGGTTCGTTCAATAGTGTTGCTAGTACCAATGGACGCGTAATTTAGTCGACTTTAATCGATACTAAAGCAGTGTAGAGACTTTTGAACTTTTTTTTAGATAAAAACGCGATTGAAGTGTAGATGACAGGACGTTAGACTGTATAATGAAAAACGTCGCGAATGTAGCTTGGACGTTCGAGTGAAAGTAGATTTTACTTTGCCAAAGTTACTTATTTCATGTATTTAAGGTGATTTATTTCGACTTTTGGACTAGCACCTTTCCATTATATTCTTACGTTGCTGATAACTACGTATGCTGTTGAAGGATCCTTTTCTAATGCCACTATAGTGTTACCGAGAAAGGTTGGACCTTTATTATTTATGACAAATGCGACCATATTTCCAAGTGTCCGTGGAGTGGAGATCAATTTAGCTCCGCCTACACTATTGGCAGCGTTGCTCCGTTTTTCCATTAGTTTTATGTTCATATTTGGCTGAAAATATGTAGTGTCTGGGTAAATTAATATATCTTCTGCTATTTTATACCGTACAGTGTGGAGGAGCTCGTGGCTTAATAAGAACTGCCACTCTGGTCGATCTTTAGGTTAAGCTGCGCTTGCCTAGGTCGATCGGTGGATGGGTGACCGCCCATTACATACCGAGTTTCCTCCGTGCCTCGGAAAGCACGTTATTTTTTTTTATTTTATTTTATTAAAAAAGGAGCAGCAGACAGTTACATTGTAAACAATCAATTAATTTAGCTTAAAATATTTGTAACAATGCAACCCACAACACTGCCCACAGATTGACACAAAAGTTCTTATTAAGTAATCGCTAAGGTAGAAGCACATGCAATAAGGAATAATATTAAAGTATAAAAGTAGAAACATAGTAACATATAAATATTAACATCGGCACATTTAAGGACAGTCTTATAGTTATAATTATAATTATTATAATATTTAAAATTTGGAAGGGCGTAATCATGACAGAGAGCATAGGATAAGATTTTTAAATTTACTCATTGGACAATTGAAGATATCAATGTTTTCAAAATATTTATTATAAGAATCAACCATACGACGAATAGGTGCGCGCTTTCCAGAATTAGTTCGACAAATATTCGTTGCAAAGAGAGTACCGGCGCGCACCTGTCGCCTATGGAAGGTTCTAGGTACAGCGTAACAAATCATGTTGCTCAGGTTTATGCAGTTGAATTTATTTCTAATAATTTTATATAAGATGATGGCTTCAAGATATTTTCGTCGAGAACTAAGGGGTAGGAGCTTGTACTTGCTGAGTAACTGGGCGTAAGGTAGGTACGATCTGTGACATCTATAGTGCATGGCACGTAAAAACTTATATTGTACTTTTTCAACCATTTCAGTATATTTTATGTAGAAGGGGTTCCATACTGACACTGCATACTCTAATTGTGAACGAACCAGGGCTTTATACAGGCATAAGTATGACGAGGTTTTTTTGAAGTCACGTGTGGACCGCATGATAAATCCGTACATTTGGTAGGCTTTGCTTACAATTTTATTGACGTGCGTGTCTAGGCAGAGTTTGGAGTCGAGTATGATACCTAGATCGCGTATAGAACTTAACTTGGCAAGAGGCACATGACATAAGGTGTATGCAAAGTTAATTATGTGCTTGTTTTTGGTGAAGGAAAGGTAATTGCATTTCGGTAAACTTAATTTTAACTTATTATTGTGACAGTAGTCTGTAAGTCTGTCTAAGTCATGCTGAAATAGGATGCAGTCGTTAACAGATTTGATGGAATTGTAGATCTTAAGATCGTCGGCGTACAAAAGGAACTGTGTATTGCGAAAGCAAGCACCTATATCATTCACGAATATGTTGAATAATAACGGCCCAAGGATAGAGCCTTGTGGTACACCGGATGTTACTTCGGTAGTGTGTGATCGGTGTCCATTGATAACAACTCTTTGGCATCTGTTTGAGATATAAGATGCAAACCAACGCAGTAGGTTACCACGAATTCCGTTGAAGGCGATCTTGTCAAGCAGCAGTTTGTGGTCCACCTTGTCAAAGGCCTTGCAAAAGTCTGTGTATACGGCGTCTACCTGCAGGCCGCTATCAAAGCTATCAAATAAAAAGCTGGAAAAAGATAGGAGATTTGTGGTAGTTGATCGCTGTTTTACAAACCCGTGTTGTTGCGGTATAATGGAATGGTGTAACAGTGGATATATTTCGTTGTGCACGAGTCGCTCAAAAACCTTAGACAAGGTGGAGAGAATAGAGATTGGTCGGTAGTTTTCAACATCAGCCTTTGATCCACTCTTGTGCACAGGTGTGATGTTAGCACGTTTCCACTCGTTAGGAAATACTCCCTCAGTGACACATTTATTATAAATTATAGTCAATGGCTTACAGATGTGAATAGCAGTGTTTCGTAAAAAATATGCAGGTATGCCGTCAGGCCCTGGACCCTTAGAAGGATCCAGTTCCTTGAGTTCTTTAAGGATCTTTTGTTCATCAAAGTGTACGTGGGAAATAACATCATTTGTCGAGGAAGCTAAGCTTAAGCTGTTGGTCCCGGGTGCCATATATAGATCTTTGGCAGTCGTTACGGGTAGTCAGTGACCTGAAAGTCTGACATCCAGTCTTACCAAAGGGTATCGTATTACCTAGTATTAACTGGGTTGTGGAGGTCAGATAGGCAGTCGCTCCATGTAAAATACTGGTATTCAGCTGCATCCGGTTAGACTGGAAGCCGACCCCAATATAGTTGGGAAAAGGCTAGGCAGATGATGAGTGTATTCTGAAATGTTTAGGCCGACTGAGGTTTATTTTTGGAAGTTGCGGTATTTGGTAATCTTAAGAATGCAAACGTTCCACCGCTCTTTGGCAAACGTTGAGTTTGAACTAGGTGTAAATATACTAAACAATGAAAACAACATTAAGCAAAGAGGTTTTTTATGCGGGGAACGTTGCAATGGTTCCTAAAAAAGCTCCCTCTGCCTAATACTCCTCTGTTACTGGCGTGATGTTCTGCCATGTTATATTTCCGCAAGTCAATCCATAATATTATGGTAGTACGACACGTGGCTATTTCTCATTTTCCGGTGACAAGTGAATGTTCGTCGATACGTTTGCGGTCGCTTGCTGGTCAGACAAATAAAGTCTGTCTGATCGTTCAAACACGGAATTGTGGACCTTTTACTGAGGGTTTCAACGTCATTGTTGTTTCCTCATCTTCTAGTCGAAAAAGGTCTTCGCACCGAACAGCTATACCACAGACAAAAGTGTTAAGCTGTTCTCTTATACCACTATCTCTGGGAAGAAGAACGAACGATGAACTTGGAAGGGCGGGTCGTTTTGTGGGACTGTAATAAACAAATGACTTTCATAATGGAATCAAAGAACAGTAACGAAATTCCACACAAATTTTTGTTAACATATTTCGCTTTTTGCTTTGAAAAACATGTAAAAATTTAATTCCTGAACAGTCATGTTTGTCTACGGTTATACTTTTATAGGAACCTGGTACAAAGCCTGAAATGCACACGCTACTAGAAAATCACGCTTGGTTGCTACTAGGGGTAGTATGTTTATTTATAGCATGCTTTCGGACTCTGTAGATTTGCTCATTAAAAGCATAGATCTCGGAAGCATCCTTATTTATTTAAAGACTTTGGAAGTTAATAATAAACAACATTATTATGGTCAGTCAGCCAATTACAAGTTTTTACCTCTATAGTTTGTTATTACGAGCATACTTTATTTCTTGCACGTCTGAGGTTATACTTACTAGCACATGTTAAATTATTATCGTTCATAGATTCTAATATGCTTTGTTCGGTATGCATTTTCTATCGAAATTTTGTTTTTGAATTGTGTTGAGCGTGTATTCCATAAACATTCAGAATAATACGAGTAACTACACAACTACACAAATAAAAAAAGTAGAATACTCGCATAGGTTACGTTCTGACTTGCTGTGGAGCCAGCACCGTCTCACCAGCACCGTGTGCTAGTTATTGCACAAACAAATAGACCAGCTTTCGCTAAAGTAGCTTATTCACAAGCATACTCTTTTCGTATAGACGTGCTAATTGCACGCTACTCGTACTAGTAGTATATCAGTCTGTCTTTAAAGTGTTATATGCAGATGTGTATAATGTGTGATGGCAGAGTGGTAGTGAATGTCAGACTTTTACTGACTAAAAACCACGCAGCTCCGACGGGCACCCGCAGCTCCGACGGGCACCCGCAGCTCCGACGGGCACAATAACAACTTAGGCAAGTACTAGTCACACAGAGAACAGTAAATAAGCAGACGCTTATCATGCTAAGATACGGAAGCTACTCGTACAACAGATGGATTGACACCCGAACAATATGACATGTTCATGTCGCCCTACATTTTTACTCGACTGCAAGGAAAAGGGTTACGTCTTTTTAACGTTGAAATATTCACCCGTTACGCAGTGTGCTTGTCCCATCACGATGTCGATGTTTCGTTTAATGCTCACATTAAAGGCGTAAAAATGTGTACAAGTACACTACGGTACCATAATGCTGGCATCAAATTTGTAGGCACGCGGTATTAAAGACTCCTTTATATGCCAACAACACCTAAACGTGCGTTTTTGTAATAAAATATGAACTTTACGTATATTTAAGGGATTATTATTGACTTGCTTTGTGGTAATAATTCCCTACAGTTGTTGTACTATAAAAGAAAGCCCGATATAAGGTTATTTATAAAAAAATATAGTGCGGCAACTCCTACGGTTTTTACCATACTCCGACGTTCATACAAGTACATCTAATCATAGGCGTATTCCGTTTGCGAGTGCTGTACCTGACTTCTCTGAAGGGAATCATCAATTTTCTAATAAATCAATTATGTTGGTCACTTACCCAAAAAAAGTAAATAGTAAAAAGAAGTAAAACGAAAATAGTTCCCTAACAAAAGTAGAAGACAAAAGGCTATGGATCAACCATCGAAAACATTTATCACTCCGACGACAATTTTAGTTTGGCAATGAATGATATTCCTTTTTCCACATTTTTTACAAAGTCCGTAAACTTTCCGAGATAGGTTTCATGATTGTTTGAGTTGTTGAGCCTTACTATTTTCAATCACATTGGGGAATAAATTATGGGCCATATCTTCGCCTTTAAATAAAAAATTATGCCTTTTAAACGAATCACACTAATATTACAAAAGCAAAAGTTTTTGAGTGTGTATGTTTGTGAAGTAACAAACATACATACTTGGTTTTGATATATTATTATTATGGCAAATGTTGGTGATTTAAACGCAATAATATATATGTATATACTCGTACAATAACGTGTTTTTTTTTCATTTATGTCAATAAAAACAGTTAGTTAGGATTTGAAGATGTGTTAAAATAAAAGAAAAACAAGGCCTTTTATTTTCCAGTGCCTGGGTCACCCTTCCATGTTATCTATTTTTCATTCATACGCCAGTAATTTTGGCTGTCTCGTTAAAAAGTGAATTAATAAAGACTATGTATATGACCAAAATCTTGCTGTATTTTATTTTCCTTCAAATTAAGAATATCCAATATACGCGACGCTACGAGCTACTGGTGGCGGTGATGGTATGGTAACCACAGGTAACTAGGTTGGATATCGGCCTTGAGAACTATAATATTTATAGCGTAGTATGTTGTGTTTGTTTATTACTCACCTTACAATAAGTAACTCGATAGGAGGCTCCATCAATAATGGCGCCACCTGTCTACTTTGAGCAGCATGATCACAATACCTTCAATGAGGATATTTAATCCGTTATGTATCTTGTTTGTTTTTTCACTACCTCCAAGAAAATTATTATAATATTCTTAATAATAATATTATGCGTTCTTTGGTTTGGGAGTATTTGAAACGACAAATTATTACTTTGCTACGGACTTAAACTGTAACTGTGTAACTTAACTTACTCTGTAAAAGTCAAATGGCTCGATAATAGGGTATTTCACCAAAAAAATCTAATTAGTCTGTTAGATTATCGAAAAGTATTGGACACGTGTTTTTTGGTTTATCAAATTAATAACAATTTACGAAAATAAAACGTGTCAAAGATAATGAGTGGGGGTTTTTGACGTCACTTTGTGGGTAAAAAAGTACTAACCCTTTGACGGCACACACATTGACGCGACTTTTCGAAGCACTGTATCATCTTCATCTTTTGTTTAAGTGAAAAAAGAAAAAAAACGTGTCCATTATTTAAAAAAAATCTATCTGACGGACTAATTCGATTTTTTTGGTGAAACACCTTATTGATTTAAATTAAATAAAAACTTGTAGTTATAGGCAAACGAATCGAGTCCGTCAATAGGGTATTTCACCAAAAAAAACTAATTAGTCCGTCAGTTAGATTTTCACAAAATAATGGACATGTATTTTTTCTTTTTTTATAAACAAAGGATGAAGACGATAATTTGATAAAACAAAAAACACGTATCCAATATTTTCCGACAATCACATCAATCAAAATGAAAAATCAATCGTTTTTGTGACGTCACTGACCGGTAAAAAATGCCATACTAATGTCTTAGAATCTGACGTCAAACGAGTTTTTAAAGCACTGTATCGTTTTCATTGTTTGTCTACGTGACAAAAGAAAAAAAACGTGTCCAATATTTTTTAGAAATCGTATCTGACGGACTAATTAGTTTTTTTTTGTTAACTACCATAGTCCTGATGTAAATAGCTAACAACACTTTGCCCGATCCGGGAATCGTACCCAGGATTTCATGCTCAGCAGTCGCGACCAATAGCCCAACGAGGCAGTCCTGAAGATTTTATATAAAAAAAAGTTTTAATACAATGGAACGCTGCACTATGCAATGAACACCGTAACTACTCAATAAATTCGTTATGGTTTTGTAATGTGTGGTCGGTTTAGGGGTTCGGCTACTTTTTCCGTTGCAGCCCCGAACAAAAATTTTTGACAAAAGACAAATTTAAATTGTAGTTAGGTGTGATGAACCGATATTCTCGAATCGCATCCTCCAAAGCACTCTTCATTTCCTCACACACACATTACTAATATTGTCTTTGAAACTTATTAGTAAGTTTAATAACTTAGTAGTAAGTTTGTACGCATCATATTGAGAGATTTTCCATGTTATTTTAGCACCATAGACTTCTTATAGGTTTTCCTGTAATCTTTAAGTGTTGAACTAATTTCTGTACTTCTTTCAAAATTTTAGGCTCAGTAGTTTTAAGTAGATAAGGGGGAATGGTCAATTTTCATATATTTTCTTAAATATCTCTAACAAGTGTTTATCTTAAAATTATTATTAAAAAAAATATTTATAGCTTCAAAATAAGGTTTTTCATTTTATATATCCACACGGTATAGTTCGCAAAACTTAAAAAAAAAACATTTCAAATTAGGACGAATTGTGTCGAGCCCGACCCAGTACGGCCAGCCGTACGGTAATGTAATTCATATAATACTACAATGAGAGTAGATGTCAAGGAGGTGATGGTAGACCCCTGAGTCCACAAAATTGTATCCATTGGAAGCCTAACATCATATTTGCTACACAAACAAAAATAAAATATCGATTTATATGAAGCCTCAGCCATATAATATTCTGCCAAACCCAATCAATCTATGTCATACATTTTATCATAAATTGGGGTAGGTTTGTTGCTATACATATCTGTCAAGTATCGATGGCTAATATACTAAAGTGGCTATCGTTGTTAGTACTAGTGTTGTACCCGAAACTGATAAATCGATCAACCGTTCGGATTTCAGTGTTTGGATTCATGTTCAAAAACACGAGAATAAAATCAGTCCAATAGTCGATTCAGACACACAGATTCCTAAAATTGTCTTTTAAAAAGACATGTGAACAATATTATTGTATAACATATACTAATTCTGACCCATTAAAGCTCTCTACTAACTCTTCACTAGAATGATATTCACCATTTCAAGTGATCTCCGGAAATCGTCACATCTCTTAAGATGCCGAGGACTTGTCGACTCTCATAGTAAAATCAATATGTTTTGGCAAAATGCCAGTGGGAATTGTAGGGAAATATGTTTACCGCCGTCGACCTATGTCCTGATCATTGTTTTTGAGATTGAGACGCAGATGGGACAAGCAATCAGGTCAGACTAAAAAAACAATGAAAATGTACCAACTGCGTACGTAGTTTTGAACAGAATTTCTATGCCTAACTGAATCTATTGTGTATAAAAAACGATTCTTGTTTATGCGTTTTTTGTGTGGGGAACCCAGGAACTTGTAATATTTTAGATAGGTTTTTTGTTTTTTTTTTCTATTTCTAACTTTTTGGTCTTTTGTTAGGTTTAGGGAGTACCGGTGGCCCAGTGGTGTCGGCCCCGACTTAGGAACAGTAAGTCGTGGGCAGGCAGTGGGTCGACAGGCGTATTACTTTGTGTAATTTATTACATAACCGCTGCTCTCAAAAACGGTGAATAAAAACATCGTGAGGAAACATGTCTTAGAACCAAAAAAAATAGGTAAAAAAACTTTTTAAGTTAAACGGTTTTATGTTAAACATACATTGCAATGTTTAAGATAAATGTACTAAAAACCAAAAAATAATAAAATAGATACAGTCGTGGGAATTATAAACATATGCATAGACTAGACTAAAATAAAACCGTGGGGCACGTCTCTTTTATTTACATGGAGTGTATAACTATTGGAATTTCCATGAGCAAGAAAATAGTAAGTAATTTCCTCACCGTCTGCGGGCCAACTGCCTATTTTAACGACGAATTAAACGATTCTTCTATCGCACATTAAGTCGATAATTTGTAGACAATTGACGTGCCCCACGGTTTTATTTTAGTCTAGTCTATGCATATGTTTATAATTCCCACGACTGTATCTATTTCATTATTTTTTGGTTTTTAGTACATTTATCTTAAACATTGCAATGTATGTTTAACATAAAACCGTTTAACTTAAAAAGTTTTTTTACCTATTTTTATTTTCTAGTTTTTAGTTTTTATTTCGCATTCTGTTTGATTCATTTAGTGCTTCATTATTGCAAGGTTTTTTGCCCGTTAGTTTATTGCAGTCCAACTCCTCTATACGTAGTTAAAAAAAAAAAATATAATTTTCTATTTCCGCCATTTTGTAACGGCTGCCATCTTGTATTTCAATTTTTTATAGTATATTGTATTCTGCTTGTTGAGCCCTTTCATTTGATACCCATATTGATGGGATTAATAAAACATAAATTTTCCGCCATTTTGTAGCGGCGGCCATCTTGAATTTATAATGATAATGAATAAACATAATTGTATTGTCACCAAAATCCAAAGTGTATACAAAATTTCAGATTAATCGGTTGACAGGAAGAGGGTGAAATTTGAATTACTAAATTTGACCCAAGAATAATAAACAAAACAAACGGGGTGAGCTAAATAAAACCGTTTAAAAATTCGAAGACATGTGACATCTGCCAACCCGCACTTGGCCCGCGTGGTGGATTATAGCCCATCCCTCCTAGAGAGGAGGCCTGAGTCCCCTGCAGTGGGAACATTATAGGCCAATGATGAGTTCTTTTGTGTTTGTTTATAGGATTTGTGATTTTGAATTTTTTTTAAACATATAAGCGTCATAATATATATTTTTTTAATCTCCTTTTGAAACCCTTCATTTTGATACCCTACTCGATGGTAATGGATTTTTTGCGATATGACCCCCAAAATCCGCATTTTTTTTTTAAATTTCAATGTCGCTAGTAACATTCGCGTCATCAATACGAATCTAACGTCGTATATTTTATTCAAATCCCTTCATTCGTTTAGGAGTTATGAGGGAACAAAGAAACAGACATACATACATACATACACGCCAAACACATAACCTTCCTTTTGGGTTTCGCCGCAGTCGGGTAAAAATGACTGGCCCAAGAGGGTCACCCTGTTGGCATCCAAGGTTCTGTGTCTTTTTAAAGTAGGTTTGAGGGGTTCGTGTAGGCGACGCCCGTCGGGGCCGCGGGTTGTACACTAGTTATCGCGGCCTCGACATAGAGGGCGAAGAAGGATCATGGGTGGTTTTTAGTCAGTAGAAGTCTGACACTCCCTTTCGCTCTGCCCAATTGAATTTTCCCCCCGCCAAAAAAAAAAAAGTGGGTTCGTGTAGGCTAGTTCGCCGTCCGTTCGTCTTATGACGACGACAGGTCTGTACTGCAGCCTCACAGCCCTAGCCAGCTTTTGACACGAAGCCAAGTTTGACTGTGAAAGGCGCAGCTAATTTTGGTTGCGATACAAAGGTAAGTTGACCCAACGGCAATGGGACGAATGCCACCATCCTGCTTGCCCAGGGCACATAGAGATTGGCTCATACAAAATTTCGGTGACGGCTTCGTTCACACTGCCGGAGAGCATAACATAGCTCAGATGCTACAGTATATAGATACGAGTATAATACTTTAGCCGTAGTGACAAAAACATCTTCTTTAGACCTCTATAACTTTCTGGTAAGATACTTACACCTAAGCAAAGTTAAAGCTGATTCTTAACTTTCAACAACCACTCATCCACTCATTTCAACTTAAGAGCTGTATACACTAACATTACACCCTACCGCAACCGATTTATTCATAAAAAGAATTAAGAAAGTTATTGGCAAAAATAAGCCGAAGGTCCCTCGGCACGACATACATAATATTGATGGCATTAAAAATATCCTATGGTTGATAGTTAAGGAGGAAAATGGTAGTTGGTTACAAAAACAGAGGCTACTTTGCATATTTATTTATGATCGTTTAAAATATTTTGAATTTTTTTGAAGCGAATAGGACATGTGCTGTGAATTGTGTAGATTAATATATATATTTAAAAAGAAAACCAGTGATATTTGCGGATAAAAAAGGTATCTAAAAAAACCGGCCAAGTGCGAGTCGCCCATGAAGGGTTCCGTAGCAGCAAGTAACATAATGTTAACATAATTTTTATAATTGAGTTGATTGAATGAACGGTAAATTGCGATTTACGATTTATGACGTATTGAAAAAAAATACTTACTAGATCTCGTTCAAACCAATTTTGGTTGGTAATTTTTGTTGAGATCTACATTATATTTTTTTTTTGAATTGTCACTCTCTTACTTTAAAAGTTAGAGTTAGTTAGAGATTTTACCACTTTGTATGTGTCTATCTTTGAAACGATTAACTTTAAGAAAAAAATATTTTAAAAACATCAATGTCATTTTTGAAGACCTATCCATAGGTACCCCTTTTTTTTTTTTGGTGGGTGTAAAATCATCGAATAACCCCTCCTGCTCTTAGGCAGAGCGAAAGGGAATGTCACGGCGTGTTACCCCATCACTCACCGTCCGCAGGCCCGCATCTACGGTGGCCGGAGGTCATCGCGGGACCCCCGACGCCCGGAGCGCTTCCCGCGGCAGCTGGGACGAGAGGTTCTCTCCCTCTCGCGTTCCGCCACCTCCTTCGCTAGCATCACTGCTTCGCAGAAGGAGGCGACAGCGTCCCATTCCTCCTCGCCCCGGACCATGGCTTGCACCAGGGCCGGGCGCGAGAGGTCGCCGCTGCCGATCGCCGCTACGAGAACACGGCGGGGCTCCGCCCAAGCGGGGCACACCTCCACTGTGTGCTCCACCGTGTCCTCCAGCCGATCCTCGCAATGGTGGCATCCGGGCGTTTCCTCCCGCCTGATTCGGTGCAGGTACCTCCCGAAACAACCGTGTCCGGTGAGGACCTGCGTCAGACGGAAGGTGAGGGCGCGCGTCAGACGGAAGGTGAGGGCGCCGTGGCGCCTCTCTAGCCACTCCTCAAAGAGGGGACTTACCGCCACTATCGTGGCGTGCCCTATCCATAGATACCCCTCATGTGTAGGTTTGATGAAAAAAAGTTTTTTTAGTTTCAATTCCATGTATGGAGAGCCCCCTCTTAATCATATATATATATTTTTTTTAATATAAAATTCAAAAAGCGGTTTACAGAATACATCTACCTGCCAAATTTCAACTGTGTAATCCTTATAGTCTCACAATAAAATGGCTGCGACATACGGACGGACAGACAGACAGACAGACAGACAGACAGACATGACGAATCTATAAGGGTTCCGTTTTTAGCCATTTGCCTACGGAACCCTAAAAAGGCCAGTTCACGTATATTATATCAACGCCTTAAGATCTCGATGTAATTATCCTTATGTTATCCATCCAATCATCAAAAACAAATATTTAAACCCCAGGTATAGCCGTCCCTATCTAAATAATTAAAATTATATCAAACAACTAACTACCACACTCAGAGACGTTTAATGATTACTTAAGCCTTCACTTAGTAAAGATTTTGACATATAAAACCTTCAACCTTCTTTCTTTCTTTCTTTCTTTCAATATAGTCTCAAAATCTTTACGAAGTGACAGCTTAAGTAATCATTAAATATCTCTGAATACGGCAGTAAGTCAATGAAATCCAATCCAGTGCTACCCTAACAAAATACATACAACGGAATAATATTATTTCTAGACAATAATTGCGTGCAAAAGTTTCCTTTTCCACTATTAATTAAACCTCAAACGTATCACCTCATCCATAATTGAAACAAACAAAACAGAATATTAAACTACGCAAAAACTAATTAGTCGGCACGTATTCACACCGTAATTAATTTATCGTAGCGCCACAATATACGATGAATTTGTATCACAAATCACGCACGGGGTAGCCATTATGTGCGGTGTTAGTGGCGGTCGCGAAACAGAGATAAGATTCATACAAAGCTTCGGACCGGCCTCACGATGTCATTTAGGTACACCCCCACATTACGTTTGGATGTTCTTTACACCGAAGCGTTATTCATTATTTTTTATAATTGTGTGCCCAAAAGGAGAGTTGTGTTTTTGACCTGTATGTATGTATGTCCGTTTCTTTGGTCCCTCATAACACCTAAACGGATGAACGGATTTGGATAAAATACTACTGAATTTGTAGCGATGGTGTGACTGTTACTAGCTACATCAAAATAAAAACAAAGAAACATGGCGGATTTCTGGTGTCATATTTTTTTTTTCGTTATTATCGTCAAAGTTATCAAAATGAAGGGTTTTTTTATGGAGGTTACAACAATAATATATACAACTAATATTATGTTAAAACAGAAATTTACCAAGTGAAAAAAAAGGAGTAGTTTTTTTGATGTTGGCGATTAAATAAAAAAAATATTAACTTGTGAAAGTGAATCATACTTGCCCGTGATTTTTCTTTTCAATGCGAGCAAACCATCGATGCGAGCAAGCATTTTCGTTAAGTACCAAGTAACTAAAATAATACCAACAGTGTTTTTTGTCGTCGATAACATTCACCACTTTCTTCCTAGGTGTGAAAATATCAGAGTATAAAACGTAAGTTTCGCTAAGAGTTCAGAAATGATACCTACTAAAATAAAATACTCGCAAGTATTACTTAACTACTGAAGTTCCTGTAAGAAGTTCGTAAATTTCGATATTAAACTCATTTTCGTAAAGTTTATTTTGTGTTTTCTTACTCGGAATACTACTTAAGTTTTACTACTGACAGCATCTTTCAATTTTAGATGTGTTTAGCTATTATTGGGAAAGTTCAGTGTCGCATAAGTTTTGAAATTTGTTTGGAGGATTTTATTAAAACACGTGATGTGCGTGTTAGCTATAGGGTCCAGAAATTACTTGGTTGTAATTAACACGACGACGCAGGACGATGGTAAGTAAGCGACTAGCGAGTCAATCAGCGATATATTTTATTTTCCTTTATTTATCTTTTAATAAATTTTATGGAATTTATAAATAAATCATTAAAAATAGATTTAACCGGTATCGGGAACAACGTTACATGATGACCAACGTTATATTTAGCCTGCGCTATTAGCCCTAAGCTTCTGATAACACCCGTTCTTCTCTCAGGATCAAAAGTAACTCAATAATCACCATGTCCCATTACTCCAAAGTAAATGGGACATGGTGATTATTGAGTCCGTACTTTGTTATATTTGTGACATATCCCTGCTCTTTTACCTTGCCTTGCAACCACCTCACAATCTCTCTTGACACTTCTTTTTGCCACATTTCCTCTTACTTTGAAGGTGGTCACACCAGTACGTACCTCATCAAGCAAGATTTGAATAAGGTCTTCAGCTCCATGAAAGGAGTGGCAAAGAGTAAAATAGGGTATTTTACCAAAAATATCTAAATAGTCCGTCTGTTAGATTATCGAAATATATTGAATAAGTACGTGTTTTTTGTTTTATGAAATTAATAAAAAAATCCGAAAATAAAACGTGTCAAAGATCATGAGTGGGGGCTTTTAACGTCACTTTGTGGAAAAGTACTAACCTTGTGATGTCACACGACTCGACACGACTTTGCGAAGCACAGTATCGTCTTCATCTTTTGTTTACGTGAAAATAGAAAAAATACGGGTCCATTACTTTTTGGAAATCTATCTGACGGACTAATTATATTTTTTTGGTGAAATACCCTATTATCTCTGTTTTTTGCTATTTATTTATTTATGAAATTAAATTTCATAAATGACGCTGTTGATTGTTATTTCAAAGTTAAATAACTTTTGCTGTGTAAGCTTTATACCGAATGAATTTTGATGGGTTATTTTGCTCCTTCCTGAGACAAGTGAATACTGTCATGAGGAGCCCTGCTAATTTATCGGATATATCAATATCTACGACTCCATTTGAATGAAAGTTCATCCCTGATTTATGTGGCTTTCTCTGACACCAGTTCCTGATGGGGTCGGAGAAATCAACCTTAATTTATTTAATTACATTTTATTTTTATTCCCTTAATTCAACTTCGATGTAAATAATTGTCGTGCATGGAAGAAAGGGGTATATGAAATACCTTTTTTAATAAACACAGTCAAGATTCTTTGATAAAATATCAATCAACCTAAACGCTCCGGTGTAACATGCGGTCGACGGATCTACCATAAAAGTATCCAGTCCTCGATTACGGGATGCGGCGATGACATCATTACCGTTGAAAATGCCACCGAGCAATTTACCTTTTGTATACACGCAAAGATTACAAATTCGGGGATAGGGTAGCCACAGCCTCTTCTATGTGATCACGAAAATGGTTAGGATTTTTCGTCTCTATTGCCCGTTTTTCAGGATTATGTTGGGAGTTTTCGCATAGAAGGTAATTGTGATGTAAGTTTTTGTACATGTTCCGACCAATCGTTTTTAGTCAATTTCAATACTCGTTAGGAACATTTCAAATTAACATTGCATTTTGATGGCTCTGTTCAAATGATATTATGGCTTGAGTCACTAGGATTTTCAAAGTTTGTGTAATATAATCCTTTCGCTACTTCGTCCGCGCGGACCCCAGGGCATTTCTAATATATCTTAGTACATTTTAGTACATTCATGTAAACACAAAATACCAATTATAACAATATTAAGTATTTAAGGAAATTCTCGAAAAATGTACTGGCTACTAAAAAACTAAAATGCAGTGTCAAATTCTGCATTCCCTTCTCTTCTAGTCTGGGACGGAAATCGGCCGCGTTAGACGAACCGACCTCGTTTTTATACCGAAGCAATCCAAATGCACCGAGTCGTAGGCCTTCTTCGTCTATCCAATACGGTGACAGATCCTTTCGGGAACGGCGAACCTGTTTGCTAATGGCCATATCAATGAAGAGGAGCTCCTTAGTACCACGCGACCCGTTCTTACATCCATTTTGAGAAGCTGACATAACAGAATTTTCCTTAATCGTTCATTGGTTTTGTATTCCGGGGTCGTGATAACTCCAATGTCGTGATAACTCCAATGTCGTGATGACATATTTTCTCAGACAGTTCGGCAACACTTCTATAAAATAGTTCATTTGGGTTGTCATTCCTTTGTGAAACTCCCGGTCCAACTCTGTTTATTTATTTGCCTGATTTGAACTGATTTTAAACTAGTCGACCAATTGACCAAGCAGTATTACAATGTTCTTAAATGCTTTTGTATGTTGTATCTGGTATTTCTGTACCATGCTTTTTAATCCAACCAGCAATTCATGATAGCTAATGCGACTGGGATCTATTAATGCCCCCTTAATCAAACTATTATAATAATATATATATATCATATTGTCCTTTATTCATTTTACTACATAAAATATTCATTTTTAAATATTTCATACATAATTTACTAAACATTTAAAAATATAAAAAATAGTATAAATAATATACAACTTACCGGTGGTTAGGGCTAGAGATAGGAACCTCCTCACAATACGAGCTGTATCAAGAAATACTGCCTTCTGAATCAGGCCCTTGATTCAACCGCCAAGTGAAAGCTTTGTCAGATGACCGTCCATGCTCTTAACTGTCCATGGCTATTGGCTGTAACGACAATCGGTACATATCGATAACCTCGTGTGCTAAATCCAGATATTTGATTTGTTTCTCTTTCTCGGCTTTCACGAGGTTTCTCGTCATGTGGAATGGTAAAATCGATTATTCCCTTTATTTATTTTTTAACAAACTTAATACATTTTTAAATATTTCTTATAAAAACAATAATTACTAAAACATTTAAAAATATAAAAAATTGTATTCTACAATTTTTTAGTTTAGTGCCCTTTCGTGTACGAGGTTAACTCGTGCTTGGTCGACTTGCACTTCTTTTTTAAGTAGCAATGATTTTCACAATTTTTAATTTGGTTGGGGCGTAACTCCGATCTATTGGCGAATTTTTTAGTTGTTTCCACATCCATCTTTAGCCGTAACGTACTACGAGTATGTCTATACATATAAGTGCTCGTAACTGTACTTAATAGTAATTCATATCCAGAAACAAGGCAGTTTTACCATTAAACGGGGCGATTATTTCCTTAATTGTAACATGACCTTCACAAATATAATTACAAGGGGACCAACTCATAATTGGATTTACGAAACTTCGGTGCTACGAATTTGTCGTAGGTTCGGTAGGTGACGCAGGCCATTCATCGTGCGACTCAGTCGACAGTGAAAAACCAATTTGCAGGGACGACCAGATCTATCCTGCATATTGGGCGTGAATTTGCGATATTTCCTTTCGTTTGATTTTGACTGTACGTGTTTTTGTTAATCGATAACTGATAACATGTCTTATTAAGCAATAGGAAAAAAACAGGCGGCGATTGTTTGACAAAATCTTTTTGAATGTCTGTCTCTTGGATCAGTTGATTGTTAGACAACTGTCATTAATTAAGTTTGCGAAGTCCTTATTTATTTATGTACCTATTGAGTTAATCTAACCCACACCAGAAAGTGATATTATACTATTATTTGTTTATCATTTGTTCAGCTCTTTGCATTCCGTTCTGTCATCTCCTAAGTCACTCGGCCGAAATACATTTAAATAGAGATTACCACTAGTCTTCTCAGTGTCCCACTAAACTAAATTCAAAGAATTGTTCCATTATGATTTATTTGAACCCTCTTAGACAGTTTGTTTTGAACTACACTTGAGGTAATTAAATAAAAATTTAACAGAACAAACCTTTAGTACATTACTGCCGCGGTCTATAATGACTACTTTGCTGGTCGCGCTGATGATGGCCGACAGCGCAGCGTAGCGCAGCTCCAGGCCGACACAGCGCGGTCAGCGTGCAGCACTTGATGGACGAGCTGAGATAAAGGCCGAGACCGTAGGCCGAGGCCTTTACAGCGAGGACAGCAAGGGCTGCAATGATGGCCAAGCTGAAAGGCCTAGAGCGTAGCTAGGCTAGCTCGAGGCAATCATAGCGTGACCAGCGAAGCAGTCATTGTGGGCCAAGGTTTGTATAGTGCTTTACTCAAAAATGCAAGTACCTAATCTAAATAAAACCAGCAAGTAATTTAAATAAAAAATATATTAATTAACTAGACTTTTAATTAAAATGACAATTATGAAAAGTACAGTTACTAAAATTCAACACCGACTTTCCCGGTTTGATATTACTGATAGTTTGCGATAATTCTAATGCGGTGTTTGACTGCTGGATTATTTCTTCATTTATTACTTCATTTAAATCTTTTTTTTTTTTACCTTTAGACGTACAAACAGCTGTGTTTTAAATAAAATCTTTTTGGAATTGATTTTTTAAAACGTTGAAACGTCAAAATAGCGGCCGGCAAAACATTGCCGGCCTGTTAGAGCGGCCAGCAAAACTTTGCCGGCCGCTCCTTGAAACAGACCGGCAAGGTCGACTTTGCTCAAACAAGTTTGTCAAAATAATGACAACATTACATGCATTTTTGAGTAAAATATTAATCATAATTCTGAAAAAATACAAAGAGAGTTACTTGTCAAGTAAAAGAAGTTGTTATTGAGTTCTACCCATGAACACCCTGCCCACTCCATTGATTTTGTCTTCCATCTCGTTTCAAGTTGTATCTGTGTTCAAAGAGTCCATGTCACATGTTTAGGCAGCCGGCCACCTTCTTTCTTCATCATTTGGTGCAGTTCTTCTAGTGTGCTGGTCAGACCGTTAATTATTTGTTGCAAGTTCTTTCCACCGGAACCAACTACCATTCCCTTCTCTATGTTCGAAGAAATATTCTCCGTAAACCTGAGCACGAGGACCGGTGAAGCACGGGAGGCATCTGACCGGTGAAGCACGGGAGGCAACTGACCGGTGAAGCACGGGAAGCAACTTACTTGATTGTACACTCCAGAAAGTAGTCCGGTTTGATTTGCACAAGACATTTTGGCGTAAAGCTTTTGCTTAGGTGGTCTTAATGACACTAGCCCTCCTGATGTCATATTCTGAAAGAATTTCCCATTTGTTCCCTTGAAAACCAATTCCCCAAAGTAGTTATTTGACTTATTATGCCAAGGTCTTCTTTGTATGTTCCAAAGATACTGTGGTAAAGTATCCTCAACGTCAGGTGTCGTAGTTCCCTTTTTTTTTTTTTGGCGGGAGGAAAATTTTCGAAAAACCCCTCCCGCTCTTGGGCAGAGCGAAAGGGAGTGTCAGACTTCTACTGACTAAAAACCACCCATGTTCCCTCTTAGCCCTCTATGTCGAGGCCGCGATAACTAGTAGGTATACAACCCGCGGCATGTCGTAGTTCCCTGCATTAACCATTATCTTTCAGCACATAGCTCGTATAAGAACCAGCCCCCTGATCCTGTAGTGTTGAAGAACTTTATTTGTCTTCCTCTGATAAACTTTCTATGGTCTGAGACAATAAGTTCAAAGGGAAATACATTCTCGTTGCTTGTCAAGACGTTGTTATATCGTCTATCGCAGGGATGCGTGACATGACCCGTTTTACTGCTGCTGCATACTTGCCTCTATTATAATATAAATTATTATACCCTCTGTCCTGATCATACTGATTGACTTCATTAACATTTTCGGTGATCTAGCATAATCGTTTTTTAACATTAGTGTCGCTATATTTCTCAAAGTACATTCATACTTTTAAGAATGTCTTTCTGCGAATGACTCCAAAGTGGGTGTTAGGTAGGTAGGTATTGGGACACCGTCGCCTTCTTCTGCGAAGCAGTGATACTAGCGAAGGAGGTGGCGGTGGTCGACGGCGCGTTCGAGTTCCACGCGCGCCTCAAAGAGATGTCAGCAATATGGAAGGGGTACCGCAAGAGCCGACGCCAGCCGGGACTGCGGGATGTTGTAAGAGATACCGCGGCTTTGACATAAAGGGCTAAGAAGGAACATGAGTGGTTTTTAGTCGGTAGAAGTCTGACACTCGCTTTCGCTCTTACAGGACTTAGTGGTTTGGGAATAGTGTAGCGGGCTTTCGCACTGCCCAAGAGCGGGAGCGGTTATGCGATGATTTTACACCCACCAAAAAAAAAAAAAAAGGTTTTTCGCGAATAAGTACATAAACGATTACAGGTCATTTCGCGAATAGGTCCAATAACTACTAAGCCGGTTTTATTAGTATGGGCCTGCAGTGGTTCATAAACTGAATGCTACAAAAAAAACTAAGTTATCCAGTTCCACAAAATGCACACAAATAATTCTAATACAAGTCCGCACTACAACCAAGTGCTATTGATCACTAGCTTTCCGCATTTTCACCCCAACTATCGAATCCAATTTAAAGTTTACACTAGAACCTTAACAAGAAGAATACCGAACAAGCGAGCCGAGCCGTGCTAATAAAGTTATGTTAACTAGATGGCGCGCTGTACACTACTCGATTCGAATTCATACGTGCAAAACCTGCAATGTATGCCGAACTCATACTGTAATTTTGTTTATTCATCATCATCATCATTTCGTCCGAAAGACGTCCACCGCTGGACATACGCCTCCCCTAAAATAGGGGGGTTTGCCATAATCGTAACGCTTGGCAGGCGGGTTGCCGATCGCAGTACGGTCGATACAAAAGTGCAGAGAACGCTGCTGCCCATTCTTTGGTAAGTCCCTTAGTCGCCTCCCTCGGGAAGATATGGAATGGTGCTATTCTTTCCATACGGAATGTTGGATTTGTTTATTGTTAAAAGTTTTCTATTTGAACTGGATCTTTTAAACTGAAAATGGAACAGTGGTCCGTGTAATTTGTGCAACTCTTTGTCGTGTCGATGATGCTCAAAATCCAATTAAATGAAGTGTGAACATGGTTCTGCAACATCCCTTTAAATGCTTGGAGGTACAACAAAGTGGTTCGATCGTGGCTATGCCACGCCGTTACGTTTTGTTTCACTATAATAGTAATAACATCTTCATTCGATATAGTTATAGATTATGGAATGTACTTCATTCATTTTTTTTTTGTAATTGTTAAATAGAGGCTTATTATATTATGTACACATTAATTAAAAACTATAATATAAACTAAGAAGAAACTATAAAAAGGCATCGAAATACTGCTTCTCAACGTTGTCAGCCGGTAATGTGCCCAAAAGACTGGCGGCATTGCCACGTTGTTGATTGGTCAATAAAGCAAAAATAAAAGACATTATTTGCGAAGATGACATTATTGATGGATATGGAACGATGGATGGATGTTTGTAACTCTTTTACGTAAAAAAAATAATGCACGGATTTGGATGAAATTTGGCCTATAGTTTGGAGTATTGTTTCGCGTTCTACGTACCTTGTATCAAGAACCTACCATTCGCACAAGGCAAAGGCTCAATGCTACCAATGTGAGTATGAGAATCGCCCACCCGGCAATTGCTCGGTGGGCAATTACTGTTTAGGTCTAAAATACTAAGAAATTGTATAAATGTGTAGGGTTACTCCTTTATAAAGTTTTATATCACAGATATCTGAAAATATACACTAAGAATATTGCCATAAAACTTTCCGTGAATAGTTGGTTTTATAAAATCGTAATTCTGAAGAAATACGCAACAAGTCAACACAACACCTACAGAACAGACTTTTCAAACATTAGTAACAACTTTCAGGTAAGTAAAATATGCAGGCTACCCTAATTAACCTGAAAAAGTAATCCATTGACCTGATAAATGAAAATAAAAAAATATCGAAACATTTATGTAAACATTTTGAAACAATCTGACCCAAATCCGTCATAACATTGTGATGCTAACCAGCTAATTTGGTCATGTACCGGCTGCTTAATCATTGTTGTAAATGAGATCAATACCGTACGGAGTGTGAATGATGTTGTTATTTCATCATGATCCCTTTTTTTCTTGGAGGTGGGTGCTAAATCATCAAATGATTCCTCTCACTCAGAGCGGCAGAGCGGGTAGATGTTCCTTCTTAGCCCTTTGTGTCGATGCCGCGGTATCTCCTTTGAACAACCCGCAGCCCCGACGGGCGTCGGCCCTTGCCCCTTCCATGTTGCTGATATCTCTTTGAGGCGCGCGTGGAACACGAACGCGCTGTTAACACGAACGCGCCGTCGACACGGCCTGTCGTCGTCGTAAGACGGACGAACGGCGAGCTAGCCCATTTCTCACCGTCCACAGGCCCGCGTCTACGATGGTCGGAGGCCGTCACGTGGCCGCGCCTGGGACGTGAGGTTCTTCTCACGTTCCGCCACCTCCTTCGCTAGCATCACTGCTTCGCAGAAGGAGGCGGTGGCGTCCCATTCCTCCTCGCCCCGGCCCATGGCTTGCACCAGGTCGCCGCCGCCGATCGCCACGACGAGAACACGGCGGAGCTCCGCCCAAGCGGGGCAGACCTTCACGGTGTGCTCAACCGTGTCCTCCGGCCGATCCTCACAGTGGTGACACCCGGGCGTTTCCTCCCGCAGTTTTAAGGGCCTCAGGGGTGATTTCTGGACGTTGTTTATTTTCGATTCCACTTTTCCCCTCTAATTTTATTTGGGGGATTTTCAAGGGGGAATTGTAGACTTTGTTTTTTTTTGGATTCCACATTTTCCCTCTAAGGGGGATTTTCAGGGGGCGTTTGAAGACTTTTTTTTGGATACCACTTTTCGGGGGGTTTGTGGAATAAGCCATTATTATCATTATCCATTCATTATTTTGCCATTATTATCTGCTTTAATAAATATTCTTGATCTCAAGCGATCATGCACTTGTCTTGCAAAGTTTGTATTGCAACGACGGACCAATCATCAAATTATCATCATGAGATGTGTCAATGGATAATTTCTTACATGCAGCAAAATAAACACCCTTTACCAATATCTATTGCTTTACATACATGATGAGACAAACTGCCTAACAATACGCCTGATAGGATAAAATGAGATGATATCGAAATCAAAACATGAAACGCAAAAAGATCTATTTACGTAACGTTTAGAATAAAAAGTATAGCAATCATTTAATCAGCATTATCTTCCTGCCCATTATATTTGTGGTCGGCGCATCACGTTTTATTCTTCCAATCTTCCCTACTAGACGTCACGGTGGCATTTACTCCTTACTCTTTCATATCATTCCTCACACAATCCATCCATCTAAATCAAAATCTACACACATCAAAAGTGTCTAGGGATCAACATATATTTTTGCAATAACTTTTCTCCTGATTGATATTAATTAAAATTTTCTTTAAGGATTCATCAAATAAAGTGTTTTCGTTTGTCACAGTAACGATAAACCAAGTCACCTTTGCATTAATAAAGAAATTTGCCATTTTCCTAATAAAGGGATTTTTGACATTTGAACCACTAACATTAAAGTTCGAAAAAAAGACTGAAATAACAGTTTTCTTTAAAATTTTATTGGGTAACTTAAACAATTAATAATCCGTGTTTCTACCGCGAACACTAACAACACAAGAACATCGGTTTGGCATACTCAAAATGAGTTCATCCAAATCACGCTGTGGAATGGCCGCCCATGTTCGTTGCAACAACAAAAAAAGGTCTTCTTGCGACTGGATACCCTCCATATTCGGCAGAGCTCTTCTCTGTAGCATATCCCATGCATGCTCAATCGGGTTCAAGTCTGGCGACTGAGCCGGCCAGGGCAGGACATTGATGTTAGCTGCGGCGAGAGTCTGTCTTACAACTCTTGCGGTGTGCGGTCGTGCATTATCATGCATTAACTGAAATAAGGGACCGATTTGCACTTGTAGAGGAACTATGACGTCTGATACAATCGTCTCAGCATAAATTTGAGCGTTGAGGTTGCCTCTGATCCAAATCAACTCAGTTCTTCCGCCGATCCAAATACCCGCCCATACCATGATGGTTCCACCACTATAAGGATGGACTTCCTGGCAGGATTTTAATCGCTGTTGGCGTCCAGGGGTTCACCAGTGTCGTATACGTCTTGTATCCGGTCTCATACCAAAACGAGACTCATCAGAAAAGCACACGAAACGCCATTGTTCTTCTGCCCAATTTCTGTGTTCAAGAGCCCATTGATATCGAATCCTACGATTGTGCATTGCTATAGGTGGTACCCGTAGCGGTCTTCGGGAATGAAGGTTCACTTCATGCAAGCGGTTTCTGACTGTTTGGTCGCTAATTAAGTTCCCTGAAGAGTGATGAAGCCTCACGGCTAACATCATGGCGGTTATTGTTGGAGCTCTTCGAGTTAAGATTTGAATGTATCGGTCTTGTCTCCGTGTGGTGCAGCGATACCGTCCTCCATGGCGCTCAGCCACGGTACCAGTGCTTCGGTAACGTGTCCAAAGTCGACTGATAACACTCTGACTTGTATTCAGAGCTAAAGCCACAGTACGTTGCCGGGAACCAGCTTCTATCATTCCCACGGCTCTGAGCATTTCTTCCCTGCTTAAATGACGTCGCCGCTCCATAATAACGTTGGTTTTAATCAGTAGTAGGGAAACAGTAGCACTAATAATGTCTTCAATGCGTTGTATGTTTTTATAGGGAAAATATTGACAGCTGATTTTCATCTTTTACTCGAATTTGATTCACAGTTCCTGATTCAAATTATGAAATGCACCAAAAAGGATCCATATAAATTTATAAAATCATAAATTTATTACAAAGCCACATCTCAATCTCAAGAAATCCGCATAAAAATGCTTGATCCCTAGACACTTTTGATGTGTGTAATATCGATGCACTGACCAAATCTAGTACTAAAAAAATCCACCGATGTATGAAGTCAGCGCCTTAGCGAGATGATTAGTCGTCGAATTCTATTCCCAGGCAAATCCCCAAAAAATCTCGGCTGCAATTGCAGCCAAAGCACGTTGCGTCATTACGTTGTGACATGGGTTTAAGTAACACCATTGGCGGACGTGGGCTGCTCTCCTTACCGACTTTTTCAACAAATGTTGTTTGCCAGTAGAGTTATCTAACACGATTTGGCACCGTCTTATTCTTAGGTGACTTGAAATGTCATCTGCATTAGTATACGTATCCGAAGAGGTTTTGACCCTAGATAAATCTCGCTCCATTGAAGTACTCTAATTTAAATGCATCCGGTTGGACTGGAAGCAGACCACCCTAACATAGTTGGGAAGAAGGTGATGATGATGACGATGAAAAATCTCGGTTTCTTACTGATTCACTATATTTTTCTATAAAATAAGTACATGAGATCAAATCTCAAAATGTATCCTTCACATTTTCACTCCCGAAACCTACTTCGCCGACCTATATCGAACCCGACTTGAACCGTATAAACATCTCAAGAGCTGGTGGGTAAGCAGAGTTTTTCGTCGTCAGCGAAACGTGAGCTTCGGGCAAAACGTGCCGTCCGCCCGGACATCGCGCACTTGTTGGCAATGCACTTTCGATGCAGCTTTGTAGACGGAAAAATTGAATCCTTCCATACTTTTATCTAGTTTGGATAGGTGTCAATTATGATTTCCTGAAGAACCTACCTTTAAAGAGCTTTCTAGCAGCTAGTTTTGTTGTTTTTATTTATTTATAAGCACACCAACAGCACAATCACTTACAATTAAAATTACTATTGACACCCCACACGATTAGGCTTGATGAAAAAAGTTTTTTTTAAGATTCAGTTCCATGTATGGGGCACAAGACACCCCTTAATCTTTGACTTTTGTTCAAAAATCGTAAAGTGGTTCACAGAATACATCTACCCACCAAGTTTCAACTGTGTAGTATTAATAGTTTCCGAATAAAGTGGCTGTGACATACGGACGGACAAACAAATTGACAGACAGCCAGACATGACGAATCTATAAGGGTTACGTTTTTTGCCATTCGGCTATGCTAACCCTAAAAAACATACCAATCGAATTGAGAACCTCCTTCTTTTTGGGAAATCGGTTTAAAAATAAACCTCGACAATCGCGAAGGAAGGAGAGTCCTTCAGACTCTGCAGAGCCTGAAAATCAATGTTTGTGTTAGGTATAGGAATTACGCAAACACGGCTAATTGATTGTAGTGCGAATTCTAAACGAAAATCTTGAGGAATGTAGGTACTTTCTTAAAGAATCATCATGTGCTTCGATAACACCTTTTTATTACTTTTTCACTATGCAAATAACAGGTATGCATGACATTGATACATAAATATCAGAGACAAAGAAAATCAATAAAAAGGTGTTATCGAAGCACATGATGATTTTATAAGAAAGTACCTACATTCCCGCGGTCAGTATTACGATCTAAACGAGCCTAGTTTAGATCGTAATACTGACCGCGTGTGGCGTGATTGGCGATGCATAAATTGTACACTTGTCGTGCCAAATGTTGATTTGTCGACGCTAAGCCGATACGACGTTAATTCCGATTTGGATTCAATACTGATGTAATTTTGAAATGGGTCAACGTTCAATTCAGTGCTATTGTATTGTTGATGGCTAGGAAAATGTGAAACCTATTTTATTTTGAGTGCAAATGTGACAACACATTCAAACAATATAAGTTGTTTTCACATAAACGATTCATGGTATTTATTTGGGGCTTCTTATAGAAAAAATCGTAGCATTATTTTGAAATCGTAATAAATAATGCCTTATTTAATTCATCCGTGCTTTATGTTGAACAAATTTTAAAATCGTCGTCAATTGCTTGTATTTCATATTGAGCATGGCTTTATTTTGTAGTATTCAATATCTCCAACGAAGGAGACATGCGAAAATGTGCGTGTGCAATTTTGTATCAACTCCAGACAAGTGAAAACAAAAGGAATCATCAGAAGTTGACAAACTATGTCCTTTAACACTGCAGGTTGCCGACACGATTAAAAGCGCAAAAAGTTATGAAACAGGTGGGTTTGAAAATTGACTAACGTAAAATAATAAAAATGGCAAGAAAAACAGCAGGCAGGCCTCACGTACGAACGTAAAAATAACGAAACATCAATTAAAATGAAACAATCAATTCTGGAAGTTTCACGTTACACTGAACCTGGATATAAAATATTATATTTTTCAGACACGGCCCCCATTCGAAACGGGGAATGAAAGAATAACATTGGAATCGCATATTTTTAAGAGGTTTTGTCAGAAGGTGCTCGCAACAACGAATGGATCCGTTTGAGATCAAATCTGCCTGTGTTCCTCTATCTCGTTAGTTTTGTGAATGCAAGGTTATTGTAACTTATAATGACTTTACTGAATAGTGCAAGGATTTTTTCTGCTTCTCTAAAAAACGTGTGCGTAGATTTACTCCTTTTTTAATGGAGGTAGGCAGATGTAAAGATATAAAGAACTTATGTAATGTAAAGATAATTTTTTTTTAATTCATATGCTGAAATATCATGTACAATTGATGCTTCTCTATTTTGAGTTATTTACTTCAGTATTAAGAGCAGCGGTCGCCCAGTGGTGTCGGCCCCGACTTACGAACGGGATCGTGGGTTCGCATCCAGGCAGGCGCATTAGTTTGTGTAATTTATTCATCACCGCTGCTCTCAAAACGGTGAAGGAAAACATCGTGAGGAAACCGGCATGACTTAGAATCAAAAAAATCGAAGACATGTGACATTTACCAACCCTCACTGGGCCCGCGTGGTGGATTATAGCCCATCCCTCTCCTAGAGAGGAGGCCTGAGTCCCTGCAGTGGGAACATTATTGGCTGATGATGACTTTAGTATTTTGCAATTATTTACGTAAACGCCAACCAATCGAGATGTACATGACGTGTTGTTAAAATAATGAGGAAGCATGTAGTAGATACGGAATTTATTAGATTTTCTAGAAAATTCCTACTTCAAGATAGTCGGATGGTTAATATAATCGCCTGAAACTTCGTTATACTAAAGGAGAATTTAATTAATATTTTAATTACTTGGGCAAGTAATAGGAAAGTTGAATTAATTTTGCTCAATCTGCGTATTAGTGTTTCGGCGGTTGCTTTATGGCAGCTGTTTTGCATATTCAGTTCAAAGTGATGGGATGTAATTAACATAAAGCGGTTTGTTCCGTTTTTAAATTATAATTACAATTACAGAAAAATTATCTAAGAAATTACACAATTATAGTCAATGAACAACTAAAACATAAAGGAATAAGAATTAACAAAAGATTAGTTTCCATAAAATAATGAATTCCCTTCTTCCACTTCAAAGTCGCATTTCTCCCATTCATCATTTTGATTTTTCGTCTCCCATTTGCTTGTCCCGCCTTTTATCAATTTTTCTTTCTCAGTAAGAAGCTCGTCTTTGAGTTTCTTCAACGCATACTGTAGTTGAGTGGGCTCACTAGTGAAATTGAGTGCGCTCTTTCCTGTAGTGATGTACGTCAAGAATTCTTGTGTAAAGTGGCGCTTCCTGAAGCCAGTAAATGAAGGTCTCCCTATGGACATTGGTTCAGTATTACCCAAAGACTTAGTCATCAACGCCTAAGCCATTTTTGAAACATATTTAAATGTTATGGGGTTAAATACCACTTGTTCTTTTTCACCCCTCTTTTGAAATCAGCTTACGCACTCTTCCAAATTGCCAGAAAAATAAATATGGATGCGCTACTAGTTGCATATCACGGCCTAGTAGCCTCAATATTGCGATATGGTATTGTTTTTTGGGGCAATTCTACTGATAGGGATATTGTTTTTAAGGCACAAAAAAGATGCATAAGATCGATGTGTGGTCTTAAAATTGATGATAGCTGTGTACCATTCTTTAAATCGCTCAGAATACTTACCTTGCCATCATTATATATATTTGAAATTAGTGTTTTCGTCAAAACAAACATGAGTTTATTCGAAAGAGTGTCAACTTTACGAGATGTTGCGATTCGTAGCCAATACGCAAACTCTTTAAGCAATCAGCGTTGTAAGACAGCCTTAGTGAGAAAGAGCGTTTTAGGCATGGCGCCGCGCATTTACAACAAGATACCAGATGTAATAAAACATTTAAATGTTACACAATTTAAAAACAAATTAAAACTGTTATTAATTGAAAAATGTTATTATACGATTGATGAATTTCTAAATGATAAATTAATGTAGTCTTATTTATTTATTTTGACTAAAGAATACACATTAGACGATTTCTAGTCGAATATTGTGACTAATGGTAATTTATTTGAAATTTATTATTTTTTTTTATTTTTTTTTTGACTGTAGTACTTCATATTGTGACATTTTATAATACTTGTTTCTATTATAATTCTATTAATTTTGTCATACGTACCAAATAATTTGTGTCTACCTCTCGCATGATGCATTTTTCTCTGTGATTTTTCTGTTATTTTATCGCATGCTATGCAACCTTATATTTGTACGCCTTTTGGCATAACATAGCGACCTAATATTAATTTAAGAACTGTATTCACTACCTATGTTACACAAATAAAATTGACTTTGACTTTGACTTTGATAAAGTGACTCTTAATGTTGCAAATAGATGACCGCATTTTGTAGCGTCAAATTAAAAAGATCACCACAAAACAGTAAGAGAAAAAACTGAAAACAAATCGAACACCAGCAAAAATGGCTATCAAAATTTAACGACCTACAGAGACACTAGTGATCAATTTGCTGAACGACGAGAATTCCGTCAGTAAAACGGAATTACATCTGAGGTTTTAATTAAATTTAAAGTCGAATAAAGGGGTCGGGTGCGGACCAAGGATTTGATAGGATCATCTGGTGTCGTTAATATTAATTTAGCTATCGACTTCTAGAACTAAAGTTGAGATAGAATTTCTTGAGGTTCGCAATAAATGTATCGTTCATCTTCATGTTTAGGGTTCACATTCGTTTGTGTTTTTGGTTGTGTCTATCTGGAGATAAACCTTAATAAGCCCGCCGCCAAGTGCAAGTGTTAAGGTGGTGTGCTAAAGCACCATCTGGGGGTTCCGACATAAACAGACACCATTATACACATAGACATTATATAATTATTAATAAAATAAATATTGTTAATTATTAATAAAATAAATATTGTTAATTTGGTTTAGTCGTTTCAACGAGCGGTACTAACTACTATCTTTGAATTCACAACATCTGATCCATCAAGAAAACGCATTTAGAAAAAGAATGCAAATTAATTTTTAAATTTGGCATCGTATGAGAATTGGGTCCACTGGTGGTACCTACTACCATAAAAACGCGCCGTTTGCTCCATCTCAAGGTAGTGGTGGTACTACAGTTTTAGAAGATACAAGGTCTCTAATCTACCATCAGAATCTATAGTCTCAAATTCTATAAGTTTTCAAAAACTTTACAAAAGTCAAGGAGAACTCATCCGAGAAAGCAAAAGCCATCCGAGAAAGCAAAAGCCATCCGAGACAGATGATCAAATTCTTTTGATAACAATACGTTGGTATACAAAGGGGTCGAGATAGAAAATTATTTCTAGACAAGGTTCTGCGCGAATTGGCTTCTAAGGGTTCAGGAATAGAAATCAAATTGGCTCAGAACGGTGCTGTGTTGACAGAGATAATGCCTTATCGACAGAACAGAGTTTAAGTGCATTGTCTGTGTATTGTCTCTTCCGAGGATTACGGCTTGTATGGTGGAGAGTTGAATCCCATTTGTGAGTACAGTAACAGGAAAATGTAATAAATGAGAAACAGTAAAGATGACGTCACTATTCGACGATTTATTGAGTGCTGTAATCGTCTTGACAACGAGGATGTGAATTTATATTGTTTTTTTTTTGTTGGTTATGAAAATATCCGCTGGCATAGAGTGGTAACCTGCATTTCATAGCTACTAACGACACTTTTATAAACTCTCGGTATTCTAAACCAGAATTGCGTTCTTAATAAGTCTCTTAATTAGGAGTATGTAGCATAATCGTTATCTAAAAAGTACTTGAGTACTCGTTACCGGTGTGCGTGTATGACCAGACATACGAACCAAAAGGAGGGATGGACATATTTAGTTTTATCTTCGCCAATAATATCTGACATTAGAGTGTTCCAGGTGTTGGATATATGTTAGATTTTTTGTTGACTGACCTGTTGGTCTAGTGGTTAGTGACCCTAACTGCTATGCCGGAGGTCGTGGGTTCGATTCCCACCCAAGACAAATGTTTGTGTGATGAGCACGATCATTTGTTCTGTGTCTGGGTGTAATTTATCTATAATATGTATGTATTTAAAAATATATAAGTATGTTTATCAGTTGTCTAGTACCCATAACACAAGCTCTGCTTAGCTTGGGACTAGATGGCGTCGTGTGATAGTTGTGGAATATTATTATTATTTACTTGTTGCCTCTTGGTCTTAGCAATACGAAGTAAGTCTGTAGGTGTATTTGGTATGTCAGCCAATGATACTCGAGTAAGATTGCTGCCTGGTTAGGCTATGTCGAGCTAAGACTACCTCGTTCAGCTCAAAAGATTGGTTTGTTCTAACCGTTCGGGATTAACAAGCGTGATTATGTAATCGCGATGATTAGGTAGCACGTCTCCAAGTAGTAATAATATGTAAAATATTTTGCTGATTGAAATCTGTCGATAGCCATAGATAAGGTTGTTGTTATTGTATGTAATACAAATCTAGCTAAGCAACCATACCGCGATCAAATGTGATATTGTATGTAATACAAATCTAGCTAAGCAACCATACCGCGATCGAATGTGATATGATATTGTATGTAATACAAATCAAGCTAAGCAACCATACCGCGATCGAATGTGATATTGCAAAAATGGATTACCTCGCGAAACAGCGCGGGCAGCGTAGATGATATAAATCGAAACTTTTAATGCAACAACCAACAACAAAATAGTACGTCGATCACAATAATTTAATTCAACGCTAATGTAGATTATTAAGTTTCACACATTTCTACACCCCAAAATACCAATAAGTGACTCAATAATAAAACTTGTACGTTTCCCCATCACAACAAGCGCGATTGGCGGACGGATTGATTAAACTTTTTCAATCATAACTGTCGATTTCTGACGGCGGAACAACGAACGCGTTATACTGTCGATCAACGAATATTATCTTTACTTTTTGTTTGTTTCACATGTGTTTCTTTCGTTCTATGTTCACAATTTACCGCTAGTCTCTTATGTTTAGACTTTACAAAAAAAAAACTAAAATATGAAGAAGGATTGTAATGAGATCTGGCGAAATGTGGATTTTCCATTAGCACCATCATCTTTTTTGGTGGAAAATCATCGAATAACCCCTCCCGCTCTTGGGCTGAGCGAAAGGGAGTGTCAGACTTCTACTGACTAAAAACCACCCATGTTCCTTCTTAGCCTTCTATGTCGAGGCCTCGATAACTAGTGTACAACCCGCGGCCCTAACATCATCATCTCTGCAAAACTCTTGCAGGATTGCAACGTGATGTTATGTTATGTGTAATGTTGCAATGCACGCAATATAATTCCAAGCTGGAGACAATCCAAGATTTGACCCTTTTCGTATACCCATCGTAACCGTTGGGATTTTGTCCCTTTTACCAACAAATCCTTGTTAAGTACTTAGGTCCATAAAACCATGGTCCGTCATGGTCAATGTCCTTGAGATTGTGTGTAGTTTTCCCTAGCTTACAACACAAAAAGACCCCAAGACCCCACCCGTAAATTACGAGCGAAATTCTTGCACATGTTGCAACAAGCAAGTATTACACCTTATTACCGCACGATGTTTCACAAGCAGTTAGCAAACTTTGTATCATAGAAAGCCACACGGCCTTCTAACAGTTAACTCTAAATTAACTTAGTGTGCTGCGAAATATCCAAGGGAGCTCAGGTGCTTCTCTCTTAACATTTATTATGATAAACTTCCACTTTTACCGCGTCCCATTAGCCTCTAACTGTGCTCGACGAAATTTTGAAATTACCCCATTGTTTATACGAATTTTAAGGAGTGCAATAAAATATTAAATGTTTGGAAAAATAATTATAATAAATCATTAGGTTATAATTTAAACAAGAAAAGTTGTACAATCACGAGCAAAAATATGTAAACAGCAACATTCAGAAGTCTTGTTATATAACGATTTGTACTATGGTGTGTCCTATTTCGCAAAGCTTCGGAAATGCTATTTCAAAAAATCAATATCAATATATTTTATTTCACATACCCCTACATGGGCACCCACTTATAAAACGTCGACAAAAAGGTCCCAAAGTAGATGCTGTGAGTTTGAAATAAAACTTACCCAAGGGGACCTAGATACATTGCCAGATTAATTGAGTGATTGATCTGGTGAGGATCCAAGGTAGCAGCAAACAAATAACGTGGCAACTAGCCAACGAGTTTGAAATGAAAAATTGGATAGGTCTCTGTTTCAGATTTCTCAAACATGTAGATTGTTGTGCCGTACCTTACAGTAAAAGCCTTACAGAACCTACTTAATGTGGTCAAAGGTTCTAAAAATTATGTATGAGCTATTTTTATTATACATTTTACCTTCTATCCTGCCCTCATATCCCAAAAGCATGCAGCCAATGTGACCTCTGTACTGCCACCGACGACGCGGTGTAAGTGGCAAAGTTCTGGGCTAACAAAATCGAAAAATTGTCGTGCCAGTGACACCCGTCGAAGAATAGTCGTTATAAAAGACACACATAGAACAAGAGCACAAAAGATCGCCATATTTGTAGAATAGAAAAAAACACAAGAGCACTTAACAAAAGATCGCCATATTTGTAGAGCAGAAAAAAACACAAGAGCACTTAACAAAAGATCGCCATAGAACGGAATAAAAGACACAAGAACACATAACAAAAGGTCGCCATATTTGTAGAACAGAATAAAAGACACAAGAGCACATAACAAAAGATTGCCATATTTGTAGAACAGAAAACCGTCGAGGCTGCAGGTCCCTTCGAGGCTGCGGGTCCCTGCGGGACTACGGGTCCCTGCGGGACTACGGGTTTACAATTTACATTGTATTTTTTTTTAGTCCTTTCCGATATAGGCCTTTTTAAACCTTTAGGTAGGTACCTACCTCACCTTCTGTAACTTGTGAGTTTATCTGAATCGGTTTATTACAATACTTGTGCATTATGACCCCAAAGTCGGATAATTTCACTAATAGTTTCGATACCACATTTTAATAATATCTTGTACTCTTAAATGTAGGCTTCTGAAAAAATAGGGTGGTTAACAAAAAAATAGGGTGGTTAACAAAAAAATAGGGTGGTTAACAAAAAAAACCTAATTAGTCCGCCAGATAGATTTCCTAAAAATATTGGACACGTATTTTTTATTTTTTTACGTAAACAAACAATGAAGACAATACAGTGCTTTGAAAACTTGTGTGACGACATTTCCTGAGACATTAGTATGACATTCTTACATTCTTTAGCGGTCAGTAACGTCAGAACCCCTCACTCAAATCTTTGACGCGTTTTATCTTTGTCAATTTTTATTGATTTGATAAAACAAAAAATACGTAAGTATCCAATATTTTTCGATATTCTAACAGACGGACTAATTAGAATCATATTTTTTTTAAGTCAGTGAACATCCCTATTAAAGCTAAATAAAGATTTATCGCTGCTGCATCGTTAACGAATTTTGGCGCAATTAACAAAAGTTAATTCGAAGTCACAGCATAGGATCTCCCCAAGGGAAATGTAGCTATGTAGCAGATTAAGTGAGTGATTGATCTGCCAAGCCCCAACCCAGCGATACGGGAAAACTGTGTGGCAACTGGCCAAGCGCTGTTGGATCAGAAATGGCATTTTTGCAAGTGTTAATATTTTCACTCCGATCAGGTAAGAGAATTTACTGGTTGTTACAACGAAATGGCAAACGATTTTCTAGTTGATGTGTGGTTCGTTTTTCGGCAACCTTAAATTGTGTCTCCCCGTTCTACTACGACTTGCCACTGGATATCACCTGCCTACAAAATTTTCGAAAAAAAATGTATGTGGTTAAGATTTTGGCACTGATAGTCTCTAAGATGAGTGACTGTGAGGTTCAGTAATTGGGCGGAGTAAAGAAAACTTGAAGGAACGATTAAATCGAATTTATTATAAAATGAATGTGCATAGGACCATATCCGGACAGCTACACCTTCTATGTACTTATCCAATGCAGTAGGTCTCTGCACACTAAATTTTGAACAGCTTCAATCACGGAATTTACCCTTCTGATCTACAAGAGCCTCTCTGTATGTAGTTTCAACTAATCTGGCCGTACAAGTCGTAAGAATCAATGGGGAGGAACGATCCTTGTGGAGACAATGAATGGCTTTGGACTGCGCAGTGGCTAGCAGCTTGCCACTGATTGACTGTTATGACCTTCAAGCTCAATACGTTAGGACTAACTTCAAGCTGGTAACGATGTATTATATAAATGTATATAAGCGTCTTTTTACCTTAGATTAAATTAAATGTGGAAATTAATAAGGCAGGTAGCAAGCGGGTAGGTATTTCTATTTAAATATATATGGGTCAAACTTATAAAGATTTTTAGAGCTACTGTTTAAACTATTGCAGCTTAACGTAACACCACGCCTGTGTTCCACGAAGGGTTAGGTCATCCTGGTATCCTGGTTTTAAATACTGATTCATAATATTTTGTCTAATAATAGCATGTCCACGAAGAGACTTCACGAAAATGTGATCATCATCAAATCAGCCCAGAATCACTATAGGCCGGGTATAGGCCTCTTATTTCTTCCGCCACATGTTCCGAATGTCCCAAATGCTATTAAAGAATAAAAATATTAGTTTTAAGAATATACAATTAAAGAGAAAAATATTTTTAAATTACTTTACAAATATTTGTGCAGCATGTTTGTTTACTATACGTATTTAAGGGCTGGCACTTAAAAACAATCATTTTGAATAGAGTTACCTTACATTAAGCACATGACAATTTAAATACAAGTACGTAGGGGTTTCAAGCAATTTACCAAAAATATTCGCAGCTACGTCTTAACAAATTCCCGTAAAAAATTGCCCAATTATGAGGGGCCCATTGTTGAAGGCTTATGAATCTCGTCTTATAAATTCCGTTAATGTTTTCGTACTTAACTTATTATCTGAACATTAATTACCTCCTCGAGAGAAACGAGGATGAACCGGATATTAACATTTTAAATTCTTCCTTCGACTAAAAGGGGATTATTTTTTAGTATAAGGACGTGTTTCGCAATACAGTTTTTTATGTGTACACCAAATGTTAGCTTATTAATTGAGAATTATATAAATATTATGTTGAAACTATGTTGTTTCAACTGCAATCTACCTGCCTATTAATCATGTTGTTTATACCTATAAAAAATTTAATAATGTGAAAACATCCAGCTCTCGTAATGAAATACAAAATATCCATAGTATCAAGATATACAAAAGGTTTAAGATTTCGAGATACTTCAAATACTCAACTAGATACAAGAATAAAGTACTTAACTTACATCAACACAAGATCCTATAGCTTAATTCTTTCAACTCATTTCGAAAGTTAACTTCTTCTTACTTACATACAGTTCGAACAAATTATCTTGGCAAGTCCGAACTTCGTGCAGAACGCTGCGCAGTAACATTTATTAGGAACCAAATGGTGACATGAGGTGAAGTTCGGGGGGCGGTAGTCTAGGCTAGAGATGCACCTTACATAAACACAATCAATCCTTTACACGATCAAATATCGTAATAGATTAGTTTTATTTGGAATACGTTATTATTAGTGTTTAGAAGATATTTAAGTGAATACATTAACTAATAAAGTGAATTTAATCATTAATAATTGAGTTTTCGTCTTTATTACAAAAAAAATGTGTACCTAGTTACATTATGTTTCCTCTGTTAAAAGACATGATTTACTTATATTTTAGAAATCTATTACAGACTTCTTGAATAACGAATGTTTACGAATATTTAAAACCTCAATTTATAGTTGAATAGAAACATCTTTTTATTACTTAATTTCAATCGATTCGAAGAATAATCGATTAAACGACACCCATTGCACATGCACATGCACATCTCTTTTTGTTAACTTCGTGACCTTCGTGCAAGTTCGGCAATATTCGGTACGAGGTATTATATCTCAGTCACACGACAGCATTTGTTTGGTGTTTGTGTTGCTATCTCTGTCTTGAGCACATTCGATTAGAAAAGTTTTCGTTGTTTTTGTTTGTTGTTTTTAATATTACTGTTATTTTTTATTATTTGTTAGAAAAGTTAGTAGGCACTTTTTTCGTCCAATATGCCACCAAAGTATAGTAGTGTTTTAAATTCAGTATATTTATGAAAATCTTTTGTATGCTCACAAAAATATAAAGCTGTTTAAGAAATATAGTGATATTCACAATATAAATACAAGAAATAGACATAAATATATTGTACCCACAACAAGGCTCAAGAAAATAGGTGGATCATTTAGATGCCAATGTATTCGCTTTTATAATAAACTACCAAGCCACATTCAAAATTTAAGCCTTAATAAATTTAAATCTTTTATTAAACGTAAACTTTGCCAGAAAGCTTTTTATGCTGTTAAAGATTATATAGAGGACAAAAAAGCTTGGGATTGAACTGCTCCAATTTGAATTGTTTTTTTTTTATATATATTTTATTTTTCTTTTACAATTTGACATTTTATTAATTTTCTTTATACACAATGACATTGTTTACTTTTTCAAGTATGATATTATTTTTTGACCAATATTTACTTGTTAAATATTTTAATTTTTTTTTTGTTTTTGATTTAGTTTTGTGTTTTTTTTTTGACATTTAATAACTTGACTTATTTAATAAGATAAATATTTTATTATTTTTATATTGTGAATATGAGGACTATGTGGGTCTTTCTTTAATTTTAACGATTGTCTGGCAGTTTGAGTACTATAAGCGACCTACCCAAATGTCCTTTCCTTGGTATTGTTCGTCGTGACGTTGAGCTCCTTGAGTTAAAAGTCGAGCTCGACAATAACTGACAAATGCTTGCACTGACTGGACGGGTCCACTCAAATCTGTGTGGTGCTTTCTTCAAAAGACCATCTCAGACACTAATCTGCATAGCCCTCATGTGTGTCCCAAGATTATGTCTGGACCTTAAACTTATTGTTAACCATTTAAAACCATTTTAAAAGATTAAAAGAGTAACCTTTGGAGTTTCTTGCCGGTTCTTCTCCTTAGGAATCGACCAATGCACCGAACCGTGCCCCTTTTTTATGTCGACGTTTTACAAGTGCCCATGTAGGCCTATGTGAAATAAAATATTTTGACTTTGACTTTGACTTTGACTTTGAAATCGCCAGGCGAGAAAATTATTTACGATTTAACGCAATATATGAAAGGGGAAAAAGAAAATGGAGTTAAAAATGTAGACTAGGTATCTAAAAGTGTTTTGATATTTATTTCATTTGTATTTTTTCACTGTATTAGGTATTTTCTGATCGTACTCGTATATTTCTTTATCTGTCAATAACAGTTTTCTTCGCGAGTATACATGCGCAAAAGTTCGCAGAGCCTATGTTCAAACCTGTCAAGATAATTTGATCGTACTGTAAGTAAGAACACACAACACACACATCACACTACTCACACCACACACATCCATCATACACCCACCCCACACACCCATCTCACATTACATCATACTACTTACAAAGAGTTTCAATACGAGCAAGTTCTAACACAACTTTGGGCGCCATATGCCAACGAAAGATGGCGCTCAAAGTAGTGCAGTTAATTACTAATAATTACTCATTGTGAAATTATACGGTTCCAGAAACTAAGATAGCTGAAACAACCTGTTCATTAATTAAAATCAATTTCCATTTGTAACCGCGACAGAAATTATATTTCATACTTTGCCTTATATTTATTTAAACTTCATGTACAAGAGTAGTACATAGGCGGACTTAATGCCACAAGGCATTCTCTACCAGTCAACCTTTGGGTCAAATAGGACAGCACTGTGGTAGAGTACAAAAAACCGGCCAAGTGCATGTCGGACTACGCACAATGTAAGGTCCCGTAGTTGCCCATCAAAATATTATGTGAACTTACTAAACTGATTAACCACACTGCCTACCTGCGACGATGATTTTTTTATAAAAATAAAACAAAATTAGATTTGCTTTTTTGAGATCTTGTGCTCCCATATATTATGTACAGGAAAATATTTCATACAAGTACATTTTATAAGCTGGTCGACTATTACTCGTAAACTTGTAAATCCTACTTAGTTGTGATAGTTTTCCTTTTGCTTTCGTTATTAAGCTACTACCATGAACTATTTCACACGCCCAAACACAACCTGTATAGGTGGCTTAGGTTGGCAGACTTGAGTCTAACAAAAAATTGCACTTTAAAGCTTAATATTTCACAAACAAATAATTTCTCGCCAGCTCCCAAGCTATTCAAGTATAAGATTTTCTAACATTCTAGATTACCAGATTATGCAGATATTCATAATACTGAGTGACAGACCGAATACCATAAGTAGTAAATCGAGGCAGATCTTAATCTTCACTGTACTCTACACAGAACACTTGGGACTAAATCTAACAATCTATTCCGTTTGTGTCCTATCAGAATATTTATCTGACAAAGGACAATATTGCTATTTAAAATAGACATTTCCATTAGTTTACCCGTCAATTTCATGAGTTATAATGATGTGACATTTCCCCAATTTTCACTGTAACGGATCCGAAAATAGATAACATTTCGGTTTAGCGTTTGATTGTAATCTAATAACATTTTCTTCAAGCACTATCCTACCAATCAAAATTGTGTATCGTTTTGGACTCTAGATTTCAACACTAATAACGAAAATGACTTTGTACCTACGTCTCCATAAGTACAAACACGGGCACGGCTTGACTACGACTACTGAAACTAGTTATTACTCTTAACAATAAATAGTTAACAAAAAGTAAGTAAAAAGACTACGTGTTTTGTAAACAAAGGGTTTATAACTCACAATAATATGTAGTGACGTGACTCAAATAAATTTTCGATTTACGATTCCGATTATTCGTATCAATTCAATCGAATGAAATTTATTATGAGCCGAATATTGCTCAACGCTCAAATAAGGAGGTCAGTGTTAAATATATTATTACCGATTATCGAATAATTGGAAGTGGATTTTTCAAACTTATTTTAAGGCATTTTCTCACATCACTTAATACTACCACTACTATTATCTCTCTCTCTCTCTCTCTCTCACACACTCTCTCTCTCTCTCTCACACTCTCTCTCTCTCTCTCTCACTCTCTCTCTCTCTCTCTCTCTCTCACACTATCTCTCACTCTGTCTCTCCCTCTCTCTCACTCTGTCTCTTCCTCTCTCTCTCTCTCTCTATTATCACTTGTTGCCTTTTCCGGAAAATGTTACATATTTTTTTTCTGTTGAATTAGGTCTAAGCATTAATTACTTTTATTTTATTATCATCATCATCATCAACAGCCTATTAATGTTCCTCCTGCTCGGACACAGGCCTCCACTCTTCGAGAGGGAATGGGCTATAATCTCTACCACGCGGGCCCAGTGCGAATTGGTAGATGACACAAGTCTTCGAATTTTTGGTTCTAGGACATGCCGGTTTCCTTACGATGTTCTCCTTCATCGTTTTTGAGAGCAGTGGTGATGAACTAAATTACACAAAGTAATGTGCCTGCCGGGGATCGAACCCACGACTTACTGTTTGTAAGTCGGTACCGCCACCAATGGGCCACCGCTGCTGTTTTATTTTATAATTGTGCAAAAAGTCCTTTTTGTTTCACTTACTTATTACATTATAACTCGTACATACGACACGCCAGGCTGGCAAGGCAGTCATCACCCTATAATTTTCTTAACTCCTTTATTAACATAGGAATTGGTTGAAAGTTGAGTCGAAATTAACTGAGTGAATGCGTCCCCTGTGGTTTGAAATGAAGTGGGAAGTTCAACACATTGTTTCTGCTTTGGTTCAAATTTTACTCTTTGCTATTTTAATTAAAAGTCTGAATTTAACGCCTTTTATGAAAAAGTGGTTTAAGTAATTTAGATGTGATTATGTGAAGAAAGGCAGGAAACGACAACACGGCAGGCCCAGAAAGAGAGATGTGTGAGCGATCTTTCACATAGCATTGGACTACAATCGCACTAGATCGCGAAACGTGAAAACAGCCTTTGCCCTGCGGTGGGACAATATTGGCTTATAATTGGTTTCGGCTGTCTACGAAACCGTAGTTTCATAACTGGTTTCAATGAAGGAATGATTTGTCATTGTACGTAACTAGTTTCGATGGAGGATATATTTGTCTTTGTACGAAACCACGGTTATGTACAATGGTTCATCATCATCAGCCTATAATGTTCCCACTGCAGGGACTCAGGCCTCCTCTCTAGGAGAGGGATGGGCTTCAATGGGTACGTACAAAGAATTTACTGTTAAGGTTTCGATGAAGGAATGATTTGCCCTTTTACGTAACTACACTTCTCATCAAAAAAATCGAAACACTTTCGTTTTTATTGTTTTTGTCCAAATTTTTTACAAAAGAGAATTAATTCCATGAAAAAAAAAAACATTATTGTGTAGCTGGCAGTTTGGTCATTACAGTAAGAAGAAAAAAATCAAAATTCGAAATTAGAATTTCATTTGTTTATCCTATAAATGAAATTAATCACTGTTTTGAGACAAATGTGTATTTAGGGTTGGAGTACGTTTCTCGTTTAAAAACTAAAAATTAGCGCTTGTCTTTAAACTTTTTGTTTCTTATTTCATTTACTGTGACTTTGGGACGTCTGAAAAAACTTTTTTTTCTAAAACATATGGATACTTCGCCCGCAGAAGCCGCCCAAGTGGTGGCATTGCTGGATTCTGGACTTAGTCAGCGTGTTGTGGCTGCAAGATTGCATCTAAGCTTATCATCTGTTCATAGAGTCTACAAACGCTATCGGGAGACTGGTTCGTTCACGCGCCGTTCAGGATCTGGCAGGAATCGGGTCACTTCTGAGCGAGATGATCGATTTATTGTAACAACTTCTTTACGAAATCGATGCCTTAACGCTTTTCAACTGCAGCAGCAGCTTCGCGTTGTACGAAGAGTAGCTGTAAGTGACTCTACAATAAGAAGAAGGTTGAAGGAACGCGGATTGGCACCGCATAAGCCAGCGAATGGGCCGAAATTAACTACAGACCATCGAAGAGCGCGCCTTAACTTTGCACGCGAGCACCTAACTTGGTCATACCTTCAGTGGAGCAAAGTACTGTTTTCTGATGAGTGTAAAATTATGCTGTATGGTAACGACGGAAGGAACAAGGTCTACAGAAGAGATGGAGAACGCTTTGCACAAAAATACGAAACCTATGAAGACTTCATTTGAATTTAGAACATTAACATTAGGATTTAAAAACCTCATACTACTCACTATTAAATGACATTTTACATTTATTCCTAAATATACACATTTTTCTGATAATCCTTATCAAATCATAAACTGCGAGGTGTTTCGATTTTTTTGATGAGAAGTGTAGTTTCCATGAAGGAATCATTTTGGGGATTGAGGTAGTTCAGTATAGCGTTGGCAGTCTACTGAACTGACCTTCATCTTGTAATTATTGAAACTAGGTAAGTCTGTATTAAAATAAATAAATAAATAATTTCATAGTTTTTTTATGTACATTGTGTTATATATTTAATAATTAAAACAGAAACTCTAACTGAATTAAAATAAGTAAGTCTATATTAACATAAATAAAAAAAAATGTAATTCATAGTTTTTTCTTTTTAAATACATAATTATGTTATATTATATATAAAGTAACTAAAACAGAAATTCTAACTTCTAACAAAAATTATAGTCGCAAAATAATAGCCTAACGATCGCACAACCCGGTCCAATAAATTAAGTACTTAGTAAAAAAAAACAAAAATATATCGATATATCATATTCATGCGGGAATACGATTTCTAGGCAGTGGCCTACAGTAATTTTATTTTACTCAACTATTGCTGTAATGAAAGTAGCATGACCCTTGATGACGATTGCAGGAAACACACCTCTTAGTCTAATGTTATTTTACATAGTCTAATGTTGTTTTCTTGTTGGTTGCCAAGATATAAAAACTGACTTAAGCAGCCTAAAAAGTATATTATAAGTTTTCAAATTTTTATCAGGCAGCAGACAAAAAATTAAAGGAATAATGGAACCCGTTTCTTCGTTATATCATATTACATTATTTACACCCTGTATATTTTTTTTAGAAAATTTGCAGATTGACATTTGCGGCTATGGAATCTTGGACCAATTAAGACATAAATCGCTAGTTTCGATAAAAGAATTATTATTCCTTGTTCGTAACTGGTAAAATTTCATATTTTTGCGGAAATTCCAAAAAACCGTGGTTTCGTACAAAGACAAATATACATATTCTCCATCGAAACTAGTTATGTACAAGGACAAATCATTCCTTCATCGAAACCAGTTACGAAACTACGGTTTCGTAGACGGCCGAAACCTTATAATCACACCGATATAATAAAGGCGAAAGTTTGTGAGTGTATGAGTGTGTATGTTTGTTACTTCTTCACGCAAAAACTACTAAACGGATTTGGATAAAAATTAGTACTCAGATAGTTTATAACCTAGATTAACACTTAAGATAGTTTTATCCCGATTTTATCTTCACGTGGGATAATTTTCGAGTTGTAGCGGGTGAATAATAATAATAATAATAATAATAATATTCCACAACTATCACACAACGCCATCTAGTCCCAAGCTAAGCAGAAGTAGTTTCGTTGCGGGATCCAAGACAGTTAAATCATTTCTCTGGGACTTCGTCGGGCTTCATTGTCTCGGCGCTTTTCTTGTGGTCGCCACTGTTGATTCTGGCTTACAGGAGTTACAGTGGTTTGGGAATAGTGCGGCGGGCTTGTCCCAAATTAAAAAAAGCTAAGCAGAGCTTGTGTTATGGGTACTAGACAACTGATAAACATACTTATATATTTCTAAATACATACATATTATAGATAAATTACACCCAGACACAGAACAAATGATCGTGCTCATCACACAAACATTTGTCCTGGGTGGGAATCGAACCCACGACCTCCGGCATAGCAGTTAGGGTCACTAACCACTAGACCAACAGGCCAGTCAATATCCGCTGAACAAATGAAAATGAATCGGCTGGCAACAGCTAGTAATAAATAATGTGAAGACTAAGGATGGACCACGAGGGAACTCGCAATGGCGAGGTTTCTTCTGCAACCTTTCTAGAAGCTTTTTTTTTTTGGTTGGTGGGTAATCATCAAATAAGGGTCTCGCTCTGCCGCCGACACGACCTGTTGTCGTCAGACGAGTAAGACGGACGGACGGCGAGCTAGTCCATTACTATGGTTATTTTTTATAAATCTAAAATAAACGTATAAAAATAATATTTACTCACCGTCCACAGGCCCGCGTCTACGGTGGCCGGAAGCCGTCACGTGGCCCCCGACGAGAAGGAGGCGACGATGTCCCATTCCATCTCGCCCCGGACCATGTCTTGGTGGCGACCACTCGCGTCCGGCCCTGGTGGACGCGAGAGGTCGCCACCGTCTATCGCCGCTACGAGAACACGGCGGGGCTCTGCCCAGGCAGGGCAGACCTCCACGGTGTGCTCCACCGTGTCCTCCGGCCGATCCTTACAATGGTGACATCCGGGCGTTTCTTCCCACCTGATTCGGTGCAGGTACGAGTACCTCTCGAAACAACTGTGTCCGGTGAGGACCTGCGTCAGACGGAAGGTGAGGGTGCTGCGGATGCCTCTCAAGCCATTCTCCAAGCCGTCACATGCCACGACCAGTTGTCCTCAAAGCACAGTTGGCCTCACGGCTCAGTTGGCCTCACAGCTCAGTTGGCCTCACAGCTCAGTTGGCCTCACAGCTCAATTGGCCTCACAGCTCAATTGGCCTCACAGCTCAATTGGCCTCACAGCTCAGTTGGGCTCACAGCTTAGTTGGCCTCACAGCTCAGTTGGGCTCACAGCTCAGTTGGGCTCACAGCTCAGTTGGGCTCACAGCTCAGTTGGGCTCACAGCTCAGTTGGGCTCACAGCTCAGTTGGGCTCACAGCTCAGTTGGGCTCACAGCTCAGTTGGGCTCACAGCTCAGTTGGGCTCACAGCTCAGTTGGTCTCACAGCTCAGTTGGCTTCACAGGCCTCGCAGCTCAGTTAGCCTCGCAGCTCAGTTGGCCTCGCAGCTCAGTTGGCCTCGCTGCTCAGTTGGCCTCGCTGCTCAGTTGGCCTCGCATCTCAGTCGGCCTCGCAGCTCTGTTGGCCTCACAGCTTAGTTGGCCTCACAGCTCAGTTGGCCTCGCAGCTCAATGGGCCTCGTAGCTTAGTTGGCCTCGCAGCTCAGTTGGCCTCGTAGCTCAGTTGGCCTCGCAGCTCAGTTGGCCTCGCAGCTCAGTTGGCCTCGCAGCTCAGTTGGCCTCGCAGCTCAGTTGGCCTCGCAGCTCAGTTGGCCTCGCAGCTCAGTTGGCCTCGCAGCTCAGTTGGCCTCGCAGCTCAGTTGGCCTCGCAGCTCAGTTGGCCTCGCAGCTCAGTTGGCCTCGCAGCTCAGTTGGCCTCGCAGCTCAGTTGGCCTCGCAGCTCAGTTGGCCTCGCAGCTCAGTTGGCCTCATATATCCCTTGATCGTTTTGACTCCACGTCACTAGATCCCGTTTTTCTAAACTTGATGTTGAAGACATTCTTCTGAAGGGAATCAAGTTTCCTTGAGTTTCCAAACATTGTATGTTTGTCTTGAACATACTTATTTACTTTATAACTGACTTTTACGAAAAAACTCAATAAGTGAATTTGTGGCACAAAACTGATGTTTTAACAATTACATTTCACTTTGAAAGGGATATTGATATCGAAGGTTATTTGAATATTGTATATTATACTGATAACATAAGTAAAAGTAACAATTTCATTATAGAAAACGATTCTATCCGATGAAAAGGTCTATATGCAGGCAGTCTAAAAAAAAATCTTCAAATAAAACTTGAAATAATAGCATGATTTCCATAGTCACGTACGATATTATACCTGAAATAGTCAACATCCTCATAATAATCAACGAGGCAAATCTCGTCCAAATAAGATTTCGAAACAAAAGAAACTTCAGATGAAAATGACAAGAGATGCTCAAAAAATATACAACGTTAACTTTTTTGTAATAAAACTTTTGTGATGAGATCGTATTAATTT